>OX246753.1:25615478-26865478 GCA_945910035.1 Brachypalpus laphriformis
AGTGCAGAATGACGATGGAGAACTCTCGCTGCTCCATCAAAGTCGGTAAGAACATCAGCGAACCGTTCGATGTCAGGAAAGGTCTTAGACAAGGTGACGCGCTATCATGCGATTTCTTTAATATAGTACTTGAGAGAATTGTACGAAACTCACAAGCCAACACCGGAGGTACAATCTTTTACAAGTCTGTACAACTACTCGCTTATGCCGATGACATTGACATAATCGGAAGAACTCAGCGGGCAGTCAATGGGGCATTTACGAGTATTGAGATCGAGGCAGCAAAGATGGGTCTAGCGGTCAATGAAAGCAAAACGAAATATATGCTGTCTTCAAAAAAGGACACCCAACATCCGCGTCTTGGACAGAACGCCACAATAGACAGATATAATTTTGAGGTAGTACAGGATTTTGTCTACCTAGGCTCTATGGTGAACTCCGCAAATGACATCAGTAGGGAGATCACACGAAGAATTACTCTTGCCAATCGTTGTTTCTATGGGCTGAAACGGCAATTGAGTAGCAAAGCCATATCTCGAACTACTAAGGTAACTCTTCATAAGACATTAATCATCCCAGTCCTGCTGTATGGCGCAGAGGCATGGGCTTTGATAAAACCGGATGAGGATGCCCTTGGTTATTTCGAGAGAAAAGTTCTTCGAGCGATCTTTGGCCCCGTCTGCATAGACGCTGAGTGGAGAAGAAGGTACAATGCCGAGCTATACGGCATGTACAAGGATATCGACTTAGCCAGAAGAGTTCACATACAGCGACTAAGATGGCTGGGTCATTTAGAGCGGATGGAGCCCAACGTTCCCGCTAAGAAAGTTTTCGAATCCACCCCGGATGGAGGACGCAGTAGAGGACGACCTCGCGGTAGGTGGCGCAAACAAGTGGAATGGGACCTCAACCAACTTGGCGTGCGCAACTGGAGGCAGCTGGCTCGTAATCGTGCTAGCTGGAGAGGTCTGTTGGTTGAGGCCCAGGTCCACCCCGGACCGTAGCGCCATCTAAGTAAGTAAGTAAGTAAGTAAGTATTTGTTGGAGAGCAAATGCAGATGCACTTTCGGCCAGGCATTAAAAACAATCGGCTGCACTTGCCTGCACCGAAACCATTGCCTGGCAGGGATGTAGCCGTTCCATACGTCCTCGTCGCGGACGACGCATTCGCGATGAGGCCAAACATAATGAAACCGTACGCACAAAGAGGTCTAACGTTGCCGGAGCGGTTATTCAATTATCGGCTCAACCGTGCGCGTCGCATTATTGAAAATGTGTTTGTCATCATGTCTGCGCGTTTTCGAGTTGTTCTCCAGCCTATTCATTTGAATGCTGCTAAAACGAAGAAAGTGGTGCTCGCTTGCTGTGTGCTGCACAATTTTGCTATTCAGGTTTTTGTAATCCGTCCTTCCACTATCCCAAAGGACAGGATTTTCCTATACAGCTGCAATTAAAGCAGATTCTGTCTGATGGTGCCACGGAAAAACAATTTTCCTGCTCCTTTTTTTTGCCGAAACCGTGGGTTTCTTCTCTGTGGCTTCCTTAAAATTGGCTCCATTGTCGTTGACACTCATTTTAAAGGACACAATCTGTTTACACACAAACACTTTCAAAACTATTAAACCTTGTCATTCGGGTGACATGCTGTCAGACAAATTTGGTCATTCAGTCCCAATAGCGATGACAGGCGATCACACGGTCAACCAAATCAGTCATCTGGATGACATAAAAATCATGTCATCTGGTAAGTCATCCAGTTGACACGTTTAGTGACATGCCGGATGACAGACGATCACACGGGATAACCACTTTAGGACAAATTCTATGTCACAGTGACGTCAGGATGTCATCCGGATGACAACTTTGGGTGACTGTCTAATCGCACCTTTAGTTATCAATTTTCCTCTTTATCTGTCATGTTCGCTCAGTACGCGAATACACTTCGAAGACTTTAGAGCACCTTAAAGCACCTGATAGCGCTTTAGAGTGTATACGCGAACTGTTTTTAGATTCATCTCAGGGTCAAGCCAGGTTGCTTTGACAATTCTCAGATATGTCAAAAAACAGGGTTTTCTATTTCTCGAAAAACTTATTGGTTTGCGAAACATTTTGCCAATGCGAATTTATTTTTCGCCCTGAACTTAATTCAAATATTTATGTTGTTAGTTTATTAGACACCAAATAGAGTGTTCTTAATTTGAACATAATTCAAGTCAATAAAATAGTTTTTTTATATTCGCAATATACAAACTGGATGATAACCACAAATGCCGCATATGGTTTTGACAGCTTCACTTTCCTTATACCGGCCACTAACGTACCTGTCATTATTCACAATCATTGAAACGATCCCTTTGAAATGCTTGCAAATGAAACAAAGGAAACATTTTCCAATCAAAATATGGCTCCTTTCACCAAAAAGTAACTTTAGCCTCAATCTTGTTATCCATCCCATACAATTATTCTGCGGTTGGTTCATTGGCATGGACATAAGGAATAGAACAAGACACACACAGAAAAAAAAAAAAGGAGATCAACCACGCCACAACTGTGGCTAGGTTACAAACCTAACTTAACCGTTAGCCTCTGATCACGCGTCTTCTATTAATATTATCATCATGACTTCCTCATTGAGTAATTGATTGCCGCAAAAGAGTTGATAGTGAATCTGTGTATATACCACGGTGACGACGACATGGACATACAGCGTATACAACCACCTCCAGCTGAATCCATTCTTCTGTAGAACGGGTGCGGTTTTTAATTGCATATGCGCGTCCATGGACCGGTTAGCAACTTTTTTTGTATATAGTTGAGTCCAGTGCACGAGAGGCATCTCTCTCTCGCGCAATTCGAACCCGAACTCAGCCAGGCATCATTGGTAGCAGCGGCACCACTAACATCTATACACAGCCTCCAAGTTTCAAGAGAAATGGTTGTGTTCTTCCTGGGGGCCACTCTAGGAAACTTTATCTCGCGCCGACTTGTAGTCGTAGAAACATGTTTTTTATTGTCGGATACAATTTACCCTTTGGTATAAATCTTTGGGAACGGGGAGGGGAAGACCGCGTGCACTGCTGCGCTTCCCAGAAGCTAATGGTGAAGGTTAACCTGATTCTTGAAATGCAGCATTTCGCGGTTGAAGATCGAAGTGATAAGATGATTTTTGCTGCTTGTGGTTATGACGTTGCAACAGAAAGAAAAAAGCTGAATATGAGGTGTAGTCATGTATAGAAGAGAGAGGGATGATTAAAACAGGAAGAAGGTTCTGTTGGGTGCATCTACACAACAATCAAATGTATGGGTTAAGACAGTTGGCAACAATGAGTGGTAGTTAGAATAGGCTAGGGAGAGACGACTTGCAGGGAAATTATATTTCCACTCCTTAAATCGTGCGTTGGAACAGGTGATTGTTTGGGCGGATGTGCTTAGATTGTTTCATTTCTTGTTCTTGCACTTGTTGCACACAGTTGGAATTTTTATGATGGATCAGTTTTAAGATCGAGTAGTTTGAGTGCATTTGGCTATTGCTTTGGTGTGTCCCTACCCTCGATTGTCGTATGATGTTTTTTCGCAGACGAACAATTTGGACTTTACTGAGATTATAGAGATTGAAATCAAATTGCAAAGGCACAACACTGGCAGAATGTTGGTTGTTTGGCTTGTAAAAATGTTTGAAATTTGATGTGAATGACAACAGGTGGCCGGGGAAATAAATACTGTGAATCAGAAGCAAAAAAAAAATAACTAAAGATTCTCCCCGGTTATCTGAATGCCACCTTCGGAGCATTTCTGTATTTCCTAATATAATCTGAGTTTCAAAGTTTCAATGAGTTTCAATGCACGTTCCAAAGACATCGCGATGTAGGAAAAGCAGGTTTATAAACGCCTGGATCACACAAATGCGACGACATTAGCATTTCATTGGCCTCAGTAATCGAGTGATCCAAAATCGGTGGGCCTGCCGATATTTTCTGAGGTCAAATAGGCGAACCCCACAGGCGGATCAGTAGAAATGCGGTGAAGTGGGAGGGTTGTGATCCCTTATTTTCGGATCATAACCTCGCTGATTAAAGGAAGAAGAAGAAGAAGATCTGAGTTCCAAAGTATTATACCGATTTTTCTCTCTCTGTCAATCCCTTCTAACTTACGTCGTACAATCATGTGATAGCATTCAAGGAATTGCTCCCCAACGCACTGAAAAGGTTACGAATACCATTAAAATATTATAACACAGCCCGAGCGTTGGAAAGGATAGAGAGAGAGAGAGAGAGAGAGAGAGAGAGAGAGAGAAAGAGAGAGAGAAAGAGAGAGAGAGAGAAAGAGAGAGAGAGAGAAAGAGAGAGAGAGAGATTTGTGTAGTGGTTTGAAACTCAGATATTATGTTACAGAAAAACTCCGGGGTGGTCTCCAGATAACTGGGGAAATTTGTTATGTTATTTTGTCTTCGCTTCCTATTTACAGTATTTTTTTTCCTGACATAGTCACAGCCATAGGTTAGGTTCGATTAACTAGGGCTATGAGGTTATCATTAAAACACTAGGCACCAACGTGCGTCCATCGCGATCCCAAGGGAACCATCACGGCAAAAAAAATTAAACCAATTCTCCCATACACTTAATTTCCTTTTGGAACTTGAATATGTCATTGTTGTGGTTTAAGGACCTTACCTCTCCTAAGTTATTAAAGAAGTTTCTTTGAATGTACTTTAGCCTTGTCCTGGCAATGCCTTGGTATTCACAGAGTATACGTATGTGTTATATTCTCTGAGACATGTAGGTCACTACATGTCCAAGAGCCACCCCTAACTGTGAGGAAATACCCGACATTACAGTCGAAGAAGTTAGTGAGGCGGTCAAATACCCTCTGAGTTCTGGAAAAAGATGGGAGATATCGGGTTCAGATGGCTCAGAATTCTCATCTCCAAATTCGTGAGAGGTGATCCAATGCCGAATGAATGGAGGGAAAGTTACCTTCTCCCTGTATACAAAGGGAAGGGTGATACGCGAAACTGTGATAACTACCGTTCGATCAAGCTGATGTCACACACCATGAAGATCGTTGAGCGGGTATTAGGTGGCCGACTGCGAAAAATAATACGGCTATCTGATGATCAGTGCGGGTTTGTCTCGGGTAAATCAACCACAGATGCAATCCAAAGTATAAGGATCATAATGGAAAAACATCGTGATTCCTTAAGGGATTTGCATATTGTATTGGTTGACTTTAAAAAGGCATTCGACAGACAACCACGAGATCTGATATGGGTGGCGCTAAGACATCGAGGGGTTCCAGAAACCTATGTACAGATGATTATGAACATGTACGAAGGAGCAAAGACAAAAGTAAGATGCCCCGCTGGAGTAACCGAAGAGTTCCCAATCAAAGTCGGGGTACACCAGGGAAGCGTTTTAAGTCCTTTGCTCTTTATTACAGTCCTTGAATATCTGCTTGGAGGTAAAGTGATGGACCCCAAGGTACATCAGTTATTCTTTGCTGACGATGGAGCCATCATAAGTGAGGATCCTACATCCCTGCAACGAGCACTTGATGTGTGGGTGGACGTTTTGGAGGGAAATGGGTATCGCATTAGTTCAAAAAAGACAGAGTACTTGTGCTGCCCGTTCTCTGATCCACTCAGGCCTATTCCAGACATTTATTTGAATGGAACAGTGCTTCCCAAGTGCAAAAAGTTCAAATATCTGGGATCTATGATCAATAGCAAAGCAACTTGTGATGACGACATCAATCATCGTGTAAGCGTAGGGTGGATGAAGTGGCGAGAAAATTCCGCTATCTTTTGTGACAGAAAAATGTCCCCTAAGTTGAAAGGAAGGCTCTACACCGCAGTTGTACGTCCAGCGCTCACATACGGCTCACAATGTTGGACGATGTACAAAAAGTATGAGAGTAAATTAACGGCAGCTGAGATGAAGATGCTTCGCATGACAGCAGGAGTGACAAAGCTTGATCGAATAAGAAGTTCGAAGATCCGTGGAAGCTTTCACATCAAGGAAACCATCGTACAAAAAATAGAGCGTGACCGGCTCAGTTGGTATTGCCACTTTCAAAGAAGAGATCATTTGAACCCTGTTAAAAAGGCAATATCAATGCACGTTCCAAAGACATCGCGATGTAGGAAAGGCAGGCCTATAAACGCCTGGATCAGACAAATGCGACGACATCGGCATTTCATTGGCCTCAGTAACCGAGTGATCCAAAATCGGCAGGCCTGCCGATATTTTCTGAGGTCAAATAGGCGAACCCCACATGCGGATCAGTAGAAATGCGGTGAAGTGGGAGGGTTGTGATCCCTTGTTTTCGGATCATAGCCTCGCTGATAAAAGGAAGAAGAAGATGTAGGTCACTACAGTACCTACAAACATCCATATTTGATAATACTAGTCTTAAAGCGTGCTTCCTTAGAAGAGAATTCCTATCGCTGTTCTTAGTAGTGATCTTTCTAGTTTCATGATCTCTCCACATTTTGTGCAATTAAATACAGACCACAAGACATTGGACAGCTTATGACCATTTAAGTTGGACCATCATTGGCCATGTTGATAATTCTATCAAGGATAATTCCCTTAGCCACGCACTTTGGTGGTTTGATGCCACCAATTATGTCACTGTGTGGGGGTCTGATCCTCTTTTGACCGGCGTGTCGGCTTTGTCGTTGCCTTCAATATCGCAGTGTCCAGGTAACCAGCATAATCTGACAGGGTTCTACGTACATAATGCCTTAAGCATCGTGCGGCAATTCCTGACGATTTCAAATTTGGTGACGTAAGACTCTAGCACCTTTACCGCAGCTTGACTGTCAAAGTAGATGTCTATTTTCTTATCGGGTATTAAACCCATCTCAAGTAATCCCGCAACTTAGGAACACCTCCGCAGCCGTAATTATAGCTTTCATAAGGAGAGTAGAAGTACTGCTGCCCTAAAAGTGGCCTATGGCACAATAGATCTCCTTGGTCGCAGTGCCTACACGTCATTTGGGCGTGGCCACACACCTGTTTAAAAAAAAAAAAAAAAAAAAAAATCCCGCAACTTTGAGTACATGTAGAATCTCTGCTTGAAACACACTGCATGTGGCGGAAGCCACCTGTAGGTTGATATCCCTCAAATAACGGGTGGGCCATCTAGTGATTTATTTTTAAGTCATAGGTTATTTTGACACTGACCGCTGTTTCCCGCTCGATACCTTGACAAAAAGTCAGTATCATACCTCCGCAGGACGAAATGAGTCGCTCTATGCTTGAACAATATTGGGAAATATTGAAAACTTATTTCCAAAGTGAGTGCTTTGTAGCCCAAACAGTGCGTTTTTTGAAAAGAAGTTTTGGCCGAAATGTAGCACCCTCCGCGACTGCTGAGACTGGTATGCTAGTGGACAACACTCATGGTCCCCGTCGTCGTACGGGGGACGCCAATGCATCCACAGAGAGTGACAGTTTGGTGCGGATTGTGGAGTGGTGGCATCATTGGACCATTTTTCTTCGAAAATGAGGCTGGGAACAACGTTTCGGTCAACGGTGGGCGTTACAGAGCCATGTTAACGAATTTTTTTTTTTCTGAAATTGAAGACATAGATTTGGACGACCTCTGGTTCATGCCACACAGCCCATGCCACAATCGGTCTTTTGCGCATCAAATTCCCAAATCGTGTTATCAGCCGTCTTGGCGATGTCAATTGGCCGCCTCGGAGCGGCGATTTGACCCCTTTGGAATTTTTTTTGTGGGGAACCGTGAAGGACCGATATTATGCCAACAATCCGGAAACGATTCAACCACTTAAAGCTAATATCATCCAAGCAATCCGTGAGCTACAGCCCGAAACCATCAACAAGGTCTTGGAAAATTGGAGTGATAGAATGCGCTACTGCGAGGCCAGCCAAGGCAGCCACTTGAACGACGTTACTTACTTACTTAGGTGGCGCTACAGTTCGGGGTGAACCTGGGCCTCAACCAACAAGCCTCTCCATTTAGCTCGGTCTTTAGCTAATTTCCTCCAGTTGCGCACTCCAAGTTGGTCGAGGTCCCCTTGAACTTGTGCGCGCCACCTACGGCGATAATTCCCTCTACTGCGTCGTCCCTCGGGGTTAGATTCGAAGACTCTGCGGGCCGGAGCGTTGGTGTCCATTCGCTCTACATGTCCTAGCCATCTCAGACGTCCAATACGCAGTTTTTTGACTAGGTCGATGTCGCTGTACAGCTCGTATAGTTCGTGATTGAATCTTCTCCTCCAAAACCCGTCAACGCAAACGGGACCGAAAATCTTACGAAGAATTTTTCTCTCGAAGCGACCAAGGATATCTTCATCCTCTTTTAATAAAGTCCATGTTTCAGCGCCGTAAAGCAGGACTGGGATGATCAAGGTCTTATATAGAGTCTCCTTAGTTGTTCGAGAGAGGGCTTTACTGTTGAATTGCCTTATAAGCCCAAAAAAACAGCGATTGACAAGAGTTATTCTTCGATTGATTTCTGCGCTGATGTTGTTCTCAGAGTTTATAGCAGAGCCAAGGTAGACAAAGTCCCTTACTACCTCGAAGTTATAGCTGCCCACGGTGACGTTTTGTCCAATTCGTCGATGTTGGTTTTCCCTTCTAGTTGACAGCATATACTTGGTTTTGCCCTCGTTTATCGCCAAACCCATTTTGGCCGCTTCCGCCTCAATGCTTGCAAAAGCACCGGTGACAGCCCGCTGAGATCTTCCGATAATGTCTATATCGTCGGCGTATGCAAGCAGTTGTACAGACTTGTAATAGATTGTGCCTCCGGTGTTGGCTTGTGAGTTCCGCACAATCCGTTCAAGTACAATATTGAAGAAGTCACATGACAGCGCGTCACCTTGTCTAAAGCCTTTTTTGACATCAAAGGTCTCGGTGAGGTCATTACCGACCTTGATGGAGCAGCGAGCGTTCTCCATCGTCAGCCTGCACAGGCGGACAAGTTTGGCAGGGATGTCAAAACTAGACATGGCTCTATAGAGCTCTTCTCTATAGATGCTGTCATAGGCGGCCTTGAAATCGATAAAGAGGTGGTGAGTATCGATTTGGAATTCTTGGGTTTTCTCCAGGATCTGCCGAAGTGTGAAGATTTGATCGATGGTGGACTTTCCTGGCCTGAAACCGCAATGATAGGGTCCAATCAGGCTGTTGATAAAAGGTTTCAGGCGTTCACACAATATCGCAGAAAAGATCTTGTACGCGATGTTGAGGAGACTGATGCCTCTATAATTGGCGCAGTTGAGGGGGTCTCCTTTCTTGTGGATCGGGCAAACGATGCTGAGATTCCATTCATCAGGCATACACTCCTCTGACCAAATATTAGAAATGAGTTGGTGTATGCACTCTACCAATTCATCCCCAGCTGCCTTGAAAAGTTCGGTCGGTAAACCGTCAGGTCCAGCAGCCTTGTTCGATTTTAGCTTGGATATTGCTATCCTCACTTCGTTTTGGTCAGGTGGACGGAAATTTTGACTATCATCGTCCATGTTGAATGGTTCATTCTGCCTGACAGCGGGATGTTGGTCTTCGTCGCCGTTATACAGTCTACAGAAGTAGTTTTTCCATATTCTCAGCATCGACTGTGATTCTACTACGAGGTTTCCATTCTCATCTCTACAGGTTTCTGTACGGGTATTACTTCTATGACACGTTCTTTTTACCTTTTGGTAAAACTTCCGTACATTGTTCCTGGAGTATAGACTCTCGATATTCTCAAACGCGCTCTTCTCGTGCTCTTTCTTCTTCTTTTGGAGAAGCCGATGTTCTTCCCGTCTCTTTTGCTCGTAGAGCTCACGAGCAGCTCTCGTCTTCCTTTGCAGCGCCGCTTTGTATGCCTCTTGTTTTGCTGCATGCACTCGCCGGCATTCTTCGTCAAACCAGGGGTTTCGCGGTGGTGGGCGAGCGAGACCCAGCACATCAGTCGCGGCGTTTCTGATGGCATGTTGGCAGCGTTGCCACTGGTCTTCGGCACTTGATGCTGGCGGTATAGGGGTGATTGAGAGATTTCGGGATACGCGTTCAGCGAAGAGTCTGGCGGTCTCTTGCGATTGTAGCTTTTCGACGTTAAATTTTCTCACAGTAATTCTTCTTTGTTGCTCAGATTGGGATATCCGCATTCGTACCTTGGCTACAACAAGGTAATGATCCGAGTCTATGTTGGCCGCTCGGAAGGTCCGGACATCCAGAATACTGGAGGCATGCCTTGCGTCGATCGCAATATGATCAATTTGGTTGATCGTGACATGATCATTGGACCGCCATGTCTGCTTATGAATATCGAGATGAGGAAACCATGTGCTTGCTATGGTGACATTTCGCTCCACAGCGAAATCAATTAGCCTTAGTCCGTTATCAGACGTGGTGTCGTGTAGGCTATGCTTACCGACTGCTCTACCGAAGACGTCCTCCTTTCCTATTTTGGCGTTAAAATCGCCCAATACGATCTTAACGTCGTATTTAGGACATTGCTCGTATGTTTTGTCGAGGAGCTCGTAGAAACACTCTTTGGAGGCAGGGTCCTTTTCTTCTGTGGGGGCATGAACACATATTAGGCTTATGTTAGCGAATTTAGCCTTGATCCGGATAGTCATAATACGCTCGCTCACGTGTCGGAAGCTTAAGACTTCTTGCCTAAGTCTGCCGCGTATGACAAATCCGCATCCGAATAAGCGTTGCCTGTTGCCTCTGTAGCAATCACCGTAGTAGATGTCACAGTTTTTCATCCTCTTTTTGCCTGGCCCATCCCATCGCACTTCCTGGATGGCGGTAATATCTGCTTTATAGCAGTCTAGGGCCTCTGCTAGTTGTTCGGCTGCACGTGATCTGTAAAGGGACAGAACATTCCACGTACAGATCCGAAGGTCGTTGTCCTTATTTCGTTTGCTGTGGTCGTCATTAGTTGGGTCATCCTTATCCGAGGCTTTTGGTTGTTTCGGAACCATGAGTTTTTTACGTGGTAGGGAAGTTACCCCGACGGCACAATCCCCAACCTGGAGGGCCAGTTCCTTAATTATTCCCCTAGGACGAGGGGCCGGGTACACCGGTGCTAGTAGTCCACTACGGGAGTATGAGCGCTGCCGTTGGCCCATTAAGGGCTCCTCCGCCACCATCTCTATTCCAATGTCCTGACCAACATTGGAAATTCCTTACCGACCTGTGATCCGAATACGTCGAAGCAGCTCGCGCAAGGTATTCACCAAGTTCAACCTAACTGGAACTATAGACGCCACCGTTGACTCCGTCTAGGGAATTCGTCCGCTGCCGCCTGGAACAGGAAGAAGTGCTCTAGTGAGAAAAGCACTCTTCCCCCCCTCTCTCATCTGCTGCCACCAAGAATCCGCCAAACGGGGTTGGTTACCCATTTCTTGAATTAAGGTACTAGGCACCCGGCTGTCACCGCGTGGAGGTTGAGAGTAGGAGTTGGTAGGCCTCAGCTGAGTGAAAACGCTTGTGTTTTCATATGATCGCATGCACTACCGACGTTGTATTCCATAATTAATGGGAATGTTTGTTCTTACTAATAAAGCCATAACACATGGAAAAAATTTCATTTTGTTCATTTTATCGCATTTTTTAAAAGAAACTTGTAGTTGGCCCACCCTGTATATACCTGACCCCATGCCCTCTCTGGTCTTAGAACCATCTGTATATATTGCAATCTCGTTGTGGACAGAGACTGTCTTCCATTGCCACTCCTCTCTAACAGGGTACATTACTTCGTATGGTGTGACCAAGGATATCGTCCAATTTGTCAGGGATATCAGGAAAGGATTCCCTAAGAATCTCTCATTACTAGTTTGAAAAAAAAATACGTAAGTGAGCCGAAACTCACTGTTGCCCGCTTGGAATTCGATTTGTTGGTCTAGTGGTAAAGAATACCGAAAGGTCTCGAGTGCAGCCGTAGGCGTTGTGCGTAGAGCACCCATGATAGCAATACAGGCTGTTCTTTGTACCATAGCCAACATATCGCGTATGTTTTTCGTACTCGTTGCTTTCCACCACACAAGAGCCCTATAAGTAAGAATGGGTCTGACTATCATGATGTACAGCCAGTGCATTATAATAGGCGTCATGCCCCATTTTATTCCCTCTCAGTCCTCTTACAGATGAAGAAAGCATTGTAATCCTCGTGGACTCTTTCCTGTAAGTTAATTTTCCAGTTAAGTTTTCTGTCTAGCACTATACCTAGATATCAAGCGCGATGCGAAAGGAAAAGCTCCACCCCTGCTAGCTTTGGCAATTTAAAGGGTGGTATCTTGTATTTGTTGCTGAAAAGTACCAATTCTGTTTTATCCGAGTTTTATCCATGACACACCGTTTGTGTACCTGTCCTGCCCTATCTGTTTTGAGAAGGAAAACTCTAGGGGAATACTTCATCGAAGATCTTAACGATCTGGCTAGACTCGACTTAATTAAAATAAAAAGCTTTGTCTCCGGGTCAAATTGGGTTAATGCCGAAATGGCGAATTATACTTCTTCGGCATGGGTTCACACCGAAACCGCTTGCCCCGCCTCCTGTCCCATTCTATTGGGAATTCTCCATGTAGGTCCCCGGTGCTGATAGATAGTGTTATTACAATGGACCTTCTTTTGGTCTAAGTGTGTCCCTGCTGAGCGGAGACAGCCACCCAACCCAACCCAAACCAACCCATCGTCAAGTACTTTATAGAGAGGTGCGCTCCAGCCTTAGACATTCAACCCATTCATATTTGCAACCTCCTCTATTGCGTGCTGTTGCCGCTCCTGATACCGCTGCCTCTTCATGATAGTCGCTTACTGCGTTCCAGCCATTGTCGGTGCCTGGCAGTGTTGTCTGGGATTAAATCCTCCTCCAGTTTCTAAAGGTACATCAGCAAATGCCGTTCTTTTCGGTACCGCAGACTGCTTCTGTGGAAGTAGGGCAATAGGTATCGCCATCTTGCCCAAATAATAGTATGTTAAAAATAGGCCCTAAAGCGTCCATGTCCCATAAGCGTTAGAGTTAAATGGAAATTCAGCTCCCCATGTTTCCTATTTATCCACGCATCTATGTTAGGGATCTCTCTGTACGTCCACCTGCCTTTGTCAGACCGATCCCATCTCTGCTGTCAGCTGTTGTTCTGTTGGTGCTCTTTTCGCAGGAAGATCGAAAGACATCATGCCAGCCACTAGACTTGTTCCGTCTTCTTTCTGTAAATTTCTTCATGGCATCGATCCATATTTTGGACCCGTAGAGCATTGTCGATGCCAAAACTCTTGCTAAGAGCAGTCTCCTCCTATATTTTGACCCATCAATGTTTGGCAGAATCCTTGCCAGGCAGCGTTTGACTTTGCTGAAAGTTATCCTTTCATCTACCTATATAATAATGCCAAGGCACTTTAACTTCTTCTTGGAAACCACGGCATGATTGCTGATGATTCCTCTTATTGTCAATATGACTCTCCTGCTGCTGATGAGCACTCATTTTAATTTTTCCTCTGCAAGTTGTAGTTTTGCATGTCAACCAATCTCGAACTATCCTAATAACTTCATTGCAGTCAAGCTCCAACTCCTCCAAGAGTTCGGCTAAGTCGTCAGTGAAGCCAGCTAATTATCTTTGATGACCTTGGGGTTCTTAGTTTAAAGATGTCGTAATTTGTCAGGTCCTGAAGTAGCGGACTTAGTATACAACCTGGTGGAACGCCGCCTTTGATCTTTTGCTGTCTCGTTTCATCGTCTGTATAATACAACAGTACCCTAGGTTAGATTAGGTAAGTGAGTTGATGAAGAACTTAATTCTTCTTCATGACACTCAGATCTATGTAGACCTATTGTGATACCCATTGAAGTTTTGTTCCAGTGATGTTAGTCTGGAGTTTGTTACTTCCTACACTTGTGGATCCCTGTTGGGTGATCTTAGCCAGCCTGATGTCCTGGAAAAGCTGTAAAGGTTAAAGAGTGAAACATCAGATAGCTCTTCAGTGCCTGGAAGTAGTATCTTCATAAAATTCAGTTTCTTAGATGACAAATGCTCATTGGTTGCCTTTGTAGCATTGAACAGCTTTATTGTTTCTTTGGCAATGTTGAACAGTTCTTTATTCCACCAAGATGGAGACTTTTTGTTCTTTACGGTCCTTAATGGGCAAGCGTTAACTTATGCTTTATTCAAAACTTTGCATAGCTTTACTGCGTTATCGTAGATTGCTTTAGAAGTGCGAATTATACATTCTTTTAGAAACTGTACGTCCCTACTTATGCAGTGAATTCATCCCGGTTGGCTCTCCTCGGATTCCTGAACTTTATGGGTGCGTTTATTGTGTCGTCTATACTAAACTCAAAGATCCTGTGATCTGAGGGAGACATGTCAGGGGAAACTTTCCACCTACGAACAGACAGAGTTTGGGAATTGCTTAAGGGAGTAACAACTAGTACCACTCGTCTACTACGGGTTATAAAGGTGAACTCACAACCCCTAGTTGCAACTAGTGGATTGTTCTCAAGAATGAATTGGAACAGATACTCACCTCCCACATTGGTGTCCGTGCTGCCCCACTGCGCATAGTAAGAGTTAAAGTCACATCCCATCAGTAGATCCCATTTCCTTTGCTTGGCTTATACAACAAGTGAGAAATACTTAGTACTTTATTTCTTAAATAAGCGTCCATAATCTTTTGTAGGCAGTCTCTTGGCGGCGAGCTCCCCCAGAATGTTACTCGCGTTAGCAGGAAGTGAAGGACTGCAGCACCATTTAAGTAAATAAGTTTTTATAAAATATTAGCATACGTCAAGTTTCGGAGTCTTAGCTTGAAAACGAATATACGAGTAGGGAAGGTTAGGTTAGGTTAGGTAAGTGGGCTGGTGTAGGGGGATAGAAAACCTCCACACCACACTCAGGTCAGTATAGACCCATTGTGATACTCATGGGGGGAAAGGGGATAGAAAAGAGAATCCCTTCCTCGTGGAAAAATACCGTCTTTGTAAATATCCTAAAGAAAGAACTTAGTTCTTACTGTGCCCTAAATACAAACCATCCAGAGGATTTGATGAAGTTTGCGATGTCATTTATTGGTCTGTTGGACAACTCTTCTCCTTCAATGTCCAGGAAAGCGGCTAGTGCATGTTCTTTGTTTTTCAGTGATTTTTCTATTGAGCCGACAATACAGTGCAGTGCTGTCTCTACGCTTTTTCCTTTCGTATAAGCGTGCTGCGCTGGGGATATGTCACCTGGGCGTAGTTTACTACGGATGTATATGTCAGCTAGTCTAATTGGCCTAAAGTCCTTCGCAGTAGTGTGGCTTGCTTTACCGGCCTTGGGTATGAAGTCCACTTTGACCTCTTTCCATGATCTAGGTATATACCCCCACATGAGGCTGTTGAGGTACAGTTCTTTAAGTACCGGGATGATTGTGGTAATTGTTTTCTGTAGCATGATCGGGATAATCCCGTCGAGTCCTGGGGATTTAAAGGGAGAGAATGATCCAATTGCCTACTCAATTCTTTCCTCTGCGATAAAATCCGTCGGAGTTTCTTTTGTTACAAAACTACTGTTAGTTACGATGTTATTATCTGGATGGGTCGTACAACCCGGAAAGTGCGCTTTTAGCAGGGAGTTAAGCGATTCTGCACAGGATTCAGTCCACCTTCCGTCGGGTTCCTTGAGAGATCCAAGAGTTTTTGATTCCCTGGATAGAATTTTTCTCAGTCTCGCTGATTCTGTCGTACTCTTGATTTCATTACAGAAGTGCTGCCAAGAGTGGCGCTTGGCCTTCTGTGTCTCGTTTTTGAAATTTCTCTGACTGGACTTATACTGTTCCCAGTCCGCTTCTAGCATAGTTCTTTTGGCCACATTTAGAAGGTGTCTAGTTACTCTCCTGATTCTAGCTAGCACCATGGTGGTGATTTTTTATCTTTTGGTTTCTGGACATGCTTTGACATAGGCTTCATTAAAGATGGATGTAATATCCTCTGCCTTGCGGTCAATGTCATCAGGTCCGAGCCAGTTGCTATCCTGCAGGGATCTGATACCTTTCCTCACCTCGTTGTTAAAGAGATCCCAGTTGGTTTTCCTGGGGTTTGGGCGAGTCATAGTAGTCACCCACGAGGAATTCGATCATTTTGTGATCGGAGTAGGATTCTTCCCCTATCACGTTCCACTTGTCAATAGTAAGGGTACACGAGTTACTGGCTAAAGTTACATCTATACGAGTAGGGAAACTAACTACAAAATGGTAGCTTTAAGCCCCTATAACTTATGACCGCAATGAGGTCGGCTATTTTACCATAGATCACATTTATAGGAATCGCTTGAAAAACATGTCGACTACTGCATATGGAATTATATACCCTCGGTTCATTATATACCATCGCGAGGCAGGAAAGACATAAATGCCTGAATCACAGAAATGCGACGACATCGGCATTTCATTGGCCTCAGTAACCGAGCGATCCAAAATCGGGAGGCCTGCTGATATTTTCTGAGGTCAAATAGGCGAACTCCACAGGCGGATCAGTAGAAATGCGGTGAAGTGGGAGGGTTATGATCCCTTGTTTTCGGATCATAACCTCGTCGAAATAGGAAGAAGAAGAAGACCCTCAGTTTATAACTCACTTGAAAAGGTATTGATGATCCGATAGGAGCACCTCGTTTACAGCTCTCCAGTTATTAACAAATCCGTTAACGCTGTTAGGTTAGGTTAGGTTAGAGTGGCAGGCTAAAGGATGCAGCCTCACTTAGGCCAGACTATGCCTAAATTGTCGGAGAAGTATACTCCTTGGTGTAGTATTCTGCGAGCGGAGAGGGCCCGTCACGTACAAAGAAGGTATGGTATGGTTTCCTCCTCCTCTTCCTCCTCCTCCTCCTCGTCCATGCAACGATTGATTGCATGCCTACCGATGATGCAGTGTCCCGTAATCACGCCTATTGTAGTTGCGATGAGCGACCTTTTCAGACCAATAAGGCAGTTGGAGATTTTCTGATCCACCTTAGGCCAGATCTGTCTAATAATGAGCCACGTTGTGCCTCTAGCCCACCTGCGGTTGGTTATGAAGTCGGTGGCGCTAATGGAGTTGAATTAAGTAGAAGTTTCACTGTAGCGAGAGGCATGCCAAGATTCACCTTGTTCGACGAGATTAGTAGACAAGTGCCTTGCTTGGCGAGTTCGTCGGCCGAGCAGTTCCCTGCAATGTCCTGTGCCCCGGCATCCAAATTGAGTTAATGGCAAACTGTTTTGCCATCTCGTTAAGAGACAAGCGACAACTTAGAGCTGTTTTGAGTTGAAGGTAACAAATTTCAGGGACTTGATCGCAGCTTGACTGTCAAGATAGTAACATCCCGCTTGGATAGCACATTGTACTTCAGCCAAGACAAGGCTTCATTAATTGCCATGATCTCCATCTGGAAGACGGTGGAGTGATTAGGGAGACGAAAAGAGATATTAATGTTTAGTTCTTAGAAGAAGACACATCCCCCCACTCGTCACTCTGTTTTGGATCCATCTGTGTAGAGCAAATGGATCCCTCCTGTGTCCCTAGCTCCCCCTTTTTTTATGGTTGCGCCAAAGGGTGTGTAATCTTCTAAAGATACCAGTAGCCCGAGCTACTGGCATGCACGATTCGCAAACCTGAATACTCGATGCCAGGAATACGCCTACGTACTAAACCACACCCTGCACACTTCAACCACTCTCCCCACGGGACTACCGTTAGGTATTACTTCGCGGGGCTGGTTAGCTATTTATGCTTTTCTTTCGCTGTCTTCCGCTCCTTGTTCCAAAAGTCTTACCGGTTGGACTTGGTTGCTCTCTCTGACTCTTTCCAGCCGCCTCAGTTCCTGCACGATTATCGCTGCAACTTGTTTCACCGCGTCCCATATTGCATTCGATGCTATCATATGGTGCACAATGTTTTCGGGGGTTGGTATTTCTCCTGTTTTTTCCTCCAGTTCTCTGTGCTCTATATGAAAACGTGGGCACTGAAAAAATACGTGCTGAGCGTCTTCTGGGCCTCTCCGCAATTTGGACAGTTGGGAGATTCATCGAGCCCAAACCTGTTGAGATACGCTCGAAAGTAGCCATCTCCGGTTACGAACTGGCTAAGATAGAAATCTACCTCTCCGTGTTTCCGGTCCATCCATTTTTGGATATCCGGTATAAGTCGATGGGTCCATCTTCCCTTTGAGGACTGGTTCCATCGCTCCTGCCATGCTCTAATGCTTCGCTGTTTTTCTTCCAGCTTGATATTTTTGACTGACGCTTGAGGTTCCTGAATTTTGGCGTCGTAGGTCCTTTGTAGCTCGATAGCCAAGATATCCGCTGGTAGCATTCCCGCGATGACACATACTGCCTCGTCTGACACCGTGCGAAAGGCACAGAATACTCTCAGCGCATATAGTCTGTTGACAGAGTTTATCCTTCTTGCGTAGGTCTTTTTCATCATAGCTTTGGCCCATATGGGTGCCGCATACATAAGGATGGACTGCACCACCCTTGATAGAATAAGTCTCCTTTGTTGCCTAGGACCACCAATATTTATCATTATTCTTGATAAGGCACCGCTCATCCGAGCCGCTTTGTCACACGTTCTTTCAAGGTGCTCCTTGTAAGTGAGCCTCGCGTCGATCATCACACCTAGGTATTTGATAACCGATTTTGAAGTCGTATTATGATCTCCTACTCTGATGGTGATTTCTTCTCTTTTCATGCGGCTGCTTACCAATACTGCCTCTGTCTTATGTTCGGCGAGCTCTTACCCGACTGCTGCCATCCACCGTTTGACTTTTCGGATACATTCATTTGCAGTATCCTCTATTTCTTCTAGATGTTTTGCAACCACGACAATTGCAATATCATCGGCAAAGCCTATGATTTTTGCCTCATTTGGGATTCCAAGCCTTAGAACTCTATCATACATAATGTTCCAAAGGACAGGGCCTAATACCGATCCTTGTGGAACTCCGCCAGATATGCGGTACTGCTTTACTCCATCGTCGGTATCGAAGAGCAGAAACCGTTTCTCGAAGTAGCTCAGTATTATTTTAATTAGGAACCATGGCACCATCATTGATCTAAGCGATTGCACTATGAGTCCTGTAACGAAGTGACATGTTTCCCTACCTTCAATTACCAACCGAGAAAGGAAACAGGGTATACAGCCAGGCGTTTTGGCAGAGGACGACCCATGCCACCAAAAGGGTTGCATACTTTCGGGTACCTCTACAAAGACGACCAACTCATAAGGAAGTATGGTATACCCTAAGGCACACCAATATAAAATAAAGCCAGAAAGTCAACGAGTCACAAACAACAACAAAACACGAAGGAGTTTTAAAAAGTCACACTTCGTTCTTACGAGGATATCCCATAAGTAAGAGAACGTAAGTGGCAGTCAGGAGAGTCTGCTCAGTGGTGATAAGTGTACCAATCCAGCGTACTTGGAACAGACTCTCCCTCGAATTCGGTCACCAACATTTTTGGTTTTGGTTTTCGTGCCTTCACCCCAGTGAGTGGGTATTCAGCTAAGGGTCCGTTTTGACCACAGCCGGCCCGTCCCTTGATAAGTGTCCCCATTCCTTTGGGACAAATCCTCCAGACCGGCATTTAGCGGAGTTTTACCGCCAGCCTTTCCCGCTCCAAGCTTACGCTTGGCTCCCCTTCCTGAGAAGCAGCCCGGACCCTGTCCGGACTCGCCAGTCAGCCCGTGCCCTGCACGGACTGATAGCCGGCCCGTGCCCTGCACGGACAGCCAGCCAACCCGTGCCCTGCACGGACTGATAGCCGGCCCGTGCCTTGCACGGACAAGCCCGTATCAGTACCGCGTGTGGACCGCACGACCTGTCAAGCCGTTCCAAGACACCGCAACCCCAAAGACCCGCCAAGGAGGCCAGTCCAAGCCTGAGCTAGGGGTTGAAGTATTATTGTAGTGTAGAATTAAGTTTATCCATGAATTGTTAAGTATAAGAGTTGTTAGTAACAGAATATTGCATTGTTAAAGGGAACACTGTAACACTAGTCTCATAGTTTTAATAAAGTACCTCTTTCCCAAAGTTTTAGGGTATTCCTTTGGGGCTGACCCTGGAGCCGGCGAGCTCACCTCAGCCTTCGACAAAAAATACCTTTACAGTTCCCAATTCGCAGAATTGAACGCGTTTCTGACGTCCCATGTTATTACGGCACCGTATTTCTTTGCACCGCCTCTCCATCTCCTGCCCTGAATAGCTTCTTCCAAGGTTGTAGTTACCCTTCTTATTGCGTCTACTGTAGAACGAGCTTTCATAAAACCGTACTGTTGGTTGGAGAGTCCCCCGGCTTCACCCATTGCCACTTCTGATCGGTTGCATATGATTCGCTCCAGTATTTTACCCATTGTGTCTAACAGGCATATGGAACCATATGACGAGGGCTCGTCTGTTGGTTTTTTCCCTTTACACAGCAGCACTAGACGTTGCTTTTTCCATTGGTCTGGAAAAACTCCTTCTATTAGACACTTGTTGTAGAGTTCCACAAATGGTTGCGTATTTGTTTTAATAGCTAATTTAAGGGCCTTGTTCGGTATGCCATCCAATCCAGGTGACTTGGTATCCTCGAATCGTCTGCATACATCCAGGAGTTCCCTTTGCGTGACAGTTGGGATGTCCTGTACTTCCGGAGGTGCCTCTATACGCTCTGCTGGTGTTTGAGGTGGAAACAACCCCGATACAATTTCTGCATGAGGAGAGGGCATGAGGGGGAGGGTGTCCTAGTGCCTTTGAGTTTTGCCATTACTGTTCTATAGGCGGTGCCCCAAGGATTTACATCTGCTTGCTCGCAGAGTTCCTTAAAGCTATTGCTCTTACTTCTGCGGATGGCTAGGTTTAGTTCTCTTCGCCTATCTTTGAATTGCACCCGTAGGTCCTGATGTGTGGACAAACCTCTGGATCGCTGGAATAGTCTTCTGGCTCTATGGCACTTGCTGCGTAGTTTTGCTATCTCTTGGTTCCACCAGTATAGTGGTGGCCGGCGATTTGTTGACGTTTTCCGGGCCATGGATGCGTCGCAAGCCCTAGTTACTTGTTTGGTAACCTCAGCGGCCATAGCGTTTGCTGTTCCTGGGCTTATTGTTGACTCTCTAGCTCCTCCTCTCATTCAAATCTGGAGGAGATGAGGGTTTTAAAGTTTTTATCAAACAGAAATTGTGGAACAACGTAGTCGGTATCTTGTGGAAGGAATTTGAGATTAATGAGAATAGAGGAGTGTCCTGTACCTAGACTGGACCACTGAGATATGACCTTCATGCGGTTGGCTGTGCAGTTGTGGCAGTTGTTTACTATAATTATATAGAGGAGGTATGTGTAAAAGAATTGTTCTTAGAGCTCCGCTGACGTACAGGTAGGCACAGGTAACGCTGTTAGAACCTACAGTAATTTCTGGTACCTATGGCTTATTTCTTACCACACAACTTGGTGCAGTTCCGTAGAGATAATGAGGTTGGAGTGAAGGCTTTCAGTATGCTTCTTTGAATTCATGACGTTCAACAAATTCCATTCTAATCTTGGATTTACTATGAACTGGTATTAGCTTTAGTGTAAGTAACATGTCTTGAAAAAATAATATCCTCTTACATTCTTCTTCTTCCCTTTATCAGCGAGGCCACGATCCGATAACAAGGGATCACAACCCTCCCACTTCACCACATTTCTACTGATCCGCCTGTGGGGTTCGCCTTTAATATCCTCTTACATTAAAATGTAAAACTACAACGAGTACATTATTATGGAGTCTTGATACTCCTTGGTTTCAATAAATATATGTCTATCCAGATTGTGCCTAAGCACTTCGTTTTGACCTTTACGATTGAATTTGCATCGCGGATTTATTTACAAACCTCGCGATTGCTATTTACTTTCCATTTGCCCTTCTCAAATGTAAAACCAAAACGTTTCAAGAGTCATTCAAATCAAACTACACTACACTCCCTTAAGTACCGGCTATCAAGTAAAAACAATTTGTATCTATATTTCCGAACCGGAAAACTCACACGAATTTAACGTATCGTACACCACTCCAGTGTTTTATTAGAATTAATTCCCTGAATCCGACTTAGTGTTATTTGCTTTGTACCTATCCATGACGGATCAAGAAGCAAACTTGATTATGAAATCAATCAACAGCCAGACTAATTGAAATCTTAAATGCCCTCAAGCTATCCATCCATTAATGACTCTTGACCCTAAAACCTTAAGCTGCCCAATTGGTTGCACGTACGTGTGCGCACTATGTTTGTACCTCGGTTCTCAAGTCCGGTTTTCGTTGAATGAATTTCTTGAGAAACGGAAGACCTTCATGGTGTCTCCAAATTTTATATCTGGAATCTTTGTCTTTCTGATGAGAAAATGATTTACTTTCACCTTGAAGTGTATATTAATGGGATTTGGATGAGATTAGGTAGACTAGAGGTGACTTAATTACAACTTTTTGGTAAACTTATGGCGAATGTCTTTCTATCATTCTAGGCCTATGTGAATGCAGTCAACAGTGGCACTGAAAACATCGAAGACATACTCTATTCCCCAGAAAGTCAAAAACAATTGGTACCCACTGGACCACGAATCATCCATCAATCGACAAAAGGTCACAAGACAATCGACACCGAGGACATTGAACAACGCTGTCTGGCTCAGGCCGATGGTACCTTAGTCACTGAAAAGAAAAACACAACAGAGCACGAGGAAATTTTCGACGAAGATCTCCCAGAGAAGGACGACAACTCCACTGGAAGCAAGGAGAAAATCTTCACCACCGTAAGTAGATTTATAAGCCCTTGCCACTGAGTTATCTAAGCCTCTGACTCCTAGGAATCATCCCAGCGGTTCTACAAGCAACGCGATGAGCAAAATGTTGAGTTCGTAGCCGATGGTAAGGTAATAGGTAAAGAGATGCGTTACGCGGCAGAAACGGAACAAATGGAACGTGATGGCGCCCCAGAGCGACCTGGCGATTGGGATAGCCTATCGGCTAGAATTCGAAAGGCTAGAAGGGCGCCAAAAACGCTGCTACAACAGCAGAAAGGTAGTTGCCTCACGAAATATATTTTAACCTTCTTCTAACCCCTTTCATTGTGCGTTAACTTCCCTCACAGAGGCGGCCCTGCTATCTGACCGGAAGGATGCACTTACTAAACGACCTTTAGATTTCGATCGTGAGGAGGAGACCCGCAAGGGTGAGACCATGAAATGGCTTGAGTCGCATTTTGGCAGCGAATCAACAGCTTCGAATGACTCTCGAGAGGAGTACCAAGAAATTGAGCCAACCAAGAAGACGTACTTCAACGTGACCATCAAGTCGAATCCGACTACACCGCCCAATGCCATGGCGGTGAATCCACCAATCTCTCGGCTACCTAGCAATGGCTTGGCAAATGGCAAGCCAGCTAAGGTCATCGTCGCGGATCACGAGCCAGATAAGGGTAAATCTTATTTTCAGGGAATCTCAAATTGGGCTGACCGAAAGGAGTCTACGCCGAAGCATTTCGCCACCAAGGCCTTTCGGGATGAGCTGCAGGGCACACTGGACAGTCGGAATCGCATTAGACAGAATGCCTCCAGGGAGGACCTATCCTACTATCCGCGGGACAGTGCCGCGAGGAATGAGACTTATGTAACGCGAGAGGATATTCTCCAGCAGAAGAGGATGTATAACTCACGAAGTGATTTGCGCTTCCGCAGTAGCTCCCGAGAGGATTTGGTCGATCTTAAGAATATTCGGTCTCAGAAAGAAGACTTGGGGTATCTGAGTGGTTCAAGGACTGACGTGCGCTACCACAGGCCCGATTCCAATGACGACAACATTCGCAACTTGAAAAACGCCAAGAACGCCAGCTATTTAAAGCGAGAAGATTCCGGCTATGTGAAGGATTCCAGCGAGGACGTTACATCTTCGCACATACGATGTGACGGCGAAGAGGATGGTAAGCTAGGGACGGAGAAGTATCGCTCGGGTATGATGATGCAAGATGACTCCGCGTACGTGTCATCGCCAACTTACTTCAATGACAATCGCCTGCCAAAGACGCCAGAATATGCACTGCGGTCGCCATCCCCAGAGCTAGTTACACACGATTCGTCAACTTTGTCCCGCCCGACTGTACCACAGCGCCGACGCGGCATGGAAAAGAAAGTCCGCCAACAGCCGGCGCCTATCGCAGCGCCTGCATTCCATCATCACTCACACGAGCGAGATGAACCACCACCAGACTATTCGCCACCGCCACAGAGCCGATCAGCGTCACCGCCGGCGCAGACCCGTTACATTGCACCGCCTCCGCCAGCTTTCTCGCCTTATGCGACGAACACAGCTAACACGTCAACTGCCAACGGAATCCCCCCACGGAAACCAAACCAACGCACACGCTTTGCATCTGAGTCATCGTCGGCAAGCCAGCAGCAAATACGTCCCTCAATGTCAACTCAGACAACACAGACGTCCGCACCGTCTGTCGCTGCTGGTGTTAACTCCAAACAATCATCGACAAAAGTTGGTCAAGCCATTGGGAACTCTTTCCGGAAGTTGGTAGGCAAAATCCGCTCCGCCAGCGCCGAACGAAAGTTCCGAATGAAGTCGAAGAGTAAAAGTCGCGACAAGTCTCCAACGAATGTCGTCGGAACCCCCCAGAATGGTGGAGAAATGTCCACATACCAGCAGTACAATGTCATCGATAGTCACATTGGTGGCGGTAATGGTGGTGGTGGTGGTGGTGGTGGACAAGCAAGTAGTAGTACAGCAACAACAACTTCCTCCACACAACAACAACACACACAGGCATCCAACAACACCACACATCACAATCAGCTCCAGCAACGCAACTCGGCGCCCATCAATCGAGAGTCGAGCGTTGTTAGTAGCTCGACGACAGTTGGCCGAGACAGGCCAAGTCAAACAGTTAATGGGAATCTATACGCTAATTCAGGAGATAATAGACGAGGTTCATCTGATTTGGACGTGATGGGTAATCCCAAGCAGCGTTACTATCTGGGAGAGGATCCCTATGGGGGAAGTTTGTTTGGCAAAGAGAACAAGTACGATCCAGGAGCAGCGAGGAGAATTCGAGAATCTCGAGATACATTAGATTCCACCTATCCCACTAGGGAGAGCAGCGGTGGAGGAGTAGTTGGGGTGACACCCTCCTCAACCAGCCAATATCATCGATCCCGTCGCGGCGGTTCATCGGATGAGAACAGGGAAATCTATGTGCAAAGGTGAGTTCCTCTGTATCTTTTGACTAATTGTTTCGAAAATTTAATTAACAACACAGCTAGCTTGAGTTATGTGATCACAAGCCAGCAGCAGCCCACTGAGAAAGAGCACTGAAGGTCAGTGAGTATGCTAATAGATTGTTTGCTAGCTAGAGATACATATATTCACATGTGTATCTATCTGTGCGTGCATTTGTTCGATTTAGTTTAGATAGTTTCATTTTTGTGTTGTCTCCCCGTTCCTACTTGGCTTGGCGACATTGTTGACATTTTAATTGAACGCAATCGCGTTTGAAAAAAAAAAACCAATCAGTTTCGAAATTTTTTCGCAGCAGTTACATACATAGATACTAGAGATCAGGTGCAAAAGTGAACGGATGGATGGAGCTTGTTTTGATGCGCAGTAGATTGATGTGTGATTGTGATCAGTGATCGCGGTGATCGACCTAGTGAGTTTCGAATACTAGTACATAGGTGTGCCGATGCCGATGCCGATGAGTGTGCAAGATTTGAAATTCCAAAAGTGGTGGCAGAGCAGGTATTAGATTGTTTACATGCGAACGCGGTCAACAGCGATGCCATCGTGAGATACTTGCATCTGTTGCAACAAAGTGGTGGAATTTGAGGTTTTATCTCTGTGAATGCTTACTCAAAGTATATAAGTAGATACATTTAGATAGAGTAGCAATGGAAAGTGACAAAGTGCTTGAGAAAGATTTATGTGGGAAGTCGCTTCAAATAGACTGACCAGTTGTCACTTAATGTAGATTTATAGCATGTTCGTCGGGGATTGCTAGGAATTGACTCACTTTTGGGCAGCTTTGTGATCAATTGAGCCTACAGTAGTCTGTTGTACCATCCCACGTTAGAACCAGGTATACTGAATTAGCGGCGTGCATTGTGTTCTGGAATTTTTTTTTTTTTTCTTTATTACCTACACTCATCTATACCTATATACACGCCAACAGTTTAGTTTATTCTAAATTATAGTAGAGCTTAGAAAACTATTGTTCTGTACGTACTTACTTACTTAGATGGCGCTACAGTCCGAGGTGGACCTGGGCCTCAACCAACAAACCTCTGGAGCCAGCTGCCTCCAGTTGCGCACGCCAAGTTGGTTGAGGTCCCCCTCCACTTGTTTGCGCCACCTACCGCGAGGTCGTCCTCTACTGCGCCGTCCGTCCGGGGTGGATTCGAAGACTTTCTTAGCGGGAACGTTGGGCTGCATCCGCTCTAAATGACCCAGCCATCTTAGTCGCTGTATGTGAACTCTTCTGGCTAAGTCGATGTCCTTCTACAGGCCGTATAGTTCGGCATTGTACCTTCTCCTCCACTCACCGTCTATGCAGACGGGACCAAAGATCGCTCGAAGAACTTTTCTCTCGAAATAACCAAGGGCATCCTCATCCGGTTTTCTCAAAGCCCATGCCTCTGCGCCATACAGCAGAACTGGGATGATTAATGTCTTATGAAGAGTTACCTTAGTAGTTTGAGATAGGGCTTTGCTACTCAATCGCCGTTTTAGCCCATAGAAACAACGATTGGCAAGAGTAATTCTCCGTGTGATCTCCCTACTGATGTCATTTGCGGAGTTCACCATAGAGCCTAGGTAGACAAAATCCTTTACTACTTCAAAATTGTACCTATCTATGTGGCGTTCTGTCCAAGACACCGATGTTGGGTTTCCTTTTTTGTAGACAGCATATATTTTGTTTTGCTTTCATTGACCGCTAGACCCATCTTTGCTGCCTCGTTCTCAATACTCGTAAATGCCCCATTGACTGCCCGCTGAGTTCTTCCGATTATGTCAATGTCATCGGCATAAGCGAGTAGTTGTACAGACTTGAAGAAGATTGTACCTCCGGGGTTGACTTGTGAGTTTCGTACAATTCTCTCAAGTACTATGTTCAAGAGATCGCATGATAGCGCGTCACCTTGTCTAAGACCTTTCCTCACATCGAACGGTTCGGTGATGTTCTTACCGACTTTGATGGAGCAGCGAGAGTTCTCCATCGTCATTCTGCACTAACGGACAAGCTTGGCAGGGATGCCAAGACTAGACATGGCTCTGTATAACTCGTCTCTATACACGCTATCATAGGCAACTTTGAAATCGATGAAAAGATGGTGCGTATCGATTTTATATTCATGGGTTTTTTCCAAGATCTGCCGTAGTGTGAATATTTGGTCAATGGTGGACTTTCCAGGCCTGAAACCGCACTGATAAGGACCTATCAGGTTGTTGACGATCGGTTTTATGCGTTCACATAGTACGGCAGACAGGATCTTATATGCGATATTTCGGAGACTTATACCTCTGTAGTTGGCGCAGTTCAGAGGGTCTTCTTTCTTTAGGATCGGGCAAACGATGCTGAGGTTCCATTCATCGGGCATACTTTCGTCCGACCAGATTTTACAGATGAGCTGGTGCATGCTCCTTACCAACTCATCTCCTCCTGCCTTGAAAAGTTCAGCGGCAAGGCCGTCGGCTCCAGTAGCTTTGTTGGATTTGAGTTTAGATATCGCTATCCTCACTTCATTCTGATCGGGTTGACGGGAATCTTGACTGCCATCGTCACTGTTGAATGGCTCATTCTGCCTGACAGCGGAATATTGATCATCATCGCCGTTTAACAGTCTGCAGAAGTGTTCCTTCCATATTCTCAGCACCGACTGCGATTCTACTACTATGTTGCCATTTTCGTCCCTGCAGGCTTCTGTTCTGGCTTTGAAACCCTGGCATGTTCTTATTACCCTTTGGTAAAATTTTCGAACATTATTCCTGCAATAAAGTCTCTCAATCTCCTCGATCGAGCGCTTCTCATGCTCTTTTTTCTTCTTTCTGAGAAGTCGATGTTCCTCTTTTCTCCTGCGCACGTAGAGCTCGTAAGCAGCTCTAGTCCTTCTATGCCGCGCCGCTTTGTACGCCTCTTGTTTTGCTGCATTCCTCATCAAACCAGGGGTTTCGTTGTGGTGGGCGAGAGAAACCCAGTACATCAGAGGCGACATCTCTGATGGCTTGTTGGCAAAGCTGCCACTGGTCTTCCGCCTTTGCTGCTGGCGGCATAGGACTTAGATTGAGATTAGAAGAAACACGATCGGCAAAGGTTCTGGCGGTCACTTGCGATTGTAGCTTTTCGACGTCAAATTTTCTCACAGTATTTCGTTGATTTCGCTCCGTTGTGGATATCCGCATCCGTACCTTGGCTACAACTAGGTAGTGATCCGAGTCCACGTTGGCTCCTCGGAAAGTCCGGACACCCAGAATACTGGAAGAGTGCCTTGCGTCGATCGCAATGTGATCGATTTGGTTGACAGTTTTTCGGTCAAAGGAGAGCCATGTTCCTTTGTGAATGTCGAGACGTGGGAACCGCCTACTAACTACGACAAAGTTTCGCCCCGCTGCAAAGTCGATTAGCCTGAGTCCGTTGTCGGATGTGATGTCGTGCAGGCTGTGCTTTCCGACCACGCTACTAAAGACTTCCTCTCTTCCTAGCTTTGCGTTAAAATCACCTAGGATAATTTTAACGTCGTGGCTAGGGCATTGCTCACCCGTCTTATCCAAGACCTGGTAGAAGTCGTCCTTTGTCGCGTCGTCCTTCTCCTCATGAGGGGCGTGAACGCATATTAGGCTAATGTTCGCAAATTTAGCCTTGATACGGATAGTCATAAGGCGCTCGTTTACATGTCGGAAACTCAAGACTTCTTGCCTACGTCTGCCTCCAATAACAAATCCGCACCCGAATAGACGCTGTCCTTTTTGTCTGTAGCAATCGCCGTAGTAGATGTCGCAGTTTTTCATACTCGATTTGCCCGGCCCATCCCATCGCACTTCTTGGATGGCGGTAATGTCTGCTTTGAGACACTCTAGGGCCTCCGCAAGTTGTTCGGCTGCACATGGTTTATAGAGGGACCTGATTGATGATTGATTGATTTATATTGTTGAGAGGTGCAAGTGCACTGCGACCTATAAAAGATCTATTGTGCCCCCCTTACTAAGGTTCTAGCCGATGATATACTTGGTCTAGAGCACTTCCTCCAGTCCAGCTGCTACAGCAAACCGGAGTATCTTCAGTGGATCCAGCGAAGGCAAATCCGTTTCTGATAGGAGGTAGGCACCAAGGTGATTCCTTCTTTTGTGGATCAGTGCTTCGCATTCCATAAGAAGGTGCGCTGGTGTTTCTGCGAAGTCCCTGCAGAATCTGCAGTGTCCGTCTCCCTCTATTCCCAGTTTCCTAAGGTGCTCCTTAAGTCTGCAGTGACCTGTTAACATGCCCGCCAAGATGCGAAGCCGATTCTTACTAACTCTTAGGCAGGCTCTGCTTCTTTTCTGGTTGTATTTCCCCAGAAGTTCCTTTGCCTGTCTTATTTGGGGGATATCGTCCCAATGTTTGGCCCATTTGTTCTCTTCTTCTTTCCCTTATTTTGTGGGGTCCTATCCCACAGAAAGGTTCTGGTCCAAGGAATGGCGTGTCTGATCCGTTTCTAGCTAGCTCATCAGCTGCTTTGTTCCCCTCTACTCCTACATGTCCTGGTACCCAGTAGAGAGTTACTTTGTTTGTTTCTCCCAGTTTGTTGATCCTGGTGAGACACTCCCATACCAGTTTGGATCTGATCTCATGCGAGGTCAGTGCTTTAATAGCGGCTTGGCTGTCTGATAGTATCGCGATGTCCTGCCCGCGATATTTCCTCTCTAAGTCGAATTGCGCGCATCTTTCGATCGCGTGAACTTCTGCTTGAAATATGCTGGGGAATGTTCCCAGTGATTCTGAGTATCTAGTCCTGGGCCGTACACTCCTGCCCCAGTGCCAGTAGATGTTTTCGATCCGTCTGTGTACCATTTAATTGTGTGTTGTTTGAGTTGGTATTTATCGGATTCGCTGCTCCAATCTCTTTTGTTGCTCAGCTTTGAGTCAAATTTCCTTTCAAAGCAGTATTTCTTGACCATATCATCTCTGGGCCAGTCCAGAAGCGGCACCGATTTGGATAGGGTTACTCGCTCTTTATTTGCGATGCATGTTCCTTTCCCGATGCCCTCTTTGCTGATTCTTAAAATGGTCTCCTTGGCGATTCGCTCTAGCACTATGTGTAGTGGAGGTATCCCTACGATCACTTCTAGAGCTGCTGTGGGACAGGTTCGCATGGCTCCTGTTATACATATACAGGCTAATCTTTGCACTTTGTTGAGGGATGTCCTCGTCGTGGTTAGTCTAGATCTGTTGACCCATGCCGCTGCCTCGTATGTGATGATGGGTCTTACTATCATCAGGTACATCCATCTCAGTGTGGCTGGGCTACAACCCCAGGTCTTTCCTGAAATGTTTTTGCACACCATAAGTGCTCTGGTGGCTTTGGTTACCACAGTTTCTACATGTTCTCTCCAGAGGAGTTTACTGTCTAGTGTTAGACCTAGATACTTGACCTGTTTCTGTGGGTCAACTCTGATCCCTTCCAACAGGATGGGTTGCATACGCTTTAACTGTCTTTTCTTGGTGAAGGGTATCACAGTGGTTTTTGTAGGGTTCACTCTGAGTCCTACCGTTTTACATCACTTCTGTGTGATTCGTAGACCCCTCTGAATGATTTCGCATAGCGTTTCTTCACATTTTCCTCTTGCGACAATGACTATACCGTCGGCGTACCCCTGGCACGTAATGCCGACACCTGTCAATTTGTGCAGTAGTTCATCTGCTACTAAGCTCCACATCAATGGTGATAATACCCCTCCTTGTGGACAGCCTCTAGTGGTGCTTATTGTGATGGTTTTTTGACCCACCTCTATCTCAGCAGTCCTAGTTCTTAACATCACACGCATCCAGTTACTTGTGGTGTGATTTACTCCTTTTATTTCGAGACCCCTCCTAATTGCTTCGTGGGAGGTGTTATCGAAGGCTCCTTCGATGTCTAGAAATGCGCATACTGCTGTTTCCTTGCTCTCCAGTGTATCCTGAACCCAACTTGTCAGCTGGTAGAGCGCAGTTTCGGTGGATCTTCCTGCTCTGTAGGCATGTTGATTGTGGTGGAGAGGTATTCTTTCCAGCACAGTCATTCTTAGGTGATTATCTATGACCTTTTCTAGCGTCTTTAACATGAATGAGGTCAAGCTGATGGGCCTAAAGGATTTTGGTGAAGTGGTGTCTCTTTTTCCCACTTTCGGAATGAATATAACCTTTGCCCTTCTCCATATTCTTGGTATATGCCCAAGTGCGACGCTGCTTCTCAATAGTCCTAGGAGGTGTGGCATAATGATTTCCTGGCCTTGTTGTAGTAGGGCAGGGAATATTCCATCCGCTCCCGGTGCTTTAAACGGCTGGAAGGTGTTCAGAGCCCAACTTAGCCTTTGATTCGTGCAGATGTCTCTTGCCATCGCCCAGTCCTCTCTCCTGGGCCTTTTATGTCTTACTAGTACATCTGTGCTGCTGTAGATTGAGCTACCCGGGAAGTGTGTCTCTAATAGTAGAAGGGCCCTCTGCTCTTCATCTTCGGTATAGCTGCCATCTTGCTTTTTCAGTGAGCCAGGCGCGCCTGCTTTCTCCTTAGCCAGTGCTTTATGTAACCTGGCCGCTGCAGGGGTTGACGCTATGTTCTCACAGAATGCTCTGAAGCTATTTCTTTTAGCTTTTCTGAATTCCAAGTTGTATCTTGTTAATTGCTCGGTGTATGTTTGCCAGTCTCCGTCACGCTTTGCTTTATTAAAGAGCTTGCGCACCTTTGATCTTAGGTTGACTAGCGTTTTGTTCCACCAGGGAATATCCTTCGGATCTTTCTTACGGCTAATAGGGCAGCTGCTTTCAAATGCATCTTTGATCGCCCTGTTAACCACTTCTACGTTGCTTTCCAGTTCTAGGAAGTGGCTCGCCGTTTTCTTTCCTTTCACATTTAATAGGTTCCACTCGAGTGTAGACCTATATCTGTCCCAGTCAGTTTTGCGGGGGTTTCTTTTCGGGGTAACCTCCTTACTGAGACCTTCTATGTTAAAGGTGATGATCCTGTGGTCCGACATGGACGGCTCGTCAGAAACATTCCAACCTGTAATGCAGTTACTAATACTCGGGCTGCCGAGTGTAATATCTAGAACCTCTTCCCTTACCCTAGTTACGAAAGTTGCGCTAGGAAGCGCAAGTACCACTTTGCACCCGCTCCACTGAGGCCTTTTCTCAACGGGTCATCCAGACCACCGGGCTTACCCCTGTCTGGTAGCGTGGGAGGTTTATGCAGCCGCTCTCTGGGTCTGCTACTCTCTGCTGGTCTTCTCGCCTCCCGGGAAGTGTATGCCTTCTTTACCGGGGATCTGGGCCTTTGGGTGCCTGTAGGCCACTGTCTTCTTGGAGCTTCAGTGTCTCTGCGCCTGTGGTGCTCCGTGCTCATCCTGCGCCTAGGGCTGTCTCTGCGCGCTGGAGGTGTTCTGCGCCTAGGGCTAAATCTGCGCGCTGGAGGCGTTCTTCTACGACTCGTGCTAGGCCTGTCGTAGTCCTCGTCTCGGAGGTCTCTCTCCAGACGACTTGCCATTTCTGTTGCGGTGATATCCCGCATGTATTTTATTTTATTTTTTATTTTTTCTTTGTTCATGTTCCCACGAGTAGCTAGGGAAATATTCATCGGCCACATCAGAGCCCCGCATGATGTGGTCGGGCCATGGTTACTCCCTGAGGCGACCTGGTATCAGGAAGGCTCCGTTCGACTACAGCCGGTATACCCCCTGGCTGCAAACCATCCAATAGGCACGGTCTCGCTTAACACCCTGGATTAGGGGGGGCAGCTCTTGGTAAGTTACTCCTCAGTCAGCTCATCCGAGAGCGAAGCTCCCGCGGTTGAGTGAGTCCTTGCAACTTAAGCTCTCGCACCGCGTCAAGGTGTCTGCCAAGCGAGAGTAGAGGGACCTAACATTCCATGTGCAGACACGAAGATCGTTGTCCTTTTTACGTTTGCATGGGTCGTCAACAGTAAGATCATCCGTATCCGAGGCTGTTAGTTGCTTCGTAACCAAAGGTTTTTTACGTGGTAGGGAAGTTAACCCGACGGCACAACCCCCAACCTGGAGGGCCAGATCCTTTCTTTTTGTACCCCTAGGACAAGAGGCCGGATACACCGATGTCAGTAACCCACTTCGGGGATATGAGCGCTGCCGTTGGCCCATTAAGGGTTCATCCGCCACCATCTGTTTTTCAATACTTCTGTACGTATCACCAACTTTTTTATTGACAATCCTGACTTCTCTCGCTTCAAACTAGTGAGTTCTTAGAAGTAATTTAAGCCGCATCTGTAGTATCCTACCGATAAGTTTCTCCAGTTTAGAATTGAACTTTGAATTTTTAGCAGCTACCTCCAGTTTTAGGTTGAGTTTGTTGAAAGGATGTGCTTAGACGTATGCCTATTGGTCCTTTGTGGTTCTCGTTAATTTGAGATACCTAGCCAACTCGCTCAAATTTAAATGAGTCCTTTTTTCATCTAAACAGCTTCCACAGTAGTGGATTTCTACTCTTATAGCCATTGAGCCTGTCAGTAATATATAACGGCTGCCTCCCAATATGCGGATTTCCCTGTTCCTCATAGTTCTTCATACTTATGTCCTGTATCCCCTTGTGAGTCCTAGGGCCTCTACTACGCCTACGCGCCATCGTGTACGGTTTCTGGCAATGTGTCTGAGTTCTCCCCAACTTTTCCCTAACTGCCGTGCCTCCTTCTCGACTGTTCTGCGCCATGTTTTCCGCGGACCGCCAGGTCTTTTGCCATCCTGAGTTAGAGGGTTCCATTGCATAGCATGGTTCGCTATGGAGCTGTCACCCTTTCGGAACGTGTGACCAATCCACTGCCACTTCCGCCGTTGGATAGTTGTGCCTATTGGTTCCTGACCCGTTCTCTCGTAAAGGTGTTCGTTAGAGATACGATTGGGCCAGAAAATCCGTAAGATATTGCGCAGACACCTATTAACGAACGTTTGCAGCTTTCTGGTGATAGTAGTGGTCACTCTCCACGTGCTGCAACCATATAGCAGCACGGATTCAACGTTGGAGCGGAACAGTCTTATTTTGGTGCTCAAACTGATTGCATTGCTTCGCCATATTTTGGACAACATCCCGAACGCGGACTTTGCTTTGGCGATCCTGTTGGTTATATCCAGTTCGGTTCCACCATCGGTCGAGACAATACTCCCAAGATACTGGAAATCCTCTACTCTCTCTACCGGTTGTCCAGCAATGCATATTTGAGCCGATGAGTTAGTTCCAAGGCTGATGATTTTAATTTTTGTCGTATTGATTTTCAGCCCGACGACACCTGCCTCCCTCTCCACATCTGCTGTCCTTTGGTGGAGGTCCATAATTCTGTGGGAGAGTAAGCATACATCGCGTAGTCAAGATGTTTTAGTTGAGATGTAAGAGTCCATCGAATTCCTCCGTTTCCCGTCGACAAAGCTGCATGAAGCACCAATAGGAATAATATTGGTGAAAGGATACAGCCTTATCTTACCCCACTTTGGATCTCAAATTCCTCAGACAACCTCCCCCTGTGCAGAACGTGACATTTGGAGCCTTCATATGTAGCTTTGATAATAGCAATTAGTTTATCGGGAATGCCTCTCCTGCGTAAGGCACGCCAAATAAACTCCCTGTTGACACTATCGAACGCCTTCTCAAAATCAATGAACAGCAGGTGCAGTGGCGATCGATATTCAACACACTGTTCGATGATAATCCGCAGGGTGTTGATGTGGTCGGCACAGGAGGATCCAGAGCGGAAACCTGCTTGTTCGGCATCGAGTGTGTCTTCAAGATGTTGATTAATTCGCTCCAGGGTGATTTTAGCAATTATCTTAGCTACAGCAGGCAGCACGCAGATACCCCTCCAGTTTCCGCACTCCAATAAATTTCCTTTCTTAGGAAGCTTGACGATCATTCCCTTTTTCCACTCGTTAGGAAAGCTCTCAGCTTCCCAAGCTCTATCTATAAGTGGAAGCAGAAGCTCAGCCGATGTTGTTGGCGCTGCTCGTAAGAGCTCTGTTGGAATACCGTCAAGTCCTACCGCCTTGTTGGTTTTGAGTGCCTTGATCGCGGTAATGATCTCATCTTTACTGGGAGTCGTGTTTCGTATTCGGGAACTTCTCACCTCGGGCATCTCAGTCTGATTTGGGAGCATATCGCTAGCGAATACACGGTTCAAAACCGTAGCAAAATGCTCTTTCCATCTCTTGAGCTGGTCCTCATCTGATATGAGCAAGGAGCCGTCTAGGCTTTTCACTGGGTATTGGCTGGAGCTGCGACCACCTGTCAGCTCTTTCGTGATTCTGTAGACAGTCCTGCTGTCGCACCTCCGTGCAGCTTCTTCTGCTTCTGTAGCCAGCGCGTTGATGTAGTTGCGCTTGTCACGTCGTACGCTACGCTGAACTTCTCTCATCTTCATGCGATATAGGGACTCTAGCTCGCTTCTCCCTGCTGCTGGGGTAGCTGCAACGCGAGCTTTTAGCTGTTTTCGTTCGTCAATCCTTCTCCAGGTATCCTCGGAAAGCCACGCCCTATGTCTTCCCTGCGATCGACCGACAATTCTTTCAGCACCAGATGTAAAAACATTTTTCACAGCACACCAATGGTCTTGGATGATTGCGGGCATTGAGCTGCTGATTGCTTCCACACCTTGCGAAAAGTGCTCCCTTAATTGTTGGCGCACTGAGGGATCACTAAGTCTATCGATGTTGAACCTGGGCATTCTTGTGTTGTCGTGGGATCTTCGAACTGCAGCAGTGCGTAGTTGGAGAGTAGCTATCATAAGATGGTGATCACGTACTATCCCCACATCTGCCCCTCGTTTGTTTCGGACGTCCAGGAGACTGCTTCTAAAGCGGCGGCTGATAGCAAAATGGTCAATTTGGTTGGAGGTTGCTTGCCTGTCGTTGGAAACCCAGCTGACTTTGTGGCAGGTCTTGTGCTCAAACATGGTGCCACCTATCACAAGGCGGTTGGCATTGCAGAAATCCACAAACTTTTCGCCGTTGTCATTGCGGTTGCCTAGTCCATGCTTCCCGATTACATGCTTGAGCCCTTCGTTGTCGCTGCCTACCTTGGCATTCAAATCCCCCATCACTATGACAATGTCTCCATTTGGTGTTGTGTTGAAGACGGCGCTTAAGAGATTGTAGAAGCTCTCCTTTTCGTCCTCAGACGAACTATTCGTTGGGGCGTAACACTGTATGATGGTGACACGTCGTACTCTAGTCCGGAATCTGGCCGTCAAAATCCTATCACCATGAGGCTGCCAGGAAATCAGGCCCTTGCGTGCTGCTCTTGTTAGCAGTAGTCCGACTCCATATTCTCGCGGACTTCCGGATGGTCTTCCAGAATAGAGTAGTACAGTGTTACGCGTTGGAGACTGGTACTCGCCCGCTTCTAACCATCTTACTTCACTTACCCCCAAAATGTCCAGTTTATATCGCATGAATTCCTTTTCCAGTTGGAGGAATCTGGCATTGTAAGGACCTTCTCTTCCCGAGTCGAGGAGCGTCTTTACATTCCAGAAACCTATCTTTGTCCGGGTACAATAGCCAAAAGTCGTCAACATGTGATCAGTCCTTATCCGAGGCATAGTGTCGGTTTCAGTAGCGAGCTGGTTTCAGTAACGCAGGTTGCTGGCCCACGTTACCTAGACTAGAATCAAGGCCCTAGACAACCCGCACTTACAATTTTGGCCTATACGTATAAGGGTTTATACGTATAGTTGCCCGGGGACCACCACTAGGAGGTAAAGTAAGCACTTCATCACGAACTTGATTGTTGCGCTACTGGCCCAAGCCAAGTTTTGGGCAGTCAGTAGTTTCCCGATCAATCGCAATGCAGGTCCCCATAGTTCTTCATAGCGAACAGGCTTCCAATTCTTCTTTGACAACAAACTATGATGGATTATAGTAGTCTTTCTGAAAAGATATCCGATGTTAATTAGCTCTAGTGTCTGGAGATTTATTTTTCATTTGTGTGAGTGAATATCATGCTGATCCTTTCCTTGCCAGTTTATCATGGCCACGTAGATGTTACATATAGTCTGTTCGGGATTTCATGGAAGTTAAAACCCGTCCTTTATTTTATAGTCCCACAGTCTAGTCCATTGATACCTGTTTCTCTGCCAACAAAGATTATTATCCGACATGGTTTTATATATTCATGCCGAGAATTTCCATTACTGTTCGATCAATGAAAGGTCTTAAGCTGAGGCATCATTCAGTTAGGAGTTTGTATGAGTATTACATATGTAGTTGTTGCAAAAACACCTTCCCTGATTCCTATATCCATTTAGGACATATCAGTTTAGAACCGGATGTTATCATTTACTAATGTGTTGGACTCCCAATCTAGTTTTTCGGTTCGAAGGATTTCTTACTCTATTCGTAAGAAAGCTGTTATAAAAAAATTTGTGAATAATACGTAACTATAACTTTTGCGTTAAACTGTTTTTTGTACAGTGGATGGTTTTAAAAAGAATTGTCAAAACACCTCTTGGTCTTCATTAGAAAAAAACGGCGGCCTTAGCAAAACTTTATTTTTTTGTCGAAAATATAAAATTTTAATAAAGTAAACTGAGTCTCCCTTGCCTGTGTGAAATATTTTCTGAGACCCTTATAGTATTTTAAAATCACTTGGAAAGAGTCCCAGTGTTTTCCAGGCCGAGTTTTACGCTATTGAGACTTGTGCTAACATTAACTTAAGCTCAGGCATCAATGGTGCCCCTATCCATACACTCACCGACAGTCAAGCGGCGCTTAAATATCTCCCACTTGATCAGAGCAAAATCAGTTCTAAGCTGCTTCGACAATTTATAAAACTTAGCCCCATACAATAATGTAAAATTGTGGGGTATACGTTGACGGCAATTGTGGTGTAGACGTTGACGGCAACGAAACTGCAAACCTACTAGCTAGGAAATGCTCCTATGAGTTGTTGACTGGACCTGAACCTTTCTGCGGAATATCTGATTCCGCCTTTAAACTGACCCTAAACATTTGGGAACGCAACATGTGCATCTCCCACTGGAATAACCCCGAAGGTCTCTGAAAAGCTAAAAGAGCTGTTCAACCCTTCCACAAAAAAAAGGCAGTAAATATCCTGAAATATGGCAGAAACGACATAAAGCTTGTGAGCTTCCTAATCGGTCAGTGTCAATTACTTTACTTACTTACTTACTTACTTAGGTGGCGCTACAGTTCGGGGTGAACCTGGGCCTCAACCAACAAGCCTCTCCATTTAGCTCGGTCTTTAGCTAATTGCCTCCAGTTGCGCACTCCAAGTTGGTCGAGGTCCCCTTGAACTTGTGCGCGCCACCTACGGCGATGATTCCCTCTACTGCGTCGTCCCTCGGGGTTAGATTCGAAGACTTTCAATTACTCAATTACAATTACCACCTTAATAAAATGAGAATTACAAAGGATATCACCTGCCGGCGCTGCCTAGAAGAGGACGAAACCGGTGTAGAATTAGGAGAAACTTTTTCCTTAAAGAAATTATATCTCCAATAGACTGGCAAATTAAAAATTGGCCTCTGGCGCTGTTGGGATGAGTAGTATCCCCTGCTGGTTGCTCGATGATTTTCGGTGATGACCAAGAAAAAGAGCGGATTTTCCGATGGATCAGTACAACTCTTTATTTTTCTTTACGGAGGTATCGAACTTACCTCGTTGAGGTCAAAATCAAGAAGGCCGAATATCGGCAATTTAAAAATATGGCTAAGCGGTTTCCGATCTCAAATAGTTTGTATGAAGCGACATCTAACCATTCAACTTAATATAACTGCTGGAATTTTTAAGATACGTTCAACTATCTTTGGCTTGAACATTGCCGGCCGCCTTGCAGCAATGGCTGCAAAAATTACAAATTCCACTTCTACTATTTGAATTTCGGAAATCACTTATGCAATAAGAAACATACATGTTTATGCTAATTATGTTCAAAGTTAACAATATTATACAGTAAGTAGCGAGCAATATTTGGTAAATCAGTGCAATATTTTAAGATTTTAAATTCATAATTTTGATTAAGGAAATAATACTTCAATGCAGTTTAAATGAATGAACTCAGGGATTAGAAGTTATTTAAAGTTAGTTAAGAGTGAGGTAGCATGCACAATTTGGTAATTGGACGCGTTATGACTCCATTCTGAGTCCGTATATCGGCTACGCGAACTCGATTGTCCGAACCCGGGTAAATCTTTACAATACGTCCGAGCCGCCATTCATTCGGAGGGAGGTTTTCGTCCCTAATTATAACCAAATCATCAATAGACACATCTCTCTGAGGGAATTTCCATTTGTATCTCTTGTTGAGTTCCTTAAGATACTCATCTTTCCATCTACGACAAAACTGGTGATGCAATATCTTTACTTTCTCCCATCTTTTAACGCAATTCAGAGACTGATCATCAAGAGCGGGTTCAAAGGGGCTTAACAGAGGACCACCTCGCAGAAAGTGGCCTGGAGTCAATGGAAGGATGTCGGATGTATTTTCGGAAATCGGTGAAATGGGACGCGAGTTTAAGCAAGCTTCGATTTTTACTAGGAGGGTGGTAAACTCTTCAAACGTAAATTTATTAGTTCCAGCCACCTTCCGAAAATGAAGTTTGAAGCTTTTAACTCCGGCTTCCCAGAGCCCGCCCATATGAGGTGCACCAGGAGGAATGAATTTCCACTCCAAATTCTGATCCACGTATCTTTTAGATACCTCGGTGGAGATAGTTTGCATAAACTGCTTGAAATCCTTTGCAATGACCTTGCTAGCTCCGACGAAGTTGGTACCATTGTCCGAAAATACAGTTTTCGGTATACCACGCCGGGCAATGAACCGACTGAAAGTTGCTAAAAAGGACTGCGTAGATAAGTCGCTAGTTGCCTCTAGGTGAATAGCCCTAGTAGCGAAACATACAAATATACAGGCATATGCCTTTGCTAGTCTACAGTTTCGTCCTAAAGAGCTTCGTATAACAAATGGACCGGCAAAATCGATGCCCGTATTGGTAAATGGTAATGAAATTTGCGTCCTTTCTAACGGCAAGGCTCCCATTATCTGGGTTTGTACTTTCCTTTTTTGAATTATACATGTTTTACATGAACGGATGTGCTTTTTTACCAAGTTTTTTAGTTTTGGTATCCAAAATTCACTCCGAACCAAGCGAACTACTAATTGGTTACCACCATGTATTGAAAGCTCATGGATAAATTTTACCAAAAGAGCGGTTACATTCGCTTGGTAAGGAAGGATAATTGGATATCTTTCGTTGAAAGATAAAGTAGAACAGGTGAGCCTTCCATTTGAACGAAGGACTTGATTTTGGTCTAAAATGGGATTTAAATTTGCCAATGAGCTTTTTTTTGAAATAGGTTCGTTTTTCAGGAGAGCTAAATATTCATTCTGAAAATAAAACATTTGAGTCAGCCGAATAACCAAGTTCTTTGCGTAAGAAACTTCATTTTGGGTTACGACTCTGGTTCTGAAAGAAAAGCTATTCTTATGGCGAGGGTTGGTTCTATGGTAAAAACGCAAAATATAGCATAAGACATGCAATACCCTTGACCATGAAGAAAATCTTTCAACAATTGACTCAATATTAGGCAATATTGTACTTAGATTCGCTTTTATTGGTTTCATTTCGAGATATCGATCATCAGGTCGGTTTAAAATGGATTCAGGCCAAGAACATTGAGGTTGACAAAGCCAGGTAGGGCCATGCCACCATAAATTGTTTGCCTGAAGATCTGTTGGCGAAAGCCCTCTAGTCGCTAAATCTGCTGGATTGTCAGCAGATCTAACATGATTCCATTTAGTATTTGGCACGTATAACTGAATCTGTGAAACTCGATTAGCTATAAAGGTTTTCCACGAGCTAGAAGGCTTATTTAACCATGCTAAGACTATTGAGCTATCGGTCCACAGAAAGAGTTCATAATTCGGGCAATTAAGTTCTGCTATAACCTTCCGAAAAAGTTTTAACAGCAAAACAGCACCGCAGAGTTCCAGTCTTGGTAAAGGGACCTGTTTGACTGGCGCTACTTTGCTTTTGGCACATAAAAGTTTGGAAGAACAGCTACCCAAATTGTGTTGTATGCGCAGATAAAACGTCGCCGCATAAGCTCGCTCGGAAGCATCACAGAACCCATGGATTTGGATAAAATCATTCGGACGGTAGTGAATCCACCGAGGAATTTGAACCTTTTGTATGTCTGGGAGCGCATTCAAGAACGTTTTCCAGCGGTGACACGTAAGGGGCAAAAGAGGTTTGTCCCAAGACGTCCCATCACGCCAGATTTGCTGCATGATGATCTTGGCAGTAATTAGCATAGGAGCCAACCATCCTGCGGGATCAAAGAGTCTAGCTATCACTGAAAGTACAACTCTTTTAGTTACTAATCGATCTTCTTCTGATATAGAAAAGAAGAAATGAAAACTATCGGATCTAGCATTCCATTGAATCCCCAGAGTTTTGTAGATACTTTTATCTTCTAGTTGAAGAAAATCTTGATTGTAAAGATGCGAAACATGGAAATCTTTAATCAAATCCAAGCAATTGGAGGTCCATTTCCTTAAAGAAAACCCTGCGGAGCTTAGAGCATTCATCAGTTCACTCTGTGCTTGGAGTGCTGTCTCAATATCGTGGGCTCCAGAAAGTATATCGTCGACATAAAAATCATTTTTAAGAATCGACGAAGCAATAGGAAAGGTAGATTGCACATCATCTGCTATACGTAACAATGTACGTATGGCTAAATATGGAGCGCAATTCACGCCAAAGGTAACCGTCTTTAGTTCATAGTCCTGAAAAGGACTATCGCTGTGAACGGATTTCCAAAATAAGATTCGCTGAAAAGACGAATGTTCAGGATGAACGATGATCTGCCGATACATCTTTTCTATATCGGCATTAAAAACGTACCGATAGAAACGCCATCTCAAAATGACTCTTGTTAAATCGTTTTGTAAAACCGGACCCGTAAATATGTTGTATATCATTTAAACTAGTTCCATTGCTTGATGGACAAGAGGCATTAAAAACTACCCGAACCTTTGTTGTAGTACTATCTGGTTTTATAACCGCGTGATGTGGCAAATAGTAAGTACATAACTGATTGTTTTTAATGATGTCTTCAGATGAAACTGCCTCCATATGTCCAAGTGTGACATATTCTTGAAGCACATCATTGTATTTTGAGCGAAGATCGGGATTTCTTGCTAACGACTTCTCCATACGATGTAGCTGTTTCAGAGCTTGGTTTCTTGAATTACCCAATGAGAGACTAGGGATCTTAAACGGAAGACGGACTATGTAACGACCACTGGCGTCTCGGGTCGTTGTATCGGAGTAAAGTTTTCCGCAATAGATATCTTCACTCGATAGCGAATTTCGTTCAAATATCTCCTCAACTTCCCAAAATTTGGCAATTTGTTGATCTAGCGAAGTCTCAGAAAAATAGGACAAAAAAGTTGAAAAGGAACTAACACGGTCTTGCGAAAGAGGCCCTGAGAGTACCCACCCAAAGATTGTATTTTGGGCTACAAGGGATCCCAAAACGTTGGACTTCAGTCCTTCCCTAAAAATTGAGGGATATAAGTCTGACCCGATTACCATATCTATCTTCGAACTTTCATAGAAATGGGGATCTGCAAGTTCGAATTCAATTGTTGATGAAACCTCTTGTCGATGTCAACAGCCACATTCTTCGGAAAGCTCTTGTGCTAAAGCGACGAAAGAAGCTTTCGAGTGTTTTTACCAGAGGCGGGAGAGTCACATTCGAGTTGCTGCAGGAGACAAAACACTTTTAATTAGTTCACTGGAAGGCTTAAACTCAATTGCCGATGCCGATGGAGATGATCATGCTGCTGGAGTATCGTAAAAAATATTCTTTTAGTTATATTTTTCATGTGCTTGTAAACTCTCTTTTCTTTGTTTTCTTTTACTTTATGTTGAACTCTTTTAGGTACTTTAGTCAAATATCTGTTTCTTTATTTCTTTTTTGCGTAGTGATTTTCTCATGTCCTAGGGTGAAAGATTTGTTCTTCTTTGAAAATGACTAGTAGTTCCAATGTTTCTACAGCTGACAGCATAAACAATAATTTGCGTGTTATGCTTGAGGTTCTTTGCAAGCAGTGTAGAGGGTTTTAGGTATGTCATATTAATGCACAACGCCTCTATCCAAAAATTGACGAATTTCGTGATGTGTTTGTAGGGTCAAAAGTTGACATAGTGTGCGTATCCGAAACTTGGTTTCAACCCAACATTCTCAATATTATGTATGATATCAGTGGCTACAAGTTATATCGAGCTGATAGGAAAAGCCGTGGCGGCGGTGGAGTGGCATTGTACATCCGCGACTGTATAAAGGTAAAGTTTGTTGCTAAATCAGAAGCTACCTCTTTAATTGAGCACTACTTTGTTGAGATAATTAATGATGGGCCAGGCAAATTTTTGTTAGGAGTGGCTTACCGCTATAATAAAAGTGTGGATCTATCCGAACTCTACACAGTCTTAGAAGACTTGTCATCCCTTTACACCGACATCATCCTGTGCGGAGACTTTAATTGTGACCTGTTTGAGAATACTTCGCAAACATTTACAAACAAAATCGGTACTCTGGGCCTAGGGTCCATCAACACTTCCAATCCAACGCATTTCACAAGTACTTCATCAACCCTGTTGGACCTTTTTCTTACAAGTAACCCTGAAAACACCCTTCTATACACTCAGTTGTCAGCGTCTGCATTCTCAAAGCACGATTTGATCTTCGCAACTTTTAAATACTCTCTACCGCAATCAACACCCTCGGTGTATAAGTATAGGGATTTTAGAAATATTAACTTATATCAGCTGGAAGAGGACGTTCTTCAGGTAAATTGGCAAGAAGTCTATTATTATGACTTCTGCTGGTGATCAAATTGATTTCATGCAAAATGCCATACGTCATCTCTGTAGCTCACACGTTCCGATAAAAACAAAATATCTGCGAACAAATTCTGTCACATGGTTTACACCTGAAATACGAGAAGCCATAAAACAACGAAACCTGGCTTACAAACGGTGGAAACGTTTTAAACTCCCTGAGTTTCATGAAATTTCCCGTGCTTTAAGAAATAGTGTTTCTTTAAAAATAAAGGAAGCTAAGAAGCGGGTGTATTCAAAGCGACTTAGTAAAATTCTGCCGACGAAAACTTTGTGGAAAAATATCCGAGAACTTGGTGTTGGTCGACAAAAGGTGATAATGCCTGAAAATACAAACCCTGACATCCTAAATTCTGAATTCGCCAAAGTTCAAAGTACTTTGCCTGATGTTGGCGAATCTAGTATCGTTGATTCTTTTACTAATCCTGAAAGTAGCCATTGCTTCCAATTCACCAGAGTAGATGAAAACGATGTTTTGAGCGCCCTTCTTCAAATAAAGTCCAAGGCTGTGAGCTTTGATGAAATACATCCACACTTTATTAAAATAATTTTGCCTCACATTCTTCCTACACTAACATACATTTTTAACTCAATAATCACAACATGTTCATTTCCTCCCTCCTGGAAGGTTGCTAAGGTTATACCGATTGTAAAAAAGCCGGCTACCCGTTTGTCACCGCCTGAGTTTCGACCTATTTCTATTCTCCCGTTTTTATCCAAAGTCTTCGAGAAACTTCTTCATAAGCAGATGACCGTTTTTGTTAAAACTAATAAGCTTCCGAATGTCCAACAGTCAGGTTTCAGGGAAAACCATAGTTGTGTGTCTGCTATTTTGAAAGTAACAGATGATCTGAGGAGTGCGATGGATCACGACTTAATATCATTCCTTGGGCTCCTAGACTTCTCAAAGGCATTTGACACTGTCAATCACGGAATACTCCTCTTCAAGTTGAAGAGGAATTTTCGGTTTAGTAACTCTGCTGCTAACTTGATTCTTTCCTATTTAAGTGATAGAAGTCAAGCCGTATCAGTTGGGGAAAACACCTCCGGGTATTTACAGCTAATGTCAGGTGTACCACAGGGATCAATTCTCGGGCCATTGCTGTTTGTCATGTTTATTAATGATCTCCCGCAAGTAGTCCAACACTCATCAATGCATTTATATGCTGATGATGTGCAGATTCGGTTGAGCTGCAAACTGGGTATGTTAGAAGATGGAGTAGACAAACTTAATAACGACCTTAAGCAAATCTCACATTGGTCCGCAAAAAATCACCTGAAACTAAACCCTTGACAGTAGCTATTTCCCAGCTCTATATCTAGGTAACAATATTTTGGAATATGTCGAAACTGCGAAAAATCTAGGTATTTGGTTCAATTCGTTACTCACATGGGATCAACATATTCAAATAGTTATTGGCAAAATATACGGATGTTTACGTGCCCTCTCATTGACAAAGCACTTCATACCTCAGCATATAAGACTTAGCCTAGCAAAAACCTTGGTTTTACCAATCGTCACCTACGGATGTCAAATTTTTTGTTGTGATAAATCAGAAACACGACGGAATCTTACAGTGGCTTTTCACAACGTTACACGATATGTGTACAATCTTAAACGATTTGATCATGTCACTGGATACACTAACAGGATTCTGGGTTGTGATCTGCATACCTATTTCAAATTTTGCGCCCTTAAAACACTTAATAATATATTAACTTGCAAAGAGCCCCAGTATCTGTATGAAAAACTTCAGTTCCCAACTTCCTCTCGTTCTTTAGTTTTTATTCAACCTAGGTTTACGTGCAGAAACTCCGAGAACCAATATCTTGTTTATGTTGTCAGAAAATGGAACGCTCTACCCATGGACATTAGAATGCTACGTGGAACCAAGTCATTTGATAAAGTTTCATTTAAATATCTGACCGAAAGTGCCTAGAAGAATTTTGTAATTAGAGTTTATCTTTTTCCTTTTAATTTTTTTTTTCTCTTTTTTCTCTATTTTGAATACTTACCATATATCTCCAGTGTTAACATGTGTAGTTTGTTTTAATTCACGAAAGCAAAACCAAAATATGAAATTATGAATTACTTAGTCTAAAATTTATTAACTTTTACTATTATAGACTTTAACTTATAAGTCCAATGTAAAAGATTCTTTATAAATAAATAAATGAAATGAAATAAATGTATCCTGCATGATGGTAGATCACCTGTGAGGCGTTTCAGAACAATTGCGTTGGCAAAAATTGTGAAAGTTGGAACATATTTGGAACCTATGCACAATGAACACAACTTTGATGCAGTTGCGGTTACCGTTGCGCTCATTCCTGATATCTGAGCCTGTATTGGCTTCACGGGTAGATTCAATCTTCTTTGCGCCTCTTCAGATATAAAGGTAACTTCTGAGCCTGTATCTAAAAGCGCACGCAATGTAAATTTACTTCCTAAATGGTGGATATCAATCAACGCCGTTGCTAATAGGATCCGTTTGTTATTACGGGAGAAGTAAGATTGAACTTTATATGGATTTGAATTTTCAGTGGACTGTATGGTTTGAGATTGTGGTATTGGTTGTAATGGATTCACCATCCCCGAAGATGAAGGCATATTTTGAGTTGCGTTCATGGGGGTCGAATGCAGAAGTGTATGGTGCCTTTGTTTACACTGCATACATGTGTGCACACTTCTGCAATCCCTTTTCAAATGAGCGGAGGATAGGCAATTTGTGCAATACCCTAACGAATTAACCTTAGAAATTCGATCCGTTATACTCAATTGCAAAAATGTTTGGCATTGCCGAAGAGAATGGGACCCATTGCAAAGTTTGCAAATAAATTTGTTTGCTTTTGAATGAAAAGCTTTATGTTTTTTTTTATGGAGATAAGTTGTTTGACCTCTAAATTGACCCTTTGACCTTGAAGGAAATTTAATATCGGATACTGTTTCGAGCACACGGTAACGGCTAGTTAAAAATGAATCCATTTCACTCCATGACGGAATGTCTCGTGGTTTCTGGATGGATTGTTCCCACAACGCAAGAGTATTTTCCGGTAACCGATTAGAACATAAATAAATGAGTATAGGATCCCAAGTGGTCGTAGATACCCTATGGGCTTCGAGAATCGATATACAATCATTGATCTCCCGCTGGAGATCTTTAATGCTTTTGCCAGATTCGATTGTAATCGCGGTTAAATTAAAAAGTTTCTTTAATTGGTTGTTCACTAAAATTCTCCTATTCTCGTATCGATCCCAAAGTGCTTTCCACGCCAAGTCAAAACTATCTGCGGTTAGGGGAAACTTCGTAACAATATCATTTGCTTCATTTTTTGTTTTCGAACGAAGGTGAAATAGTTTTTGAACAGCACACAATTTGGGGTCTTTTATATACACCGCGGTAAACATATCTCTGAACGACGGCCAGGTAAGATAATCACCATAAAAGGTTTCAGTGTCGCAATGTGGAACCTTTATGCACTGCTCTGAACTTAAATTGATGCTAGATACATTTGGAAGACCGTTTTCCTTAGTAACGTCACAAGGTGGAGCCGTTATGAACGGTTCTGGGATTAAATTTGGACTAGAAACCTTTGGAAGACCGTCTTCTTTAATAATGTCTAGTTTGTGCGAAGTTTCAATTATATTACTTAAGCAATTAATGTAGGTATAAGACGACAACCGATATTTAGTTTTAATTGGATCTAAGTCCCCCTCCGTTTCCGAACGCAAGTAAAGATTATAGCATTTTTTTATATCGCACCACAGTTCTCTCAACTCGACTTTATATGCTTCTAACGAACTAAGTGTGTGGTCTATCATCGGTATTTCTTGAAAACCAGATTGAAATTCTGTAAGCTGATCTATTGCAGCAATAAAATTCTCTAGCAGAGTCATAGTATTGGAAATAATTAGAAAAAAACCTTGCCTCAAAGAAAATGAATACTAAACGCGTAAAAAAAAAAAACTTTTGTTTATGCAGACGGAAAGCTAGTTAGCAGTTGTAAATCACTCTTCACTTTAGATTTTAATAAGAGATATTACACGTACACATTCATTTACAAGACAAAATCAAATGAAGTCTAAATATCGTATATGTAATATGTATATATGTATATAATTTTTTGTTTAAGCTCTACATTCAATATTGCACTGATCAAAAAATATATGCACGCACCTGTTTACAATTTGATATATTTTGTTGCTGCTAATCCTCCTTCTGCTAGGTTGATTTTTCGATGAACTTCCTTCACGTTGCCCTTGATGGAATTGTTGGGCTGACGAGCACTGCGACGATGTTAACAGCTCGAGAAGTTGATTGAAGACTGATTTTTCTCTTATCCAATGGTGGAGAGCAGATAAATCTTCTCGTGGCTTGTGGTTAGTGGGTGCGATGGATGAGGAGCAAGATTCGGAACTGGTGTATGGTGAATAAATCGCTGAGTATTTGGAAGAGCGAAAGGGTATGCCCTTTCGTTGAGCTTCGACGGTCGGTGTGCTGATACGGCTGGATATGCTGGTTGTGCTGTCGGTCGTTGGGGCACGGTACAAGTCTCTTGTGTGGACTTTTTGGGTGAACTTTGGACATCAGATTGGGATATGCTGATTTGGGCTGATACGATCGATGATCGTGTGGGGGAAGATGCTGATGATCTTCTATGCTGATGGCTCGGAGAGCGGCTTTGGGTGATGGTGCGACGGTATTAGAGTTTTTTTTTTGTATTCGACGCACAATTTCTTCGACAATTAAGAAGTGCGATCAATGCAGGAACTTTAAGAGATGATTGTTCGAAGAGAGTACGGTGTACACATTCGACGATCGATGAATATATGTAGATACAGGAATCTGCTAGGATGCGGTCGATGTGTAATTTGGTGTTTTTTCATGCAAATTTGATACTTTGCGAATGAAAAGATGGATGAGTATTTTAAGAAATACTATTCGGCTTGAAAGGACCAAATGTTGGGATGAGTAGTATCCCCTGCTGGTTGCTCGATGATTTTCGGTGATGACCAAGAAAAAGAGCGGATTTTCCGATGGATCAGTACAACTCTTTATTTTTCTTTACGGAGGTATCGAACTTACCTCGTTGAGGTCAAAATCAAGAAGGCCGAATATCGCCAATTTAAGAATATGGCTAAGCGGTTTCCGATCTCAAATAGTTTGTATGAAGCGACATCTAACCATTCAACTTAATATAACTGCTGGAATTTTTAAGTTACGTTCAACTATCTTTGGCTTGAACAGGCGCAATAGATCTCTTTGGCCGCAGTGCCTAAACGCCACCGTCCTTTAACCACCAGGAAATTTATCGAAATTGGTCCAATAATAAGTAGATTGTTCTACTTGCTATTTCGGTTAGGTTATGATCCGAACTCGAGGGATCATAACCCTAGTTTCACTATATTTTTTCGGATCGCCTGTTTACTTACTTACTTTAGTAGCGCTACAGTTCGGGGTGAACCTGGGCTCTCCATTTAACTCCGTCTTTAGCTAATTACCTCCAGTTGCGCACTCAAGTTTTTTTTTTTTTAAGAAAACCCAAATCACAGAGCTCTCAGACTCTCCGGTCCATTGTACTACCAGGCAGGAACCTTTCTTTGGTGCAGTGGTGATAGCTGATGATTGCTGCACTCCAAGTTGGTTGAGGTCCCTTTGAACTTGTGCGCGCGCCATTCGCTCTACATTTCCCAGTCATCTCAAACGTCCAATACGCAGTTTTTGACTAGATCGACGTCGCTATACAGCTCGTATAGTTCGCCATTGAGTCTTCTCCTCCAAAACCCGTCAACCGAATATCTCGCGAAGAATTTTTCTCGACCAAGGATATCTTTATCCGCATTGAATAAAGTCGATGCTTCAGCGCCGTAAAGCAGGGCTGAGATGATCAGGATCTTATAGTCTCCTTAGTTGTTCGAAAAAAAAAATAAAAAATTAGTTGTTCGACATAGGGTTTTACTGTTGAATTGCTTTATTAGTCCCAAAAACAGCGATTGGAAAGAGGTATTCTTCGCTTGATTTCTGCGCGAAGAGTTAATATCAGAGCCAAGGTAGACAAATTCGCTTACTAAGAGGTGAGTCAAATGTAATGTCATAATAGGTCTGTTCGCGTTTCCTCCCAAAACAGCGAATTTTTACGAAAAGTTACGAATTTCGAACCTGTTCGAGTTCTAAGAATTTTCGTGGTTTTTAACAGAAGAGAGCGCTCTCGAGGTTCATCACTACGCATGAGGTTCCAAGTTCGAATCCCAGAAAACACCAAAAAGGTTTTTCACGGTCTCACCTCTCGCGAGCGTCTGACAAACATCCGAGAGTATTGTTGTCACGAAAAAACTTCTCAAATCGCCGTTCGGAGTCGGCATTAAATGTAGGTCCCTTCCATTCGTGTGAAAAATATAACGCACACAACATGAGTGGTTGCGAGAAGCTAGGCCCTGCCACTTTAAGGAGCTGTTGCGCCAAATATTTGTTTTTTGTTTGAGCGCTCTCGAGAGAGTAAGGAATTTCCCCATACAGCGAATTTTAGTGCAACAAATTTCTGTGGGCCAGTTTCTGAAAACTGTCAAATCGCTGTATATTTAGTTTTTTGTTGGATTGTTCCTTCTCTTTCTTTCTTTCGCGTACAGTTGGGTTTGAGGTTTGACGTTTAAAAAGTGGGCAACTTTTGTGGTTCAACGTGTTCGTTTACTTTTTCGTAATTTTACCTCTCTCTGAGAGAATTTTACACCCACTCGTGAAAATTTGACAAACTGCGTGTTTTGGTGCAGAAAGTACGCGAACAGACCTAATGTGAGTTTTTTTTTATTTTTATAATTTGCGTGCACTCAAAGGGTTGGAATGGCAAACGACTAACAAAGGCCTCGTAGGGGCAGCATCTCCCGATAGGTGTTGGTCCGCTAAGTAACGAGAAAGAGCCACTGCAGCCGAAAACCTAGCAGCTCTGTTAGTAAGCCCTACTCCCACCTCCTCGTGGTGCCATCTGGGGATTTCTTCGGAAATTGCTAACGGGAGAGGACGAATGGCGAGCTTCCTGCGCCAAAAAACAGGATAAGTGTCGGTTGGTCTTTGGCCCAGCGAGCCGCAACCGTAAAAACAAATCTTGCTCCGAAACGCAAACCAACGCCTCGGATACGGACGGATAATTTGATGACGACCTTTGGCTATCGGACACGGACAACGATCGGATTCTGGAACGTTAAGACCCACCTGGACTCACTCAAGGAAGGGCCTTATAACGTCAGATTCCTCCAATTAGAACGCGAATTCGCAAGGTATAAAATAGACATCTTAGGGCTGAGCGAGATAAGATGGTTCGATGCTGGACAATTCATCTCCCCAACCAAAAACACTGTCATGCTCTACTCTGGTAAACCAGCTGGAAGTGCACGGAGTTCCGGAGTAGGACTCATGCTAACTCCAGCAGCACGTAGTAGCCTCATATCCTGGAAACCCCATAGTGACCGGATATTGACGGCTGATTCCAGAGTAGAGTTAGAAAAATTACCATCATACAGTGTTATGCTCCGACTCTAGACGCGACTGAGGACGAAAAGGATGATTTTTATAGCCAGTTAGGCGCTGCCTACAACCAAACGCCTAATGGGGACATCGTAATGGTGATGGGAGATCTCAATGCCAAGGTGGGTAGCGACAACACCATGCTTAAGCACGTGATGGGAGTTCACGGCGTGGGAGACCGTAATGATAACGGTGAGCGGTTTGTGGACTTCTGCAATACCAACCGCCTAGTCATCGGAGGTACGCTGTTTAAGCATAACACCTGCCACAAAATCAGTTGGGTCTCTACTGATAGGCAACGAATATCCAACCAGATCGACCACATTGCGATCAGTCGCCGCTTTAGAAATTGTCTCCTGGACGTCCGAAACAGACGTGGAGCTGACGTCGGACTAGAACGAGATCACCATCTTATGGTAGCTCATTTACGCCTTCGTACTGCATCCGTCAACAGCAACCGCTCAAACCTACTTAACATCACCAGGTTTAATATCGACAGGCTCAAGGTTCCCCAAGTGCGCCAACAGTTCAGGGACCATCTTGCCTTAGAAGCAGAAGCAATCAGCAGCATAGAGAAGATGGATGACCACTGGAGTGCTGTGAAAAATGATTTTGCGACTGGGGCACGCACGTATGTCGGTAAAAAGCAGAAACACCACCGCACATGGCTTTCTACAGACACCTGGAGACGGATCGATGAGCGTACAGCAATCAAGGCTCGGATTGCAGCGGCCTCAGCAGTAGAGAGAACCGAGCTTGAAGCCCAATACCGTGCGAAGAAGAAAGAAGTGCAGCGTAGTGTGAGACGTGACAAACGTCAATATGTCAACTCACTGGCCTCAAGGGCTGAAGAAGCAGCGAGTAGGTGCGACAGTGGGACTGTTTACAACATCACTAAGGAGCTGATTGTTGGTCGAAACTCCAAACAACATCCAGTGAAAGGTCTAGACGGTAACCTTCTGATTTCGGATGAGGACCAGCTCACTAGATGGAGAGAACATTTTACTACAGTGCTAAATCACTTAGACGACGGCGGTATGATCTTGAATTCGAATGAGCAGTTCGAAGCAACAAATTCCCGAATTCGCACCGTACCTCCCAGTAAAACTGAAATAATAACAGCAATTAAGTCCCTCAAGAAAAACAAAGCGGTGGGTATTAATGGCATCCCTGCCGAGCTATTTCAAGCGGCGCCAAATACATCGGCAGATTTGCTGCATCCGCTAAAACGGAGAGCTTGGGATAGTGAACAATTTCCACAGAAGTGGAAAAGGGGGATGATCATTAAGCTTCCAAAGAAAGGTAACTTGATGGAGTGCGGTAACTGGAGAGGTATATGTGTTCTTCCAGCTGTAGCCAAAATAATAGCTAGAATAATTCTAGAACGAATTAAAGATCATTTAGATTCAACTCTCGATGTCGAACAGGCAGGCTTTCGCGCTGGATCCTCCTGCATCGACCACATAAACATCTTACGGATCATAATCGAACAATGCGTTGAGTATAGGTCTCCGCTACACTTACTGTTTATCGACTTCGAGAAGGCTTTCGACAGCTTGAATCGAGATGCTATCTGGTTGGCCTTGCGCAGGAGAGGCATTCCAGAGAAACTTATAGCTATTATCAAGGCTACGTACGAGGGCGGTAAGTGTCACGTCGTGCACAATGGTAAGGTGTCGGAGGATTTTGAAGTCCAAAGTGGAGTACGTCAAGGGTGTATACTGTCACCACTATTGTTTCTGGTGGTTATCAGCGATGTACTCCGTGCAGCATTGACGGAAGGCAACTATGGAATTCGTTGGACTATGACATCTTACCTTAAACACCTAGATTACGCTGACGATGTTTGTCTACTTTCACATCGGATAATGGATCTTCATCTGATGGCCCAAAATCTAGAAGCCGAGGCAAACAAAGTGGGGCTAAAAATAAACACAGCCAAAACAAAAGCCCTGAGCACTTCTTCTAATAACCGCGCTAAACTTAACATTGCCGGACAGGAAGTCGAGAAAGTTCATAACTTTCTTTATTTAGGAAGTGTGGTCTCGGCTAATCGCGATGGCACCGAACTGGATGTGTGCAGCAGAATCGGGAAGGCTAAAGCTGCGTTCGGAATGCTATCCAAAATCTGGAGAAGCAATGTTATCAGCTTAAGAACCAAGCTGCGACTGTTCCGCTCCAACGTAGAATCAGTGCTGCTTTATGGGTGTAGTACTTGGAAGGTGGACACCATTAACACACGGAAGCTGCAAGTCTTTGTAAACAAATGCTTAAGAATAATCTTGAGGATTTTTTGGTCGAACCGCATCTCTAACGAATAACTTTATCTGAGAACGGGCCAAGAACCTATAAGCATTACTATACGAAGAAGAAAGTGGCAATGGATTGGACACACCCTACGGCGCGAAGACAACTCCATTGCGAAATACGCCATGCAGTGGAATCCGCTTACCCAGGCAGGCAGAATAGCGGGACACCCTAGGCAAACGTGGCGCAGAACAGTTGAGGAGGAATCGAGCTCTTTAAGAATGAGTTGGAGGCAGCTCAAACGCGTTGCAGAACTTCGAACACGATGGCGCGCAGGCGTGGTTGACGCCCTATGCCCCCCGAGGGGTTAAAGGATCTAAGTAAGTAAGTACTCAAAGGGTTATAAATACCTTTAACATGTTTACACACAGTGCGGGCATTGGAAAGGATAGATAGAGAGAGAGAGATAACGATTTTTGGTGTAGTGGTTCTTGAAGCTCAGTTTTTTATGCTTCAGAGATTCTCCGGGGGTGGCGTCCAGATAACTGGGGAGATTTTTGTTATATTTTGTCTTTTGCTTCTGATTCACAGTACTTTTTTCCCGATAACCGATGTCAAGGGCAAATCACCATCAACAGAGCGAACAATTTTTCCAGCCAATTGCTGCCTGCTGACCGTCAAGTGAGGTTAACCGTGTGATCTCGCAGTTTAGCGATCTGAACTGGCCGGCCAGATCGCCAGACTTCTTCCTTTGGGGCTTTTTGAAATCTTGCGCTTACCACAACAAACCATAAGCCTTGCAACATTCTTGAAAGCCAACATTGAAGAAGAAATGACCAATTTGGAGCCAGATTTTTTGCGAGCAATAATTCAAAATGCCGGGAAACGAGCACAAATGTGCATCTCTTCGAGAGGTGGTCATTTGACTTCTAACTTAATGTAATCAATTTTACACCTTCGGATAAACTTTTCGTGAAAACAGAGCCCAATTTTTTTCATTTCTAACAAAATGACAGCCAATTCACATTATGACATTCATTGACGTATTACATATGGACTGCTAGTGAAATGTCACTTTCATACTATGTCTGCAGAAAAATGTGTTCCAACATCTCCAGCTCCCTTGTTTCAGTGCAGTATTAAACAGAAACAAAATATCCGCCATCATAGATACCACCCAAAGAAACTTGCGCAACCTGTGTTCGGTCAAGTGTACTGACTGTAAAAAACTGTTAACATTTAAATAGTTTCAATATTCGTTGCCATACTCATAGATGTCACTGCAAATATTTTCTTGTTTCTTACAGTTACAATATTACGAATTTGAATTTCGTTGCAACACAATCTGTATTGTGAATCACACCCAACCACATATCACTTCATTTTATCTTTATCTTCATTTAATTGTGGAATAAATAATAACTCTAACTAAAAAAAGGAGGATAGAGATAAAATGAAGTGCTATGTGGTTGGCTGTGATTCACAATACAGACGAACATTGAAACTATTTAAATGTTAACAGTTTTTTACAGCCAGTATACTTGAACAAACACAGATAGGGCAACTTTCTATCGGGGATATCTATGATGGCGGATATTTTGTTTCTGCTTTTTTTTTTTTTAAACAGGTGTGTGGCCACGCCCAAATGGCGTGTAGGCACTGCGACCAAGGAGATCTATTGTGCCATAGGCCACTTTTAGGGCAGCAGTACTTCTACTCTCCTTATGAAAGCTATAATTACGGCTGCGGAGGTGTTCCTAAGATCTTTTGGAGATATGATCTCTTTGAGGAAAAAGCTTCTCCTAGTTCTACACAGAGCTACACACTCACATAGTATGTGTTCTGCGGTTTCGTCCTCTTCTAGGCAGAGGCGGCAGGTGATATTCTCCGAAATTCTCATTTTGTTGAGGTAGTAGAGAAGTTGGCAGTGACCGGTAAGGAAGCTCACAAGCCTTCTTATGTCATTTCTGCCGTATTTTAGGATATCAATTGCCTGTCTTTGGAAGGGTTGGACAGCTCTTTTAGCCTGCCTGAGACCTTGGGAGTTATTCCAGTGGGAGATGCACATGTTGCGTTCCCAGGTGTTTAGGGAAAGTTTGAAGGCGGAATCGGGTATTCCGCAGAAGGGTTCAGGTCCAGTGAACAACTCAGAGGAGCCCTTCCTAGCTAGTAGGTCTGCAGTTTCATTGCCGTCAACGCCTACATGACCCGGTACCCACCACAATTTTACTTTATTGTGTCGGCACAGATTTTGTAAGCTGTCGAAGCAGCTTAGAACTGATTTTGAGCTGATCACATGGGAGATCAGTGCTTTGAGCGCCGCTTGGCTATCGGTGAGTATATGGATAGAGGCACCTTTGATGCCTGAGTGCAGGTTAATGTTAGCACAAGTTTCAATGCCGTAAAGCTCGGCCTGGAAAACACTAGGACTCTTTCCGAGTGATTTCGAAATTTTATGGTTGGGTCCATACACACCGGCGCCAACTCCTGAATCCATTTTTGATCCATCGGTGTACCACACTATACCTTTTGGATCAAGCGACGGTCCGCCATTATTCCATATATCACGGCTTGGGATCACAATCTCAAACCTTCTACCAAAGTAGAGTGATTTAGGCGTAAAGTCGGAGACCGTGCTGAGCATGTCTAGCTCGGGGAAGTCGGACAATAGCTCCATGAGATCCACGTGATCCCGTGTACTATTAGCATCTGATTTTCTGAGACTAACTGCACTGCGGATTGCCACTTTTTTTATGAATATATGTAACGGAGTAAGTCCGATTATGGCTTCAATGGCTGTTGTGGGACAAGTGTGCATAGTACCTGTGATGCCGAGGCATGCTAGTCTTTGGAGTTTTGTGAGTTTATTTATGGTTGTGACCTCTTTGGTTTTCGTCCACCAGACTACGGACGCGTATGTCAGAATGGGTCTTACAACCGTGGTATATAACCAGAAAATGACCTTTGGAGACAGGCCCCAGGTCTTGCCGTACATACGGCGACAGGCCCACAAGGCAGTAGTCGCCTTGGCAATTTTATTCTTAATATGGGAATTCCAGTTAAGCTTCTTATCCAGGACGATTCCTAGATATTTGACCTCATCGGAGAAATTGATTGTTGTGCCGTTTAGAGTCACTGAGCCAATATTCAGCGTTCTTCTTCTTGTAAACGGTACAACGACTGCCTTGCTGGGGTTAATCGATAGGCCCTCCCCAGCACACCAGTCCGAGACTACAAGGAGTGCATTATGCATGAGTTGACACACATTGTCTTTATGTTTGCCTTTAATGATGATCACTAGATCATCTGCATAGCCTATGGTTGTGAAACCTGAACTATTAAGTGTGTTCAATAAGTCATCCACCACGAGTGACCATAAGAGAGGCGAGAGGACGCCGCCTTGAGGGCAGCCTTTGGCCGCGGAGACCGTCACAGAGACCTCTCCAGACGAAGATGTTATTATGCGGCTATTGAGCATTTTCCTAAGCCATCTGGTAGTAGGTTCGTCTATTCCCCTGCGTCTCATAGCACTAGTGATGGATTCATAACCAGTGTTATCAAAAGCACCTTCTATGTCAAGGAATGCACAAAGGGCGATTTCTTTGGAGCGGTAGGCAGCTTTAATCTCTGTGACGAGATAGTGAAGGGCGTCTTCCGTAGATCGACCTTTCCTGTATGCAAATTGACTAGAGTGCAGAGGTATAGTCTTTTCAAGAATGCCTCTAATGTGTAAGTCTAGCAGTCTTTCCATGGTTTTCAAGAAAAACGATGTCAAGCTGATTGGACGGTAGGATTTGGGTAGCTCGCTGGGTTTGTTACCTAGCTTAGGGATAAACATCACATTTACCTCCCGCCAAGTTAGTGGAATGTATCCCAGGTTGAAGCTTGTTCTAAAAAGAGCTACCAAGGCAGGCAAGATGTAATCCAGACCTTTCTGTATGAGAGCTGGAAAAATACCATCACTGCCAGGTGCCTTAAAGGGTTTAAATGAACCGATTGCCCATTTAATTTTTTCTTGACTGAACAGATTTCCAGACAAGCTGTTAACTCTTCTGGAGGTGCCACATGTGGAGCCTTCAGGAGCAACAGGTACGTGATCGCTTAGAATTGTTGAGCCAGGGAAGTGAACCTCGAGCAGAGTTTCCAGGGTTTCCCTTCGACTGGCGGTGTAGGTGCCATCAGGTTTGATGAGCAATCCCACCCCATTGGAATGATCCTTTGAGAGAGCCTTTTGGAGACGGGCTGCTACTGGAAGGGACTCGATATTTTCGCAGTTCTTTCTCCATGCTGTTCTCTTGGATTTCCTCAACTCTATTTTGAATTTAGTCAAAGCGGACCTATATTCGTCCCAATTTTTATTGCGTTTTGCGGTGTTGAAAAGTTTTCTCACCCTTTTGCGGAGTATCTCTAGCTGGTCATTCCACCACGGTACGCTCCGTTTACCTGTATTGTCATTTTTCGGGACACAGCTACTCCTGAAGGAAGAGATTAGGAAGTCATTTAGTTGGCAGGCTGCCACATCAACATCACATTTAGATCTTAAAGATGTTAGCAGCATGTCATCCTTGACGGCGAGATTTTCGCGAAAAAGTGCCCAATTAGTTCGTTTCGGTACGTAATGCGTTTGATTATTTTGTTTAACCCCACCCGAGATGTTAAATCTGATATGCTGATGATCAGATAGTGAGGGTTCATTTGACACATGCCAATTTACAACAGAATTGGAAATAAAAGGGCTCGAGATAGTGAGATCAAGTACCTCTTCTCGAATAGAATTTATAAAAGTTGGCTTGTTACCTTCATTACATACAGCTAAGTTTCTACTAGTGATATAATCAAGAAGTTACTCACCCCTTTTGTTAATGTCGCTGCTACCCCATGCCACATGATGGGAGTTGGCATCGTATCCAATGATCAGGTGCCAGTTGCGACGGTGACATAGGTTCACTAAATCCTGCACAGCCAAGGGCGGAACAGGCTCCGAATCTCCAGGGAAGTAGGCGGAGGCGCACACGATCTCACGAACTCCTCCTAAAATCGGAATTTCGACCATGCAGGCCACCAAATCTCTGCTGATGAACTCTGGGATGGGAAGAAAATTAATTTTAGAACTGATTAAGCAAGCAGCCCTAGGCATTAACTCCCCATGGGCATATAACAACTTACATGTCCTACTATGAAGGCCCTTAATTTTGCCTCCAACCACCCAAGGCTCCTGAATGAAACCAAGGGTGATTTTATCCCGGATGAACCGTTGGCTAAAGATGTCCGAGGCACCTTTAGCATGATGCAGGTTGCCCTGCAGCACTTTGATGTCATCATTCATCATTAGTGCATTATTGTTTTTCGTGGGATGGTTCCTTATTACTGGCAGACGCATTAGTGCCTGTTTTCTTAATTTCACCATCCCAACGAGAGTGGCCAGCAAGCCTATCCCTCACAGCAGAGGCTGTCTTTTCTAAAAGAGTGGGCACAGGTGCCGCACCCGCCATCTGAGCAGCAGACGGTGTCACCGTCGAGACGCTAGCATCGCAAGTCACCGAACCCTGCAATGTGGCCGCACTAGACTCAAGTGTACTACGTGCAACCTCATTGGAGATTTTCGAGGTAGAAGGTGTAGACACAGGTGTACTACGCTCCACAGTGTCCAGCGATGCTGCGCCCCTAGGACGGGTGGCATCATCCGTAACTGCTCCTACGGCAGTTTGTGCGGGTTTCTGCTCACCTGGTACCTTGTCTGAGCTCTTCAGGATCAGCCTAACTCTGCCAAAACAATATGCCACATTGCCTTTTAGCAGCTTCAGGCGATCCATCGAGCAGTCCGTGACACCAAGTACCAGATGAACAAGATCACGCTCTACGGTCCTTTGAACCACCCTCCAGTTCCTAGCGAACAGATCAGTATTCTGAGCATCCAAAAGCGTCAGAATCTTACTAGTGGCAAAGCCGGTACTTTGTGGAAAGAACCCACGGATGATATGTGGTTTAGGAAATGAATCCTCATCCACAAGCATCATGTTCAAACCACATTTCCCTCTGATTTTATCAAAGTTGACCCTCATCCACTCTGCAGTGGAGGGGTCTGAGCAAATAATGAGGAGCCAGTCTGATTTGTGAAACAAACCATGAAATTGTGGCTTAGCGACCTCGTCTACCAGCTCAATAATGGTGCCCATGATGCTATTTTGGACGCCGGCCATTTGCTCGGCACTAAAGGGACTGCGCGCCAGATCAGCGGGAACCACACCCAATTTGACAGTACCTACTTTGTCCCTGTACGAGGTCTTGTCGAGTGTGGCAGTCTCGGTCCTGGCTTTTTTCTTCTGTGGAGCAGAAGGGGTAGACTCCTCGGATCGCATTCGCTTCACCTCGGTACCCTTTTCAGGCTGAGAGGATTTGGCTATCTCCAGAGCACGTTCTCTGGAAGCGCCGTCTTTTAAGGCGCGATTGAAACGCCTCCTTTCAGCCGAAGTTAGTCGAACGAATCCGCTGGTGATTAGGGACAATTTCTCAACACCAGCTTCAACGGCAGTGCATCCGGAACGAACCGAGTGTTCGTCCGAGAGCATGCTGGAGGACTCTCCGCAGAGAGTGTCAGAGTCCGAGTCAGGAAGGGAGGACAGGTCCGCCTCATCCCGTCTCTTATCAGCGACAATGATGAGGGGGTCGGCTCTAGTAGCAGCGACCTCCTCAGGATTTAGGGAAAGCACGGTTGCTGACCCAGAAGTTGATGCAGTAGAGGGTGCATCACCCTGTGAATTTTTTATAAGATCTGAAATTTTGACCCACGAGTAATCGGGAAAGGAAACATCGCCCACAGCAGAGCCCGGTATACCATGGGAGGGCATTAAATAAAACAGGAGGTCGCCTGGGTATCCTGAGTTCGCATACTAACGACTAAGCACCCTCTTAGCCACGCATCCCTCGGCGTATGCTGTTCCACCTTGGATTAGAGATTTTTTCTAGAGGTTGTCTCCTCACGTTGCACACTTTGGCCGAATACCACAGTTATGAATTTGAGCCGAATGGTCCAAAGAGGCCCAAGAGAACACATAGTCCGGTTGAGCGTCCTGGGACCAGTAGGCAGATTATCATGATGTAGCATTCGTTGCCCGGCGGCCCCCCCGAGGAGGCAGTGAGTCTTCTTGTAACGGTTACTCAGTAGGGATCGTCCAAAAAACTTTACCCTAAGAGTCCGCACCTGGCCGCCTTGTTTCTGCTTAATACCACACTGAAACAAGGGAGCTGGAGATGTTGGATCATACGTGAAGCTAGGCACTAGCAGTCCATATATTAATACGTCAATGATGACATTACTTTTGCCCAACTTTGCACCTCGAAGTTGTAGCTGCCCACTGTGACGTTCTGTCCAATTCGTCAGTATTGATTGTCCCTTCTTGTTAACAGCATATACTTGGTTTTGCCCTTGTTTATCGCTTAACCCATTTTGACTGCTTCTGCTTCAATGCTTACAAACACATCAGTCACAGCCCGCTGAATTCTTCCAATAATTACAATATCGTCGGCGTATGCAAGCAGTTAAATATATGGATTTTTGATAGACTGTGCCTTTGGTGTTCGCTTGTGAGTTTCGCACAATCCATTCAAGTACGATATTATAGAAGTCACATGATAGCGCATCACCTTGCCTAAAATCTTTTTTGACATCAAAGATCTCGGTGAGGTCATTACCGACCTTAATGGAGCAGCGAGCATTCTCCATCGTCATCCCGCACAGACGGACAAATTTGGCAGTGATGTCAAAACTAGATATGAGTCTATATACTCGTAGCTATATATCCTGTATCCCCTTGTGGGTACGCGTCATCGTGTATGGTTTCTGGCAATGTATCTCAACTCTCCCCAACGTTTCCCCAATTGCCGTGCGTAGTAGAGACCCTAGGACCCACAAGGGGATACAAGAGATAATCATCGCTCTATATAGGTTCGCGTGTTCGATCTCAGGAAATAACGACAGACCTCCCGATTTGGGATCACTTCGTTACTAAGGCAAACCAAATGCTGATGTTGTTACACTTATCTGATCCAGGAGTTTTAGGCCTGTCTGCCTTTTCAACAGGGTTCAATTGAAATCTTCTTTGGACATGGCAATACCAGCTGAGCCAGTCGCGATCTGTTGTTCGTGAGATGGTTTCTTTGACGTGAAGGCTAATACGTATTGGAGCATTGACTACAGGATGGTTTCTGTACCAAAAACTAAAACACTGTATCTCAAACTGTAGCAACGACATCTATTGCCAAAACCTGCTAGCAGTAAATATTCCAACCCAATGTGCTTACGTTCCACAATTGTTCCACACAATATCCCAATATTCCAGGATCATCAATTCACCCGGAGAAACATCTAGCATGTTCTAGAACCCCTTGCAATTTCATATAAATACCCATACCACAACCATCGTCCACACAGTTGTTTGTACGTAAATACAGCGATTACAAGAGAGACTCGACCAAGTGGTTAAAATAATCGATATCGTGAATGTGAATCTGTAGCGACAGTTTAGTTTGAAATAAATAAACAATAAAGTGATTTGAATATTGTGTTGAAGTAAAGTTAGTAGTTGACAATAAATAAACAGTGAAATACGCAAAAGACAGTTTCATTTAAACGAACCCCAGCGAGAATATTACAGTATTTTCTAACTTCTTATTCAATCAAGCTTTATTACTCCTGCTATCATTTGAATTTATTTTCATATTTTTTGTACATTATCCAACATTGTGAACCGTATGTGAATGGCAATAAGATCGTTCTCCCCTTTTAAATCCCCAGGACTTGATGGGATTATACCGATCATGCTGCAAAAAACTGCACCAATTACTACCCCAATTCTCAAAAAGCTATTTGCCAGTAGTCTTAAACTATGTTACATACCAAGAACATGGAGGGAGGTAAAGGTGGTTTTTATACCCAAGGCGGGCAAGGCTAGTCACACCACCGCGAAGGACTTCAGACCAATTAGCCTTACCTCTTTCATCCTGAAAACTTTTGAAAGATTGCTCGACATCTACATACGTAGCAGAATACGCCCGGGGGACTTATCCCCAGCCCAACACGCATACACGAAGGGTAAATGTGTGGAAACTGCCCTACATCATGTTGTCGGCTCTATAGAAAAATCACTTAAGGATAAAGAGTTCACACTAGCTGCTTTTTTGGACATTGAAGGAGCCTTCAATAATGTAAATACCGAAGCGGTTAAAAGAACCCTAAGAAACCTAGACATCGACATTAGTCTAATTAACTGGATTGTTAGCATGCTCGAGGAACGACATATAACCACCGAACTTAAGGGTTCAAAGCTCGAAGCATACGCCTCGAGGGGTACCCCTCAAGGCGGTGTAATCTCCCCACTGCTCTGGGTCATTGTTCTTAATGAGGTACTACAACAACTAAGGTACAGCGGGGTCAGAGCTACAGCGTACGCGGATGACGTCGTGCTGCTTGCTACAGGTAAATTCCTGCCTACCCTCAGCGAACAACTTGACGGAGCCCTTAATACTCTTAGCATATGGGCCAGGAGCTGCGGTTTAAAGGTTAACCCCCAAAAAACCGAACTCGTCCTTTTTAGGAACAAGAGGAAAATACCGGAGTTCAATACACCTTCTGTTGATGGTATCCCACTCAGATTGTCCGATAGCGCAAAATACCTGGGCCTTGTACTTGACAAAAAGCTCAACTGGAGATTAAATATAGAGGAAAGAATCAAGAAAGCAACAATAGCCTTTTACTCATGTAGTAGAATTTTTGGTAGAACCTGGGGACCCTCCCCCAAAATCATACTATGGATGTATACGGCTATAGTTAGACCCATACTGACTTACGGCAATCTAGTATGGTGGCCAGCTGTCAACAAATGCACCAACTTAAAGGCAATCACCAAAGTTCAAAGACTAGCGTGCATTGGCATCACCAGTGCAATGAGGACAACCCCAACCGCAGGACTCGAGGCTATCCTCAACCTGCTGCCGCTAGACATCTTTACACGAACATCAGCAGCCATTAATGCTATGAGAATAAGTCAGTCAGCGAACTGGAAACCAAGCAGAACAGGTCACTCGATGATCCTACTCGATTACTTTGGCCTCATGCCCGTAACGGATTACATGACGCCATATTTAGACTTTACAAGGCCTTTCTCTACCGCCTACCCTAGCAGGGAAGATTGGAAAAGCGGTCATATACCTAATGCCGAATCTATAGCCATCTACACGGATGGTTCAAAAATGCGCACTGGTGTAGGATCAGGTATCTTCTCCGACCCTCTAGGTGTATCAATATCCTTACGACTTCCAGACCACAGCAGTGTTTTCCAAGCAGAGGTCTTAGCAGTGGCAACAGCCGCCCGTAAGTCTGCGATAAGGGCAATACCGCCAGAAGGTATCAGCATCTTTATCGACAGCCAGGCAGCTATAAAAGCGATTACTGCCATAGAAATTAAATCGAAGCTTGTGAAGTGCTGTCGAGAAGAGCTCAGGGTTCTTGGAACACAGCACAAGGTATCGCTCTGTTGGGTCCCTGGACACGAGGGTATTCCAGGCAATGAGAAAGCCGACGAGCTGGCGAGAATCGGCTCAGCAGCCCCAACAGAACAAGTTGACCCCCCTGTGTGTATCCCGCCTTGCACACTCAAGCTCGCTGCAGGGATTAAAGCCACTGAGGAGGCGAACACAAGATCGAACTCCATGGAAACTTGCGCCATCACTAGGAAGCTATGGCCATCTTTCGACAAAGCAAAGACCGAGAGAATCATCCGTAAAGACAGGAAATCCCTTTCCACCCTCGTGGGCATCATCACGGGACACAACACTCTGCGGTACCACTTGAAGAAACTACGCCTGACGGAGGAGGAACTCTGCAGAGGCTGTGGTGACGAGGAAGTTTTTGAGGACACAACCCACTTCCTGTGCCACTGCCCGAGTCTTCAGCATTCCAGGAAAAAGTTCCTTGGTAAATTCTTCTTCCAGGATCTCGAGGAACTCTCCGGCGTTTCAACGGAAAGGATGTTGAACTTCATCAAATCATCGGGGTGGTTTGTATGCAGAAATGAAGTAAGTGACTGAGTAGTTTTTAGTTTCATTGGGTAAGGGATCACTTTTTCCCCCATGGGTACCACAATGGGTCATCGCTGACCTGAGTGTGGCAGAGAGCGTCGCTCCCTGCCAGCCCACATACCTAACCTAACCTATGTGAATGCTGGACGCACAACTGCGTCATACTATATTCCTTCTCCTGTTCGGTTAGAATTAAATATTTTCTATTTTAAAAACTGCTCTGAAAGTCCCGCGATTTGATCCGAATTCCAATAGTATATCACTGCCTCTAGCTTAAACTTCAATCGCGCCCTTCTCATTTGATTCACAGAAACTATTACAATTGTTTACCTCTCCTTAGATTAGTTTGATTACGAGACTTAGTTTGGATCCATAGATAGTACTTACTTACTTACTTAGGTGGCGCTACAGTTCGGGGTGAACCTGGGCCTCAACCAACAAGCCTCTCCATTTAGCTCGGTCTTTAGCTAATTGCCTCCAGTTGCGCACTCCAAGTTGGTCGAGGTCCCCTTGAACTTGTGCGCGCCACCTACGGCGATAATTCCCTCTACTGCGTCGTCCCTCGGGGTTAGATTCGAAGACTCTGCGGGCCGGAGCGTTGGTGTCCATTCGCTCTACATGTCCTAGCCATCTCAGACGTCCAATACGCAGTTTTTTGACTAGGTCGATGTCGCTGTACAGCTCGTATAGTTCGTGATTGAATCTTCTCCTCCAAAACCCATCAACGCAAACGGGACCGAAAATCTTACGAAGAATTTTTCTCTCGAAGCGACCAATGATATCTTCATCCTCTTTTAATAAAGTCCATGTTTCAGCGCCGTAAAGCAGGACTGGGATGATCAAGGTCTTATATAGAGTCTCCTTAGTTGTTCGAGAGAGGGCTTTACTGTTGAATTGCCTTATAAGCCCAAAAAAACAGCGATTGGCAAGAGTTATTCTTCGATTGATTTCTGCGCTGATTTTGTTTGCTGAATTTATAGCAGAGCCAAGGTAGACAAAGTCCCTTACTACCTGGAAGTTATAGCTGCCCACTCTGACGTTTTGTCCAATTCGTCGGTGTTGGCTTTCCCTTCTTGTTGACAGCATATACTTGGTTTTGCCCTCGTTTATCGCCAAACCCATTTTGGCCGCTTCCGCCTCAATGCTTGTAAAAGCACCGGTGACAGCCCGCTGAGATCTTCCGATAATGTCTATATCGTCGGCGTATGCAAGCAGTTGTATAGACTTGTAAAAGACTGTGCCTCCGGTGTTGGCTTGTGAGTTCCGCACAATCCGTTCAAGTACAATATTGAAGAAGTCACATGACAGCGCGTCACCTTGTCTAAAGCCTTTTTTGACATCAAAGGTCTCGGTGAGGTCATTACCGACCTTGATGGAGCAGCGAGCGTTCTCCATCGTCAGCCTGCACAGGCGGACAAGTTTGGCAGGGATGTCAAAACTAGACATGGCTCTATAAAGCTCTTCTCTATAGATGCTGTCATAGGCGGCCTAGAAATCGATAAAGAGGTGGTGAGTATCGATTTGGAATTCTTGGGTTTTCTCCAGGATCTGCCGAAGTGTGAAGATTTGATCGATGGTGGACTTTCCTGGCCTGAAACCGCACTGATAGGGTCCAATCAGGCTGTTGATAAAAGGTTTCAGGCGTTCACACAATATCGCAGAAAAGATCTTGTATGCGATGTTGAGGAGACTGATGCCTCTATAATTGGCGCACTTGAGGGGGTCTCCTTTCTTGTGGATCGGGCAAACGATGCTGAGATTCCATTCATCAGGCATACATTCCTCTGACCAAATATTAGAAATGAGTTGGTGTATGCACTCTACCAATTCATCCCCAGCTGCCTTGAAAAGTTCGACCGGTAGGCCGTCAGGTCCAGCAGCCTTGTTCGATTTTAGCTTGGATATTGCTATCCTCACTTCGTTTTGGTCAGGTGGACGGAAATTTTGACTATCATCGTCTATGTTGAATGGTTCATTCTGCCTGACAGCGGGATGTTGGTCTTCGTCGCCGTTATACAGTCTGCAGAAGTAGTTTTTCCATATTCTCAGCACCGACTGTGATTCTACTACGAGGTTTCCATTCTCATCTCTACAGGTTTTTGTACGGGTATTACTTCTCTGACACGTTCTTTTTACCTTTTGGTAAAACTTCCGTACATTGTTCCTGGAGTATAGACTCTCGATATTGTCAAACGCGCGCTTCTCATGCTCTTTCTTCTTCTTTTGGAGAAGCCGATGTTCTTCCCGTCTCTTTTGCTCGTAGAGCTCACGAGCAGCTCTCGTCTTCCTTTGCAGCGCCGCTTTGTATGGCTCTTGTTTTGCTGCATGCACTCGCCGGCATTCTTCGTCAAACCAGGGGTTTCGCGGTGGTGGGCGAGCGAGACCCAGCACATCAGTCGCGGCATTTCTGATGGCATGTTGGCAGCGTTACCACTGGTCTTCGGCACTTGATGCTGGCGGTATAGGGGTGATTGAGAGATTTCGGGATACGCGTTCAGCGAAGAGTCTGGCGGTCTCTTGCGATTGTAGCTTTTCGACGTTAAATTTTCTCACAGCAATTGTAATTTGTTGCTCAGATTGGGATATCCGCATTCGTACCTTGGCAACAACAAGGTAATGATCCGAGTCTATGTTGGCCGCTCGGAAGGTCCGGACATCCAGAATACTGGAGGCATGCCTTGCGTCGATTGCAATATGATCAATTTGGTTGATCGTTACATGATCATTGGACCGCCATGTCTGCTTATGAATATCGAGATGAGGAAACCATGTGCTTGCTATGGTGACATTTCGCTCCACAGCGAAATCAATTAGCCTTAGTCCGTTATCAGACGTGGTGTCGTGTAGGCTATGCTTACCGACTGCTCTACCGAAGACGTCCTCCTTTCCTATTTTGGCGTTAAAATCGCCCAATACGATCTTAACGTCGTATTTAGGACATTGCTCGTATGTTTTGTCGAGGAGCTCGTAGAAACACTCTTTGGAGGCAGGGTCCTTTTCTTCTGTGGGGGCATGAACACATATTAGGCTTATGTTAGCGAATTTAGCCTTGATCCGGATAGTCATAATACGCTCGCTCACGTGTCGGAAGCTTAAGACTTCTTGCCTAAGTCTGCCGCGTATGACAAATCCGCATCCGAATAAGCGTTGCCTGTTGCCTCTGTAGCAATCACCGTAGTAGATGTCACAGTTTTTCATCTTCTTTTTGCCTGGCCCATCCCATCGCACTTCCTGGATGGCGGTAATATCTGCTTTATAGCAGTCTAGGGCCTCTGCTAGTTGTTCGGCTGCACGTGGTCTGTAAAGGGACAGAACATTCCACGTACAGATCCGAAGGTCGTTGTCCTTATTTCGTTTGCTGGGGTCGTCATTAGTTGGGTCATCCTTATCCGAGGCTTTTGGTTGTTTCGGAACCATGCGTTTTTTACGTGGTAGGGAAGTTACCCCGACGGCACAACCCCCAACCTGGAGGGCCAGTTCCTTAATTATTCCCCTAGGACGAGGGGCCGGGTACACCGGGAGTATGAGCGCTGCCGTTGGCCCATTAAGGGCTCCTCCGCCACCATCTCTATTCCAATGTCCTGACCAACATTGGAAATTCCTTACCGACCTGTGATCCGAATACGTCGAAGCAGCTCGCGCAAGGTATTCACTAAGTTCAACCTAACTGGAACTATAGACGCCACCGTTGACTCCGTCTAGGGAATTCGTCCGCTGCCGCCTGGAAACAGGAAGAAGTGCTCTAGTGAGAAAAGCACTCTTCCCCCCTCTCTCATCTGCTGCCACCAAGAATCCGCCAAACGGGGTTGGTTACCCATTTCTTGGATTAAGGTACTAGGCACCCGGCTGTCACCGCGTGGAGGTTGAGAGTAGGAGTTGGTAGGCCTCAGCTGAGTGAAAACGCTTGTGTTTTCATATGATCGCATGCACTACCGTTTGACTAGATAGTACAGTTCCCCTCTATTTTCCCTTGATTACGTTTACAGTGTTTTTTGTTGCTCACTCGACTTACGTTAATGTATTGAGCAGATCATTTATCACTGGTTCACAGAATGCCGCGCATTTTCGTCCATTACGAAGCATTGAACAGGATACTTTATAGATTTTTCTTTAAGTGTGGATTATGGCAAGCTGTTATCTTTTGATACTTAGTAATGTTTAGCTGCATGCACCAGGCACCAGTTTGTGCTTTTTCTACCATACAACGTGCGTCAGCACTTGTCACCAACATTTGTTCCGACTGGACCCAGTTTGCCTTGCATTTTTGAAACTGAACTCAACCAGTACATTGTCTCACTTTATCACAGGATAGCCAATATATTTAAAACTCTTATCCAATGTCAAGCTCTGCAATGGCAGACTATCTAGCGTTTATGTATGTCTAATACTTCTACCTAAATAACTAAACCTCAGTTTTGGTTTTAGCTTCTAATCTCATTCACTTTTGTTGCTCACTTTCAGGAACATCACATCAAACACCCTTGGTCGGTACCAAAAGAATAACCATCGCATTGGTTCAACGCCCGATTTGAACTACGACTACCGCAGCGCCCATACACTTCCCCGGAAATTGGACTCCCATAGACCAGCCCCGGCACCCCAACATCATTCGTCCAAAATTAACGTGTCCATTGTAAATCAACTGAAACCACCACAAAATACCGGTCCTGCTAAACCAGCTCGCACTTACAAAACCCTCAATAGAAGCAAAAGTTTCAACGTACACGGCTTGAATGGCACCAATGATCCTAGTCCCATTTACATAGAGAAACTAACTAAAAACAATTACTCCAACAGCAACGCAACAAGCACCATGTACAAATCAAACCCTCATTTGTATGTGCCAGAGAACGCCCCTCTACAAAGCGGCCTCAAGAGTCCGTCCATAGTCAATCTAATAAGTCGAAGTCAAAAGGATCTAACACGGATTGATGAGTCCGATCGGCGCTACACTAGCAACCTGGGTGGTGAGAGGCGATTCTCATCAACAGCAGCAACAAACGCAAACAACTACACAAATGGTGGCGACAACAAACGCAGCGTCTTCCTCGAAGGACTTCGTGATCAAGCACCCGACCTCTATAAGACTCTTCATGGCGATGAACCCGATCTGAGTTCGCCCTCAAGAAATATTTACAAGTACTCACAGCTAGCGGGGAGGGACGCCAATGGGTCACCATTGGGGGGCGGCTCTAGATCTCCTGCTGTAGAAATAATCAGACGAGGTAGCTCAAGCACCGAAGACTATTCCGAAACCTACAAGTATACAACTCGATCGGATGATCCCAATCGACCGATGGTCACTGACACCGTACAGACTTTCACCAAGAAGACTATTCCCTCAAGAAACGGGCGCAGCCTAGAAACTATCCAGTCATCAGAGCGACAGAGCGTAAGCAAGAGTCATTATCGAGGGGAACCAATGTCAAACTTGAAGTACATTGAGGAGCAGAAACGTCGCAGCTCTGGCAATGGAGGTGGTTCGACAATAATTGAAGTACGCCGCAAATAAACCACTCCCGGAAAAACAACGAAAGGAGAATAATTTTGGAGATTCAAGCATGTAAAACCAAACAGAAAGCAGAAGAATTCAAAATTTCCTGGCTTTAGTTTCATTTGACGTCGCTAGCAAATAAAAATCAAAAGCCATCATACAAAGTCTAACAACCCCCTTAACCTCAATCGGGCCAATACTTTTATTTTTTATTAGAACAACATTTTTGGTCAGAGTTTACCTTGTGATTGACAAGTTTTATTTCTTTTGGAACTTGTGCGTGTAGTTTGTTTGCACTTGCTTGGATAGGTCAGAATTTTGATCTTTTCCGGATCAGTTTATGTGAGCTTTGCCATCTGCCACGCCCCATTGCTTCTGTTGGATGAGAAGATACTAAACATAGATGTTTGCCATTTGTTTTTTTTTTTTTTTTTTAACAGTTTTTGTAATTCTAATATGACCCATCGATCGCCATACATTGTATTCATTTATCCTGACGTATAGCCATTACTCGAGTAATTCGGTCATCATTTTTCCTAACTCGCTCCACGGAGATAAACAAAAAAATAAGATACACTTCGCAAAAACAACAAATTCAGCACCAGCCCTAATGAATAGTTATGTACCCTATAACCAGTCGTAAACTAAAGTATATTTGACGATCCTAACTTGTGTAATCCATTATTTTTTATAGTATTCTTAAATCAAAAGTTAAATATTAACAAGTATGGTAGTTCGCATTTTTTTTTTTCTTTAATTTTAATATTAGACTCATACGTTTATTGTAGAATTAATTGAAAAGTAATTTAACCAACAATTTTTTTTTCTTCTTCTTATAAGAATAAATAATATTTTGTTTCTTTTATTAAAATAAATAAAAAGAAATCATACAAACAAATTTAAAAATATTTAATAAAAACAAAGTTATAGGACGACTAAATAATAATAATAAAACAAAAAAAAAAGAATTTTTAAAGTGCCAAAAAGTTTTGCGTTTTATTTTAAAAGAATTGAAATGTTAATTAATAATTATTAGTGCAAGTTAGAGATGTAAAAGAATTAAATCTTTACATACTTACTTACTTACTTAGGTTGCGCTACAGTTCGGGATTAACCTGGGCCTCAACCAACAAGCCTCTCCATTTAGCTCGGTCTTTAGCTAATTGCCTCCAGTTGCGTACTCCAAGTTGGTCGAGGTCCCCTTGAACATGTGCGCACTACCTAGGGCGGGGAGGTCCTCTACTGCGTCGTACCTCCGGGTTAGGTTAGGTTAGATTGGCTGTCTGCACCACGATGCAGACACACTTAGACCAGTAAAGGTCCATTGTGATGCCAAGGATCTACCATAAGACCACTCAGGTACTAATAAACCAACCGGAGCTTTTGATGAAGCGATGGATGTTCATGACGTCTAAGGACGCCAAATCGCTGAGGTGGTCAAGGAAGGGAGCTCCTAGATGGAGCATTCTTTTGCGTGATAGAGCAGGACATGTGCATAGGAAGTGAAGAATGGTTTCCTCCTCCTCCTCGTCCCTACAGCTCCTGCAGAAGTCATTGGAAAAGAGGCCAAGTCTTTTGGCATGTTGGCCGATTAGACAGTGTCCGGTGATGACACCGATAACGCAGCTAATCTGTAATCGCTTTAGTTTAACCAACTCGGCACTACGTTTCTGGTCCAGCTTAGGCCAGATCTGCCTCGAAATGTGACACGCAGAGCCTCTATCCCACCTAAGGTTGGTCTTGCTAATAGCGTTCAGCTTCAGTAGATGCTTACATGTAGCGAGGGGCATACCCAGGGCTTGCCTATCTGGCAAAATCCTTAGAGTAGTACCCTGTCTGGCGAGTTCATCCGCCCTAAAGTTTCCTGCGAATGTCTCTGTGACCTGGCATCAAGCATAGGTGAATGTTGAACTGCTCTGTCATCTCTGTAAGAGACAAACGGCAGTCTAAGACGGTCTTTGAAGTAAAGGAGCACGATTCCAGGGACTCGATAGCCGCTTGACTGTCAGTGAAAATGCTAATATCGCTGACAGATAATACATTACATTTCAGCCAAGACAGAGCTTCCTTAATCGCCATGATTTCCGCCTGAAAAACGCTACAATGATCAGGGAGGCGGAACGAGATACTCAGGTTGAACTTATAGGAGAAAACACCACAGCCCACCCCACTTTCGGTCTTAGAGCCATCTGTGTAGAAGTGCACCGAATTTCCATCATCAGGGGGAGAGCCATCCCACGCATCCCGTTCAGGGATACTCGTACGGAAGTGTCGGTCAAGTCTCAGTTTCGGTGGGGTGTAGTCCGTGTTTTCATGTGTGAAGTTGAGAAGATCAAGGATCGAAGAGTGGCCAATGTGATAACTAGACCACTGAGAGGAGGCTTTAAGACGAATAGCCGCACTGGCAGCAGTCTGTCTGCCGAAGATATCCAGGGGTAATAGGTTGAACATAATGTTCAGTGCCGCAGAGGGGATAGTTCTTAGTGCACCACTGATGCACATGCAAACGGATTGTTGCACTTTAGCTACCTGAGAGAGGTGAACAGCCCTGTCAAGAGCAGGCCACCAAACGATCACGCCACAGAGTAGTATGGGCCAGACAACAGACACGTAAAGCCAGGGAGTGATTTCAGGTTTCATACCCCAGCTCCTACCTATAGCCTTTTTACAGGAATAGAGCGCTACATTGGCTTTCCTTACGCGTTCTAGTAGATTGGCTTTCCAGTTCAGTTTTCTGTCCAGAATAAGACCCAGGTATTTTGCATTAACAGTGAAGGTGAGACTGGTGCCATTAATCATAGGAGGGTCTACGTGGGGAACTTTATATTTCCTTGTGAAGAGAACAAGTTCTGTTTTATGAGGGTTAACCCCCAATCCACAATTGGAGGCCCACCTAGTGAGCCGAGAAAGAGCATATTGGAGGATTTCCTTGAGAGTGTCTGGGTGCTTGCCAGACGCAGCAATCGTAATGTCATCAGCATAGGCAATCACTCTACAGCCTGACCTGTCCAGGTTCACTAGTAGCTCATTCACTACAAGATTCCACAGGAGGGGGGACAAAACACCCCCTTGGGGTGTTCCGCAGCAGGCAAGTCTTCTGGCCGATGCTCCACCCAGCTGTGTGTTGATAATCCTGCGTGTTAGCAATTGATTGATCAACGCTCCGAGCGAAGTATCCACTTTCAGATTTGCAAGTGCGTCTGTGATTGCCTTTGGTTTGACATTGTTAAAAGCTCAATGTCAAGGAAAGCCACCATGGTATATTCTTTAATGCTCAGAGATTTTTCAAAGATGCGCACAAGCAAGTGTAAGGCTGTTTCAACGGATTTGCCTTTGCAGTACGCATGTTGGGACGGCGAGAGCAAAGACGGGCTAATGCTCTGACGGAGGTGAATATCAATCAGCCTTTCCAGCGTTTTCAGTAGAAAGGACGATAGACTGATAGGTCGGAGATCCTTTGGTTCCACATGCGAGCTCTTACCTGCCTTAGGAATGAAGACAACTTCAACCTCGGTCCACGCCTTGGGGATGTAGGCCAGATTAAGACAGCTCGATAAGATGACATTGAGCCATGGAAGCACAATGTCCTCACATTTTTGAAATTCAGCAGGAATAATGCCGCCAGGTCCTGGGGACTTGAAGGGCTTGAAGCTGCGCATGGCCCAGCGGGTCTTTTCTGTAGTTACTATAACCAGGGAGTTGCTGCACGGTAGAGAGCAAGTACGAGTAATACCCGATAATGAAACAGCAACAGGGGAGCTACCAGGGAAGTGAGTATCCAGTAGGATGTCAATGGATTCCTTAGCAGAGGTGATCCAGTGACCATCTGGATGTAAGAGGTAGCTAGGTGTTGAAGGGCTTTTTGAGAGGATTTTCCGCAACCTAGAGGCTTCCGAGGATTCTTCAATACTGTCGCCGAAAAGTCTTTAGGAGTGTCGTTGCTCTTTCCTCAGTGAGATTTTATATTTCCTGAGAGAGTTTGTAGGTGTCCCAATCGGCCGTCTCGCGAGAGCCTTTATCAATATTAAAGAGGAGTCTGCTGTCCTTCCTAAGAGTACTCAGATTTGCATTCCACCAAGGTGGTTTCTTCTTACCTCGAGGAGTGCAGTTAGGGCACGCCACAGTCAAGGCACCGTTAAGTGCCGATGTAAAGGTGTTGACCAACCTATCAAGATCATCCGTACTAGTAGGTTCAGTAGGCAAAAGGGAGAGAATAAGCGTCAATAAGCGCTTCCTGTATAGAGACGAATTAGTTTTTTTATAATTTCTAAAAACTTTCTGATGAGGTAGATGGTCGTCAAGACTGAATTGGAGGTAGCGATGGTCTGAGAAAGTGTGCTCTTCAGAGACTCTCCAGTCCTTTACCAGGTTATATATATGATCAGAGAAAAGGGTAATATCCAGAACTTCTTGTTGGTTACGAGTAATAAAGGTCCGTTTAGACCCTCGGCTACAAATTAGGAGATTAGTACTGAGGATAAAATTAAAAAGTTGCTCACCTCTTTCATTTATGTCGGAACTGCCCCAGATTGAGTGATGAGCGTTCGCGTCACAGCCAATGATGAGACCAGTCTTAAGGCTCTCTGTTTTCGCAATCAAGCTCCCCAAGATGTCCGGAGGGAGTGGGCCCACTTGATCGTGACCCAAATAGGCCGAAACCAGCCAGTAATTTTTTATATGCAATTCCAGGTTGGTAGCGACTATGTCTTGATTGCTGAAATTAGAGAGTAAAAAGATGTTAAGGTGGGTCTTCGCAAGGATACAAGATCTCGGTTTACCTTCCACCCTTCCGTAGATTAGTTTATAGTTTGGAGTCTTGAGGCCACAAACCCGGTTTCCAACAACCCATGGTTCCTGGATCAAGACTAAGTCTTCCCCGTTTTTAGCAAGCTGGAGAATAAGGGAGGCCGAAGCCGAGATGGAGTGATGCAGGTTAATCTGAAGGATCCGCAGCATTGGAGCTACTTCTCTGTTCAGACACCATTATCACAGTATTATTGCCGTCCTCTGAATCTGATGACAGGAGGTCATCCTCAAGAGAAGGGCCATTAGGATCGCTATCCATCTCCGTGTCCGCCAAACCGAAGTCGGACTCACGGATAGATGGTGAGGGAGAAGGGGGACCGGAAAAGTCCAGTTTGATTCGAAGACTCTGCGGGCCGGCGCGTTGGTGTCCATTCACTCTACGATCAGACGTCCAATACGCAGTTTTTTTTGACTAGGTCAATGACGCTGTACAGTTTTATTTAAACGAACCCCAGCAAGAATATTACAATATAATATCACTACATCGTATAAAACAAAAGTCTACTTGGCCGCGCTAATCTCGAGAACCACTGAAGGGATTTGGATGCGGTTTTCACTGTTATGATACGCATTTTCTTGGAAAGGTTGTTGTGTACCAAAAATTGCACTGCCTCTTACAGGAACTGTGCATTCGAGGTCTAAGTGGCGGAAAGGGGGTTAAAATTACATTCACACGATCCTAACTCAACAATGGCATTTTGGATTTAAAAAGAAATGAAATAGTTTTTATCAAATTCCTCAAAGATTCATTTGAGCTATAAATTGTTTTTCTGCATTATCCTGAATGAAAATCAACGTGAACAAGTCAGAAGTAATGGTCGTTTCCAAAAAACCCATTCAGTGCACTCTGCGTGTTAGTGGAGTTCCACTGAAGCAGGTGGATAAGTTTAAGTACCTCGGGGTCTTATTCACGAGTGATGGGAAGAGCAATGCCGAGATATCCTGTAGAATTGGTCAGGCTGGATCAATTTTGAGAGAGCTTGGCCAATCTGTTGGAAGGAGGGCTGAACTTAGTGTTTAAGCTAAGCTATCGGTTTTTAACTCGGTGTATGTTCCAACTCTCACCTAAGGTCATAAAATTTGAGTAGTGACCAAAAGAATAAGATCGCGGATACAAGCTGCCGAAATGAGGTTCCTTCGCGTTGTTGCTGGAATAACTCGTAGGGATCGAGTGCGCAACACCAGAGTACGCGAGGCGCTCAATGTTGAGCAGCTACTTCTCCGAACGGTACGATCTATGCTTCGATGGTTTGGTCAAGTTCGTGATGAAGTGCTTACTTTACCTCCTAGTGGTGATCCCCGGGCAACTATACGTATAAACCCTTATACGTATAGGCCAAAATTGTAAGTGTGGGTTGTCTAGGGCCTTGATTCTAGGCTAGGTAACGTGGGCCAGCAACCTGCGTTACTGAAACCAGCTCGCTACAGAAACCGACACTATGCCTCGGATAAGGACTGATCACATGTTGACAACTTTTGGCTATTGTACCCGGACAAAGATAGGTTTCTGGAATGTAAAGACGCTCCTCGACTCGGGAAGCAAAGGTCCTAACAATGCCACATTCCTCCAATTGGAAGACGAATTCATACGATATAAACTGGACATTTTTGGGGGTAAGTGAAGTAAGATGGTTAGAAGCGGGTGAGTACCAGTCTCCAACGCGTAAAACTGTACTACTCTATTCTGGAAGACCATTCGGAAGTCCGTGGGAATATGGAATCGGACTACTGCTAACAACAACAGCACGCAAGGGCCTAATTTCCTGGCAGCCTCATGGTGATAGGATTTTGACGGCCAGATTCCGGACTAGAGTACGACGCGTCACCATCATACAGTGTTACACCCCAACCAATAGTTCGTCTGAGGACGAAAAGGAGAGCTTCTACAATCTCTTAAGCGCCGTCTTCAACACAACACCAAATGGAGACATTATCCAAGTGATGGGGGATTTGAATGCCAAGGTAGGCAACGACAACGAAGGGCTCAAACATGTAATCGGGAAGCATGGACTAGGCAACCGCAATGACAGCGGCGAAAGGTTTGTGGATTTCTGTAATGCCAACCACCTTGTAATAGGTGGCACCATGTTTGAGCACAAGACCTGCCACAAGGTCAGCTGGGTTTCCAATGACAGGCAAGCAACCTCCAACCAAATTGACCATTTTGCTATCAGCACTACGCCGTGGCGTAAGTGGTTAGTGATCACTACGCATGAGGTTCCAAGTTCGAATCCCAGAAAACACCAAGAAGTTTTTATCACGGTCCCACCTCTCGCGAGCGTCTGACAAACATCCGAGAGTATTATTGTCACGAAAAAGCTTCACAAATCGCCCTTCGGATCCGGCATTAAACTGTAGGTCCCTTCCATTCGTGTGAAAAATATAACGCACACAACATGAGTGGTTGCGAGAACCTAGGCCCTGGCACTTTAAAGAGCTGTTGCGCCAAATATTTGTTTTTTTCTTTTGCTATCAGCCGCCGCTTTAGAAGTAGTCTCCTGGACGTCCGAAACAGGCGAGGGGCAGATGTGGGGATAGTACGTGATCACCATCTTATAGCCACTCTCCAACTACGCACTGCTGCAGTTCGAAGATCCTACGACAACACAAGAATGCCCAGGTTCAACATCGATAGACTTAGTGATCCCTCAGTGTCCAAAAATTAAGGGAACACTTTTCGCAAGGTGTGGAAGCAATCAGCAGCTCAATGCCCGCAACCATCCAAGACCATTGGTGTGCTGTGAAAAATGTTTTTACATCTGGTGCTGAAAGAATTGTCGGTCGATCGCAGGGAAGACATAGGGCGTGGCTTTCCGAGGATACCTGGAGAAGGATTGACGAACGAAAACAGCTAAAAGCTCGCGTTGCAGCTACTCCAGCAGCAGGGAGAACTGAGCTAGAGTCCCTATATCGCATGAAGATGAGAGAAGTTCAGCGTAGCGTGCGACGTAACAAGCGCAACTACATCAACACGCTGGCTACAGAAGCAGAAGAAGCTGCACGGAGGTGCGACAGCAGGACCGTCTACAGAATCACGAAAGAGCTGATAGGTGGTTGCAGCTCCAGCCAACACCCAGTGAAAAGCCTAGACGGCTCCTTGCTCATTTCGGATGAGGACCAGCTCAAGAGATGGAAAGAGCATTTTGCTACGGTTTTCAACCGTGTATTCGCTAGCGATATGCTCCCAAATCAGACTGAGATGCCCGAGGTGAAAAGCTCCCGAATACGTACCACGACTCCCAGTAAAGATGAGATCATTACCGCGATCAAGGCACTCAAATCCAACAAGGCGGTAGGACTTGACGGTATTCCAGCAGAGCTCTTACGAGCAGCGCCAACAACATCGGCTGAGCTTCTGCTTCCACTTATAGATAGAGCTTGGGAAGCTGAGAGCTTTCCTAACGAGTGGAAAAAGGGAATGATCGTCAAGCTTCCTAAGAAAGGAAATTTATTGGAGTGCGGAAACTGGAGGGGTATCTGCGTGCTGCCTGCTGTAGCTAAGATAATAGCTAAAATCATCCTTGAGCGAATCAAACAACATCTCGAAGACACACTCGATGCCGAACAAGCAGGTTTCCGCTCTGGATCCTCCTGTGCCGACCACATCAACACCCTGCGGATTATCATCGAACAGTGTGTTGAATATCGATCGCCACTGCACCTGCTGTTCATTGATTTTGAGAAGGCGTTCGATAGTGTCAACAGGGAGTTTATTTAGCGTGCCTTACGCAGGAGAGGCATTCCCGATAAACTAATTGCTATTATCAAAGCTACATATGAAGGCTCCAAATGTCACGTTCTGCACAGGGGGAGGTTGTCTGAGGAATTTGAGATCCAAAGTGGGGTAAGACAAGGCTGTATCCTTTCACCAATATTATTCCTATTGGTGATTAGCGATGTGCTTCATGCAGCTTTGTCGACGGGAAACGGAGGAATTCGATGGACTCTTACATCTCAACTAAAACATCTTGACTACGCAGACGATGTATGCTTACTCTCCCACAGAATTATGGGCCTCCACCAAATGACAGCAGATGTGGAGAGGGAGGCAGGTGTCGTCGGGCTGAAAATCAATACGACAAAAACTAAAATCATCAGCCTTGGAACTAACTCATCGGCTCAAATATGCATTGCTGGACAACCGGTAGAGAGAGTAGAGGATTTTCAGTATCTTGGGAGTATTGTCTCGACCGATGGTGGAACCGAACTGGATATAACCAACAGGATCGCCAAAGCAAAGTCCGCCTTCGGGATGTTGTCCAAAATATGGCGAAGCAATGCAATCAGTTTGAGCACCAAAATAAGACTGTTCCGCTCCAACGTTGAATCCGTGCTGCTATATGGTTGCAGCATGTGGAGAGTGACCACTACTATCACCAGAAAGCTGCAAACGTTCGTTAATAGGTGTCTGCGCAATATCTTACGGATTTTCTGGCCCAATCGTATCTCTAACGAACACCTTTACGAGAGAACGGGTCAGGAACCAATAGGCACAACTATCCAACGGCGGAAGTGGCAGTGGATTGGTCACACGTTCCGAAAGGGTGACAGCTCCATAGCGAACCATGCTATGCAATGGAACCCTCTAACTCAGGATGGCAGAAGACCTGGCGGTCCGCGGAAAACATGGCGCAGAACAGTCGAGAAGGAGGCACGGCAGTTAGGGAAAAGTTGGGGAGAACTCAGACACATTGCCAGAAACCGTACACGATGGCGCGTAGGCGTAGTAGAGGCCCTAGGACCCACAAGGGGATAAAGGACATAAGTAAGTAAGTATGGTTTGGTCACGTAGTGCGTATGCCCCCAGATCGGCTTGCAAGACGTGCCATGGTGGCCGTGCCATCAGGTAGGCGACCCCGCGGTAGGCCTAGAAATAGATGGTTAGACCAAGTCCGACATCTCTCTCTAACTTTACTTCAACTCAGTATTCAATCACTTTATTTTAATTGTCGCTGCAGATTTACTTTCAATACGTCGCTTGTTTTCACCACTGGTCGAATCTCCCTCTTGTAATCGCTGTATGCACTTATAAACAACTGTGTCTACGGTGGTTGTGGTAAGGGTATTTATATGAAATTGCAAGGGGTTCTAGAACATGCTAGATGTTTCTTCGGGTGAATCGAGGATCCTGGAATATTGGGATATTGTGTGGAACAATTGCGGAACGTAAGCACATCAGGTTGGAATATTTACTGCTAACAGGTTTTGCAATAGATGTCGTTGCTACAGTTTAAGATACAGCGTTTTAGTTTTTGGTACACAAACCATCCTGTAGTCAATGCTACAATATTGAAGAGGTATTGTTTTTTTACTTTGTGTGTACAAATTATTGTACTTAAGGTTTGATTTTATTTTGTCGTGTACTTACTTACATAAGTAGGTAGGTACTGTTTTTATTGACGTGCCTTTTAAGGCAATTTTCAATTTGTCCAAACTACTGTAATTGTAAGTATAAGTGTTGATTTTATTTGTTCCCTTTGTTAGGAAGCGCCGTGTGGGTGCCGTGGCGTAAGTGGTTAGTGTGTCGGACTACTGCGGTCCAAGTTCGAATCCCAGAAAACACCAAAAAGTTTTTTCACGGTCCCACCTCTCGCGAACGTCTGACAAACATCCGAGAGTAGCGCACACAATATAAGAGGTTGCGAGAAGCTAGGCCCTGGCCCTTAAAGAGCTGTAGCGCCAAATATTCATTAATTTTTTGTTAGGAGGCAATACTGCCAAGGCGTAGATCAAATATGGATCGTAGTAAAAGCAAGCGCTAAAAGAAAGCGTTTATCACGGGCTAAGGAAAGTGAACAAGAAAGAGAATCTAGTTGACTAATAACCGAGAGAAGAATATTTTGCGAAGGACTTCTGCTGAACGTAATACGCGTCTTTCTTTAGATTGAAGTAGGCATGATTTATAGAGGAAAATTGAGTTGCCTATAGAACGAAGGAATCGGTCACTCGAAGATAAGACAATACGCCTTAATCTGAGAAACAAGGAACAAGTTATGAGATGTCAAACTACTAAGGTTTCTAGCTTATGGGCTACTAAGGAGTGTTCTGGAATGAATTATAATTCGTCCATAAGCTATAAAAATGACTCTGCAGTTATTTTGGGTAGTATAACCGTTGTCTGTCCACATTGCTCTGCCCTTAAATGGAGGTAGCAGTTATCATAGCCGGCCAACAATTTCACAGCTGGGATATTGTAATACGGAGTCGTGATGATAATCTGCAAAGAATATCAGAAATTCATCCATCATATGATGCTTTACAATATTCTTTGATTTTATGTAGAGGTCAATAAGGATATTCAATAAATATTCCTCAAGTCATTCCAAATACCGCATAGTTACCCAAAACAGTTTCATCTATGAACTACTACGCTTATCGTACGAGTATAATGACAAGGGATAATTCATAAAAGAATAAAAAAGGTATGCACTAATTTAGTAACATATTGTAGCATTGACTGCAGGATGGTTTGTGTACCAAAAACTGAAACACTGTATCTCAAACTGTAGCAACTATTGCAAAACATTCCAGCAGTAAATATCCCAACCTGATGTGCTTACGTTCCACAATTGTTCCACACAATATCCCAATATTCCATGATCCTCAATTCACCCTGAGAAACATCAAGTATGTTCTAGAACCCCTAGCGATTTCCTATAAATACCCATACCACAACCATCGTCGAGACAGTTGTTCATAAGTGAATACAGCGATTACAAGAGATATTCGACCAGTGGTGAAAGCAAGCGACATTGTGAAAATAAGTCTGTAGCGACCGTTTGATTTGAAATAATAAAGTGATTGAATATTGTGTTAAAGTGAAGTTGGTATTTGATAATAAATAAACGATTAAAATACACAAAAGACGGTTTTATTTAAAACGAACCCCAGAAAGAATACTACATTGGTGTCAGAAAAGTGGAATAAAACAAATTTTGTGTATTGCGTTTTGTGTAAGTGAAAAATAAAAATGGTTCGGAAATTGCTAGAAGATTTGTCATTGCCGCAACTAAAGGAAGTACTTAGCCAGCGGGAGCAACCTACGACTGGTACAAAAAGAGAATTGATTATTAAGTTGCGGAAAATAGTGACGGACGAGGGTGCAGATCCTGAAACAGCTTTGTTTGACGTCGAAGAAGAACAAGTAAATACGACGAGTGACATGTCGGCTTTAATGAAATTGCAATCTGAGAAATTCGACGATCAGAATAGAAAATTCGAGAAGCTAGACAATTCTCTAGACGCCAAGCTCAATGAACAAAAGAATTGTCTAGACGCCAAGTTCGATGAGCAAAAGAATTCTCAAAATGAAAAATTCGAGAAGCTAGAAAATTCTTTGGCTGAGCAGAAGAATTCTCTAGATGCTAAGCTTGACGAACAAAAGAACTCTCTGGAACATCAGCTATTCGATCAAAGGAGTGTTCTCGAAAGCAAATTCGATGAACAAAATAAAAGTTTGGAAACCAGATTCGGACAATCGACGAGAAAATTGGAAATGTAGAGACCCAAATTGAGACATTTGAAACAAAATTCGAGAACGTCCAAACAAAATTCGAGGCTGTTGAAAGAAGATTCGAGAATTTGGCAAAGGAACTCGAATGCGTGAAGAAACAGAAAGTTCGGGAGTATTCAACCGACTGCCCGAGAAGGAAAGAGATGCAGCCTCCCGTCTTCGATGGACAGACATCATGGCCAATATATAAGAGGCAGTTCGAAGCTGCGGCAATGACGAACAACTGGGACGATGAAGAGAGGTCCATTGCCCTCACGCTTGCGCTTAGAGGATCAGCTGCAGAGTTACTACAAACTATTCCCGAGGACAAACAACGCAACTACGACAGTCTGGTGAAAGCCATTGAGATGCGATTTGGGGACGACCACATGCAGCAAGTATATAGGGTCCAGTTGCGCAGAAGGTCCCAGATGAAGGGTGAGACGCTCCAGCAGTTGCAAGCAGACATCGAGCGACTGGCACATTTGTCCTATCCAAACACCGGCGAGGAGATCATTAACGAGATGGCAACCAAAGCGTTCACCCATGCCATAGCTGATTCGAAACTACAAATGGCGGTAAGAATGGCTTCAAAGAAAACGCTCGCCGAAGCTTTGGCGTTTGCTCTGACAATGGAGGCCGCAGACCAGGCCTGTCAGGGAATACACCGTGTGAGGGAAGTAGCCGCTATCGAATGCTCTTGCCAGAGGATGGACGTCGAAGACCGAAACAACGCTCGCGGAGGACAAATTCGTTGCTGGAACTGCAACAAAATGGGACACCTACAACGGCAATGTAGAAATCCACCCAGACGTGGAAACTGTCCACATTGCGCGAACAGGCGACGCAACGAAGAACCATCCAACAGGGACAACATCCATCCTGTTGGCCAGGCTCCTCGAAACCAGGAGTCGGGAAACGCCTAAGAGCCAGCTTTGCGGGGCAAAAGTTGGCTAATGGAATCAACGCCCCCAAGACCACCATCCAGGTCTCCCAAACCAAACGATGCAACAAGAGTCTAACAGTGGAAGCATTCATCGGCAAAAACAAGTGCGTGGCTACTATCGATACCGGCGCCACGGCTTCCATTGTAAGAAGAGATCTCGTCCGGAAGTCTTGGCTGCACAACACCAGCTGCTACTGTCTTAGAACTACGACAGGGGAAGCGGCGAAAGTATACGGAGAAGTTCGCCTCACGTTACAACTAGCAGGGTTGGCCTTTTCTCATGCGTTCCTGGTAGCCGACGTATGTGATGAATGCATCATCGGAGTGGACTTTATGAAAGAACATGACGTAATCATCGACATCGGGATGCAAGTTCTGCGGTACAGGAACATAGAGATTCCAATGGTGTACGGGAACGAGAATGCAGCACATTTAAGGACAATACTCAGCAAGGACGAAGTCTTACCACCATCTTCCGAGACTATCATTTGGACAAAACTAGAGGGTGATCCTGGGAGCCACCGATTCTACCTATTGGAGCCGGATTTAGGAAGGAATTCCCCAAACTACATCCTGGGGAAAGTTTTAGTGGAGCCAAAGAACAGCCTGGTCCCAGTAAGGCTCATGAACTTCAAGAGCCATAGCGTCAAACTAAAACAAGGGGAGGTTATTGGTAAATGTGCGCCGATATGTTCAATTTCAACAATAACCGAAAAGGAATCTGCGAAGCCCGTTTCATCAGCCAGGTTGGCCGAAGTAAATGACATGATCCTCAAGCATTGCGAACTGGATCAGGATCAGCAAGCCAAGGCAGAAAATCTAATCGGTGAGTACGCTGATATATTTGCCTCACAGGATGGAGAGTATGGCCGAACACATCTGGTGCAACATCGCATAGACACTGGGGACGCCAGACCAATTCGCCAGCCTGCCAGACGACTACCATTGGCAAAACAGACAGAGGTTGCAGATATGGTGTCAACGATGGAGAAGGAAGGGCTCATCGAAAGTTCTAAGTGTCCGTGGGCCTCACCTGTTGTACTGGTTAAGAAGAAAGACGGCAGCACTCGATTCTGCGTGGACTATCGCAGACTTAATGACGTCACCAAAAAGGACAGCTACCCTCTGCCACGGATCGATGACACATTGGACACACTCTCAGGAGCTCGATGGTTTTCCACCCTTGATTTAAAGAGCGGTTATTGGCAGGTACAGATCGATCCAAAGGACCGAGAGAAAACTGCGTTCACTGCAGGAAATGGGCTGTGGCAGTTTACAGTAATGCCATTTGGATTGTGCAACGCTCCGGCAACTTTTGAGCGCCTAATGGAACACGTCCTGCGTGGATTGACCTGGAAAACTTGCTTGGTGTATCTGGACGATGTGATCGTGATAGGAGAAACATTCGAGGAACATCACGACAACCTGAAGAATGTGCTAGAACGGCTTCGAAGCGCTCACCTGAAGCTAAACCCAAAGAAATGTGACCTCTTCAGATCCGAAGTCAAGTACCTGGGCCACGTTATCTCATCAGAAGGAGTGCGAACAGATCCAGACAAGGTGGAAGCTGTGAAAAACTGGCCAGTTCCAAAAGACAAACACCAACTCAGGAGCTTTTTGGGTCTCGCCACGTACTACCGACGATTCGTAAAGGACTTTGCCGGAGTCGCGAAGAGCCTGCACCAACTGACAGAAAAAGGAAGGCAATTCAAGTGGTCAGGTGAGTGCGACAAAAGCTTCAAGAACCTTAAGCACCAACTATGCGAAGCACCAACACTAGCATATCCCATTCCCGGAGAAATGTTCATCGTGGATGCAGATGCAAGTAACGTCGGCGTCGGAGCGGTTCTTTCGCAAGTACACAATGGCCAAGAGAAGGTAGTAGCATACTTCAGCAAAGTGCTCTCCAAGCCGGAAAGGAACTACTGCGTGACCAGGCGAGAACTTCTGGCGCTGCTTCTGGCGACAAGACACTTCCATAAATACCTCTACGGCCAAAAGTTCCTTTTGCGCACAGACCACGCGGCTCTAAAATGGCTGCTGCAGTTCAAGAATCCAGAGGGCCAGGTCGCAAGATGGATTGAACGGCTGCAGATGTACGATTATGAAATACAGCATCGTAAGGGGAAACTTCATTCTAATGCGGATGCCTTATCCCGGCGACCATGTAAAAGCGACTGCAAGCATTGTGTGCGGCAGGAAGAGAAGAACCTTCTTTCCGTCCAAAGGGTAAGAGCTGAGCCTATCGCTGGTTGGAGTACAGAAGAAATCCGCAACGCTCAAAAAGAAGACCCAGACATCGAGCCAATATTAGCGTGGAAGGAGTTTATGGAGAAGCCAACCGGACAAGATATCTCGGACAGGAGCCCCACTCTCAAGGCATACTGGGCTCAGTGGGACTCCCTTCATGTGCAAGATGGTGTACTGAAAAGGAAATGGGAAAGGCCGGACGGGAAAGATTTCATAATGCAGCTTGTCTTGCCGCGATCAAAAGTACACGAGGTGCTACAGGAGATGCATGATGGAGCATCCGGAGGTCATTTGGGTGCAAACAAGACCCTGGAGAAGGTGCGAGAACGTTTCTATTGGCTCAGCGCAAGGGTAGACGTAGAGAGTTGGTGCCGAAAATGCGTCGTGTGTGCCGCCAGCAAGGGACCCAGAACGAAAACGCGAGGCAAGATGCAACAGTACAACGTGGGCGCACCCTTTGAACGGATTGCCGCTGACATCGCTGGTCCATTTCCCGAAACCGACAATGGTAACCGTTACATCCTAGTCGTCATGGACTACTTCAGCAAATGGCCGGAAGCGTTCGCCATCCCTAACCAGGAAGCGAAGACCATCGTGGAACAGATCGTCAACAACTGGGTGAGCAGATTCGGCGTGCCTATGGAACTGCATTCTGACCAGGGACGAAACTTCGAATCAAAGATATTCCAAGAGGTATGCCAACAACTAGGAATTAAAAAGACGAGGACGACTCCGCTTCATCCGCAATCCGACGGGATGGTAGAGCGCTTCAACAGAACCTTAAACGAACATCTCTCCAAGGTCGTAGAAGACCACCAGCGCGATTGGGATCGACAAATTCCTCTTTTCTTGATGGCCTACCGAAATGCAGTGCACAGTACTACTGGACATACTCCATCCGAAGTCTTGTTTGGTCGAGCAGTTCGGCTACCTAGTGAGTTGAAGTTTGGATCCCCTAACGATGAGCCCAAGAGTGAAGAGGATTACGTGGCAGACCTCAGGGAAAGGATCCGAGACATACATCAGAGGACCAGGACGAGGATAAGGGTAGCGAGTGACCGCATGAAAACCAGGTACGACACAAAGGCAACAACGTCCAGCTTCCACGAGGGAGACCTAGTATGGCTGTACAACCCACACCGGCAAAAGGGGAGGTCACCCAAGCTGCAGCAAGACTGGGAGGGCCCTTATAAAGTGGTCACACGCATCAATGACGTCGTCTTCCGGATCCAGCGTGGAGTAAGAGGCAAGATGAAAATTGTCCACCTGGATCGTCTTCATCGTTACCATGGCAGTAATCCAGATGATCTTGTTCGGGACGAACAAGTTTAAGAGGGGGGCAGTGTAGCATTGACTGCAGGATGGTTTGTGTACCAAAAACTGAAACACTGTATCTCAAACTGTAGCAACTATTGCAAAACATTCTAGCAGTAAATATCCCAACCTGATGTGCTTACGTTCCACAATTGTTCCACACAATATCCCAATATTCCATGATCCTCAATTCACCCTGAGAAACATGAAGTATGTTCTAGAACCCCTAGCGATTTCCTATAAATACCCATACCACAACCATCGTCGAGACAGTTGTTCATAAGTGAATACAGCGATTACAAGAGATATTCGACCAGTGGTGAAAGCAAGCGACATTGTTAAAATAAATCTGTAGCGACCGTTTATTTTGAAATAAATAAAGAATAAAGTGATTGACTATTGTGTTAAAGTAAAGTCGGTATTTGATAACAAATAAACAATTAAAATACACAAAAGACGGTTTTATTTAAACGAACCCTAGCAAGAATATTACAATATATTATTACGAGTATATCTTTTCCCAATTTATTTATTAGTGTATCCCGGACGAAGTCGGGCCGGGTTGTTAGTATATATATACATATATAGATGTCGCTGTACAGCTCTTATAGTTCGTTATTGAATCTTCTCCTCCAAAACCCCTCAACGCGCACGGGACCGAATATCTTACGAAGAATTTTTCTCTCGCAGCGACCAAGGATATCTTCATCCTCTTTTAATAAAGTCCATGTTTCAGCGCCGTTAAGCAGGGCTGGGATGATCAGAGTCTTATACAGAGTCTCCATAGTTATCCGAAACAGGGCTTTACTGTTGAATTGCCTTATAAGCACAAAAAAAGCAGCGATTGACTAGAGTCATTCTTCGTTTGATTTCTGTGCTGGTGTCGTTTTCAGAATTTATAGCAGAGCCAAGGTAGACAAAGTCTCTTACTACCTCAAAGTTATAACTCCCCACTGTGACGTTCTGTCCAATTTATCGGTGTTGATTGTACTTCCTACTTGACAGCATATACTTGATTTTGCCTTCGTTTATCGCTAAACGCATTTTGGCCGCTTCTGCTTCAATGCTTGCAAACGCAGCGGTGACAGAGGTAAAATTACAAAAAAGTAAACAAACGCGTTGAACCACAAAAGTTGCTCAGTTTTTAAACCTCAAATCCAATTGTACGCGGAAGAAGGAAAGACAAGGAACAGGCCAAAAAACAATTACGTATTTGACAGATTTCACAAACCAACCCAAAGAAATTTCTTCTCTCGAGAGCGCTGGCTTCTGTGAAAAACTACGAAAATTCTCCGTTCTCGAACAGGTTTTCGTAAAAATTCGAAATTTTTCGTAAAATTTTTTGTTTTGGGGGAATACGCGAACGGATCTATTAAAGAAGTCACATGACAGCGCGTCACCCTGTCAAAAAACCTTTTTTGACATCAAACGTCTCGGTGAGGTCATTACCGACCTTGATGGAGCAGCGAGCGTTCTCCATCGTCATCCTGCACAGACGAACAAGTTTGGCAGGAATGTCAAAACTAGACATGGCTCTATATACCTCTTCTCTATAGATGCTGTCATAGGCGGCCTTGAAATCGATAAAGAGGTGGTGAGTATCGATGTTTAATTCTTGGGTTTTCTCCAGGATCTGCCGAAGTGCGAAGATCTGATTGATGGTGGACTTTCCTGGCCTGAAACCGCACTGATAGGGTCCAATCAGGCTGTTGATAAAAGGTTTCAGGCGTTCACACAATATCGCAGAAAAGATCTTGTATGCGATGTTGAGGAGACTGATGCCTCTATAATTGGCGCAGTTGAGGGGGTCTCCTTTCTTGTGGATCGGGCAAACGATGCTGAGATTCCATTCATCAGGCATACACTCCTCTGACCAAATATTAGAAATGAGTTGGTGTATGCACTCTACCGGTAAGCCGTCAGGTCCAGCAGCCTTGTTGGAGTTTAGCTTGGATATTGCTATCCTCACTTCGTTTTGGTCAGGTGGACGGAAATTTTGACTATCGTCGTCTATGTTGAATGGTTCATTCTGCCTGACAGCAGGATGTTGGTCTTCGTCGCCGTTATACAGTCTGCAGAAGTAGTTTTTCCATATTCTCAGCACCGACTGTGATTCTACTACGAGGTTTCCATTTTCATCTCTACAGGTTTCTGTACGGGTATTACTTCTCTGACACGTTCTTTTTACCTTTTGGTGAAACTTCCGTACATTGTTCCTGGAGTATAAACTCTCGATATTCTCAAACGCGCGCTTCTCATGCTCTTTCTTCTTCTTTTGGAGAAGCCGATGTTCTTCCCGTCTCTTTTGCTCGTAGAGCTCACGAGCAGCTCTCGTCTTCCTTTGCAGCGCCGCTTTGTATGCCTCTTGTTTTGCTGCATGCACTCGCCGGCATTCTTCGTCAAACCAGGAGTTTCGCGGTGGTGGGCGAGCGAGACCCAGCACATCAGTCGCGGCATTTCTGATGGCATGTTGGCAGCGTTGCCACTGGTCTTCGGCACTTGATGCTGGCGGCATAGGGGTGATTGAGAGATTTCGGGATACGCGTTCAGCGAAGTGTCTGGCGGTCTCTTGCGATTGTAGCTTTTCGACGTTAAATTTTCTCACAGTGATTCTTCTTTATTGCTCAGATTCGGATATCCGCATTCGTACCTTGGCTACAACAAGGTAATGATCCGAGTCTATGTTGGCCGCTCGGAAGGTCCATCCTGAATACTGGAGGCATGCCTTGCGTCGATCGCAATATGATCAATTTGGTTGATCGTTACATGATCATTGGACCGGCAAATCTGCTTATGAATATTGAGATGAGGAAACCATGTGATTGCGATGGTGACATTTCGCTCCACAGCGAAATCAATTAGTCCGTTATCAGACGTGGTGTCGTGTAGGCTATGCTTACCGAATGCCCTACTAAAGACGTCCTCCTTTCCCATTTTGGCGTTAAAATCGCCCAATACGATTTTAACGTCGTGTTTAGGACATTGCTCGTATGTTTTGTCGAGGAGCTCGTAGAAACACTCTTTGGTGGCAGGGTCTTTTTCTTCCGTGGGGGCATGAACACAGGCTTATTATAGGCTTATGTTAGCGAATTTAGCCTTGATCCGGATAGTCATAATACGCTCGCTCACGTGTCGGAAGCTTAAGACCTCTTGTCTAAGTCTGCCGCGTTTGACAAATCCGCATCCAAATAAGCGTTGCCTGTTGCCTCTGTAACAATCACCGTAGTAGATGTCACAGTTTCACATCGTACTTCCTGGAAGGCGGTAATATCTGCTTTATAGCAGTCTATGACCTCTACTAGTTGTTCGGCTGCACGTGGTCTGTAAAGGGACAGAACATTCCACGTACAGATCCGAAGGTCGTTGTCCTTATTTCGTTTGCTGGGGTCGTCATTAGTTGAGTCATCCTTATCCGAGGCTTTTGGTTGTTTCGGAACCATGAGTTTTTTTACGTGGTAGGGAAGTTACCCCGACGGCACAACCCCCAACCTGGAGGGCCAGTTTCTTAATTATTCCCCTAAGACGAGGGGCCGGGTAAATCGGTGCCAGTTGTTCACTACGGGAGTATGAGCGCTGCCGTTGGCCCATTAAGGGCTCCTCCGCCACCATCTCTATTCCAATGTCCTGACCAACATTGGAAATTCCTTACCGACCTGTGATCCGAATACGTCGAAGCAGCTCGCGCAAGGTATTCACTAAGTTCAACTTAACTGGAACTATAGACGCCACCACCGTTGACTCCGTCTAGGGAATTCGTCCTCTGCGGCCTGGAATAGGAAGAAGTGCTCTAGTGAGAGAACACTCCTCCCCCCCTCTCTCATCTGCTGCCGCCAGGAATCCTCCAAACGGGGTTAGTTACCCATTTCTTGGATTAAGGTACTAGGCAACCGGCTGTCACCGCGTGGAGGTTGAGAGTAGGAGTTGGTAGGCCTCAACTGAGTGAAAACGCTTGTTTTTTCATATGATCGTATGCAATACCGTTTGACCAGCCCAAGTTTTGTTTGTAGGGAGGTTTTCTAGTGGGTAAGAACTCCACACTATTATGAGCACGCGCTGGCTATCCTTATAGAGTCTTGTTGGAGATTTTCGCCTACCCTCGAAAAAAAAAGTCGAGTATAAATATTTTTAAAAAAGATTTAATTGTGTATGCAAAACAAAAATTAAAAAAAAAAAAAAAAACTTGTAGACATACAAATGTTTTTACATTTATTATTTAAGTGATGTTATAAAGTTTTTATAAACTAATAAAATAAAATAGATCAATCGTTTACATGTATGTATTTTCAAACCGCTCCTTCGTTTTAAATCTAACTTAAGTTATTCCCCGCCAGATGTCCATCGCTACAATAAGATTCTATTTGAAAGTAAAGAAAAAGAACAGGACAACCGTATATGCTGCCCGCCATTTATCTGACGCCATATTCTTTGACAGCTGCTGTGTGCAAACTAAAAAGCCGTAAGTGCAAATTGAATTTCATTTAATTTTGTCGCCGAAAATCAATTTAAATAAATAAAATTCAAGCTGTCTTCCGGTCGCACTTGGTCAATAAATATCCACACACCAACTCAAACATTACCAGAAGAAAAGAAACCCCGAATCAACTCCAGAACATAAAATGTCAGGCATTGCAGTCGCTCGACTCGGTGAAGAAAGAAAAGCGTGGCGCAAGGATCATCCATTTGTGAGTATTTTTTTTCAGCAAAATATTTGAACAAACTGCCGGAAAATGCAAAAAATTCTAACATGTTTTACTAAATTTTAGGGATTCGTAGCCAGACCAACAAAGAATCCCGATGGAACCTTAAATCTCATGATCTGGGAATGTGCAATTCCCGGAAAGAAGGGGGTGAGTTACAATTTTTTTTTTTCTTCTCATTTTCCTGTCTTTCGCTTTACTTGTTTTGTTTGAAAGTGGTGTTGCAGGTAAATTGAAAGTGAAATTTGCTTAAAAAAAAGAAAGTTTTTCTAATCTTTCGCCTATTGGATCTCGATTTTACTGAAAGTTATGCGGGGGGTTGCACTTTTTTTATCTATCAAATCTCGTTTTTCACCTCCTATAGGAGTATTCAAATTAGTATCGCTTTGATGCATAATGCAGCTTTACGTGACATTTTATGTATTCAAGCGGAAATCGGTTGACGCGTGGGTGTACAATTTCTACTTCAGTTACAAGTTATTATCTTGCAGCGTTTTCCTCGACTTGCAATTCAATTGTGGGCAGAATTTCCACTTAATTACACGGTTAACTTCGTGCGGAATTATATTTCAATATATTGACCTTGCGATTCAAGCCGTAGCATCGATTAATTTACTCCTGATAGGCATTGAACGGAATTGGGTACATCAAACGCACAATGGCTCCAATAACGGTGCTCCACGTGTAATTTTTTTGTTTATATTGTGACATGGTCTGCATTTTATCGTCGACAACTTTCTGCGTATTTCGACGAGTTTATGATATGAAAAGAGGGGATCATAACCCTCCCACTTCACTGCGTTTCTACTGATCCGCCCGTAGGGTTCCTAGATAAATCGTTAGATAAAATTTTAAACGAATTCTGGTGAGAACGTCTTCTTCTTCCTTTTATCAGCGAGGCCATGATCCGAAAACAAGGGATCACAACCCTCCCACTTCACCGCATTTCTACTGATCCGCATGTGGGGTTCGCCTATTTGACCTCAGAAAATATCGGCAGGCCTGCCGATTTTGGATCACTCGGTTACTGAGGCCAATGAAATGCCGATGTCGTCGCATTTGTCTGATCCAGGCGTTTATAGGCCTACCTTTCCTACATCGCGATGTCTTTGGAACGTGCATTGATATTGCCTTTTTAACAGGGTTCAAATGATCTCTTCTTTGAACGTGGCAATACCAACTGAGCCGGTCGCGCTCTATTTTTTGTACGATGGTTTCCTTGATGTGAAAGCTTCCACGGATCTTCGAACTTCTGATTCGATCAAGCTTTGTCACTCCTGCTGTCATGCGAAGCATCTTCATCTACCGTTAATTTACTCTCTTACGTTTTGTACATCGTCCAACATTGTGAACCGTATGTGAGCGCTGGACGTACAACTGCGGTGTAGAGCCTTCCTTTCAACTTAGGGGGCATTTCTCTGTCACAAAAGATAGCGGAATTTTCTCGCCACTTCATCCACCCTACGCTTACACGATGATTGATGTCGTCATCACAAGTTGCTTTGCTATTGATCATAGGTCCCAGATATTTGAACTTTTCGCACTTGGGAAGCACTGTTCCATTCAAATAAATGTCTGGAATAGGCCTGAGTGGATCAGAGAACGGGCAGCACAAGTACTCTGTCTTTTTTGAACTAATGCGATACCCATTTCCCTCCAAAACGTCCACCCACACATCAAGTGCTCGTTGCAGGGATGTAGGATCCTCACTTATGATGGCTCCATCGTCAGCAAAGAATAACTGATGTACCTTGGGGTCCATCACTTTACCTTCAAGCAGATAATCAAGGACTGTAATAAAGAGCAAAGGACTTAAAACGCTTCCCTGGTGTACCCCGACTTTGATTGAGAACTCTTCGGTTACTCCAGCGGGGCATCTTACTTTTGTCTTTGCTTCTTCGTACATGTCCATGGTCATCTGACATAGTTCCATTTCTGGAACCCGTCGATGTCTTAGCGCCACCCATATCAGATCTCGTGGTTGTCGGTCGAATGCCTTTTCAAAGTCAACCAATACAATATGCAAATCCCTTAAGGAATCACGATGTTTTTCCATTATGATCCTTATACTTTGGATTGCATCTGTGGTTGATTTACCCGAGACAAACCCGCACTGATCATCAGATAGCCGTATTATTTTTCGCAGTCGGCCACCTAATACCCGCTCAACGATCTTCATGGTGTGTGACATCAGCTTGATCGAACGGTAGTTATCACAGTTTCGCGTATCACCCTTCCCTTTGTATACAGGGAGAAGGTAACTTTCCCTCCATTCATTCGGCATTGGATCACCTCTCACGAATTTGGAGATGAGAATTCTGAGCCATCTGAACCCGATGTCTCCCATCTTTTTCCAGAACTCAGAGGGTATCTCGTCTGGCCCAACCGCTTTTCGTTTTTCGGAGTATTTGACCGCCTCACTAACTTCTTCGACTGTAATGTCGGGTATTTCTTCACAGTTAGGGGTGGCTCTTGGAAAGTATAGCCGGGGAAACTGTTCATTCAAAAGCTCTTCACAATACTGCCGCCACCTCTGCAGAATTTTGTCGTCATCCACAAGAAGCTGGCCATGAGCATTGCTAATGAACTTTGGCGAACGAATCTCCTGAGCATTCTTCCTTCTTTGGGCGGCTATTTTGAAGATAGTGGCACTCTTGTTCATATTGTGTCTTCGCAGCTCCTGGATAGCCTGGTTTGCATCAGCAACCGGGGAAAATATTTTCTCCAGCTCCCGATACAGGCCCTCCGTACTCTCTGCTTGAAGCTGAGCGCACTTCTTCTTCGCTTTTTTCTTGCAGCATCTGTATTCCATTTCGAGGCGAGCTTTTTCGTCACTATTATTAGAGGGGCACTTTGACCAAGCTTTGAAAGCCGCTTTCTTCTCATTTATCACTTTCTTAGCTTCATCACTCCACCACCATGTTTCTTTGGCGTGTTGATGGTGGCCTTTTGAAGCTCCTAGCAGTGATTTGGCCCTCTTTAAGCAAGTTCACTGTAGGGAATCCCACATATTTTGTGCTCCGCACTCTTCATCCTCAGCTCCGTTGATGGTGTGAGAGAGGTAATTTTTCATTACGAAAACAAAAGCATCGCCTTTTTCTTTGTCCAGATTGTACCACTTGATTTTCTCACAGACCCCTGTTTGTTTGCTTTTCTTTGGTGTTTTCATAAAAATTTCTGTTAGCAGGAGACGGTGTTGTCGAGCGATTGCCTCTCCCAGGATCACTTTGCAATCTTTTACCCGAGGCTTCATGAAACTGCCTACCAAATGGTAGTCAATCTGAGTTTCATCTCCACCACTGCTGTAAGTGATCAGGTGTCGGCTTTGCTTGATGAACATGGTATTTAACACGATAAGACCGTGTGATTTGCACATGCTTAGGATGTCTTCACCAGGAAGGTTCCTGGTGCCATATCCTAGTCCTCCATGGCAGTCTTCATAGTCTTCGTTTGATTTCCCGACATGTCCATTCAAATCTCCTCCAACAAATAGAAATTCTTCCTTTGTTCTTAAGGAGATTGTGGAAATCTAGCCAAAATGCATCTTTATCTCTCTGATTGTACCCATCGTGGGGAGCATATGCACTGACAATATTCCACACCTCTCCTTGTATTACTAGTTTGAGAGACATCAAACGGTCGCTGGACTTCGAAATGCTCAAGACGTTTCCAAGTAGCTCTGCCGCAAGGATGATACCGATTCCGTTCCTAGCCTTTTCCGTTCCGTAGTAGAACATCTTGTAATCTTTTGTCCTAACGTCCAAGAAACGCGCCCGATTCCCGGTGTTTTTCCATTTCGTCTCTTGGACACACAAGATGTCCACCCGCCTTCTATTCATCATCTCTTCCAGCTCGTAACTTCGACCGGTCATGCTTCCAACGTTCCAACTCGCGACCCTTGCGTCCAAACTGTTTCATTATTTTGCTAGCCCCCGGAATCCGTATAGCTCTGACCCGAACATTTCTGCTCGGTCCAGGATCAGTACCATGCACAGCAGTGGTAGTGCCTGGCGGGGTAGTGCCTTTCCTTTTTGCAAGTATTATCATAATGATACAGTTTTGCAATACAATTTTTGCACCATATTGCGATGGTGTTTGTTGTTTGACACGTGCATGCTCCTGTTTTAGTATTGTTTGATCTTTCTTTTATGACACCGGTGATCTCCAGTCGTGTCAACCCACGGACTCGCATGCACACTTGTGGGAGGGTTTTTATGGTAGTATATGTCGCTAGGCTCACTTGGGTGTTATATTGCCTAGATCTGATTTGTCCCCTTAGTCGCCTTTTACGACAAGCGCTAGTTGTTGGGGGGCGCTGCAGTGATATTCTTAACCCGTCCCTGCACGGGCAGCATTCTGGTGAGAACGTCATAGATCACATTTGTTGCGCAAACTGTATCAAGTAAAGATATTAATCATTTGTCAAATATGTCGCAAATATGGACGGGAGCATACATAAATGAATAATAAAATTCACCTACTTGTACGGAAAAGCTCGGCCGAGTTATCGTTAAAATAGGCATTGTTTAAGTTTTTACATTGTGCCGGGCCACACTTGCCGACCCTTGAACTTTATTGCAATGAACGCAGTGGCTACACACAGAAAAAGACCATTAGAATGAAAGCAATTTTGACAGATGGGGTACGCTGAAATCACGGAAAAAACTGTTGGTAGTTAAAAAGAAAACCTTTTTTTACGACTTGTTGTATCTCTTTTAGTTTTCCAATCTGCAATTAGGTTTTATAAATTTTTTCCCAAAGTAATTAGTAGTTTCCATAAATCTCGAAGTGGTGCATATTTCTGTTCCCGTCATTTCTGATTTGTCCTTGACTGCCCTCTTTTGGCTCACATAAAAATCTACCCGCCTCGTGCGATATGACCTTTATTCCCATGATAATGCAGCCAGGAATCTACCGCCCAACAATAGCAACATAACCAGCATGTGCTACACGCCTGCAGATTTAATTCACTTTTTCCTTCAATCTCCCTCGCACTCTACTTTTCGATTTTGCACACTGTTTACCCTCCGACGATCAGCAAAAATGAAGAAAGTGTATAGAGGGAAACACTTTGAGAACAGAACACACATACCTCCACAGAAAATTGTATTTTTATTTGAGCCTTCCGTACGTTGTGAACGCTCCGACGATTGGAAAAAAAAGCGAAAGTGTGTCAGAAACGAAACGCTTTGAGAAAAGAATATCCATTCTTCCATCGAGAATTATATTCTGAAGTGGATTTTTGTTGCAATCAACCCTCTCTTTTTGACTCACATAAAATCTACCCGTCGCGCACACGACTTTTATTCCCATGACTATGTGGCCAGGCTCATAATTCCTAGGCTCTATTGAATAATAAAGTTCACGTACTTGCACCTTAATATCATACTTATTTATTTATTTATTTATCTGTAAAGAAGCTTATAAACTAAGTTTACAAAGCTCTTTTTCAGAGGGCATTCGAGCAACAAGGGCATATGATGCCGTTTTAGCAAGGTGTATAAATATTTATACATTTGTTTTTTTTAGTTAGTTAGTTTAGTTTTATTTGTTCGGTAATATTTTCATATAAATTTTACAAAAACAAATTACCTTGGCTTTTTGCCGTCTGCCAGATTAACAATTATAATTCAATAATTATTATTTCTGTGATTTTTTTTTAATAAGTGAAACCAATTTTAATTTACATGTGAGAAAAAAAAGGAAAGAAAAACATACATACATATATGCACTGAATAATATTCTAAAAGCTTCCGCTCATAATTTTTTCCCTATGCGCTAGAGTAGTTTTAGAAAAGCTGTACAGTTTGCAAACATCTAGTTCATTTAATGCATTTATACTTTCTTCATCCGAAAGATAGTTTTTGCCAAACACATGCTGTCTCGTTTCACGAAGTACCGGGCATTTTCCAATGAAGTGTAAGACGTCTTCTCGTTCACCTAGGTTGCATAATTCACACAAGCACGGCAGGTCCTCCCTATGTGGTATGTAGTTCAGCCTCAAAAGTTCTCCTCGCAACTTCATCATCATTGATATTTCCTGTACACTATTTTTATCATGTAAATAATTATTATCTGATAAGTTGTGGTTCAAGCGGCTGTAAATGGCTCTATGCATTGACGACTCGGCTTCCTCTCTGTATTTCGCTGCGTAAAGACCATCCATGCTTTCGATTAATCTATATAAGACTGGCTTCCAGTTTGCCATGTTATCAATACTCAAATCCAATTCTATCTTACATTCGCTCGCAAGATCCAGCCATTCTGCGTACCAGCTTGTTTTACTGGCAACGGTCCTTAGAGCTGCTTTCTATGGAAGTCGTGCGTCTGGCATATTCATCACTTTAAGAATATAGTCGACCTGGAGTCTTAAGGTTTTGATGAACAAAGGATATAAAATCTCAGAAGTTTTTCAACCGCTTCGTACTGTTTATATCCCCATACCTGAGCAGCATAGAACAAAATGGATTCAGCAACGGCTTCAAATACCTTAAATTTGCAGCTATGGGCAATAAAACGATTGGCAAAACATCCCTTCCCAGTTGTGTTGATTGCCGCCTTTGCCTTTGACATTTCTTTTTTTATTTCACTTGATTAAGCTTCAAGTATCTATTTACACATACTATATGTACATATATATATGTGGTTATATCTTAATGTATGTATGAATAAAGGAGAAAGGAGAGACTGCCATGGAGGACTAGGATATGGCACCAGGAACCTTCCTGGTGAAGACATCCTAAGCATGTACAAATCACACGGTCTTATCGTGTTAAATACCATGTTCATCAAACAAAGCCGACACCTGATCACTTACAGCAGTGGTGGAGATGAAACTCAGATTGACTACCATTTGGTAGGCAGTTTCATGAAGCCTCGGGTAAAAGATTGCAAAGTGATCCTGGGAGAGGCAATCGCTCGACAACACCGTCTCCTGCTAACAGAAATTTTTATGAAAACACCAAAGAAAAGCAAACAAACAAGGGTCTCTGAGAAAATCAAGTGGTACAATCTGGACAAAGAAAAAGGCGATGCTTTTGTTTTCGTAATGAAAAATTACCTCTCTCACACCATCAACGGAGCTGAGGATGAAGAGTGCAGAGCACAAAATATGTGGGATTCCCTACAGCGAACTTGCTTAAAGAAGGCCAAATCACTGCTAGGAGCTTCAAAGGGTCACCATCAACACGCCAAAGAAACATGGTGGTGGAGTGATGAAGCTAAGAAAGTGATAAATGAGAAGAAAGCGGCTTTCAAAGCTTGGTCAAAGTGCCCCTCTAATAATAGTGACGAAAAAGCTCGCCTCGAAATGGAATACAGATGCTGCAAGAAAAAAGCGAAGAAGAAGTGCGCTCAGCTTCAAGCAGAGAGTACGGAGGGCCTGTATCGGGAGCTGGATAAAATATTTTCCCCGGTTGCTGATGCAAACCAGGCTATCCAGGAGCTGCGAAGACACAATATGAACAAGAGTGCCACTATCTTCAAAATAGCCGCCCAAAGAAGGAACAATGCTCATGGCCAGCTTCTTGTGGATGACGACAAAATTCTGCAGAGGTGGCGGCAGTATTGTGAAGAGCTTTTGAATGAACAGTTTCCCCGGCTATACTTTCCAAGAGCCACCCCTAACTGTGAAGAAATACCCGACATTACAGTCGAAGAAGTTAGTGAGGCGGTCAAATACTCCAAAAAACGAAAAGCGGTTGGGCCAGACGAGATACCCTCTGAGTTCTGGAAAAAGATGGGAGACATCGGGTTCAGATGGCTCAGAATTCTCATCTCCAAATTCGTGAGAGGTGATCCAATGCCGAATGAATGGAGGGAAAGTTACCTTCTCCCTGTATACAAAGGGAAGGGTGATACGCGAAACTGTGATAACTACCGTTCGATCAAGCTGATGTCACACACCATGAAAATCGTTGAGCGGGTATTAGGTGGCCGACTGCGAAAAATAATACGGCTATCTGATGATCAGTGCGGGTTTGTCTCGGGTAAATCAACCACAGATGCAATCCAAAGTATAAGGATCATAATGGAAAAACATCGTGATTCCTTAAGGGATTTGCATATTGTATTGGTTGACTTTGAAAAGGCATTCGACAGACAACCACGAGATCTGATATGGGTGGCGCTAAGACATCGAGGGGTTCCAGAAACCTATGTACAGATGATTATGGACATGTACGAAGGAGCAAAGACAAAAGTAAGATGCCCCGCTGGAGTAACCGAAGAGTTCCGAATCAAAGTCGGGGTGCACCAGAGAAGCGTTTTAAGTCCTTTGCTCTTTATTACAGTCCTTGATTATCTGCTTGAAGGTAAAGTGATGGACCCCAAGGTACATCAGTTATTCTTTGCTGACGATGGAGCCATCATAAGTGAGGATCCTACATCCCTGCAACGTGCACTTGATGTGTGGGTGGACGTTTTGGAGGGAAATGGGTATCGCATTAGTTCAAAAAAAACAGAGTACTTGTGCTGCCCGTTCTCTGATCCACTCAGGCCTATTCCAGACATTTATTTGAATGGAACAGTGCTTCCCAAGTGCGAAAAGTTCAAATATCTGGGATCTATGATCAATAGCAAAGCAACTGTGATGACGACATCAATCATCGTGTAAGCGTAGGGTGGATGAAGTGGCGAGAAAATTCCGCTATCTTCTGTGACAGAAAAATGCCGCCTAAGTTGAAAGGAAGGCTCTACACCGCAGTTGTACGTCCAGCGCTCACATACGGTTCACAATGTTGGACGATGTACAAAAAGTATGAGAGTAAATTAACGGCAGCTGAGATGAAGATGCTTCGCATGACAGCAGGAGTGACCAAGGTTGATCGAATAAGAAGTTCGAAGATCCGTGGAAGCTTTCACATCAAGGAAACCATCGTACGAAAATTAGAGCGCGACCGGCTTAGCTGGTATTGCCACGTTCAAAGAAGAGATCATTTGAACCCTGTTAAAAAGGCAATATCTATGCACGTTCCAAAGACATCGCGATGTAGGAAAGGCAGGCCTATAAACGCCTGGATCAGACAAATGCGACGACATCGGCATTTCATTGGCCTCAGTAACCGAGTGATCCAAAATCGGCAGGCCTGCCGATATTTTCTGAGGTCAAATAGGCGAACCCCACAGGCGGATCAGTAGAAATGCAGTGAAGTGGGAGGGTTGTGATCCCTAGTTTTCGGATCATAACCTCGCTGATAAAAGGAAGAAGAAGAGGAAGTATGAATAAAGGAGAACCCCACAGGCGGATCAGTAGAAATGCGGTGAAGAGGGAGGGTTGTGATCCCTAGTTTTCGGATCATAACCTCGCTGATAAAAGGAAGAAGAAGAAGAAGTATGAATAAAGGAGAACCCCACAGGCGGATCAGTAGAAATGCGGTGAAGAGGGAGGGTTGTGATCCCTAGTTTTCGGATCATAACCTCGCTGATAAAAGGAAGAAGATATGTATGAATAAAGTTGTTCTAAGTTATCAACTCTAAATTTTCAATGTACTCATATAGATGTGGCTGCTTTGATTACCTTTGCTGATTGTAGATTTAAAGGATTCAGGAAGTTGGCTAGGTTTTGTGAAGCGTTGATCCGACCTGAACCTTGGCTTGATTTTGGTCAATCGAATAGTATATTCTGAAAATATATGAGATTCCCTGTAGCAAACATGCTTAAAGAAAGCCAAATCCACTAGGAGCTTCGAAAGACCACCAAGCTAAGAAGGTGATAAAGGAGAAGAAAGCTGCATTCAAAGCTCGGTCAATGTGCCCCTCTAATAATAGGGACGAAAAAGCTCGCATCGAAGTGGAATACAGATGTTGCAAGAAAAATGCGAAGAAGAAGTTCGCCCAGATTCAAGCACTGATTACGGAGGGCTTGTATCGGGAGCTGGGGAAAATATTGTCCCCTGATGCAAACCAGGCTATCCAGGAGCTGCGAAGACGCAATACAAACAAAAAGTAAGGATCATAATGGAAAAACATCGTGATTCCTTAAAGGATTTACATATTGTACTGTTTAACTTTAAAAAAGCATTGGACACACAACCACGAGATATGACATCGAGCGGCTCCAGAAACCTATATACAGATTATCATGGGCATGTACGAAGGAGCAAAGCTAAGAGTTAAATGCCCCGCTGGAGTTACGCAAGAGTTCCCAATCAAAGTCGGAGTGCACCAGGGAAGCGTCTTACTCGTAAACTCATTGCTCTTTATTACAGTCCTTGACTATTTGCTTGAAGGTAAAGTGACGGTCTCCAAGGTACATCAATTATCCTTTGCTGACGACGGAGCCATTATAAGTGAGGATCCCACAACCCTACAACGAGTACTTTATGGGTGGGTGGGCGTTTTGGAGTGAAATGAGTATTGCATTTAGTTCAAAAAAAGACAGACTACTTGTGCTGTCCGTTTTCTGATCCACTCAGACCTATTTCAGACATTTATTTGAATGGAACAGTGCTTCCCAAGTGCGAAAAGTTCAAATACCTGGGATCAATGATCAATAGCAAAGCAACCTGTGATGACGACATCAATCATCGCGTAAGCGTAGGGTAGATGAACTGGCGAGAAAATTCCGCTAAGTTCGAAGATCCGTGGAAGCCTTCATATCAAGAAAACCATCTAAATAAAAATAGAGCGCGACCAGCTCAGCTGGTATTGCCACGTTCAAAGAAGAGATAATTGAAACCCTGTTAAAAAGGCAATATCAATGAACGTTCCAAAGACATCACGAGGCAGGAGAGACAGGCCTATAAACGCCTGGATCACACAAATGCAACGACACCAGCATTTGATTGGCCTCAGCAACCAAGTGATCCGGAAGACCTGTCGATATTTTCTGAGGTTAAACAGCCGGATCAGTAGAAATGTAGAAATGCGGTGAAGTGGGAGGGTTATGATCTTTTGTTTTCGGATCATAACCTCGACGAAATAGGAAGAAAAAGGTGGGTTGGAGGATGTAGAAAGAGATTGGCTTGGGAATTTTTTTTTTTTTTTTTGTTAAGGCTCGATCTTTTCTGTTTCTACCATGGTGGTGGTTACCCCTTGGCGTTTTGTGGGGGGAGACAGGTGATGAAGAGTGGGGTTGTCGTTGTGGATTTGCTAGGCTTCGCGTACAGTACAACGACGGTCAGTGTCAATTTTGTTAACTGCCTTATACTTCTTAAATGTTGGACAGGCAGTTGTTGTACGACAGGGTCGTATGAGTCATGGCATTCCACCTTGCAATTTATACAGTAAACCCGAGAGCACTTATTATGTGGGAGAGGTACAAAGCGTTTTTTGCAGACCCTTAAGTTGGTACTCGGATTTTTTGTTTCTCCCAATCTTGGCAGAAGAATGTACTCGTCAACTTTGCAACTGACTCATCCTATTTGAATGTCTTTGTGACGGTAAATAAGATCAAAGGTGATGATTGCAGCGCCAGTTAGCACTAGCCTGTTATTCGCCTTGATTGTCGTTGGCTTTTGTCGTATTCCGACGATTGTCGTTTTATTCATAGCTACGACTAGCTGACCGTTGAACATTACAAAATAATTTGTTTGTCGTGTAGAATACTTTGCAACTCTTTCACAGTAAAAAAGTTATGAAAATCGATTCGTGCTACATCTGAAGAATAAAACGGCAATCGTCGAAAAAACGACAATCAGGGTGATTATCCTTTTTCATTATCTTTCTGACTTCCAGTACCTTATACTTCTTGAGTTCTTTTAGAAGCTCTTCTTCAGGAATGTCAATTATGTGCTTGGAAAAGATTCTATAATACCTTGAAGTGAATTAGGTCCGATATGTGAGGTAACTTTTACTGGGATCGAATCTATTAGTCTTGCTTTTAGGAATTTTTTAGCCGTTTTGGGGTTAAAGTTTTTGACTAAGAGATCACCTGAACGCATACCTTGAAAAGTCTTTTGAGATATATTCCAAACCACGTTTTGTTTGGAATGGATTGTAAGAGGATAGCTGCTTGAACTTATCATCAATCTTTTCTAATCCTGATATTACTATGTAGCGTCGTTTTCCGTTGTAGCTAGTGCTGAAAAGTAATCATTCGTACATTTGCGTTTGATTTTTTTTCCGGTTTAAAGAAGTCTCAGGGTCAAGGTCCTATTAGCATGCACGATTCGCAGACACGAATAATCGATGCCAGGAATGCGCCTACGTACTAATCTACACCCTGCACACTTCCACCACTCTCCCCGCGGGACTGCCGTTAGGTATTACTTCGCGGGGCTGTTTAGCATGTCATGCTATTCATAACGCATGAGCCATTGCTGCTTTACAGCTACTCAATTTGCAAATTAAAATTTCTATTACTGTGTGAGTTCACTTCTCATTGTGCGTCTTTAACATGTCACTTGCGTTACATTGCATATGTGGGCATGTGTGTCCAGTGTTTGTAGGATCCTCATTTATCGCTGCTGCTCGTTCCTCCAGACGTAGTTGTTGCATCATGCTGGTGATGATCTCATTCGCAGTGTTCCAGGCTTCATTCGTCGTCAGCATGAATTTAAGTCCTCTCGGAGTCACTTGGCCGCCAATTTCTCTCTATAATATGTTTTTGGCCGGCGTATACATCCGACATTCCATTAAAGCATGTTCCGCGTCATGGATTTTGCCTTCACAGTGCAGGAAGTATGGGTCATCTTACTTACTTAGGTGGCGCTACAGTTCGGGGTGAACCTGGGCCTCAACCAACAAGCCTCTCCGTTTAGCTCGGTCTTTAGCTAATTGCCTCCAGTTGCGCACTTCAAGTTGGTCGTGGTCCCCTTGAACTTGTGCGCGCCACCTACGGCGATGATTCCCTCTACTGCGTCGTCCCTCGGGGTTAGATTCGAAGACTGCGGGCCAGAGCGTTGGTGTCCATTCGCTCTACATGTCCTAGCCATCTCAGACGTCCAATACGCAGTTTTTTTGACTAGGTCGATGTCGCTGTACAGCTCGTATAGTTCGTGATTGAATCTTCTCCTCCAAAACCTGTCAACGCAAACGGGACCGAAAATCTTACGAAGAATTTTTCTCTCGAAGCGACCAAGGATATCTTCATCCTCTTTTAATAAAGTCCTTGTTTCAGCGCCGCAAAGCAGGACTGGGATGATCAGGGTTTAATACAGAGTCTCCTTAGTAGTTCGAGATAGGGCTTTACTGTTGAATTGCCTTATAAGCCCAAAAAAATAGCGATTGGCAAGAGTTATTCAGACAAAGTATATAGACAAAGCCCCTTACTATCTCGAAGTTATAGCTGCCGACTGTGACGTTCTGTTCAATTCGTCGGTGTTTGTCCCTTCTTGTTGACAGTATATACTTGGTTTTGCCCTCGTCTATCGCTAAACCCATTTTGGCCGCTTCCGCCTCAATGCTTGCAAACGCACCGGTGACAGCCCGCTGAGTTCTTCCGATAATGTCTATATCGTCGGCGTATGCAAGAAGTTGTACAGACTTGTAATAGATTGTGCCTCCGGTGTTGGCTTGTGAGTGAGTATGGGTCATCTACGTGCTTGTATTTGTAGAGATATTCCCGAAAGCATCCGTGCCCTGATAGGAACTGCGTCATGTAGAAGTTTACTTCTCCGTGTTTTCTGCTGATCCATTCCTCTACGTTGGGAATCAGCATATGGGTCCATCTTCCTTTTAGTGTAGTGTTCCATCTCTGTTGCCATTCTTCTTGTATAGGCTCGATGGTTGCTGTGGACTTTTTTATTTCCAAATCGATTGGCATTCGACCGGAGATTACGCTAATTGCCTCCGCGGACACCGTCCGAAAGGCACAACGCACTAACGATGCGATTCTATGGGCCGAGTTCATCCGTCTTATGTACGTTATCCGGTACGTCGCTTGTGCCATATGGGAGACGCGTACATAAGGATCGACTTGCTTACCGTTGCTACCAGGTTTCTAATTGGCTGCCTGGGTCCTCCGACGTTTGGCATTAATCTTGACAGTGCCGCTGCTGCCCTGGAGGCTCTCTCGCCTGCGTACATTAGGTACTCTTTGAAGTTCAGCCTATGGTCCAGCAGCACTCCCAGATACTTGATGTGTGGACACGACTCGATGGTTTGCTTACCGACCTGTATAGTAAGGTGTTCTACCTTTGTTTTGCTACTTGTTAGCACTACTTTGGCCTTGTGATCTGTCAGTACCAGACATGATGCCTGTAGCCATGCCCTCACGTTCCTTATTGTTTGGTTGCAGTTTTCGGACACTTGTATTTTTGTTATCTCACTCACTATAGCTGTCACACGTCAATTCATGGCGTTTGCCACAGTGACACTGTCATCACATTTTTATTGTGAATACGAATCGGTAAACTAATTTAAATTTATCAAATTTCAGACTCCATGGGAAGGTGGTTTATATAAATTACGTATGATTTTCAAAGATGACTACCCGACCAGTCCACCAAAGTGCAAATTCGAACCACCACTTTTCCATCCGAATGTATATCCATCGGGAACAGTTTGCTTATCGCTTTTAGATGAAGAAAAAGATTGGCGTCCCGCCATCACCATCAAACAGATTCTTCTTGGAATCCAGGACCTACTCAACGAGCCCAACATTAAAGATCCCGCGCAGGCAGAAGCTTACACCATCTACTGGTAAGTATTTTCTTTTATTCTTTCTCCAAAAGTAGCCCTCAAATGTGTACATCTATACCTTTCAGTCAAAATCGTTTGGAGTACGAAAAGCGTGTTCGAGCACAGGCCAGAGCCATGGCAGCAACAGAATAAATATTTTTACATTTAATTTCAGGAGTATTCCTTTCATGTTGAAGCACTACTCTAAAGCAAACAATATAACTACAAAAAAAAATATAAATAAATAAATATAAAAACCGATATGAATACACACACTTTTTCTTCATGTTAAAAACCACTGACAAAAAAACAAAAAAAAAAAAACATTATATTTTAACCCTGTAAATTATTTTGCAATGTAAAATTGTTGTGTATCCTCATACAAAAAGGAAATAAAGCGTTTAATTTATGTTTCTAGCAATGGATTTGCAAAAGAAATCAAGAATCGGATTGTATTATGTACCTCTGTATGGCGAGGTCCTTTAACTATTTTTTACTCTCAAATAAAAACTTAAAATAATTGATGTCACTTAAAAGCTGTTTGTATTATTAAACCAATATTATAGGTTGCTGGCACATCAAGTGGTACAATCTGGGCAAAGAAAAATGCGAGGCTTTTGTTTTCTTTTTGTGATGAAAAACATACGAGCAATGTCCTAAATACGACGTTAAAATCGTATTGGGCGATTTTAACGCCAAAATAGGAAAGGAGGACGTCTTTGGTAGGGCAGTCGGTAAGCATAGCCTACACGACACCACGTCTGATAACGGACTAAGGCTAATTGATTTCGCTGTGGAGCGAAATGTCACCATAGCAAGCACATGGTTTCCTCATCTCGATATTCTTAAGCAGACATGGCGGTCCAATGATCATGTAACGATCAACCAAATTGATCATATTGCGATCGACGCAAGGCATGCCTCCAGTATTCTGGATGTCCGGACCTTCCGAGCGGCCAACATAGACTCGGATCATTACCTTGTTGTAGCCAAGGTACGAATGCGGATATCCCAATCTGAGCAACAAAGAAGAATCACTGAGAAAATTTAACGTCGAAAAGCTACAATCGCAAGAGACCGCCAGACTCTTCGCTGAACGCGTATCCCGAAATCTCTCAATCACCCCTTTGCCGCCAGCATCAAGTACCGAAGACCAGTGGCAACGCTGCCAACATGCCATCAGAAACGCCGCGACTGATGTGCTGGGTCTCGCTCGACCACCACCGCGAAACCCCTGGTTTGACGAAGAATGCCGGCGAGTGCATGCAGCAAAACAAGAGGCATACAAAGCGGCGCTGCAAAGGAAGACGAGAGCTGCTCGTGAGCTCTACGAGCAAAAGAGACGGGAAGAACATCGGCTTCTCCAAAAGAAGAAGAAAAAGCATGAGAAGCGCGCGTTTGAGAATATCGAGAGTCTATACTCCAGGAACAATGTACGGAAGTTTTACCAAAAGGTAAAAAGAACGTGTCAGAGAAGTAATACCCGTACAGAAACCTGTAGAGATGAAAATGGAAACCTCGTAGTAGAATCACAGTCGGTGCTGAGAATATGGAAAAACTACTTCTGCAGACTGTATAACGGCGACGAAGACCAACATCCCGCTGTCAGGCAGAATGAACCATTCAACATAGACGATGATAGTCAAAATTTCCGTCCACCTGACCAAAACGAAGTGAGGATAGCAATATCCAAGCTAAAATCGAACAAGGCTGCTGGACCTGACGGCTTACCGGCCGAACTTTTCAAGGCAGCTGGGGATGAATTGGTAGAGTGCATACATACACCAACTCATTTCTAATATTTGGTCAGACGAGTGTATGCCTGATGAATGGAATCTCAGCATCGTTTGCCCGATCCACAAGAAAGGAGACCCCCTCAACTGCGCCAATTATAGAGGCATCAGTCTCCTCAACATCGCATACAAGATCTTTTCTGCGATATTGTGTGAACGCCTGAAACCCTTTATCAACAGCCTGATTGGACCCTATCAGTGCGGTTTCAGGCCAGGATCAAATCTTCACACTTCGGCAGATCCTGAAGAAAACCCAAGAATTAAACATCGATACTCACCACCTCTTTATCGATTTCAAGGCCGCCTATGACAGCATCTATAGCATTTGACATCCCTGCCAAACTTGTCCGTCTGTGCAGGCTGACGATGGAGAACACTCGCTGCTCCATCAAGGTCGGTAATGACCTCACCGAGACCTTTGATGTCAAAAAAGGCTTTAGACAAGGTGACGCGCTGTCATGTGACTTCTTCAATATTGTACTTGAACGGATTGTGCATAACTCACAAGCCAACACCGGAGGCACAATCTATTACAAGTCTGTACAACTGCTTGCATACGCCGATGATATAGACATTATCGGAAGATCTCAGCGGGCTGTCACCGGTGCTTTTGCAAGCATTGAGGCGGAAGCGGCCAAAATGGGTTTGGCGATAAACGAGGGCAAAACCAAGTATATGCTGTCAACTAGAAGGGAAAACCAACACCGACGAATTAGACAAAACGTCACCGTGGGCAGCTATAACTTCGAGGTAGTAAGGGACTTTGTCTACCTTGGCTCTGCTATAAATTCTACTAACAAAATCAGCGTAGAAATCAATCGAAGAATAACTCTTGCCAATCGCTGTTTTTTTGGGCTTATAAGGCAATTCAACAGCAAAGCCCTATCTCGAACAACTAAGGAGACTCTATATAAGACCTTGATCATCCCAGTCCTGCTTTACGGCGCTGAAACAAGGACTTTATTAAAAGAGGATGAAGATATCCTTGGTCGCTTCGAGAGAAAAATTCTTCGTAAGATTTTCGGTCCCGTTTGCGTTGACGGGTTTTGGAGAAGAAGATTCAATCACGAACTATACGAGCTGTACAGCGACATCGACCTAGTCAAAAAACTGCGTATTGGACGTCTGAGATGGCTAGGACATGTAGAGCGAATGGACACCAACGCTCCGGCCCGCAGAGTCTTCGAATCTAACCCGGAGGGACGACGCAGTAGAGGGAATCATCGCCGTAGGTGGCGCGCACAAGTTCAAGGGGACCTCGACCAACTTGGAGTGCGCACTGGAGGCAATTAGCTAAAGACCGAGCTAAATGGAGAGGCTTGTTGGTTGAGGCCCAGGTTCACCCCGAACTGTAGCGCCACCTAAGTAAGTAAGTAAGATGAAAAATTACCTCATACCATCAACGAAGCAGAGGATGAAGAGTGCGAGCACAAAATATGTGGGATTCCCTACAGCGAACTTGCTTAAAGAAGGCCAAATCAGTGCTAGGAGCTTCAAAAGCCCATCACCTACACGCCAAAGAAACATGGTGGTGGCGTGATGAAGTTAAAGAAATAATAAATAAGAAAGTGGATAGGATTTTGCTAACTTTGCCTCTTTTTTTTGCTTAATCGGAAGACAGTATCGACTTTACACAAACACGTTTCATGTCCTCCTGATTCCAAATATATGTATTTTAGTTTGCCTTTTTTTGCCTTTTTATAGCATTATTGCCTTTTTTGCCTATTTTGCTTTTTTCTCAAAGTTTGTTCGCTAAAAAAATTGTAAAAAAAATGCCCGTCTGCATGTATGCATATCTGTGCAAACATGCTTCTTACTCACACTACGTAATACGCATATCTAAATTCCTAGACGCATTCAAATTTAAAACGTCTAGTCTGTGGGGAGAGTCAATATGCAAATATGTACATGACCACTTACTGTGTATAACTCTATTACATATTTCTTGTTTGTATACAATACATATTATGCGGACTATTTTGCTCGGATTAAAAAAATCGTCAGCGTTCTTGAAGACGATGCAAGCTGTGTTGTGTTTGCAAAGGAATTGATTGAAGATGAAGCAGTAAAAGCGCAGCTGGCGTACATCAAAGTCAAATTTAGGTTTTTAGTCGACCCAAAAAACGAACTTTCGAAGACTTAAAAAAAAACAGATATTTTTGAGAGTCTGTACTTATATTATTAGCATTACAGCAGCATTATTCTGATCAAGGAACATCAATTGGTGAAGTCTTGCCGGTTTTAAAGAACATTCAGCAAAAGGGCCGATTGCAAAGGAAGTCCTGAAGAAGTTTACTGCCGTTTTAAATGCAAATACGGGACTGAAAACTATTGAGCAGATAAATTCTGTAATGAACGGCGACTTGGAATCCAAACTTCCAGAAAATATTGATGTTAATAATGTTGAAAGCTTTAAATGGGCTCCACTCGTTTCAGCTGAAGTAGAAAGGTCATTTAGCTCATTAAAGGCGCTTCTTAGAAACAATCGGAGAAGATTATTACCAGAAAATTTCAAAAAGCTTTTGGTAGTTCAATGCTACTATAACTAAATGTGCATTTACTTTCCTTTTCTTATTTTTTAATAAACGCCTTTTTTTTGCCTTTTTAATTGTTTTGTTTTGCCTTTTTTTACTTTTTTATGTCAACAAAATCCTAACCCTGCTAATAATATATATCTGTATACATTTCAATTTCGTATCACATCTAAAAGCAGAACAATTATTGTTTTTACACGCGTTTAGGTTTAAAATCATGGGCAGATCCACAATATAACTGCATTTCCAACAAAACTTTGTTTCCCCGTTAGTTTAATTAATATTCTTTAAAATTTCACGTGTGTGTATTAACAGTCTCAATTTATTTTGCTATATTTGGGGCGTGTTTACGCCAAAATCAAAAAAAAAAAAAAAAACACTTTCGGAGTTAATTAAAAAATTGTATCTTGCTTATTTTAACCCCGAAATTAGAAATCAGGATAAGTCGTGGATTCCTAAAGTTAGCTATTTAAGGTGTTATACATATCTGAACGGGTGATGCAATGGAAGCATCGATAAAATGCCGTTTGGCTCGCAAATGATTTGGACTGAACCAACGAATCATGCTGTGGATTGTTATTACTGTTTAACTCCACTAAAAGGATTTTCAGAAAAATCCAAACGAAGTATTCAGTATGCAGATGTATCATCAATTATAAAACCTTAGCCACATTCCGACAATCTACCTATACCTAAATACTCAGTACTCTGGGGTAACCCAAAGTTCGCTAAATTCTAGTTCAACTGACTGTGAAGATTGTAATGATCAGGATTTTGTACAGGACAATTCAGGACCACTTTTAGTCAATCAAACAAGGCTCAATGACCTGGTAAGGGATTTAAACTTATCCATCGAGAAAGCATAATTACTTAGTTCAAGATTACAGCTATGGAGGCTGTGCGAGCCAGATGTGAAGGTTACTTCATATCGGAAAAGACTTAGTTCATTTGTTTAATATTTATCCAAGCAAGATGGTTTAGTTTTTTGCAATGATGTGGATGGTTTAATGTGTCAACTTGGTCATGATTATGATGCCAATGAATGTAGATTGTTTATTGATTCTTCAAAAACAAGTTTAAAAGCCGTTTTACTCCCATCTTTAAAACCATCTACAAAATATTGTTGCTTTCTTTGCGAGTGGGACAGCCGAGCACGATCAAAACATTTTTTAATACAAAATTGGCCGCTACGCCACTCTTTCATACAGGGACAAAAAAAATGTGAAAAATAAACCTTTAGTTGATTCAAATAAAATTATTTTACTACCGCTACATATCAAAAATTTTGTAAAACGTTTAACCAAAGACGGCTCTACTTTCAAATTTCTCAAGCAAAAGTTCCCCAAGCTTAGTGAGGCAAAAATTAAAGAAGGCGTATTCGTAGGTCCAGGCATTAAGAAACTGATTGAAGATTTATATTTCACATCTACTTTCAACCTGATTGAAAAAGAAGCATGGCACGCTTTACTTGACGTGACCAAAAACTTCCTTGGAAACAATAAATCCGTCGATTATCGTGATAAAATAAAGGCGATGCTGGACTGCTGCTATAAAATGGGATGCAATATGTCATTAAAGCTGCATTTTCTTAACTCTCCTTTGAATTTTTTTCCGAAAATATGGGTGCGGTTAGTGATGAACAAGGACAATGCTTTCATCAAGATGTTGCTGCAATTGAGAAACGTAACTAAGGAAGATGGGAGCCTAATATGCTAGCAGACTTCTGTTGGAACCTCGTAAGGGATACCCCTGTATCCCAGTACAAGAGGAAAGCCAATCACTCCAAAACAATATCACAATTTCAATCAAAACATCATTAAAAACAAAAAAAAAAATGTACTTAAGTTTGCAGAAAAATCATGATTTTTGATTTGCTGTTTTATCTCGAAATTGAGATGTGATGGAAAATGTTTGTTTATATATTCTGATTAGGGTAATAATAAGAAACAATAATCACATGGTAAGATCTCAGATAATTTTAAAAGTTTAAAATTTGTTGAGTAGAGTAATTGATAAACGATAAAATTTATTAATCGATCGAATGTTTGGTTTTGGATTGTGAATTGATAAATGTTTCTTCTGCGTTTGTGAATGTATATCCGATTTGACATTTGAGTTTTCGCATTCTTTTTGTACGTTGTGTTTTTTGTTTATTGTTTGTTTTCTTTTTTCGTTTAAATTTTTCCTTAATATGTGTATTTCCAATAAAATAAATTTCAGTATTTGATAAATATTTCCACAGCTCTATTATAGACATCTCGTTCTTAAAATGCTTCTTTTCAAATGAAAACAACGAACAAGATCTACCTATATTTGTCAACGAGAAATTTGTGATTGGGTGAAAATTTGATAGATATCAACATTTTTGACAACAATAATACCAAGTTTATCATTAGAACTATTCACAATGGATGTAATATTCATTATAAATGCACAGCTGATCAAAAATGTTGACAATTGATCACGATAATACCGATTTAACAAATTATTTGATAATTGTCAATTATGGTATTTATATTTGACAACCGTAATAAGGGTGAGAGACGAAAGAGCTTGGGCCTCACTCTGTATTGCTACTCGAAAGTCAAATTTTTGCGAAAGTGCTTTGCGATTCTAATCTTAGCCAGCACTCTGCAAGAAAACAGAGTCGAATGGAAGTATTGACAACTGGGGCTATGAAATGTGCGAATCTAGCTTCGAGTATCGAACGCTGGAGTGGAATCCTCTAAGGTGATAGTTGATCGTTGACGATCACAATCATCCCTTTTGCTCTCTCTAAGGCGACCATCAGCGTGCCCTTTTGCGATCGTTTTTGTGTGAATTTGCGATCGTTTTACGGAGAGCTAACAAAGTGTGATCATCAATTTTGACTATAAAAAGTGTGACTATCAACTATCACCTTAGAGGATTCCACTCCTGAAATGTCACTTTGAGGCAAATTTCGTTCCAAAGAATTTTGTGTTTTATTTATATTTGAGAAAGAAAGTTAAATACTTACTTACTTAGGTGGCGCTACAGTTCGGGGTGAACCTGGGCCTCAACCAACAAGCCTCTCCATTTAGCTCGGTCTTTAGCTAATTGCCTCCAGTTGCGCACTCCAAGTTGGTCGAGGTCCCCTTGAACTTGTGCGCGCCACCTACGGCGATAATTCCCTCTACTGCGTCGTCCCTCGGGGTTAGATTCGAAGACTCTGCGGGCCGGAGCGTTGGTGTCCATTCGCTCTACATGTCCTAGCCATCTCAGACGTCCAATACGCAGTTTTTTGACTAGGTCGATGTCGCTGTACAGCTCGTATAGTTCGTGATTGAATCTTCTCCTCCAAAACCCGTCAACGCAAACGGGACCGAAAATCTTACGAAGAATTTTTCTCTCGAAGCGACCAAGGATATCTTCATCCTCTTTTAAGAAAGTCCATGTTTCAGCGCCGTAAAGCAGGACTGGGATGATCAAGGTCTTATATAGAGTCTCCTTAGTTGTTCGAGAGAGGGCTTTACTGTTGAATTGCCTTATAAGCCCAAAAAAACAGCGATTGGCAAGAGTTATTCTTCGATTGATTTCTGCGCTGATTTTGTTTGCTGAATTTATAGCAGAGCCAAGGTAGACAAAGTCCCTTACTACCTCGAAGTTATAGCTGCCCACGGTGACGTCTTGTCCAATTCGTCGATGTTGGTTTTCCCTTCTAGTTGACAGCACATACTTGGTTTTGCCCTCGTTTATCGCCAAACCCATTTTGGCCGCTTCCGCCTCAATGCTTGCAAAAGCACCGGTGACAGCCCGCTGAGATCTTCCGATAATGTCTATATCGTCGGCGTATGCAAGCAGTTGTACAGACTTGTAATAGATTGTGCCTCCGGTGTTGGCTTGTGAGTTCCGCACAATCCGTTCAAGTACAATATTAAAGAAGTCACATGACAGCGCGTCACCTTGTCTAAAGCCTTTTTTGACATCAAAGGTCTCGGTGAGGTCATTACCGACCTTGATGGAGCAGCGAGCGTTCTCCATCGTCAGCCTGCACAGGCGGACAAGTTTGGCAGGGATGTCAAAACTAGACATGGCTCTATAAAGCTCTTCTCTATAGATGCTGTCATAGGCGGCCTTGAAATCGATAAAGAGGTGGTGAGTATCGATTTGGAATTCTTGGGTTTTCTCCAGGATCTGCCGAAGTGTGAAGATTTGATCGATGGTGGCCTGAAACCGCACTGATAGGGTCCAATCAGGCTGTTGATAAAAGGTTTCAGGCGTTCACACAATATCGCAGAAAAGATCTTGTACGCGATGTTGAGGAGACTGATGCCTCTATAATTGGCGCAGTTGAGGGGGTCTCCTTTCTTGTGGATCGGTCAAACGATGCTGAGATTCTATTCATCAGGCATACACTCCTCTGACCAAATATTAGAAATGAGTTGGTGTATGCACTCTACCAATTCATCCCCAGCTGCCTTGAAAAGTTCGGCCGGTAAACCGTCAGGTCCAGCAGCCTTGTTCGATTTTAGCTTGGATATTGCTATCCTTACTTCGTTTTGGTCAGGTGAACGGAAATTTTGACTATCATCGTCCATGTTGAATGGTTCATTCTGCCTGACAGCGGGATGTTGGTCTTCGTCGCCGTTATACAGTCTGCAGAAGTAGTTTTTCCATATTCTCAGCACCGACTGTGATTCTACTACGAGGTTTCCATTCTCATATCTACAGGTTTCTGTACGGGTATTACTTCTCTGACACGTTCTTTTTACCTTTTGGTAAAACTTCCGTACATTGTTCCTGGAGTATAGACTCTCGATATTCTCAAACGCGCGCTTCTCATGCTCTTTCTTCTTCTTTTGGAGAAGCCGATGTTCTTCCCGTCTCTTTTGCTCGTAGAGCTCACGAGCAGCTCTCGTCTTCCTTTGCAGCGCCGCTTTGTATGCCTCTTGTTTTGCTGCATGCACTCGCCGGCATTCTTCGTCAAACCAGGGGTTTCGCGGTGGTGGGCGAGCGAGACCCAGCACATCAGTCGCGGCGTTTCTGATGGCATGTTGGCAGCGTTGCCACTGGTCTTCGGCACTTGATGTTGGCGGTATATGGGTGATTGAGAGATTTCGGGATACGCGTTCAACGAAGAGTCTGGCGGTCTCTTGCGATTGTAGCTTTTCGACGTTAAATTTTCTCACAGTAATTCTTCTTTGTTGCTCAGATTCGGATATCCGCATTCGTACCTTGGCTACAACAAGGTAATGATCCGAGTCTATGTTGGCCGCTCGGAAGGTTCGGACATCCAGAATACTGGAGGCATGCCTTGCGTCGATCGCAATATGATCAATTTGGTTGATCGTTACATGATCATTGGACCGCCATGTCTGCTTATGAATATCGAGATGAGGAAACCATGTGCTTGCTATGGTGACATTTCGCTCCACAGCGAAATCAATTAGCCTTAGTCCGTTATCAGACGTGGTGTCGTGTAGGCTATGCTTACCGACTGCTCTACCGAAGACGTCCTCCTTTCCTATTTTGGCGTTAAAATCGCCCAATACGATCTTAACGTCGTATTTAGGACATTGCTCGTATGTTTTGTCGACGAGCTCGTAGAAACACTCTTTGGAGGCAGGGTCCTTTTCTTCTGTGGGGGCATGAACACATATTAGGCTTATGTTAGCGAATTTAGCCTTGATCCGGATAGTCATAATACGCTCGCTCACGTGTCGGAAGCTTAAGACTTCTTGCCTAAGTCCTTAAGGCCAGTTCCTTAATTATTCCCCTAGGACGAGGGGCCGGGTACACCGGTGCCAGTAGTCCACTACGGGAGTATGAGCGCTGCCGTTGGCCCATTAAGGGCTCCTCCGCCACCATCTCTATTCCAATGTCCTGACCAACATTGGAAATTCCTTACCGACCTGTGATCCGAATACGTCGAAGCAGCTCGCGCAAGGTATTCACTAAGTTCAACCTAACTGGAACTATAGACGCCACCGTTGACTCCGTCTAGAGAATTCGTCCGCTGCCGCCTGGAACAGGAAGTGAGAAAAGCACTCTTCCCCCCCTCTCTCATCTGCTGCCACCAAGAATCCGCCAAACGGGGTTGGTTACCCATTTCTTGGATTAAGGTATTAGGCACCCGGCTGTCACCGCGTGGAGGTTGAGAGTAGGAGTTGGTAGGCCTCAGCTGAGTGAAAACGCTTGTGTTTTCATATGATCGCATGCACTACCGTTTGACTAGCCAAAGAAAGTTAAATAGATGTTATAGAAATGGAACTGGATGCTGTCGAATTGTGGTTTCATCAAGATGACACACAAGGAGAAAGAATAGAACGCAGGCGAATTAGAAATAGGTCGAATATAATGAAGCTAAGTGATAAAAAGTAGAAGAAAAATATAGCAGTGGTTGGTTCTACCCGAAACTGAGGGTATTAGGTGGGAAATACATGATACAACCGTCGTACCGGCATCGGCATACTGTTGTACGCAGCCCACACATACAATTTGCATATAACTTAAATACAACCAGACATTTTATTCAGCCATTTTACACATACGCATCATATAATTTCCATACAGTTTGTTAATGTTACAGCGGTTGTACAGTCAAGACCATGCGACCATACGATATCGGTACAATGGTCGGTTGTGTGAATATACATGACACAATTATCGTATATAACACCAAAGCTGTGAAACCGTTCGTAGAACAGTTGTATCGTGTATTTGCCACTATCTTCAAGAGAAGTTAAGGTGGAGCATTTACATTTGATTTTTGGTGGACTGCCCTCATGTTCTAAATCACTTTCATTGTATTTTAAGTTAAAAATAACATTTTATGTCATAAAATGCTCACATTTTAAAAGAAACACAATTGCTTACCTCAACATCGGCAAACGAAATAGCAATAGAACAAAATGATGCGAATTCGAGTTAATTTGACATTTCGTTTAGCAATACAGAGTGCCAGATTTGCGATAAGAAATTGACATTGAAGTTGGCAACAAAAGTTTGTTCGACTGTCATAAATTTGGATTTGCGATTCGAATTACAGAGTGACAACTCTGCGAATTCGAATGATTTGACTTTAGAGTAGCAATACAGAGTGAGGCCCCTTGCCTCGAAGTGGAATACAGATGTTGCAAGAAAAAGCGAAGAAGAAGTGTGCCCGGCTTCGAGAGCCGGATGTAATATCTTTCCCGATTGGTGATGCAAACCAGGCTATCCAGGACCTGCGACGACACAATATGAACAAGAGTGCAACCATCTTCAAAATAGACGCTCAAGGAAGGAACAATGCTGAGGAGATTCGTTTGCCAAAATTCATTAACAATGTTCATGGCCAGCTTCAGCTTCTTGTGGATGACGACAAAATTCTGCAAAGGTGGCGGCAATATTGTGAAAAACTTTTGAATAAACAGTTTCCCCGGCTATGCTTTTCTAGAGTCACCCCTAACTGTGAAGAAATACCCGACATTACAGTCGATGAATCTAGTGAGGCGCATCAAATACTACAAAAAAGACTCTGATTTCTAGAAAAAGATCGGGGACATCGAGCCCATTCATAAATGTAATATTGCTCAATCTGTGCTAAGCAGAGTTCACAAATTCACGAATTGGCATCACTGCGAAGCAGAGAATTCATAAATGTAGTAAAGCTTTATTCATTGTGCAATTTGAGCGCAATCGTGCAGCTGTCAGATTTGCATTGCTTAACTTAGGCCCCTATTATGGAAGACAACTTCAGTTGTAGTTTGGTTGTAAATACAGAATTAGTATTATCGATCTCAATTTTGAGACAACCAGTTATCTGTCATCTGTCAATTTAGGTTGTCTGCGCATTTTAGTTGTATTAGGATACACCACTCAATTGTGTATTGGTTGTGTAAACTGTCTAAAACTGGAATAAGAGGGGCACTAGCTAGCTGGTTGCAGAACTACCTAAGCAATAGGAACATAGTAGTAAGGATTGGAGATGAATGCAGTCAAGAAGAGATTGTTAAGCACGGAGTTCCACAGGGCACACAACTGGGACCAATGCTCTTCATACTGTATACTAATGAACTTTTACGTGTGTTAGAAAAAAGTACTGCTTTCGCTTATGCTGACGACACCGCTACCATAGTACGACACAAATCTTTGGAGACTGCAACATCAATAATGCAATAGGAATTCAATGAAGTGGTAAAGTGGTGCTACGATATGGGTTTAGTTTTAAACACATCAAAAACTAAACTAATGCAAATTTACGGACCTAGATCCAAAACTGGGAGCATTTGCATAAGGTACGAAAACGGGGGCTGTCCTAAGACGTTGGCGCAAGATATAGAGGTTGTAGATGAGTTCAAATACCTAGGTGTAATTATCGACAGTAACTTCAGATGGGATAAACAAATTAATAAAATAAGATCCGAAATAAAAAAGGCGATTTTTGGAATGATGTATTTGAGTAGGTATTCTACAGTGCAGGTTCTAAAACAGGTGTAGTGTACTATGCACTTATAGAGTCAAAGCTCAGGTACCGTGTTTTGGCTTGGTGTAATGCAGCAACTGTGTACATAAATGATTTGCAAAGACTCCAAAACTCCGCATTACGAATTATATCGAAATAGACGACCTGGAAGTGAAGACTTCAATGTGCTGAATGTGGGAAATCTCTTCAAGCTGACGGCGGCGCTTGAGTATTATAAAGATCAGCGGTTCCAGTTGCCTATCCCCAACGAGTTCAACACAAGAAGACGTGCTCAAAATCTTCTCCTTATGCCTAGTTTCAACAATGAGTATGGTAAAAGACAATTAGACTACGTAATACCTAAAATAATGAATAATATACCACCAAACCTAAAAAATATCATAAACTTGAATTTGAGAAAAAAGATATTAAAAAACCACTTTATTAAAAGATAAATATGTTTATATAAAAAAACTTTTTAATGATATATACTTTGTAACACAACCTCCTGCAGATAAGTCTCTGACTTCGTGGGAAACTTAATAATTGTAATAAATTTTGAGGAAATAAAGAAAGAATTGAATTGAATTGAACTTCGATATTGCACTTGTAGTTGGTTCTTCTTCTTCCTTTTATCAGCGAGGCTATGATCCGAAAACAAGGGATCACAGCCCTCCCACTTCACTGCATTTCTACTGATCCGCCTGTGGGGTTCGCCTATTTGACCTCAGAAAATATCGGCAGGCCTGCCGATTTTGGATCACTCGGTTACTGAGGCCAATGAAATGCCGATGTCGTCGCATTTGTCTGATCCAGGCGTTTATAGGCCTGCCTTTCCTACATCGCGATGTCTTTGGAACGTGCATAGATATTGCCTTTTTAACAGGGTTCAAATGATCTCTTCTTTGAACGTGGCAATACCAGCTGAGCCGGTCGCGCTCTAATTTGTGTACGATGGTTTCCTTGATGTGAAAGCTTCCACGGATCTTCGAACTTCTTATTCGATCAAGCTTGGTCACTCCTGCTGTCATGCGAAGCATCTTCATCTCAGCTGCCGTTAATTTACTCTCATACTTTTTGTACATCGTCCAACATTGTGAACCGTATGTGAGCGCTGGACGTACAACTGCGGTGTAGAGCCTTCCTTTCAACTTAGGGGGCATTTTTCTGTCACAGAAGATAGCGGAATTTTATCGCCACTTCATCCACCCTACGCTTACACGATGATTGATGTCGTCATCACAAGTTGCTTTGCTATTGATCATAGATCCCAGATATTTGAACTTTTCGCACTTGGGAAGCTCTGTTCCATTCAAATAAATGTCTGGAATAGGCCTGAGTGGATCAGAGAACGGGCAGCACAAGTACTCTGTCTTTTTTGAACTAATGCGATACCCATTTCCCTCCAAAACGTCCACCCACACATCAAGTGCTCGTTGCAGGGATGTAGGATCCTCACTTATGATGGCTCCATCGTCAGCAAAGAATAACTGATGTACCTTGGGGTCCATCACTTTACCTTCAAGCAGATAATCAAGGACTGTAATAAAGAGCAAAGGACTTAAAACGCTTCCCTGGTGCACCCCGACTTTGATTGGGAACTCTTCGGTTACTCCAGCGGGACATCTTACTCTTGTCTTTGCTCTTTCGTACATGTCCATGATCATCTGTACATAGGTTTCTGGAACCCCTCGATGTCTTAGCGCCACCCATATCAGATCTCGTGGTTGTCTGTCGAATGCCTTTTCAAAGTCAACCAATACAATATGCAAATCCCTTAAGGAATCACGATGTTTTTCCATTATGATCCTTATACTTTGGATTGCATCTGTGGTTGATTTACCCGAGACAAACCCGCACTGATCATCAGATAGCCGTATTATTTTTCGCAGTCGGCCACCTAATACCCGCTCAACGATCTGCATGGTGTGTGACATCAGCTTGATCGAACGGTAGTTATCACAGTTTCGCGTATCACCCTTCCCTTTGTATACAGGGAGGAGGTAACTTTCCCTCCATTGATTCGGCATTGGATCACCTCTCACGAATTTGGAGATAAGAATTCTGAGCCATCTGAACCCGATGTCTCCCATCTTTTTCCAGAACTCAGAGGGTATTTCGTCTGGCCCAATCGCTTTTCGTTGTTTGGAGTGTTTGACCGCCTCACTAACTTCTTCGACTGTAATGTCGGCTATTTCTTCACAGTTAGGGGTGGCTCTTGGAAAGTATAGCCGGGGAAACTGTTCATTTAGAAGCTCTTCACAATACTGTCGCCACCTCTGCAGAATTTTGTCGTCATCCACAAGAAGCTGGCCATGAGCATTGCTAATGAACTTTGGCGAACGAATCTCCTGAGCATTGTTCCTTCTTTGGGCCGCTATTTTGAAGATAGTGGCGCTCTTGTTCATATTGTGTCTTCGCAGCTCCTGGATAGCCTGGTTTGCATCAGCAACGGGGGAAAATATTTTCTCCAGCTCCCGATACAGGCCCTCCGTACTCTCTGCTTGAAGCTGGGCGCACTTCTTCTTTGCTTTTTTCTTGCAGCATCTGTATTCCATTTCGAGGCGAGCTTTTTCGTCATTATTATTAGAGGGGCACTTTGACCAAGCTTTGAAAACCGCTTTCTTCTCATTTATCACTTTCTTAGCTTCATCACTCCACCACCCTGTTTCTTTGGCGTGTTGATGGTGGCCTTTTGAAGCTCCTAGCAGTGATTTGGCCTTCTTTAAGCAAGTTCGCTGTAGGGAATCCCACATATTTTGTGCTCTGCACTCTTCATCCTCAGCTCCGTTGTTGGTGTGAGAGAGGTAATTTTTCATTACGAAAACAAAAGCTTCGCCTTTTTCTTTGTCCAGATTGTACCACTTGATTTTCTCAGAGACCCTTGTTTGTTTGCTTTTCTTTGGTGTTTTCATAAAAATTTCTGTTAGCAGGAGACGGTGTTGCCGAGCGATTGCCTCTCCCAGGATCACTTTGCAATCTTTTACCCGGGGCTTCATGAAACTGCCTACCAAATGGTAGTCAATCTGAGTTTCATCTCCACCACTGCTGTAAGTGATCAGGTGTCGGCTTTGTTTGATGAACATGGTATTTAACACGATAAGACCGTGTGATTTGCACATGCTTAGGATGTCTTCACCAGGAAGGTTCCTGGTGCCATATCCTAGTCCTCCATGGCAGTCTTCATAGTCTTCGTTTGATTTCCCGACATGTCCATTCAAATCTCCTCCAACAAATAGAAATTCTTCCTTTGGGATGTTCTTAAGGAGATTGTGGAAATCTAGCCAAAATCCATCTTTATCTCTCTGATTGTACCCATCGTGGGGAGCATATGCACTGACAATATTACACACCTCTCCTTGTATTACTAGTTTGAGAGACATCAAACGGTCGCTGGACTTCGAAATGCTCAAGACGTTTTCAAGTAGCTCTGCCGCAAGGATGATACCGATTCCGTTCTTAGACTTTTCCGTTCCGTAGTAGAACATCTTGTAATCTTTTGTCCTAACGTCCAAGAAACGCGCCCGATTCCCGGTGTTTTTCCATTTCGTCTCTTGGACACACAAGATGTCCACCCGCCTTCTATTCATCATCTCTTCCAGCTCGTAACTTCGACCGGTCATGCTTCCAACGTTCCAACTCGCGACCCTCAAATTGCGTCGAAACTGTTTCATTATTTTGCTAGCCCCCGGAATCCGTATAGCTCTGACCCGAACATTTCTGCTCGGTCCAGGATCAGTACCATGCACAGCAGTGGTAGTGCCTGGCGGGGTAGTGCCTTTCCTTTTTGCAAGTATTACCATAATGATACAGTTTTGCAATACAATTTTTTGCACCATATTGCGATGGTGTTTGTTGTTTGACACGTGCTGCTCCTGTTTTAGTATTGTTTGATCTTTCTTTTATGACACCGGTGATCTCCAGTCGTGTCAACCCACGGACTCGCATGCACACTTGTGGGAGGGTTTTTAAGGTAGTATATGTGTCGCTAGGCTCACTTGGGTGTTATATTGCCTAGATCTGATTTGTCCCCTTAGTCGCCTTTTACGACAAGCGCTGGTTGTTGGGGGGGGGGGGGGCGCTGCAGTGATATTCTTAACCCGTCCCTGCACGGGGGTGCACTTGTAGTTGGTTGTTTGGGAAAAAGAGGGTAGGTTTTGTTTAACCCATTTCGTACAGGTGATACGTCCGCATACGTAAAAATGATGATCAATGGGAAGAAATGGATTAGAAAAATAGAGAAAATGGAGCCATCATAAGTGAGGATCCTACATCCCTGCAACGAGCACTTGAGTATCTCATTAGTTAAAAGAGTACTTGTGCTGCCCGTTCTCTGATCCACTCAGGACTATTCCAGACATTTATTTGAATGGAACCGTCCTTCCCAATTGGCAAAAGTTCAAATATCTGGGATGTATGATCAATAGCAAAGCAACCTGTGATGACATCAATCATCGTGTAAGCGTAGGGTGGATGAAGTGGCGAGAAAACTCCGTTATCTTCTGTGACCGAAAAATGGCCCCTAAGTTGAAAGGAAGGCTCTACACCGCAGCCATGCGTCCAGCGGCTCACACGGCTCACAGTCACCCCAATTCTTCAAGTCGAATGCCCAGTCGTATTTAAAGTCGTATCAAAATGAAATTCCTATTCCTCGATTCGTATGCGATGCATACGACAACTCAAAAACACCAACGCGTATCATTGCAGTTATGCAAATGTCAAACAGTTAAAGCGAATGAAACGAAAATGTATACATATAAGTTTGGCGGTGTATTTTAAAGGAAAGTAAAGTTTTTTGTGAACAAAATAAATCAAAAATTTAAATTTGATAACCAGGGTTATCGTGAATAAATTTTCCCTCGGAATTTTTCCCCCGAACAAAAATTAAGTATCTTCAAAAATACGGAAAAAATTCATCGGGGAAAAATTAAATATCGCGATTGCGTTGAAAACTCTCCTGAATTGTCATTCATGATAGATATTTCTATTCCGCGCAATTATTTCCTCTTTTTTGAAGATACCTAATTTTTGTTCGGGGAAAAAATTCCGAGGGAAAATTTATTCACGATAACCCTGAACCTCTTTTTCGATTAAGAGGATGAAGTGGTGCCGGTTGAGAATTTGGCAGAAATTCGGAGAAATTTGTTGTGTATTATAATTACCCCAACCACCATAACACGCTGAGCATCAGTTCTCCTCCGATCACCGATATCAAGCATCGACGGGCGCGGTTAGTACTTAGATGGAGGACCGCTTGGGAACACCACGTGTGGTTGGCATAGCAGAAGCCACCCTTACAAATAGGCTAAGATTCGTGACTTGCCTACAATAGAAGCACACAAAACAACAAATTCAGATATTTTGAGTAAAAATGCATGTACTTGCATTTTTATTTTATTTTGCTTCACGTTGGCACCCAATTTTGAGTGCGAGTAAAATACCACACAAATACGACCATCAAACGACCAGTTGAATTCTCCGTAATAGTGGAAAAATACGACACTCGTATGCGTTGCGATGCATAAGACTCCTGGCAAAAATTTCGTACGAGTGTGTTCGTAAAGTACGGACTTTGTAATAACTAAATGCGATCATGGTTGTGTTCGCCTGTCGTATACGAGTTGAAGAATTGGGTTGAGTGTTAGACAATGTACAAAAACTATGAGAGTAAATCAACGGCAGCTGAGATGGAGATGCTCGCATGACAGCAGGAGTGACACAGCTTGATCGAATAAGAAGTTCGAAGGTGCGTGGAAGCCTTCACGTCAAAGAAACTACCGGCTCAACTGGTATTGTCATGTTCAAAGAAAATATCATTTGAACCTTGTTAAAAAGGCAATCACCCCAATTCTTCGACTCGTTTACGACAGTCAAATCCGACTATGGTCGGTCGTATTTGGTTATTTCGAAGCCACTTCTTTTTCTTCTTCTTCCTTTTATCAGCGAGGTTATGATCCGAAAACAAGGGATCATAACCCTCCCACTTCACCGCATTTCTACCTGCGGGGTTCGCCTATTGGACCTCAGAAAATATCGGCAGGCCTGCCGATTTTGGATCACTCGGTTACTGAGGCCAATGAAATGCCGATGTCATCGCATTTGTCTGATCTAGGCGTTTATAGATCGGCCTTTCCTACATCGCGATGTCTTTGGAATGTGCATTGATATTGCCTTTTTAACAGGGTTCAAATGATCTCTTCTGTGGGCGCCGTGGCGTAAGTGGTTAGTGTGCCGGATCACTACGCATGAGGTTCCAAGTTCGAATCGCAGAAAACACCAAAAAGTTTTTTCACGGTCCCACCTCTCGCGAGCGTCTGACAAACATCCGAGAGTATTGTTGACTCGAAAAAGCTTCTCAAATCGCCGTTCGGATTCGGCACTAAACTGTAGGTCCCTTCCATTCGTGTGAAAAATATAACGCACACAACATGAGTGGTTGTGAGAAGCTAGGCCCTGGCACTCAAAGAGCTGTTGCGCCAAATATTTTATTTTTTTTTTTAATGATCTCTTCTTTGAACGTGGCAATACCAGCTGAGCCGGTCGCGCTCTATTTTTTGTACGATGGTTTCCTTGATGTGAAAACTTCCACGGATCTTCGAACTTCTTATTCGATCAAGCTCTGTTACTCCTGCTGTCATGCGAAGCATCTTCATCTCAGCTACCGTTAATTTACTCTCTTACGTTTTGTACATCGTCCAACATTGTGAACCGTATATGAGCGCTGGACGCACAACTGCAGTGTAGAGCCTTCCTTTCAACTTAGGTGGCATTTTTCTGTCAGAGAAAATAGTGGAATTTTCTCGCCACTTCATCCACCCTACGCTTACACGATGATTGATGACGTCACAGGTTTTTTTTTTTTTTTTTGTCGGGATAGGAAACACTCGACTGGAGCACTCAGACACAACTGGTCCATTGTACTGCCAGAGAGCAAACCCTGATTTACCCATTTTACTGGAATTTCCTTGACTTTCGAAGAAAGCCAAGCAAGCACTTCAGTGATGGGGAGCTTACAGTACCAGCACTCACCACATCCGCACCGAAGATCTGCCACCTGATACGAGCAAAGGCCGGACACTCACAGAGATAATGTTCCGCGGTGTCGTCGCTCTCTCCACAAGCGTCGCAGATTGTAGTGTCACTTAAGCCTAACACGTTAAGGTGCTTGGCAAAAGCGAAGTGGCCTGTCAAGACGCCGATAAGTTGTCTACAGTCTTTTCTGCTGAGAGACAGCAAGAATGCCGCTGATTTCTTACAGACGTCCGGGAGCATGCGTTTAGTCAACCTGCAACCTGGAGAGTCATGCCACACACAATTGTGCTCGTGAGAGACCCAATCGTCAATGGAAGCCCTAACCGAGGACGCTGGAAGACCCAACGCGGGTTCGGGACCTGAGAAACCCTCCTCTGAGCCTTGTCTAGCAATCTCATCGGAGATCTCGTTCCCCAAGATTCCAGTGTGACCTGGGACCCAGATAAGAGACAGAGAATTCAGCCTTGCGACCGAGTTCAAAGAGTTTTTGGTTTCACGAACTATTTTGGAAGTGGTTAAAGGGTTAAGCAAGGCCTTAAGCGCAGCCTGACTGTCACTACAGACACAAATGCTACGTCCCTTCCACCTGTTCTTCACAACATAGTTCATGGCCATTAGGATTGCATAAGTTTCCGCTTGGAAAACAGACGCATATTTGCCTAACGAGAAGTGAAGTCTAATGTTGTCGACTTCCACGAAGACACCAGCGCCAGACCCTTGACTGGTTTTGGAACCGTCCGTGAAAATACGACTACATTCCATTCCCGGCTCAGACTCTGACCGAAGCCAGTCCTGGACACAAGGAAAGTCGACTCTGAATTTGCGCATCAGCTGGAGTTCTGGTGTCATTGCATCAGACGGCATATCCATAAGACAGGAGTCGTAAGATAAGTTCATCAAAGTTCCAGTGTGGAGTATACCAAAAACCGCCTCGCCTAAGACAATGGATGGCTTTGATAGTGCAACCCATGATATAAGTATCAAGGGGAGGTAAGTTCAGCAAAGCGTCTAGAGCAGAGCCAGGCGTACTCGGGAAAGCTCCCGAGCAGCCGAGACAAGCCGTTCTTTGGAGTTTCGCACAAAAGGCAACCACATATTTACGCGAGAGCCCCTTCCACCAAACAACCGACGCATATGCGAGGAATGGTCTTATCATAGCCGTGTAGATCCAGAGAACCTTATTCGGTGATAAGCCCCAAGTCTTGCCAAAAGCACCCTTACACTGCCAGAAGACTGAGAGCGCCTTGGATGTTTTCAACTCGACGTGCTTGGACCAATGAAGTTTCTTATCTAAAATCACTCCCAGATATTTGGCTTCATTGGAAATGCGAATGGTGACGCCTTTTAGTACTGGCTGAGTCAGACCGGTCAAAATCCTCCTTCTCGTAAAAAGAACAACCTCAGTTTTAAGAGGATTCACCGAAAGCCCACTCCTAGTACACCATTCATCGGCTCATGTCCAGAGCCGCCTGCGCGTTAGCACAGACCGTCGCCAGGCATGGCCCGACAGAAAGTACGGCGACATCATCCGCATATGCCTGAGCGTAGACGTTAGAACTATTTAGAGTGTTCAACACAGAGTCGACCACCATGCACCATAACAATGGAGACAGAACGCCACCTTGCGGACAGCCCCTGTTTACCCCTGTCATAACATATTGGCCACAATCCGCATCCACTACCAACGTTCTATTCATTAGCATTGCTTTAATCCACAACACTAATGTTTCATCTACCCCGTGTTGCCTGGCAGAGTCGCACATGCAGTCAAAAGTCGCATTGTCAAAAGCACCCTCAATGTCGATGAAGATACCCATCGCGTATTCTCTCCTATCAAGCGCGCATTCAATTCTGGCCACTAGATTTTGAAGTGCGGTCTCACAGGATTTCCCACGCTGATAGGCATGCTGCATCTCCGATAGTGGATGCAGTTTCAAAGCAACTTTGCGCACGTGAAATTCTACCAGTCTCTCCATACTTTTCAGTCGTCACAGGTTGCTTTGCTATTGATCATAGATCCCAGATATTTGATCTTTTCGCACTTGGGAAGCTCTGTTCCATTCAAATAAATGTCTGGAATAGGCCTGAGTGGATCAGAGAACGGGCAGCACAAGTACTCTGTCTTTTTTGAACTAATGCGATACCCATTTCCCTCCAGAACGTCCACCCACACATAAAGTGCTCGTTGCAGGGATGTAGGATCCTCACTTATGATGGCTCCATCGTCAGCAAATAATCAAGTCACTTCACCTTCAAGCACATAATCAAGGACTGTAATTAAGAGCAAAGGACTTAAGACGCTTCCCTGGTGCACCCCGACTTTGATTGGGAACTCTTCGGTTACTCCAGCGGGACATCTTACTCTTGTCTTTGCTCTTTCGTACATGTCCATGATCATCTGTACATAGGTTTCTGGAACCCCTCGTTGTCTTAGCGCCACCCATATCAGATCTCGTGGTTGTCTGTCGAATGTCTTTTCAAAGTCAACCAATACAATATGCAAATCCCTTAAGGAATCACGATGTTTTTCCATTATGATCCTTATACTTTGGATTGCATCTGTGGTTGATTTACCCGAGACAAACCCGCACTGATCATCAGATAGCCGTATTATTTTTCGCAGTCGGCCACCTAATACCCGCTCATCGATCTTCATGGTGTGTGACATCAGCTTGGTCGAACGGTAGTTATCACAGTTTCGCGTATCACCCTTCCCTTTGTATACAGGGAGAAGGTAACAAATTTGGAGATGAGAATTCTGAGCCATCTGTACCCGATGTCTCCCATCTTTTTCCAGAACTCAGAGGGCATCTCATCTGGCTCAACCGCTTTTCGTTTTTTGGAGTATTTGACCGCTTCACTAACTTCTTCGACTGTAATGTCGGGTATTTCTTCACAGTTAGGGGTGGCTCTTGGAAAGTATAGCCGGGGAAACTGTTCATTTAATAGTTCTTGGCAATACTGCCGCCACCTCTGAGCATTGTTAACGAACTTGGCGAACGAATCTCCTGAGCATTCCTCCTTCTTTGGGCGGCTATTTTGAAGATGGTTGCGCTCTTGTTCATATTGTGTCTTCGCAGCTCCTGGATAGCCTGGTTTGCATCAACAACCGGGGAAGATATTTTCTCCAGCTCCCGATACAGCCCCTCCGTACTCTCTGCTTGAAGCTGGGCGCACTTCTTCTTCGCTTTTTTCTTGCAGCATCTGTATTCCATTTCGAGGCGAGCTTTTTCGTCTCTATTATTAGAGGGGCACTTTGACCAAGCTTTGAAAGCCGCTTTCTTCTCATTTATCATAATCTTAGCTTCATCACTCCACCACCATGTTTCTTTGGCGTGTTGATGGTGACCTTTTGAAGCTCCTAGCAGTGATTTGGCCTTCTTTAAGCAAGTTCGCTGTAGGGAATCCCACATATTTTGTAATCTGCACTCTTCATCCTCAGCTCCGTTGATGGTGTGAGAGAGGTAATTTTTCATTACGAAAACAAAAGCCTCGCCTTTTTCTTTGTCCAGATTGTACCACTTGATTTTCTCAGAGACCCTTGTTTGTTTGCTTTTCTTTGGTGTTTTCATAAAAATTTCTGTTAGCAGGAGACGGTGTGGCCGAGCGATTGCCTCTCCCAGGATCAATCTTGCAATCGTTTACCCGAGGCTTCATGAAATTGGCTACCAAACGGTAGTCAATATGAGTTTCAGCTCCACCACTGCTGTAAGTGATCAGGTGTCGGCTTTGTTTGATGAACATGGTATTTAACACGATAAGACCGTGTGATTTGCACATGCTTAGGATGTCTTCACCAGGAAGGTTCCTGGTGCCATATCCTAGTCCTCCATGGCAGTCTTCATAGTCTTCGTTTGATTTCCCGACATGTCCATTCAAATCTCCTCCAACAAACAGAAACTCTTCCTTTGGGATGTTCTTAAGGAGATTGTAGAAATCTACCCAAAATGCATCTTTATCTCTCTGATTGCACCCATTTTGGGGAGCATATGCACTGACAATATTCCACACCTCTCCTTGTATTACTAGTTTGAGAGACATCAAACGGTCGCTGGACTTCGAAATGCTCAAGACGTTACCAAGTAGCTCTGCCGCAAGGATGATACCGATTCCGTTCTTAGCCTTTTCCGTTCCGTAGTAGAACATCTTGTAATCTTTTGTCCTAACGAACACTCTTACGTAATATTTGACAGAAGTCGGATGCGTCCCGATGCGATGCAACACGAATTACGTACATACGAGTGAGTGCGTAAAATAGGACTTCGAAATAACTAAATGCAATCATAGGCGGATTCGACTTTCGTATAAGAGTTGAAGAATTGGGGTGAATATCTCCGATGACTGTTTTTAGTTTCTTGCCTTGATGTGCTTTTAATTCTTTAATAAATTGGAAGGAAATACATATTTTCTGGGAAACGAAATCTCGCATTTCAAATTCAAAATTTCGCATATTCAAAATCTCGCATTATCAAAATCTCGCTCTGAACGATAAAAACCTCGCAAATACAGGAGAATCTCGCATTATTAAAAGTCAGGAGTTGCTCTTATTTCATAATGAAATTTGAAATTTATAAGGTTTTGAAAATGAATGCACACGTGAAAATAGACTTTAGCTCCAGGCGCCTGCCTGGCAGTTGTTGACATACTCATAGCGGAGCGACGAAGTCGCTTGAGCGACTAAACCCCCCCGGAAAGCGGAGTTTATTAATTTGCCTTTAAAAAAATTAGAAAAAAAAACGTACATTTTTGAAAGTCATTGTAAATAGTAAATACCTACATAGCTAATATAAATTTAGAATTTAGAATTGTAATAAAATATGTATTAATTCACGCGAATTGATAAATATTTTATTACAATGCGAGATTCTAGTTTTCGAGATTTTGATTTGCGAGATTTTGATATTGCGAGATTTTGATTTCCGAGATTTTATAATTGCGAGATTTCGATAATGCGAGATTATATAATTTCGATATTTCGATACTGTGAGATTTTGAAAACGAGATTTTAAAATGCGGTCAATCGTACCCAACCCATATTTTCTTTTGTAATTGGCTGCTGCAATACTAACCATTATACCTTTTACTCTGGAACGTATTCCCTCATCACAGTGTAAAGTTTACAACTAAAAGAGAATAAATTATATTTTTCTGTGATAAAAAATCACTTTATTAAATGTTATCTTTGTAATTTCCACATCAAGTCTTGACAAAAAAAAAGTATATAATTATTTAATTGCACCACAATTCATTTTTGTAAGTGTTTTCCTTCACAATCCATTCGAAATGCCTAAGAGTTGTACATTATGAAGAATTTTATTCGAAAATAAAAAATTGTTTTTTTTTATTGTTCAAAATATAAAAGATAAAATACATCTTCTAGTTATAAATTTGGATTGATACAAAAATTTCGAAAAGACACTCTTCATACCCCACTTCCCCAAGAATCATTCAAGATATTGAATGATACAGAGAAGTGGTTAGAACCCTGCCTACATCTAAACACATATCGTGCATCCAGCACTTCAAGTAGGTAGCTCAATTTTTTTTTTTTAGTTTTTAAGTTACTGTTTGTAAAATATGCTCTTTTTTGTTTAAATAGATTTATTAGAAAAACTACTGCACTACATTGCGGCCAATAGATTGGAAGCACAAGAGCCCTAACATAAGTTACCCATATACAGTACTGGACACGCGGTATATAATATATTTGTCTATGCATTATACTCTTATGAGATTAAAACAAATTTAAATAGAAAATAAATTGAATATTCCAATAATATTGCAGACAGCTGGACGTATTTGCTAATCAACTGTAAATACTATTAATGAAAACAACAATAACAATAATAAAAAGTCTTAGTTGATAACTTTGAACTGCAGTAAATAATAAGAAATTATAAAAAAAAATCAGGTATTCTGCCAATTAACTAAAAACAAGTTAGTTGCACACGCAATACACAAACAATACTCAAATAATTCGAATTCGAAAAGCAGGAACATAAGACGAATATGTATGTACACGCCACTCAACGAGAAGATCTGTAATCCGCAGCTAGATCTATGAAAGCTGTTTAATGTGTTCGGAATTAAAATAAATGACGGTTATGGTTATATCATCTCGATAAAGGCGCACCACATCCTGTGGCAAGGACAGATAATACGAGATCTTTGAGTGTTCAATGCCGTAATCTGTGCCGCCGAGTGCGTGACGTATTAGATGTGTTGCTGAGTTTTGATCCAGCGGCTTTCGTTTGCGTCCAGCTCTGAAAATGGAAAATCAAAAATTGTTAGCTTTGTAGATGATCTGAGGAGTGTGAGGAATCAAGAAGAGAATGTATTCTAGCTTACTTGAGTTTTTGAATAGAAACTTAGCTGTCAACTAAGGTAGGGAATGATAAATATATGCCCTAGCCATAACGAGATTCTTACATCCAAGAGGTACACTCCATATCTGCATATTGTCGCTTTACTACGACGGTTTGAGGTACAACTTAGTATTCATGATCGAAAATACCTATTGGCAGTCATCGCAACAAATTCCGCATGGAAAGTTGCAGGACTTAATACTCAACATACACAACATGATTAAATTCTTCACCTCAGTCAGACAATACTAATTTAACCAAGCTATGGTGATGGTAATGAAATTTCTCATGATTGGAACAAGGACGACTTGGTTCATAGGATCAGAACCTTTCTCACATAGTACAGGGTGGGGCACGAATCATGCTACAAAAACAAAACGTAATAACTTTTTTCTGTGTGAGTAATCGGCTTATTTTTTTTTTTTTATTTGGCAGGTTACTATTTAGATTTATTAAAATGGGATGCTTGGGATACCGAAAAGAGGATTTGGATAGTGCAGCGGTACCATGCTTTGCAGTCCTTCATTTCCGTCCAAAGGGAATTTAGGCGGGAGTTTGGCGGCACTCCCCCGAGTAGATGGACCATTATGAGGCTGGTAAACATGTTTGCCGAATCTGGAAGCATCGCATGCAGACCGTACCATCGAGACCCCTATGTTCGGGTTCAAGACACAATCGCGGCTGTAGCATCGTCAATTCAGGCAAATCCAAGCGTCTAATGAGGCCCATTTTGATCTAAACGGCAATGTAAACAAGCAAAATTGCCGTATATGGAGTGAATCTAATCCAGAAATACTCCATGAGATAGAACTGCACCTAGAACGAGTCACTGTGTGGTGCGCAGTTTCATCAAGGTGCATTGTGGGCCCATACTTCTTTGAAGAAAACGGTGTAACAGTAACTGTTATTTAAAGATGTTGAAGGAGTTTTTTTTACCCAGAACTGCGCCAAAGACGTATCCGTTTCAACAGCATTTGGTTCCAGCAAGATGGAGCAACTGCACACATAGCCGCACTAGTTATGGCGGAGCTCCAACGAAAATTCCCAAACAAATTAATATCCAGAAACTCCACTTTCCGCTGGGCCCCAAGGTCACCTGACCTTACTGCACCAGACTTTTTTTTATTGGGTTATGTCAAGCAAGAGGTGAACAACACGAAACCAAGGAATTTGACTGAATTGAAGCAGTCCATTAAAACAATAATTGAGGCGATCCCGACTTCAACCCTTCAGGCCGCAATGAATAATTTTCTGATCAGGTGTCGCATATGCGTGGATGAGCATGGAGGTCATTTACTGTCTATCATCTTCAAAAACAATTAGTTATATAAAATAAAATTGAATTTTCTATACAATAACAAATAAATAAATGAAATACATAAAAAGTTATTTGAATTTCTTATTGTAGCACAATTGGTGCGCCACCCTGTAGTTCACTGCCAAAATACTTCTTTGTCTATTGAGATCCACATATCCCACTGGAGAAACATCCCACGGTCTAGATAAGTTAAGAGAGTCACTAAACATTTCAAAGTCAAAACACCAGAGGGGATATAAAAACCCCGCGGACTTTCTAGCCTAAAAGGTAAAAAGAACGTGTCAGAGAAGCAATACCCGTACAGAAACCTGTAGAGATGAAATGGAAACCTCGTAGTAGAATCACAGTTGATGCTGAGAATATGGAAAAACTACTTCTACAGACTATATAACGGCGACGAAGACCAACATCCCGCTGTCAGGCGAAATGAACCATTCAACATAGACGATGATAGTCAAAATTTTCGCCTACTGACCAAAACGAAGTGAGGATAGCAATATCCAAGCTGAAATCCAACAAGGCTGCTATACCGGCTTACCAGCCGCATACAAGATCTTTTCTCTGATATTGTGTGAAACCTTTTATCTACAGCCTGATGGGACCCTATCAGTGCGGTTTCAGGCCAGGAAAGTCCACCATCGATCAAATCTTTACACTTCGGCAGATCCTGGAGAAAACCCAAGAAGTCCAAATCAATACTCACTATCTCTTTATCGATTTCAAGGCCGCTATGACAGCATCTATAGAGAAGAGGTATATAGAGCCATGTCTAGTTTTGACATTCCTGCCAAACTTGTTCGTCTGTGCAGGATGACGATGGAGAACGCTCGCTGCTCCATCAAGGTTGGTAATGACATCATCGAGACCTTTGATGTCAAAAAAGGTTTTAGACAAGGTGACAAACTGTCATGCGACTTCTTTAATATTTTACTTGAACGGATTGTGCAGAACCAACGCCAGAGGCATAATCTGCTTGTATACGCCGACGGTATTGACATAATTGAAAGAACTCAGCGGGCTGTCACCGATGCGTTTGCAAGCATTGATTCAGAAGCGGCCAAAATGGGTTTAGCGATAAACGAGGGCAAAACTAAGTAATATGGTATATGCTGTCAACAAGAAGGGACAATCAACACCGACGAATCGGACAGAACCTTACAGTGGGCAGCTATAACTTCGAGGTAGTAAGGGACTTTGTCTACCTTGGCTCTCCTATAAACTCTAAAAACAAGATCAGCGCAGAAATCAAGCGAAGAATAACTCTTGCCAGTCGTTGTTTTTTTTTTGACTTATAAGGCAATTCAACAGTAAAGCCCTATTTCGAACAACTAAGGAGACTCTAAATAAGACCCTGATCATTCCAGTCCTGCTTCACGGCGCTGAAACATGTGACTTTATTGAAAGCGGATGTCCGGAAAATTCTTCGAAAGATATTCGGTCCCATTTGCGTTGACGGGTTTTGGAGGAGAAGATTCAATCGCGAACTATACGAGCTGTACAGCGACATCCACCTAGTCAAAAAACTGCGTATTGGACGTTTGAGATGGCTAGGACATGTAGAGCGAGTGAACACTAACGCTCCGGCCGGCAGTCTTCGAATCCAACCCGGAAGGATGACGCAGTAGAGGGTCTCCTCGTACCTTCAAGACAAGGTACTTTTGCGACTTTACTAAAGCAGACCTTAGATCGGAGATGCAGATTTAAGGACAAAGGGTTAGTGAATTTTATTAAAACCTTCAACAGACAAGATCTACCACGATGTATTAATACAAGTGAAGTTTCTCAGATTCTAGGAATGTTGGTTTGACTCTCAAAATAAATGTTTAATCAGCATTTCAATATTAGCCTAGATGACTGAAAGCATATGCAAAGGAAGATGGTAAAAGCACTTCTTCCTGTTCCAGGCGGCAGCGGACGAATTCCCTAGACGGAGTCAACGGTGGCGTCTATAGTTCCAGTTAGGTTGAACTTAGTGAATACCTTGCGCGAGCTGCTTCGACGTATTCGGATCACAGGTCGGTAAGGAATTTCCAATGTTGGTCAGGACATTGGAATAGAGATGGTGGCGGAGGAGCCCTTAATGGGCCAACGGCAGCGCTCATACTCCCGTAGTGGACTACTGGCACCGGTGTACCCGGCCCCTCGTCCTAGGGGAATAATTAAGGAACTGGCCCTCCAGGTTGGGGGTTGTGCCGTCGGGGTAACTTCCCTACCACGTAAAAAATCTATGGTTCCGAAACAACCAAAAGCCTCGGATAAGGATGACTCAACTAATGACGACCCCCGCAAACGAAATAAGGACAACGACCTTCGGACCTGTACGTGGAATGTTCTGTGCCTTTACAGACCACGTGCAGCCGAACAACTAGCAGAGGCCCTAGACTGCTATAAAGCAGATATTACCGCCATCCAGGAAGTGCGATGGGATGGGCCAGGCAAAAAGAGGATGAAAAACTGTGACATCTACTACGGTGATTGCTACAGAGGCAACAGGCAACGCTTATTCGGATGCGGATTTGTCATACGCGGCAGACTTAGGCAAGAAGTCTTAAGCTTCCGACACGTGAGCGAGCGTATTATGACGATCCGGATCAAGGCTAAATTCGCTAACATAAGCCTAATATGTGTTCATTCCCCCACAGAAGAAAAGGACCCTGCCTCCAAAGAGTGTTTCTACGAGCTCCTCGACAAAACATACGAGCAATGTCCTAAATACGACGTTAAGATCGTATTGGGCGATTTTAACGCCAAAATAGGAAAGGAGGACGTCTTCGGTAGAGCAGTCGGTAAGCATAGCCTACACGACACCACGTCTGATAACGGACTAAGGCTAATTGATTTCGCTGTGGAGCGAAATGTCACCATAGCAAGCACATGGTTTCCTCATCTCGATATTCATAAGCAGACATGGCGGTCCAATGATCATGTCACGATCAACCAAATTGATCATATTGCGATCGACGCAAGGCATGCCTCCAGTATTCTGGATGTCCGGACCTTCCGAGCGGCCAACATAGACTCGGATCATTACCTTGTTGTAGCCAAGGTACGAATGCGGATATCCCAATCTGAGCAACAAAGAAGAATTACTGTGAGAAAATTTAACGTCGAAAAGCTACAATCGCAAGAGACCGCCAGACTCTTCGCTGAACGCGTATCCCGAAATCTCTCAATCACCCCTATACCGCCAGCATCAAGTGCCGAAGACCAGTGGCAACGCTGCCAACATGCCATCAGAAACGCCGCGACTGATGTGCTGGGTCTCGCTCGCCCACCACCGCGAAACCCCTGGTTTGACGAAGAATGCCGGCGAGTGCATGCAGCAAAACAAGAGGCATACAAAGCGGCGCTGCAAAGGAAGACGAGAGCTGCTCGTGAGCTCTACGAGCAAAGGAGATGGGAAGAACATCGGCTTCTCTAAAAGAAGAAGAAAGAGCATGAGAAGCGCGCGTTTGAGAATATCGAGAGTTTATACTCCAGGAACAATGTACGGAAGTTTTGCCGAAAGGTAAAAAGAACGTGTCAGAGAAGTAATACCCGTACAGAAACCTGTAGAGATGAAAATGGAAACCTCGTAGTAGAATCACAGTCGGTGCTGAGAATATGGAAAAACTACTTCTGCAGACTGTATAGCGGCGACGAAGACCAATATCCCGCTGTCAGGCAGAATGAACCATTCAACATAGACGATGATAGTCAAAATTTCCGTCCACCTGACCAAAACGAAGTGAGGATAGCAATATCCAAGCTAAAGTCGAACAGGGCTGCTGGACCTGACGGTTTACCGGCCGAACTTTTCAAGGCAGCTGGGGATGAATTGGTAGAGTGCATACACCAACTCATTTCTAATATTTGGTCAGAGGAGTGTATGCCTGATGAATGGAATCTCAGCATCGTTTGCCCGATCCACAAGAAAGGAGACCCCCTCAACTGCGCCAATTATAGAGGCATCAGTCTCCTCAACATCGCGTACAAGATCTTTTCTGCGATATTGTGTGAACGCCTGAAACCTTTTATCAACAGCCTGATTGGACCCTATCAGTGCGGTTTCAGGCCAGGAAAGTCCACCATCGATCAAATCTTCACACTTCGGCAGATCCTGGAGAGAACCCAAGAATTCCAAATCGATACTCACCACCTCTTTATCGATTTCAAGGCCGCCTATGACATCATCTATAGAGAAGAGCTTTATAGAGCCATGTCTAGTTTTGACATCCCTGCCAAACTTGTCCGCCTGTGCAGGCTGACGATGGAGAACGCTCGCTGCTCCATCAAGGTTGGTAATGACATCATCGAGACCTTTGATGTCAAAAAAGGTTTTAGACAAGGTGACGCGCTGTCATGTGACTTCTTCAATATTGTACTTGAACGGATTGTGCGGAACTCACAAGCCAACACCGGAGGCACAATCTATTACAAGTCTGTACAACTGCTTGCATACGCCGACGATATAGACATTATCGGAAGATCTCAGCGGGCTGTCACCGGTGCTTTTGCAAGCATTGAGGCGGAAGCGGCCAAAATGGGTTTAGCGATAAACGAGGGCAAAACCAAGTATATGCTGTCAACTAGAAGGGAAAACCAACATCGACGAATTGGACAAAACGTCACCGTGGGCAGCTATAACTTCGAGGTAGTAAGGGACTTTGTCTACCTTGGCTCTGCTATAAATTCAGCAAACAAAATCAGCGCAGAAATCAAACGAAGAATAACTCTTGCCAATCGCTGTTTTTTTTTTGACTTATAAGGCAATTCAACAGTAAAGCCCTATTTCGAACAACTAAGGAGACTCTAAATAAGACCCTGATCATTCCAGTCCTGCTTCACGGCGCTGAAACATGTGACTTTATTGAAAGCGGATGTCCGGAAAATTCTTCGAAAGATATTCGGTCCCATTTGCGTTGACGGGTTTTGGAGGAGAAGATATAATCACGAACTATACGAGCTGTACAGCGACATCCACCTAGTCAAAAAACTGCGTATTGGACGTTTGAGATGGCTAGGACATGTAGAGCGAGTGAACACTAACGCTCCGGCCGGCAGTCTTCGAATCCAACCCGGAAGGATGACGCAGTAGAGGGTCTCCTCGTACCTTCAAGACAAGGTACTTTTGCGACTTTACTAAAGCAGACCTTAGATCGGAGATGCAGATTTAAGGACAAAGGGTTAGTGAATTTTATTAAAACCTTCAACAGACAAGATCTACCACGATGTATTAATACAAGTGAAGTTTCTCAGATTCTAGGAATGTTGGTTTGACTCTCAAAATAAATGTTTAATCACCATTTCAATATTAGCCTAGATGACTGAAAGCATATGCAAACGAAGATGGTAAAAATATGGATAGAACGTAAACAGAAGTCGAGGACATATGTGAATGAGTATAGATTGCCACTTCATCTGCTATTTATTGACTTCGAGAAGGCCTTCGACAGTAACGGGTGGGCCATCTAGTGATTTCTTTTTAAATCATAGGTTATTTTGACACTGACAGCTGCTTCCCGCTCGAAATCTTGACAGAAAGTCAGTATCATACCTCCGCGGAACGAAATGAGTCGCTTTACGCTTGAACAACATTGGGAAATATTGATAACTTATTTCCAAAGTGAGTGCTGTGTAGCCCAAACAGTGCGTTTTTTGAAAACAGGTTTTGGCCGAAATGAAGCACCCACCGCGCCTGATGTACGCAAGTTTGTGCAAAAAGCTCGTGAGACTGGTATGCTAGTGGACAATACTCATGGTCCCCGTCGTCGTACGGTGCGCACAGACGAGAATGTGGCTGCTGTAGCCGAGAGTGTGAGACTCAATTCACGAACATCAACTCGTCATCGATCTCAACAGCTCAACATTTCACGCACTAGCCTGAGGAGAATTCTGCGAATTGAAGACATGGATTTGGACGACCTCTGGTTCATGCAGGATGGCACGCCATGCCACACAGCCCATGCCACAATCGGTCTTTTGCGCACCAAATTCCCAAATCGTGTTATCAGCCGTCTTGGCGATGTCAATTGGCCGCCTCGGAGCTGCGATTTGGCCCCTTTGGACTTTATTTGTGGGGAACCGTGAAGGACCGATGTTATGCCAACAATCCGGAAACGATTCAAGCACTTAGAAAGTATTGTCTTGGCCAAGGGTGGCAGTGATCTTGATGTGGACAACAGAATCAGCAAAGCGAAGGCTGCGTTTGGAATACTGTCAAAGATCTGGAGAAGCAATGTTTACAGCACCAAAACCAGATCTAAGATCTGGATCTTTTTACTATTTTTACTATCTAAAATCTGAAGAAGCAATGTTTATACCACCAAAATCAGGCTGCGACTCTTTCGCTGTCTAAGATTCGGATCTATATTTTACTGTCTAAGATCTGAAGAAGCGATGTTTATAGCATCAAAACCAAGCTGCGACTCTTTCGCTATCTAAGATCTGGATCTGTCTTTTACTGTCTAAGATTTGGGGAAGCAATATTTATAGCCAAAACCAAGCTGAAACTCTTTCATTCAAATGTCGAGTCAGTATTACTGTATGGGAGTAGTACGTGGAAGATGTGCTCCACTGTCATTCGTAGGCTGCTGTTTTTCGTCAATAGATGTCTACGCAACATCCTTTTCTAGTCTAACCGCATCTCAAACCAACAGCTCCATATGAAAATGGGCCAGAAACCTATTGACGCCTCCAAACGAGGGAGGAAATGGCAGTAGATAGGTCACATATTGCGACGCGAATAAAGTTCCATTGTCGCATATGCCATACAATGGAATCCACTTACCCAATTAGTTCTGCCCGCGGGAAATCCAAGAGACATATGGCGCAGAACAGTTGAGAAGGAATTTCGGACTTCGGTGATGAGCTGGAATCTTATGACTCGCGGAGTGAACAGGCCAAAGAAAAGAAAAACAAGCCAAGAAAAACAATCGCACCTTTCCGTGTTCAATTTACGACTCACCATTGGCCTCTCGTTCTAGTTCAAACTTGAGGTAGGTCAGGATGCGAGTTCAGCGATTCTTCGTTGGTTGGCCTGCCGTTACGAAACTGAACAATATTGCTGCGTAAGCGAAACAATGTTAATACAGCGAGCAATAACATTGCCAGGGCATTGGCTTTGATTTAACGGCAATATCCGCAAATTAGTGCACAGCAATATTGTTTCGACATAGTGCAACGACTTTGCGGGTTGAACAAACAGAGACGTGCGCTGGTGCCAAAACGGGGGCACAACAGAGAGACTTGCAACGCGTTGCAGAACTCCGAACACGATGGCGTGCAGGCGTTATTGCCGCCCTATGCCCCCCGAGGCCTAACGGGACATAACTATATATGAATGCAGGACATAGGTAAGTAGGTAGGAGTGTTTGTATCAGCAAACCATGCCGACACTTAATTAGCGCAGAAGCGCCGTTTTATTACCACAACTCAAGTGACCTAACGGATGTTAACTACTAGGGGAAAGAAGAGGAAGAAGGGGGTAAGGATTATTCAAATCCACCCCGTTGCATTGAGGAAGCTGACAATATCCCTAATGCTAATCTCCTCTAGCTCTATAAGGTTGTTGAAAAAGAGTTTACCTAAGGTGCGCTGTCTAGCCTTGCCTAAAGCCGGACACTTGCAGAGGAAGTGTAAGATTGTTTCTATTTCATCAGCAGTATTGCAGCTGCGATAGTGTGCATTAAATGCAATGCCTATTCGGCCGCATGAACCCCGATGGGCCAGTGGTATGCAGGACGTACTTCAAGAAAAGCCAGGAGTCCACCCCAATTTTATGCTTGCATTTCTCAAAATTTGCCTACAGTCGTAGCGGTAGAAGAATACAGTATAGTAACTCTTGATTTCTTAACGAATTCACGACAATATGGCAGACAATACAATAGAACTTCATATTACCTAATACTAAAGAATGAGAAGCAGACTAACTGCTAAACAACGAAGAACGATATGAACTTCGCATCATATATACAATGTTTTGGAAAGAAATGGAAATAAATCTCCAAGTTTCAGCGATGACGACATACAAAAAGCGATTAGCGACATACAAATGTATGCCCAAACGAGATCTTAATGACTCTTAAGGCTTCTCCAAACAGAACGCGAGCAGAACGCGCATCAAACATAAAGAAGCGGACAGCTTTCAGCGTTTCATTTATTTAAGTTAAGTTATTTTCTCCAGAACACATCGATCGCTGTGCAGCAGAAATGAGTCGTAGTTCTGAGGAAGATGAAACGCTTCTTCTTCTTCTTACTCTTGCATCAAATAAGAGAAGAAAGTGCGTCCATGAAATAAATAAAAAAAGGAAGGATTATGGTGAATTCCATCGTTTTTGTAAGGAGCTCAATTTATTCTAAGACCGTTTCTTCAATTATTTTCGTATGTCTCGAGAGCAGTTTGAGACAATACACGAACTCATCGCACCGAAGATCTCAGAAATCATATAGAAACTCACTTGGGCGTACCAAATCTGGGCGGTCTGATATCTCACACCTCGTAGGTTGATTGCATTCCTTACTTGTGTGATCGATACGATTGATAAATGTAAACCCCCTAAAGCGAGGTAAACAAAAGTTAAGTAGCAACCCAAAAATGCTTATAAAACAAAACAACCAACCAAATCTATCAATTTCTCCACCTCATCCGTCATTATTGCTGCTTGCCCGTTGCGATCTTTGTAAAAAAAAAAAAAAAAACTACAACCATATGTCTGCCCGCCGCGATCTCGACTTGCCCGCATTCTGTTTGAACAAAATGATTAAATTCTACGCATTACAGCGATGGCTGGTATAATCACTTGCCCGCGTTCTGTTTGGCGAAGCCTTCATAGAGAGTACTAAGCACTGAAACCGAATATCATCTGAGTTTCAAACCACTACAACAAAAAATAACTCTTGCCTACCACTTCTCTTCATTTTCAACTTACGTCGTGCACTTGCATTAAAAGAAATAAACTATTAGACACAAGTTAACATAAATATTAGTAGACCGCCCGCAGATCTATTTTGATTTAATGACTTAACTGAGGAAACTCCTCCATCTTCTGTCACACATTGATTTCATCATTAGCCTATTTTATTATCACTCATGATCCATATGAATCATTGATTTCTATGCAATACAACAATACGAGATCTTGCTTTCTATCAGGATCAATTTCGTGATCCAGGAATTTTTTTATTTTATTCCTTGGTAGGTTACCCAACCACACTACAAGACAGAAGGAAAAATATTCGTTGATCCAGATCCGGATCGTTTTATTTTCGTCGTGTGATCTATATGGATCTTGGGTGATAATAAAATACGGCTATTATTTTGAACTTACTTTCGTTGTGTCAGTGTATCTGAGACCTGATCCAGTGTCGCATCGCCTTCGGGAAGTTTGAGCGGTTCCAAAATCTTCTTCGACATTATATGTTCGCCAACCAGGCTAACAACCTGTTTCGGTGACAAAAAGTCCCACAATCCGTCGCTAGCTATCACCAGAAACTTGTCGGCAGGTGTGAGCTTATGATGCACAATGTCAGGCATTGCAGTCAAGTATGGTGGGGTATGGTAGTTCGGTGGCATGTACATCTCTCCAAAGTTGGCCACTACGTACTTATTCATAATTTCGTTGCTCCACTTGTAACGAAAGTCACCAAATGAGCGCAGCGGTGCTAATTGACCTAATAGTCGATCATTTCGGATTACAGTATCAGCTTCAGAAGCCGGATGTTCCGATAGGATTCGTTTTACTTCCTTCAAATTATCTGTGTTGTGTTCGTAGGACAGTTTCTTCGACTTCCACTGACCAGTATCCGTTTGGTAGCCAATAACTGCGGCACAGTCACCGGTACTGGAAACGTGGACGTCACGGCCTTCTATGTGAGCCACGCATGCGACGGCACCTAAGAATAAAAGAAATTTTGTTTTATTTATTTCCACAGGCATTGCAAAACTTTAAGCTGCATATAATTGTGGAAGAAAGGGAGTGATTAACCAGAAGGAAGACCTAAGGTGACGGAGATTGGTATTAAGGAAAGTTATTTGCGAGAATGATAGTCAAGATTTTAAGCTAACAAGGAAAGCATAAAGGTTTATCACTTGATAAGTGGCCACAATGGACATGTAAAGATATGACTTAATATGTGGATTCAAACACCTTTCGCTAAGCTATGTACTTGGTTGGCAAGGAAGTAGGCGCTGCGAGGTGGTGCCAACGCTGAGTATGTATTTAGTTTTCCAGCTGGAGGTCTCAGTTCAACACTTTTCTAATAAGAAACATAAATTGTATGAAAATGTATTCTGTGCTAGACTATAAGGTGGAGTGGTCCCCAACCCTGCCATATTGTGGATGGTACCACCTTTGATGCCTGAGCGCAGGTTTATACTAGTGCAAGTCTCAATTGCATAAAGCTCGGCCTAGAAAGCACTGGAACTCTTTTCAAGTGGAATCTTTATAGTTGGGTCCATACACTCCGGCGCCAACTGTTGAATTCAATTTGGATCCGTCGGTATACCAAACGGTTCCCTTTGGATCAAGCAGTGGTCCGTCATTATTCCATGTATTACGGCTTGGGATCAGTCTCAAACCTTCTACCGAAGTAGAGTGATTTGGGCATCAGCCAGAAACCGTGCGACGAATTGGACAAAACGTCACCGTGGGCAGCTATAACTTCGAGGTAGTAAGGGACTTTGTCTACATTGGCTCTGCTATAAATTCTACAAACAAAATCAGTGCAGAAATCAAGCGAAGATTTCTCTTGCCAATCGCTGTTTTTTGGGCTTATTCAACAGTAAAGCCCTATCTCGAACAACTAAGGAGACTCTATATAAGACCTGATCATCCCAGTCCTTCTTAAGACGCTGAAACATGGACTTTATTAAAAGAGGATGAAGATATCCTTGGTCGCTTCGAGAGAAAAATTCTTCGTAAGATTTTCAGTCCCGTTTGCGTTGACGGGTTTTGGAGGAGAAGATTCAATCACGAACTATACGAGCTGTACAGCGACATCGACCTAGTCAAAAAACTGCATATTGGACGTCTGAGATGGTTAGGACATGTAGAGCGAATGGACACCAACGCTCCGGCCCGCAGAGTCTTCGAATCTAACCCCGAGGGACGACGCAGTAGAGGGAATCATCGCCGTAGATGGCGCGCACAAGTTCAAGGGGACCTCGACCAACTTGGAGTGCGCAACTGGAGGCAATTAGCTAAGGACCGAGCTAAATGGAGAGGCTTGTTGGTTGAGGCCCAGGTTTACCCCGAACTGTAGCGCCACCTAAGTAAGTAAGTAAGAAACCGTGCTAAGCATATATAGATCGGGGATGTCGGTTAATAAATTCATGAGATCCACGTGATCCCATGTACTATTAACATCCAACTTTCGAAGACTAACTGCACTGCGAATCGCCACTTTCTTAATGAATATAAGTAGCAGAGTGAGTCTGATTATAGCCTCTATGGCTGTTGGCCAAATGCGTTTTGTCACTGAACACGTTGTACCAAATGTTGAAACCAGTGCTGCAGAGGGTGTCAGTCGGAGCGCTCCGCTTGTGCACAAACTGATCGTTGGACTTTGCTTAGATTATCGCGGTTTTTGGCTTTATCTAAGGCAATCCACCAGACACATACGCCGTACGTAAGTATCGGTCTTATAACCGAGATGTAGAGCCAGTGAGTTATACGAGGTTGCAAAACCCATATGTTCCCAATAACAAGAGAAAAGTGTCACAGTTGCGTTCTTGACCCTTTTTTGAATGTTGGGTTTCCAACTTCATTTCATATCCAATATATTTTGGTTCTTTGGAAAAAGTTAAACTTAAGTCATTTAGAGAGGGAGGATAAAACAAACTTCACGATGTTCAACAGATCACGGCATACATTTTACCCCAAACTAGATTTAGATTTCAAAGAGCACAATTAGTGGTATATCTCGGCAGTATACTCTCGGCTAATTGTGGCACCGAACAAGATGTTATAAGAAGAATCGAAAAAGCCAAAAGTGTTGCCCAAGATATGACGAAACAATGCTGTTAACCTAAACACCAAGCTATGACTTCTCAGCTACAGCTAACGGTAGCTTTACTTTTTTAAACCACCTTGGATTCTTGGCTTTTCCGATCATCATTAATTTAAGTTTATGCTCTCCTGTCGCATTGCAGCAAACTAAGAGGGTTACTCTTTCTTTACGGATTTTACGCCCTGGTGCGGATTTCTCGGTACGCAGCGCTAACGTTTTTTCTGGCATCTTCCTCCAAAAGAGTGCACTTTCATCCGCATTATAGACTTGGGATTGTGTAATGCCCATTTCTGCAATTTTCGTTCGTAGCTTTTCAATGAAAGGCTGCACAGCAATGGGATTGTTAGACAGTTTCTCGCCAGATATTTTGAGAAATTTTAGTCCATATCGTGAGCGAAAATTGTTCAGCCAGCCGTTATTAGCCATAAGTTCTGCGTTTGGTCCATAAATTTCGGAACAGAATATTTTTGCTTTTTCTTTCATGATTTCAGAAGAAATTGGTACATTCTGTTGTCTTTTATTTACAAACCAATTGTGCAGGCATTCTTCCATAACTTCATATTCAGCAGATCGCATAGTTTTGCGCTTACCAAGGCCACTTTCCGTTTTAGAAATGTAACTGCATAAAAAACACAAATGAATGCCTTATATATTCGAAATATTTTGAAGATTTTACTTTTCAACTTTTAATCTATTTAATTTTATGTCGGAAATTGTAGATTTGCCCACATTGTACTCCTCTGCCAGAAGACCAAGTGTCTTTCCTTTATCTAATTTATTGAGAATTTCTTTCTTTTTGTCAATTGTTAAAAACGTACGTTTTTTCTTTACTATTGGTGGCATTATTGATATTCAATGCAATTAATACAACCAATTAAAAAACAAAATTGGATTAACGTTTTTATTTCACTTCTGACGTGTGCGACACAAAATACTTTTTGATAGTCTGCATTACACATTGGTATAAGAAAGAGATAGAACTTTGTTTTCCATAGGAAACCGCTGTTAATTTATGAAACCGGGGAATCCCCGTAGAAATAGCAGACAGAAAAGAAATAGAAAAAATAATTGTCCGGATTAATGAGGTAAATAATAAGCCAACTGTCCGGATTACAGAGTCAACAATAAAAAAGAATTGAGTGTCCGGATTACCGCGTTGTCCGGATTAGCAAGTGTCCGAATTAACGAGATTGTACTGCATTTATTTCTCATGAAATATATAAAGTCGGTCCGATCATTTGCGAAAGCTTGTGTGAACACTACTGCGAAGGCAGTAGCAGCAGCTTTTTGGGGACCTGCATTGCGATTGATCGGGAAACTACTGACTGCCCAAAACTTGGCTTGGGCCAGTAGCGCAACAATCAAGTTCGTGATGAAGTGCTTACTTTACCTCCTAGTGGTGGTCCCCGGGCAACTATACGTATAAACCCTTATACGTATAGGCCAAAATTGTAAGTGCGGGTTGTCTAGGGCCTTGATTCTAGGCTAGGTAACGTGGGTCAGCAACCTGCGTTACCGAATATTGTCCGCTACAGAAGCCGACACTATGCCTCGGATAAGAAATGATCACATGTTGACGACTTTTTGGCTATTGCACGCGGACAAAGATAGGTTTCTGGAATGTAAAGACACTCCTCGACTCGGGAAGCAAAGGTCATTACAATGCCAGATTCCTCCGATTGGAAAACGAACTCATGCGATATAAACTGGACATTTTGGGGGTAAGTGAAGTAAGATGGTTAGAAGCGGGCGAGTACCAGTCTCCAACGCGTAACACTGTACTACTCTATTCTGGAAGACCATCCGGAAGTCCGCGGGAATATGGAGCCGGACTACTGCTAACAACAACAGCACGCAAGGGCCTGATTTCCTGGCAGCCTCATGGTGATAGGATTTTGACGGCCAGATTCCGGACTAGAGTACGACGCGTCACCATCATACAGTGTTACGCCCCAACGAATAGTTCGTCTGAGGACGATAAGGAGAGCTTCTACAATCTCTTAAGCGCCGTCTTCAACACAACACCAAATGGAGACATTGTCATAGTGATGGGGGATTTGAATGCCAAGGTAGGCAGCGACAACGAAGGGCTGAAGCATGTAATCGGGAAGCATGGACTAGGCAACCGCAATGACAACGGCGAAAGGTTTGTGGATTTCAGCAATGCCAACCGCCTTGTGATAGGTGGCACCATGTTTGAGCACAAGACCTGCCACAAAGTCAGCTGGGTTTCCAATGACAGGCAAGCAACCTCCAACCAAATTGACCATTTTGCTATCAGCCGCCGCTTTAGAAGTAGTCTCCTGGACGTCCGAAATAGACGAGGGGCAGATGTGGGGATAGTACGTGATCACCATCTTATGATAGCCACGCTCCAACTACGCACTGCTGCAGTTCGAAGATCCCACGACAACACAAAAATGCCCAGGTTCAACATCGATAGACTTAGTGATCCCTCAGTGCGCCAACAATTAAGGGAGCACTTTTCGCAAGGTGTGGAAGCAATCAGCAGCTCAATGCCCGCAACCATCCAAGACCATTGGTGTGCTGTGAAAAATGTTTTTACATTTGTTGCTGAAAGAATTGTCGGTCGATCGCAGGGAAGACATAGGGCGTGGCTTTCCGAGGATACCTGGAGACGGATTGACGAACGAAAACAGCTGGAAGCTCGCGTTGCAGCTACCCCAGCAGCAGGGAGAAGCGAGCTAGAGTCCCTATATCGCATGAAGATGAGAGAAGTTCAGCGTAGCGTGCGACGTGACAAGCGCAACTACATCAACGCGCTGGCTACAGTAGCAGAAGAAGCAGCACGGAGGTGCGATAGCAGGACTGTCTACAGAATCACGAAAGAGCTGACAGGTGGTCGCAGCTCCAGCCAACACCCAGTGAAAAGCCTAGACGGTTCCTTGCTCATTTCGGATGAGGACCAGCACAAGAGATGGAAAGAGCATTTTGCTACGGTTTTAAACCGTGTATTCGCTAGCGATATGCTCCCAAATCAAACTGAGATGCCCGAGGTGAGAAGTTCCCGAATACGCACCACGACTCCCAGTAAAGATGAGATCATTACCGCGATCAAGGCACTCAAAACCAACAAGGCGGTAGGACTTGACGGTATTCCAGCAGAGCTCTTACGAGCAGCGCCAACAACATCGGCTGAGCTTCTGTTTCCACTTATAGATAGAGCTTGGGAAGCTGAGAGCTTTCCTAATGAGTGGAAAAAGGGATTGATCGTCAAGCTTCCTAAGAAAGGAAATTTAATGGAGTGCGGAAACTGGAGGGGTATCTGCGTGCTGCCTGCTGTAGCTAAGATAATAGCTAAAATCATCCTTGAGCGAATCAAACAACATCTCGAAGACACACTCGATGCTGAACAAGCAGGTTTCCGCTCTGGATTCTCCTGTGCCGACCACATCAACACCCTGCGGATTATCATCGAACAGTGCGTTGAATATCGATCGCCACTGCGCCTGCTGTTCATCGATTTTGAGAAGGCGTTCGATAGTGTCAACAGGGAGTTTATTTGGCGTGCCTTACGCAGGAGAGGCATTCCCGATAAACTAATTGCTATTATCAAAGCTACATATGAAGGCTCCAAATGTCACGTTCTGCACAGGGGAAGGTTGTCTGAGGAATTTGAGATCCAAAGTGGGGTAAGACAAGGCTATATCCTTTCACCAATATTATTCCTATTGGTGATTAGCGATGAGCTTTATGCAGCTTTGTCGACGGGAAACGGAGGAATTCGATGGACTCTTACATCTCAACTGAAACATCTTGACTACGCAGACGATGTATGCTTACTCTCCCACAGAATTATAGACCTCCGCCAAATGACAGCAGATGTGGAGAGGGAGGCAGGTGTCGTCGGGCTGAAAATTAATACGACAAAAACTAAAATCATCAGCCTTGGAACTAACTCATCGGCTCAAATATGCATTGCTGGACAACCGGTAGAGAGAGTGGAGGATTTCCAGTATCTTGGGGGTATTGTCTCGACCGATGGTGGAACCGAACTGGATATAGCCAACAGGATCACCAAAGCAAAGTCCGCGTTCGGGATGTTGTCCAAAATATGGCGAAGCAATGCAATCAGTTTGAGCACCAAAATAAGACTGTTCCGCTCCAACGTTGAATCCGTGCTGCTATATGGTTGCAGCACGTGGAGAGTGACCACTACTATCACCAGAAAGCTGCAAACGTTCGTTAATAGGTGTCTGCGCAATATCTTAAGGATTTTCTGGCCCAATCGTATCTCTAACGAACACCTTTACGAGAGAACGGGTCAGGAACCAATAGGCACAACTATCCAACGGCGGAAGTGGCAGTGGATTGGTCACACGTTCCGAAAGGGCGACAGCTCCATAGCGAACCATGCTATGCAATGGAACCCTTTAACTCAGGATGGCAGAAGACCTGGCGGTCCGAGGAGAACATGGCGCAGAACAGTCGAGAAGGAGGCACGGCAGTTAGGGAAAAGTTGGGGAGAACTCAGACACATTGCCAGAAACCGTACACGATGGCGCGTAGGCGTAGTAGAGGCCCTAGGACCCACAAGGGGACACAGGACATAAGTAAAGTAAGTACTGCGAAGGCATAACACTGGCAGTAGCTTGGTCATGCGGCTGGAAATTTTTCGCTCTGTTTATAGTGATTTGCCCTTGACATCGGTTACTGGGAAAAAAGTACTGTGAATCAGAAGCAAAGACAAAAAAAAAATAAGCATAAACAACTGAGCTTCAAGAACCACTACACCAAACATTTTTCTCTCTCTCTCTATCTATCCTTTCTAACGCCCGGGTTACGTCGACCTTACAGAGTTCGAGCACATCGAGCGTGCTCATAGCGCTCTGATTTGTTTATGAAACACACTTGAGCGCTCTGATGTCATTTGATAAGCAATTATAGGTTGAGCTGTCAAAATATGAATAGAATATCTACTGATAGCTATTTTTTATGTTATATTCACCCTGATTGTCGTCGGCGTTTGTCGCTTTTCGACGATTGTCGTTTTATTTCTAAGATGTAGCACGAATCCATTTTCATAACTTTTTCACTGTGAAAGAGTTGTAATAGTATTCCACACGACAATAAATTGCTTAGTCATTTTTAACGGTCAGCAGGTCGTAGCTATAAACAAAACGACAATCGTCGAAAGGCGACAAACGCCAACGACAATCAGGGGCATTTACTTTCTGCACCAGAATAACAAATTTCCGCCATTTCAATTGTTTTGCAATTTTTTTTTCTTTGTCCTCTCCTCTCAAATATGAAAAATGGCTGTGCTCAGGATTTTACTCTGAACGCTCGGTCAAATTATTCAGAGCTCATAGAGTGCGCTCTGAGCATACTCTGAACGAAAAAAGAAAAAACGAATTCAGAGCTCTGATGTGTCTGAGCAGCCAACAGCCTCGGATACGGATGATCTTACTGTTGACGACCCATGCAAACGTAAAAAGGACAACGATCTTCGTGTCTGCACATGGAATGTTAGGTCCCTCTACAAACCACGTGCAGCCGAACAGCTTGTGGAGGCCGTAGAGTGTCTCAAAGCAGACATTACCGCCATCCAAGAAGTGAGATGGGATGGTCCGGGCAAAAGGAGTATGAAAAACTGCGACATCTACTACGGCGATTGCTACAGACAAAAAGGACAGCGTCTATTCGGGTGCGGATTTGCCATCACAGGCAGACTTAGGCAAGAAGTCTTGAGTTTCCGGCATGTGAACGAGCGCCTCATGACTATCCGTATCAAGGCTAAATTTGCCAACATTAGCCTAATATGCGTTCACGCCCCTCACGAGGAGAAGGACGACGCGACAAAGGATGACTTCTACCAGCTCTTGGACAAGACGTATGAGCAATGCCCTAGCCACGACGTTAAAATTATCCTAGGCGACTTTAACGCAAAGCTAGGAAGAGAGGAAGTATTTAGTAGCGTGGTCGGAAAGCACAGCCTGCACGACAACATATCCGACAACGGACTCAGCCTAATCGACTTTGCGGCGGGACGAAACTTTGTCGTAGCTAGTACGCGGTTCCCACGTCTCGATATTCACAAAGGAACATGGCTCTCCTTTGATCGAAAAACTGCCAACCAAATCGATCACATTGCGATCGACGCAAGGCACTCTTCCAGTATTCTGAGTGTCCGGACTTTCCGAGGAGCCAACGTGGACTCGGATCGCTACCTAGTTGTAGCCAAGGTACGGATGCGGATATCCACAACGGAGCGAAATCAACGAAATGCTGTGAGGAAATTTGACGTCGAAAAGCTACAATCGCAAGAGACCGCCAGAACCTTTGCTGATCGTATTTCTTCTAATCTCAATCAAAAAGTCCTATGCCGCCAGCAGCAAATGCGGAAGACCAGTGGCAGCGTTGCCAACAAGCCATCAGAGAGATGATGTACTGGGTTTCTCTCGCCCACCACAACGAAACCCCTGGTTTGATGAGGAATACAGCAAAACAAGAGGCGTACAAAGCGGCGCTGCATAGAAGGACTAGAGCTGCTTACGAGCTCTACGTGCGCAGGAGAAAAGAGGAACATCGACTTCTCAGAAAGAAGAAAAAAGAGCATGAGAAGCGCTCGATCGATGAGATTGAGATTGCAGGAATAATGTTCGAAAATTTTACAAAAGGGTAAAAGAACATGCCAGGGTTTCAAAGCCAGAACAGAAGCCTGCAGGGATGAAAATGGCAACATAGTAGTAGAATCGCAGTCGGTGCTGAGGATATGGAAGGAACAGTTCTGCAGACTGTTAAACGGCGATGATGATCAATATTCCGCTGTCAGGCAGAATGAGCCATTCAACAGTGACGATGGCAGTCAAAATTCCCGTCAACCCGATCAGAATGAAGTGAAGATAACGATATCTAAACTTAAATCCAACAAAGCTGCTGGAGCCGACGGTCTTGCCGCTGAACTTTTCAAGGCAGGAGGAGATGAGTTGGTAAGGAGCATGCACCAGCTCATCTGTAATCTTTCATCTGTAATCTGGTCGGACGAAAGTATGCCCGATGAATGGAACCTCAGCATCGTTTGCCCGATCCTAAAGAGAGGAGACACTCTGAACTGCGCCCACTACAGAGGTATAAGTCTCCTAAATATCGCATATAAGATCCTGTCTGCCGTACTATGTGAACGCATAAAACCGATCGTCAACAACCTGATAGGTCCTTATCAGTGCGGTTTCAGGCCGGGAAAGTCCACCATTGACCAAATATTCACACTACGGCAGATCTTGGAAAAAATCCATGAATATAAAATCGATACGCACCACCTTTTCATCGATTTCAAAGTTGCCTATGATAGCGTGTATAGAGACGAGTTATACAGAGCCATGTCTAGTCTTGGCATCCGTGCCAAGCTCGTCCGTTTGTGCAGAATGACGATGGAGAACTCTCGCTGCTCCATCAAAGTCGGTAAGAACATCACCGAACCGTTCGATGTCAGGAAAGCTTACACCATTGCTTGGGGGTGGCAATGGTGTAGTGGTAACGTCGTCAATTGCCACGCTAATGGTTCATGGTTCAAATCCTGATGTCAGCAAGCATTTATTTATTTCTCATGAAATATACCAAGTCAGTCCGATCATTTGCGAAAGCTTGTGTGAACACTACTGCGAAGGCATAACACTGGCAGTAGTTTGGTCATGTGGCTGGAAAAATTGTTCGCTCTGTTGATGATGATTTGTCCTTGACATCAATTATCGGGAAAAAAGTACTGTGAATCAGAAGCAATGACAATAGTAACAAAAAAAATTCTCCCCAGATATCTGGACGCCACCCCCGGAGAATAGTTGAAGCATAAAAACAACTGAGCTTCAAGAACCACTACACCAAAAATCTTTCTCTCTCTCTATCCATCCTTTCCAACGCCCGCAGAGTGTGCAAACATGTTACAGGTATTCATAACCCTTTGAGTGCGCGCAAATTATAAAAAAAAAAAAAAAAAAGCTCTTAGACAAGGCGACGCGCTATCATGCGATCTCTTTAACATAGTACTTAAGAGAATTGTACGAAACTCACAAGCTGTTGTTTCTATGGGCTAAAACGGCAATTGAGTAGCAAAGCCCTATCTCGAACTACTAAGGTAACTCTTTATAAGACATTAATCATCCCAGTCCTGCTGTATGGCGCAGAGGCATGGGCTTTGACAAAACCGGATGAGGATGCCCTTGGTTATTTCAAGAGAAAAGTTCTTCGAGCGATCTTCGGTCCCGTCTGCATAGACGGTGAGTGGAGGAGAAGGTACAATGCCGAACTATACGGCCTGTACAAGGACATCGACTTAGCCAGAAGAGTTCACATACAGCGACTAAGATGGCTGGGTCATTTAGAGGCCAACCTTCCCGCTAAGAAAGTCTTCGAATCCACCCCGGATGGACGGCGCAGTAGAGGACGACCTCGCGATAGGTGGCGCAAACAAGTGGAGGGGGACCTCAACCAACTTGGCGTGCGCAACTGGAGGCAGCTGGCTCGTAACCGTGCTGGCTGGAGAGGTTTGTTGGTTGAGGCCCAGGTCCACCCCGGACTGTAGCGCCATCTAAGTAAGTAAGTAAGATGTCAGGCTCTGCTCTGAACTAAAAAAGAACAACGCCTATAAGTTCATTTGAGTTCAACCAAGTTCATTTGAGTTCAATCTAGTTCATGAAAATAATTGTAAGACTAAGTTCATTCGGGTTCAATAGATTTCACCGTAATGAACTGCGTCAATAATGATGACAGGCATTTTTCGCAATACCTTTAATGCAATGTAATATTAAACTAAGTTCAACGAATGCAAGAATGAACGGAAAACGAAGTAACAAGTAATAAAATAAAATTGTAAGTTTTTAGTCTAAGTTTTAGATTCGTAATAAACAGAACGTTTTCGTTAAAAAACAAATCGTGTTCGTGTTTTTTTTTTTTGGAATAGTCCCGAAGGACATCCATAATTCCCGCACTGTGTGCAAACATATTAAAGGTATTCATAACCCTTTGAGTGCGCGCAAATTATTAAAAAAAAAAAAAGAAAAAAATCCTATAGACATCACCATATTAAAGGGAAAGTGGCTATGGCTGGCACATTATGGCACAAAGACAACTCCATCGCAAAATACCACCTTGATCAAAAAGTTACCGGAATTTATTCAGAAAATTAAAAATACAAGTTTATTCATCTAAATCTATATTGTCCCCTTCAAAGTAATCCCCATCGACTGCAACACACTTATGCCAGCGCTTGATCCAATCTTCGAAATATTTTTTATATTCGGTTTTCGGTATGTCCATCAGTGCTTCCTGCGATTTTTCCATTACTTCCTCTCGGCTGCTGAAACGTGTTCCCCGTAATGGCTTTTTAACTCGATTGAACAGAAAGAAGTCACAGGGAGCCAAATCAGGTGAATTCGGTGGCTGTTGGATGGTATTTGTTGCATTTCTCGTCAAAAAATCATGTCTTTTGCGACGTCAACACGGCCTCTTTTTTTGCATGAAATTGAGGTCTTTTGGCACCAACTTTGCTGCTACACGACGGAAATCCAAATCATTAACCAAAATGTCTTGGACGGATCCATAGGCAATGTTCAAGTCCTCCGCTATCTCTCTGATGGTTAATTTTATCAATGTTTTCGGTGGTTTTCGATGTCGATGGTCTGCCACTGCGTTCATCATCTTCGATTGACTCACGACCACTTTTGAACCGCTCGTGCCACTGGTAAACGACCGTTTTCTTTAGAGAATCGTTGCCGAAACACTTTTCCAACATTTCCAACGTTCGCGCACCATTAAATCCGTTTTTTACGGAAAATTTAATACAAGTTCGTTGTTGCAAATTTAAATCCATTTCTAAAATTGTAAAAAATCGCCAACACACACAGAGATAGATGTACTCTTGGCTACGTAACTTTTGCAAATGTCAAGCTATGACGCTAAGATTTAGATGGAATATCAACGACAGATGTACCAACTTAACAAAGAAAACAGAACTCAAATCGGAACGATGGGAGCGCCACACGGTTTTTATTCCGCGAACTTTTTGATCAAGGTGGTATTTCATATGTAAAGAATCTAAATTAGTGTAATTTTACTTTTTACTTATGTCCTGTATCCCCTTGTGGGTCCTAGGGCCTCTACTACGCCTACGCGCCATCGTGTACGGTTTCTGGCAATGTGTCTGAGTTCTCCCCAACTTTTCCCTAACTGCCGTGCCTCCTTCTCGACTGTTCTGCGCCATGTTTTCCGCGGACCGCCAGGTCTTCTGCCATTCTGAGTTAGAGGGTTCCATTGCATAGCATGGTTCGCTATGGAGCTGTCACCCTTTCGGAACGTGTGACCAATCCACTGCCACTTCCGCCGTTGGATAGTTGTGCCTATTGGTTCCTGACCCGTTCTCTCGTAAAGGTGTTCGTTAGAGATACGATTGGGCCAGAAAATCCTTAAGATATTGCGCAGACACCTATTAACGAACGTTTGCAGCTTTCTGGTGATAGTAGTGGTCACTCTCCACGTGCTGCAACCATATAGCAGCACGGATTCAACGTTGGAGCGGAACAGTCTTATTTTGGTGCTCAAACTGATTGCATTGCTTCGCCATATTTTGGACAACATCCCGAACGCGGACTTTGCTTTGGCGATCCTGTTGGCTATATCCAGTTCGGTTCCACCATCGGTCGAGACAATACTCCCAAGATACTGGAAATCCTCTACTCTCTCTACCGGTTGTCCAGCAATGCATATCTGAGGCGATGAGTTAGTTCCAAGGCTGATGGTTTTAGTTTTTGTCGTATTAATTTTCAGCCCGACGACACCTGCCTCCCTCTCCACATCTGCTGTCATTTGGTGGAGGTCCATAATTCTGTGGGAGAGTAAGCATACATCGTCTGCGTAGTCAAGATGCTTCAGTTGAGATGTAAGAGTCCATCGAATTCCTCCGTTTCCCGTCGACAAAGCTGCATGAAGCACATCGCTAATCACCAATAGGAATAATATTGGTGAAAGGATACAGCCTTGTCTTACCCCACTTTGGATCTCGAATTCCTCAGACAACCTTCCCCTGTGCAGAACGTGACATTTGGAGCCTTCATATGTAGCTTTGATAATAGCAATTAGTTTATCGGGAATGCCTCTCCTGCGTAAGGCACGCCAAATAAACTCCCTGTTGACACTATCGAACGCCTTCTCAAAATCGATGAACAGCAGGTGCAGTGGCGATCGATATTCAACACACTGTTCGATGATAATCCGCAGGGTGTTGATGTGGTCGGCACAGGAGGATCCAGGGCGGAAACCTGCTTGTTCGGCATCGAGTGTGTCTTCGAGATGTTGTTTGATTCGCTCAAGGATGATTTTAGCTATTATCTTAGCTACAGCAGGCAGCACGCAGATACCCCTCCAGTTTCCGCACTCCATTAAATTTCCTTTCTTAGGAAGCTTGACGATCATTCCCTTTTTCCACTCGTTAGGAAAGCTCTCAGCTTCCCAAGCTCTATCTATAAGTGGAAGCAGAAGCTCAGCCGATGTTGTTGGCGTTGCTCGTAAGAGCTCTGCTGGAATACCGTCAAGTCCTATCGCCTTGTTGGTTTTGAGTGCCTTGATCGCGGTAATGATCTCATCTTTACTGGGAGTCGTGGTGCGTATTCGGGAACTTCTCACCTCGGGCATCTCAGTCTGATTTGGGAGCATATCGCTAGCGAATACACGGTTTAAAACCGTAGCAAAATGCTCTTTCCATCTCTTGAGCTGGTCCTCATCCGAAATGAGCAAGGAGCCGTCTAGGCTTTTCACTAGGTATTGGCTGGAGCTGCGACCACCTGTCAGCTCATTCGTGATTCTGTAGACAGTCCTGCTGTCGCACCTCCGTGCAGCTTCTTCTGCTTCTGTAGCCAGCGCGTTGATGTAGTTGCGCTTGTCACGTCGTACGCTACGCTGAACTTCTCTCATCTTCATGCGTTATAGGGACTCTAGCTCGCTTCTCCCTGCTGCTGTGGTAGCTGCAACGCGAGCTTTTAGCTGTTTTCGTTCGTCAATCCGTCTCCAGGTGTCCTCGGAAAGCCACGCCCTATGTCTTCCCTGCGATCGACCGACAATTCTTTCAGCACCAGATGTAAAAACATTTTTCACAGCACACCAATGGTCTTGGATGGTTGCGGGCATTGAGCTGCTGATTGCTTCCACACCTTGCGAAAAGTGCTCCCTTAATTGTTGGCGCACTGAGGGATCACTAAGTCTATCGATGTTGAACCTGGGCATTCTTGTGTTGTCGTGGGATCTTCGAACTGCAGCAGTGCGTAGTTGGAGAGTAGCTATCATAAGATGGTGATCACGTACTATCCCCACATCTGCCCCTCGTCTGTTTCGGACGTCCAGGAGACTGCTTCTAAAGCGGCGGCTGATAGCAAAATGGTCAATTTGGTTGGAGGTTGCTTGCCTGTCATTGGAAACCCAGCTGACTTTGTGGCAGGTCTTGTGCTCAAACATGGTGCCACCTATAACAAGGCGGTTGGCATTGCAGAAATCCACAAACCTTTCGCCGTTGTCATTGCGGTTGCCTAGTCCATGCTTCCCGATTACATGTTTCAGCCCTTCGTTGTCGTTGCCTACCTTGGCATTCAAATCACCCATCACTATGACAATGTCTCCATTTGGTGTTGTGTTGAAGACGGCGCTTAAGAGATTGTAGAAGCTCTCCTTTTCGTCCTCAGACGAACTATTCGTTGGGGCGTAACACTGTATGATGGTGACGCGTCGTACTCTAGTCCGGAATCTGGCCGTCAAAATCCTATCACCATGAGGCTGCCAGGAAATCAGGCCCTTGCGTGCTGTTGTTGTTAGCAGTAGTCCGACTCCATATTCCCGCGTAATTTTGCGCATAAATGAAATAAAGACTTAAAAATGAAAATGAAATGAAATGAAATTATAGGTTGAGCTGTCAAAATATGAATAGAATATCTATTGATAGCTATTTTTAATGTTATATTTACTTTATTTCATTTATTCAACGTTTCAACAACACTTACAATAGACTTTAACAATCTTTAAGGCATAAATGTTGACATTTCATTACATTATTTTAAAATTAGAATTGAGATGACATGACAAAATTAGAATTATATTAAAACTTCATGTTAAATTCTGCGGTTAAAGTAAATTCAATAGAAAAGTAAGACAATTTATAATCTTAGATAGTATTATTTTGTATCTGTAATTTATGTGCATGTAATATGCCGAAAGAGAGTATCACAAAAATTATTCGCATCGTGGAGTCTTCTTACGCTAAGAGGAAGTGCGTTCCAAAGGCGAATGGCATGAATAAAGAATTGGCGTTCCGAGACCTGATATGTTACGCGAGGTGGAACCAACGTCAAAGAGCGTTGTGATTGTGCGAATTTTAATTTTTCGTATAAGTATTGAGGCTGTTTGGTGGTTATGACTTTCTGTAAATACTTCATTGTGCAAAAGTCAAGATACTTTTCTAATGTACAACCAAGTATCTTCTTAGCATGGGCGGAAACATGGTCATATCTTCTTAACCCAAAAACATAACGCGTTATATTATTAAATGCAACTTGTAATTTGCGTGTTACGATAGTGTTATTGCAACAGAAAATTTGACAGCTGTATGTTATTAGCGGCACGAGTAGAGTTTGTGCCAAAATTAGTCTTGTACTTGTCGGTGTGAAGTTTTGCGATAAAGATAGATTTCGCAGACATCCATATATTTTGCCAATTAACGTCAAAATATGGTTATTCCAGCACAGCGTTTTACTGAACCAAACACCCAGATTTTTGGCTTTGTGGACGAATCCAATTTGAGCATTTCCAAGATAAATGGGGGTAACAAATTTGGATCATCACCATTTCTACTGATTACAAGGCATTTTGATTTATCTGGATTTATACTTAAAAAATTGTCCTTGGACCAAGTAAGGATATTCTTGAGATCCTCATTGTGTTTATAAGCAGCATTATTGATAAGACCAGGCGCACTACTTATGTACAGGTGGACATCGTCGGCATACATATGCACAGCAGAGTTATGAACAACGTTTGGGAGGTCATTAATAAATATTGTGAAAAGCAGTGGGCCCAATATGGATCCTGGGGGACACCTGTGAAACTCGCTAAGAACTCGGATTGAATACCGTTTACGAAGGTCGCTTGTACGCGACCTGTGACATAGGACAAAATTAATTTTCCAGCGGACGAGGAGAAAGCAAACAAATTTTGAAGTTTTGCGACAAGAAGTCTATGGTCAACCGTGTCAAAAGCCTTTGAAAAGTCCAGCAAAGTTAGAAAAGTACAGTAGTTTTTATCAGTTGCTGCCCTTATATCGTCGGTTACTTTAAGCAATGCTGAAGTACAACTGTGATGCTGCCGAAAACCGGACTGGTACATGCAAAGTAGGTTGTTTTGTCGAAGATAAGCAGACAGCTAATAGTGAACAGTTTTTTCTAAGACTTTGGATAAATATGGAAGTATTGCGATAGGTCGGTATTCTGTTTAGGCTCTATGTGTTGCTTTCTTTTTAAGAATTGGGATAATCTTTGCAGCTTTCCAGGACTTTGGGAAATTGGATGTTGTTATGATTGTGTTGAAAAGATGAGTTAATGCTGGAATGACGTACGGTAGAATCATTTTTATAAAATAGGGGTGGATCCCGTCAACACCAATGGCTTTCGATTTTATTTTGAGGACAGCTCTAACAATATCCGTTTGTCCAACTCTGGAAAATTCAAAGGAACCGCTTGGTGCGATTACCGGAGATATACCAGTGTTTGTCGATTGAATTTTGATGAAATCACGATTTAGCTGGTTTGGATCAACATTATCAACTCCTGAATCAATTTTACCACAAATGCCTTGCTGACGTAAGTTCTTCCATAATATTTTGCTGGGAAGTTTATAGTTGAGATTTTCACTGTAAAAATTACGCTTGGCTTGCTTTATTTTTGAACATACAAGATTTCCTAATGCTTTATAAGACAAGAAAAATTCAGGGAGCCTAAAATATTTCCACTTCCTGTATATAGCATCTCGTTCATTTTTAAGTCTAAGAATCTCTGGGGTAAACCACTGATTGATGTTGGATTTTGTAAGCTTAGTTCTAAGAGGAACGTGGCAATCAAACAACTGTGCAGGTATTCAGCTTGCATGTCAGTTGAAGGTTCCGAAAATATTGGTAGCCAGTTTACACGTTGTAAGTCTCGCTCATCTAGCTACAGCAATGAGGACCAAACAGTGGTAAGACTTGAGCGGAGGGGGCTTCCCCGCTGATTCTATCAGCCGTCTACATGCCTTTTGATGCCAAGGAGGGACCGCCATCCACACTGACCCGCTCTCTTGTGCAAAAGGCGGAACAGGAAAGATGGGACTTGCTGCTGGGGTGTGATGCCAACTCTCATCACTCTCAATGGGGTAGCAGCAACACAAACTTACGCGGTGAGTCTTTATTTGAGTTTATAATTGAAAATAACCTTATTGTAGCGAATAGGGGTAACGAACCTACTTTTGTAGTAAAGAACAGGCAAGAAGTTATAGATGTAACTTTAGCCAGTAACTCGAGCACCCTAACTATTGACAAGTGGAACGTGATAGGGGAAGAGTCCTACTCCGACCACAAATTGATCGAATTCCTCGTGGGTAACAACTATGACTCTCCCAAACCTTACAGGAACCCCAGGAAAACCAACTGGGATCTATTTAACAACGAGGTGAGGAAAGGTGTAAGATCCCTGCAGGATAGCAACTGGTTCGGACCTGCCGACATTGACCGCAAGGCGGAGGATATTACATCCATTTTTAATGAAGCCTATGTCAAAGCATGTCCAGAAACCAAACGAAAAGTTAAAAAATCACCACCTTGGTGGTCACCTGAACTAGCTAGAATTAGGAGAGCAACTAGACACCTTCTAAATAAGGCCAAAAGAACTATGCTAGAAGCGGACTGGGAACAATATAAGTCCAGTCAGAGAAATTTCAAAAACGAGACACAGAAGGCCAAACGCCACTCTTGGCAGCACTTCTGTAATAAAATCAAGGGTACGACAGAATCTGCGAGACTGAGAAAAATTCTATCCAGGGAATCAAAAACTCTTGGATCTCTCAAGGAATCCGACGGAAGGTGGACTGAATCCTGTGCAGAATCGCTTAGCTCCCTGCTAAAAGCGCACTTTCCGGGTTGTACGGCCCATCCAGATAATAACATCGTAACTAACAGTAGTTTTGTAACGGAAACTCCGACAGATTTTATCACAGAGGAAAGAATTGAGTGGGCAATCGGATCATTCTCTCCCTTTAAATCCCCAGGACCCGACGGGATTATCCCGATCATGCTACAGAAAACAATAACCACAATCATCCCGGTACTTAAAGAACTGTACCTCAACAGCCTCATGTGGGGATATATACCTAGATCATGGAAAGAGGTCAAAGTGGTCTTCATACCCAAGGCCGGTAAAGCAAGCCACACTACTGCAAAGGACTTTAGGCCAATTAGCCTTACCTCCTTTGTCCTAAAGACCTTTGAAAGGCTAGCTGACATATACATCCGTAGTAAACTACGCCCAGGTGACATATCCCCAGCGCAGCACGCTTATACGAAAGGAAAAAGCGTAGAGACAGCGCTGCACTGTGTAGTCGGCTCAATAGAAAAATCACTGAAAAATAAAGAATATACACTAGCCGCTTTCCTGGACATTGAAGGAGCCTTTAACAATGTCAAAACGGAAGCGGTCAATAGAACTGTAACGAACCTTAATATTCACAATTCTGTGATAAAATGGATCGTCAATATGCTAAAGGAAAGACATATCAAAGTTGAACTCGGAGGTACTAAGCTCGAAGTCTATGCCTCAAGAGGCACCCCTCAAGGAGGGGTTATATCCCCACTACTGTGGGTTATTGTCCTGAACGAAGTCCTTCTTAAACTTAGAAACAGCGGCGTCAAGGCCATTGCATATGCGGACGATGTTGTGCTGCTAGCAACAGGTTAATTTCTCCCGACCCTGAGCGAACAAATCGAAGGGGCGCTGGAAATCATTGACTCCTGGACGGAGAGATGTGGGCTGGCGGTTAATCCCCAGAAGACAGAGTTAGTACTATTCACTAACAAAAGAATAATTCCACAATTCGTAACTCCTTCCGTAAGGGGTACTCCCCTGAGTATCTCCGATAGTGCGAGATACCTTGGCCTGGTGCTCGACAGGAAACTGAACTGGAGACTAAACATCAACGAAAGAGTCAAAAAAGCCACCATAGCTTTTTACTCGTGCAATAGAATATTTGGGAAGACTTGGAGACCGAGCCCCAAAATCATCCTATGGATGTATACAGCTATAGTAAGGCCAATACTAACGTATGGCAGCCTTGTATGGTGGCAGGCAGCCAGCAAAATAAATAACTTAGCTGCTATCACAAAAGTACAAAGACTAGCGTGCATCGCCACAACCAGTGCGATGAGAACGACACCTACAGCAGGACTCGAGGCCATTCTCAATCTGCTTCCGCTAGACATCTTTATACAAGTATCGGCAGCCCATAGTGCCGTAAGATTAAGCCAAACAGATAGCTGGAGACCAAATGCAATGGGTCACACCACGATCCTGCAGAGATATCTAGGCAGTGTATCTAATACAGACTACTTAACGCCTTACCTAGACTTCTTAAGATCATTCTCTAGCACCTATCCGAGCAGGGAAGACTGGAAAAATGACAGAACGCCTAACGAGCGATCCTTAGCTGTTTACACCGATGGATCCAAAATGGAAATAGGTGTAGGCGCAGGCATCTTCTCTGAAACGCTTGGCCTCTCCATGTCAGCTCGGCTTCCGAACTACAGCAGCGTTTTCCAGGCGGAGGTCCTAGCAGTTACAATAGCAGCTCGTGAGACTGCGATGAGGGCAATACCACGAGAGGATATCACCTTTTTCATCGACAGCCAGGCAGCGATAAAAGCAATATCTGCTATAGAAATAAAATCGAAGCTTGTGAAGTGTTGTAGAGAAGAGCTCAAGGTTCTTGGAACACAGCACGAGGTAAGGCTCTGCTGGGTCCCTGGTCATGAAGGCATTCCAGGGAATGAGAAAGCCGATGAATTGGCTAGAGGTGGCTCAGCACTAAGCTCGGACCAATCCGACCCCTCGGTGTACATCCCGCCTTGCGCCCTTAAGCTCGTAGCAGGAAACAAAGCCATAACGGAGGCTAACAATAGGTGGACCTGTTTAGATACTTGTGTCACCACGAGGAAGCTGTGGCCCGCTTTTGACAGAGTAAGAACCAATAGACTCATACAGAGGCACAGAAAATCCCTCTCTACTCTAATTGGAGTCATTACGGGGCATAACACCATGCGGTACCACATGAAAAAACTACGTGTGACTAGCGACGACCTTTGTAGAGGCTGCGGCGACGAGGAGGCTCAGGAGGACACCCCCCACTTTCTCTGTCATTGCCCAGGCCTCTATCATTTGAGAAACAAGATCCTTGGGCAACACTTCTTTGAGGATCTAGAAGAGTTGTCCAACAGACCAATAAATGACATCGCAAACTTCATCAAATCCTCTGGATGGTTTGTATCTAGGACACAGTGAGTACTTAGGATACTTACAAGACGGTATTTTTCCACGAGGTAGGGATTTCCTTTTTCTATCTCCTTTCCCCCCTTGGGTATCACAATGGGTCTATACTGACCTGAGTGTGGTGTGGAGGTTTTCTATCCCCCTACACCTGCCCACTTACCTAACCTAAGTCTCGCTCAAGAAGATCAGCTCGAACATTTTTGAAGTCCCTATATGAGTATTTCAATTGTTCTGTACAAGTGGCGAAATCAAAACAGGCAAAGAGGAGATCGTGTTTAGAAAATACAGGCGCAGAAACTTGGCTGTAAAAAACATTCCGAGTGTCGCTTGCAAGAAATAAGTCGAGGAGGGTACTACTTGAGTCAGTGAAATGAGTCGGAGTGGTCGAATTGAGAGGTTCAAGATTTAGTGTTTTCATATTTTCCATTAGAGAAAACGAAATAGCAGGATTTAAAATATTGCAGTTGAAATCACCACAAACCTTCTGCACTAGAATAACAAATTTCCGCCATTTCAATTGTTTTGCAATTTTTTTTCTTTGTCATCTTCTCTCAAATATGAAAAATGGCTGTGCTCAGGATTTTACTCTGAACGCTCGGTCAAATTATGCAGAGCTCATAGAGTGCGCTCTGAGCATACTCTGATCGAAAAAAGAAAAACGAATTCAGAGCTCTGATGTGTCTGAGCTAAAAAAGAAACACAAAAATTTTTTTGACAACTCAGGCTCTGCTCTGAACTAAAAAAGAAAAACGCCTATAAGTTCATTTGATTTCAACCAAGTTCATTTGAGTTCAACCAAGTTCATTTGAGTTCAATCAAGTTCATTTCAGTTCAACCAAGTTCATTTGAGCTCAATCTAGTTGATAACCCTTTGAGTGCGCGTAAATTATTAAAAAAAAAAAAAAAAAAACCTATAGGCATCACCATATAAAAGAGAAAGTGGCTATGGCTGGCACATTATGGCACAAAGACAACTCCATCGCAAAATATGCTATACAATGAAGTCCATTCACTCAATTAGACAGAAGATTGGTTCGCTCTAACCAAACGTGGCATAGAACAGATGAGTAGGATTCAAGGTCTTTGGGAAATAGTTGAATCGGATTGCAGCACTTGATGCAAGACGACGCGCAAACACGGTTGACGCCCTATGCCCCCCAATAGGCGTGTCGTAAAGGACTCCTAATTTATTTAAATGAAATCGAAGCCTTTACGTAGTAGCCTGGGTTGGGCGTGTAGACCGATGAATACGACCTAAGGAACGTACATCACATGGCAGTGTCCCTCACAATCACCACACCACCCAAGCTCAATTACGTTTAGGATCGTGCCGCTCCCCAAGCACGGTTCACGTCTGGATCCTTCCATCGAAGACAAATGCCCTGACTAAGGGAATGGCCCACACGATACCAAACACCGCGCAGCAAAACCAACCAACACGCATTCTAGGATCGACCTATCAAAGTGGGTCGTTTGCTGGGCTTAGAAACTGACCTACCCTCATTGGAATACTAACTGCTACAACAACAACAACAACAACAACAACAACAACAACAACGAAACAGACCAGACATACTTTTCATTCAACTCACCTGACATAGCCACCGCCATTGTGGTCCGCACGTTAGTATGTTTCAGAGCCTCGGCTGACAAATCAGCATCCAATTGCAGACTAGCCTTATCTATGGCCTCTACCCTACTCATTCGGGTCTTTACAATCTCGCCCACATACCGAGCGAAGCTCTCTTCATAGATGTGTTGAATTTCCTTGACAAAGTCTACCTGTGGAGTGAATCATTAGAATCGCTGGCGCCACACAAACACTAATTCGAACCAACTTTATCATTGTGGCACTTGAGAAACGATTGACTCGTACATCCTTTGGCTATCTCGTCACGCAACGCGTCTCGATCTATCACGCCGGCTGCAATGTACCGCAGTAGCCTCTTCGAGATTACTTGAGAGCACGCCGGTCCGGCGTGTCCGTCGAATATACCACAAATGAAAGCTACAGATAAGAAAAGTTCGGTTACTAACCCCAGAACACACTAGAACCCCCGCGTACTTACCATTTTTATGAATGAAACTCGCCTCTGTGCGGGAGTCTTCGATCGGCTTGTTGGAGCCCAACTGATTTGACTCGTATCCCATGAGTGGACTATCGCCGTCGGCGAATGTGTGCGTGAATTCATTCTCGCGCAGAACTAGGTTGACCTTAGAGGAGGTCGGGCGTGCGACGCAAAAAAAAAAAAAAAAGAGCACAAGGCCGACGGTGCAATGTAAACAAGTCTAGAGGAAGCGTAATTCAAGAGCGGAGTGAGTACTTACATCATATGGCGACAGTTGGGGCAGTTGTATCCAGCGGTGGGCCGTGGCGGAGAACTCGCGGGTTGCAATGAGGGAGTAGCGAATGTGGAGTGCATTTCGCAGCTGAGATGTTAACATCAGGGCACGGATGCAGGGCTGCTCTGGCGACTGAGGGCGATGGGGGCTCCAACTTTAGCGTCGATTTGATGACAAAAATCGGTGGTTTCAACGAACTGATGATTGATGACTGTGCAGCAAAAAGACTTGGAATTCCGCGGGGCGTGCTTGCAGTTGTTTTGCAAAGTGTGTTCTAATCGAGTTTTAATTTCTTTTTACGGGAAATTTTCTGTTCAAGCGAAACCTAAATTTATGTGATTGGTTTTCCACCAGTGACAGATGTGAGGTTGTCATATGGTGCGGATTGGTCGAAAGTTGTGGGTGTCGGTAAGAAGGTGTTCTATTTGAAAAGGAATCATTCAGTGAGAGAGATCTGTTGCAATAGGATGCGTGCCAATTTGATTTGGAAAATAAAAATTAAGTTAACGAATGGAAAAGTTGGACTGCGGTGCCTGGTGGATAGAAGCAGAAGCCAGTTAGCATTATAAGAATCTGTGTTTCATAAGAAGAACATGTACTTGTACCCAGCTATAGCTGTAATTTCATCAATGAAAATTCCAATATAATTCATAAATTAAAATGCAGTTTACAAATTGAAGAGTTAGGTTAGGTTAGGTAATGTTGAGTAGGGTTATGAGGTTATCATAAAACACTAGGCACCAAGTTGGGCCCATCGCGATCCCTAGGGAACCTTAACGGCAAAAATACCCAGACCAACTTTCCCATACACTTGATTTCCCTACTGAATTTGAAGATGTACTTATTATGGTTCCGGGACCTTACCTCTTCAAGGTTATCGAAGAAGTATCTTCTTCTTCTACTTTAGCCTGGCAATTCTTTGGCACACATAGTATAATGTGTTATATCCTCCGAAACATGTAGGTCATTGCAGTACCTGCAAACATCCGTATTGGATAAACCCAGACTCATAGCATGCTTCCTTAGAAGACAATGGCCAGAGAGTATTCCGATCGCTGTTCTTAGCACTGATTTTTCTAGTTTTATGATCTCCTCAGATTTCCTGCGGTCTAACACAGGCCACAAGGCCTTAGACTCCTTATGACCATCTAAGTTGGGCCATATTAAATTAGCTATGTTGATGATTCTATCCCGAACAATTCCCCTAGCCGCACACCTTGATGGTTTAATGTTACCGATTATGTCCCTATGCCAGAGCTCTGTTCCTCTTTTGGCCAGTTCGTCAGCCTTTTCATTGCCTTCTATATCGCAGTGTCCATGTACCCAACATAATCTGACACGGTTCTGCGTACATAATGCCTTAGAGTTCTTCTTGCGAAATAATTATAGTCCATTTGACAAGAGCGTGTACGGCAAAACTCGGAAATGTTTTGGGATACAAAATTGAATCAAAATACACACATTATACATGCTGATGACTATGGTGCTTTATTATTAACAACTTGTCCAGTTGCTTCCATTATCAATAATTGACTGGAGTCTCCTAGGTCTGCTTTCTACTAATTTAATTGGTACCAAATCCCTGTTTTGAAAAGCAGCCCCAAACGTGCACCTTTACCGCATGCTTGACGGCCAGCTGGATGAATTTAATTGTCCTTTGTGCATATTATGGTGGGCTCCGTGCCATAAGTGGTTAGTGTGTCGGACCGCTGCGAGTGAGGTTTGAATCCCAGAAAATACCAACAAATTTTTTTAAGATCCCACCTTTCGCGAACGTCTGACAAGCGTCCGAGAGTATTGTTGCCACGAGAAAGCTTATCAAAACAAATATTGCCCTTGAATAATATAACTCACACAATACGAGTGGTTGCGAGAAGATATATACTTAAGAAGCTGTTGCGCCAAATATTTATTTTATTTGCATACTATACTTTTTTTTTAAAGGAAACCTAAATCCCAGAGCACTCAGACTCTCCGGTCCATTGTAATGCCAGACAGGAATCTTTCTTTGTTGCAGTGGTTGGAAAAACTTTTATGTTATTCGTTTTCAATTTTATGCTCTGGTGACTGACCATTGCTGTTCCCCGCTGGGGCTGGAACTTGCACACATCAGTTAACGAGGAAACACACTATCCACCAAACCATTACCACCCCGCTTATTATACTTAGTTTTATTGGATTTGAGCAAAAAACGAGAAAATTGTGGACAATCAGTACAAGTAAGTCTACTTTTAGACGTAGACCCTTGAGGCTGGACTCACATAAGTGCAAAAGATTAAGGAAATAGAGCTGTGACTCGGGGGTAAATTTTTCATCGACTCATTTTGAGGTTTTTCTTTTCTCTTCTTTATTTTCATCTTGTCAACTGCAAAATAAAAGAGGAATGTTATGTTTAATGTTTTCAAGAAAAAAAGTGTAAAATATAACAAAAGAGAACTTCGAAAAGGCTCCAGCCTAGGTGTAAAAGCAGACGAAGCAGTGCACTCAATAGCGAAATGGATTGAAATGTAACTTCCTCTGTGGAAATTGTGTAGGTACATTGAGGAACGCCACAATGTAATGATTTATTAATTACTCCTTGTTCGTTTTGGGTAATCTGAAAACAAAGCAGCACTCACAAGACTCCAAACAACTTTTATATTTACAATAGATGTTACCTCTTACTTACTTACTTAGGTGGCGCTACAGTTCGGGGTGAACCTGGGCCTCAACCAACAAGCCTCTCTATTTAGCTCGGTCTTTAGCTAATTGCCTCCAGTTGCGCACTCCAAGTTGGTCGAGGTCCCCTTGAACTTGTGCGCGCCACCTACGGCGATGATTCCCTCTACTGCGTCGTCCCTCGGGATTAGATTCGAAGACTCTGCGGGCCGGAGCGTTGGTGTCCATTCGCTCTACATGTCCTAGCCATCTCAGACGTCCAATATAGATGTTACCTCGAAAAAATGCTTATTTCAAATCATTTATAACAAGTGCCGCCAAATACATTTAAGTAAACAAATTTAAAATAAGAACTCCTTTCCTTCCTCCTGTTTCATAAAAAACCTTGGTTAAAGTGAAACTTCAGTTCAATGAAACGTATTATTTAAAGGCACAAATCGTACATTCACACGGAGCACATAGAAGCTGATACATCTACTAAGTTTATGTGCCTGAATTGAGAGATCGGATTGATATAGGGTTGAGTTTCGATTCGCGTTTTCGTTTAAAATCGGAACGAAAGAGGAATTGGTTTGACGCTTCTTCGCCTGTACGTGGAGTTCCTTCGCTTTCCCTACTCTTTTATAGGATTTATACACGAAATGTCAACCCGATCACAGGCAACTTTGTTATCGAATCGAGTCAATCCTATCGAAATTTGCCAATTGTCTTCTATCACTCAAATGATTAGAAAACCCCTTAGCATTAAAGAGTGAAAACCCAATGATTCAAGCTAAAAGTAAAGTGTGATGTACTCTATCAAATGGTTTTGTAAAATCTGTGTAGTGTATGTACATCAACTTATAAAGCGAAAAAAATAAAATGCCAAGAACATGCAGTGTTCTCAAGCAGCCCCCCATGCTGCTTGATATTGGTGATCGGACGAGCGTGGTTGATCGTTTCGTTTTTGGGTTTTTGTGTCGAGGTCATTCTGGTTCACTAATTTCGCTAAAAAAGTTTTCTTCTGTAAATCTTATTGCAAATAGCACCTAACGCCACAACACTTTCATTCCAGTGCTTTTATATTTCATTTTCTACAAGCTTCACATTTTTCGAACACGCTCTTTTGATTTCCAACTAATTGAAGGTTATAACTTTATTTTAAGTTCTGACCTGCGCCAACATATTTTCTGCTTAAGACAAGCTGCCTCGTTTCGCCAAGATAACCATCGGCAATGTGTTAAGAAAACAGAATAAAATTCTGACTTAAATACCTTAAACGAGGCATGCACTTCGATTTGTTCCCCTTTTTAATATTGACCTCTAGTGCTGATGTTTGGTGTTGTTTTTACGCAGCTAGTTCCAATTAACGCGACTGCAGTTTTGGTTTTGTGCGGTTGTTTGTGTTCATTTTTAAATGCATTTGAATCAGACAACGTCAGTCCCCCGCTGATGACTAAAGTATGTCAGGTTTAATGAAAGGGGTATTTCTCCAAATTCATTCCAGAACAAGGCGAAAAGCATATGCATTATAAATTCGCATATGGTAGATAAAATATCTGCAATTGTGAAGACACTTAAAGTGAATCAGATTAGAAATATGTAGATGTAAAACATACGAGAGCCAAGGACACTGTTTCGCTGAAAACTAAAATGAAAGTTCTAGATCTTCCCTACTTTAGTGCTGGGCCCGCATCGGTTGGTACAAATTTTAATTTATGTGAATCAACGGTGAAAGTGATAAACAAAAATTAATCTTAAATTAGAGTAATTGTTGCTGCAGGTTTTTCCATCAGTCTCAAGAATTCTTCTCATGCACAAGACAATAGATGCAATTGAAGAAGCCAATATAACTGGTTTTGATTTACTTTCTTTTGCTTTTTGTTTTTTTATTTTTTTGAAAAACTGTGGATAAAATGAATTTACGTTTATGTCAATTTTCAGTGATTTTGTTAAGTAAATTGTAAAAAATTAAAGATATTTGTTTGCATTTTAAGTTTCCTGAAATCTAAGCCTCTCCTTTATATGGACTTCAAGTATCACTTAAAGCGGTTTCATTTTACGCTCTGTTTCTAGGAATAAATCTACCACGTTAATCGAGGTTTGCCTGTATTATCCACTAATTACACCCTCAGTCCCCGCTTCTTCTTCCTATTTCGTCGATGCTATGATCGGAACTCAAGGTATTATAACCCTCCCACTTCACTGCTCGCCTGTTTGACCTCAGAAAATATCGGTAGACATCTTGGTTTTGGATCATTTTGCTGGTGAAATGCTGGTGTTGTTGCATCTGCATGGCTCCATCGTCAGCAAAGAATATAAAGATGTACCTTGGAGTCCGTCACCTTACCTTCAAGTAGATAGCCAAGGACTGCAATACAGAACAAAGGACTTAAGACGCTTCCCTCGTGCACCCCGACTTTGATTGGGAACTCTTCGGTTACTCCACAAGGGCACCTAACTCTTTCTTTGCTTTCGCGTACATGTTTATGATCATATATATATATTTGTATATAGGGTTCTGGAACCTTTCTATGTCTAAGCGCCACCCATATCACATTTCGTGGCTACCTGTCGAATGCCTTTTCAAAGTCAGACAATACAACATGTACATCTTTTAAGAAATCACGATGTTTTTCCATAGTCATGTATTGGTGCATTTTAAATGTCTTCCGAAATGAAATTGGGAAGCGCAAGACTCTTCCAGAAGATGAACCCGAAGAGCTAATGGAACACCTTCGGTAGTTTTATTCTCTTTGGTAGAAAAAAAAAAGGATTTCTGCCCAATAGAAAACAGCATAAAATACCTCAAGTTATCGATTTAAAAGACCACCTTATCTCCTACCTTACCTTCGGTAAAGCCTCATCGTTCACTATTTACATATTCCCTCGCCCATCCAATTTCGTACTAGATTTCACACAAAAAACCCCCACATTCTGGTACATTTTCAGAAATAATGTACACCTGTTTCTGTCATAATTTTCGAGGGTGTTTATATTTTTTCTCCAATCATTTGCGAATAAAACTAATTAAAAACCAGTGAATCGTGTAAAATACTCAACGGAATTCGATGCTAAAATAGTTGGCCTGCACTTTGCCTCCATTTTCAAGTGAATTGTGTGCCCTAACGAGTGTGAAAAAATGATATGATACCAACGTCCGTGGATTTTCCCCATTTTTCGTTCCGTTTTTTCACTTTTTTTCATTTCCTTCTTCCCCCACGAAATTATCGTCGTCGAGATGTTTACCATTCGAGGTAATTATTAAGAAAATTGTCCAGTTTTTCCAAACATTTTAGTGGTTTTCGTGTGAAATTTTGATTTTCCCCGGAGGTTTTTCCGTTCCGTCGATGTGGTCTACCCGTTTCAGACATCTCGCAGTCGTTGTCGTCTCGTAATGTGAAAGCTGGATAGAAAGTTTTTTTCAGTGCATATGCCCTTCCCCCCTCGAGGCCCACGACCACAAACAGCAGCACCTTACACCAACAACAACAACAACACACCACCTCGTCGTTGGTTGCTTCTCTGTTTCTGTGTGGAGTTTGGTTAATTTTTTTTTTTTATTTTCTGCTCGTCTGTCCATTTGAACTGGCAAAAATGCGAGGCTTAAAGTGGAGATTTGTCTGCATAATTAATGTTTTATGCATGCAACGGTTCTGTGTGTAATATTCGGGTAAACCACTGGTGCATTTCATAAATAATTTGGGCAATGCACGAGTAGCAATGTCGGATGCTGGGCGATCAGTGAGAAGAGAGCCCACAATAGGCGGGATTTAAGTACATTTGGAACGGTCTGAGGCTTTTGTTGGTTCATGGCCATGGTGTGCTGCAATCGGTTATTGCTTTGGTTTGGCTTCGGTGGTTAAAAGTCGTTAAATTATGTAAAAAATGAAGCTGGCTGGTGATAGGGAGGTAGGGTATTTTGTTGAGTTTGCTCTGTGGCCAAGCTGCGAGGGTTGAGTCTAGGAGTGCGTGTGTCTGAAGCAGACTATTTTGTTGATTAATACTTGAAAACAGTACATAACTGTGCGGTGGTAATTGGTTTACCACAGATACCCAGTTGGAATTCATACAGTGCATCGGTGTGCCTATTTGTTTACAAACTCGTTCGATGTTTCACAAACACGCAGCGTTGATTCGTTGATAACATAAAGCAAACGTTGCTAACATTCACACAATAGATCATCCATCAATGGTTGGCGCATTTAACGATTGGTATGATCGTTGAAAGCTTCATTGATACCTGGGCAAGGTATTTGGCTTAAAATCAGGGTGACTCTCTAAAGGCTACGCCAAACAGAACTCGGGCCAGCGACGCGGGCAAGTGATTCTGCCCGCCGCGGTCGTAGTACTGCATAAATTTGATCATTCGTTCAAACATAATGCGGGCAAGTAAAGCGGGACAGTCGAAATCGCAGCGGGCAGATATAAGGTTGCATTTGTTTCTTTTTTTTTTTGCAAAGATCGCGACGGGCCAGCAGCAACAATGACAGATAAGGTGGAGAAATTTTTAAAAATTTTGAGATCTTTGGTGCGATGAGTTCGTTTATCATCTCAAACTGCTTTCGAGACATACGAAAATAATTGATGAAGCGGTCTTCAAATAAATTGAGTTCCTTAAAAAGACGATGGAATTCTGACGGTGAATTCCTTTTTTTATTTATTTCATGTGCCCACTTTCTTCTCTTTGATGCAAGAGTAAAAAGCAGAAGCTGTTCATCTTCCTCTGAACTACTACTCATGTACTACTACTACTACGATATTTTCTGAAGAAAATCACTTTAATAAATGGAACGCTGAAAGCTGTCCGCTTTATGCTTGACATCACAGACCGCGGCGGGCAACAGCGCGTTCTACCCGCGTTTTGTTTGGCGGAGCCTTAAGAATCTAAATGTGTCGGCGCCATATTTTGACCGCTGGTCATCTAAAGAGTCGATTGCACGGGCTATGTCTGGTTTTGCTGGCTTATACGAATTTATCCAAATTTTTTGGAAAAGCTAATGTGGACGTTTATGCCATTGAAAGAATCACTATGTAGGTCCTTCCTCCTAATTTGCAGGTGGAATCACAATTGAATTATATGTATTAGTCCCCGTATGTGAAAAAAGAGTGATGGCCCTTTTTTGAAATATTTTAATGTCGTTTTCCACTGGGCCAAAAGGAGTACTCTTTTTGTGTTCCGCACAGAAAAAGCACTCCCAATCATGTTCCATTGGCTGTTTGGAGTGCTGTTCCGGGAGTGTTTTTCTGTTCCGGATTTCATTTGGGAGTGCTTTCAAAATGCACTCACACATATAAACCCTTACATCGGACTACTTGTCAAAGTCATATGGTACAAGACGTATTCCTTTGTTTATTTTATTTTCTCAGTTGGGGCAAGTTAATAGAAACAAATATTACATTTTTTTTTTCCTCTTGTACAACCCATGCCCGCGTGGCAACGACACTTGAAAGATCTATTGTATCGGTGAGTTGGAGTGAATCTAACAGACGTACTACCTCCCTTATGAAAGTGAGTATGTCTTTAATAGCGGAGCATTTCAGTTCCACTGAAGTAAGTATCTCCTTGTGGAGAATACGTTTCCTTATCCAGTGTAGTGCCGGGCATTCACAAAGAATGTGTTCGGAGGTTTCATCCTCCTCTAAACAGAACCGACAGTCCTTCTCTTGGCACAGGTTCATCTTGTTAAGGTGGTATCTCAAGCTGCAATGGCCAGTAAGAAAGCTCACAAGCTTCTTAATGCTTTCCCTATCTAAGTTAAGGATTTTCTTATAGGAGTAAGGCTTGATTCATCGTTTGGATTGTCTTAGACCTGGCCCACTAGTCCAGTGGTCTAGACGAAGTTTGTTTTCCCATTCGTTAATCAGCGTTAAAGCTGTCGCCCAATTGATGCCACAATAAGGTTCAGGACCTATGAACGCAGATTCCGAGCCAGCCCTAGCAAGCTCATCTGCAGATTCGTTGCTCACAATCCCTTGGTGTCCGTGTACCCAACCGAGTTTTACCCTGTTGTATTTGGCAAGGTCTTGTAATGCATCGTAGCAGCATTCCACGGTTCTGGAGTCCATTTGGTTGGACGACAGTGCCATAAGTGCTGCTTGGCTATCTGAGAAGATATGTATTCTAGCGTCTTTGATCCCCTTGCGGAGATTGTGTCTGGCGCAAATCTCAATGGCATGGATTTCAGCCTGAAACACAGTAGGAGTCGTACCCATAGGTACCGAAATCTTTGTGTTGGGTCCAAAAACCCCAGCTCCAACTCCAGAATCCATTTTCGAACCGTCGGTGAACCAGACCAGACTTCTAGGGTCCAGTGTTGGAGCACCATTGGACCAGTTTTCGCGGTCCAATATTTCAACTTCGAATAGCCTACCAAAGCTGTGTTGCCTGACCATAATATCTGGTAGAGTGCAAAACATGTCTCTTTTAGGGATTGAGTTGAGTATCTTTAAATGTCCCACAAGGTCACCTGGTTTATACTCGTGATCTAGCTGCAGCCTGATGGCATATCTAGCAGCCATCTTCCTAATGAAGATTGGTAAGGGTGTGTACTCCTTCCGTAAGGGGTACTCCCCTGAGTATCTCCCATAGTGCGAGATACCTTGGCCTGGTGCTCGACAGGAAACTGAACTGGAGACTAAACATCAACGAAAGAGTCAAAAAAGCCACCATAGCTTTTTACTCGTGCAATAGAATATTTGGGAAGACTTGGGGACCGAGCCCCAAAATCATCCTATGGATGTATACAGCTATAGTAAGGCCAATACTAACGTATGGCAGCCAGCAAAATAAATAACTTAGCTGCTATCACAAAAGTACAAAGACTAGCGTGCATCGCCACAACCAGTGCGATGAGAACGACACCTACAGCAGGACTCGAGGCCATTCTCAATCTGCTTCCGCTAGACATCTTTATACAAGTATCGGCAGCCCATAGTGCCGTAAGATTAAGCCAAACAGATAGCTGGAGACCAAATGCAATGGGTCACACCACGATCCTGCAGAGATATCTAGGCAGTGTATCTAATACAGACTACTTAACGCCTTACCTAGACTTCTTAAGACCATTCTCTAGCACCTATCCGAGCAGGGAAGACTGGAAAAATGACAGAACGCCTAACGAGCGATCCTTAGCTGTTTACACCGATGGATCCAAAATGGAAATAGGTGTAGCGCAGGCATCTTCTCTGAAACGCTTGGCCTCTCCATGTCAGCTCGGCTTCCGAACTACAGCAGCGTTTTCCAGGCGGAGGTCCTAGCAGTTACAATAGCAGCTCGTGAGACTGCGATGAGGGCAATACCACGAGAGGATATCACATTTTTCATCGACAGCCAGGCAGCGATAAAAGCAATATCTGCTATAGAAATAAAATCGAAGCTTGTGAAGTGTTGTAGAGAAGAGCTCAAGGTTCTTGGAACACAGCACGAGGTAAGGCTCTGCTGGGTCCCTGGTCATGAAGGCATTCCAGGGAATGAGAAAGCCGATGAATTGGCTAGAGGTGGCTCAGCACTAAGCTCGGACCAATCCGACCCCTCGGTGTACATCCCGCCTTGCGCCCTTAAGCTCGTAGCAGGAAACAAAGCCATAACGGAGGCTAACAATAGGTGGACCTGTTTAGATACTTGTGTCACCACGAGGAAGCTGTGGCCCGCTTTTGACAGAGTAAGAACCAATAGACTCATACAGAGGCACAGAAAATCCCTCTCTACTCTAATTGGAGTCATTACGGGGCATAACACCATGCGGTACCACATGAAAAAACTACGTGTGACTAGCGAAGACCTTTGTAGAGGCTGCGGCGACGAGGAGGCTCAGGAGGACACCGCCCACTTTCTCTGTCATTGCCCAGGCCTCTATCATTTGAGAAACAAGATCCTTGGGCAACACTTCTTTGAGGATCTAGAAGAGTTGTCCAACAGACCAATAAATGACATCGCAAACTTCATCAAATCCTCTGGATGGTTTGTATCTAGGACACAGTGAGTACTTAGTTCTTTCTTTAGGATACTTACAAGACGGTATTTTTCCACGAGGTAGGGATTTCCTTTTTCTATCTCCTTTCCCCCCTTGGGTATCACAATGGGTCTGTACTGACCTGAGTGTGGTGTGGAGGTTTTCTATCCCCCTACACCTGCCCACTTACCTAACCTAACCTAACCTAAGGGTGTAAGCCCAACAATAGCTTCCAGAGCTGTCGTAGGGCAGGTGCGCATCGCACCTGTAATGCCAAGACAGGCAATTCTTTGCAACTTCCGCAACTTGTTTGCCGTTGTCTGCTGGAGAGTTTTTGGCCACCAGACGATGGCCGCGTATGTGATAATGGGTCTAACCATCATTATGTACAACCAATGTATCATCTTAGGAGAGAGACCCCAAGTTCTGCCGTATAGGCGTTTACTAGCCCACAGTGCTCTAGTAGCGCGCTCAGTGGCGGACTTGATATGTGAATTCCAATTAAGTCGTTTGTTAAGAATTACACCAAGATATTTGACCTCGCAGGAATAAACAAATATTACATAGATATAATTAACAAATTGATAATATGTTAATAAAAACATGATGGGATTGCTAATATCCTTTTCCATTGGGCAAAAAGAAGCCATTTTTTGCTGTGTTCATTCAGCAACACACGCAGAAGTAAGCAGAGGACGATTTCACATGTTCCATTGGAATCAAAAAGGAGTGAAATCGGGAGTGAAACCAATGGAAAACGACATAAGTGTGAAGTAAATTTTCAAGATATTTAAGATAATATATTTGAGCAGTAAAAAAAAAAATATTTTTGTTTCTTTGATAATGTAAAAGTTAAGTTGATTGGAATTGCTTCGTAATGAAAATAGATTAATTAAGATTAATGTTTTCCAAATAAGAAACAATCATTAAACATTGCCACCTTTTGGGACTTTTTAAAATATTGGCTCTAAAAGGTTTTAAGGACACTGAAAAAAAAGTTGTTTTTTTTAATTAGGGCTTTTTTTTTGACACCGGATCGCGATCAAGTTTCATTTTTCTTTCAAGAAATCAACTTTCTGAATTTTTTAGAAGCTGTACGTCTCGTGAAAAGAAAAAAATTAATTTTTTCGTAGAAAAGGCGATAAACGAGGCCAATATTGAAATTTCAGAGCAAACAAAGAAAATTTTAACTGATTTTGCTCATGAACATAAAAGAAAATGGCTGAGTGCGTCAAGAAATTACAACAACTTCTTAAAACAAAATACAAATTGGTTAGAAGGTGAAATTTCCTTTGCATGCCGAGCGCATGGTTTTGTTGGACGGCCTCAAATGGATTTTTCGGACATAAACGAACGATCAAAGAGACGTAAAACAGAAGATTTATGTTCTAATTACAATACGTAAGAATTAAGCTATGTTGCGCAGATGCAACTTCGAGAACAAGGAAAACCTTACTCCTCAAATGTGATGAAAAACATAATCTTTTCAACTCCTTCACGCGCTGAAGAGTACCAAAAATCTTTTAAAAAAAAAATGGACCAGAAAATTATTCCATATACAGCAGAGGAAGCTCTTTCAATAGTTGTTGAAGGAAAATTAACCAAGTTCCAATACAATGTTATTAGATATTCTGCAATAAAACATAATAACCATATTGTTGCTGACTCAATCCAACTTCAGATATAAAATATTGCCACCACGTCCACCGAAGAATCTCCCTATTTCCATACAAAAAAATACGAAGATGAACCACTCTTGGTAAACAGCAATTTTATTTTCTATAAATGATATTATACAAGGGATAAAAGTTAAAAAAGGTTTTATTTTGCTTTACAATGTTCCAACTTACATCCGTCTTAGGATTAATTGGCAGCAACAAAGAACAATAAAAACAGAATCAAAATTTAACTACAAAGCACAAACAACGACTTTCTTTACTTTACAAAGCCAAACATGTAAAAAAAATGAATTTCACCATCTATCTAAATTCAGATACAAAAACCTTTGAGCAGAACAAAATAGTGCTACCAAACTCAGAATATAATTATCTTCGATGTCTCATGTTATCGACGCATTGAGTTATCGAAGTATATGAAATGTTGCTCGATGACACTCCGGGGGCCGTCTGAACTCCTAATGAGAAGACTTTACATCCAGAACAGTGATCCTTCCGACTGATCTCTTTTCCTTAATTGAGCCATTAGGTAATTGAACGTCCGCCATTCGCACAACTCCATCCGGACCAGGGTAAACTTTAACAATACGACCCAATTGCCAAGCTGAACGTATCTCATTAGGCTCCACAACAATAACTAAGTTGCCTACCTCTACTTCCCTTGTGTCTTTGTACCACTTTGATCGCCTCGTGATATCCGGTAGATACTCGGTGTACCAGCGTCTTGTTAGTTGAGCCATTAGGTGTTGAGATCGACGACTATAGAGTTTGCTAAACATATCTCTCTCAGAGAAGGTTCCGGGGGCCGTAACGTCTCTATCATCCTCTCCAAATAGCATTGAGTTCGGAGTTAGTGGTCTGGGGTCTTCGGGATCGACTGGAACGTGAGTGAGTGGTCGGCGATTTATTTGTCCTTGAGCTTCCATAAGAGCATTTCGCAGGACATCTTCCCGGGGGATCAATCCTCGGAGAACGAAGTCGACACTTCTCTTAATCGACTGGATGAGGCGCTCCCATGCTCCTCCCATCCACGGTGAATAAGCTGGAATGAATCGCCAAACAATTCCCTCGTACTTCGCAGAGAATTCACTAAGGGAAGTCTCCATCGCCTTGACATCCCTGTCCAACAGGTTCTTTGTACCGACGAAGTTGAGGCCGTTGTCACTATACAGGAACCGAGTGACAACACGGTTGATAACAAAACGCCGAACAGCCATAGTACATTTGTCCAAGCTTAAATCGTTGAGTAATTCAATCTGTACTGCTCGAAACGTCAGACAAGTAAAAATCATACCATATCGTTTTACCGTGCCACGTCCAAACTTAACCAACAGAGGGCCGAAACAATCGACGCCGACATGAGTGAAGGGTCTTGAATCAAAAGCCAAACGCGCCTCAGGAAGCTGACCCATCAGCGGCATAACAGGCCTGGCTTTAAGACGTTTGCACATGTTGCAATTAAACTGCACTCTTGCGACTGCTCCTCGTATGCTTATTACCCAAGCACGTTCACGGATGTCCGAGATTGTCGTAGCGGTTCCCATGTGAAGATTCACCTCATGATAATGCAGAATAAGTAGATCGACTAATGGGTGATTCTTGGGCAGGATCGCCGGATTGCGTGCCGCGTAAGATGTTTTTGCCTTTTGTGCCCTCGAACTCATCCGAACCGTTCCTTCCACATCAATAAATGGCGACAAGCTGAAAATAGAGCTCGCAGGGTTCACCTTTCCATTCTCTCTTAAAGATGTAACATCTGCTGGAAAAGCGTCAAACTGAATCTTGCGGAACAACCAACTTTCAGCACGATTGAACTCGTTCGGCGAGATGAAAACTTCTCTCTCAACGGTCTTTTTGCAAAGAATGTCCTTAAAGCGTAACAGAAGAGCCACTACTCGCACAGATGAGGACCATCTTGCTCTGAATCTGGCGGATAGGTTGTCGTAAACGCCGTACGAAATCGTATTTTGTTTCACATGAAACAAAAATTGTGTATCCAAATCCTCGTTCACCGAATCAACGAGAGTCTTACCTGGTTTGATGGGCCATTCACACACGGGACGCCTGAGGAAATCCGGACCTCTAAACCATCTCGTCTCCTGGTTCCCCATTGATGCGTCGAACCACTTAGTACCATCATCAGCGACGTTATCGGTGGAACCGATGTAAAACCAATCACGAGGAGAAGTTGAGTCTAAGATTTCTCCAACTCGGGTAGCAACGAATGATGGGAACTTAAATTTCGTTGAGTTAATCCAGGAAAGTACGGTTTTCGAATCGCATAGGAAACGCACTTCGTCAAACCGAATTGTATGAGATTCTTTGATTGTTGACGCCAATCGCACACCAAGAATTGCGGCCTGTAACTCCAAACGAGGTATTGATAATTGCTTTACAGGAGCCACCCTTGCCTTTGCCATGACTTGCGCAACTTCTACTTTATTGCAGCGCTCAAAGCGTAAATAACTCACAGCAGCAAAAGCTTTCTCAGACGCATCGACAGGCTTACCTTAGAGTCATCAGGATTCCACGAGACATATCGGCGGGGAATTCTAAGCTTCTCGATATTCTTGAGCTCCTTGATGAAGTTCAACCACTGTAGCCGCAACTCAGATGAAACCGGCTCGTCCCAGTCAAATCCTACACGCCATACCTCCTGAAGCACTATGCGCCCTCGAATAATATAAAGAGAAATGATACCAAGTGGATCGAAAATCCTCATGATCGTTCTTAGCATCTGTCGTTTAGTTATGGCAGCATCCGAAGCCAACATCCCCTCTATAACCTCATCGTCCGAAAGTTTGTATGAGAAATAATCCGTTGATGGCTGCCAGTACATGCCTAAAACCTTGGCGACAAAACTATCGCATTCGTTTGGATCAATGCTGACCAGCTTGGAGTTGACATGACTTTCTGGAATCTGCTTTAGAAGATCAGGGCTATTTGACTGAACACCGACGAGGTCGAAATTCATTGAGTGGCAGATGCGAATGGCGTCTTGAGTTACAGAAACAGCAGAGTCAACCGTATCGTGACTGTTAAAATAATCGTCGACGTATGTTCGCTTGGTCAAGCCATCGACTGCTTCCGGACATTCAGCTCGGAACAGATTAGCGTGGTGATTTTTCACGAACTGCGAACAAGTAGGCGAACATCTGGGGCCGAACATCATAACCTGCATGATATACACTGTGGGTTTCCGGGAATTGTCACCATCACGCCATAGGATACGTTGGCACTGCTGGTCTTCCTCCTTGATACGTATCCGATGGAACATCTCCCTGACGTCTGCGTTCACAGCTACCTCGCGTTCTCGAAATTTAAATATTCCAGCATGAAGTGGAACGAGGTTATCTGGACCCTTGAGCAAATGAGTGTTTAACGAAACACCGTTGACTTTCGCAGCCACATCAGAAACACACCTGGGTTTAGACGGAACCTTGTTAGGATTTTCCACGATGAAGATCGGAGCATACCACACTCTTGGCCATTTTATTTTCAACTCATCTTCCGAAGCGATCCTGGCATAACCTTTGGATACTAACTCCCGCATGTGATTATTTTGCCACTCCAGAAGATGAGGTTTCCTTTTCAAGGACTTCTCCAATCCAATAAGGCGTTTTTCAGCCATTGGGAAACTATCAGGAAGTTTAACATCATCGGCACGCCAGAGAAGACCAATCTCGTACTGATTACCAACCAACTTTAAAGATCGCTCCATAATATCCATTGCTCTGGTGACTTCTCGACTGACTAAGTCACCCTTGGAAGGCATGACACCAAACTCTTCCGTGGTAAAATGACGCTTGACGAGCTCATGCAATTCATCTTCCTTCTTAAAAGCGTCGTGGAACATAAACTTCATGGAAGGCCTAGATGCCTGATGGACGCAAGATATATTTAGTGTTTGAGCTGACTTACCATACACAATCCAGCCAAGCAATGTTTTCAAGGCGTAAGGCTCTTCATCACTGCCATGACGCTGCCCGTGACCCAACAGGAACTTCGCTTGATTCAGTCCAAGCAAAATCTTGGGCTTAGCGTCCACGAGATCTTTAAGTGGGAGGCCTCTAAGATGAGGATACAAAGATTACAGCTAAGCAACATCAATCGACTGGCTGGATAGCCCCAAATCCTTGACAGTGTAGACATCCTTCAAGACATACTGCTTACGTTTGTTAACACCAGATACAGTTAAAGATGTTCGGATAGAGTCCTCTTGACGAGTAACCCCTTTTGTCCACTGAAGAGTGAGTTCTTCTGGCTTCCCTTCAAGCCCAAGCTCGTTGAAAAGATCCTCTTCGAGCATCGTTAGCGACGAACCATCGTCGAGAAAGGCAAATGTATCCACGAACTTCTTCTCACTTCCATGAATCCGAATTGGGACAACCTTAAACATAACAGCGAGGTTAGTGCCGACATGGGACGAATGCACATGCGTTTGAGGAACGAACTGAGCTGCTGTTGGGTTCAACATAGGATTACTACTGGTAGAAGACTGATGCAGTAACGGATGGTGGCGCCCAGTACATCCACTGGTCCCACATGTTCTTTTCCTGGAGCATGTTCGCCAATCGTGTTTCGACGGATCCAGACAAGAGAAGCAAACTGATTTTTCCTTCGCATACGCGAGTCTTTGCTCCGCTTTCATCGCCTTGAACTCGCCACACTGACTCAATGGATGTTGTTTATAATTACACTTTCCGCACGAAGCTACTAGCACAGCTGACGAGACTGGATCATGTGTCAGCATTCGCGATGACTTGGGGAAACTTTGTGTTTTCTTATTGTCAATCGGCCCTACAGGCTTCATCAGCTCAGGTGGCAAGTCAATCACCTTCTCCGTCAGGAACTCCGCAAAATGCTTCAAATTGGCATTTGGAATAGCAGCTTTCTTTTTCTGCCAGTCTTGATATAGCCCAGCACCTAGCTTGGAAGCGAGACTCGTCATCACGTATCCATTGGTAAGATCCTCTTCCCTTTTCATCGATTTGATGTCGGCTACGAAACCATTTACCTTTACTGCCCATAGACGAAGCTTTGGATCAGAGTTTGACATTAGCTTTGGAAGATTTAGCAACTCTGTTGTCAAATCATGAACGAGAACGTCGTAGCGCCCAAATATGATACGTAGCAAGTCGATAATTGCATCCGCGTCTGAGGAATATTTCAAGCGATCGCTCACAAGCTGATACGCTTCACCTTTCAACGCCTTTCGCAGACGAGCTACGTTCTCCTTGTCGGTGTATCTTCCCTCGATCGTAGTAGACTTGTAGACTTCTTCAAAATATGTCCATTCTCGCTTATTGTCACCGGAGAAAATCGGCAACTCTTGAACATTGCTGCGGTTAAGGATCGTGAGCAAATTAGCCATGTCTATCTCCCGAATCGAAGAATCGCGACTGCTTTCACGACGTTCAGGTTTCTCGCGAATAGGGGTGGACTCACGAACAGGAACCGAACTATTCAACAGCGACCGATGATTGGCTTGTATTGCTTTTATTATTTCTAACCTCTCATCAGATTTGACAACAGCTGCACTTTTGGAAGTACTGGCAACAACAACTTCCGCCTGTTCTTTCACCGATTGGGACAACTTTAGCTTCATCTCCTCAAGTTCAATCCGCAACGCTGCAAGCTCCTTATCGCGTTGGGTTACTGAAGCCTGTGCTACTGCAGCTGCTTCTACCAAAAAGTCTATCTGGTCCCCAACTTCAATTACTGAGCCTGCTGGTTGAGAAGCTTCCTTAGCCGCATGCCCAGGCTCTGCATCTTCTTCTTCCGTGAGTTCGCAGTCCTTCTCTTCACAAAACCATGGCGTGACGGAATCGTAGAGGTCGGGATCAAAGCCATGACAAGTGTAATGCCACCAACGCTTGCACTTATCGCAAGACACCATTTAGTCATCATCCTCCTTACTGCAACTCGGGGACTTGCAGCTATGTCCTGATTTCATCATGCTGAGAGCTGGTTACTTTATTACCATCAATAAATAATCAATTACCGCAAAATGACGTTGCAAATCAACGTCTGGGATAAAATAAAATTATGTTGCTGACTCAATCCAACTTCAGATATAAAATATTGCCACCACGTCCACCGAAGAATCTCCCTATTTCCACACAAAAAAATACGAAGATGAACCACTCTTGGTAAACAGCAATTTTATTTTCTATAAATGATATTATACAAGGGATAAAAGTTAAAAAAGGTTTTATTTTGCTTTACAATGTTCCAACTTACATCCGTCTTAGGATTAATTGGCAGCAACAAAGAACAATAAAAACAGAATCAAAATTTAACTACAAAGCACAAACAACGACTTTCTTTACTTTACAAAGCCAAACATGTAAAAAAAATGAATTTCACCATCTATCTAAATTCAGATACAAAAACCTTTGAGCAGAACAAAATAGTGCTACCAAACTCAGAATATAATTATCTTCGATGTCTCATGTTATCGACGCATTGAGTTATCGAAGTATATGAAATGTTGCTCGATGACACATATGTATCCAAACTACGCAGCTATTATAGAAGCAAAAATGTTATCCTGATAGCTTGGTCATAACCGAATCAGTCGCAGAAACACTTCTTCAAAGTTTACAAGAACACACAATTCGACGTTTATTTCAAGGAATAGAAGATGTTAGATAGAAACATTGCCTATTAATGAAATGTGTAACATTAATCTTATTTCCAAATGGGGTTGTGATGGAAGCTCAGGCATGAGTGAATATAAACAACGATTTACAGACCCCAGCCTTTCAGATGCTAGTATTTTCTTAACATCTTTTGCTCCTATCCAGTTAGGGTCAGGTGACCCAGAATCACATACTTACTTACTTAGATGGCACTACAGTCCGGGGTGGACCTGGGCCTCAACCAACAAACCTCTCCAGCCAGCACGGTTACGAGCCAGCTGCCTCCAGTTGCGCACGCTAAGTTGGTTGAGGTCCCCCTCCACTTGTTTGCGCCACCTACCGCGAGGTCGTCCTCTACTGCGTCGTCCATCCGGGGTGGATTCGAAGACTTTCTTGGCGGGAACGTTGGGCTCCATCCGCTCTAAATGAGCCAGCCATCTTAGTCGCTGTATGTGAACTCTTCTGGCTAAGTCGATGTCATTGTACAGGCCGTATAGTTCGGCATTGTACCTTCTCCTCCACTCACTGTCTATGCAGACGGGACCAAAGATCGCTCGAAGAACTATTCCCTCGAAATAACCAAGGGCATCCACATCCGGTTTTGTCAAAGCCCATGCCTCTGCGCCATACAGCGGGACTGGGATGATTAATGTCTTATAAAGAGTTACCTTAGTAGTTCGAGATAGGGCTTTGCTACTCAATTGCCGTTTTAGCCCATAGAAACAACGATTGGCAAGAGTAATTCTCCGTGTGATCTCCCTACTGATGTCATTTGCGGAGCTGACCATAGAGCCTAGGTAGACAAAATCCTTTACTACCTCAAAATTGTATCTGTCTATTGTGGCGTTCTGTCCAAGACGCCGATGTTGGGTGTCCTTTTTTGTAGACAGCATATATTTTGTTTTGCTTTCATTGACCGCTAGACCCATCTTTGCTGCCTCGGACTCAATACTCGTAAATGCCCCATTGACTGCCCGCAGAGTTCTTCCGATTATGTCAATGTCATCGGCATAAGCGAGTAGTTGTACAGACTTGACGAAGATTATACCTCCGGGGTTGGCTTGTGAGTTTCGTACAATTCTCTCAAGTACTATGTTAAAGAGATCGCATGATAGCGCGTCGCCTTGTCTAAGACCTTTCCTGACAGCGAACGGTTCGCTGATGTTCTTACCGACTTTGAAGGATCAGCGAGAGTTCTCCATCGTCATTGTGCACAAATGGACGAGCTTGGCTCTGTATAACTCGTCTCTATACACGCTATCATAGGCAACTTTGAAATCGATGAAAAGGTGGTGCGTATCGATTTTATATTCATGTGTTTTTTCCAAGATCTGCCGTAGTGTGAATATTTGGTCAATGGTGGACTTTCCAGGCCTGAAACCGCACTGATAAGGACCTATCAGGTTGTTGACGATCGGTTTTAGGCGTTCACATAGTACGGCAGACAGGATCTTATATGCGATATTTAGGAGACTTATACCTCTGTAGTAGGCGCAATTCAGAGGGTCTCCTTTCATCAGGTGCGGGCAAACGATGCTGAGGTTCTATTCATCGGGCATACTTTCGTCCGACCAGATTCTACAGATGAACTGGTGCATGCTCCTTACCAACTCATCTCCTCCTGCCTTGAAAAGTTCAGCGGCAAGGCCGTCGGCTCCAGCAGCTTTGTTGGATTTGAGTTTAGATATCGCTATACTCACTTCATTCTGATCGGGTTGACGGGAATCTTGACTGCCATCTTCACTGTTAAATGGCTCATTCTGCCTGACAGCGGAATATTGATCATCATCGCCGTTTAACAGTCTGCAGAAGTGTTCCTTCCATATCTTCAGCACCGACTGTGATTCTACTACTATGTGGCCATTTTCGTCCCTGCAGGCTTCTGTTCTAGCTTTGAAACCATGGCATGTTCTTTTTACCTTTACCTTTTTACCATGTTCTTTTTCGAACATCATTCCTGCAATAAAGTCTCTCAATTTCCTCGATCGAGCGCTTCTCATGCTCCTTTTTCTTCTTTCTGAGAAGTCGATCTTCCTCTTTTCTTCTGATCACGTAAAGCTCGTAAGCAGCTCTAGTCCTTCTATGCAGCGCCGCTTTGTACGCCTCTTGTTTAGCTGCATGTGCTTGCCGGCATTCCTCATCAAACCAGGGGTTTCGTTGTGGTGGGCGAGGGAAACCCAGTACATCAGAGGCGGCATCTCTGATGGCTTGTTGGCAACGCTGCCACTGGTCTTCCGCATTTGCTGCTGGCGGCATAGGACTTAGATTAAGATTAGAAGAAACTCGATCGGCAAAGATTCTGGCGATATCTTGCGATTGTAGCCGCCCGACGTCAAATTTCCTCACAGTATTTCGTTGATTTCGCTCCGTTGTGGATATCTGCATCCGTACCTTGGCTACAACTAGGTAGTGATCCGAGTCCACGTTGGCTCCTCGGAAAGTCCGGACACCCAGAATACTGGAAGAGTGCCTTGCGTCGATCGCAATGTGATCGATTTGGTTGACGATTTTTCGATCAAAGGAGAGCCATGTTCCTTTGTGAATATCGAGACGTGGGAACCGCGTACTAGCTACGACAAAGTTTCGCCCCGCCGCAAAGTCGATTAGCCTGAGTCCGTTGCCGGATGTGATGTCGTGCAGGCTGTGCTTTCCCACCACGCTACTAAAGACTTCCTCTCTTCCTAGCTTTGCGTTAAAGTCGCCTAGGATAATTTTAACGTCGTGGCTAGGGCATTGTTCATACGTCTTGTCCAAGAGCTGGTAGAAGTCATCCTTTGACGCGTCGTCCTTCTCCTCGTGAGGGGCGTGAATGCATATTAGGCTAATGTTGGCAAATTTAGCCTTGATACGGATAGTCATGAGGCGCTCGTTCACATGCCGGAAACTCTAGACTTCTTGCCTAAGTCTACCTCCAATGACAAATCCGCACCCGAAAAGACGCTGTCCTTGTTGTCTGTAGCAGTCGCCGTAGTAGATGTCGCAGTTTTTCATCTTCCTTTTGCCCGGCCCATCCCATCGTACTTTTTGGATGGCGGTAATGTCTGCTTTGAAACACTTTAGGGCCTCCGCAAGTTGTTCGGCAGCACGTGGTTTGTAGAGGGACTTAACATCCCACGTGCAGACACGAAGATCGTTGTCCTTTTTACGTTTGCATGGGTCGTCAACAGTAAGATCATCCGTATTCGAGGCTGTTGGTTGCTTCGTAACCAAAGGTTTTTTACATGGTAGGGAAGTTAACCCGACGGCACAACCCGACGACGAGTTCCTTTTTTTTTGTACCCCTAGGACAAGAGGCCGGATACACCGATGTCAGTAACCCACTTCGGGAATATGAGCGCTGCCGTTGACCCATTAAGGGTTCATCCGCCACCATCTCTTTTTCAATACCCTGACGTAGTATTGAAAATCCTTACAGACCTCAGCTCCAAATATGTTGAAGTAGCTCCGGTAAGGTATCCGCTGGTCTGTAGACATCACCGTTGATTCCATCAAGAGAATTCATCCGCCGCACATCCTCATTCTGAGGAGCTCTTGCTAGACTTCTGAGGCGCATATTTCAGCCAATCAGGTCAACAAGAGATGCCTCGTCCGGTTAGACATATGCGCGTTGAAGTTCACCCAGATGTGCTTACGCAGGTCTGAGTGTTCAGCTGCACATATATCGTCAGACTCAGCATACGCTCATCGTTAGTTCACTATCACTCAGAATCACATACTCGTAATAAAATTATATTGTGGCAAAATCCTCGTCCATCATCGACAAGGTTCTGTAGACCAATACGAGTTCAATTCCTTCACGAAACAACAGATGTAACTGTAAGAGAATTCGATTACATTGAAAACCAAATATCTTCTTTGAATGAAACTTTGATAGATCATATTAACGGAAGTATTTCAGTGAAGCATAAAATGCTTCTTACAATGATTGACGGAAAGGTCTGTAATGCCATAACTGAAACCTCTTCAACTCAAAGGTGTTATCTTTGTGGTCTAACATCAAAAGATTTCAACAAAATTGATTTGATATTGAACAAGCAAGTTCAAGACAAGTCAAAGCTAAGTTTTGGGTTATCCTCCTTGCATGCGTGGATAAGATTTTTTCAATGTTTACTCCATGTCTCCTATAAACTGCCTATAGGACAATGGCAAGCTCGTGGTGAGGAAAATAAAAGAAAAGTCGAAGAAAACAAGAAAAGGATCCAAGAAGCATTCAGAAGCCGAATGAGACTGTTAGTTGACAAACCAAAACCAGGTTATGGTAGTACGAACGATGGCAACACTGCTCGTCGATTTTTCCATGACTCTGTTACTTCGTCGGACATAACCAACATAGATGAAAACATCATGTGCCGATTTCGGGTTGGTTTATTAACAATATCGAACGGATATCCAATACAAATCGGTCGATTTAAGGAGTATTGTATTGATACCGCAAATTTGTTTGTGCAACTATACCCATGGTATAATATGCCCACAACTGTATATAACATTTTAGTGCACCGCCCTGAAATTATATCTGAAGCAATTCTTCCGATTGGTCAGCTCGGCGAAGAAGCCCAAGAATCACGGAACAAAGACATAAAGCGTTTTCGAGAAAGTTTTTGAAGAAAATTTTCGAGGCAGCAAAAGATGTGTTTCACAACCTTTCTTCTGACCCATCTATAAGTGGTTTGAGGAAACTAAACCCTAAAACAAAAAATGCGTTTACATCTGAAGTACTTCAGTTTCTAGTAGAACCAGAGGTCGAGCAAGCAGAATTCGTTCCAGTTTCACAAGTCATTGAATGATGTAGATACACATGTATATTTATGTTTATTTAATTACATTAACTTATTTATTTATTTATAATTATAATAACTTCACTGTTTGTTTTCAATATATTAAATGTATGAATATCTTATTATTAAATGTCAAATGCGAGAAACCCTATGGCGTAATGTCTTTTAGTTTTAAGAGAACAAATTTCAAAACCACATTTTTTTATAATTTTTTTCAGTTTTTAACGAATTTTCGTGTAAATTTACTTGAAATTTGCCTTTTTATTAAAACTATCTGCTTTTGATATTCTCATGCAATAATAAATTGAAAAAAACACAAAAAATATTTTTGGCCATGTTTTTGGGAAAATTTGCCTATGTGCGTCGCCTTTGGTCCTACTCTTTTTTAGGGCCATCGTTTAGATCCATCGCAGTTCTTACAATATAGCCGTCACTTCTTCGCATAACTGGACCGTAACCTCCGTTGTTTTAATTTCTTAACTTTCTCGTATTCGCGCCGTATATGCTTTCCCTGATACGTTCATTACGCTCTTTGTCTCTGAGTGTAAGCTCCGCTGACCGTTGCAGCATTCTTATGTAATTTCAGTGCTGCTTGACACTCTGATCCATACATCATTAACGGCCTAACCACCGTCTTGTGAATTTTTCCTCTCAGTTCGAGAGGTTTCCTATCCCGATGATGTTTCCTATCCCGACAAAAAAAAAAAAAAATACATCATCATCTACCTTACCATCCTCGCTTACTACTGACCATAGATATTTGAAAGATAATGAGCTTATTATCGGTATTCAAACTACTCTCTATGGAAAGCCTTGAAGTCCATAAGGAAACCTGTAATGCACTCGCCGCCAATTAGGAAAGCTAACGGGGAATGGGCAAAAGAAGATAAAGAGAAAGCAGAATTATTTGCCGATCACTTAGAGGAAACGTTCAAGCCGTTCGATGGACAACCGTTGATCGAAGATCCGAATGATAATATGGCACCCGACAACTTTAGAGTAAAAACCGTATCCCTGTCCGAACTTCGAATGACAATACAAAAATTGAAAAATAACAAGGCTCCGGGATATGATTTAATCACTGGCGAAATTTTGAAAGAGCTACCGAAAAAAGTGCTGGTTAAGTTGCTCTACATTATAAATGCTTCCTTAAGACTATTATATGTCCCAAGGCAATGGAAAGTCGCCGAAGTTATTATGGTTCCGAAACCGGGGAAATGTGCAAATGACAAGAAATCATATAGACCCATTTCACTTCTGCCAATAATATCTAAGGTCTTCGAGAAACTTCTGCTGAAACGATTGCAACCAGTAATTGAAGAAAGACACTTGATCCCGGATCATCAATTCGGGTTTCGGGTCAAACATTCCACAATCGATCAGGTGTATCGAATAACGAACGAGATTGAAAAAGCTCTAGAAGGGAAAAAAATATGCTCTAGCGCTTTTCTCGACGTATCGCAAGCCTTCGACAAGGTATGGCACGAAGGCCTAAGGTATAAGCTAAGGGTAATCTTACCGGAAAAGTTGTACAGAATATTGGAATCTTATCTTGAAAACAGACTTTTCCGTGTTAGACACGGGAGTGAATATTCGGATTTCAAAGATATCTACGCCGGTGTTCCACAAGGAAGTGTTCTCGGTCCAATCCTGTTCTTGCTCTACACAAGAGATATACCACAAGATGAAGGGACCGTTGTAGCAACGTTCGCAGACGACACGGCTATCCTCGTAACGGATGAGTCAGTCGAATCATCAACGGGAAAACTCCAACGAGCTTTGAACAATGTATGCGAATGGACAAAAACCTGGCGAATAGTCCTCAATGAGACAAAATCAACGCATGTCAATTTTACGTTGAGAAAGATAAACAACTTACCTATATCCATTAACTCGGTACAAATACCTTACGCAAACGAAGCAAAATATTTAGGAATGACCCTAGACGCAAAACTTAAGTGGAAACCACACGTTAAAAAGAAGCGCGAAGAGCTCGAAATCAGATTTAGAGAAATGTATTGGCTACTCGGAAGATACTCGAAGTTAAGCGTATACAACAAACTGCTTCTGTATAAGCAAGTGCTAAAACCGTCTTGGACATATGGTATACAACTTTGGGGTTGTACCAAACCAAGCAATATGGCTCTACTGCAAGCATTTCAAAATAAAATGCTAAGAGCAATCGTGAATGCTCCTTGGTATATAAGGAATAGTGATATTCACAGAGATCTAGGAATTGCTACCGTGAGGGACGAAGTAACAAACTTTGCTCGCAAACTTCGTACCCGTCTTCATGTTCATTGCAATAATGAAATAATCCGTACTATGGACGTGACAAGCCTTGAGCGCCGACTACAAAGAACAAGACCTTTCGACCTAGCGCCGTAAGGAAAAACCGCATGTAATGACGGTATTAGTAGGTGCCTTCACTGGAAAGCTACCTACCTAACGCGATTAACACTACAGAAGCGTAAACTACTCGTTAAGGCAACTTAGTCGTAGTCATCACAAAAAATGAAAAAATGAGAGGAACGAATTTCCTACTACTATGAGTACGCGCAGCCGGTTCTCATAGTGCCTCTCTGAGGGGGTGAGGTTTAGCCCGTAGGCATATACTGACTAGCACTGATGGCATTGTCAGATATATGAATCGGGCATAACCAATGGTACGGACCATTGGTATCTTTTGAAGATTCCTGCACCTCCAGGCGCAACCAAAAAAAAAAAAAATAAAATTATCGGTTTGCCGTTTATTCTTGCTCCTTCTGTCCTTGTTTCCCAAAAGGCGAGGTGTAGGTATTTGGTTTTTTGGACACTGATGCGTAAGCCGTGTTTCGTGAACACTTCACACAACATATTGAGTCGCTGTTCTTACTACAGTATGTCATCGCCAATGAATACGATATCGTCTGTGTGCAACATATTCCATGCCAGGTATAGGTAAATATATACATATTTATCCTGGATCAGACAAATGCGACGACATCGGCATTTCATTGGCCTCAGTAACCGAGTGATCCAAAATCGGCAGGCCTGCCGATATTTTCTGAGGTCAAATAGGCGAACCCCACAGGCGGATCAGTAGAAATGCGGTGAAGTGGGAGGGTTGTGATCCCTAGTTTTCGGATCATAACCTCGCTGATAAAAGGAAGAAGAAGATACATATATGTGCAGTCAAACCTCCGTATGTCGAGCATCTTTAAGTCGAATTTTCTATAACTTCAATGGATGTTTCAAAACATAGACTTCACTCAGAACTTAGGTTCCATGACTCGAACACGGATGCAATCACCAATTGGGGTGCAAATAAAACATATTGAGTCGTAAACCCAGTGCCGTTACCTATGTATCTTTAGAACGGAATACTAACGTAGTCAACCTAAACATTAACGGAATCGACTTTGAGAAATCGGATAGTTCACAGAAGTCAGAAGTCGGCTTAGAAGATGTATGGTGTTTTTTTTTTTTTAAATTCTGCAGACTTGGCTACCGTATGACCTATGCATTCGTCTTGAATATACCAATTTGAGCGGGAGTTACCGCCTCACGCTTGAGTTCATTTAATCCTTTTAAGCGTCAAGCATTTAGATTGATCTGTGCATTTATAAACTTAACCTCATATCCTATGCTTGAACCCAGCCGAAGTGTTGGATGCTTGGTGCTTCTTTATTGGTTATTCCATCAGGAATCATCTTGAAAACATTTTGATGATCAATTCAATCTTCTTTGGTTGGCGTTACAGTCAGGGGTGAATCTGAACCACAGCTCAATCGCGATGCACATACAACTTGTTTGCTAATGCCTTCACTTTAGAACCTTCTTTTGGGTACACCTTTAAACTTTTGGTCATATAACATGAAATTGAAATAAATTACCTTCTGCCGAATTCCTCTGAGTTAAACGCGTTACCAAGACCATTTTTGAAGTGTTTTCGAACACCACACCACATAGCATAACATTTTGTTCAATATTTATGATTATACCGAATGCACTCCAGACTCTGTTCCGTCAGTCAGAAACGAATTTTACGCAGAGACAGGTGATATTGGTGTAATGGGTAGTGAGTTTTTTTTTTTTTTTTTTTTTATCCATCACAGAGCACACAGGACACTACGTTCTCTGAGTGTATACTCTCAGTATCGCTTTACACAACAGATGTTTGTTGCGCGACTAAGGATCATCTACCGATTTTGCATCTCATAGACTTGTGATTTGATGTCCGAGCCCCATGTGGGAAAGCAACTAGTAGCCACCCGACCATAAAATAGAAACGAATACCACCAACATTTCTCTAACCACTACACCATGGGAAAGGTCTCAAAGAGCATCGAATCTGACCTTCTTTGTGTCACAGTCATCGTTTGATCATCGTCTTTTAGTAGAGCACATTTCCAAGTACTTCCAAGGAATGTTTCTCTTGAATTTCTAGTCGAATTCGAAAAAAAAAATCGTCTGAGCCTTTTCAAAGGGAAGTTGGTACAGGTTGATGCGGTTTCAGAGCCCATAAAGAATTTATACGAAGTGAGACAACATTTATTATTATTCCTTTACCATTTTATATTTTATATATTTTATTTACAACTGAAACTAGACTATTTACACTTTTCATTGAAAAATACCTAAAATATATTTTTCTATCTCTTTTCAGTGAGCTTGCGTTGACATGAATAATATTCGCTAATCAAATCAGGCGGAAGGGGGTTACAGTAAGCGTTTGGACACAAGTACAACATCCATTCTGCATCTGAATCTCTTACCGCCCCACAACAAAAGAACTTTCTCGACATCACACGTAGAGAGGAATACAAAACCCAAGATAATAAAAAAATACAAACGATTCAAAATGGGCGCCACAACATCGTCAGACTACCCGATGCCGTCGACATCGGGAATGCAATCGACGTCGTCTGGCTTGACCGGCAGCAGTGGGGGCCCCGGTGGTGGTCCTCATTTTCGCGAGCAGCGTCGCAAGCGAGTGACTGGATTCGCAACACTAAAACGAAAATTTATCCGACGGCGACGTTCCTCGAAAGCCTGTGATCATGCGAGAGTGTTGCGGGACTTCGTTTCGGATTGGAATCCAATAGAATTGTCAGCGCTTTGTGAGGAATATGAGGCTTTAGCTGCACTCAAAGATCTCTCGGTGCAGGCCGAATTGGCGCGACCACCGGCGACCACTTTTAAACAAGACCTGGCCAATCTGTTCGATATGAAGTCATGCACCGATTGTGATCTGGTATTCCGTGGAACGATATTTCCTGTACACCGGTCAATCCTGTCATCACGATGCTCGTACTTTCGTGATTTATTGGCTGGATGTCCGGGCTTTGGGGCGCGCATATGCCTTGAGCTGCCGTCTTCACCGATTGACGTACAAATGTTCTCATCACTGCTGCGGTATTTGTATACCGGTGATCTTTGCCCACACGATCCGAGTATCGATATAAATCTCCTGCGACAATTAGGCGATGATTTTGGGACTCCGAATCCATTAGAACATGATCTGAGATATTTGCTTGAGACCGGAGACTATGCCGACGCGGCGTTGGTGTTCACTTCAGAGGGCAATGACTATCATCGTCCCGATTCGGGCAGTTCAGAGTACGGCTTTCGGCCGAAGCTGGAGCTGCCGTGCCACAAAGCCATTCTGAGTGCTCGATCGCCGTTCTTTCGTAATCTCATTCAACGGCGGACGCGCAACGTTGATGAGTACACGGAGCGTGCGCTACATGTGCCAACGCGTATAGTGCTAGATGAAACTGTGATTCCGAAGAGGTATGCTCGTGTGCTGTTACATGCCATTTACTTGGATACTGTTGATTTGACGCTGATCCTGAGGGGTGCCGGCAGTGGCAACAGTGCAGGGAGCCTGGGCGAAGTTCATGCACTGACTCACACCGGACGAGCGCGTCCCACACCTCTGGAAGAAGCGATGGAGTTGTATCAGATAGGGCGATTCTTGGAGTTGGACATACTGGCCCAGGGATGCGAGGATCTGATACTGGAGTGGTTATCGCTCGATACGCTACCGACTGTGTTAAAATGGGGCAATCAACCGCACGGCTCCGCCTGGGTGTTCCGCCAGGCGTGTCAGTATTTGCGAGAGGAATTCTCTGCGGTCATATCATCACCGGTTCTCCACCAGCTGGACAAGACGCAGTTGATCTGTGCTTTGCAGAGTAATTTTTTGCAGGCTTCCGAGCTGGAAGTGCTCCAGGCGGTCCTCAAATGGGGCGAACAGGAATTGATTCGTCGCATGGAAGATCGTGAACCGAATCTCTTGAGTCACACTGCGCATTCGGTGACGCGAAAGGGTGTGAAGAAGCGTGACCTCAGTGATGTTGAGCTGAGGGAGATTCTGTCCGAGCTGCTGCCTTTGGTGCGAATGGATCATGTTCTCCCGCCAAATAGTGAAATACTCTGTCAGGCGATCCGAAGAGGGCTTGTGAGTACACCGCCCTCACACATGATTGGTGACGAACGTGAGAATCTCCGTGTGAATGCTTGGATTCGCGTTGGTAAGAATCAAGGTCTCTTCGTGCGGCCGCGTCTCTTTATGCCGTACTTCGAAGAGGTAAAAGCACTTCTTGAAGACCGAATGGCTGCCTCTCATCACGTCGAGTTGCACCGCATGCGGCGATCACGGCACATGCCCGATATCCCCGACACACTTTACATGGTCTCTCGAATGAATGCCGCTGCAGGCGGTGGCGTAGGCACCACGTCAGGACCCGACAACATTGAGATGCTGGCTGCAGCTGCGGCGATTCCCCCACCTGATGGATCTACAATGACGGCGATGTTCAAACGCGAGCATAAACTGCGACAATCGCCAATGTGCCAACGGGCATTGCTTCTTACACTCTCCTCCAAGCACGAAATCAATCGCCAAATTCGACTGCGAGTGGTTCGCGAATTCAATTTGCCCGATCCAGTGTCAGAGTTGTTGGAGAATTCGTTAAGCGGTCAAAGTAGAGTAGACGAGGTTGCTGCCAACAACACGACACAGACTGACGCCATCGACGAGGATGATCAGACACCACCGCCATCGCCAGCATTGGCTGGCGTAAATGATGCCACATCAGTACAAAATAATTTACCGTGCTACAGTCGGAACATGACATTTCCGCGACAGCACTTGAGTGTGCCTGTACATCATGGTGCCGGTGCAGGCATTGGTGGAGGAGGGAGCCTGCTGGGTGGTGGGAGTAGCTATGGATCAAGACATTCATCCAGCCACAGAAATGATCTGCCTGCATTGATAACCGAGGGTGATTATCGACAATTCCTTCCGATGAATGACGGAGTCGATGGCGCCAACGGAGGATGTGAAGGTGGCCACTTGTCCGATATGATGCCCGATGTTGCGATGGCAACAGCGTCTCTTGGGCAATTGCATTTGGCCGGAGAGCCACCGGATAGCCTACAGTTGGATTTGGGCGACGGACCGAGTCACATAATGGGCGCAGCTGGACCAATTGGATTGCGGGGACTGCAGGTGAGTCTTCTTGAACTAAAGATTATAGCTACTTCGTGCAAGGATTGTAAAGTGACTGTAACTTGTTTTCTAAGGTCTTTTGAATTGATAGTTTTATTATTCGTCTTTGCGTGATGCCAAGGAAGCATGTCCAATCATTCAAATTGATTTAACCGAACAGCGGTTAGCTATGGCGTTCAGGCGAACTCCAGAGGCGGATCAGTAGAAATGCAGTGAATTGACAGGGATATGATTCCTTATTTTCGGATCATAACCTCGCTGATAAAAGGAAGAAGAAGAAGAGGCGGTTAGTTATGGCGTTAATGTTTTTTCTGAGTCGGATTAACTCCTGCGCTATTTAATTCCTTAACGACAATCCTGTGAAATAGATTGCCCGCTATGCTACTGTGAATGCATAGCTTGCGCATTATCAGCAAAATTCGGTGCCGGTTTGGAAAAGTTGAATAGTTTCAACATTACAGAATACATCGCGTATTTTACAACCCAGCATCGCAACTATATCGATGTCGTCCTTTTCATTTTCTTCTGTTGCTTGAGCTGATGAATGGTCCATCGGTCACATTTTCTCGCTGTTTCCTTTGGTACGATAGGCGGCGTTGGCTCGACATGGCTCGAATGGCTCGTCTTTCAGTCGCGTACTTTTGCTTAGATTTTTCACTCTCTGAGACCTTACTCTCATCATGGCATATCGCACCCTGAGATGACAAGTGTCGTAACTTCCAAAATGAAAATTTTGAAATTTTGATTGGTTCTGACATGGTTCTGTATTATTAACTGTCTTTTCATTGGAACCCTGTTTCTAGCTATTCAGACAACAACAGTTTTACAGTTTACAAAAAAATGCACAGCCTCTGAGAGAAAGACTGTTGTATGTTACATACCACAGTACTCATTTAAAGGAAGTTACGACACTTGTCATCTCAGGGTGCGATATTTGACAATTGATTAGTTTTTGGTTCGGAAGTAAAATTGTCATGTACAATGTTGCTATAAGGGGAAATGCATATTAATTCGGTTTGACCGTTTCGTACATACGAGGGCAGTTCGATAAGTCAGTGACTGTGAAATGAAATACATACTTGTTTTTTTTTTTTTTTCTCTCAAAATTGAATTTATTTTCAACGTAGTCTCCTTTCAGTGCAATGCACTTTTCCCAACGATATTCCAACTTTTTTAACCCTTCCAAAAAATATGATTTCTCAAACTCTGCAAAATGTCTCTTTTGGAGTACATTCGCCTGCAGAAGTCCACTGTTTTGATTGTTCCTTCATTTCTGACGTGTATTGGTGTATCCAGGATTCATCAACTGTGGCGAAACGCCGTTAAAATTCACTTGAATTGCGCTTGAAGAGTTCCAAACTCTGTTTTGAAATCTTCGCCCGAATCCATTTTTGGTCCACCGTCAGCAAACGCGGCACCCATCTTGCCGATCATTTTTGTATGCCCAAATGGTCATGCAAGATTCGAATGACGGTATCATTTCAAATTACCACAATCTCAGCTAACTCACCAACCTTGACGTCTTTTGGGCTCGTACGACCGCAACGAAATTTAGTGAACCATTCCATGCGAGCGAGTAGAGTCTCCATAAAATATTTAAAGTCTGTCTTCAGTCTCTTTAATGGTTTTACCGCGCAAAACGTAGTGCTTTATTAAAACACGAAAAACTCACTTTTTTCCATTTTGGCCAAATCTCAAAAACCAAAGTTCTTTCGATCACTGTACAAAGCTAAGTGTTTGACCGATCTATTTGATTTTTTTTGTCTATGCCGAGAAAGATACAAAGATGTCAGAAAAAATCCTCTATGCGATCCGAGGGTCATCTTGCATCAAAGTCACTGACTTATCGAACAGCCCTCGTAATCTTCCATATCAATTACAAAGGATTCATTCGTCAGCTGTATTTCGGGGAGACTATTCTTATACATGTCGCAATAAATTCAAAATTATTTAACACTTATATTTCAATTCGATTATATTTAATATTTACGTACTCGTCAGTGTATTTACTTTTTGTTTTTATAAATACTTTTCTTTTTGCTGCAGCTGAGCTGGTCGCGCTTTTTTTTTTTTGTACGATGGTTTCCTTGATGTGGAAGCTTCCACGGATTTTCGAACTTCTTATTCGATCAAGCTTTGTCACTCCTGCTGTCATGCGAAGCATCTTCATCTCAGCTGCCGTTAATTTACTCTCATATGTTTTGTACATCGTCCAACATTGTGAACCGTATGTGAGCGCTGGACGCACAACTGCTGTGTAGAGCCTTCCCTTCAACTTAGGTTGCATTTTTCTGTCACAGAATTTCTCGCTACTTCATCCACCCTACGCTTACGCGATGATTGATGTCGTCATCACAAGTTGCTTTGCTATTGATCATAGATCCCAGATATTTAAACTTTTCGCACTTGGGAAGCACTGTTCCATTCAAATAAATGTCTGGAATAGGCCTGAGTGGATCAGAGAACGGGCAGCACAAGTACTCTGTCTTTTTTGAACTAATGCGATACCCATTTCCCTCCAGAGCGTCCACCCACACATCAAGTGTTCGTTGCAGTGATGTAGGATCCTCACTTATGATAGCTCTATCGTCAGAAAAAATAATTGATGTACCTTGGGGTCCATCACTTTACCTTCAAGCAGATAATCAAGGACTGTAATAAAGAGTAAAGGACTTAAGACGCTACCCTGGTGCACACCGACTTGATTTTGATTGGAAACTCTTCGGTTACTCCAGCGGGGCACCTTACTCTTGTCTTTGCTCTTTCGTACATGTCCACGACCATCTGTACATAGGTTTCTGGAACCCCTCGATGTCTTAGCGCCACCCATGTCAGATCTCGTGGTTGTCTGTCGAATGCATTTTCAAAGTCAACCAATACAATATGCAAATTCTTTAAGGAATCACGATGTTTTTCTGTTATGGTCCTTATACTTTGGATTGCATCTGTAGTTGATTTACCCGCGATAAACCCGCAGTGATCATCAGATAGTCGTACTGTTTTTCGCAGTCGGCCACCTAATAGCCGCTCAACGATCTCCATGGTGTGTGACATCAGCTTAATCGAACGGTAGTCATTACAGTTTCGCGTATCACCCTTTCCTTAGCACACAGGGAGAAGGTGATTCCATTGATTCGGCATTGGATCACCTCTTATAAATTTGCATCCGCCTCCCTGATCTTTGTAGCGTTTTTCAGGCGGAAATCATGGCGATTAAGGAAGCCCTGTCTTGGCTGAAATGTAATGTATTATCTGTCAGCGATATTAGCATTTTCACTGACAGTCAAGCGGCTATCAAGTCCCTGGAATCGTGCTCCTTTACTTCAAAGACTGTCTTAGACTGCAGTTTGTCTCTTACAGAGATGACAGAGCAGTTCAACATTCACCTATGCTGGGTGCCAGGTCACAGAGACATTCCAGGAAACTGTAGGGCGGATGAACTCGCTAGACAGGGTACTACTCTAAGGATTCTGCCAGATAGGCAAGCCCTAGGTATGCCCCTCGCTACATGTAAGCATCTACTGAAGCTGAACGCTATTAGCAAGACCAACCTTAGGTGGGATAGTGGCTCTACGTGTCACATTTCAAGGCAGTTCTGGCCTAAGCTGGACCAGAAACGTAGTGCCGAGTTGGTTTAACTAAAGCGATTACAGATCAGCTGCGTTATCGGTGTCATCACCGGACACTGCCTAATCGGCCAACATGCCAAAAGACTTGGCCTCTTTTCCAATGACTTCTGCAGGAGCTGTAGGGACGACGAGGAGGAGGAAACCATTCTTCACTTCCTATGCACATGTCCTGCTCTATCACGCAAAAGAATGCTCCATCTAAGAGCTCCCTTCCTTGACGACCTCAGCGATTTGGCGTCCTTAGACGTCACGAACATCAATCGCTTCATCAAAAGCTCCGGTTAGTTTTATTAGTCCCTGAGTGGTCTAATGGTAAATCCTTGGCATCACAATGGACCTTTACTGGTTTAAGTGTGTCTGCATCGTGGTGTGTCTGCCAACCTAACCTAACCTAACCTATAAATTTGCAGATGAGAATTCTGAGCCATCTGAACCCGATGTATCCCATCTTTTTCCAGAACTCAGAGGGCATCTCGTCTGTCCCAAGCACTTTTCGTTTTTTGGAGTATTTGACCACCTCACTAACTTCTTCGACTATAATGTCGGGTATTTCTTCACAGTTAGGAGTGGCTCTTGGAAAGTATAGCCGGGGAAATTGTTCATTCAAAAGTTCTTCACAATACTGTCGCCACCTCTGCAGAATTTTGTCGTCATCCACAAGAAGCTGGCCATGAGCATTGTTAATGAACTTTGGCGAACGAATCTCCTGAGCATTCCTCCTTCTTTGGGCGGCTATTTTGAAGATGGTTGCGCTCTTGTTTATATTGTGTCGTCGCAGCTCCTGAATAGCCTGGTTTGCATCAGCAACCGGCGAAGAAATTTTCTCCAGCTCCCGATACAGGCCCTCCGTACTCTCTGCTTGAAGCTGGGCGCACTTCTTCTTCGCTTTTTTCTTGCCACATCTGTATTCCACTTGGAGGCGAGCTTTTTCGTCTCTATTATTAGAGAGGGGCGCTTTGACCAAGCTTTGAAAGCTGCTTTCTTCTCCTCATCACTTCCTTAGCTTCATCACTCCACCACCATGTTTCTTTGGCGAGTTGGTGATGGCCTTTTGAAGCTGTTAGCAGTGATTTGACCTTCTTAAACCAAGTTCACTGTAGGGAATCCCACATATTTTTTGCTCTGCACTCTTCATTCTCAGCTCCGTTGATGGTGTGAGAGAGATAATTTTTCATTATGAAAACAAAAGTCTCGCCTTTTTCTTTGTCCAGATTGTACCACTTAATTTTCTCAGGAACCCTTGTTTGTTTGGTTTTCTTTGGTGTCTTTATGAAATTTTCTGTTAGCAGGAGACGGTGTTGCTGATCATTTGCAATCTTTTACCCGAGGCTACATGAAACTGGCTACCAAATGGTAGTCAATCTGAGTTTCATCTCCACCACTGCTGAAAGTAATAAGGTGTCGACTTTGTTTGATGAATATGGTATTGAACACGATAAGACCGTGTGATTTGCACATGCTTAGGATGTCTTCACCAGGAAGGTTCCTGGTGCCGTATCCCAGTCTTCCATGGCAGTCTTCATAGTCTTCGTTTCTTCTTCTTCTTCCTTTTATCAGCGAGGTTATGATCCGAAAACAAGGGATCACAACCCTCCCACTTCACCGCATTTCTACTGATCCGCCTAGGTTCTTCATAGTCTTCGTTTGACTTCCCGATATGTCCATTCAAATCTCCTCCAACAAACAGAAACTCTTCCTTTGGGATGTTCTTAAGGAGATTGTGGACATCTACCCAAAATGCATCTTTATCCCTCTGATCGCACCTAATTTGGGGAGCATATTATGTACTGACAATATTCCACACCTCACCTTGTATTACTAGTTTGAGACACATCTAACGGTCGCTGGACTTCGAAATGCTCAAGACGTTACCAAGTAGCTCTGCCGCAAGGATGATACCGATTCTGTTCCTAACCTTTTCCATTCCGTAGTAGAACAGCTTGTAATCTTTTGTCCTAACGTCTAAGGAATGCGCCCGATTTTTGGTGTTTTGCCATTTCGTCTCTGGGACACGCAAAATATCCACCCGCCTTCTATTCGTCATCTCTTCCAGCTCGTAACTTCAATCGGTCATGCTTCCTAGATGCTTAATTATGAGAAAGATTCTTTAAGTGTCATGTTAATCTAAGTTTAAATAAATGAAAATGAAGTTATTGGTAAACAGCTCACTATCTCAAAGTTTTAAAGTATTTTAAATGATCTCAATGGATCACATTATTTTAGGCACTAGTTTGTTACTACTGTGCCATTAAATAAATATTTCTATTTATACGTATTCCATTTTATCATAGCATCAACTGCCGCCCAGCAATTACCACCACTTTATGCAGCGTACAGATTCACCATTTGATGTTCTACGTCAAGGTCAACCGTCACCAGCACCGCCGCAGGGGACATATAATCCAGGACCACCAAGATATTTATAGAGTTTGAGAGTGGCCCCCGATGAGGGCCTTTATTTTAGCATGCCTTTTTGAAAAATAAAAAAAAATAAAAAAAATGTTATAAAAATAATTTTAGAACAAAAAAAAAAAAAAATAAATAAATAATAATTTTCAAATTCAAGCTAAAATAAAGCGAACAAAGGAAACAAACTAAATTTATAAATATTATATATTATAAATAAAATTACGTTAATAATTAATTATACATAAATTATAAACAAACGATGATAATATTTATTAAAAACAAAAAAACAAAAGAATAATAATTCAAAAATTTGCAAATATTATATAAGGTATATACATGCAATATATGGAAATATTTGAAAAAACAAGATAAATCAAATAAGCGCACGAAGAAATGAAGTAATAACAAAATGAAAAAACAAAAAGTGTATTTTTGAGAACAAAAAATACGAAATTCGCGTTGGATTTTTGTTCTTTTTTTTTTTCTTTATTGTTTTGTGATAAAGGATCTCCTTTTTGTAAAAAAAAACAAAATCACCTTTGAAATGGAATACCTTCTTTTCGTTTTGTATATGGTTTATGTTTCCTCGTTGCGCAGATTATTTCCGTTTGAACTGTGAAATTTAGGAAATTTAACAAATTTAAAATTAAAAAAAGAAAAAGAAACAAAATTACAAAGACATTAAAATTATAAAATTATGCGTGTTATTCTGGTTTTTTTTTTTTAAATTAATGTGCGAATGACAGAAACAAACAAACGAAAGAACGATAATTTTAACTTTTTTTTTTTTTTGCCTGGCTTATTGTTTATTAAGGAACATTAATACAAAAAGAAAAGAAAAGTGCAATACGATTTTTGCTAAGCAGAATTTATAATTAAAAAAAAAAAAAAAAACAAATTACTAACAAAAGCACAGTTTATAAAAAGTTTTCTGAATTTTTACGTACAAAACAAATGCATTGTGCACTAAATTGCGCTTTTAATGAATTCTTCTATTCCCCAGTACTGATTATTTTTATTGCATCGATTCGCACTTGTACTATTTGGAATTTTATTTTTATTGGACTTGGATTAAACTTAAATTTATCGAATTCGGTATTAGATGTAACCGTGATAGTTTCATATTAGTTTGAGTAGATTGTTTATAATTATGGGGACTTGTCTTTCTATATATTTTTATAAAACTCTGTGTATTATGTTGTGGACGCATATTGCTTTTGGTAACCAGTAGAGGTAGATACCAGCCAGTATTGTCAAGATAAAGAGTTGTGTTCCACCATGTCTTGTAAACATTTAGATGAAAACTGCATCTTGTCATCTGGTGAGTTCCATGCCCAAGTAGTGATGAATCTTGCTTTCGTTGGCGCATTACGTTTTCCACCCTCTCTCGACTAAGAAAACGGCTATTTTCGAGAACGTCATCTGCGTGAAAAATGCATTTGCAGCATTTTCTTAAACGCAAACTGCAAAAGTCAACTGTTCGAAAACACAAATACGAGTTTTAACTACATTAGAATTGTGTTCGATAATGCAGTTTGCTAAAGTCACATGTTCGAAAACATCATCTGCAGCGGAGCTGTGCAGTAAAAAATTCGAGGTGGGAGCCAAAAAACTCATACTTGCCTCTCATTCGCTCATCAAAATAAATTATGTGCGTTACCCCCCCTTGTATTACTTCCTTTGATCTGTCAAGTTGCACGTAAAGTTGGGTTATCGTCGCGCCGCACCGAAAAAAAAATGTCGCGATACATTTCCTTATGGGATCCATTTTGTTTGGTTTTACTTTTTGTTCGAAAACGTCAAATGTGCTTGCAAATAAAATAATTTGACGTTCATCAAAAACCATTTGTGCAAGCGTGACGATTGCAACTTTTGCGTCATAAAATAACGATCAATTGCCGGTCAAATTGATTTTGATTTAACGTTTTCGAAAATGGCCAACTGCTGTTTAAATTTCTACAAGGCACATTGCTCGATGCATTTTATAAATGTAACTTCAAAACTCTTCACTATCGCGAAACGAGCAAAGTGAGATTTTCTTTAGATTTGAATGAAAAATCATGATTGAATGATTTTTTGAGCCCTAAACTTGACAATTGTCACATAATTGGAGTGTATACTATACGTATACCCAAATGCCGATGAGCAAAAATTGAGATTCTGTTAGTTGACTGAAGTAGTTCGTTTTGTTCTGACCTTTTACTCGTATATGACTTACTTACTTACTTACTTAGGTGGCGCTACATTTCGGGGTGAACCTGGGCCTCAACCAACAAGCCTCTCCATTTAGCTCGGTTATTTTATATGACTAGCAGAATTAAGTTTAAACAAATTATATGACACGTGATCCGTACAAGTGTAAACCCCCTAAAGCGAGGTAACAATAAAAGTTGAGTAGCAACCAAAAAATGGTTACAAAATAAAACAATAAATCGTAATTTAAAATCGTAAATTGATTTTCATTTCGCCATGACGAGCAGAGTTCGGGTTATAATCTTTTAAGTCAATCACAAACGTATTAGGCGGTCAATGTTAAAGATGACAAAATCTTACTTCGCCTTCTGCTTCCTTGAAACCACATTTTCGTTCTCGGCACACGTGATTTCACCCCGGAATTTCTAGGAGTGAATCTCCTGCCAAAGAATAATCAATTTCTGTCCACTTGCTTGCAGCATGCCAGCAAGAGAGGATAGAAAATGTAGCACTTACTGCTCAATGGGACATTAGGCGTGTTTTGGTGAGACGCCGCTTATCAGTGAAGTAAGATTTAGTACGGAGTACAAAAAATAAAATAAAAAATGGCTGGCAACCACTTTAGCTTTTTTCTCCAGTCAAAAGTGAGTTGGGATGTTTAGTTCGCAACACTGAATTTCAGAGGGCGCTGAAAAGGGCTTTTTTATTCAATTTGATTCAATTTAAATGACCAGTCAGATTTCACAAATGTAACCACAACTTTTGCATACTTTTCAATTCAACTTCAATTCAATCACCAATCTTCAAACAATAAAAAAAGTTTTAAGTCAGATTGTCTAGTCAATCTCGATCGTTTTGTTGAGAAGCTTTCACTTTGCTTTGCATATTTCTCACCAAAACATGGCTATTGTGACTCAATATTGTTTTCTCTGCTGAAGAAGATACAGAACTACTAGTTGAGCTTTACTTTTAAGCTCTTCTGGCAGTAAAAGCTCGACTGAATCATATATGTACTTGATCCTTTTATCAGTCCTTATTCGAGGCATGCCTTCTGTTTCGAAATCAAATTATTTCACGCTACCTATTCTAGAATGGACGCACTAAACCACCCCCACTTACAATTTTAGCCTACATGTATGTCTTCTTCTTCTTCTTCCTTTTATCAGCGAGGTTATGATCCGAAAACAAGGGATCACAACCCTCCCACTTCACCGCATTTCTACTGATCCGCCTGTGGGGTTCGCCTAGCCTTTAGCCTACATGTATGTATAAGGATGTATACACATAGCTACCGCGGACAACCACGAGGAGGTATAGCAAGCACTTGATGACGAAGTTGGTTGTAGTGCTACTGGCACAAACCATCTTTTAGGCGATCACTAGCTTCCCGACCAATAGCAATCGAGATCCTTAGCCGAACACGTTGGCGTGTGGGCGTGGTTGATGCCCTAAGACCCATAAGGGGACACAGGATTTAAGCTTGATCCTTAAGACAAGAATTATAAATCGGTTACCTCTTGTACTGTATATATTGGTTCAACTTCATCCCAGCACGTTTTTAGACATTAACTAGGGCATATGCATTATATGCATTATATACCATAGAATGCGATGTAGGAAAGGCAGGCCTATAACGCCTGGATCACACAAATGTGACGACATCGGCATTTCATTGGGCTCAGTAACCGAGTGATCCAAAATCGGCAGGTCTGACGATATTTTCTGAGGTCAAATAGGTTAACCCCACAGGCGGATCAGTAGAAATGCAGTGAAGTGGGAGGGTTATGATCCCTTATTTTCGGATCATAAATACGCTGAAAAAGGAAGAAGAAGAAGCATTATATACAATAGAAGTTAATTTTCTTACTTGTTTTGAAAAGCTCTAGAATCATACAAAGCTCGACTTTATCTTTATCTTTATCTAGAAGGCTATGTCGGATGACTGGTAATAGGTTTCCATCCATAACGACACGAATGATAAAATGAAATATTTCCCCCATTTTAATTGGCGTTTTTTTTTTTTATATATCCTTGACCGCCATTTTATTTATCAAGCGATTTCTGCATTGAATTTCATAGTTTTTCGACGCGAAAGGCCTTTAATATTTTTCTAGATGACACAGAAAAATCTATATTCGCTTTAAAATTCGGCAGCACTACGCGATGAATAAAATGTCACAAAAAACAACAATTGGACATCGGGACAATTTCGTAAACTAAGCTTGGTTCCAGCATATGCAAATAAGTCAATGGAATTATCACGTTACATCTAAACGAAACTTACTAATTAAATATTTATTCTTGAATCTCTTATACTCTTTTTTGAGGTAATTTTTAATAAATATTTTTATTCACCTTACTAATTTATTCTCACTTTACCATCCCATTGGTATTACAAACAAACATCAATGTGTTACGAGAAGTCGCTTAGAGAGAGACTTAACGATTACTTTACCATTATAATGAAATAAAAAAAAAAAACATTTAAACAAAAACAAAAGTGAAAAAATCCATTCGTGATGCACAACGACCATGTGAAAACTGATAAAACATTTATTACATTTTTTTATTTTTTAGCTCTTAAACAAAAAATTTTAAACAGACTAAAACAGAAAAAAATAATAAATGAAATAATTTATTCTTTTTTTAGTATACTCATTACAATTAAAACAATATAAATACGCCCAAACATATATATAAATATAAAATAAAATAAACCATCAATGTTTTAAGTGTAAAATAAAACTGATAATATTATTTTAATTCTTTACCGATAGACTGCTAAGTTTTACATTTCTTATTATTATATTTAATTGTGTTAATAGTTTTTAAACAGATTTATTCTATTGTAAAAGTGAAAATGATTGTTTTTCTTTAATTTTTTCTTTATTTACAAATTATACATAATAACAAGAAAGTAAGATTTTATTTTTTTTTCTAATTTACTTTTATGTTCTTTTATAGTTTTCATATCAATACCTATTAATTTATTAATGAAGTAATATATAAATATACATACATATATTTACCATAACTATACATTAATGAGAAAAAAAAAATATCCTTATCGCATATTTGTAATTGTAATTTACAAGTAAAATAGAGGATACAAAAGAGAGTAAATTATTATAAGAAAAAGCGACAGAGGATATAGTATTTATGAAAAAAAAAGAAGCAAATTGAACATATTATTATAAATTATAAAATAAACGGATATAAATAAAAACAAAAGAATGACAAAAAAAGAAGACGTTTCAAAATGTTGTATTTAAACATTTAAATTGTTTTTATTATATTTTAAATACCTTGATATTGAAGCATCTACAGAAAGTAGTTTTTACGGTACATTACCAACGAGCATGGTGTCGCAATACTAATGCAATCTGTCAACACTGCCAACATGCACATCAGTTTGTTTCACATTCCACAATTCGCTCCTAATGGCATCTAGCATGTTCGAAAATGCTCTAGAGGTTATTGTATTTGGTATAAATACACCAACCAGCAGTAAAGAAGACACAGTGATTGACAGCACTGGGCGAATGACCACTGCTTCCGTAACATTCAGCGAAGAAAACCCAGCAAACGATCCCGTGGGACACAACGAACTATGCACAGGCACAACAAAAAGTCTGCGGGACCTGACAAAATTTCAGATTTTGTTCTGAAGAAAATGCCTCAAGTTGTATTGAGGTTGTACTGCTCACAATTATAATGAACAATTGCCTGAACAACTGCTATTTCCCAACCAAATGGAAGATTGCAAAAGTGGTGGCCATACCCGAAAAGGACAATCGCAACAGTATTGAAGGATACAGGCCGGTATCACTGCTATCCAACGTAAGCAAAATCCTCGAGGAGCTCTTACTGAGGAAATTGAAGGAAGTACTACTCCACCAACCACATCATCCCGGATATACAGTTCGGGTTCCGGAAAAGATATTCAACCCCTCATCCGCTAATGAAGTTTCATCAGGATATTGTGAAATCCCTCAACAACCACCAACTCACCGTCGCATGCTTCTTAGACGTCAAGAAAGCCTTTGACACAGTTTGGATTGAGGGACTCATCCACAAATTGAAGCAGCTAGGTTTTCCTAGAGAACTAACAAAAATAATTTACAGCTTTGTTCATTCCAGGTCGTTCTTCGTCCAGGCGGAAAACAAGCATTCAACAATGAGAAGAATAAGAGCAGGCGTTGCCCAAGGATCCAAACTGGGTCCTATTCTGTTCAGCATTTATACATCCGACCAGCCGCAATTAGAAAATATCACCAATTGCTGACTTTTTGCCAATGATTCGCTGACATATGCCAGCTCCATGTCACCAATAATTGCGGCACGAAGAGTGAAAGCCCACATTCATGGAGTCACCGATTTCTACCAGAAATGCGGAATCCACATCAACCCAGCGAAGACGGAACTCCTATGCTTTAGGAGACCGATTAGGGGAAGAAGAAGCAGGGCAGCCACTCACTGCCGCAATATAGAAATTAGATTGCTCACTGAGAGCCACCAGCGAAGCGAAATACCTGGGAGTCATCTTTGCCGACAGACTTAAGTTCAACCACCATTCAGGGATAATGCTGAAGCGTGCAAATTTTGCATTCCATCGCGTCTATCCACTGATGTGAAAGCAAAATGGGCTCAGCCAAAATACTAAGCTGCTGCTGTACAAGCAGCTTATTAGACCAGTTGTGGCATACTGCTTCCCCATCTGGTTCACCATATCAAAAACATTTATGAAAAAACTTGCAGTTTTTGAAAGAAAAATACTGAGGATATGCACCTGTCTGAACTTTGACAGACAAAGAAGGAAACATGTGAGCAACAAGACACTCTACGAAGAAGCACAGATAGTACCCTTGGAGAGGTACTTAGTTCATTTGTCCAAGAAGCTGCTTAGCAAAGTCACGGACCACCCTAACCCACTGGTGAGAGATCTACCACGACAGCAACAGACTGCAGAGCATCGGTACCTGAGTGTGATGGCACTGGCTAATGAGGAAAGATTTCCGAACATCGAAGACGAGGAAGAAATCCTCTTCTACACCCAACCAGGCGTAATGCACCATCGCGGGTAACACCCCGATGACACCCAAATAGACAACAAAATGATCAGCGACACCGGGATTTGAACAGCCCGAGGGAAAAAATACCAAAGCAGCAAAATTAATATAAACCAAAAATGTATATACATATATATATAAGAAAAGTCATGCTATATCGTTGGACCCCTATTGTTGAGACTTTGGGTCTCAAGCTTTGGGATATGAGATATGTCAAATTGTGGCGTATTTTGAAAAAAAAAAAAAACATCTTGGTGTAAAGGCATGCAAAATCCAGCTCGTTCAACAATTGAAGCCGCCTGACCTTCGTTTGCGTCGTGAATTTTGTTTTAAAAAAAAAAAAAAAATATCAAACGAAATGGATCTGTGAATTGGCTTTTAAGATCATGTGATCTGGCTCCGCTGGATTATTTTTTGTGGGGGTATATGAAATCACTTGTTGACGTTGATAAACCACAATTGATTGATGTCTTGGAAGCGAACATAACACGCGTTATTGACAGAATACCGGTCAATATGCTAGAGAGAGTGCTCTAAAATTGGTCTCACATAATGGACCATCTGAGGGCTAGTTACGGGCAATATGAGATTATTTTCAAATATTAATTATCATACACAGAACTAACAGCTCAAATGCAATTTTCGATTATTTAATTGATTATATGCATTTTATTTAAAAAAAAAAAAACTACAGGAAGCTCTTAATGGATCACCCTTTACAAGGAAAGTGAAGTTGATAGTTTTCTATAAATAAACAGTTTAAATACACTGAGGACGGTTTTATTATTACGAACCCCAGCAAGACTATTACAATATGTTAGGACAATGTGAATTTGGAGTAGAGACAAAGATAAGTTGGATCGATTAAATGCTCAACAGCAGAGTAATCAACACAGAACCCGGAAAGAGTATCGTAAGGAAATTGGTTATGGGAGGAAATCCACAGGAGGAAGTTTCTCCTTTGCTGTGACTTCTAGCCGTTAACAAAATTCGGACGTTTTTCAAATCAAAAACCATAAAAACAGTGGCATACGCAGTAGTGGTGTGCAATTTGATTACTTTTGAGTAACGAATGAGTACTGATTACTTCAAACTCAGTATTAGGTACCTAGTACTTGGTATCCAAGTCATGACTCAATTTGTGCAACCAGAGTATCAAGTACCATTGCATTACCTTTCGTTTTTGATTACAATTACTATGAAATTTACATTCATATTAAGGAATTTTATTACTCTTCGATCGGGAATATGTTATTCCGTTGAAACTTAATGAAATTTATTTCAACGGGCCTTACTAACAACGAATCATTAGTCGTGACTTAAAAAAGGTGTCGACTTAAATATTAATACAAACTTAAGTCTAAAGTGTACCAATAATGTTTTAATAGTTAGCTTTTACTTAAACTTCAGTCTTTCAAAGAATCTACTATATTTTCACTGAAGCTACTACATAACATTGGTTTGACGTTTTATATTCGCACTTGAATTCAATTCAATTCAATTTTTCTTTATTCATATGTATACAGAAAAAAAAAGTTTAGAAATATAACATACAATTTTTCAAGCATTTAATACATACAGAATAGTTAGTGACATCTTTATTTCAGAAAAATAGAGGTGATGCCACATTATAATAAACTTTACTTTATGTGGGGTGAACAAAACGTATATAAAGAGAAGTTAAACATGTTTTTAAAAATTTCAGTAAGTGAGAGAGAGAAAAATTAATCTTTAAGAAACGAAGAAAGGATGCAATCAAAACGTATTGTAAATGGCAGATATACTCGTAGCTATACTTAGTAAAGCAGATGCGCAAATCATTTTTTTTTATACTGAATAACACAATAGGGTTTCGATTTCGTGGTGATTAAAATCAAGAAGCCATGATTTAATTACAAATTTCGGACAAATGCGGACAAATTTCTTATGCACCGAATTTCCAATGGCAGAGTACTAAAAAGTTTGCATGAAGCAATAGAGTAAAATTTTCTGTAGTGCAAAAAGCAGGAACATTTACAACAAAGTTTGAATAGCTACGTAAGCTGCGTAAGTCAGAAATTGGACTTTCCAGATACCCGCCTCTCATGAAAAAGACATTCAGAACTTTAAAATAAAATAAATGACGCAACGGAAGAATTTTCAAAGTCCTGAATAGGTCCATTGTGTGTGCTGAACGGTGAGAACTACAAACATTTCGAATTGCAGATTTTTGAGAAACAGTTGGTTGCTGCAGTTTGCTAATGTAAGCGCCACCCCAGCTACAAAGTCCATACTGCAATCTTGATTGAATTAAGCCATAATAAACCCTTTTCCTAGTGTTAAGAGAGCAAGGTTTTCTAAGGCGGAAAAGGCAACGGGTAGAGGAAAGGAGATATTTTTTAAAAGAAAAAATGTGTTTGGACCAGTTCAAATTTTTATCTATGATAACACCAAGATACTTAAAACTATCTACACCCTCAATCTTGAAAAAATCAATACTGCAGTCAGCATTTCTATTGAAAGTTTGACATATTTGGATTCTGCATTGGTTGCTTAGCAAGTCGTGACCCGCGCAGTCATGTGAATGAAATATTATATCTGAGTCAGGATATTCCTGCTCAGTAAGACTGAAAAACATCAACTTAGTTTTGCTACTAACAATAAGTCTATGATTGGCAAATTAACATCTTAGTAGGAAAACGTCATGATTTATATCAGCGATTAAATATAACAAACTGACTGAACAATACGCAATTCCAAGGTTGTCGGAAAAAGCTTTAGTTTTACCCAAGAATGGAAGTGAACATAAGGAATTTATGTATATAAGATATAGAATTGGGCCAAGTACAGAACCTTGGGGCACCCCCATGTTATTGATTTTTGAACTGCTTATATTGCTTCCAATTTCCACATATTACATTCTACTTTTTAGATAAGACTCAAACCAATTGTATATGAATCCTCTGAATCCAGCCTTATATAACTTATCTAAGAGAATAACATGGTCAACCATATCAAACGCCTTAGTTATATCCACAAAAAGGCCGGCGCAAAAATGTTTGTTATCTAATCCCTTATATATAATAGAGCTAAAGTCCAACAGAGCATTCTCAGTGGAGAGCCCAGCCCTAAAACCAAACTGCATAGGACTAAAAAAATCTTTATGATTAAGATAGGCTAAAATTCTCGTTTTAATTATTTTTTCAAAAACTTTTGAAATTGAAGACAACAGAGAAATTGGTCTATAATTTGATTTGTCTGTCCTGTTACCCTTCTTAAAAAAAGGAATCACTACAGCGCATTTGAGTTCAGACGGAAAAGTTCCTCACATAATACTAAAATTAAAAAGCTAAGACAAAATATCTACTAAATTAGGTCCAATATGTGGTTGCCTTTTGTGCGAAACTCCAAAGAACGGCTTGTCTCGGCTGCTCTGCTCTAGACGCTTTGCTGAACTTACCTCCCCTTGATACTTATATCATGGGTTGCACTATCAAAGCCATCCATCGTCTTAGGCGGGGCGGTTTTTGGTATACTCCACACTGGAACTTTGATGAACTTGCGCGACACTTATCTTACGACTCCTGTCTTATAGATATGCCGTCTGATGCAATGACACCAGAACTTCAGCTGATGCGCAAATTCAGAGTCGACTTTCCTTGTGTCCAGGACTGGCTTCGGTCAGAGTCTGAGCCGGGAATGGAATGTAGTCGTATTTTTACGGATGGTTCCAAAACCAGTCAAGGGTCTGGCGCTGGGGTCTTCGTGGAAGTCGACAACATTAGACTTCACTTCTCGTTAGGCAAATATGCGTCTAACCAAAAACTCTTCGAACTCGGTCGCAAGGCTGAATTCTCTGTCTCTTATCTGGGTCCCAGGTCACACTGGGATCTTGGGGAACGAGATCTCCGATGAGATTGCTAGACAAGGCTCAGAGGAGGCTTTCTCAGGTCCCGAACCCGCGTTGGGTCTTCCACCGTCCTCGGTTAGGGCTTCCATTGACGATTGGGTCTCTCACGAGCACAATTGTGTGTGGCATGACTCTCCAGGTTGCAGGTTGACTAAACGCATGCTCCCGGACGTCTGTAAGAAATCAGCGGCATTCTTGCTGTCTCTCAGCAGAAAAGACTGTAGACAACTTACCGGCGTCTTGACAGGCCACTTCGTTTTTGCCAAGCACCTTAACGTGTTAGGCTTAAGTGACACTACAATCTGCGACGCTTGTGGAGAGAGCGACGACACCGCGGAACATTATCTCTGTGAGTGTCCGGCCTTTGCTCGTATCAGGTGGCAGATCTTCGGTGCGGATGTGGTGAGTGCTGGTACTGTAAGCTCCTCATCACTGAAGTGCTTGCTTGGCTTTCTTCGAAAGTCAAGGAAATTCCAATAAAATGGGTAAATCAGGGTTTACTCTCTGGCAGTACAATGGACCAGTTGTGTCTGAGTGCTCCAGTCGAGTGTTTCCTATCCCGACAAAAACAAAAAAAAAAAAAAGTCCAATATTCTTTAGGACCAAATTCGAGATTTCATCATTTCCATGCGAGTTAGAATTGGGAAGAGAACTAATGGTTTTTAGCAATTCAAAACCCGTAATAGGCTCAAAAACAAAGCTGTTACTATAATCGTTGTCTTGAGTACCAGGCTTAGTGCAACAGGTACAAGAAGTTTGCGAACTACTTGGAAAAGAGGTTTGTCCAATCGAAGCAAAGTTGTCGCTGAATTCGTTAGCTATTTCAAAAGGATCAGAAATGTTGATATTACCATTCTTAAGTGCGATGGGATCTGTGTTAGTACAAACATTTCGGCCAACAATACTATTAACGTCTTGCCACTCTTTCTTAAGATTCCCACTAGCTGCTTGTATTTTGGAATGATAATAGCTGCCCTGAGCGTTTTTAACTTCCTTATTCACTTTTTTGCACAGCTTATTAAAACGACTTTTAAGGATGTTATTAAATGGATGTTTTAAACATTTTTTTTTTTTTAATTTGTGCTTTAAATTTATTTGTTTGATAAGGGTACGAGTTATCCAAGGTTTAAGGCGATATTCCGACTTTTTTCGTCTTAATGTGAAAGTGGATGAATTTACGTATTGTTTTAAAATCCTAGGAAAAATCGCATATGCTAAGGAAGCATTTTGTTCAACAAAAACACTGTCCCAATATTCATAAGGTAACCTATCATTCAGTTCGTGAAAGTTGATTTTATCAAAAATGGCTTGAGATGATACGTATGGCTTTCTACATTTAATGTTTAAAAAAAAAAATTCCCGTCATACAATGATCGGTTATATGAAGGTCCAAGTTTATACCAGCAAGGAGATCCACAGCAATATTTTCAATGCGAGCAAAAACATGGTCGAGACAGGTGCCTGAAATTGGTCTGGTAGGTTCAAAAACATAAGATAACAATCCGTGTTCAGCCGTGAGCGCTTGGTAAAAATCAGAAACAGAATTAGAGTCTAAAATATCTATATTAAAGTCACCTAGATAACAAGATTTCCAGTTCGTTCATTAGCCAAGAAGTTTAAAAATTCGTCTAAAAACAAATTAGGCGGTGAAGAATGAAGTCTATACACACAGATAAAATTAAATAATTCTTTGTGAATATTGCAACAAACTGATGATATCCGCGCTTCCTAAATTAAAAAGTTTCACATCACAATCAAACAAGTTCGAAACAAAAACTCCCACTCCACCGGCAGAGTACGTATCATTAGTATTAGCAAAAAAATTGTAATTAGGAATATGATAATCTTCAATTTCGCAAGAATAAATCCAAATTTCAGATACAAATATTATTTCTGGCAGGTTTACAAGAGCTTTAAGATTCCCAATCAGTAAATCGAAGTTTTCACGTAAACTACGTATATTTTGATGTAAAACGAAAAATTATTTGCCATCTGAATCACATCTAAAAATTCTATCAAAATTACTTCTAATGGTTCTAATAGTGGGGCTGTCGCACATAAGATCAAAGCTGTCGTTCATATTACTGCCTTTGGAGAGCAGCTAGATCATCAAATGATCTTATGAAAACAGCCTCACTATTTTCAAATTTTCTCATTAGAATATTAGAATTCCGGAACTATAAGTATTTGAATCTGTTCTCTGTTTTTAATTTCTTAGCTGCCATAAATAAAGCTTTGGAATATTTAGTTAAACTATCATTAATTAAAACATTTGAGTAACTACCAGTAATAAATAACGATGAGTTCAACTTCCTCTTTGAATTTTTTTTACTTTCCATCACTTTCCGTTTGACGTTGTGGGAAGAGAAATGCACACAAAGAATATCACTGCGAGCATTAGAGGTGGAGGTTGTACTCATATGTTTTCCTTTATTTATGTGCTTTACATAACATTTCTGTATGTCCTCAATCGATACGGAGATATTCAAAGCTTTCTCGAAGATCTCATTTACTCTCTCCCTTGCGTTTAAACTATTTAGATCAGGTACACCAACAATTTCAATAGCGTTTTCCAGTTGCTTCTGCTCCCTCCAGTTTACCCTGCTCTGCAAATTGGCCACCTTCAAACGCAATGGTTCGTTCTCCTCTTTCAGCTGCTGGACTGTGCTGAGAAAATCGCAGTGGATTTTTTTTAAACTTAGAATTTCATCATAAAGCAGTCGAAGGGTTATTGAACTTTCGGCCGAAGATGAAAGAACCGTCGACAAACTGTCGTCTGCTGCGCCAAATGCAGGTTCTGTTTGGCACTGAGACGAAGGTGATGCTAGATTGGCGTGGACAACCGTCGATTTAGGTGTTGTAATTATTTCGGCAGGTACTTTTTCTCGTTGTGATGAAAGTGAGACAGTCTTGATTGGGGCTGGTGTTGATTTTGATATAGCTGATTTTTGCTGCTTATTTGAGGGCTGCATTTTTTGGCGTGAGATAGATGGTACAGGTAATGGTTGTTGAAATGATTTGCGGCGCAAGATCGAACAACTATCGCATCGATGTGTAATGTTATCGGTTGTTAGATATTCAATGTCGGCTAGTTGAATATTGGCATACGACTCGTGAAATAAACTTTTGCAATCACCGCACTGTATTTTAGTTGCATCATTGCGATCTATTTTGTCTTTGCAAATCGGACAGTTCATTGTAAAAGAGTTAAATGACTATTCGGAAAAAATAAAAAGAGATTAAAGGTTCGCACCCCACGACACTTTAAGAAACACGTCTGTTCTTGACCACAGTCGAACTCGGTATATGATTTAATTTTTTTAAAAGTCGTGTAGAGATTTTTAATTAAAAATGCTTTCGGGTTCCGATGAGCACATTTATATGGATACTGAACTACTTGAGGAATCAGTTCCTTCCCGAAGGGTAAAAGTGTACAAAAAAGAATAAATCAATTTGAGAAGTATGAAAACGTGATATCCGCCAAGGACATCAGTATCTTTTCAGATAGCCAAGCTGCAATCAAATCCTTGAAATCGATCTCTATAAATTCAGTAGTAGCCCTAGACTACCATTTGTCACTTAAGGAGATGTCGGAGCAGTTTAATATTTACCTCTGTTGGGTGCCGGGGCATAGGGATATTCCGGGGAATTGTGAGGCTGATGAACTCGCCAGAATAGCAACAACTGTACCCATCCTTCCAGACAAGGATAATCTAGGTATACCAATCGCTACTTGTAAATTTAAATTCAAGTTATATGCAATCGAAAGAACTTATTTTAGGTGGACAAGTGGTACAACATATCTAGCGGCTAAGCAGATTTGACCCAAGTTGGAACTGAAGCCTAAGGGAAACGGAATGCTGGTGCACCAATCCGTATGGTCACAGCAATATCCTGAATTTGCTACCGCCGGATCTGGCAGCTAATCTGACCGACTATATAACTCCCACAGTGAACTTTAGAAATTACGTCACGGTCAGATTCCCAACCAGGGCGGAATGGGAAACTGGCGTACTGATAAATGAGTTTAAATCAACAATTTTCACCGACGGTTCAAAAATGGACTGCGGGGTAGGGGCGGGGATATTCTCTGATTCCCTAAATATTTCCAGATCATACCGGCTTCCTGATTCGTGCAGTGTCTTCCAGGCGGAAGTTTTTTGCTGTACGTGAGGCCTGCCGCATACTCAAGCAAACCTCTACACCCCTAAATACCATTGCCATCTTCATTGACAGCCAGGCGGCTATCAAGGCTATAGTATCTGGCACTACATCCTCAAGGCAAGTAGAACAGTGCAAAAAGAACTCGCCTCGCTTAGTCACCGGCTAAGAATCAGTCTCCTTTGGGTTCCGGGTCACAGCAACATTGAGGGGAATGAGCGGGCTGATTAAATCGCGCGGCAAGGATCTGCCCTTGATGCTTCCCTAGCAAAGGAGGTGAACGTCCCGTTGGGGGTTCTTAAGGGAGGCATCTTCGCGCACTATCTGCTAAAGGCTGATTGCAGACGGTAGGGGGTGCGAAACTTTCTTCTTCTTTTTCCTAGTAGTTAACGTCCTTGTTACATCCGTTAGGTCACTTGAGTTGTGGTAATAAAACGGCGCTCCTGCGCTAATTAAGTGTCGGCATGGTTTGCTGATACAACTATCCCTACCTACCTACCTGAAACTGAAACACTCTAAGAAATTAATCTCTCTCAATCGATTGCATATTGGCTCTATTATAGGTGTAATTACAGGACACTGTCTAATAGGCAAGCATGCAAAAAGGCTTGGCGTGTATTCAAATGATTTTTGCAAAGCTGCATGCATGAATGCTTCACATAGGAGCTTTCTATTGTATTTTAACGATTTAGACGATCTGATAGATTTAGACATCAGGTGCCTCCTTCACATCATTAGAAACTCTAATTGGTTCTAACGAATAGGTTGGGATTACATGATCCTTCGTGGTACCACAATGGACCTTCCTTGGTCTATGCGTGTTAGCGTAAGCTGGCAGCCACTTCAACCTAACCTAACCTATTCTCCTTGCTATTACATTAGTACATAGGCATCACTTTGTTCTTTAATGTCATATATTAAAAAATTAAACATGATTTTCTGAACATTAAAATTTAGCTCCATACTAACGCTAAAGCCGACTATTATTTTTGTTATTGGTACAAACATTTTGGAAAGTATGGAGATTATAGTTTAGCTGTATACTTAACTTGGTTGTTAGTATGTTAAGGTCCAATGAAAATAAATATTCATCTCTAAAAAATTATATTAGGCATTTGATGGAAAATACATACATAGGTACATATGCACATTGAACTTTATATATAGAGATAACAACTCACAAAACTATATTTGTTTAATGGAAAATAAGAGTACCCAGTGAATGACTCACTTTCTTTGAAGAATAGTTTCTATTTTTATTAGTTTTACTTTTTACTTAACACTGTTTTAAATCTGTTTTACGGATCAGTTTTACGAACTTATAAGATCACCACTTAAATGATCCCCTCTTCGCCAATAGTCCCTTTATATACCCGTCCGCAGTAGCATCCAGGCATAAGTCTATCCATCTTCGATTGTCTACCAGCGGATTGAAAGGGGTATACCTAGTATGCTTTGAAATGGTTTTTTTCAGTTTGGTCACGCTCAGTCGCCAAAGAATCAGCATTTTTCAATACATCTTAGCAAAAGATAACCACCCTTAGCACATTGCGTTGACCGTTTTCGTAATTGACTCACAGTCACTAAAGTTGCTGCCGTTAATTTACTCTCATACTTTTTGTACATCGTCCAACATTGTGAACCGTATGTGAGCGCTGGACGTACAACTGCGGTGTAGAGCCTTCCTTTCAACTTAGGGGGCATTTTTCTGTCACAGAAGATAGCGGAATTTTCTCGCCACTTCATCCACCCTACGCTTACACGATGATTGATGTCGTCATCACAAGTTGCTTTGCTATGGATCATAGATCCCAGATATTTGAACTTTTCGCACTTGGGAAGCACTGTTCCATTCAAATAAATGTCTGGAATAGGCCTGAGTGGATCAGAGAACGGGCAGCACAAGTACTCTGTCTTTTTTGAACTAATGCGATACCCATTTCCCTCCAAAACGTCCACCCACACATCAAGTGCTCGTTGCAGGGATGTAGGATCCTCACTTATGATGGCTCCATCGTCAGCAAAGAATAACTGATGTACCTTGGGGTCCATCACTTTACCTTCAAGCAGATAATCAAGGACTGTAATAAAGAGTAAAGGACTTTAAACGCTTCCCTGGTGCACCCCGACTTTGATTGGGAACTCTTCGGTTACTCCAGCGGGACATCTTACTCTTGTCTTTGCTCTTTCGTACATGTCCAAGATCATCTGTACATAGGTTTCTGGAACCCCTCGATGTCTTAGCGCCACCCATATCAGATCTCGTGGTTGTCTGTCGAATGCCTTTTCAAAGTCAACCAATACAATATGCAAATCCCTTAAGGAATCACGATGTTTTTCCATTATAATCCTTATACTTTGGATTGCATCTGTGGTTGATTTAACGGCGACAAACCCGCACTGATCATCAGATAGCCGTATTATTTTTCGCAGTCGGCCACCTAATACCCGCTCAACGATCTTCATGGTGTGTGACATCAGCTTGATCGAACGGTAGTTATCACAGTTTCGCGTATCACCCTTCCCTTTGTATACAGGGAGGAGGTAACTTTCCCTCCATTGATTCGGCATTGGATCACCTCTCACGAATTTGGAGATAAGAATTCTGAGCCATCTGAACCCGATGTCTCCCATCTTTTTCCAGAACTCAGATGGTATTTCGTCTGGCCCAACCGCTTTTCGTTTTTTGGAGTATTTGACCGCCTCACTAACTTCTTCGACTGTAATGTCGGCTATTTCTTCACAGTTAGGGGTGGCTCTTGGAAAGTATAGCCGGGGAAACTGTTCATTTAAAAGCTCTTCACAATACTGTCGCCACCTCTGCAGAATTTTGTCGTCATCCACAAGAAGCTGGCCATGAGCATTGCTAATGAACTTTGGCGAACGAATCTCCTGAGCAGTGTTCCTTCTTTGGGCCGCTATTTTGAAGATAGTGGCGCTCTTGTTCATATTGTGTCTTTGCAGCTCCTGGATAGCCTGGTTTGCATCCGCAACCGGGGAAAATATTTTCTCCAGCTCCCGATACAGGCCCTTCGTACTCTCTGCTTGAAGCTGGGCGCACTTCTTCTTCGCTTTTTTCTTGCAGCATCTGTATTCCATTTCGAGGCGAGCTTTTTCGTCATTATTATTAGAGGGGCACTTTGACCAAGCTTTGAAAGCCGCTTTCTTCTCATTTATCAGCATCTTAGCTTCATCACTCCACCACCATGTTTCTTTGGCGTGTTGATGGTGGCCTTTTGAAGCTCCTAGCAGTGATTTGGCCCTCTTTAAGCAAGTTCACTGTAGGGAATCCCACATATTTTGTGCTCTGCACTCTTCATCCTCAGCTCCGTTGATGGTGTGAGAGAGGTAATTTTTCATTACGAAAACAAAAGCATCGCCTTTTTCTTTGTCCAGATTGTACCACTTGATTTTCTCAGAGACCCTTGTTTGTTTGCTTTTCTTTGGTGTTTTCATAAATATTTCTGTTAGCAGGAGACGGTGTTGACGAGCGATTGCCTCTCCCAGGATCACTTTGCAATCTTTTACCCGAGGCTTCATGAAACTGGCTACCAAATGGTAGTCAATCTGAGTTTCATCTCCACCACTGCTGTAAGTGATCAGGTGTGGGCTTTGTTTGATGAACATGGTATTTAACACGATAAGACCGTGTGATTTGCACATGCTTAGGATGTCTTCACCAGGAAGGTTCCTGGTGCCATATCCTAGTCCTCCATGGCAGTCTTCATAGTCTTCGTTTGATTTCCCGACATGTCCATTCAAATCTCCTCCAACAAATAGAAATTCTTCCTTTGGGATGTTCTTAAGGAGATTGTGGACATCTAGCCAAAATGCATCTTTATCTCTCTGATTGTACCCATCGTGGGGAGCATATGCACTGACAATATTCCACACCTCTCCTTGCATTAATAGTTTGAGAGACATCAAACGGTCGCTGGACTTCGAAATGCTCAAGACGTTACCAAGTAGCTCTGCCGCAAGGATGATACCGATTCCGTTCTTAGACTTTTCCATTCCGTAGTAGAACATCTTGTAATCTTTTGTCCTAACGTCCAAGAAACGCGCCCGATTCCCGGTGTTTTTCCATTTCGTCTCTTGGACACACAAGATGTCCACCCGCCTTCTATTCATCATCTCTTCCAGCTCGTAACTTCGACCGGTCATGCTTCCAACGTTCCAACTCGCGACCCTCAAATTGCGTCCAAACTGTTTCATTATTTTGCTAGCCCCCGGAATCCGTATAGCTCTGACCCGAACATTTCTGCTCGGTCCAGGATCAGTACCATGCACAGCAGTGGTAGTGCCTGGCGGGGTAGTGCCTTTCCTTTTTGCAAGTATTACCATAATGATACAGTTTTGCAATACAATTTTTTTGCACCATATTGCGATGGTGTTTGTTGTTTGACACGTGCATGCTCCTGTTTTAGTATTGTTTGATCTTTCTTTTATGACACCGGTGATCTCCAGTCGTGTCAACCCACGGACTCGCATGCACACTTGTGGGAGGGTTTTTAAGGTAGTATATGTGTCGCTAGGCTCACTTGGGTGTTATATTGCCTAGATCTGATTTGTCCCCTTAGTCGCCTTTTACGACAAGCGCTGGTTGTTGGGGGGGGGCCGCTGCAGTGATATTCTTAACCCGTCCCTGCACGGGGACATATTGCAAACTGGTATATTGAGAAAAATTCAAAAATGCAGTGTTGCGGCAGTGTTGCAGCAACATAAAAGCAACAAGTTCAAAAAAAACAACATTTTGGCAGTGTTGCTCAAATCAAGAGTTTTTTTTTTTTGCAACATCAGCGCAACCAAACGTCAAAGTAACAGTTGTTTTGCTGTTGCTTTCCTTTTGAGCTCTTGTTTGTTTTTTCCAAGTGAGACATGGACAAAAGGTAAATGTTTAACAACTTTAATGTTCTATTTATATACACTGCTGGTCAAAGAAATAGGTGTGTGCCATTTGCTTTCACAGTTTTGATTCGATGCTAGTTTAACAGTTATTTTGGCATCGCAAAATGTGCAACAACATGCAAATGCTTAAAGATTGTCATTTTACGGTTACAACGCCACCAACTTTTTTCAATTGTGGCACGTGCTTATTCGTCTTTTGTTTGATTGAGCGTGGAGTCTATTTTTTGCCCTCTGATATTTGGTCAATAAAATAGCTGCTTGTGAATCCAAATCGAAGTTCGGGACATTATTTAATTGGTTTAATGCTAATAATATAACAGTGAGTTTCTTTAGATTATATCAGGTACTTCTACCTAATAGTTTTTTTTTTAAAAAAGCTTTAAGATATGGGACGAAAAGCTCATTGCACCCAAGAAGAGCGAAATTTGGTAAGAAGGTGGGCAAAACGTACAAGTTTATAGCTGAGGCACTAGGGTGCTCAGAAAACTTTGTAAATAATGCCCTCCAGCCCTTAAAAGTCACGGAAAATAGGGGAAAGCAGAAAAAAAACTTCACCGACTATTGACCGTCGCACTGTCTGTTACTGTCCCTTTTGCGTGTTCAAGGACCATTTGTGCACAAATTGGAAATGTAGTGAGTTCGCGCACAGTTCGTCGAAGTCACTAAGATGCCAATTTGGTAGGAAAAATCGCCAGGAAGGTTCCACTTTTAATAGGTCAGAACTTAAAGTCTGGCAAAGAATTCGCTTTAAGCCACAGAGAGTGGACCGGACCTGAAGGATGAAGAAGTTGGTATAACATCCTTTGGAGTGACGAAACAAAAATAAATTTGTTTTGCTCGGACTCTGGACGTAACGTGCGAAGACCAAAAGGTAGGGAGTTTGAAGCGCGCTGCACAAGAAAAATGGTAAGGCACGGAGGGTGCAATATCATGGTGTGCGGTTGCTTTGCGTTGCATGGTATTGGTCCTATATTTCGAATAAATAATACCATGACCAAGTTCGAATACAAGGACATTTTGGAGAACATTATGCTACCATATGCCGACGAAAACATGCCCCTTCGATGGCACTACCAGCAAGATAATGACTCGAAACACACATCGGGCCTTATGAAGAATTGGTTTAGAGATAATGAAGTGTCTGTAGTCCCGTGGCCCAGTCAGTCCCCTGATCTCAATCCTATTGAGAACTTGTGGAATGAGTTCAAGCGGATATTAGTGGGTCAATATTTCACCAACAGGGATCAGTTATGGGAAGAGGTACAAAGACAGTAGTATGCTATACCCTTGGCAACATGTCGAAAACTAATCAATTCAATGCCACGAAGAATTGAAAAAGTTTTAGCAAATGATGGAGGATATTCAGGATAATAAGGTAAGGAAACGAAGAACGTTCGAATTTTTGAAAACATGTTGGTAAAAATGATAAATTTCATTGTTTTAGCTCAACACACCTATTTCATTGGCCACGAAAAAATCATGAAATACAACCAATTTTTTAATTTTATCTATTAATTTCTTAATTTTAGAGTTGTTATGTATATAAATCATTTGTTTATCTTATTTAAATTAATTTAAACCCGAAAAACATTAAAACTATTGAAAACATTTGGTACAAATTAATTTTGAAAAAAAAAGATAAGTTCACACATATTTCTTTGACCAGCTGTGTAATACTCGTATATGTAAATATTTTAACTACATTCTCCAACAACATTATATGCTGATTTTGCTGAATTGAACTCTTCATAGAATACGACTAATGGCTATCGGTGGGCACATTCAAAATTGCGTTCGTTATCTCGAATCGCCCACTTCTTCTGTTTTTATTACAATTGCAAGCGTCGAACATCCAATAAATTGCATACGTGCTTTGACCTGCAATATGAAGGGTAATACTAACGGGTCTTACAATTAATTAAATTGTCAAGCTTTAGAAGTAATAAAATATAAATGTAATCCAAAGTTATTGAATACGATATTAACATCCAATTGTGGATGGATGTATACCATAAAATGCAGTTTTAAATGAATTTAATACTTGTTACCACACGAAAGTATTAGAAGACAATTTACAAAAAAGGATTTTAAAATGAAAGTATTTATGTTTTGATATACCGGCTCTTCGGGTTCTGGTAGATTATTAAATTTAAGGCAAATACATTTATTATTTATATTTTTATTCGAAGTTAACGAACTTTTACAAAACGCTTATTTTAATTTTTGGCAATCACGAACAAAGAAGAGCAACCTTAATTCAGAGCTGTTAGTCAAAGAAGAGGAAGTTCTATCTTTTTTCTTTAAGAACTTTGGGGGTGGCAATAGTGTAGTGGTAATATCGTTAATTGCCACGCTAATGGTTCATGGTTCAAATCCTGATGTCAGCAAGTGTTTATTTATTTCTCATGAAATATATAAAGTCAATCCGATCAAGTGCGAAGACATAACAAATAGCTTGGTCATATGGCTAGAAAAATGTTCGCTCTGTTAATAATGATTTGCCTATGACATTGGTTATCGGCAAAAAGTACTGTGAATCTAAAGCAAAGGCAAAAAAATAACAAAAATTTCCTCAGTTATCTGGACGCCACACCTGGAGTTTCTCTGAAGCATAAACAACTGAGCTTTTCAAACCACTACACCAAAACCTTCTTTCTCTCTCTATCTATCCTTTCCAACGCCCACAAAAAGTGTGTAAATATGTTAAGGATATTCATAACCCCTTGAGTGCGCGCAAATTATTAAAAAAAAAAAGAGCTACGGCCGCCACCAACTTGAAGTTGGTAGCTGTCAGCATGTTTGGCAATTGAGACCAATTTCAAGTTGGTCAGTCTGTTCCTTTGCTTCTTATTGTGGTCGCCGTGGCGCAAGTAATTGGTGTGTCGGACCATTGCGCGTGAGTTTTCAAGTTCGAATCCTAGAAAACACCAAAAAGTTTCTCCACGGTCCCACCTCTCGCGAACGTCTGACAAACATCCGATAGTATTGTTGTCACGAGAAAACGTCTCAAAAGAAATTGCCCTTTGGATACGGCACTAAACTACGAGCCCCTTCCATTCGTGAGAAAACTATAACGCACACAATACGAGTGGTTGCGAGAAGCTAGGCCCAGTCACTTGACGAGCTGTTGCGCCATATATTTATTTATTTTTTTATTTTCTTCTCGTTATTTTACTAAAGAAATATGTTTCAAGTAGGTAGATGCCCAACTTTTACGACTTTAGAGTTATACTACCTTTTCACTTATTTACTTACTTAGGTAGGTAGGTAGAAGTGGTTGTGTCAGCAAACCATACCGAAATTTAATTAGCGCAGAAGCGCTGTCTTAATACCACAACTCAAGTGACCTATCGGATGTAAAAACGACGTTAACTTTTAGGGAAAGGGAAAAGAAAATGGGTAAGGCTTATTCAAATCCACCCCGTTACATTGAGGGAACTGATAATATCCCCAATGCTAATCTCAGCTAACTCTATTAGGTTGTCGAAAAAGGGTTTACCTAAGGTGCGCTGTCTGGCATTGCCTAAAGCCGGACACTTGCAGAGGAAATGTAAGATTGTTTCTATCTCGTCAGCAATATTGCAGCTGCGACAGTGTGCATTAAATGTAATGCCTATTCTGGCCGCATGAACCCCGATGGGCCAGTGGCCAGTACTAACAGCCAGAACTCTTGCGATATCTGCACGGTTTCTATTTGGTAGATCTTGCGTTCTTTTCCGGGAGTATTTCGGCCACATCTGCCTGGAGATGACACAGTTCCGCACCCCCTGCCATCTGCTATCAGCCTTTAGCAGATCCCTGCCATCTGCTATCAGCCTTTAGCAGATAATGCACGAAGATGCCTCCCTTAAGGACCCCAACGGGACGTTCACCTCCTTTGCTAGCATCAAGGACAGATGCCTGCCTCGCGATTTCATCAGCTCGCTCATTTCCCTCAATGCTGCTGTGACCCGGAATCCAAAGGAGACAGATCTTTAACCGATGACCAAGCGAGTCGAGTTCTTTTTTGCACTGTTCTACTAGCCTTGAGGATCTAGTGGCAGATACTATAGCCTTGATAGCGGCCTGGCTATGTTTACTTACTTACTTAGATGGCTCTAGAGTCTGGGGTGGATCTGGGCCTTAACCAAAAAACCTCATTAGCTAGCTACCTTCAGTTGCGCACGCCAAGTTGGTTCAGGCCCCTTTCCAATTGTTCGTGCCACACAAAATGTGGCCTTCCTTTACTGCGTCATCCCTCGGGAATAGATTTGATGTCCACCCGCTCTACATGACGTTCTGACTATGTCGATATCTCTGTACAGCCCATACAGTTCTTGATTATATCTTCTGCTCCACTCTTCGTCTATGTAGACGGTTCCATAAATTACTCGAATAACTTTCTTTCAAAGTAACCAAGGACATCCTCATCCGATTTCGATAGGGTTCATGCTTTTGCACCATAAAGTGAGACTGGGATGATTACATGGCTACCTTATTCATTCGACAGAGGTCTTTACTATTCAATGATTTCCGTGCTGATGTCATTGCTCGAGCTTATAGCAGAGCCTAGGTAGACAACGTCCTTAACTACCTCAAAGTTGTAACTACCTATCGTGACATTCTGTCGATGTTGATTGGTCTTTTTTGTTGATAGCATGCATTTTGTTTTGCCCTCGTTTGCCGTTAAGCTTTTTTTTGCCGCTTCCACTTCAATACTCATGAACGTACCATTGACATCACGCCCGCTCTTCCCAATTATGTCAATGTCGTCCGCGTAGGTGAGTAATTGTACAGACTTTTGCAATATTATGCGTCTTATGCACAATACTTTCAAGTACGATATTGAAGAAATCGCATGACAGAGCGTCAAATCCTTTTTCCAAATCAAAGGGGTCCGTAAGATCGTTATTGACCTTGATGAAGCAGCGTGAATTCTCCATTATCATTCTTCTTAGGAGGATAAGTTTGGCAGGAATGTCAAAACTAGACATAGCTCTGTATAGCTCTTCCCGATATACTCGTACACTGCCATAGGCAGATTTGAAATCGATAGAGAGATGGTGGGTACCGATATTGCAATCCTGGGTTTATTCAAAGATCTGTCGTAGTGTGAATATTTGGTCGATGGTGGACTTTCCTAATCTAAAACACAACACGGAGGATAAGATCTTGTAAGCGATGTTTAAGAGGAGGAGTGGGCAAAGGATGCTAAGGTTCCACCCATCGGGCATACTTTCGTCTGACCATATTTTACAAATGGGGCGGACCAAATGACGCATCATCACCACCACTCGGTGTCACCTAGATAGCTACCTAGTAATGAACTGACGATGAGCGTATGTCAAATCCGTACTGTACATTTGTAGCTGAACACTTGGAACTGCACAAGCACGGCTGAGTGAACCTTAGCACACTTGTGGGCCCGGATGAGGAATCTCTTGTTGGCATGAACGGCACAAATGCATCTCAAATGTTTAACAAGAGCCCTTAGAAGGAGGAAGGATGGCGGAAAAATTCTCTGGACGGAATCAACGGCGGAATCTATAGATGGTTTTGACACACGCCTTGCTCGAGCTACTTCGAGATATTCGAAGCTCAGGTCTGTATAACTTCATCAGGGTTGTGGAAAAGAGATGGTGGCAGATGAATCCTAAATGGGCCAACAGCAGGGCTCATATCATCGAAACGGAGTACTGATGTCGGTTTCTCAAACCGCCCCCTTGTCCAAGAGTCTGAAACCCATGGATCTGGCCCTCCAGGTCGGAGCAACGAATCTACAATATACGGACTGGGCAACTACACGATAAAGTGGTATACAGGCGGTTAGAAAACTGAAGAAGGAATAGGGCAGGCGCACTTGGGCCAAGGAGAAAGCACTCAGAACCCATGGGCAAGAGTACCACCATCTTTCAAGCTGAAATATGTACTAAAGATAGATGTATCCAACTCAATTTCGAAAGAAGATACAGTAACTGCGACATAGCAATACTGTCAGACAGTCAAACAGATATCAAAGCACTTGAGTTGTATGCCATTAATTCGAAACTTATGTGGGTATCCTTACACAAACATAATGAATTGGGTAGAAACAACAAAGTAACCCTCTACTGGATACCCAGTCATGTCGAGATAAAAGGCAGTGAAGCAGCAGACTCCTTAGCAAAACAAAAAGCTGCAGAACCCTTCATTGGATCTAAACGCTTCTGCGGAATAGGGGAACATATCATACGCGAAGAATTCAGGAAAATGGAGAAAGAAGACAGCGCAAGAACCTGGAATAATACTGCAGGTCTGAGGCAAGCTAAGAAACTATTGGGATGTTACAACCGGAAAAGATTAGAGGCCTGCATCTGCCTTAACAAGAATAACCTATGAGTCCTAACAAGCTTCCTAACGAGGCACTGCAAACTCATGGAGCATTTATGGAAACTGCATAGGTATAACAGATGAAGACCTTTACAATGAGTCAAGTGAGACTCCGAAGCATCTTCTGGAATCTTGTGGGGCACTGACCAACAAAAAACTGAAGTACCAAATATCAAATGAGGATATGCCAACCATGAACCCACTTCTCATTCTCAGATCGCTAAAAGAAACTAGTTTGGAGAGAGAGCTCAGGTGAACTATTCTCGCCAAGGCAAAGAACGAGTGTATGGTGTATTATATATGCGAGGGGAACTCTAACGAGGAAATAATAAACCTCTCCCAGGTACTAATAGGGGGACTAAAATACCATTAGCTCTCAGTGCAAGATAACTCTACACAAATAATAATAATAGTTCCACTGTTAAACATTCTGCTATAAGCTTTAGCTAATTCCTTCAGATACTGCAATGGTGCATTCTTAAAGAATTCAAATCCTATCTATTCCCGACGCTTTATCGGTTTAGGTTTTCCTAAAACTGTTCTTTGGCATTGTATTCTATTGATCTAGCTCTCCATCTTTAACCAGTATTAGTGCATTATAAATATCATTAGTTACCTGCGTTGGATTTAGTAAAGTCTGGAAATATTTTTTTAAACTCTGTGGGTGAGCTCTGTCAGATCCGAAATGAATTGACTGGCTTATGCATATAAACGTCAACACTCCCATTGATATCGCTCTTGCATTCTTCTACACAGCAATCTTTGACTGTCTTCTCCAATCTGTCCCTTATGTGCCTCGAAAAAACTGTTCGTCATCCCCTCCCTGGTATAATAGTGAATTGCGTTCTCTTCGTAATGTTAGAAACAAATTATGGAAAACTTTCTTGAAATCCAGATCTGCCTCAGATTTCTCATACTACCGTTTTTCCAACCTCTGCGAATCCCTTTATCGCGAATACCTTGATAGAATGCAATGAAGTCTAATCACAGATCCTAGGCGCTTTTACCAATTTATTAACGTCAAAAGGAAGTCCGATGGTTTCCCTTCCACTCTAAAGTTACTTAATACATCTTCTGCTGACCCTAAAGAAATCGCCAACCTCTTTGCGACCTTTTTCACCCTTTCGTACAGTGACCATGTACACGATCCGGACCTTGACTATTTCTAATACCTGAGTAACTGCCCACAAACCTCCCTAGTCTCAATTGACATTAGGTCTGATATGGTGCGAGAAAATATTAATAGACTCAAGGATGACTTTTCCCCCGGTCCCGATGGTCTACCTGACATTTTCATAAAAAAAAATGTGTCAACGTCCTGTGCCAGCCCCTTACAACTCTTTTTCGACTCTCACTCTCAAGCCGTTTTCCCTAAATTATGGAAGGACTCCTTCACTTTCCCCATTCATAAAAAAGGCTGTAAAAGTGACATATCGAACTATCGACCCATAGCCAAACTCTCCTCTATCCCCAAGCTCTTCGAAAGCATTGTATACGACTCACTGTATTTCCACTGCAAATCCATTTTTACCCCACAACAGCACGGTTTTTTAAAGGGTAGGTCCACTACGACTAACCTAACCGAATTTGTTTCCAAAACACTGCAAGCATTAGAGGAAGGCAATGAAGTGGATGTTATTACCACCGACTTCAGCAAAGCGTTTGATAAAATCTATCACCGAACTATTTACCTTAAACTTAATGCCCTCGGTTTCCCAACCTCTTTCATTTCATGGCTGAGATCGTACCTCGAGAATCGCCAATACAGGGTTCTCTTCCGTTTTTCAATCTCCGATCCCATTGACGCCACTTCCGGGGTTCCTCAAGGCAGTCATCTTGGTCCGCTGATCTTTGTCTTAACTATAAACGCTGTTGGTCACATATTAAAAGACTCAGAACTGTCTATTTACGTGGATAACATGAAAATCATCAAGGTTATATCTACCCCCAACGACTCACTGTTACTTCAAAACGATCTAAATTCATTCCACACATGGTGGGTAAAAAACTTCTTAGAACTTAATGTCGCCAAATGTTAATCCATAACATTCTCCCGTAAACGCCTTCCCCCTCCCCTTAGAAGCTATAACTTTAATAATAAGCCCGTTCCCTCAGTCTCCTGTATGCGCGATTTGGGTATTATTTGTGATAAGGAACTAAACTTCCGTTCCCACTTTGATCAAATTATACACAAGGCCAATTCTTCTCTCGGTTTCATAAAACGCTGGTCTAAAGAATTCTCGAACCCTTACGTAACTAAATCCCTTTATATCACCTTTGTCAGACCCCACCTTGAATATGCCAGCCAAGTTTGGTCACCTTATCACGACACCCACTCCCTTAGAATCGAAGCTGTGCAGCGTAGGTTTATCCGCTTTGCCTTACGCGGTCTCCCATGGGCCGAAAACTATATCATACCCCCGTACGAAAATCGGTTAAAATTGATTAACCTGCAAACCCTTACAAAACGTCGTGAGGTTGCCGACATACTCTTCGTGCACCAATTATTAACTGGATCGATCGATTCCCCCGCTCTACTAGAAATGATTTCCCCTCGCACAAACCCTCGTAACCTTAGGACTGTACCCCTCTTTCGTCTTCCTTACCACCGCACCAACTACGGCCACTTCGAACCAATCACCAGAATGTTACGTCTTGCCAACAACGCACAGAATACCCTAGACTTTCATTGCAGTCTATCCTCCCTTAGAAAATCCCTCCACAACTCATGACCTCATGACCTTCTTCCTCCCTAGCATTTAAGATAGTTTTTAAGAGATTAATTAAAAAAAAAAAAACAATTATTTGCGTCTCACCTACCCCTTTTCACGCCCTCTACCTCCACCCTTCTCTCCAAAATGCTGTTAGTTTAAGTTTTAGTTTCTAAAATGCGAGAGGCGGGTCCTCTCTTTACATCAAAGACTGTATTAAGCACTCCGAAAACATAGAAATAGAATTTGATTCTATGCAAATATGCTCAGTCTCCGTAAAAATAAACCACTTAGACTACAACATCGGATCTAGTTACTTCCCTCCGGGATATAAGCTAGTAGAAGACGACCTCGTTCGTCTCTTTGACTCACTCGGACCTAATTTTGTCTTAGGTGGTGACTTTAACGCGAAACACACTTTCTGGGGATCAAGATGCAATTCGACAAAAGGCAGATTATTGTACAAAGCCAGCATGAAACGTGGGGTGAACTTTTTTTCGACAGGAAAGCCAACTTATTGGCCAACTGACAAAAATAAAATCCCTGACCTCGTCGACTTCTTTATCGCAAAAGGGTTAACTAAAAATTTGACGGAAATCGAAGAATGCTATGATCTATGCTCAACTCACTCGGCAGTCACTCTGAAAATAGGTGGAAGTCTAGTTAAAAAAGAAGGACCGCCTAGGTTAACTAGTAACAAAACTAACTGGGACGCTTTCAGAAGAGACTGCAAGGAAAATGTTGCTTTAAATGTACCGCTAAAGACACCGTTCGAAATAGAAGAAGAAATCGACAAACTCGTCGAAGCCATTCAGAGCTCAGCGTGGAAAAACACTCCTTTGCGAAAGACAGAAGCGCGGAACAATAAAGTCAAATACCAGCCTGAAATCGAAGACCTCATACGAGAAAAGAGGAGAGCGCGCAAGAGATGGCAACAATCCCGCGCACCACCGGATAAAACTTATCTGAACCATCTTTGTAACAAGCTTAAAAAAGTGCTGCAGGACCTAAAAAATCACGAGACTTCTACTTACCTCGAGGATTTGACCGCTGATAAGTATTCAAACTACTCTCTATGGAAAGCCTTGAAGTCCATAAGGAAACCTGTAATGCACTCGCCGCCAATTAGGAAAGCTAACGGGGAATGGGCAAAAGAAGATAAAGAGAAAGCAGAATTATTTGCCGATCACTTAGAGGAAACGTTCAAGCCGTTCGATGGACAACCGTTGATCGAAGATCCGAATGATAATATGGCACCCGACAACTTTAGAGTAAAAACCGTATCCCTGTCCGAACTTCGAATGACAATACAAAAATTGAAAAATAACAAGGCTCCGGGATATGATTTAATCACTGGCGAAATTTTGAAAGAGCTACCGAAAAAAGTGCTGGTTAAGTTGCTCTACATTATAAATGCTTCCTTAAGACTATTATATGTCCCAAGGCAATGGAAAGTCGCCGAAGTTATTATGGTTCCGAAACCGGGGAAATGTGCAAATGACAAGAAATCATATAGACCCATTTCACTTCTGCCAATAATATCTAAGGTCTTCGAGAAACTTCTGCTGAAACGATTGCAACCAGTAATTGAAGAAAGACACTTGATCCCGGATCATCAATTCGGGTTTCGGGTCAAACATTCCACAATCGATCAGGTGTATCGAATAACGAACGAGATTGAAAAAGCTCTAGAAGGGAAAAAAATATGCTCTAGCGCTTTTCTCGACGTATCGCAAGCCTTCGACAAGGTATGGCACGAAGGCCTAAGGTATAAGCTAAGGGTAATCTTACCGGAAAAGTTGTACAGAATATTGGAATCTTATCTTGAAAACAGACTTTTCCGTGTTAGACACGGGAGTGAATATTCGGATTTCAAAGATATCTACGCCGGTGTTCCACAAGGAAGTGTTCTCGGTCCAATCCTGTTCTTGCTCTACACAAGAGATATACCACAAGATGAAGGGACCGTTGTAGCAACGTTCGCAGACGACACGGCTATCCTCGTAACGGATGAGTCAGTCGAATCATCAACGTGAAAACTCCAACGAGCTTTGAACAATGTATGCGAATGGACAAAAGCCTGGCGAATAGTCCTCAATGAGACAAAATCAACGCATGTCAATTTTACGTTAAGAAAGATAAACAACGTACCTATATCCATTAACTCGGTACAAATACCTTACGCAAACGAGGCAAAATATTTAGGAATGACCCTAGACGCAAAACTTAAGTGGAAACCACACGTTAAAAAGAAGCGCGAAGAGCTCGAAATCAGATTTAGAGAAATGTATTGGCTACTCGGAAGATACTCGAAGTTAAGCGTATACAACAAACTGCTTCTGTATAAGCAAGTGCTAAAACCGTCTTGGACATATGGTACACAACTTTGGGGTTGTACCAAACCAAGCAATATGGCTCTACTGCAAGCATTTCAAAATAAAATGCTAAGAGCAATCGTGAATGCTCCTTGGTATATAAGGAATAGTGATATTCACAGAGATCTAGGAATTGCTACCGTGAGGGACGAAGTAACAAACTTTGCTCGCAAACTTCGTACCCGTCTTCATGTTCATTGCAATAATGAAATAATCCGTACTATGGACGTGACAAACCTTGAGCGCCGACTACAAAGAACAAGACCTTTCGACCTAGCGCCGTAAGGAAAAACCGCATGTAGTGACGGTATTAGTAGGTGCCTTCACTGGAAAGCTACCTACCTAACGCGATTAACACTACAGAAGCGTAAACTACTCGTTAAGGCAACTTAGTCGTAGTCATCACAAAAAATGAAAATATGAGAGGAACGAATTTCCTACTACTATGAGTACGCGCAGCCGGTTCTCATAGTGCCGCTCTGAGGGGGTGAGGTTTAGCCCGTAGGCATATACTGACTAGCACTGATGGCATTGTCAGATATATGAATCGGGCATAACCAATGGTACGGACCATTGGTATCTTTTGAAGATTCCTGCACCTCCAGGCGCAACCAAAAAAAAAAAAAAAGTTTTTTTGCCTAGTTGTAAGTTTTGATTGTTTAATTTTTTTTTTTTTTTTGAGCTTGTATTAAGCTAATCATAAATAAATAAATGAACACTTCTATTTTATTCTTTTCCACGTCATCTACCTATCAAAACCCATTCTCTACTTTGAAGACTACAACCTTAGTCTTCAAATGAATCAGTGTGCTGTTTACGAGTAAATCAAAACAAAAGCAACCGACTCCACATTCATACTTCGAGAGACGGCTTGCATTTCATCACGTGTGAAACTCGTCACTCAATTAAAAAATTCTTTTTTCTTCACGTTTTAGCCGAAACACACAAAAAACTAACCCATTTCCATCAACAAAAAGAAAATCACGCCGAGGTTGCATTGCTTTACTTACCGACCTAAACCAGAAGACATTGAAAGCTGACTCTGCACAAATGCACATTTTGTTTAGAAACCACAAATACAAGCAACAATTAGCTGGCCTGTAAATGTTTCCAGCAACATACTGCAAGCAGCACTCCTTGCCAAACTAACTCACCCTGGCTTAGCCAAATGAGCATGGGTAAGACAATTAGCACTAAGCATAGTCACCAGCTGTAGACAATGGCGACGCTTGATTCCACAAACGACATCAGTTCGATTTGAACAGCCCAACTGATAGGTTGAGCATGATCGGTTGGAGATACAAGTGCAGTCGCTGATTGTTTTCTCTAATATAAAATAAAAAAAATCCTTATTCCCCCCCAAGGGGTGTTGTTAATTAGTTAGAATCCATTAGCATTGAATTAATTAAAAAAAAAACAGTAAATATGCGGAAAGCAGCATGCATTGTGGTTGTGTTACTGTGCTTAGCGCTGAGCGCGCGCGCTCATTCTAATGTGCGCACATTTTCCGGACTCGACAATAGTGCTAGTGAATTTCTATATACGAATTCGCGGGCAGAAAGTTCTCCATTCTATGGACGAGTTCTGCCTCTCGATGAATTTCAAAAATTCGCGAAGAGTTTACAGTTGGTGCAAGATGAACGATGCCGAGTGGATTTAAATGCAACTCTTTGGGGCATTGTCCACGAGGAGCGTTGGGCCGTTGCAAGTGAGTACCTGGTTATGCTAATTTGTAATTTAAACAAGGATTTGCAGAAAATTAAATGTCATGGAATTGATTGTTGACTATGAAATCTGTGATGACGCAAAATGGTGCTTAGAATGGGTGTGAAAATAGTACGTATACGACAGAGTGGTTTTCTCGGAAAATGTGCTGTCGTCCTGTGTGAATTTTCACAAGTACTTTGTTTGGAATATTGATTTGTTTAAATGCATTTTCTGAGATTGAGAGTAAAGATTGATTGACATAGTTGTTGCTTCTTACGCTCTGTTTCACTTGATTAAGGCAGTAAGAATCGTTTAACTTTTCACCATGTGAGTCGTTGAGCTTGGTTTTAATATTTGATAAATAAAAGTGTTTTCGAAAAGTGATAAATGTTTATGATTTCCAAATTGCTTCAAGCTCCCTGAGATTGAGATACTCATTCGCTTGCTATTTAACTTTTAACAATGCATTTGTTGAAAATATTGCTCATACATAGTCCAGCCAAATTAAATCAATTAGGCCACAATTAAGTCACTTGAATGTGGTATAGCACTAGTGATACCATATATGTATACTATTAGCAGACCTGTGCTCGCGTTACTTCTCAAAGTTCTTAGAAAACTCTTGTTGATTATAACATTAGGGAAAAAAAAAATTAAATATGCTTATGGTATCCAAAATAATGAATTTCACAGAAATAATTGATAGATAGATAGATAGATAGATGTAATTTATTTTTAAAAAACAAACATTTTACAAGCTTCTTTAAAATACAGTACAGTATAAGCAATGGCTTCGCCGTCTGCCGTAGCTTGACAAAAGTGAAATTTATTTATATATTTACGGAACAGTAATTAAGTACTAATTTGAGTTTTAAGATTAAATCAGAAGTTTCCTTGCACAATTATGTTTCTGTAATTGTATGCAACATTACAGTATGCTACAATGGGTCTCCAATCGCTGCCATTTAATAAACTCTCGATTGCATTTCTTTCTAAGTGGTCTACTCCAAAATGTGATCGTCTGATTTCTTTCAAAACTGGGCAGGTACCAATGAAATGTGCGTTGTCTTCTATTGCTCCTAAGTTGCATAAAGTACATCTTACATCATCAGAAATAATCGTGTTATAAGAAAAATATGGATTGTGGAAGTTTTTATTAATTTTTTTTATATATTTTAACGCTTCGGCGACCGTCTAAACTGAAAAGATAGATCTGTTGGTAAATATCATTGGAATTTTAGTTATAAGGGTATCCTTCCCTGCTACGGGTCCAGTGAGAATTTGCGCTTTGATAATGTAGCAATATTGGTGGGTCGATTTTCAAACTTAATTAGTACACGACGAAAGACCTCCTGGGCTGAGAGAATTAAAAAAAACTCTTGAGGGTAGTTGTCATTGTCATGTACTCTTCTTCTTCCTCCTATTTCGGCGAGGTTATGATCCGGAAACAAGAGATCATAACCCTCCCACTTCATCGCATTGCTACTAATCTACCTGTGGAGTTCGCCTATTTGACCTCAGAAAATATCGGCCCCCCGATTTTGGATGACTGAGTTACAAGCAATCAAAAGCTGGTGTCGTTGCATTTATGTGCTCCAGGCGCTTATAGGTCTGCCTCTCCTGCATCGCGATGTCTTTGGAACGTTTATTGATATTGCCTTCTTAACAGGGTTCAAATGCTCTCTTCTTTGAAGGTGGCAATACCAGCTGAGCTGGTCGCGCTCTATTTTTCATAAGACGGTTTCTTTGACGTGAAGGCTTCCATGGACTTTCGAACTTCTTATTCGACGAAGCTTTGTAACACCTGCTTTCATGCGAAGCATCTTCATCTCAGCTGCCGTTAATTTACTCTCAAACTTATTGTACATTGTCCAACATTTTGAACCGTATGTGAGCATTGGATGCATGTCTGCGGTGTAGAGCCTTCCTTTCAACTTAGGTGATATTTTTCGGTCAAAGAAGATAGTGGAGTTTCCTCGTCATTTCATTCGCCCTACGCTTACGCAATGATTGATGTCGTCATCACAGGTTGCTTTGCTATTGATCATAGGTAGATCATAGATAAAACCGCTGGGATACCCTTCAGCAAGAAAAGATAGCTAAAGCGTATGCAACCTATCCTGTTGAAAGGGACCAGGATCGACTCACAGAAATAGGTCCAGTATTTAGGTGGACGCCGTGGCTTAAATGGTTAGTGTATCGGATCACTACGCATGAGGTTGTAAGTTGGAATCCCAGAAACCACCAAAGAGTTTTTCACGGTCCCACTTCTCGCGAGCATCTGACAAACATCCAAGAGTATTGTCGTTACGAAAAAGCTTCTCAAATCGGCGTTCGGATTCGGCACTAAACTATAGGTCCCTTACATTCGTGTGAAAAGTACAACGCACACAACATGAATGGTTGCGAGAAGCTAGGCTCTGGCACTTAAAGAGCTGTTGCGCCAAATATTTATTTATTTATCTAGGTCTAACACTAGACAGCAAACTCCTCTGGAGAGAACATGTAGAAGCTATGGTAACCAAAGCAACCAGAGCACTTATGCTGTGCGGGAACATTTCAGGAAAAACTGGGGATGTAGCCCAGCCACACTTATGTGGATGTACCTGATGATAGTAAGACCCATCATCACTTACGGGGCAATGGCATGGGTTAACAAAACTAGGCTAACCACGACGAGGACATCCCTCAATAAAGTGCAAAGATTAGCCTGCATATGCATAACAGGAGCCATGCGAACCTATCCCACAGCAACACTAGAAGTGATCGTAGGTATACCTCCACTACACATAGTGCTAGAGTGAATCGCCAAGGAGACTATATTGAGAATCAGCGAAGAGGGCATTGGGAAGGGAACATGCATCGCAAACAAAGAGCGGATAACCCTATCCAAATCGGTGCCACTTCTAGGCTGGCTTAGAGATGATATGGCCAAGAAATACTGCTTTGAAAGGAAATTTGACTCAAAGCTGAGCAACAAAAGAGACTGGAGCAGCGAATCCGATAAAAACCAATTCAAACAACATACAATTAAATGGTACACAGACGGATCGAAACCATCTACTGGCACTGTGGCAGGAGTGTACGGGCCCGGGACTAGATACTCAGAATCACTGGAAATATCCCCTAGTATATTTTAAGCAGAAGTTCACGCAATCGAAAGATGCGCGCAATTCAACTTAGACCGGAAATATCGCGAGCAGGGCATCACAATACTGTCAGACAAGCCGCTATTAGAGCACTGACCTCCCACGAGATCATATCCAATTAATTAATTAATTATTTGTGTAGGGTTATTTTGCACTGCGACCTAATGGTCTATTGTGCCCCCTGCTAATACCTTGGGGAGGTTTGTTCCCTCGTTAGAGTCCCCCTCGCAATTGTAATTTCTGCGGAATTGTGTTTGAAGGTCATATGCTCTTACTTTGCCTTGGCGAGAATAGTTCACCTTAGAGCTCTTTCTCCAGACCAGTTTCTTTAAGAATCTGAGAATGAGATCCAAACTTGTATGGGAATGTCTAACTAGGATCAACAAACTGGGAGAAACAAACAAAGTAACTCTCTACTGGGTACCAGGACATGTAGGAGTCGAGGGGAACGAAGTAGCTGATGAACTAGCTAGAAATGGATTAGACACGCCGTTCCTTGGACCAGAACCATTTTGTCGGATAGGACCCCACAAAATACTGGAAGACTTAAGGAAAGAGGAAGAGAATAGATGGGCTAAACATTGGGACGATATCCCCAAAATCAGTCAGGCAAAAGTACTTCTGGGGAAATACAACCAGAAAAGAAGCAGAATCTGCCTAAGAGTTAGTAAGAATCGAGTTCGCATCTGGGCGGGCATGTTAACGGGTCACTCCGCAAGGAGCACCTTAGGAAACTGGGAATAGAGAAAGACGGATACTGCAGATTCTGCAGGGACTTCGCAGAAACACCAGCACACCTTCTTATGGAATGCGAAGCACTGATCCACAAAAGAAGAAATCACCTAGGTGCCTATATCCTATCAGAAATGGATTTACCTTCGCTGGATCCACTGAAGATACTCCGGTTTGCTGTAGCAGCTGGACTGGAGGAAGTGCTCTAGACCGAGTATATCAACGGATAGAGCCGAATTATGGGGGCACAATAGATCTTTGAAAGGTGCACTTGCACCTCACTATCATATATGTACATCTTCATCTACGAAGGCAAGGTGAAAACTTCTCGGCCTGGCGCAGAGATAGCGTTCCAATCAGCAAAAAATTATATTTCCTGCCTGGATGCACTTCTCATTAGTTCGTATGACAAGATTCAACTTGCTCTCTCAAGTAGTTTGTGCGTGTTTTTTGTTAAACTGGATAAACTTGAATATCGTGCGGTAATAAACGTTTTAGATGGGTTAACCCCTAAGAAAATTCATCCAAAATTGGAAAAAAGCTTACGGGGACTCTGCTCCTTCTATGTCAACCGTTAAAAAGTGGACAGCTGAATTTAAACGTCCCTCGAAGATGACCCACGTGAAGGACGGCCGAAACCATCAAAAAAGTTAATGATATTGTGTTGGACGATAGGCGAGTGAAGGTGAGTGAGATAGCTGAGGCTGTGTGTATATCGGAAGAGAGGGTGCGAAACATCTTGCTCAAAAACTTAGGCATGCGAAAGCTCTGCGCAAGATAGGTGCCGCATTTGCTGAATGCCGTTCAAAAGCCGATTTTCGCGGCAATCTTTGGACGGATTCAATAGGGATCCGACCGATTTTGTTCGGCGATTTGTCACCATAGATGAGACATGGTTCCAACACTGCACGCCAGAAACGAGACAGCAGTCGAAGCAGTGGGTGGAAGCCGGTGGTTCAGCGCCAAAGAAAGCGAAGTCGATCGCATCTGCCGGAAAGGTTATGGGCAGTGTGTTTTGGGATGCCAAAGGGATCCTGTTAATTGATTATCTTGAGAAAGGTAGAACAATTACGGGCGAATATAACTCCAACCTTCTTGACCAGCTGGATGCCAAAATTCGCGAGAAGAGGCCTAGCTTGAAGAAGAATAAAATCATCTTTCACCAGGACAATGCATCTGTACACAAGCGTGCGTTGGCGATGGGAAAACTGCGGGATTTGGGGTACGATTTGCTCGACCATCCCCCCTATGTACCTGATTTGGTACCCTCAGACTTCCATCTGTTCTCAAGCTTGAAGAAATTTGTTTCTTGGAAGTGCTTCGCAACCAATGCAGAAGTTGAGAGGACCGTAGATGAATATTTTCACAGCCTTCCAGACTCTCACTTCCGAGAAGAAATACTGATGTTGGAGAAACGCTGGGCTAAGTGTGTTGAAGTCAAGGGAGATAATGTAGAAAAATAAAATCATTTTTTAACTGAAAATCGCAGTCTTTCATTGTCAGGCCGAGAACTTTTCACCTTGCCCTCGTACATGGAGGGTGTCTTCGGTCGATTGTAGAAGTTCGGTGATTACCTTAAGGAATTTGCCGGACATTAGTAGGACGATGTCATCTGCATATGAAATAACTTTTACACCGCTGTGTCCTAATTTCAAAAGAATCTCGTTTGCGACTAGAGGCCACAGTAGTGGAGATAGGATCCCTCCTTGTAGGGTTCCCCTAAAGGCCAGTGCATTTACTTGGCTGTCCCAGTTCTGAGTTGATGTGTCTCGTCTTGATCATACATTCTATCTAGTCACAGAGTGCGGAATCTACTCTGAGTCAGTCTAGTCTTATCGATTCAGTTTTCACATTGTTAAAGGCTCCTTCCATGTAAATTCTTTGAGGTAGAGTGATTGGCAGGTCTGTTTCGACTGATCAGCCTTTTGTAAAGGCATGTTTTGCTGGGAACATGTCTTTAGGGCTTAATTTGGAACGAATATACAGATCTAATAGTCTTTCGAAAGTCTGCAATGCGAATGAAGAAGGACTGATTGGCCTGAAGTCTTTTATTGCGTTCAATTTTACTAATAACACAGGTGAATGTTGTTACTACTAGTAATTTTATTTTTGCCTATCTGATGATGTATGTCCATTGAATTGTCATTGTTGCTTAGGGGTTGCACGATAGACATATGCACTTGGCACAGTTGTACTAAAACATGTTTTCCAGGTCAATTAGACTGGATGACTTTGCTGATAAATATACTACGAGTATTTAGTGAATGGGCTTAGGTTTCTTCTCACTTCCGGACTGTTAATGTTGTTAATTGTCTTTCCATTAAGTGAAAGGTTGTGTTTCTTTCTGCATGAGTAGGCAAAGCAATTATTTGTTGGGACTTAAAGGTATAATGAGTACAGATTAGCATTTGTAATTATTACATACACGAGAGGACTACCAAAAATTTGCTAAGTTGGTTGGAATTAGTACAATTATTTAATCGTTATTATTTTTTCCAACATAATTGCCGTTAATTTCTACGCAATTTTCTTTGAAGAAGGAGCGAAATTTCAAAACTCTCCCCAAAATCATATTTTTCTACTTACTTACTTTCTTAGGTAGAAGTGGTCGTTCTGTAAAAACAGAGACCCAATTAGCACAGTTGCGCTGTTTTAATGACTTACTTTCTTAAGTGGCACTACAGTTTAGGGTGAACTTGGACCTCAACGAACAAGCCTCTTCATTTATCTCGATCTTCATTTAATTGCCTCCAATTGCGCACTCCAAGTTGGTTGAGGTCTCATTCAACTTATGCGCGCTACCTACGACCCTCTACTGCGTCGTTCTTCTGAGTTAGATTCAAAAACTGTAGTCTGCTCGCTCTGCATATCCTAGCCATGTCGAACGTCCAATATGCAGTTTTTTGACTAGGTCGATGTCACTGTACACCTCGTATAATTCGTCATTGAATCTTCTCCTCCAAAACCCGTCAATGCAAACGGAATCGATTATCTTACAAAGAATTTTTCTCCCGAAACGTCCCTGTCTCAGCGCCGTAAGAAGGAACTGGGATGATCAGAGTCTTATATACGGTCCCCCTAGTTGTTGGAGATAGGGCCTTACTGTTGAATTGTCTTATTAGTCAAAAACAAAAAAGCAATTGACAAGAGTTATTCTGCATTTGATTTCTGCACTGGTGTCGTTTCCAGAATTTATAGCAGAGCCAATGTATACAAAGTCCATTACTACCTCGAAGTTGTAGGTGCCCACTGTGGCATTCTGTCCAATTCGTCGGTGTTGATTGCCCCTTCTTGTTGACAGCATATACTTGGTTTTGCTCTCGTTTATCGCTAAACCCATTTTGGCCACTTCTGCTTCAATATTTGCAAACGCACCGGTGACATTCCGCTGAGTTCTTCAAATTATGTCAATATCGTCGGCTTATGCAAGCAGTTGTACGGACTGTTGTGGTGTTGCCTTTTAAGTTTCACACAATATATTCAATTGCAATATTAAAGTCTGAAATTCTTTATCCTTTTACTTACTTACTTAGATGGCGCTACAGTCCGGGGTGGACCTGGGCCTCAACCAACAAACCTCTCCAGCCAGCACGGTTACGAGCCAGCTGCCTCCAGTTGCGCACGCCAAGTTGGTTGAGGTCCCCCTCCACTTGTTTGCGCCACCTACCGCGAGGTCGTCCTCTACTGCGCCGTCCGTCCGGGGTGGATTCGAAGACTTTCTTAGCGGGAAGGTTGGTCTCCATCCGCTCTAAATGACCCAGCCATCTTAGTCGCTGTATGTGAACTCTCCTGGTTAAGTCGATGTCCTTGTACAGGCCGTATAGCTCGGCATTGTACCTTCTCCTCCACTCACCGTCTATGCAGACGGGACCAAAGATCGCTCGAAGAACTTTTCTCTCAAAATAACCAAGGGCATCCTCATCCGGTTTTTTCAAAGCCCATGCCTCTGCGCCATACAGCAGGACTGGGATGATTAATGTCTTATAAAGAGTTACCTTAGTAGTTCGAGATAGGGCTTTGCTACTCAATTGCCGTTTTAGCCCATAGAAACAACGATTGGCAAGAGTAATTCTCCGTGTGATCTCTCCACTCATGTCATTTGCGGAGCTGACCATAGAGCCTAGGTAGACAAAATCCTTTACTACCTCAAAATTGTATCTGTCTATTGTGGCGTTCTGCCCAAGACGCCGATGTTGGGTGTCCTTTTTTGTAGACAGCACATATTTTGTTTTGCTTTCATTGACCGCTAGACCCATCTTTGCTGCCTCGATCTCAATACTCGTAAATGCCCCATTGACGGCCCGCTGAGTTCTTCCGATTATGTCAATGTCATCGGCATAAGCGAGTAGTTGTACAGACTTGAAGAAGATTGTACCTCCGGGGTTGGCTTGTGAGTTTCGTACAATTCTCTCAAGTACTATGTTAAAGAGATCGCATGATAGCGCGTCGCCTTGTCTAAGACCTTTCCTAACAGCGAACGGTTCGCTGATGTTCTTACCGACTTTGATGGAGCAGCGAGAGTTCTCCATCGTCATTCTGCACAAACGGACGAGCTTGGCAGGGATGCCAAGACTAGACATGGCTCTGTATAACTCGTCTCTATACACGCTATCATAGGCAACTTTGAAATCGATGAAAAGGTGGTGCGTATCGATTTTATATTCATGGGTTTTTTCCAAGATCTGCCGTAGTGTGAATATTTGGTCAATGGTGGACTTTCCAGGCCTGAAACCGCACTGATAAGGAACTATCAGGTTGTTGACGATCGGTTTTAGGCGTTCACATAGTACGGCAGACAGGATCTTATATGCGATATTTAGGAGACTTATACCTCTGTAGTTGGCGCAGTTCAGAGGGTCTCCTTTCTTCAGGATCGCGCAAACGATGCTGAGGTTCCATTCATCGGGCATACTTTCGTCCGACCAGATTTTACAGATGAGCTGGTGCATGCTCCTTACCAACTCATCTCCTCCTGCCTTGAAAAGTTCAGCGGTAAGGCCGTCGGCTCCAGCAGCTTTGTTGGATTTGAGTTTAGATATCGCTATCCTCACTTCATTATGATCGGGTTGACGGGAATTTTGACTGCCATCGTCACTGTTGAATGGCTCATTCTGCCTGACAGCGGAATATTGATCATCATCGCCGTTTAACAGTCTGCAGAAGTGTTCCTTCCATATCCTCAGCACCGACTGCGATTCTACTACTATGTTGCCATTTTCGTCCCTGCAGGCTTCTGTTCTGGCTTTGAAACCCTGGCATGTTCTTTTTACCCTTTGGTAAAATTTTCGAACATTATTCCTGCAATAAAGTCTCTCAATCTCCTCGATCGAGCGCTTCTCATGCTCTTTTTTCTTCTTTCTGAGAAGTCGATGTTCCTCTTTTCTCCTGCGCACGTAGAGCTCGTAAGCAGCTCTAGTCCTTCTACGCAGCGCCGCTTTGTACGCCTCTTGTTTTGCTGTATGTGCTTGCCGGCATTCCTCATCAAACCAGGGGTTTCGTTGTGGTGGGCGAGAGAAACCCAGTACATCAGAGGCGGCATCTCTGATGGCTTTTTGGCAACACTGCCACTGGTCTTCCGCATTTGCTGCTGGCGGCATAGGACTAAGATTGAGATTAGAAGAAACACGATCGGCAAAGGTTCTGGCGGTCTCTTGCGATTGTAGCCGCCCGACGTCAAATTTCCTCACAGCATTTCGTGAGTACCTTCATCCGTACCTTGGCTACAACTAGGTGGTGATCCGAGTCCACGTTGGCTCCTCGGAAAGTCCGGACACCCAGAATACTGGAAGAGTGCCTTGCGGCGATCGCAATGTGATCGATTTGGTTGACGATTTTTCGATCAAAGGAGAGCCATGTTCCTTTGTGAATATCGAGACGTGGGAACCGCGTACTAGCTACAACAAAGTTTCGCCCCGCCGCAAAGTCGATTAGCCTGAGTCCGTTGCCGGAAGTGTTGTCGTGCAGGCTGTGCTTTCCGACCACGCTACTAAAGACTTCCTCTCTTCCTAGCTTTGCGTTAAAGTCGCCTAGGATAATTTTAACGTCGTGGCTAGGGCATTGCTCATACGTCTTGCCCAAGAGCTGGTAGAAGTCATCCTTTGTCGCGTCGTCCTTCTCCTCGTGAGGGGCGTGAACGCATATTAGGCTAATGTTGGCAAATTTAGCCCTGATACGGATAGTCATGAGGCGCTCGTTCACATGCCGGAAACTCAAGACTTCTTGCCTAAGTCTGTCTCCAATGACAAATCCGCACCCGAATAGACGCTGTCCTTTTTGTCTGTAGCAATCGCCGTAGTAGATGTCGCAGTTTTTCATACTCCTTTTGCCCGGCCCATCCCATCGCACTTCTTGGATGGCGGTAATGTCTGCTTTGAGACACTCTAGGGCCTCCGCAAGTTGTTCGGCTGCACGTGGTTTGTAGAGGGACCTAACATTCCATGTGCAGACACGAAGATCGTTGTCCTTTTTACGTTTGCATGGGTCGTCAACAGTAAGATCATCCGTATCCGAGGCTGTTGGTTGCTTCGTAACCAAAGGTTTTTTATATGGTAGGGAAGTTAACCCGACGGCACAACCCGACAACGAGATCCTTTTTTTTGTACCCCTAGGACAAGAGGCCGGATACACCGATGTCAGTAACCCACTTCGGGGATATGAGCGCTGCCATTGGCGCATTAAGGGTTCATCCGCCACCATCTCTTTTTCAATACCCTGACGCAGTATTGAAAATCCTTACAGACCTCAGCTCCAAATATGTTGAAGTAGCTCCAGTAAGGTATCCGCTGGTCTGTAAACGTCACCGTTGATTCCATCGAGAGAATTCGTCCGCCGCACGTCCTCCTTTTGAGGACCTCTTGCTAGACTTCTGAGGATTTCTTTATCCTTTTATTGTACATTATATTTCACGAAATCCACAGCACATTGTAAGCAGTTTCATCATCACTCCCCTCGAATCTAAAAAAAAACAAACTATCGTTGTTCAAGGCATCATCATGCTATTTACAATACTTAACTAGTTTAGCAATATGAGTCATAGAGTTTCGGACTCTGATCTAGTTTTTGAATAATGACCATTCAATAGCGATTCCTTTACGATAGTTCTCAGCACTATAAGCTAATTAGATGCAAACTCAATTTGTATTTTATTGTAGACACATACTCGTACAAGAGATGCACATTTACTTTCCAGAACACCCTCTAAAAATAGCATAGTTAATTTAGCATTACCGGTATTGTGCACGCATGGAGAAAACCTGAAGCAATGTTTAACTATTTGATGAAATGTTTAAGTGTTTTATGAATGCATGTACTATCTGTTGGATAAGTGCAAACAAAACGACATGTGAGGAAAGTAACCTGATCTTGGACTTTAAAATCAACCATTTTAATTAGGTACTTCAAGTACATATATTTCTCCCTTTTAAGGAGTATCTAGTCTGGTATTATTTAATAACATGATTAGAAACTATTTTTACTCATCACAAGGCATTATGACGTAAGTTTATTTTAGCAAAATAAAATCAACACAAATCTCACTTGAAAATCTCCAACTACTAACTATAAAAGCTAATTATTCTTAAGCTTCTAAGTTGCAAAAGTGCTACATTATTATAAGAGATCCTCAGACACAATGAAGTATAAGAGATTTTCTAGACTACTGCACTCAAGTATTTTTCTTTGGTTTCCATATTAATGACTAAATACGATGAGTTTGTTAGTTAGTTTAATCTTTATTTAGCTCTGCCATTTTAAACATTGTTTACATAGTTTCATGCAATTTTTAGTTCAAGTGTTCATTACTCTACTTCAGATAAACATTTATGTTCGCAGAAAAGTTTTGATTTAAGTTAGTTCTAATGGAGTCAAATAATTGACCCTTCTTTTAAATCCGCATAACTTTGTCGCTGGTTTTAAGCGTTTGTAAGTGCAAATTTCCATTCCATTTTTTTTTTTTTTTTTGCGATTTGGTAGCATGGACTCATGCAGCGAATTTAGAAGTAGATACATTATGCAGATCTGGACTGCATGCAGCAAATATGCCACATGTTGCATCGTTCATTTAACTACGCTCCAACACACTACCTATTTATTCCCGGTGATATTTTTCATTTTTTTTATCCAAATTAAATATATCATACAACTTTTCTGCGAAGCCCAAAGGGCTTTCCTGTAGAAGATTGGATTTCGGATTAGGTTTAACAAAGTGAACAAGAATAAAAGCTAATTCAAAAACGGAAATCAGAAATCATTGGGAAAAATTTTGCACTTTAAAGAAAAATTACAATTAAAATACTACTTTATAAAAAAATCGTTGATATTCTTTTTCTGTTTTTTTTTTATTATTATTGATTTTAGTGATTAGTGATTGTGGACATTCGTTAAGTGTTCTTGGGACGCAGTATTTCAGCTGTCTTCTGCCGTAGGTATTTGAAGTTGAAACTTTTGTAAGGAACCGTTTTCTTTCTTGCCTTCGGGGTGCTGCAAACACGCAAAGGCGCACGATAAGCAGTCCTGTTTGAAGTAGTATGCGACTTAGTCCTACTCAACCAAAAAAAGAAAAAAAAACTTTAACCTATCTTCAATTTGACACCATCCACTCCGGAATCGTTTATTTCAGAGTGGTGTCGTTTTCTTTCCTCTATAGGGGCCGACTTATTTGTTTTTTGTTGCGGGTTTATTATTTGTTGCCGGTGAGGCAAGATACAGTTGCGGTGCGGCTGCGGTACACTTGCGATGCGGCTGCTATGCAGTTGCGGTGCAGTTGCGGTGCGGGTACGGTGCCGCTGTGATTGCAGTGAAGTTGCGGTATCATTCCGGTGCCGCTGCAGTGCAGTTGCTGTGCAGTTGCGGTGCAGTTGCGGTGCAGTTGCGGATTTTTCAGTATTGTTCAATCCCGAACAGGGCACCGAAGATGACAGACCTATAGTCGAGAGTAGGGCGGAAAGTAGTCCTGTAGTAAAGGAAGTAACTTTTTTTTTTTTTTTATGAAGGTGAAAATCTCGAAAGACACAGTGGGGTTAGAAACCCAAAGAAGTGTGGGACTCTAACCGCACTAAAAACACCTCCTTGATCATGACCAATCAATTAGTGATCAACAAAGATTTTATTTTCAACGTTAAGTCGGGTTTGAGAAGGTATTATAATTTAAATACCGGCTCTCGTAATTGTCAAAAAAGTTCATGGGGCTTGGTTCTTCTTAACCTACGAATATTATTTCGTACATTTAAGACATCGTCTATCTCAGGATTGATATGCATCTGCAAACGCTCGTTGTGACGCATTGCGTACTTTTTGATTGTATCTGCTACGAGGTCGATCTGCAAATCTCGATGCAAGTCACTATTTCTAATGTACCATGGGGCATTCACTATTCCCCGAAGGACCTTATTTTGAAATGTTTGCAACATTTGAACATTTGTTTTCTTTGTGCAACCCCATAATTGGATACCATATGTCCAAACGGGTTTTAATATCTGATTGTATAATAGGATTTTATTCTCAATGGACAGTTCTGAGTTATATCCTAACAACCAATAAAGTTTTCTATATCTAATATTTAGATCTTCTACTTTCTTTTTCACATGTTCCTTCCATTTCAGTTTAGCATCCAGATTCATACCGAGATACTTAGCTGTGTTAGAGTAAGGAACTACTTGATTATTAATAACCACGGGAAGATTCGTTATTTTTTTATTTGTAAACTTGATATGGATGGACTTTGACTCATTAAGTTTAATTCGCCATCGCTGCGTCCAATCACATATTTCGTTAATTGAATTTTGTAGTTTTTCTGTAGCTTTAGCCACACATCCATCTGTTGATAGAAGAGCAGTGTCGTCTGCAAATGTGGCTATCATGGTATCACTCGCATGTGGTATATCACTCGTATATAATAAATACAGGGTGGGCCCTAGAACACTTCCCTGTGGAACACCTGCTTGTATTTCTTTATGTTTAGAATACACTGAGCCATAACGAACTCTAAAGAATCTATTACCTATATAAGATTTAAGGATCTCATAGTACTGTCTAGGTAGATCCCTATGAAGTTTATACTCTAAACCCTTATGCCAAACTTTATCAAAAGCCTGTGCAACGTCTAAGAATATTGCGGAACAAATTTGTTTTTCTTCCAGTGCCTTTTCTATAACATTAGTTATACGATGCACCTGGTCTATCGTCGAGTGTTTATTCCTAAACCCGAATTGATGGGTAGGGATAAGCTTTCTTTGCTCTATAATTGGGTCTAACCTTTTAAGAAGGAGTTTCTCGAAAAGTTTTGAAAATAACGGTAAAAGTGAGATTGGCCTATATGAGGTAACCTCTGATAAAGGCTTACCTTGTTTAGGAATAACAATCATTTCTGCTATCTTCCAGTGGTGTGGGACATACTTTTGTTTAAAGCAATCATTAATTATAAGCTTGAGTTTCAACAATGCAGTTGAAGGAAGTTCCTTCAAGATTTGAGCAGTTATAAGATCATAACCTGGTGATTTTCTATTATTTAGTTTATCAATACATGTCTCGATCTCTCTTAACGAAACATAAGGAATTTCCTTTTCGTCTACTCTGTTATAGAAATCAAGATCTTCATTTGCTACCCTAGGTGGAAACGGTTTGAAAACATTTGGAAGGTGCTGAGAAAAGAGTTTAACCTTTTCCTTTGGATCGCCGATCCATTTCCCATTAGATGTTTTCAACGGGGGATCTTGCGCTTGAGGTCTCTTTAAACGTTTAGCAGTCTTCCAAAGGGAGTAGTCTGTGACTTTATCAGCCGTGAGATTACAAAGGTATTTAGCTAGAGAATCATTTTTGAATTCAATAATAGTTTTTTTAAGCCTATTATTGAGTCTATTAAAAATGGTTTTATCGCCAGGATATCTTGTCGCTTGCCATTTTCTACGAGCTCTTCTCTTTTCAAGTATAAGTTGCTTGATTTCTGTGGGGTATTTCACCGAAGCCTGTTTTTTTTTTGTTGATAAGTCGGTGTACTATCTTCTGCTGCCTGTTGCACATCGGCAATGAATTGTTCTGTTTCAATGTCAATATGTTTTGTTGTGACTAGTGGGGACCTAAGGTTAATGAAACCTTCGAGAAGTTCTCTGAATTTACACTAGTTCGTTCTTTTGTTCGTTAGTCGTGGGTTTTTTATCTGTTCTATCGATAAACCATTGACTGTTAGAATTACAGGTGTGTGATCCGATGACAGATCATTACTGCTTTTAACTTTAACTTCTTTTCTATTAATACCTTTCGTTATGAAGAAGTCGATAACGTCTGGTATTTTCGTTGGGTCAGATGGCCAATAAGTTGGTGATCCAGTCGAAATAAATTCACAGTTAAAATTTCGCCCTGATTTGTAGAGCTTCCTGCCTTTTGTGGGCAGTATATCGCAGCTACTTTAAACTCCTTGCTTTTAGTTTCTATGTTTATTGTCGCTACTTGCATTGTTTGTTTTGCTATTTTTGGCAATTCGTAGTGATCCAAGGTACTTTTCACAATCACAGCACTCCCTCCCCTGGCACTGTCAGCTGGATGAGGAGAGTGAAAACAAAGATAGCCAGGAATTCTTATCTTAGTTCCCTGTTTGAAATGAGTTTCAGAAATCAGGCAAACATCAATATCTTCGTTACATAGAAAAACCTGAAATTCAGGGATGTGCTGGAGTAAACCATTTGCATTCCACGTTGCGACATTTAGATTATTTTTAATCATTTATATTTTGTTGTTTTTTTCCTGCTACTTTGCTTAGCAGTTTAATAATTTTATCCTGATTATCCAATTTTTGGATAATAGTAATAAGCATTTCCTTTACCGATATTTCCTCTTCCTTTCGTGTATTTTTCACAATTTGGGAATACGATTTACTTTCTACAGTTGGTATGTTTGTTTTAGCAGCAATTGGCACTTTGTCTAGTTTCTTGTTTTCAGCGTTTCCTTGTTGCTTGCTTTTATTATTGGATGCATTTCGTTGGTTGATTTTAGTAGCTTTACTTTTCCTTTCTTGGTATTCTTTTGCCATCGGACAACCTCTATAATTTGCTGGGTGATCACCATGACAGTTGATGCATTTTGCTTTCTCGTCCTTCTTAAGAGGACAATTATTTGTGGGATGTTTTCCTTCGCATTTAACGCAAGCAAAATCTCTTTTACAATAACTTTGCGTATGCCTGAAAGCTTGGCATCGTTTGCATTGGGGTATTGAGTTTGAATTCTTTCGAAGTGGCTCGATCTTAACAGCAATACCCATTATTGATTTTATGTTATATATCTTTTCGACTTCTTCTTGATTATTAAAAGAGAGCATAAAAAGAGATAATTTTCTGTTTCTTGTCACTGGTTGCCCATCGCTACCTTGTGTGGTTTCTTTTTTAATTAGGTTTTTGGCTTCCAAAATCCTAAATTTTTTATTACTCAAGTCTTCGACGATATCGTGTTCATCACACGAGAAGTGGAGACCTCTGGCTACTACTCTAACTGGTCTAGTAGCTTTATTTTCATATGAAGGATCAAATCGCTTAAAGTTGGAAAATCTGCCCGTGTGGATAAAATTCGACCAGAAATGCTCAAGGCATTAGGTAAAGAGGCAGTGCATTGGCTCTCGCGTGTCATTAAAGTGGTCTGGGAATGTGGTGGAGCACCTGGCGATTGCCAAATGAGGGTGATAGTTCCTCTTTCTAAAAAAGGGGACAAAAGAGATTGGACAAACTATAGGGGTATATCTCTTTTAAGTCTCCCTGGAAAAGTATTTGCTAAGGTGATAGAAACGTGTTCCAGAACTGTGGTTGAGCATAACTTGAGGGATGAGCAATGTGGTTTTCGTCCCGGTAGAAGCACAACCGACCAGTTATACACTCTCAGAATGGTTCTTGAAAGGGTCTGTGAGTATGCTAAACCAGTTTACTCTTGTTTTGTGGATTTCGAAAAAGCATATGATAGGGTTCCTCGAAGTAAACTCTAGAGTGTTCTGCAGGAGTATGGGATTGATGGTTCCCTGTTAAGGGCGATTCAGTCTTTATATACAAACTGTAAATGCTGTGTTCGGGTAAATGGCGTTAAATCAATACATTTCACTGTGGGCGTTGGACTCCGCCAAGGGTGCGTTCTCTCCTCTTTATTGTATATATGGACTGGATGTTGCAGAGCTGCCGTGGCGGAGAATGTTTAAAAGTGGGACATTTAAGGATTAGTCACCTGCTCTTTGCGGACGATTTGGTGATCCTGGTGTCATCTCAAACTGAACTTGAAGAGCAATGCCGAGTTGTCTTGCACAATTGGCCAGGCTCGTAGAGATCGAGTGCACAACACCAAAGTACGCGAGGCACTCAATGTTGAGCAGCTACTTCTCCAAACGGAACGATCTATGCTTCGATGGTTTGGTGACGTAGTGCGTATGCTCCCAGACTGGCTTCCAAGACGTGCCATCAGGTAGGCTACCCCGCGGTAGGCCTAGAAATATATGGTTGGATCAAGTAAAATATCTCTCTTGGAGCTGTCTACGTATTCCTCTTGATGAGTTTGAGTCAATGGCGGAGGATTGAGAAGGTTGTAGTGTCCACCTGAGCATCCTACATCCGCGACCCATATAAAGAATTAGCAATGTATATATGTATGTATGACAAACATTTCTATTTTACTACATTTTCTTTTAAAATGCTACATTTTTATGGTCAGTAAGCTACATTTGACCTGGAGAAAGTTGCAGCGCTGCACAATACAAATGATGAAATTCCTAGTGTACAAACACCTCATAAAGTCAGTCATCACTTACGGCTGTCCTATATGGTTATATGGTTCACGATCTCGCCGACCACTTTTAACTTTACTATAGTCCGAAATGCTAAAGAATTTCGCTGCGCACTACAGGACTACAATGAAGCTGATACTCCTGTTGCATACGAATAAGATACTTTGCATAAAACAAAAGCGTAAATAACATAAATATGATAAACACAAATGCATCCAAAAATCAGGAAATCAATAAATCAACCACAAAAAAAAAAAAATGGCCATCCTCACTCCATTGACTCATTTCTAAACATAACATCATTTGAAATGTCTGCCGACCAGAGCACACAAAATTCCTTAGTGTGATGACACCAACTGTTTGTGTTTTGATACGAATGCCCAAAGAAATTCCGCGGCTTAACGATCCACGCGAATTTCTTTAATTTTTCAATAAGAATTCAGTAAGGGTATTGGGCATTAAGTCGCGCTCGTGAATTTTTGCCCACAATCGGTAAACAAGACCCCACATTGACCAGATTCGTTCCCATCATTAGGCCATATAAATGCAAATTCTAACCACCATTACAAATTGTATCATATCAAATGAACGAAATTATTCTTGGGATACTTGGAACAATAAAACTTTATTTGACAGGCTGCTCAAGACAAGTCGCATCATTAAGTATTAGACCCGGAAAGTCAGAGTCATTAATCAGTGCTTCCAATGCGTCGCATGTTAATCCGACATTCTTATTTGCTTATCCTCTCGCTTAACCAAGTGTCAGTGACAAATAAAAATAGAAAAATTGGAACATATCTCGCATATATTATGGAAATAATCAGAATTACTCAATTTGAATTCGTTTAGAAAAAAACGTGCGTTATTGGGTGACAAAGGCGGCAGTTAATACGGGTTTAGTGTGGAAACGCAGTACACACATTTTGTAACTTTTCTCATCTTGCTTACCAGAGAAGACGCCTGATTGGCATTTTCAATTTCTGTGCCAATTTAATACTGTGTAAACAGTTAGAGTATCTGACGTCACGGCTGTCAAATCACGTTTAAATTGACATGCCTGCTGCACTTTAGGTATTGCGCGGTCGCAGCAATCAGCGCCGCTGACAGTGCAATATTGAATGTGTTAATAGCACCTTTGTTTGTCAACTTATTCAACTTGTTTTGGCGGAGAATAGTTGAATCAGACATAAAATGCATCCTGCTAACTGTATGCGTCAGATATGTCAAGTTCAGAATATGTAGATGCCAGAAATGTAATTTTTTTTAAATAAAAGTATGACATTTTGACTTTTGACAGCAAACTGTAAAAATATGGGTGGATATGGGAATATCCAAAGTGCACCTTAGCGGTCAATATTTGAATTGATTTTTAACGTCAATAATTGTGGTAGATCAGCACCTTATGTGGTGCTGAATGAGTGAACGTATTTGAGGAGGTTTTTGGAAATTTTATGAGCGGATGGCACACCAAGTAAGTAAATCAGACGTGCATTTCTCTTGCATACAAATTTTGATCGAGTCAAATACTTTATATTCTTGGGAGTGCGTATGGCTTGCGTTCGATTACCAAGACTTTGAGATCAAATTGGGAGTATTATATAATCGGAGAATTTAAAAGAAGTTTTGACATAAACGGAACGGTTTTTGGATGGGACTTCCTGATTTTGAAGAGATGAGAAGTTTGATTACATCACGGTGTAGAAGCATATAAGTTTAAGACTAGTTCAACTGAAATGATGTCTGTCAATATCAGTTGAAAACGTATAATCAAGTACGGTATATGAGGACTCTGTTGCTTACAATGTCCATGCTATTATTTATTTATTTATTTGAGCTACATAAATTCAATGCAAATAGGTCAACCCCATAGGCGGATCAGTAGAAATACGGTGATGTGAGAGGGTTATGATCCCTTGTTTTCGGATCATAACTTCGTCGAAATAGGAAGAAGAAGAAGAAGACATAAATTCAATGCAAGTCCAAATCAGACTAATAAAAAAAGGAACAGGAATCATTCTAACACTGAATTATATAATTTAATTTTGAAATGGGGCTTGCTTCAATTAAAGGCGATCAGTTGCTATTGAGCACTAAACTCATTGATTATTTTTGTAATTGGTTCATGAATGCCGGAATTAGCTCTCGAAAAGCGCGGGGTTAAAAAATGTATGCGCCTTAAAGGCCTTGCACCAGGATACATATTGAGTTTACCGAGAAGTGTGGGAGAATTTATGGATCCATTCAATAAATCGAACAAAAATATAACATTTGTAATGAATCTGCGCTAATATGAGGTCCGTTCGCGTACCCTCCCAAAACAGCGAATTTTTACGAAAGCCTGTTCGACTACGGAGAATTTTCGTAGTTTTTCGCAGAAGAGAGCGCTCTCAAGAGAGCAAGAAATTTCCCCATGCTACGAATTTTAGCCCAAGAAATTTTCTTTGGGCAGATTTGTGAAGACTGTGAAATCTGTCAAATCGCTTTATATGTCATTTTTCGTTGGCTTGTTCCTTCTCTTTCTTTCTTTCGCGTACAATTGGGTTTGTGGTTTGACGTTTAAAACGTGGGCAACCTTTGTGGTTCAACCCGTTCGTTTACTTTTTCTTAACTTTACCTCTCTTTGAGAGAATTTTACGACCACTCTTTGGAATTCGACAATCTACGAATTTTGGTGCAAAAAGTACGCAAACGGACCTATAAATGAGGAAGGTGTAGGAGAAGCAAACGTTTTAAATAGGGAGGTGGATATACATAGGTTTCTATTCCAAGGGAGGCTATGGAGAGCAAACAAGAGGAAATGTTTTTGGAAAGACTCGAACGATTGATATGGATAGCATAATTAGGGGACCACATGCAACTACAATAGTCAAGAATAGGATGCACTAATGAGCAATATAGTGATTTTCTAAAGCATGGATCGGGAAATTCCTTCGACCATCTATGAATGAAACCTGATCAACTTTTGGCTTTATTGATGACTAGCGGGTACCCAGCGTGCGTTGTGGCGCCTGTCTCACTCAAATGGACCAATTTTGACCAAATTTTACACAAATACTCTTGGCTCGATACCAAAGATTGCCTGGAAATTTGAGCTCAATCGGTTCGGTGGTTTCGGAGTCCATAACATACATACAAACACAGGTGCATTGAGTTTTATGCACATACGAGCGGGCACCCGACGTGCATTGCTACGGTTATTAAAAAAAAGAACAGTGGCCACATGTGTCAGGCAGGTGCCTGGCGCTAAATCTATTAAAGAATAGTTTTGTGTCGACCAACAGTGGGTAAGTGGTCCAATCTTAATGAAAATAAAATTGCAGTGAAATGTAGAAAACACCCACAAAACATAAAACTTAAAAAATATTATGGCAGTCTGTGCAAAACCGTTCATAAAAATATTGAGGAAACCCGTAATAAGTTTTATTCTGATTCTTTCGAGCCAGCTAGGGGTAATGCACAAGAAGAATGGAAAGTAATTGATTGCATTTTGGGTAAGAGTAAACAGTTTACCGAAATTCACTGTTTACAAATCGATGGTATGAATGTCACTGATTCATCTTGCATTTCTAACAAGTTTAACGAGTACTTCACTGAAATTTCTGAAAAACTAAAACCATCTCTTGAACCTTCTGCAGGATGCAATTGCCCCCTTTTCTCGTACATGACTGCAGAAAATATGCAATCAAATAGCTTTGTTTTTCAATCGTTTTCTTCAGGTGAACTCTACAGAGCTATATTGTCCTTAAAAATTAAAAACTCTTTCACAAGTGATGGTATATCAAGCGTGTTTCTGAAAAAAAATTGCTTATATGCATGTGAAAATAAATAAATAAATAAATATTTGGCGCAACAGCTCTTTAAGTGCCAGGGCCTAGCTTCTCGCAACCACTCATGTTGTGTGCGTTATATTTTTCACACGAATGGAAGGGACCTACAGTTTAATGCCGTATCCGAACGGCGATTTGAGAAGCTTTTTCGTGACAACAATACTCTCGGATGTTTGTCAGACGCTCGCGAGAGGTGGGACCGTGAAAGAACTTTTTGGTATTTTCTGGGATTCGAACTCGGAACCTCACGCGTAGTGATCCGACACACTAACCACTTACGCCACGGTGCCCATGCATGTGGTTGACGTGTTAAGTTACTTGTTTAATCTTAGTATTCAATGTGGCTGTTTTCCTCGGCACCTTAAATGCGCAGAAATTATACCACTTTTTTAAAAAAGGTAACAGAAAGAGTATATCTAATTACAGACTCATTTCACTGCTACTTCTTAAGTCATGCATTGTGTCATTTTTAGATAATAATAACTATTTTAGTGTACTTACTTACTTACTTATATCCTTTAACCCCTCGGGGGGCATAGGGCGTCAACCACGCCTGCGCGCCATCGTGTTCGGAGTTCTGCAACGCGTTTGAGCTGCCTCCAACTCATTCCTAAAGAGCTCGATTCCTCCTCAACTGTTCTGCGCCACGTTTGCCTAGGGCGTCCCGCTATTCTGCCTGCCTGGGTGAGCGGATTCCACTGCATGGCGTATTTCGCAATGGAGTTGTCTTCGCGCCGTAGGGTGTGTCCAATCCATTGCCACTTTCTTCTTCGTATAGTAATGCTTATAGGTTCTTGGCCCGTTCTCAGATAAAGTTGTTCGTTGGAGATGCGGTTCGGCCAAAAAATCCTCAAGATGATTCTTAAGCATTTGTTTACGAAGACTTGCAGCTTGCGTGTGTTAATGGTGTCCACCTTCCAAGTACTGCACCCATAAAGCAGCACTGATTCTACGTTGGAGCGGAACAGTCGTAGCTTGGTTCTTAAGATAATAACATTGCTTCTCCAGATTTTGGACAGCATTCCCGATTCTGCTGCACACATCCAGTTCGGTGCCACCGCGGTTAGCCGAGACGACACTTCCTAAATATAGAAAGTTATCAACTTTCTCGACTTGCTTTCCGGCAATGTTAAGTTGAGCGCGGGTATTGGAAGTACTCAGGGCTTTTGTTTTGGCTGTGTTTATTTTTAGCCCCACTTTGTTTGCCTCAGCTTCTAGATTTTGGGCCATCAAATGAAGATCCATTATCCGATGTGAAAGTAGACAAACATCGTCAGCGTAATCTAGGTGTTTAAGGTAAGATGTCATAGTCCAACGAATTCCAGAATTAGCTTCCGTCAATGCTGCACGGAGTACATCGCTGATAACCACCAAGAACAATAGTGGGGACAGTATGCACCCTTGACGTACTCCACTTTTGACTTCAAAGTCGTCCGACACCTTACCATTGTGCACGACGAGACACTTGCCGCCCTCATATGTAGCCTTGATAATAGCCATAAGCTTTTCTGGAATGCCTCTCGTGCGCAAGGCCAACCAGATAGCATCTCGATTCAAGCTGTCGAAAGCCTTCTCGAAGTCGATAACAGTAAATGTAGCGGAGACCTATTTTAGTGTAGTCAGTTTGGATTCAGAAGGGGAATGTCAACTGAGTATGCTATTCTTAGACTATGTAGTCAGTTGTATAAGAATATTAACTGTAATAAATCTACAATGGCTCTCTTTGTTGATATGACAAAAGCATTTAATATGGTTGACCATGACAAACTACTACAAAAATTATATGCTGCTAGTTTTAGGGGTGTAATTCACAAATGGTTCACCTCTTACTTAAAATGCAGAGAGCAGAACGACGACATAGCCTTCACCTATCAGTCTCGTACAGGATTCGAGTGTATTGCAAAGATTTCTGAAGACCTTGAGGCTTTGGTTTACTGCGCATAAATTAATCATCAGCGAGAAAACAAAACTCATGTCATTTAAAATATCCGGTAACGTCTTATATGATTTTAATCTCTGTTTTCACACACATGATTGTAAAAAGTTTTGCTTACCTGTTCATAGTTGCGGGAAAAGTAATTTTATACACAGCTCTCATTGTTCTGCTAATTGTTTTTTAATTGAGTCAGTGCAACATTATAAATACCTTGGAGACCTAATCGATCACAACTTGAATTGGAGAGAGCATATCCGAACCATTAAATCTCATATGTTGTTGGTGACGCGACAAATGTATCTTATTAAACAATATTGCTCCCAAAAAGTTCTGAAGACAATTTATTACGGTCTTGCTCACTCTAAGTTACAATATGGCATCACAAGTTGGGGTGGCTCGTATACAAACTCCTTTAGACCTTTGTCGATAGCTCAAAACACTTGATTCGAACTAATTGTAATAAAAATCGTGTTATCCAGTTTTTTTAGTTTAGTTTTGAAAACTTTATTTAAACTTTAATAATACTTAAATATAATTTCATAATCTTAAGTTAAATATGGTTTGGCCCACGGCCGTCTACCAGATTGACAATTTATTTTTCGCATTTGATATTTAAAAGTCTCCTTCTATAATACGTGCTCTGTAGGTAAATGCAGTTAGTGCATATTTATATAGAACTTCCCAACCAAGGTTGCCGTTCAAAATGTTCAAGACCTCATTCATATCCAATGCAGTTACGCCAAAGTATCTCACACGAAACTCATTTAAGATAGGGCATCTGGCAATAAAATGGTATACATCCTCCCTTTCTTGAAGATTACACAGGTCACATAGAACTGACCGGTCTGGTCGATGTGGGATGTAATTTAAATTTATTATTTCCCCTCTTAGTTTAAATAGGCTAATCATATTCAGCGGAAAGCGGTTGAGAAAGTACGTATGTTGTTGAAGATTATAGTTGAGTTTACTGTAAATCATTCTATACTGGGAAGTTTCAGCTTCCGTTTTGCAACAACCATAAGTAGTGTAGCTTGCTCTCTCTAAAAGTTTTTTAAATACCATCCTTAACTCAGCAGAGTTAATATCTGCTGCAATTCTCACGTTTTCACCAAAACTCTCCCCCAGCTCTTCCCACTTTTCGATAAGGTTTCCTCTTGTTGATATGGCTCTCTTAAGCACTAGTTTAGGCAGCCGTCCATCTTCCATCTCCAACACTTTAATGATAAAATCGAAATGCAGCTTAAGCGTGTCTAAAAATAGAGGTGGCACTGTTGTTTCCAAATGCAGCATATAATTAGGGGTGCAGGTTGGTAGCCGGAAAATGCGTTTCAGAAAATACCTCAGGAATCTTTCAACCTCATCAAACTGACAGTAACCCCAAACTTGAGCGCCGTATAGCAATATAGAGATTGCAGTCGCACGAAATAATTTAAGCTTTGCGCTATGTTCAATAAATTTATTATTGATGCAACGGCCCCATACTGAAGAAACAGCTCTCTTCGCCTCCGCTAGTTTGAGTTGGAAAAGTTTTCGCATGTTGAGATTCGCCGTAATTAATACACCTAGATATTTATACTCCCGAACTATTGAAACGTTTTCTCCTTTGTATGTCCATTTTTCATTACGAGAATATCTACCACCACCATCTCCGAACACCATCATTTTAGATTTTTCTAAATTTACAGACAGATTCCAAAGTTCACAGTAGCGCTCAAGACGGTTCACCATTCGCTGCATTCCTTCCACTGATTCAGATAGAAAAACTATATCGTCTGCGAAAAGGAGTCCTGGTATCTGCATACTTCCAAACTGAATTCCCCCTCCAATTGCATCCATTATATCATTTATAAATAAAATGAAAAGTAACGTGCTCAGAACACATCCTTGCCTGACTCCCATTCGTGTTGTAAAGTCTTCCGATACAAGCTCACCATCCCATACATAAGCGACGTTGTTTTCGTACATCGCTTGTAATAAAACGACAATTTTGCTGGAGATTCCCATCTTAAATAGCTTATAAAAAAGTGCTTCACGTGCAATAGAATCAAAAGCAGCACGAAAGTCAACGAAGAAAGCATATAACTTCTTGTTTCTTCTTTTGAAGCTCTCCGCAATGTTCGTCAGGATGAATATTTGGTCTAAAGATGAATAGCTTCTCCTAAACCCCGCTTGAAATTCATTCAGAATCTTCTTATTCTCAATCCACTGTGTTAGCCTGTTGAAAATTATAGCACTAAACAACTTCACTGATGTATTCAGGAACGAAATGCCTCGATAGTTTTCAGGGTTATCGTATGATCCTTTTTTGTGTAGGGGAAATATTATTGCTCTTTTAAAGCTATTTGGAACAGTCGCTGTCTCAAATATCCTATTGTATTCCTTGGTTAATGCGGACAGGAATTCAGTTGAGCAGTTTTTAAAGAATTCAGCTGGAATTCGGTCGTCTCCTGGAGCTTTACCAACTTTCGATTTTACGATTGCACTCTGTACTTCAGAAATTGTAAATGGAACATCTAGGAGATCATCTGTAAAAAATGGTGCTGCGTATTGAGGAAGAGGCGAAAATTGCGGGGTGTTAAGCAGGTTCTTAAAATAGTCCCGAAGTTCAGATGCTTGTAAGGATGATGAAATGAAATTCGTTCTCCCGTTGATAGTTTTGGCGGCTTTCCAAAATTCTGCTGAGGACCTTGACGAATTTAAGACGGCTACGGTTTGTTGCTCCAGTTGTTTTCTTTTTACAAAACAGAGATGTTTAAAGTCCCTATTGGCGACTGCATACATATTTTTGAAAAATGTGGTATTGTAGTTCCTTAAGAGCCTAAGAAACGAAAAGGATTTTTTTCTGGCTTTATAGCATTCAGCGTCAAACCAGACCTGTTTGAGAGTACCCTTACGCTTTCCTGTAGTTTTTGTTGGAACAGCTTCAATTATAATTCTAGTAAGGTCCTCCATGTGCAGTGGCTTGTTTTCCAATCTTCGTGTTATCCAAAGCTGGCCTCTATTTAGAGACTTGCGCATTTTACCAATGAGACATCTTTACGTTTTTAAAGTACTGAGAGAATTCTTTAAGCAAGACGTACTCAGTGTACTGTCAGTTAGATATGAGTGCAACAACTGAACTAGCCACGGAGGAAAACCGAGAAAATGCTTTTGAATTAGGATTTTATGATTCACTTTATCAAAAGAGGGGAATGTAAAAGAACGAAGAGATAGTTTAAATTTATATATTTATATATTCTCTTAAGATGCATGAAGGAATTTTATCAGGATCGCAGGCGAAATAACCATCGAGATTAGAAATAAACTTGTGAAGTACATCGTTTGAAAGTATTAGATTAGGGATATATAAATGATGAGGAGGAACAGGGTTGTTAGGTGCGTTAGGATTAGTAATCAGCGACATAGAGTAGACACTTTGAAAGAATTTCGCAGAGGTGTTACAAATGTTTGTGGGGTCCATAACTTCCTTACCTTCATAGGACATAATGCAGGGGTATGTCGAGTTCTTTCTTTTTGTGTTAACAAAATTCAAACATTTTTTAGGGCCTATCACTGAAGTGGTGTCAAGATGTGAACCCACTCGAGCAATATCTATTTACTCCCGATTTTGATGTCATTTCATTTTGGTAAAATGACGGGTTCCTTTAATCTTTCAGCAGAGTTCTCAATTTGATAAACAAATAATTTTTTTTTTTTTTTTTTTTTTTTTTTTTTCCGAGGGTAGGTGAAAATCTTCAACAAGACACTATGAGGACCGACAGCGCGTGCTCATAGTAGTGTGGGATTCTTACCCACTAAAAAACCTCCCTTCAAAACAGACTTGTTTTTATTTTTACTACAACTAAGTATTCGACTTATCAAGTAGTTTTCGTTTCGCGAAATAATGACGTTTTGCAGGTACCTTCCCATTGGAAGTTCCTGCCAGCTCCGCAGTTTAGACGCGGTTACTTATCGCGCTAGGTCTAAAGGTTTGGTTCTTTGTAGACGGCGCAGTAAATTTCTTTCTTCCAAAAGTTGGAGGACTGTAATATTTACGTGACTTTCTAGTCGACTTCTATGCTTTCTCGCGTAGGTTTGAATTTCGTCTTCGATTGTTTTAATGCCAAGGTCTCTGTGGATATCGCTATTTCTGATATACCATGGCGCATTTACAATACCTCTTAGCACTTTGTTTTCAAAAGTTTGTAAAATTTTAATATTACTTATTTTGGTACAACCCCAGAGTTGTATACCATATTTCCATAGAGGCTTTAGCACTTGCTTATATAAAAGCAGTTTGTTATATATATTAAGCTTGGAATATTTTCCAAGTAACCAATACATTTCTCGATATTTGTTATCTAGTTCTTTGCGTTTTTTCTTAACGTGCGTTTTCCATTTCAGCTTTGTATCAAGTGTCATTCCAAGATACTTAGCCTCGTTTGCAAACGGGATTTGAACCGAGTTTGAAAAGATCGGCAAATTATTTATTTTTTTATAAGTAAAATTTACATGAACAGATTTGGTCTCGTTGAGTGCGATTCGCCAAATCTTTGTCCATTCATTTACTCTATTCAAAGCTTCTTGCAGTTTTTCTGTAGTATCTTCGACCGTTTTACCTACTGTCAAGATAGCAGTGTCGTCGGCAAATGTAGCTAGCTCAGTGCCTTCTACTTGCGGTATATCACGAGTGTATAATAGATATAAGACTGGACCAAGAACGCTTCCTTGCGGCACCCCAGCCATTATTTCCTTAAAATCTGAATATTCGTTTCCACATTTGACGCGGAATAGCCTATTCGTAAGGTAGTTCTTCAAAATATTATATAGGTGCTCTGGCAGAACTTGTCGTAATTTAAACTTTAAGCCTTCGTGCCAGACCTTGTCAAAGGCTTGAGAAACGTCAAGGAATACGCTTGAACAAATCTTTTTTTCTTCAAGTGATTTTTCGATTACATGTGTTATTCGATGTACTTGTTCAACTGTAGAATGCTTACTTCTAAATCCGAATTGATGATCAGGGATGAGATGCCCTTCTTCTATAACCGGCTGTATTCGCCTAACCAATATTCTCTCGAACACTTTGGATATAATTGGAAGAAGCGAAATCGGTCTATAAGAGGTTTTTTCATTCGGCGGTTTTCCAGGCTTAAGGACCATTATAACTTCGGCGACTTTCCATTGACTGGGAACATATTCTAGTCTAATCGCGGCGTTTATAATGAACAGAAGTTTAATTAGAGCTTTTCTTGGTAGTGCTTTAAGAACCTCTCCCGTAATTAGGTCGTATCCAGGAGCTTTCTTAGGTTTAAGTTTCTTTATTTCTTCCTTAAGTTCGGTAAGCGTTGCATTTCTTATTACGCTATTGTCTATATACGACGTATTTATATTTTCAATAAGAGCTTGTCCATCAAACGGTTTGAAAGTTTCTTCCAGGTGGGCGGCAAAAACTTGCGCTTTCTCTTTATCATGCCTGGCCCATTCGTCTTGATTTTTCCTAATTGGCGCGGCTTGAATTTGAGGTTTTTTAATACCTTTTATAGCCTTCCAAAGCGAATAGTTAGAATCTTTTTCTGCCGTTAAGCTTTCTAGGTAAGTTTGTATTTCATTATTCTTAAGGTCTTTAATAGATCGTTTTAGTGAGTTGCACAAACGGTTAAGATGTGCTTTATGTTGCGGAGCCCGAGTTTGTTGCCATCTTTTACGTGCTTTTCTCTTCTCCTTAATCATCTCTTTTATTTCCTGCGGATAAATTTTAATGTAACTGGCCGGGGTTCTCTTTAGGTTGGGAGTATTCTTCCACGCGGCATCCTGTAAGATTTCGACGAAGCGATCTACTTCAACTTCAAGTTCATAGGGCGTTTTAAGTGATACGCTCAGCTCAATATTTGCTTCAATATCTTTTTTAAAGCCGTCCCAATTAGTTTTCGCGCCAGTTAATCTGGCCGGTCCTACTTTTTTAATCAAAGCTTCGCTTATCGTCATAATGATTGGAGAATGATCAGAGGAGAGATCAAAGCTTTCTTCAACTTTTATACAGTTGCTAGATATCCCTTTAACAACAAAGAAATCAATCAGATCTGGTATCTTATTTCTATCAGTTGGCCAATATGTTGGTTTACCCGTCGAGTAAAAATCACAACTGAATTGCATACCCGCATTATAAAGCTTTCTACCTTTCTGAGAGGCGTACCTTGAGCCCCAGAAGGGGTGTTTCGCGTTGAAGTCACCACCAATAATAAAATTTGGTTTAAGGAAGTTGAAGATGTTTGTGAAATCACTTTCTTCAAGTTTACATCGCAGTGGACAATATATAGACGAAATGTTGAAGGCAAAATGTCTATTTCTAACGCGTACCGTGCTTACTTGCATTGCTTCTAATTCAATCTTTATTTCTGCAGAGTGTTCGATAGATTCTTTTATAAACAAAGATGATCCGCCTCTGGCTCTTTCCGATGGGTGAAAGGCGTGATATCCGCTATATCCTCTTATCTTAATATTCGATTGCTTTTTCAGATGAGTTTCACAGACCAAGCATATATCAATATCTTTCTCTCGCATAAATATTTCTAACTCGTCGAGTCTTTGTATGAGCCCGTTAGCGTTCCAAGTAAGAATTTTAAGAGTTTCTTTCATATTCTGGTTGAAGTGCGCGTGTTATGAATGTTGTTTTCTAGTGCAACTAGTCTCTCGAAAATTAGTTTATTTGTTTTGCATTGCTCTTCAAGTTTCGCAAGAATTAGGGAAAAAACATTGGATACATGATCTTCTGAACTACCTCTATCACTATTTTTCAATGTCGCAACTTGAGAAGGAGTTTTTACATTAAAGTTTGGACGGTTTCTTGCTTTGATCTCCCGTGAGTTGTCGGTCGTGTACGTACCCTTAACTGTCTTCGCTGCTTGAGCATAAGACTGCACGCCAATATTCGGAGATTTTGCTTCTGTCACCTTATCTCTATTACTTTCGGATTTTTTATCATTAACCGATCTTAAGTTAATATTGACGGACTTTCTATCTTTCGCTGCTTTTTTCGTAGCTATTTTCGGTCTGTTCTTGATTGGTTTCATATTCGGACGCATCGAATTTTTTTGCGTATCGCGGCGTTTTTGAAGCTCTTTCGCCACTTCGCAACCTCGATAGTTCGCAGGATGTTTTCCCTTGCAATTTATACAAGTGGCTGGGGTTTGCTTGTTTAGGTGACACTCTTCCGAGAGATGTTTACCTGCGCATTTGACGCATCGCGGCTCTTTCTGGCAGTAAGTCTGCGTGTGATTGAAGCCTTGACAGCGCTTACACTGCGGGATCGATCTGGAGGTCTTACGCATGGGTTCGATTTTGACCACGATGTTTAGAATAGTCTTAATACCATATATAATGTCTTTATTTTCGTCTTTATCAAAACTAAGCATGAATAGTGGAAGACCGCGCTTTACCAATTTTTCATGATCTCCCTCCGACTGTTGCTTCTCCTTCTTGATAATATTGACGGCATCAAGAATTTTAAAGCCTTTGTCTTGAAGGTCGTGCATTACATCTTCTTTAGTGCACGAGGGGTGGAGTCCCCTTGCTACAACACGCAGTGGTCTTTCTAACTTATTTTCATAAGTATACCACTGAATCTTTTCGGCATTCAATTTTTTAGATACTGATCGGTAACCGTCGGCATCATCGACATTGATTTTCCACGTATTGTTTCGCAGAGATGTCACCTTAAACTTCGAAGCCAGAGTTCCTTTAAGGAGGCAATGCAACTTATTATAGTCCGTAATTCCAACGACGTTTATCGGTGGCGGAGGACGTAATTTTGGTTGTTGTTGCTTTTCTTGCATCTCCTTGCGCTTTTCATCTTTTTGTGGCTCGACTTCCGGTGAGGAACCAGCTTTACGTTTTTTGCTAGGTCGTTTCTTTTCGACCCAATTCGTTTCGCGTGTTAGCTCTTCTTCATCCGTCTGGTATTCGCGACTAGGTGAGCGATGTGAGCTAACTGTATTTTCTTTTTGTAGGTACGTGTTTTTTAGGGCATTATTTTCTTGCCTGAGTAAATCTACCTCTTTCTTGAGCTCACGATAGAGTAGCTCCATTTCGCTAAGCTTGGTACGGAGTACGTCGTTTTCCTCCTCAATGCTTTTAGATTTCGCTGAGTCCCGTTTTTCACGCGTTTGCGCTTCCGGCGGACTATTTTTTCCGGAGACGTTCGATCTTGTTGGTGGAGATCGAGATACCCTTGTACTTTTTGAGAAGGGATTTATAAGGTGCAATAAATGGCTCTCCCCAGAATCCGTAGAGCCGACCTCCGAAGAGGGTGGATTTTCCAGTTTACCTGGACTGCCACCTGGGGTATTTAAATCTTTTGTTTTGTTCATTGCATGTTTTTTGTATACGCCATACTCGGTATACGGAGGGTGGATTTTAGTCGCCTCTTACGACAGGCATGCCTACCTCGGGTATATTCTAACCCCTACCCGAAGGGGGAAAAAACAAATAATGTGTGGTCAGATAGCAATGATACTTTTTCCAATTGTTATGTTTCGGCAGCTGTCAAAGTTACCAATGACATCCAGCTGTCAAAATAATCAGTAAGGTTTGCCATTTTATCATGCATCGTTTCATGCTTCCCGAACGTACGGAAATTATTAACAAATATTATCGAAATACCGGCTCAGTTGTAAATACGCAACGTGAATTTCGTCGTGAGGTCGGACGTCATCATGGTTTCAGTGTGCAGGCAATTCGTCGCACCTTGGAAAAGTTTGAGCGTGAGTACACTTTATTGGACCTTAAGCTACCAACCAGACAGAGCTTGGTGCGAAATGAAGAAAACATAGGAGCCGTAGCGGCCAGTATCGAAGAAGACCCAGAAATGTCGATCAGCCGAATTTGGCATCGCAGAGAGTCAACCCGGCTTATTTTGCCGTTGGATTTGGGCCTACATCTGTATAAGTTTGTGCTGACGCAAGAATTGAAGCTGAACGCTAATTGGACGCGGGAAATGTTGGCCGGAGATCCGGAGTTTGGCCAAAAAATTATCTTCTCGGACGAGGCCCATTTTTGGCTCAGCGGATATGTGAACAGGCAAAATTGCCATTATTGGACCGAACACAATCCACAATTGTTCGTCCAAGTATCAATGCATCCACAAAGATTAACTGTTTGGTACAGTTTATGGCATGGCGGCATCATCGAACCTCATTTCCTTCGAAATGAGGAAGGAGACACCGTTACCGTCAATTGTCACTGGTTAAGAGCGATGTTAACCGACTTTCTCTAGCCAGAACTCGAGAACATCGATATATCCGAGCTGTGGTTCCAACAATACGGCAATCCATGCTATGTAAGCGACGAAACGCTCAAAGTTTTGAAGGAGAAATTTCGCGACTGGGTCATCCCACGGCGAGCGTTCATCAATTGTCCGCCGCGATCATGCGTTTTGACACCACTCGATTATTTTCTCTGGGGCTACGTCAAGTCCTTAGTCTACGTTAACAAGTCAACCCTTTTGGACGAGCTTGAGACCAACATTCGAGACGCTATTGCCAGAATAACGCCGTACATATTGCATCGAATCATCAAAAATTGGACCGACAGCTTGAAGCACTGCCAACGAAGCCGAGGTGGCCATTTAAATGACCTGCTATTCCACGCATAATGGCATGAATGTAGCTTTAAAATAAAGCCAGAATCAATTTTATATCTCACACCGTTGTTGTTTTATTTAATTTTTGTTTCCTATCGTTCTTATCTGGTCACTCTGTACAAAACATAAAAAGTAAAATAATTGCTATCGCAAATTTTCTAATTGATCCCTAGATTGGTTAAGATGAGTAACTGATTTAATCATGATGTTCATTTGCTATCCATAAGTCGATTTATGAGAGAGTTTATCAGAAAATTAGTATTTTGATTTTTTAGAGCAGAAAGTTGTTGCGAATTCAGATGAAATCTTCAAAATAAGGATCAATCATCACTGTAAACGGCTTAAAGAAGGCAAACATCGTGTTTCATGTTAAACTAGCAACCCGCCCCGGCTTCGCATGGGTGCAATTTACTAATGAAGAAAATGCGAATGGGCTTATCAAAAAAATATTATGATAAGTATGTTTGTTTTATAACATGTCTCTATCTCCAGTGGTTTAGGCTGTGCGATGTCTGTCAGTCAGTTTATCAAGAAGGGATTCATCCAACCGAATCTTTCCTTGAATTTGTGTGAATTGAAACAAAACAATTTCAGTACAATCATGAATTTACTGAAATAAAATAAATCGGAATTCATTATTTTGACAATCTTTTGTTGGTGTTTTTAATTCGTTCATCGCAACATGGGAAAAATGCGGCAATTCAAGGTTTATTACACATACTTTCAACGATTGGCACTTTCAATAAGCTCCAACTGAGCGAGTCGAACTCGACTGTATTTGTTGTTCCGGAGTCAAAATCCATCGCACTTGAGAAATTCTTATTCGATTTGCCTCCAAACGCTGTCTAAGCTCTTCGTCAGTCTCATTGACTCGACGATCATGTAGTTGGCTTGCGTTGCGCGTACGCCTCACTGGTGGCATTTGATCCAAAGAAATAAACCACGAACTGAAATTAATTGAATGTTTGCAACACATCCAATTACCACGAACTCAATCTTTGCAATACATCACCGATAACACACTGAAATATCGCTTTCAATTCAATTCTTATTCGTCTGCTATTACACGGTGACTCTTGAGTCATGATTCTTTTGAAATCACACAAGTGCAAGAGAAAAAAAGATGAGATCAAAAACAGCAACCCGGAGAGTCGTAGGTAGAATTTCGGTGCCTTCTTTTAACGTTTCCCCTTTTCCTTGTTTGTTATTTTTCTATTTTACTTTATTTCTTTTCATCGCATTGTGGAAACTACAGAATAAATTAAATTAAATGCCTCCAAAATATCTTTATACATGTCTAACAATTCAAGAACTATTTCTATATACATAATGCTGTCGGTATTCATACATTTCATAGCCAAATGTTCAAAATGTTTGTTTAGAGAGCTCTCAATAATTCACAATGGAGGAAGAAATTAATGAGAGTTATCAAATAAGAGGCATGGAAAAGAGTCAACGTGTAATAGCGCGAGCCTCACAGAATGAAAGTTCAAAATAGAACACAGGAAAGAGTTATGACTCAAAAGTCATCGTGTAGTAGCAGACTTTGCAAAATATCAAAATTCAATGCGGAATTTGTTGTTGTGATGAAAACATGTGACAGCAGAACTATCAAACTAAACGTCATATTTTTTTTATTGAGATTTTCGTACAAAAATATCCACCAAATTTCGGACTTTTCCGGTGGATCTTCCAACAAATTTTCTTTCATACATACCTCGTCCTGAAAATTCTTCTTCTTCTTCTTCTTCTTTTTATCAGCGAGGTTATGATCCGAATATAAGGTATCACAACCCTCCCACTTCACCGCATTTCTACTGATCCTCCTGTGGGGTTCGCCTCTTGTCCTAACAATTACGAACACAACAAAAAGGAAATCAGCCAATCGGTCGAGCCGTTCTCAAGTGATGATCTTTCATACATATGGCAACTGATTTTTATTTATATAGAAGATAGAGATAGATATTCCCAAAAGGGGGTATGGATTAATCCAACGCAATTAAAGGCGGTAATAAAAGGGCAGACGAACTCGCTAGACTGAGGTCGGCGTTGCACATCTCGCAGGCCCATCCCGGCATGAAGCTTCATTTTAGCTCCATAAACTAACTCATCGGAGATGAGATCTCTAGCGAAGCCAACAAACGATGGATACGCGCATCACTGCCAGAACGCTGTGGCCGGCCTATAATTTGAGGACTGGTTAGACTTAGCAGTACGCGGGTCGTCTCTGTGGCACTGTGCCATTGGGATGCATGCAGAGCGTATCGACGTACCCCGCAACGTCTTCTGCAGGAGCTGCAGGGATGAGGAAGAAATTGAATCTATCCGACAACTTTATTTTATTTTTTTTTTGTTTTATAATTTGCGCGTGCCAAAGGGATTATTAATACCCTTATACTGCTTCTCAGAGCACGGGCGGATAGGAAGAGGGGGGAAGAAGACAGAGGAGATGCCGGTTTGTGTTGGCTTTAAATGTTTGAAGGTTGTAATGATTAGGAAATACAGAGGCTGGTAATTCGTTCCATAAACGTGTTGTTCGGCTTATAAACGAATCCCTATATTTGACAGTACGTCCGAAGATGGGGTTGAGGGTGAACTGATGTGCATTCGAAGCGTGACGCGTATTGCGGGTGAAGTTTTGAAGGGGAGGAATGCAGCTGGCTATTTCACTGGAGCATTTTTTTATAAAAAAAGCGATAAAAAAGAGAAAGACACGAGACATTTCAACGATGTTCAAGTGAGACTATGGAGCTCACGATGTCTCTATCACCTATCAGTTTTCACGCGCGATTCTGCACCCTATCTAGAATGTGCAGAACGGTCTTGGCTGCACCAGACCAGATGTGGGCGTTATATTCCAGCTTTAAGCGGATGAATGCCTTATAGATGGAGGCCAGATCAGACGGGGTAAAATATTCTATATATTCTAAATATTAAATATATTGTCGTACCTCTTCTACGGCCGAAGAGCAGGGACGTGAGTTAGGGAACGAATATGAAAAACTGAAGGTACTGTCATCAGCGAAGGAATGGATTGGATTAGAAGTAGCAGACAAGAGGTCATTTTTAAAAATGAGGAAGAGAGTCGGAGACAAAACGGAGCCCTGGGGAACACCAGCATTTATATGGTGAATTGGAGACTTGAAGCCGTCCAAGACAACTTGTATTGAACGGTCCGAAAGGTAATTTCTAATCCATTGCAGAAGAGACTCATCGATGCCATATGCACGCATTTTCGACAAAAGAGCCTGATGCCAAACTCTGTCAAATGTCTTAGAAATATCGAGCGCAACCATCTTTGTTTCGCCGAAGTGATGATGAGATTGGTTCCACTTCTCGGTGAGATATGTCATCAAATCACCAGTGGACCTGTTGCTACGAAAACTATACTGCCGGTCATTGAGGAGTTTTCGTGAATCAAGATATTTCATAAGCTGACGATTTATCAGCGTTTCCATGACCTTGGAAAGAAGGGACGTTAGTGCAATGGGTCGGTAATTGGACGGGGAGGAAGATTTGCCTTTTTTAGGGACGGGCTGGACAAATGCTGTTTTCCATATACTCGGAAAGAGCCCAGAAGAGTAGGACAGACAGAAAAGCTTACGCAGAGCTTTTGCCAGCGTGGAAGAACACCTCTTTAGAACTAAGGGGGAGATACCATCTGGACCAGCGGATTTGTGTATGTTAAGACCTTTGAGTACTCCTGCAACTATACGAGTGCGAAAGTGGACTTGTCCCATGGAAAATTCGACGCTCTCAAGTACAGGCGGAGACAAAGCACTATCTGGCATGGTGGAGGTCGCTGCAAAGTGAGCAGCAAGCAAATTAGCTTTGTATAAGGAGCTGACAGCTGGAATGTTATTGTAAATGAGCGTTGGGATGGCAGACGAGACAAAATTTTTAATATTTTTGACGAATGACCAAAAAGTTTTACTACCTTTGGGGCATTGTAGAATTTTTTGCCTCAGTTTCTGGTCATGTAAGAATTTTACACGTCGAATGTGGGCATAGCAGTCATTTCTGGATTGTTTAAACTTCTTTCGGTTTTCCTCAGATTTGTTGGCTTTATAAGACCGAAAACTTACCTCTTTCAATCTGATAGCCTCTTTACAGCTCTGGTCAAACCACGAGTTTGCCTTAGGTTTGATGCTTTTTATTCTGTTAGGGATAAAGGCATCCATACCTAAGCGAATTAGTAATCATATCAGCGGCGGCATCCACGTCGCTATCGAGGAAGCATAGCGACCAGTTAAAACTCCTAAAGAAACTATTAAGGCCATCCCAATTGGCTTTCTCGTAACGCCATACTTTTCTTTTGGGAGTTTTTTCTTTAACTGAGTGGTCAGAGTACGAGAATTTAGCCGATATGATGTTGTGGTCAGACCGGCCTAGAGGCGCTAACACATCGATGATGTATTTATCAGGGTGTGAGGTAAGAAACAAGTCCAGAATGTTGGTAGATTGATTTGCAATGTCCGGTATGCGTGTAGGCTCATTTACAAGCTGAGTCAAATTGTTTATCTCAGCGAAAAGTTCAACATACCTTCCTGCGGATGTTGTCTGGCCAGAATGACGAAGCCAGTCCGAATTGTGTATAATGAAATCGCCCGCAATGACGATTTCAGTTTGAGGATACAGGGAGACAATTCGATACAGGGAGACCTGGTGCGCGAATGCCCTGCCCTTGCCGACATAAGCATGGCGACTCTCGGTAGCTACTTCTTCACTGAGTTGGAGGACCTATGTACGTCAAACTAAGTTGAAAGACCTCCTGAGATTTATATCCGTATCTAGGTGGTTCCCTTTCCGTACTAATATCTGACCATCTGGTATTCATATCTTTATATATATGGGTGTAAATTCAGCAGTTTTTCTTTACATGTTCCCAGGGTAAACTAAAGTGGGCACAATGGACTCTTGTTCATTTAATGTGCAGTGACTTCATCACAAGGCATCTATCTACCTAACCTAACCTACTTAGGTGGCGCTACAGTTCGGGGTGAACCTGGGCCTAACCTAACCTACTACTTCACTATAAACTTCCAATTAATTCTGCCAACTTCTGTATTGCGTCGGCGTATTGGTATTGTACTTCAACGGTACATACATATAGCAACATCTCCGTCAATAGTAGTATTTCTTCTGAGTTTATTGCTCCGATTTAGGGCAAAGTTCGGAATATCAGAAATAATGTCAATCTCTCTCCATTAACATACATGTGTGAAAAATGAATTTCAAGTCATAACATCTTTACCTCTCTATTTAGTTAGGTTTGCATGAGACATTTCCTCTTCAAATACTTACTTACTAACAACTTTGCATCTTTTTTAATATTCCAAGTTTTTCTTTACCAATAGTTATTAGTTTAATAACACAAATGCATTTAACACTCAGCTTATATGTAAGTCAACAGAGTTACAATTTAGCAGCCTTCCTGATGTGCATAGTATACAAATGTTTTAAAAAGTTTTATATTTCTGGAATGACAAAATTTATTACTCGCGAGTCAAAAAAAAAAAAAACAACTGCATATCTCAGTCAATGTCTTGATCATTTAATTGATGGCTATGGAGGTGCCCATCATTGTACTTTACTGTTTATTTATTGTTTTTGGCAATTCTATTCGACGTGACATTTATTTGCAAATATCGTAGAGGATTTTGCGCAAAAAAATTAAGACTTTTAAGCACGTATCTCTTTTACGTTTTATTGGTATCTATTTCTAAATTTATCTCAACCATCTAACAATGGTTGCATTTTAATTCATACTCGTACTAATTCTTTAAGTATCACGTGTGGCGGACACACGTTACTTTTTAATTTAAAATTAATAAAATATAAATCATTTAAAATAATATTTAATTTAAGTTGAATGTATCTGCGATGTAATTATATTGATAGTGGAGAGCTAAGCTGGGTTTTCAAATAGTACAGATTCAGTAAATTATTTAGAAAACTACATAGAAAGGGGCACACTTTGCGAAACACCAAGCGAAGAAATGAAACAAATTTTACTGTGTGACAGAAAAGCAATATATGAGTCTCTTAAGTACTGACAATAAACACACATATAACTGGAATATCTAAAAAAAAATAAAATACACAAAATCGTTCCAAATGATTATTCATATCTTTTATGCATTTTGAGTCGAAGAATCTGCATTTATTATTCAGAAAAAGCTGAAATAAATACCAAGAAAGTGCAGAAAAAACTAGTTCCATTCACTTACTTTTCACGCCAAAAGTGAGTTGTCAAATATGGCATGCTGAGAGCAGAAACTCTCAGAGAGCGGCTAGCCTAAGCAAAGTACTCGAATGAAAAGCGAGCCATTTCGAGCCAACTGTTATTAAAAAAAAAAATTGAATCGGTACAGCGCCAAAAATTGAATTTTGGGCTAAAATAGCTAAAATACTGTGCGTATGTAAACCTGTCAATCAGCAAAATAACAGTACATTAGAGAGCCGAATGTATACAAAAATAGACTACGCTTTTCGCTAATTGTGTGGAAGCACAGTACAAATGCGGTTAGTTATTTCTGTTTTTGTCAAAAGCGATATTTTGTACCTGTACCTATATTTGTACCTATGCTATGGACTTCGAAACCCGTAAACCGTTGAGCTCAAATCGCGGATATGGAAGTCTAGGATACGTTCTAAAGTTTTCAATTCGATAACCTGAGTTCTCCACTGTCGAAATCCCAGCATGCGTATCTCAAAGGGCGGTCCACAGAAACTGCTCTTCATGAGGTCGTGCGTGCAGTGGAAAAAACTCTTCACTACAAAGAATATACTCTCGCCACATTTCCTGATATACCAAGAAGGAGCCTTCAACAACATGTTCACTGAATCTATTCAGGAATCTCTCACCGAGTTAGGAGTAGAAGGCTTTATTAGCCAATGAATAGTTTCTATGCTCAGTACTCGTATAATCCAAGCAACACTAGGCAACAGTAATACAACTAAGACGGTAAACAGAGGAACTCCACAAGGCGGAGTCATCTCCCCCCTGCTCTGGTTAATGGCGATTAATAAAATCTTGGTGGGACTTGATAGGGAGGGTTTTAAGGCGGTTGCGTACGCGGATGATGTGGTTATACTAGTATCAGGAAAGTTCCTCTCCACGATAAGTCAACTCATGGAGAGGGCTCTGGATAAGGTACACTCATAGGCTACCAGCTGTGGCCTCGGAGTAAATCCGGAGAAGACTGAAATGATGCTGTTTACCACTAAAACCAAGGCACCGGCATTCACCGCCCCCAAACTAGATGGTCAGCCTCTCTCGCTTTGCTCCAGTGCAAAATACCTAGGCACGATTCTAGACCCGAAACTTAGTTGGAAATTCAATATAGAACAGCGAATTAAGAAGGCAAGCGTAGCCTTCTATGCCTGCAATAAAACATTCGGTAAGAAATGAGGACTCAAGCCAAAGATGACCTTTTGGATGTACACAGCCGTTGTGCGTCCAATTCTTACTTACGGCGCTATCGTTTGGTGGCCAGCTTTGAGCAAAAAGTACAATATCGACAGAATAAAAAGAGTACAGAGAGCGGCGTGCGTGGGTATCACAGGAGCAATGAGGTCTTGTCCAACAGATGCTCTCAGTGTGATCTTGCATCTGATCCCTCTCGAACTACACATCATAGACACAGCTATATGCAGCGCAGTCCGGCTCGGGGAATATGGATGCTGGACCACAAGGCCATATGGTCACGGCAAGGTCCTGGAGACGATTCCAAGTGAACTGGTTGCGCCCTCGACCGACTACACAATACCCAAACTCAACTTCAGAAAATCCTTCTTAGCAAAATTCCCTTCCAGAGAAGAATGGAAGAACGGAAGCGTTACCTGCAACTATGATATAGGGATATACACGGACGGTTCGAAGGTGGACTGCGAAGTCGGCGCAGGCATCTTCTCTGGCCAGCTGAATATATCAAGGTCCTTTCGTCTCCCAGACTCTGCTAGCGTTTTCCAAGCGGGCCTTTTTGCGATTCGAGAAGCATGCCGCCTGCTAAACAATCTTCCAACATCTAATCACAATATCGCTATTTTTTGGATAGCCAGGCTGCCATCAAGGCCATTAATGCGGTCTGCATCTCTTCAAAACTGGTAGAGTAATGCCGGTTCGAATTGAATCAACAAAGCACTCACTCGAGAATCACTCTCATCTGGGTCCCAGGGCACAGCAACCATGAGGGAAATGAGCGTGCTGATGAGCTGGCCAGGCGAGGGTCGGCCCGTAACGGCTCTCTAGCAGAAAGAGTCGACATTCCGCTTGGTGCCGTTAAGGGCTATATTCACCTTCACTTCCTCCAGCTAGCCAATCGCGGGTGGAACAACCTCACGAGCTGTGTCATATCTAGGAAGACGTGGCCCAGTTTCAACAAACCCAGGTCAAAAGAGTTACTCGGCAAACCAAGACCAGTTATTGCCAAAATCGTAGCTATTATCACAGGTCACTGGCCAGTTGGGGACCATGCTGCCAAGCTTGGTATCCCCCACAACACCTTTTGTAGGAGCTGCAAGGATATTAATGAGAAAGAATCTCTATGTCATTTCCTTTGCAGATGTCCGGCCCTGGCGAGGATCAGACAACAAACTCTTGGCAAACCCTTCTTCGAGGATCTGAGAGAGATAGCGGACAAGAGGATTGGAGAACTAATCCTCTTCCTGAACTCCACGGGCTGGGTTTAAACTTAACATCCCTTTTTTTAACTAACCACTACAACAGGTAGACACGAGTCCGTGGTAACAAAACGACGCACTTTTTGCGCTAATTGGGTTCTTTTTGGACCGCCATTTTACCTACCTACCTACCTGAGCTCAAATTTTCAGGCAATCTTTGGTATTGGCCTGAGAGTGTTTTTATGAAGTTTGGTTAAAATCGATTCAGCAGTTTTGTTAGGCGCAACAATGCACGGCGGCAACCTGTTAGTGGACAAATAAAATGAAATGTTTTGGGAAAACATTCACACATCATAGCATTTTTTTCAAGATATTTCGCATTCATTTTGTATGTCTTTGACTCCTGAAGATGCTCTCATTTTTATAAATGGCGTCTTAAACAAAACAAAACAGCTCTTTTCAGCCCCCTCTGAAATTTATTGTTCCAAGCTATACATTGCCAGCCATTTTCTGTGGTTGTACTCCGTGCTAAATATTACTTCACTGAGAAGCGATGTCTCACCAAAACACACCTTTTGACATTTGTGAAGTAATAAATGTTTTTGAGAAATAATAATCGGTTCGTGGTTTTGTTTTGGATCAACTTGATATTCGTCGTCGATTTCCTGGTAGCGTGGCACAAGCTGCGGAAACACTGCCCGTCTCGAAGAGGCTGGCTCAACACGGGAGAGTAGCTGGCCCCGGAGCAGCCGTTTGGTCGAGAATATTACTACTGTGACTACAGAGCATCAGTTGATGAGGACGCTCAAACATCAACTATACAACGGACGACGCAATTGGTTAGATATTCTTTACAGCGAATTTTGGTGAAGGACTTGATGATGTATCCGTACAAAGTGCAAACAGTAAATCATCTATTGCCTGCAGACCGTCAATCGCGTGTTAATTACAATCAAGCCATCCTTAACCTCGACTGCGATGAGGATGATTATGAACGACGAGGCGCATTTTCACCCATGCGGATACGTGAATAAGCAAAATTATTGCTTCTGAGGCACTGAAAATCCACGTGTAATGCAGAAAGAGCCATTACATCTGCTCAAACTCACTGCTTGGTACTGCGTTTATGGGGGAAAGGTGATTGGCCTATATTTTTTGGACCATGGCAATACTATTACTATGACTGTTGAGCGTTACAGAACCATGACCAATGACTTTTTGCTGTCGCAAATTAAAGAATTTGGCTTGGAGAACATGTAGTTCTAGCAGGATGGTACAACCGCACACACAGCACGAGCGACACAGTGCGGCGTTTGCCGATTAATCTTTCGTTTTGGCGATTTGCACTGGCCCGCAAGTGAAATATATAAAGTCAGTCCGAATTGCGAACGCTTGTGTGAACACTACTGCAAGGCATAACACTGGCAGTAGCTTGGTCATATTGCTGGAAAAATTGTTTGCTCTGTTTGATAATTGATATGCCTATGACATCGTTAATCGCGAAAAAATACTGTGAATCAGAAGCAAAGACAAAAAAAAAAATTAACAAAATTCTCCACAGTTATCTGGACGCCACCTCGGAAGTTCCTCTAAAGCATAAACATCTGAACTTCAAACCACTACACCAAATCTTTCTCTCTCTATCTATCTATCTTTTCTGACTTCAGCACTGTGTAAAAACATGTTAATGGTATGCATAACCCATTGAGTGCGCGAAAGTTATAAAAAAAATCTTCTTCTTCCTTTTATCAGCGAGGTTATGATCCGAAAATAAAAAAAAATAACCCTCCCACTTCACTGCATTTCTACTAATCCGCCTGTGGGGTTCGCCTTTAAATAACATTTTCATAACTAATCGCTCAAGAATTGCCGCTAAAACTTGTCGCTCTGCCGCGCTAAGGCTCTGCCGCTGTACTTATTGCGTGGCCTTGGCCTTGGCCAAAAGAGTTCCCATACAGCGACTTAGATGTATGGAGTCCAACGTTCCAGTCTCGGAAATCTTCGAATCCACCCCGGATGGACGCCATAGTAGAGAAAGACCTTGCGGCAGGTGGCGCAAACAAGTGGAGGGAGACCTCGACCAACTTCATTAGACAAATGGATATGAATCTCAAACTAGAAATATCAGCTTTTGCTTATGGATGCAGTTACTGCGTTATAAGATTGTTAGAGTTGCGTACTCATTACAGATTTCTTAATTACTATATGTACTTGTAAGCTACAAGTTTTTAATACTTTAATATTCCTACCTGCCATTTTAATTGCCATGGGAATTTTCATTAACACTCTCATGTTCGCATGCTTTCATTAAAATTTGCTAACTACGTAAAGCAGAAGTGCAATAATTAAATTACTTAATGTACTTCGAGAATTGTCGATAATGGATTGTGTGTAGATCTAAGCCTGTCCGGTGTCATATCGGTTACTAGATTTCCTGCTCTCACAGAATGGAAATTGTATAATAAAATATGAATATTTATTCTTACGTGGCACTGTTATTTGTAAATTTAGTAAATTTGCTGAAGCTGCTGTTGTTGAAAAACTTAATTAAAATACTTCTTTCTTGGAAAGTTCTATACTTTAAAATACTATAAAATAAAAATTCTATACTATAAAATAAAAAATGTAATGTTAAGACGAGTAAGTGGTAGATTTAATAGCGATGGATTTTATTACTAGTTGACAAGTTCAACTTGATCGTGACGCAATATTATATGTAATGATGATAAACTTGCATAAATATCCATAGTATACCATGCATACTCGTATAAACTGTAAAGAATGTTCTGTCAACGGCTTTTGTAAAGAGTATAATATGTGGGATATTTATATGCACAGATTTCCTCTTCCTTGTTCAATTACCCACAGCATTTTATGATTAAGTCGAACTTAGGTTAGGTTAGGTTGGTTGTTTGCATGAGACCACAGACACACTTAGACCAGTGAAGGTCTATTGTGATGCCATGACTCTACCACTCAGGAACTTATTTATGCCATCCAGAGCTTTTGATAAAGCGATGGATGTTCATGACGCCTAAGGACGCCAAATCGCCGAGGTCATCAAGAAAGATGGCCTCTAGATGGAGCATTCTTTTACGTGATAGGGCTGGACATATGTATAGGAGGTGAAGGATGGTTTCCTCCTCCTCGTCGTCCCAATAACTCCTGCAGAATTCATTAGAGAAGAAGCCAAGTCTTTTGGCATGTTGGCATATAAGATAGTGTCCGGTAAGAACACCGATAACGCAGCTGATCTGTGATCACTTTAGCTTGACCAACTCAGGGCTACGTTTCTGGTCCAGCTTAGGCCAGATCTCTTTCGAAATATGACACGTTGAGCCCCGTTCTCCCATCTATGGTTAGTCTTACTAATAGCGGTCAGCTTTAGTGGCTGCTTACATATAGCGAGGGGCATACCCAGAGTTGTACCATGTCTGGTGAGCTCGTCCGCCCTGCGGTCTCTTGGAATGTCCCTGTGGCCTGGCACCTAGCATAGGTGAATATTGAACTGGTTGGTCATCTCCGTAAGAGCCAAACGGCAGTTTAAGGTGAGCTTTAAAGTAAAGGAGCACAATTTCAGGAATTAGTTTGCCGCCTAACTGTCAGTGAAAATGCTAATATCCCTGACATATAATACATTACATTTAACCTAGGACAGGGCTTCCTTAATCGTCATAATTTCCACCTGAAAAACGCTACGGTGATCTAAGAGGCGCAAAGAGATGCTCAGGTTGAACTTTTCGGAAAAAAACGCCGCAACCCACCCCACTCCCGGTCTTAGAGTAGTAGATCTGTAAAGAAGAGAACCGAACTAGCACTAATGGGGGAAGAGTTGTCACATTCATTCCGTTCAACGACACTCGTACGGAAGTTTCGGTCAAATCTCAGTTTCGGCAGAGTAGTCCGTATTTTGATGGGCGAAGTTGAGAAGGTCAAGGATCGAGGAGTGGCCAGTGTGATATCTGGGTCACTGCGACAAGGCTTTTAGACAGATGACCGCACTGGCAGTAATCTGTTTGCGGAAAACATCTAAGGGCAGCAGAGGGAATAGTTCTTATTGCACCACTGATACAGACGCATGCAGATCTTTGCGCCTTAGCTAGTTGAGTGGGGTGGGCAGCTATATCAAGAGCAGGGTACCGTACGATCACGCCATAGAGTAGTATAGGGCTGATAATGAACACGTACAGCCAGCGAGTGATTTAAGGTTTCATACTCCAGCTCCTATCTATAGTCTTTTTACAGGAATAGAGAGCTACATTGGCTTTCCTTACACCTTGTAGTAGATTGCCTTTCCAGTTTATTTTTCTGTCCAAAATAAGACCCAAGTATTTTGCATTCTTATTGAAGGCGAGACTGGTGCCATTTATCGTAGGAAGGCTTATGATGGGGAATTTATTAAGTCGAAATTAATTTAGTTAAATTTCATCAAAGCATATTTTTCGAAACCGAGCTTCCCTATACGTATACATTAACTTGTGTGCTTAATAAGAATTATATGAAAATGTCAGGACCCATTATCCTAAGATCCCCAGTGCAAGCAAGGCCTGACTCTGAGTTTTGTTTGTTTTTTTTTTTAGTTTAAGTGAACGGATGGGAAAATTAATGAAGAAGAAGTCAATGAAGCCATATAAAGGGTGTACCCACAAGAGCGAAAATTTGAATTTTAGATTATACACCGTTTTTTTTTTTTTTTTTGAGAAAATACCGAAAATTTGATTTACTCATGAAGTAACATAGATACGTGGCAATTTTATTTGAAACAACTTACCTACTTACTTACCTAGGCGGCGCTACAGTCCGGGGTGGACCTTGGCCTCAACTAACAAACCTCTCCAGCCAGTCCGGTTACGAGCCACTTGTTTGCGCCACCTACTGCGAGGTCGTCCTCTACTGCGCTATCCATCCAAGGTGGATTCGAAGATATTCCGGGTTGGAACGTTGGGCTCCATCCGTTCTACATGATCCAACCATCTTAGTAGCTGGATGTGAGCTCTTCTGGCTAAGTTGATGTCATTGTATAGTATAGTTCGGCATTGCACCTTGTCCTCCACTTCCCGTCTATGCAAATGGGACTAAAGATCTTTTTTCTCAAAGTAACGAAGGGCATCTTAATCCGATTTTGACAAAGTCCATGCCTCTGTGCAATACAGCAGGACTGAGATGATTAGTGTCTCATGCAGAATTACCTTAGCAGTTCGAGATAAGGCTTTGTTACTAAATCGCCTTTTTAGCCCCTTAAAACACCGATTCGAAAGATTAGTTCTTTGTTTGATCTCCCCACTGTTGTCATTTGCGGAGCTCACCATAGAGCCTAAGTAGACAAAGTTCTTTATTACCTAGAAATGATATCTGTCTACTGTGGTGTTCTGTCCAAGATGCCGATGTCGGGTGTCCTTTTTTGTAGACTGCATATACTTTGTTTTGCTTTCAATGTCACTAAGCCCATCTTTGCTGCAACTCGCAAATGTCCCACTGATGGATGGCTGAGTTCTTCCGACTATCGGTGTAAGCGAGGAGTTGTACAAACTTGTTAAAGATTGTACCTCCGGAGTTGGCTTGTAAGTTTCGTACAATTCTTTCAAATATTATGTTAATGAGATCGGGTTCAGTAAAAATCAAACAACCTGTTCGTTCTATAGTTAGCGTGCTTATGGTAGTGTGAGATTTTTACTCACTAAAAAAACACCTGTCTTCCAAAGTAATACTACAACTAAGCCGACGCTTATCCAGCAGTCTTATTTTCGCTTACGAGACACATGATTTTTGGAAAAAAAAAAAAAAAGTTCGTACGAAGTTAAAAGAAATGTAGAACTTTAGGCAGGTTAAATTCCAATGATAGTTCCTGCCTTTTTCACGACCACAAATTTTGTTATCTCTTCGACGACGCTGGGAATTCCCAGATCTCGATGAATATCTTCGTTACGTACATACCACGGTGCGTTAACGATCGTTCTAAGAACTTTATTTTCAAAAGTCTGTATGATGTTTCTATTGCTTTTCTTGGTACAACCCCATAGTTGTATACCATACGTCCACACAGGCTTTAGCACTTGCTTATAGATAAGCAGTTTGTTATGTAGGCTCAACTTCGAGTGTTTTCCTAGTAGCCAGTACATTTGTCGGCATTTGTTTTCTAGCTCGTCGCGTTTCTTTTTTACGTGCGATATCCATTTAAGCTTAACATCTAGAGTCATTCCTAGATATTTTGCTTCGTTTGCGTACGGTATTTGAGCCGAGTTAAGATATAGAGGTAATCTATCCATTTTTTTATAGGTAAAGTTGACGTGAGTAGATTTGCTTTCGTTCAGCAAAATACGCCAAGAATTTGTCCAAGCGTGAACTTTATTAATAGCATGTTGCAGCTTTCCAGTTGCTGCTTCAATAGTTTCGCCCGTGGTCAATATCGCCGTATCGTCCGCAAACGTGGCGACGACGCAGTTTCTTTCCTGCGGGATATCACGCGTGCAGAGTACATATAGAAGCGGGCCAAGGACACTTCCTTGTGGAACTCCGGCCGCAATCTCCTTGAAGTCAGAGTAATCATTTCCGTGCTTAACACGAAAAAGTCTCTCTGTGAGACACGATTGTAAGATTAGAAAGAGTTGCCGTGGCAGTAGTCGTTGCAATTTATACTCCAACCCTTCGTGCCAAACCTTATCGAAAGCTTGTGAGACGTCAAGAAATACACCACAACAAATCTTTTTTTCTTCCAGAGCTTTCTCAATCACGTCAGTGATTTTGTGGACTTGGTCAATTGTAGGATGTTTAATTCTAAAACCAAACTGATGGTCATGAATGAGACGTCTTTCGTCGATTACGGGCTGTAGACGTTTGGAAAGAAGTTTTTCAAATATTTTTTAGATAACCGGCAATAGGGAAATAGGCCGATATGATTTCTTCTCATTTAGCGGTTTACCTGGTTTCGGGACCATTATAATCTCGGCGACTTTCCATTGCCTCGAAGCACAAAGCAATCTGAACGAAGCGTTGATCAAATAGAGCAGTTTGATAATAGCTTTATTCGGCAATTCCTTGACTACCTGTGCCGTTATCAAGTCGTAACTCGGAGCATTTTTTGTCTTTAAATTTTGAATCACTTCCCTCAGTTCAATCAATGTAACTTTTTTTATTTTAAAGTTGTCAGATGTCGTGACTGGGGAGTCGGGCGTTCACGAAGGGGCGTCGGACGGCTTAAACGTTTCTTCTAAGTGCAAAGCAAAAAGTTCTGCCTTTTCTTTGTCGCTCTTGGCCCAATTTCCATCGTTTTTCCGAATTGGTGGTGCTTGCTTTTGAGGTTTCCGGATGCGTTCTAGCGCTTTCCAAAGCGAATAATTTGATTCTCTTTCACCGGAGAGATTTTCAAGGTAGGTCGCTATCTTTTTGCTTTTAAATTCGCGAATACTATCTCTAAGCCGATTGCATAATAATCGGTTAAGGACCGTTTTATGCTGCGGTGCACGAGTGATTTGTCACTTCTTTCGTGCTTTTCGTTTCTCCTTCACTAGTTCAATGATTTCTCTGGGATACTTTTCGTTGCGGTTGATCTTATAGCTTCTAGAAGGAGTGTTCCTCCATGCCGCTCTTTGAATTGCTTCCATGAAACGATCAATTTCGTCCTCTAGTTCACAAGGTGTTCTAAGTGATACATTTAAGGCGATATTTGTTTCGCAATCATTTCTAAAGCCCTTCCAGTTTGCTCTATTGCTAGTGAGTCTTGGAGGTCCTTTTTTCTTGATCAGCGCTTCTCCAAGTAATAAAATTACTGGCGAGTGATCAGAAGAGAGATCAGAACATTCTTTGACTGTAATAAACTTCTCGTAAATGCCTTTTGTAACAAAAAATCGATAAGATCGGGAATTTTTTGTGAGTCAGTTGGCCAATAGGTCGGTTTTCCTGTCGAATAAAAACAACAACCGAATTCATTTGCCAGTTCGTAGAGAATTTTTCCTTTAGAAGATGTACATCTTGAACCCCAGAAGGTGTGCTTCGCGTTGAAATCTCCACCAATAACGAAATTTGAACCAAGGTCGTTGAAGACACGAAAGTAGTCATCTTTTTCTACTAAGCATCGCGGCGGACAGTAAACAGATGCTATATTGTAGCGCAGGTGTTTATTTTCAACCCTTACCGCGCACAACTGCAGTTTTTCCAGCTCTATGCTTATATCGGCCGAATGTTCGATGTTAGTTTTAATGAATAAGGACAAACCGCCCCGCGCTCTATCAGAAGGATGATATGCGTGATAACCAGGGTAGCCTCTTATCTTTATTTGCGACTCCCTTGTTAGATGGGTTTTGGAGATCAAACATATGTCGATATTTTCTCTTATTAGAAACATTTCTAATTCGTTAGATTTAGATTTAGGGCTTTCCGGGTCTGAAACCGCACTGCTAAGGACCTTTCAGGTTGTTGACGATCAGTTTTGGACGTTCAAATAATACGGCAAACAGGATTTTATATGCGGTGTTGAGAAGACATATATACCTCTTCTGGTTCAGTAGGTCTCTTTTCTTCAGGATCGGGCAAACGATGCTGAGGTTCCATTCATCGAGCATATTTTTTTGGTCTGACCAGATTTTGCAGATGTGCATGCTTCTAACAAACCTATCTCCTCCTTCCTTGAAAAGTTCGGCGGCAAGGCCATAGGCTCCGACAACTTCGTTGGACTTATCTTTATATATCGTTATCCTCATTTCAATCTGATCGGGTTGACTGGAATCTTGACAATAATCGTCATTGTTGAATGACTGATTCTGCCTGACAGCAAAATATTGGTCATCGTTACCGCTTCGCAGTCTGCAGAAGTGTTCCTTTCATGTCCTTAGCATCGACCGCGATTCTACTACTATTACTATTTTCGTCCTTGAAGGCTTCTATCCTGGCTTTGAAACCCTGGCATGTTCTTCGCACCTTTTGGTCAAATTTTCGAACATAATTCTTGCAAAAAAGTTTCTCATTCTCCTCGATCGAGCGCTTCTCATGATCCTTTTTCTTCTTTCTGAAAAGTCGATGTTCCCCTTTTTTCCTCCGCTTGTAGAGCTTGCGAGTAGCTCTAGTCCTTCTATACAGCGCCGCCATGTACGCACTTTATTTTGCTGCATGTGCTTGCCGGCATTCCCCATCAAACCAGGGGTTTCATTGTTGTGGCCATGGAAACCCAGTGCACTAGAGGCGGCATCTCTGGTGGTTTATTGGCAACGCTGCCACTGGTCTTCCACACTTGCCACTGGTGGCATAGGACTTAAATTGAAATTATAAGAAACTCGATCGGCAAAGCCTCTGGCGGTCTCTTGCGTCAAACTTCCTCACAGTATTTCATTGACTTCGCTCCGTTCTGGATATCCGCATCCGTACCTTGGCTAAAACTAGGTAGTGATCCGAGTCCACGTTGACTCCTATAGTATTGGAAGAGTGTCTTGCGTCGATCACAATGTGATTGATTAGTTGACGGTTTTTCGATTAAAGGAGAGCCATGTCTCCTTGTGAATATGAAAACGTCGGAACCGCGTACTAACTGCGACAACATTTCGTCCCACTGCAAAGTCGACTAGGCTTAATCCATTGCCGGATGTGGTGTCGTGTAGGCTGTGCTTTCCAACCACGCTGCTAAAGACGTCCTTTTTTCCTAGCTTTGCGTTAAAATCACCCAGGATTCATACGTCTTGCCTAAGAGCTGGTAGAGGTCATCCTTAATCGCGTCGTCCATCTTCTTGTGAGGGGCGTGAACGCATATGAGGTTAATGTTGGCGAATTTAACCTTGATATGAATAGTCATAAGGCACTCGTTCACATGCCGGGAACTCAAGATTTCTTGCCCAAGTCTGCCTCTAATAACAAATCCGCACCCGAATAGACGCTGTTCTTGTTGTCTGTAGCAATTGCCGTAGTAGATGTCGCAGATTTTCATTCTGCGTTCGCCTGACCCATCCCATCTCACTTCTTGGATGGCGGTAATGTCTAGTTTGCAGCAGTCTAAGGACTCTGCAAGTTATTCGGCTGCACGTGGTTTGTATAATAGAGAGACCTAACATTCCACGTGCAGACACGAAGATCGATGTCCTTTCTATGCTTTCAAGGGTCGTCAACAGTAAAATCATCCGTATTCGAGGCTGTTGGTTGCTTCATAACCGGTGTTTTTTAATTGGTAGGAAAGTTAACCCAACAGCATCACCCCAGCCAGTTCCTTGTGTTATACCCCTAGGACGTGGGGCCCTGTACGCCAGTGCGAGTAGCCCACTACTGGAGTATAGGCGCAGCCGTTTTCCTATGAGGTGCTCCGCCACCATTTCTATTCCAAGGTCCTGACTAACCTTGTAAGTCTCTAACCAACCTCAAATCCAACGGTTTGCTGGGATTAAAAAATCCAGTTCTATCTCTATTCGTTTACTTACGAGTATATTAAGTTGATTTAGTTCAAATTGAGATAATCTTATGTATAATATGATTATTTTATGTACTTAAATGATAAAAATCGGAGCCAGTAACCGACGATCGTTTTTACTTTCGAGTGCAATTATAAAGTCACCCCCTTACTTAAGTACAGCTCATTTAAATCACGAGACAATCATTCCAGACATGTACTGTCTACACGAGATTCTGTATTTAAATGGTCTAAATGCTTACAAGATTCATCAAAATAACCTTCAAAAGGCTATTACTCTCAATTTAACAACTTCTAAGAGATATCTCATGCAGTAATTACTGATTCAGGTGTGTCATAGAGTACAAACATTTATGTCATTCACCTTTTCCTGGAAGTCTTGGACTGGAGTTAAGTCTGGGCGTGGTCATACTTTGTATGCTTCCCATATAACAAGAATACGCTCATCTTGCTTATTAATTTTATGAATAATCGGAGAATTCATCAACTTATAATTGACTACAAGAAGTTGTATGCTTCCTTGGGTTAGTAGTAAATATAAATTGCACTAAATTCTTAAATTAAACATAACTTCAGTCATAGAATCAAGCAGTGCCTCTACTGATCATCTCTGATTCCTAATTTCAAAGATGTTGAAATAAAGCTGACACTCGGCGTAAGTCACCACAAATCAGTTCGCACGTTTTCAAATCTACAAGTCATACTAATACTAAATAACCCCTGCTCATAGGTAGAATGTATACTTCTATAAATTAAAGCCAAGTCATGATGAGTCAACAATTCCCATCCCCTCGATGTGATTTGCGAAAACGTTCACGATCGGTAATTTTTGACAGACCGTTTGACCGTGGAATACCAAGGACATACATATTTGGAAACGTTCTAAATATGATAATAGATTTTCGTTATAATTGTTTACTGTCGTAATTCGTTTAATTTTAATGAAACTAGCTTAAGAGTTAATTTGTTAAAAAAAGCTAAATCAATCATAAACATTATCACACGAGCCCATCAAACTGTGTTGATGTTAATAAAGATCATAAATTAATTGAAATTCTGACCAGAACCACGCACCAAATACTGAGAATACAAATTTGACTCTTGGACTGGTGCGGGCCCAAAAACGTGTGTAAATTTTATGATCTTTTTTTGGGCCCTTGCCTGCTGTCACCATTTTCACAAAAAAAAAAAAAAAAAAACGACTGGCTAAAAGAATGGGAAATGATTATGACATGTTTATTAATTGAGGGTGGTATTCCCGCAGGATGGCTGATTGACGCAAATTGCTTCCAAAATAATGAAAATCGATTTCGTGTGCTTAGTATTTCTTTTTGAATATTCATTGATAATGATCTTAACAAAAAAGAATTCGGATAAGACGTCCATTCACGAGAATTTAATAACTTAGCGACTTTTAATTACGTGTGACAAGGCTATCGAGGAGATACGTCAACAATTTGGACTGTAGGTATTGAAAATAGAAGCTAATGACGACGTGCGTAAGATCAACTTTTTGCTATTTGTGTCATTTAATTTGAGCTAACTATATTCGATGCATTAGTTAAGGTAAGAAACATTATATACTTACTTATGTCCTGTATCCCCTTGTGGGTCCTAGGGCCTCTACTACACCTACGCGCCATCCTGTACGGTTTCTAGCAATGTGTCTGAGTTCTCCCCAACTTTTCCCTAACTACCGTGCCTCCTTCTCGACTGTTCTGCGCCATGTTCTCCTCGGACCGACAGGTCTTCTGCCATCCTGAGTTAGAGGGTTCCATTGCATAGCATGGTTCGCTTTGGAGCTGTCATCCTTTCGGAACGTGTGACCAATCCACTGCCACTTCCGCCGTTGGATGGTTGTGCCTATTGGTTCCTGATCCGTTCTCTCGTAAAGGTGTTCGTTAGAGATACGATTGGACCAGAAAATCCTTAAGATATTGCGCAGGCACCTAACAAACGTTTGCAGCTTTCTGGTGGTAGTAGTGGTCACTCTCCACGTGCTGCAACCATATAGCAGCACGGATTCAACGTTGGAACGAAACAGTCTTATTTTGGTGCTCAAACTGATTGCATTGCTTCGCCATATTTTGGACAACATCCCGAACGCGGACTTTGCTTTGGTGATCCTGTTGGCTATATCCAGTTCGGTTCCACCATCGGTCGAGACAATACCCCCAAGATACTGGAAATCCTCCACTCTCTCTACCGGTTGTCCAGCAATGCATATTTGAGCCGATGAGTTAGTTCCAAGGCTGATAATTTTAGTTTTTGCCGTATTAATTTTCAGCCCGACGACACCTGCCTCCCTCTCCACATCTGCTGTCATTTGGCGGAGGTCTATAATTCTGTGGGAGAGTAAGCATACATCGTCTGCGTAGTCAAGATATTTCAGTCGAGATGTAAGAGTCCATCGAATTCTTCCGTTTCCCGTCGACAAAGCTGCATGAAGCACATCGCTAATCACCAATAGGAACAATATTGGTGAAAGGATACAGCCTTGTCTTACCCCACTTTTGATCTCAAATTCCTCAGACAAACTTCCCCTGTGCAGAACGTGACATTTGGAGCCTTCATATGTAGCTTTGATAATAGCAATTAGTTTATCGGGAATACCTCTCCTGCGTAAGGCACGCCAAATAAACTCCCTGTTGACACTATCGAACGCCTTCTCAAATTCGATGAACAGCAGGTGCAGTGGCGATCGATATTCAACACACTGTTCGATGATAATCCGCATCTGCGATTCGTTGTAAAGGACATTGCGTTGCGTCCACTCACTTCTGTCCGGTATCGAGTGCGTGTAGCCCTTGTTAAAATCATATTCAGTGGGCAGATGATCAGTGGAATTGGGAAGATGACGGTGCATCGAAAGTATATTGGCATGTCCCGTGTGCTGCTCCTTCCACTGCCTGGAGCCTCTCAGTCTTATTGCCGAGCTGACAGCCAATTGCTTACTGACGATGTCAATCGGAAGCAGGTGGAGCATGGTTTGGAGCGCTGCTGTGGGAGAAGATCTCAGTGCACCGGTAATACTGAGACATGCAACTCGCTGAGTTTTTTCCATTATGGATAGGTTGGATTTCTTCTCTAAGGCGGGCCACCATACCAATACTCCATACATGAGAATCGGTTTAATGACCGACGTGTATAGCCAGTGCATGATGCTTGGTTTAAGGCCCCAGGTGGAGCCTACTGCTTTCTTGCAGATGTATTGGGCGGCCAGCGATTTCCTGGCCCGTTCGACGACATTCTCCTTCCAAATTAGCTTGCGGTCAAGCTTTAGGCCTAAATAGCTAGCACTATTTGAAAGATTGAGGGTGGATCCCCTTATCTTGGGCGGAGTGAAGTCAGGTAGCTTGTGTTTTCTTGTGAATAGAACTAGCTCGGTCTTCGTCGAGTTAACGGAGAGGCCGCATTTATCGGTCCATCTGAGCAGTTCATTAAGAGCAGACTGCATGACATCGGCCAGCGTCTGCGGGTATTTGCCTGTTGTTAGAATGGCGACATCATCTGCATAGGCAATAACATTGCATCCAGTTTTTTCGATCTTTAGAAGGGCCTCGTTGAGCACCAAGTTCCACAATAGTGGAGACAGTACACCCCCTTGAGGGGTGCCTCGATGTGCATGTCGCTTGACAGTACTACTTCCGAAGGATGCTGTTATTACCCGGTTCTTTAGAATGTGTTCGCAGATGTTGAGCCCACGTAAGGCACTGGTAATCGAATTTGTTTCAACGTTGTTGAAGGCTCCCTCTATGTCTAGAAATGACACTAGGGTGAACTCTTTGGTTGAGAGTGATTTTCCGATAGGGTGAATGATGGAGTGCAAAGCCGTTTCGACAGACTTACCTTTTTGGTAGGCGTGCTGTGACGTGGATAGCAGGGTGCTATCAATAGTGGCCTTGATGTGTAGATCCAGGATTCTTTCTAGAATCTTGAGATGGAAGGACGTTAGACTAATAGGTCTAAGGTCCTTTGGGAGGGTGTGCGATGTCTTGCCTGCTTTGGGTATAAAGACCACTCTTACCTCGGTCCAGGCAGTTGGTGTTGTTCCGAGCTCAAGACAAGCCTTCAGTATACAGGAGAGATACTGCCATACTATACTGAAGGCCGTCTGAATCTGGGCCGGAAAAATACCATCCGGTCCCGGGGATTTGAATGGTTCGAAACTGTTTACTGCCCATTTCAGCTTATCTTCGCTGATAAGATGAGGAGGTGCCTGTGGGCGTGCAGCATTTACCAGGGCGCGATCATCGTTGGGGGTAGGCGTGCAGCCGGGGAAGTGAGTGTCCATGAGCAGGTTGAGCGATGCTTCGTCCGATTCAGCCCAGGATCCATTGGGATTCATGAGGACACTAGGTATAGTTGGTGTTTTGGAGAGGACTTTTCGCAGTCTAGAGGATTGAGACGTGTTGTCAATACTCTGACAAAAACCGCGCCAGGATCTGCGTCTAGCTTTCCGAACCTCTATTTTGAAGTTCTTCAGACTTTCTTTGTAGATCTCCCAGTCCAGTGGTAGCCTTGTTCGTTTGGCTTTATTGAATTGCTTCCTGCTTGGGAGTCGTGGTGCGTATTCGGGAGCTTCTCACCTCGGGCATCTCAGTCTGATTTGGGAGCATATCGCTAGCGAATACACGGTTCAAAACCATAGCAAAATGCTCTTTCCATCTCTTGAGCTGGTCCTCATCCGAAATGAGCAAGGAGCCGTCTAGGCTTTTCACTGGGTGTTGGCTGGAGCTACGACCACCTGATAGCTCTTTCGTGATTCTGTAGACGGTCCTGCTGTCGCACCTCCGTGCAGCGTCTTCTGCTTCTATAGCCAGCGCGTTGATGTAGTTGCGCTTGTCACATCGCACGCTACGCTGAACTTCTCTCATCTTCATGCGATATAGGGACTCTAGCTCGCTTCTCCCTGCTGCCGGGGTAGTTGCAACGCGAGCTTTCAGCTGTTTTCGTTCGTCAATCCGTCTCCAGGTATCCTCGGAAAGCCACGCCCTATGTCTTCCCTGCGATCGACCGACAATTTTTTCAGCACCAAATGTAAAAACATTTTTCACAGCACACCAATGGTCTTGGATGGTTGCGGGCATTGAGCTGCTGATTGCTTCCACACCTTGCGATAAGTGCTCCCTTAATTGTTGGCGCACTGAGGGATCACTAAGTCTATCGATGTTGAACCTGGGCATTCTTGTGTTGTCGTGGGATCTTCGGACTGCAGCAGTACGTAGTTGGAGAGTAGCTATCATAAGATGGTGATCACGTACTATCCCCACATCTGTCCCTTGCCTGTTTCGGACGTCCAGGAGACTACTTCTAAAGCGGCGGCTGATGGCAAAATGGTCAATTTGGTTGGAGGTTGCTTGCCTGTCATTGGAAACCCAGCTGACTTTGTGGCAGGTCTTGTGCTCAAACATGGTGCCACCTATCACAAGGCGGTTGTCATTGCAGAAATCCACAAATCTTTCGCCGTTGTCATTGCGGTTGCCTAGTCCATGCTTCCCGATTACACGTTTGAGCCCTTCGTTGTCGTTGCCTACCTTGGCATTCAAATCACCCATCACTATGACAATGTCTCCATTTGGTGTTGTGTTGAAGACGGCGCTTAAGAGATTGTAGAAGCTCTCCTTTTCGTCCTCAGATGAACTATTCGTTGGGGCGTAACACTGTATGATGGTGACGCGTCGTACTCTAGTCCGGAATCTGGCCGTCAAAATCCTATCACCATGAGGCTGCCAGGAAATTAGGCCCTTGCGTGCTGTTGTTGTTAGCAGTAGTCCGACTCCATATTCCCGCGGACTTCCGGATGGTCTTCCAGAATAGAGTAGTACAGTGTTACGCGTTGGAGACTGGTACTCGCACGCTTCTAACGATCTTAATTCACTTACTCCAAAATGTCCAGTTTATATCGCATGAATTCGTTTTCCAATTGGAGGAATCTGGCATTGTAAGGACCTTCTCTTACATTCGTCGAGGAGCGTCTTACATTCCAGAAACCTATCTTTGTCCGGGTACAATAGCCAAAAGTCGTCAACATGTGATCATTCCTTATCCGAGGCATAGTGTCGGTTTCTGTAGCGAGCTGGTTTCAGTAACGCAGGTTGCTGGCCCACGTTACCTAGACTAGAATCAAGGCCCTAGACAACCCGCACTTACAATTTTGGCCTATACGTATAAGGGTTTATACGTATAGTTGCCCGGGGACCACCACTAGGAGGTAAAGTAAGCACTTCATCACGAACTTGATTGTTGCGCTACTGGCCCAAGCCAAATTTTGAGCAGTCAAAAGTTTCCCGATCAATCGCAATGCAGGTTCCTAATGGTTCCCATTGGGAATGTTTTAATAATTGAGTAATTCCTAGCAATATGAGCATCTGTGGACTATAGAAATGCTTTAGAAAAAAATACTTTTTTATTTTAAAATGGCAGGCGGGCGAAGCAAGACGAGCACGGACCAGCTAGTAAAGAATATTTTGATTGAATGTGATCTTGGAAAAAAGGGGAAGGAATGGATTTCATAATTTTTGAATTCTAACGGATATTCATTTGTTAGTTGTTTCTATATAAACAGTTGAAATACACAAAACAGTTCATATGCAAAGATAGTTCTATGGATTGAGAGTAGCGGTCGCTTAAGCATGTTTTAAGCTGGTTTTTCTGCAGTGAACCACATTTTTGCATTGACCAGTATTGTCAAGAAGTGCATCGAAAGGACGAAAAACCTATACGTATGTTTTGTGGAATTCAAAGCAGCTTCCCATTCCGTTAATAGACAATTGGAAACTCTTACAAGTTTTTGTCAACTTATAGTAACTTTTAGGTGTCGAATAGGGCGGCTGCATGGGTTGAAAATAAAGTTTCACATCATCATCAGCAGGAGTAGGTACTTCAAGGGTGTATATTTAGCTCTATTCTTTTTGCTTTCTGTGTATTGATGATATCTGTTGGTAGTTTACCCGGAGGAGTACTGTTTGTTAGAATCAACATAAAAGTTCTGATGTATGCTGATAGTTGCTGTATAGTTATGTTGCCAGTTACAAATCAATAACCTTCAGACCTATTGCAACCTACGGGACCTACAAGTTTATGTACAAAAAAGCAAAATCATAATTATTCAATCTCCTCACCGTAGAAGGCTAGAAGTAGAAAACTGGTTTCATAGAAGTGAACGCATCGAAGTTATGCGTGAGTTTAGATGTCTCAGTGATTCTTTACCAACAACTAAGCATGCTAAGAGTTAAAGTATGGAACCCAAGACTGGTTTGCTTTCGTCCAAGCTTTCGGGCGTATTCATTTTGAAGAAGTGGACGGCCATTAAACGTATTTCTTGAAACGTTTACCTCGGTTGGCTGATTCATCGCCAACTTATGATATACATGTGGAATCAGGAATACCACCAATGTATAAACAGAATTTAAAAGCCCACCCTGACTATCTAATAAGGATGTTGAAAAAGAACGATAATATCTCGCAGAAGTCAATGATGGGTTACTTACCCCGAATAAAAGCATTCCGAAGTTATTTCCAAAGTTGACGAGAGAATATGCATCTAATATCTCGAACGAGCGCCATATTCTTTAACAAAGCAGATTTACAAAAAATTAAACCATCGTCTCTCAAATAACTACAATTTTTACTGTCTATTGTTTCTGTCTTTGGTACTATCTATAGTAATCAGAGAAAGTGCTTTTCGCAGTGCACTATCAACGAGCACGGTGTGGCAACACGACTGCCATTTATCAAAACTGCCATCATGCATAGCAGCTTGCTCTACATTTCACATTCCACAATGCACCCCTAGTGACATCTAGCATATTCGACAATGTTCTAGAGGTTCTTGTATTTGGTATAAATACACCAACCACCTGCAGAGAAGACGCAGTCTTTAGTGATGAAAATAGCGAAGAATTATTTCGTTCCTCATTTGGAACGATATTTCCCCAATTTGCAATCTACGCAATAGGAACGAACGGGAAGATTTCTATCAGTTCTTAGCAATTTGTCATTAAATGAATAACATTGAAGAGTATGTTGAAATATTTATTTTTCCTAAAGAAGGCAATGCTATCAGGTGGTTATGAGAAAACTATAAGAAATCTTCTGACAGGCACGGTTTTAAATAAAATGGAAAATATTTCTTTAAAACGTCTTCCTAAACCTTATGCCTTCTTAATACGAGTTTCAACATTTCCAAAAGTGTTGCTATAAGACTAGCCTGAATTTCCAAAGCAAATCTCAATAAAAACTATTGCAACATTTTTTTAATTTGGTCCGATTCAAAAAAAAAAAAATTCATGCAATTTGTTCGTCGGTCCAAAATTAGAAACAAAATTTCATCAAACTCTGTTAAGTGCTTCGTGAGTTAAGTGTGTAGCAAAGGAAATTTAAAGATTTTTATGATTTTAAGTGAAAATTCAAATTAAACTTCTTCTTCTGCTTCTTCTGTTGCTGCTAAGCATGGGAGTGACCTTGTGATATCTAGTTTCTCCATTCATCTCTGTTTGTGCTTGCTCTTTTCATTTCGGTGATGGCTTTAGCCCTTCTGGATCCTACTAATTGTATGCGCTGTTCCCATGTGTTTCGTGGTCTTCCTCTTGGTGTTGTGCCGGTTGATTTCATCTTGTGTATTTGTTTTGCCTTTCTTGGCTCTCCCTTGTATTGGATGTGCCGAACAATTTCAGTTGCCTTTCTCCTATCTGCTGTTTCATAAAATTTGTTGTCTATGATACAGCAGGTATACTCGTAACATTGGTTACAACTCGAATCGACGAAGTTAGTACTATTCTCGACAGCCGCATAATAACATCTACGTCAGGAGAGGTCTCTGTGATGGTCTTCGCAGCTAAAAAAAATCTCCATCGTTTCCCGAGCTGTGTGAGCGGTTGCTCCGTTCCGCTGGTACTTACCAACAATGCTCGAGACACAATTTTGAAACATGCGGCAAAAAAAAACGTCTTTAACATCTGTCTGTAGCGCTCACCAGTTACGATTACGGTGGTGCCGTCCGCGTTCTCACAAAAATAAGGGCCAATCACTCTTCCACTGCAAATGCCGCACCAAATTTACTTTAAGGAGATGCAATGGCTTTTCCTGCATTTCATGTGGATCCTCCGTGCCCCAGAAACGAACATTTTGTTTATTCACACAACCACTTAATAGTCTAAGAGCTGGTGAACGTTTTTGAAACGTCATTTTAGCACAGGAAATAAATATATTTTTTTGTTAAACTTGAGCTAATGATCACAAATATCAACGTCTGGCAGCTGTCTGTTGGTGCGTTTGGGGGGGGGGCTGGGCCCCAAAGACGTCGAAAAAAGGGATGCGGTCACGTCATTTCAGCAAAGCTGAATTTTTGTATATGAGTAGTTTACTTGTTTATATAACATATTTTACCACTGCCAGACATTTTGGCCGGGTCTAACATCCTGCCAGACGCAAGCGAAGTTTGAATGCCGCTACTAAGGTGATGTGCGACAAATGTATCTAATAGCCGATTTTCATCGAAACTATTGAAGCATTTGAAAACTTACTAAGTGTGTCTTATAGGAAATTAAATTCTAAATAAAATAGTATATACACAAAATTTGAATATATCCAGTAGAACAGAAGATATTTTAAAAAGATTCAGTAGCCGCTATTCAAATTCAAGCAACTGAAAAAGCCAAGATTCAATGACCTTTTTATTCATCTAGGCAGCTTTCACATCATGATGGCTTATTTCAAAGCCATCGGAAAGTTTATAGATGATTCTGGATTGGCTTATGTAATGGTGGATAGTGAACTTTTAGCAAATGGTTCAGTAGCTGGATTTATAGCTGTAAAGCATTTTAACACGTGCAAGAGACTGCATCCTGTAATGACTTTGGGCTTTCAGATCCTACGTTTTGAAAGTTTTATGAAGAAAGAACAAATAGAAATTGGCGATGATATAATCAGTTATCTTAATGACTTTCAATCTACACAGACATCAAGTCCCACTATTGACCATCCTTACCTTATACAATTGTTTAGAAAATATAATGCATATCAAGAAGCAACGATTAATGGACAATTTGGCAAAACACCGCAGTTCTACATGATTTATGTAGATGATGTTAATTATTATTTAATTTTGACACGAAGCATTCGTACTGCAGATTTCGAATTATTTAAATACATATTGCCCAAAATCGCACACACGGTGGTTGGTCAAGTACCACGATAATTTATTAAAAATCGACGAACCTCACCCAGGACTAAGAGAACTTTTTGAGAACAGATCCTTCGTTGTGAAAAGAACCGAAAAAGCATTCTCTAGACAGCCAATAGATTTGACGTTGGAACAGACAATAAATGCAGATGCTGCAAAAAGATTGACAGGAGTTATACATTTCACCAATTCGATATCTTCTCGTCAACGCTGGTCTAAAAGTCACAGAATAAGATCAACGATAATATCGCACGTATTTGAGGAATGTGGATTGCATAAAGCTCAAGATATTACAGCAGACTTGGAAAGAAGTAGAATGGAAAAAACTGTGGAAGACAATTTATCTTGTGAAAAACATGAAGAAGCTGACACCAAAATCGTCTACCAACATCGATCAAGATGGAAATGTTTTAATAAAATGCTCAGATACAGACGTTATTGTGATTATGTTAGGTAACATGGAACATTTAAAGAGCTCTCTGAACATTTGGAAGGAGGTTGGCGTTGGAAATTCACGACGATTTGTAGATTTATCCAAATTGTTTAATGCTCTAGGAGAGTCTTTGCGTAATTCTTTACCAGGATTTCATGCAGCAACTGGTTGCGATTATTATGCTACATTTTACAGAAAAGGAAAACGAAGACCTTTTATACAATTGAATAAATCCCACGAATATCAAAAAGCATTTACTGATCTTGCTCGGTACTTTGGATGTACATGTATAAGGCTCAAGGGAAAAAGTTTTTGAAGTCTTAGAGGAGTTTGTATTTCGTTTGTACAATATCCGTAATATGAATTACGTCAATAAATCCAGATATGAGATATTTACAAAAACATATAATGCAATGAACATGAATGACGATTTCCATAAAAAATTTAAAAATGTTGACGCTGGAAATTCGCCACCATGTAAATCAGAGCTGCGTCAACATTTCTTACGGGCTCATTATATTTCAAATATTTGGAGAAATGCACATTTAAAAAATTCAACTAATTTATCCCCAATTGAAAATAGATGGTTGGAATCTAATGGTGTATATGAGTTTCTTTGGTTCGACGATGATCAATTACCTGCTTTAGTGAAAGACGTTGTAATCCAACCTCCTGATATTTATGATGAAAACGAGAGTTCAGGTAAATACATTATGAATATTATAATGCATTATTTTTATTGCAATACTATTGCATATTGATTATTCCATGCAAACTAAAAAAAATTGTTAAATTCTTTAATTTATGTGATAATGGATCTGAACCTGACGACGAAGAAGACGATGATATACAAGATTAAAATACCGTAATACAGGAAATTATATTCTTCCAAATCATTTATATAACCCAATAAAAAAACCGAAAATTATTGAAAGCATGATTGTTTTGTTTTTCCCAGGTAGAACAGCCGAAGGGAGAAGACATATGATGCACTTTGTAGGAAAATGATATCTTAATACGAAACAAATGGTTTCGTATCGCGGCTATTGACTCTTTTTAAAATATCTTCTGTTTTACTGGATATATGAACATTTTGTGTATTACTATTTTATTTAGAATTTAATTTCCTATAAGACACACTTAGTAAGTTTTCAAATGCTTCAATAGTTTCGATGAAAATCGGCTATTAGATACATTTGTCGCACATCGCTTTAGTAGCGGCATTCAAACTTCGCTTGCGTCTGGCAGGATGTTAGACCCGGCCAAAATGTCTGGCAGTGGTAGAATATGTTATATAAACAAGTAAACTACTCATATACAAAAATTCAGCTTTGCTGAAATGACGTGACCGCATCCCTTTTTTCGACGTCTTTGGGGCCCAGCCCCCCCCAAACGCACCAACAGACAGCTGCCAGACGTTGATATTTGTGATCATTAGCTCAAGTTTAACAAAAAAATATATTTATTTCCTGTGCTAAAATGACGTTTCAAAAACGTTCACCAGCTCTCCAACTATAAGTGGAAATGGGCTTCGTCGCTCATTATGATTTTGGATATGATCCTCTTCTTGCACCAGGTTTAACAGAGCATGGAAGTAAGTTAACCTCACTGTCAACTAATTCTCTATCGGTCTAAAACATAAATGGCAAAGCACAATGACATTTAACACCATTTGCAAAAATTATGGCACATTCACATTATGACATTTCTCTTGCCCCACCTATACCATTAGTTTTTACGACGAGATATTTTAATCTAGGAATTGTGCCAGACAGAGAACTTAACTGGAACTCTCATATCAAACATACAATTGCCAAGGCGACCAATGTCATATGGGCATGTGGGCAACGAAACTACAGATCTGCTTCTCGGAGTTAATCTGGACCTGCACCCTTTTGCGGAATACCTGATTCGTCTTTTAAATATACCATAAATAGTATTGGGGACGCAACATGTGCATTTCTCACTGTCTTATTACAAATCCATCACTGGATAATACGTATATCAAGTGCATATTTTCTTGATTCACTTCTAGAAGCTAACATTTTTAGTACGTTTAAGTAATAGTTCGGCCCTGTGTACATCACTTTTGTACTTAAAAAAAACAGATGCCTGACCTTGACTTCATTTCTACTTTTTTTAGAGATTTGAATAAGACACTGCCTTTTAATTTCATTAAATAAGTTACCGTCACCTTCGCCTGATGGTCAGAAATGTTAATACAGTGATTTGCAGATGTATTCAAATTCCTTAGATTTTTGCACAAACTTTAATCATATTGTATTGTGCTTGAGGGATTGTTAAAATTTCATGGGTCGATGACTAATACAGTGTTTATCTACAAGACAGCCTAATATTTAATTAAATTTAATTAATTTAGCGTTTTCATATTTCCATTCGTTAGTAGACGCGAAGGCAACCTAGATGTGCGTCTCATTTCAAGTTTCCAATTCCTGCAAGAACGACTTCTTCCATTCAGCAATAATTTGAGCCCCACTTGGTCTAACACACTTAGCAAACAATATCACCTTCTTCGCGCGTAGTCACAAAGCACTAAATGGAAATACGCGCGAAAAAACCGGAATTATAGCAGAAAATTATTAAAGCTTCAAACTTAAACTAATCAGCAACTTTGTTGTTCAGTGTTACCAACATGATTTTATACTAATAAAATCTTTTCTTAAGCGAAATCAGTCTCTCTGAGACTTCCGGATTTATGCAGTGTATTCCAGACGAAGGTTTCAGCTGTGCTCAAAGCTGCGAGACTACTTGAGATGGAATCAATATCCAATATGGATATTGCCATCTTCATCGACAGTCAGATTGCGTTTAAGGCGCTAAAGTCGGCTGTTACAAAATCTCAGCTAATCAGGAATTGTCGCACAATACTCAAGGTACTATGCACGCAGAACCGCGTCAGATTGCGTACCTGGACACTGCGATATAGAGGGGAACGAATTTGGCGACGAATCGGCCAAGAAAGATGTAGTACTCCCACAAGCGAATATTATTAATGGTACGAAAGCACCACTGTGCGCTAAAAAAAGAGATGTTCTCAACACAGTCACCAACAGGGCTAATCATAGATCTAGAATCGAATCGAATATAGAAGGACGCAGTATCTGTCCAAGATATTATGACCGGCAATAGACCGAAGGAAATCCGGAGAGGTTATAAAACTTGGCGGATCAGAGATTAGAACAATGATAGAGATACTCTATGTAGGTACTTCAGTAAAATACATGCATTGGAGGACATAGAGCATATGGGAGCTAGGAGTAGAATGAAATACTTAGGAAGCTATTCCTTTTACAATCTAGAGGAGGTTGGTTCGTTGAACCAGAGTTTTAAGTTTCTTAATTTTTTCCAGGAAATACATGGGCGAATAGGTTTAGGTTTTTTCTTCTTCTTCCTTTTATCAGCGAGGCTATGATCCGAAAACAAGGGATCACAGCCCTCCCACTTCACTGCATTTCTACTGATCCACCTGTGGGGTTCGCCTATTTGACCTCAGAAAATATCGGCAGGCCTGCCGATTTTGGATCACTCGGTTACTGAGGCCAATGAAATGCCGATGTCGTCGCATTTGTCTGATCCAGGCGTTTATAGGCCTGCCTTTCCTACATCGCGATGTCTTTGGAACGTGCATTGATATTGCCTTTTTAACAGGGTTCAAATGATCTCTTCTTTGAACGTGGCAATACCAGCTGAGCCGGTCGCGCTCTAATTTGTGTACGATGGTTTCCTTGATGTGAAAGCTTCCACGGATCTTCGAACTTCTTATTCGATCAAGCTTGGTCACTCCTGCTGTCATGCGAAGCATCTTCATCTCAGCTGCCGTTAATTTACTCTCATACTTTTTGTACATCGTCCAACATTGTGAACCGTATGTGAGCGCTGGACGTACAACTGCGGTGTAGAGCCTTCCTTTCAACTTAGGGGGCATTTTTCTGTCACAGAAGATAGCGGAATTTTCTCGCCACTTCATCCACCCTACGCTTACACGATGATTGATGTCGTCATCACAAGTTGCTTTGCTATTGATCATAGATCACAGATATTTGAACTTTTCGCACTTGGGAAGCACTGTTCCATTCAAATAAATGTCTGGAATAGGCCTGAGTGGATCAGAGAACGGGCAGCACAAGTACTCTGTCTTTTTTGAACTAATGCGATACCCATTTCCCTCCAAAACGTCCACCCACACATCAAGTGCTCGTTGCAGGGATGTAGGATCCTCACTTATGATGGCTCCATCGTCAGCAAAGAATAACTGATGTACCTTGGGGTCCATCACTTTACCTTCAAGCAGATAATCAAGGACTGTAATAAAGAGCAAAGGACTTAAAACGCTTCCCTGGTGCACCCCGACTTTGATTGGGAACTCTTCGGTTACTCCAGCGGGACATCTTACTCTTGTCTTTGCTCCTTCGTACATGTCCATGATCATCTGTACATAGGTTTCTGGAACCTCTCGATGTCTTAGCGCCACCCATATCAGATCTCGTGGTTGTCTGTCGAATGCCTTTTCAAAGTCAACCAATACAATATGCAAATCCCTTAAGGAATCACGATGTTTTTCCATTATGATCCTTATACTTTGGATTGCATCTGTGGTTGATTTACCCGAGACAAACCCGCACTGATCATCAGATAGCCGTATTATTTTTCGCAGTCGGCCACCTAATACCCGCTCAACGATCTTCATGGTGTGTGACATCAGCTTGATCGAACGGTAGTTATCACAGTTTCGCGTATCACCCTTCCCTTTGTATACAGGGAGGAGGTAACTTTCCCTCCATTGATTCGGCATTGGATCACCTCTCACGAATTTGGAGATAAGAATTCTGAGCCATCTGAACCCGATGTCTCCCATCTTTTTCCAGAACTCAGAGGGTATTTCGTCTGGCCCAACCGCTTTCCGTTTTTTGGAGTATTTGACCGCCTCACTAACTTCTTCGACTGTAATGTCGGCTATTTCTTCACAGTTAGGGGTGGCTCTTGGAAAGTATAGCCGGGGAAATAGGTTTAGGTTTTTTGTCAGACGTTAAGGTTCCTCTAGGCATCCAAATGGGCCCACTATTGCGCCTAGTGTCTTATGTAACTAAGTGTTGCATTTCTTCTCACCCACAGACCACAATATCTGGCTGGCAGTCGATATCAATTTTGTTCTCTCCGCTCTTTGTTTCAATCATTTATATAAACTAGTATCACGTGTGGTCGAAACTCGACCGAGAAGAATTTATTTGATTTGTTACATGATTTGTTTTTTCTGCGCGTCTATGTCACAGTACCGTTCGAATGATATAAGTTTCATCCCCCTCCTTTTATAATAAGTACTAAAAAAACGTACGATAAATTTCGTGTTCACGTATTAATATATAAGATCACACTTTCCTTTTGCAGAAAAGTTGCTTAAATAGTAGAATGGCGATCGTGGCCATGCAGGGTCTAATTGGCTGTGATAGTACCAATCTTGAGTACTCCCAGGCATTCCGGTGAACTAATCTGCATACATTTTTGATCTAGCTTCCGCTGCGGTAAATAGCCATCAATCCTTCGAGACTGCTACCTCACAGCCAGCCCGATTTCCGTTTAAGAACTCCTTCCTCTTTGGGAGAAATATTTTTGACCCTTAATACCCAATTTTTCGCACGTAATTCTTCCCGAATTATTTAAAAAAAGGAAAAAAACAAAACACACAAAGCGAAAGCCGGCCGCGCACGCGAGGGAAAGAAAACGAGAGTGACAGATAGCCACAGATAATAATAAGAGGATCGGGAAAGTGCAACAAAAGCAGCCTGCGGGATGCTGCTCTCCCGGTTACTCAGCTGGGGTGAGTTCACTGGAGTCAGCGAAATCGGGTGTTTACACACGATATGGAAATGGGCGCCACCAGATCTTTGAAAGGGATCTAGAAACCTTGGGAAAATTGATGGGGTGGGAATCCTGAAATTGTGCCAACGAAAAAAGAAACAACGTACGTGCGTTACAAATGCTCTATAATTCAGAGCACGGCCAATTTATTTAATTAAGAAAAGGGTTTAGATGAACACAAAAGGGTTGAAAATAGCAAACGGAAAAACCGCTTGAAAGTACCGAAAATAAGTAGCCGTTGGGGTGGCCCGCTATCACCGGTCCCGAAACTTGAAACGTTAAACCGGATTAGGTCGCGCGTCCCGCTTTCACCGGGAAATATACGGTATGAGGCCCTACCGGGATTTATAACGCCCAAAATCCTACACTAACCGAAAAACGAATGCAAGAAAAAGTAACACAACTTATCTGTTTTCCTTTTGGAGTGGTAATCTGCTTCCTACTCCTCGCTTCCAGACTGTTTCTCCTCAAATCTTCCTCAAATGCTCCTACTTCTTGAGTCTCCTTCGCCTCTGTATTTTCCTTCAGTCCCCTTCTGGACTTTTCGCTTGTTCAAAAAAATAAGCCAACTTGCTAACTGCTAATAGTAAAACTACGAACTCCTCAATCACCTTAGCGCTTACTGCACACTCTCGTGGTCAAGCCATCTTATTATTGTCAGAGTTGATAGCTGAGCCGAGGTATACAAAGCCCCTTACTACCTAGAAGTAAGTTGATACTCTGGAACCACTGTAAAACGCTAAATCCTGAGCCACGGGCCTACCCTGAAATCGTAGATCCCGATAGTCTGAGCATGCCGTCAAACACAGGTCTCCAAACCTCAGGCCTACCCTAAAGCGTAAATCCTGATACTCTGGAACCGCCGTAAAACGAAGAATATAAAAGCATAGATCTCCATACTCCGAGTCTGCCGAGTGTGTTTCCAAAGTTTTTAAGGTGTTTCTTTGGGGACAAACCCAGAGCCGACGAGCCAACCTCGTCTTGCCTTTGGCAAAACGCCATCGCGTCATGATGACCTCATAACCCAACTCAACCTAACCTAACCTTACCTATGCGAAATCCTTATAACGAATTTCTATTATCATTTTTTTTATTATTCATAATTTTTCTTTTACAGTGTATGATGCATCCGTTAAAGGAACATCTGGCGTCGAAAATGGATTAGTCTATCAATTTGGCCATTACGATCAATGTATTGATTTAAATCAAAAATATGCGGAAGCTGATCAGGATCATGTTCCAGTCAGGGCCAAATATTGTTTAGCAGATGTGACCATGGATGGGCTAATAATACAGAAAATAGCTTCAAGAAAATATCAGGTAAACATTCAATGAACTAAACCGAAGTTTAATAAACAAATTATGTCTTCGAAACATTTTGTTAATTGAATGCTAATTTTTGATCTCTTTCAATGTTAATTTGTTTGCTAATTTACAAGATACAAAATCTTTACAGCCGGGTAACTCCACTATTGTTCACTGGGGCACATGTGTGCCAGCTTCTTGTGACGCCAAAGATGTTGGAATATTTTTAGAGAATTTTCTACAAAGATCTGTGGCTATCGATGAAAGTATGTGCCGTGCCGAAAGAGAGTTCAACGTGACAAAGGATATGATGATTTATGCGTAAGTAGAATAGTACTCTTCGGAGATATTCATTAAATCCGAAAGTTTTTTTTTTGCGGAATCGTAGACTAGGTTTTTAATAAGATTTTAAACAGATAGGAGATCAATATGTACATACCTATCCAAATGGAAAAAAACCCAGCGACTCAGAAAGGGCAAAAGAGCCATCTGCCTCTTGAAGACGATGACAGGAGGCTTGATTCTTTTGTTGTGATTGCCACCTAAGATATCATCTTTCCTTTTTTTGTCGGAATAGGAAACGCTCGATTGGAGCACTAAGACGCAACTGGTCCATTGTATTTCCAGAAAGCAAAACCTTGGTTTACCCATTTTATTGGAATTTCCTTGTCTTTCTAAGATAGCCAAGCAAGCATTTCCATGATGAGGAACTTATAATACCAGCACTGGCCACATCGGCACCGAAAATCTGCCACTTCATACGAGCAAGACAGGACACTCGCAGGGAATTGTTTCGCAGTGTCGTCGTCCTCTCCACAAGCTTTGCAGATTGTAGTGTCACTCAAGCCTAGCACATTAAGATGCTTGGCGAAAGCGAAGTGGTCTGTCAAGACACCAATAAGTTGTCTGCAGTTTTTTCTGCTGAGAGCCAGCAAGAATGCCGCTGATTTCTTAAAGACGCCCGGGAACATTGGTTTAGCCAACCTACACCCTGGAGAGTCATGCCACACACAATTATGTTTGTGAGAAACCTAATCGTCAATGGAAGTCCTAACCGAAAACGGAGGGAGACCCGACGCAGATTCGGATACTGAGAATACCTCCTGTAAACCTTGCTGAGCCATCTCATCGGAGATCTCGTTCCCCAAGATCCCAGTATGACCTGGGATCCGATAAAAGACAGAGTATTCAGCCTTGCGAACGAATTCAAAGAGTTTTCACATTCACGAACTATTTTCGAAGTGGTTAAGGGGTTGAGCAAGGCCTTAAGTGCTGTCTGACTTTCACCTTTTCCTTACAATGTACTTGTTGTTCATGGTCAGAATTGCACATATTTTCGCTTGGAAAACAGAGGCATATTTGCCTAACAAGAGGTCGGGCATAATGTTATCGTCTTTCATGAAGACAGCAGCACCAGACTCTTAACTAGTTTTGGAGCCATCCGTAAAAATATGACTACATTCCATTTCTGGCTCAGACTCTGCCCGAAGCCAGTCCTGAACACAGGAAAGTCGACTTTAACACCCCTATTATGGTTAGCGAATCGAACGTTCGACTCAAGTCGAACTGTCAGCGAATTGTTTCTGTCGTGGTATTGCTGTTAGCAAACATTTTCATTCGAATAAAGAATAAGTGCTGACAAAAGAAAAAACAAGCATTTACCATCTGTGAAGTGTATAAAGCGACAGAAGTAATTCGCCGGGAGGTTCGACTTGAGTCGAACGTTCGATTCGCTAACCATAATAGGGGTGTAAATTTGCGCAACAGCCAGAGTTGTGGTTTCATTGCGTCAGACGGCATATCCATGAGACCGGAGTCGTAGTTATAATAAGTGTTGCGCAAGGTTATTAAAACTCCGAAAGCGATGGATGGCTTTGATAGCAGCCCATGATATAGGTATCAAGAGGAGGTAAGCGCAACATAGCATCTAGAGCAGAACCAGGCGTACTCAGAGAAGCTCCCGTGCAGCCGAGACAAGCAATTTTTTTTGCAGATATCGTCTTACAAAAATTAACATAATGGAAGATATTGAATGGAGACTCTGTTAAGAGGCAGATGATACTGTGGAACACATTATTTTGTTTGTTTTTTTTTGTGGCCACGCCAGGTAGATCTATTGTGCCAGGTGCCAACTTTAGGATAGCAGTAATTCTACTCTCCTGATAATAGCAATAAGTACAGCTGCGGAGCAGTTCGTTAAGTCTGTTGGAGATATGACTTCTTTAAGAAAAAGCTTCTCCTAATTCTGCACAGAGTTGCATACTCACAAAGTACGATTCTGCGCTTTCATCGTCTTCTAAACAGAGGCACCAGGTGATATCCTCCATTTTATCGAGGTGGTATTTTAGATAGCAGTGTCCGGTAAGGAAGCTCACAAACCTTCCTATATCGTTTCTGCTATATTTAAGGATATCAGCTTCCTTCTTTTGAAAAGGTCAGACAGTTCTTTTAGCTTATCTAAGACTTTGGGTGTTATTCGAGTGGGAAATGCACATGTTGCCTTCCCAATGAACGACTTAGACGAGCCTTCTCTGCAGTTTCCTCCGTCAATGCCTAGGTGGCCCAGTACCCACCACCGTTTTACTTTGTTGTATTGGGCCAAGTTTTGTAAACTGCCGAGGCAGCTTAGGTTAGGTTAGCTAAGTGGGCAAGGATCTTATTTCTCAAATGATATAGGCCTGGGCAATGACAGAGAAAGTGGGCGGTGTCCTCCTGAGCCTCCTCATCGCCGCAGCCTCTACAAAGGTCTTCGCTAGTCACACGTAGTTTTTTCATGTGGTACCGCATGGTGTTATGCCCCGTAATGACTCCAATTAGAGTAGAGAGGGATTTTCTGTGCCTCTGTATGAGTCTATTGGTTCTTACTCTGTCAAATGCGGGCCACAGCTTCCTCGTGGTGACACAAGTATCTAAAGAGGTCCACCTATTGTTAGCCTCCGTTATGGCTTTGTTTTCTGCTTCGAGCTTAAGGGCGCAAGGCGGGATGTACACCGAGGGGTCGGATTGGTCCGAGCTTAGTGCTGAGCCTCCTCTAGCCAGTTCATCGGCTTTCTCATTCCCGGGTATGCCTTCATGACCAGGGACCCAGCAGAGCTTTACCTTGTGCTGTGTTCCAAGAACCTTGAGCTCTTCTCTACAATACTTCACAAGCTTCGATTTTATTTCTATAGCAGATATTGCTTTTATCGCTGCCTGGCTGTCGATGAAAAAGGTGATATCCTCTCGTGGTATTGCCCTCATCGCAGTCTCACGAGCTGCTATTGTAACTGCTAGGACCTCCGCCTGGAAAACACTGCTGTAGTTCGGAAGCCGAGCTGACATGGAGAGGCCAAGCGTTTCAGAGAAGATGCCTGCGCCTACACCTATTTCCATTTTGGATCCATCGGTATAAACAGCTAAGGATCGCTCGTTAGGCGTTCTGTCATTTTTCCAGTCTTCCCTGCTCGGATAGGTGCTAGAAAATGGTCTTATGAAGTCTAGGTAAGGCGTTAAGTAGTCTGTATTAGATATCTCTGCAGGATCGTGGTATGACCCATTGCATTTGGTCTCCAGCTATCTGTTTGGCTTAATCTTACGGCACTATGAGCTGCCGATACTTGTTGAAGCAGATTGAGAATGGCCTCGAGTCCTGCTGTAGGTGTCGTTCTTTGTACTTTTGTGATAGCAGCTAGGTTATTTATTTTGCTGGCTGCCTGCCACCATACAAGGCTGCCATACATTAGTATTGGCCTTACTATAGCTGTATACATCCATAGGATGATTTTGGGGCTCGGTCCCCAAGTCTTCCCAAATATTCTATTGCACGAGTAAAAAGCTATCGTGGCCTTTTTTACTCTTTTGTTGATGTTTAGTCTCCAGTTCAGTTTCCGAGGCAGCTTAAAACTAATTTTGAACTGATCAAGTGGGAGCTCAGTGCTTTAAGCGCCGCTTGGTTGTCGGTGAGTATGTTGCCCGCGTGGCAACGACACTGCGACCTGAAAGATGTATTGTATCGGAAGGTTGGAGTTAATCTAACAAACGTACTACCTCCCTAATGAAAGTCTTTAGTAGTGAAGCATTTCAGTTCCACTGAAGTAAGTATCTCCTTGTGGAGAATACGTTTTGTTAACCGCTGCCGGTCATTCACAAAGAATGTGTTCGGATGTTTCATCCTCCTCTAAGCATAGCCGACACTCCTTCCCTTGGTACAGGTTCAACTTGTTAAGGTGGTATCTCAGGCCGCAATGGTCAGTTAAAAAGCTCGCGAGCTTCCTAATGCTTTCCCTATCTAAGTTAAGGATTTCCTTATAGGAATAAGACTTGTGTGCGGGTGCTCTCGATGAGGCGCTGGGATAGGCGCTGGTAAGGAATATTCCTCGTGGAGGAGTTGTATGGGAGAAATAAAATGACAGAGTTAGTTTTCTGGTCTTTAATACAAGAGCTCGACGTCTTACCTCATGGAGGGTGATAGTTAGAAGAGAGCAATTTTTGTTAGTAGAAATAGGAAATAGGTAGGTTGGCAGTCGGCTTTGAGCCGTAACAAGCAGCCACCTCTTACATAAAACATTAGGACTATTTGAAACTTATCGATTTAAATCGAACTAAAGAACTATATGCTTTCACATGAACAGCTTGATTAATCGTTTGGATTGTTTTTCCATTCGTTAATTAGCGTTGCAGCTGTTGCTCAGTTGGAGTATGAGGTTGGTGGCGACTTTGATGCCTGAGCGCAAGTCTCAATAGCGTAAAGCTCGGGCTGGAAAACACTGGGAGCTTCTCCAATTGGTTTCGAAACCTTATAATTGGGTCCATACACTCCGGCGCCATCTCCTGAATACATTTTTGATCTATCGGTATACTACACAATTACTTTTGGATCAATTAGTGGTCCGCCATTATTCCATGGATCGCGGCTTTGGATCTCAATCCCCAACCTTCTATCAAAGTAAAGTGATTTAGGCATAGAATCAGAAACCTAGCTCAGGGAAGTCAGTTAATAAGTCCATGAGATCCACATGATCCTATATACAATACTATTTACATCCGACTTTCGAAGACTAACTGCACTGCGAATTGCCGCTTTCTTAATGTATATACTCGTATGTAGTAGAGTGAGTCCGATTATAGCCTCTATGGCTGTTGTGAGACGGGTATGCATGCCACCTGTGATTCCGGGCTAAGCTAACTTTGAAATTTGTTGAATTCGTTCCTTAGTTTTTGCCCACCCCACAATGGACGCGTACGTTAGGATGGGTTTAACCACCATGGTATATAACCGGAATGTGACCTTTGGGGAAAGACCCCAGGTTTCGCCGTATATACAGCGATAGGCCCGCATGATAGTGGTCATCTTGACAATCTTGTATTTAATGTGGAAGTCTCTGGTAAGTTTTTTAAATAGGACAATTCCTAGGCATTTTACTTCTGCCAAAAAACCAATGATAGTACCATTTAAAGTCACTGAACCAAGGTTTAGCGTTCTTCTTCTTGTGAATGGTACAACGACTGCCTTGCTGAAGAATCCGAGTCCGAGACCACAAGGAGTGAATCTTGCATGAATTGACACACATTGTCTTCATGTTTACCCTTGATTATGATCACAACATCATCTGCATAGCCTATAGTTCTGAAGCTTTAACTATTAAGTCTAGTTAGTAAGTCATCCACCACGATACACCATAAGAGGCGAAAGGACGCCACTTTTGGGGCAACCTTTTGCTGTTGAGACCGTCAGAGATACTTCTCCTGATGTACATAGAATTCATTTTGCGGCTATCGAGCATAGTCCTAAAACATCTGGTTGAAGGTTGATCGATCCCTCTGCTTCTCATGGCACTAGTGATGGAGTCATAACCAGTGTTATCAAAAGCACCTTCAATATCAAGGAACGCACAAATGCCGATTTCTTTGGAACGGTTCTCTGATTCGATCTTTATGACGAGATAGTGAATGGCGTCTTCCGTGGATCGATCTTTCCTGTTTGCATATTGATTAAAGTGCACATTTATTGTCTTTCAAGATTGCCTCTAATATGTATATCTGGCAGTCTTCCCATGGTTTTCAAGAAGAACGATGTCGAGCTGATTGGACGGTAGGATTTGGGTAGCTTACTAGTTTGTTACCTAGCTTAGGGATAAACACCACATTTACCTCCCGCCAAGTTAGTGGAATGTATCGCAGATTGAAGCATGTTCTAAATAGATCTACTAAAGCTGTAGAGTACTTACTATGTGAGTCTGTGACTCTCTGTATTATTAGGACGCAGAACTTCTTCAAGGATGTTTTTACCTCCTGAGAGTACATACTTGTACTTCTGTCTGCTATTTTAGGCTTATATTTAGCTTTATATTTGGCAGACGCCTTTACGCTCTGCTCTTGTGGGTGAAACGAAAGTGTTTATTTATAAATATGAGTGGTGCCTACTTTGCAAAAAAAAATTATATTAATTGCATATGCATTTTTGCTGCAACTGCAGTTAACTGCTTAGTTCATACTCGCACTTGTGATAAGCATTTACATAATCATAGACCAAACCAGTTACAACTGGCAGTTTTAATATATGAGTAGGTGGGTTGTTTAAAATGACTGCAGTTTGTTCTTTATTACGTAGAAGTTCAAATAATAAACATAAGCTATTGCCTAGCCAAACAGTAAACAGATACCTGATGGATGAATGGAGGAGTGTTATGTATAGGTAAATATATACGTATACGTATACCGATGATCTTTGAATACGCTTGCAGGCTAGGTTTGCGTTCTTTCTTATTAGGCACCATGGGACATTTAATAATAACGTTTTACTGAAAAGCTTTGTTTATCATCTGAAGCCGAAGAGTTCCCAATCAAAGTCGGGGTGCACCAGGGAAGCGTCTTTAGTCCTTTGCTCTTTATTGCAGTTCTTGACTATCTGCTTGAAGATAAAGTGACGGACCCCAAAGTAAATCAGTTATTCTTTGCTGACGATGACGCCAACTTAAGTTAGGTTCTGCGAGTGTTTTTTTTTTTTTTTTTGTTGTGCCAAGGGATGTGGTAATCTTCGAAAGGTACTAGAAGCCCGGGCTACTAGCATGCACGATTCGCAAACGTGGATAATCGATGCCAGGAATGCGCCTACGTACTAAACACACACCCTACACACTTCAACCACTCTCTCCGCGGTACTGCCGTTAGGTATTTCTTCGCGGGACTGGTTAGCAATTATGCTCTAGTCTCCGAGGTCGCCTCTTGGGCTCTTCTTAGGGTTTCTGCTCTTCGCAGCGCATTCTGCACACAAACTATGAATGAGCAGATCCCAATCCACTCGCCCTCTGGACAGCGGGATCCTGCGGGCGTATCCAGGCCCGCCGATGTTCGGGAGCATTCGGGAGAGTGCTGCCTGCATCAGCGATGCTTTCTTACTAGAACACTCAACGTGGGCTTTGAAGCGCAGCCTGTTGTCGAGCATGACTCCAAGGTACCTCAAGGATTCTTTGGACCTGATTGTCTGGTTTCCGACCCTAAAGCTGGCGTATTCCACCTTTTTGCGGCTGGTTATTAGGACAGCTTCGGTCTTGTGGGCAGCTAGTTCCAGACCGGTAGATTCCAGCCATTCCTTTATTCTTATAACTACCTCATCCGTGGCAGACTCCACCTCGTGTACGTGCTTGGCTACTGTAACCACTGCGATATCGTCAGCGAAGCCAATTACTTTGACTCGCTCGGGTAATGTTAGTCGCAGAACTCCGTCGTACATAATGTTCCATAGAAGAGGTCCCAGAACCGACCCTTGCGGGACTCCCGCGGAAACACTGTAGTGCTTAACGCCATCGTCAGTATGGTATCTTAGCTTCCTATTGCTGAAGTAGTCCGTGACTATCCTCAGCAGGTAGTATGGTGTATCCATCCTGGCCAGGGATCTCCTAATGGATGACCAGCTTGCCGAGTTGAACGCATTCTTGACGTCGAGCGTTACTACTGCGTAGTATTTCTTCGTCCCCCATTTCCACCTTTTCCCTTGTATTGCTTCAGTTACTATATCTACTACCGCCTTTATGGCATCGACGGTAGAGCGTGATTTTCTGAAGCCGTACTGACAGTCTGACAAGGCTCCGTTTTCCTCCGCCACCGCAAGCAGTCTGTTATAGATGATACGCTCTAGGATCTTTCCCAGCGTATCGAGCAGGCATATTGGGCGATACGATGATGGTTGTCCAGGCAGCTTATTGCCCTTTGGAAGTAGCACTAAATGTTGCAATTTCCATGGTGTAGGGAATACCCCCTTCTCTATGCACCGTTGCATCGTTGTTAGAAAGATGTCCGGTCTCGTCTTAACAGCCGCCTTGATTGCTCTATTCGGGATGCCATCCGGTCCAGGTGCTTTGCTGTCTCCGATTTTTCTGCATGCTCCAAAGAGTTCTTCTGACGTGATTACCGGGATATGCTCCATGCTGATCTCCCTGGTGATGGAGACCATAGTAGTTGGTCTATGGGGGAATAGGTGCTCTACTATAATCTTTAGCATTGCCGGGCATGTAAGTTGTAGAGACCTGCTGCTTTTAAGCTTCTTCATCACCACTCTATACGCCATGCCCCAGGGGTCTAATTCGGCCTCGTCACAGAGCCGCCTAAAGCTCATTGACTTACTCTCCTTAATGGCCCTTTCCAGTTCTCGCCTCGCCAATTTAAATGTGGTTAGCTGCTCTTGGAAATCTTGTCTGCCTCTGGATCTCTGAGATCTGCGTCGTGCTTGTCGGCACTTCGCCCTGAGCCGTTTAATCTCGTCCGTCCACCAGTAACAGGGCTCGCCTCTTTTACTGACAGACCTTCTGGGCATTGCTGCGTCGCACGCTGTGGTTATGACCTGGATCAGCTGATGCGAAAGTGCCTCAGCCGATGCATTATTTGTTGTGGCGCTGGTGTTTCACATTTCTTCGAACATGTCTTTGTCGAAGAGCGTGTCCTTCCACTTTGGTCCTGTTAGGGTGGGACGCAGTCTACGCTTCTCCTCGCCGACATTAAATATAATTGCCTGGTGGTCACTGTGGGTATAGTCTTCGCTGACCCGCCATTTGGTTTTCCGCAGGAGTGAGTTGCTCATGAATGTGATGTCAATGATTAACCCTCTGCCTGCCTTTCGAAACGTTTCCGCTGTACCGTCGTTGGCCAGACTAATGTCCAGTGCTGCGAAGCATTCGAGGAGAGCTCTTCCCCTTGCGTCTGTGGTTCTACTGCCCCAATCAGTAGCCCAGGCGTTGAAATCTCCAGCAATAATCACTGGGTGTTTCCCCCGCGCGTCAGCTATGATGTCGTCCAGCAGCTTTAGATAGTCCGCCAGTGTTATACTGGGGGGCGCATAGCAACTATAGAAATGCACACCATTTATCCTTGCATATACGAAAAGGTCAGCCTGGTGGCCGACTGACTGCAGAGCATAGCTCGCGCAGATCCATATCGCAGCTTTTTTCGTGGTATCGTCTATCCAGCTACTTCCATTTATGGGCTTGTACGGTTCGCTTATTAGGGCTACGTCGATCCTTTTCTCTCGTACAGTTTGGCAACGCAATGTGAAAAGTACTTTCTGTGGATGCTAAAATATTCACCCTTATTCTAAGTGGCGTTTTACTTGCACGACGTTTGTGGTTATTTGAGGCGTTTCGTTTTACAAGAGTTATTCCATAACTTCGACGACAGGGTAAAACGTCGTCGGTAAGTAGTTTGCTTTCCACACGCTATGCTATCGACCGTACCACGCTGAGAATATCGGTTCTCGCTCTATCACCGAAATCAAGCAGCATTGGGCCTGGGAAATATTGTACTTAGATGGAGGACCGCTTTGGAACACTGCGTGTTTTTGGCATTAGCCAACTCATAAACTCCACCAAAGTCTTAATTTGCTTCTGGTGCTCTATTTCGACCCCAGAAAGTAAGATAATTCAATTTATTTATTTGAATCAATTAAAAATTTAAGAAAACTTAAAACTTAAAAACTACTTGTCGATCACTAATATGTTGACGACAAATATCGTCGTTTTGCCTGTCGTTTTGTGGCGTTCAACGCCTTAAAGAATGATAGTGAAATTTCTCACATGACGTTCGTCGTACACTAATGTGTTCCACAGGGCGTTCAACGACAAATGGCGTTCAACGACGCAAAAACGCCACTCGTAATGGAAAATTCAAATTGGCGTGTTTTAAATCGTTGTAAACGCCACTCGGAATAAGGGTGATTATTCACGCTATAGTTTCAGAAACACTGCCTTCAATATGTTATGTCTTAACACTTTCAGTATTATTTGTACATGTGCATCTAGTTTTTTGTTTTATTTAAACTACAATTGGATATTATCATTAGCTTACCCTGCAGTCTGTAAAGCTTGGCTTGTATATGATTAGATAAATAAATTAATTTTAAGTAAGCCCTTTGGACAACTAAATAGACTTTGTTCCTCTTCCAGATCTGTTGTCATGTTCTTTGTGGCACTGGCCTTAGCGAGTACCTTCTACCATATCTATCAAATCTATTCATATAAGAACGAAACTAAAAAGCCAACTTATGGAACCATCGATATGGCTTTGAAGTCCTTCTCAATAATTGGTAAGTTTTGTTGCATTTCTATGTCCAAAAATATTCAAATTTTTTATTTTAATTTTTTACAGAAAATCTAAGAAAAATATTTCAAACCAGCAAGGATCAACTTGGCTTGAACGCCATCAATGGAATCAAAGCAATTGCTATGTTACTCATCCTCGGTGGTCATGCTCTGTCATTTATATATAGTGGTCCTGTGTATAACTCTGGATTCATAGCTGAGGTACAACTTCATGTTCCTTATAAAATTTGTATTAATTACATTCCTTCTCTTGTGTAGAACCTGAAACAAATTCAAAATGGCTTCCTGACTAACTCGCTACTCTTTGTCGATGTGTTCCTCTTCCTAAGTGGATTTCTCTTCTGCAGAATCCTACTCATTGAATTGGAACGCCGTCGAGGCAAGGTCAATGTAGTATTCCTTTATATTGGTCGCTATGTTCGGTTGACTCCGTCGTATATGGCTGTTATTGGATTTTATATGACATGGTTTGCTGCGCTAGGAAATGGTCCTATTTGGGCCAGTAGAATTGGATTGGAACAAGAAAGATGTCAGGAATCTTGGTGGTTAAATATTTTATATATTAACAACTACATCGGGACTGATAAGCTGGTATGTTGAACTGATCATTTTGATGACTATTAGGATGGAAATAATTTGTGTACGTCTCTTTACAGTGCATGTTCCAGTCATGGTACCTATCGGTAGATTCACAACTGTTCCTTATGGCACCTCTAGTGATCTTTTTCCTAAACAAATCCCGAAAATATGGTTTCCAATTCTTGTTGGCTGTGTTAGTTATTTCTGTTGCTGTACCATTCACTCTTACCTATGTAAATGGACTTGATCCTACCCTAATGGCTTATGCAGAGTAAGACGGAGGTGATTTGAGTTGAAGGATGCTGTTCTAAGACTTATTCCATTTCAGTGAATTGCGAGACTTTGTAAGCAACCCCTTTTATATAGGATCATACATCAAGACACACATGCGTGCAACTGACTACATTATGGGACTCTTAGCCGGTTTCGTGGTGCATCTCATGCAGGAAAGAAAGTATGTCCATGCCAAGTTAATCATTAGACAAAACTTACCGTTAAATCTATTTCAGCACAAAAATCCCTAAGTATCTTGTACGCATCCTTTGGGTGATGTCATTTATCGTTGGTGTCACTTCGATGTTCTCGTTGACGATTTTCTACATGAAACCGTACACGGTATTGGAAAGTTCCTTGTACTCAGCATTCCATAAGGTTGGCTGGGGTATCTCCATTGGATGGTTGGTAATAGCAGTGACTACAGGACATGCTGTAGGGCTTCAGAAATTCCTAAGTAGTCGAGTATTTGCTCCAATTAGTCGGCTGACATATTGCGCGTATTTGTGCAATGGTATCGTGGAATTGTACCACGCCAGTGTGATAAGGACTCCCGTGTACTTAAGCAGGCTGGACTTGGTGAGTTCCTCCTTCATAAACATTTCAGAATTGTCACTAAAGCCGTTTTTCTTTTCAGTATAACAAAGCAATGATGCATTCGTTGGACACCTTCATCTTGGCCCTCATTGTGTGTCTTCTTTTCGAGTCGCCAATCCATGCGCTGGAAAGGATAATCTTTCGAAGTCAGAAGAAGAAATCTGCACAGCCGAAGCGGAATAGTGCAACGCCTAGTACATCGGAGGAACAAATAGCGTAGTAGATGGTAACCGTATGACGGTACATTGAGATTAATTCGGGTGATAGTTCTTTTTTGGTCCACGTGACCGCATGTGAAACCAAATACAAGATTGATGAAACACGTCGCGAAAAGGTTGCTTGAATAGTGTGTGATCCTTGCCTTAGTTGTGTCTGAAAGCAATCTGGAGGAATGACATTTTTATTTTATAGGTTAGGTTAAGAGATTTTGTATTTTTTCTTTTTTTTTTTTAGAACTTTGTAAATACTTGTTTCTTTTTATTATTTTTGTTTTTTTTTTATAATTAAAAGTGTTACAACATGAATCGGTAATGTCTTTTTATTCCTCATCTTCAATGGTTGGACGTCGTCTTCGATAGCCAATAGGTGTTTCGATTGGTGGTGAAGTGGTAGTAGTAGTTTCTGGAGTAATTGGTCGCCGAATGACTTCATCTTCTTCAGCGATTTCTTCTTCTTCTTCATCTTCGACTTCAATATCATCCTCAGCTTCGACTTCGTCTAGTTCTTCTGGTTCGGGTAGTGGCTCCGATTTCGGTTCTGGTTCACTAAAGGAGCGAGGATAAAACGAGAAATTATGATAAGAAGAGATAATAAAATAGAAATAGGAAGGGATGTTATCCAACTAGCAATAATCGCACCTCGGTAGGACTTCATTGGTAACGATATTGCCTCCGCGCAAAGTTGAGGAAGGGATATTTGGTGCATGTTTCAATAAAAAGACAGAAATGATTCGTTCTAGTCAGAAGGTATCTTATATTATCGTTGTGTTGTAGATTTTGTAATCGCAGCTTACCGGAAGTGGTAGGTTGGGTTTGGTAAATGGATTGGCCTAGGGAGTAGAAACCCTCTACACCACACTCAGGTCAATATAGACCCATTATGATACCCATGGGGGAAAGAAAGAAAACTTATCTCTTCCTCGTGAAAAATATACGCATATGTACACAGCCTAGTAGAAAGCATTTAATACTTACTGTGCCCGAGATACAAACCATCCACAGAATTTAATGAAGTTTGCGGTTTCGTTTACCGGTCTGTTGGCTAATTCTTCTAAATCCGTAAAGAAGTTTGTCCAAGAAACTTCTTTCTTAGATGGTAGAGGCCTGGGCAGTGACTAAGAAAGTGGATAGTGCCCTCCTGAACCTCCTCATCACCACAGGCCCTACAAAGGTCTTCGGTCGCCACATGAAACTTTTCATGTGGTATCGTGTAGTGTATGCCCCGTAATGACACTCTCTACTATGAGAGTAGAGAGAGATTTTCTATCCATCTGCATAAGTCAATTGGTTCTTTTTCTGTCGAATATAGGCCATAGCTTCCTAGTAGTGATACAATTGTCTAAAGAGGTCCACCTATTGTTTGCCTCCGTTAGAGCTTTGTTCTCTCCTTCGAGTTTGAGTGTGCAAGGCGGGATGAACACTGGGCGGTCGGATTGGTTCTAGTTTAGTGCTGAGCCTCCTCTTGCCAGTTCGTAGGCTTTGTCACTCCCTGGTATGCCCTCATGTCCAAGTAGAGCTTTACCTTGTGCTGTGTTCCAAGAACCTTGAGCTCCTCTCTACAACACTTCACAAGCTTTGATTTTATTTTTGTAGCAGATATTGCTTTTATCTTGAGCTTGTTGGGGAGGCTGTTAAAAGTCGACTAGATATAGTTGGCGTCTCTTCAACAAAGCAGAGAGGTTCTAAAACTGTGGACCTTTCGGGTGGGTGGAAGCTCTTCCTGTCAGGAGTCGCACCCTCAATGTCTGCTCGGGCGGGAGTGGGGATACTCACAAGTCCCAGGTTGACAGACAGAGTATTGGAGTGGATACCATTAGGAGGGAGAGTTGCGATCGTAAAGCTCAAGCTTGAAAGATCAACTCTGGCATTGGTGCAGGTGTATGCACCGAACCTTCTGTCAGAGTACGCAGCTTTCTTAGATGAAGTTGATGTTGCCCTTGAAAAGGTTGCAGATATGGATTCTTTTGTCCTGATGGGTGACTTCAATGCTCATATGGGTGTAGATGTTATGACATGGGGGAGTGTGATTGGGAGGAACGGTGATCCTGATCAAAACGCGAACGGAGAGAGGTTGTTGGATTTTTGTTGTGAAAATGGCTTATCCATCATGAACACCATCTTTCCACACAAAGACATTCACAAATACACGTGGTACCGTCAGAGTCTTCAGCAGAAGTCGCTGATCGATTTCTTTGTGGTACCATCGTGTCTGAAGAGAATGGTTTGTGATGTTCGCGTATTGAGAGGGACCGAACTGTCAACTGATCATCACTTAGTGCTGTGCAAATTGTATCTTAGCGAGAGAGTGCCTCCCCTACCAAAGCGTAAACCAAGGATGGTTACACGCATACGATGGGAGAGGTTACAGGACGATGAGATACGGGAGACATTTGCACGGCAAATATCTGAAAGATTTGAACGAATTCCAACTGTTCCATCAAATGTAGAGGAAGTATGGCAACTGTTTTCCACGGCGGTTATTGCCTCTGCGGGAGATGTTTGTGGAGTGAAGCGGCTTGGTGTGGCGGCTGGTGGTGAGAAAAGAACTGCTTGGTTTAAAACGCCCGGAGTTCAAGAAGCCATCAGAGAGAAGAAGAGAGCCTTTAAGGTGTGGATTCACTTGGGGAACTCCGATTCTCGAAATCGGTACACTGAGGCGCGAAGAACTTGCAAATTAGCTGTGAAAACAGCGAAAGAACAGTCTTGGAAGGAGTTTGGCGAGAAATTGGAACGTGACCACAGATCTGCAAATAAGATGTTCTGGCAGACCGTCCGCCGACTCAGAAGAAAGAAGTTGAATATCGTTGAAGGAGTCAAATCCAAAGACGGTAGACTTCTTTCCAATGAGGAGGACATCTTACGCAGATGGAGCGAGCACTTTTCAGAATTGCTCAATCCCGAATAGGGCACCGAAGATGACAGACCTATGGTCGAGAGTTGGGCGGAAAGTAGTCCTACGGTAGAGGAAGTAACTTTGGCGATCAAATCGCTAAAAGTTGGCAAATGTGCTGGTGTGGACGAAATTCGGCCAGAAATGCTCAAGGCTTTAGGTAAAGAGGGAGTGCAATGGCTCTCGCGTGTCATTAAAGTGGCCTGGGAATGCGGTGAAACACCTGGTGATTGGCAAATGGGGGTGATAGTTCCTCTTTTTAAAAAAGGGGACAAAAGAGATTGCGCCAACTACAGGGGTATATCTCTTTTAAGTCTCCCTGGAAAAGTCTTCGCTAAGGTGCTAGAAAAGCGTTCCAGAGCTGTGGTTGAGGACAGTTTGGGGGATGAGCAGTGCGGTTTTCGTCCCGGTAGAAGCACAACCGACCAGTTGTTCACTCTCAGAATGGTTCTTGAGAAAGCCTGGGAATATGCCAAACCTGTCTACACTTGTTTTGTGGATTTGGAAAAAGCATATGATAGGGTTCCTCGAGGCAAACTCTGGAGTGTTCTGCAGGAGTATGGGATTGATGGTTCCCTGTTAAGGGCGACTCAGTCTTTATATACAAACTGTAAAAGCTGTGTTCGGATAAACGGTGTTAAATCAATACCTTTCACTGTGGGCGTTGGACTCCGCCAGGGGTGCGTTTTGTCACCTCTCCTCTTCATTGTATATATGGATTGGATGTTGCAGCGCAGCCGTGGCGGAGAATGTTTCAAAGTGGGAGACCTAAGGATTAGTCATCTGCTCTTTGCGGATGATTTGGTCATCCTTGGGTCCTCTCAAACCGAACTTCAGCGCGCACTCGAAAGGTTTGTAGCCGTTTGTGATGGTGCTGGAATGAAGATCAACGTGAACAAATCGGAAGTAATGGTCGTTTCCAAAAAACCCATTCAGTGCACTCTGCATGTTAGTGGAGTCCCACTGAAGCAGGTGGAGAAGTTTAAGTACCTCGGGGTTTTATTCACGAGTGATGGGAGGAGCAATGCCGAGTTATCCTGTAGAATTGGTCAGGCTGGATCAATTTTGAGAGAGCTTGGCCAATCTGTTATAAGGAAGGCCGAACTTAGTATTCAAGCTAAGCTATCGGTTTTTAACTTGGTGTATGTTCCAACTCTCACCTATGGTCATGAAATTTGGGTAGTGACCGAAAGAATAAGATCGCGGATACAAGCTGCCGAAATGAGGTTCCTTCGCGGTGTTGTTGGAATAACTCGTAGGGATCGAGTGCGCAACACCAGAGTACGCGAGGCGCTCAACGTTGAGCAGCTACTTCTCCGAACGGAACGATCTATGCTTCGATGGTTTGGTCACGTAGTGCGTATGTCCCCAGACCGGCTTCCAAGACGCGCCATGGTTGCCGTACCATCAGGTAGACGACTTCGCGGAAGGCCCAGAAATAGATGGTTGGATCAAGTCCGACATCTCTCTTGGAGCCGCTTAGGGATTCTCCCTGATGAATTGGAGTCAATGGCGGAGGATCGAGAAGGATGGAGAGTCCACCTGAGCATCCTACCCCCGCGACCCTCATGAAGGATTAGCGGGCCATTGAAAATGAATGAATGAATGAATATTGCTTTTATCGATACCTGGCTGTCGATGAAAAAGGTGACATCCTCCCGTGGTATTGCCACCACCACAGTCTCACGGGCTTCTATTGTCACTGCTAGGATCTCTGCCTGGAAAACGCTGCTGTAGTTCGGAAACCGAACTGACAAGGAGATACCAAGCGGTTCAGAGAAGATACTTGCGCCTACACCTATTTCCATTGGTGTACGCAGCTTTGGATTGTTCGTTAGGTTTTCTATGGTTTTTTCATTTTTCTCTGCTCAGATAGGTGGTTAGAAATGGTCTCGTAAAGACTAGTTATGGCGTAGTGTAATCTGTACTAGAAACATAACCGATTGCATTAGGTCTCCAGCTATCTGTTTAGCTTAATCTTACGGCACTAATAGCCGCTGATGCTTGTATTAAGATGTCTAGGAGAAGCAGGTTGAGAATGGCCTCCAGTCCAGCTGTAGGTGTCTTTCTTATTGCAGTGATGGTGCCAATGCACGATAGTCTTTGTACTTTTGTGATGGCACTTAAGTTGTTAATTCGTAATGGAAGTGATATACTGAGTTGACAATTACCATGGGTTATTGGTCAGTACGTTGAACTAACTGAGCATGGTACTTTGGTTCGTATCCCCGAAACAGAGTAACAAGTTGCTTTCGCTTTACCACCCGATTACTCATACTGTCTGTCTTATCCATTTGTACTGAGAGAGGCTATGCTCTAGACCACCTACGATCTGTTTAGGCCAACAATTCTCTTGTTTTATCAACACTGAGCAAGCAGATGCATAATAGACCAACGGTAGCTTTAGATCTTTGTATGCTAGGGGTTGCAAACAATGATGTGGTCCTCTAAATTGGAGGCTAGGCCCCCGGAGTAGCTGTCTAGCCACGTTAAAAAAGCAGTTTATGAATATGGGTCTCGAATATGAAAGAATTTGTGTTTTATGACGACAACCTTCGGATCTGCATTCTGAAGAACTTTCGCGTCCCTAACAGGACACCAAGTAGCCAAACAATTAGTGAAAACTTTAAACCACTATACAGCAGACTCCATTGCTGTGAATGCATCATACAGTGGGGCAGGCCGGGCGTATAGAGAATGAACACCTGTGACATCTACTATGAGTGTACATACCAAGAATAGAAGAAGATATTATTTGGGTGTATATTTGTCATCAGCAGCAAAGCAAAATTTAGCAAAAAGTGCTTTTTACTATCGTCAATAGCATCCAACAAGACTTTACTACACACCTGTGTACTGGTGGAATGACGACATCGCCAACACGCGAGCAGAATGTCATAGAACACGGAGGTCCCAGCAGAGAGCCCAAGGTAGAGGCACACAGGACTATGAGGTACTGAGAGAACAGTTTCAGAGGAAGAGATCACATCTCTGCAAGCTGATAAAAAAGAGCAAAGCCGAATGCTTCCAGGTACTCAGAGAGGAGCGAAAAGACAATCCATGGGGAGGCGCATATCAAATAGTCATGAAAATTTTAAAGAATGGCACGGCAGCTGCATCGACTTGCCCGAATATCATGCAGTCAATTGTCCACGCTCTTTTCCCGAGGAAAGATGGATTCATCTTACCGCAAGGAGCAGCGGAAGAAACAGAGACAATACCGACAATTTTAGAAGCCGCGGCAACAATAAAGAGCAACAAGACGCCGGGAATGGATGGAATCCCCAACTTCGTGCTAAAAGGAGCCGTAAAAGCAAGACCAGTGATCTTCACACACCCTTATACGACATGCCTAACGGAAGGCAATTTCCCACTACAGTGGAAAAGGCAACGGTTAGTCCTCATCCCAAAAGGAAATGAACCACCTGAGCAACCGTCGTCGTACAGGCCGCTGTGCATGCTTGATACACTGGGGAAAGTGTTAGAAAAATAATACGTACAAGGCTAGAGCCATACACGGAAGGAGACTCAGGGCTCTCTACTCGGCAGTACGGCTTTAGAAAGAAACGAAGCACCATAGGGGCGATGAGAGCAGTGTGCGACATTGCGCGCGCTGCTGTTGCGGGACAAAGATGGCTAGGAAGGAGCAAACAGTGTTGCGCCGTCGTAACACTCGACGTCAAAAACGCATTCAACTCAGCCAGCTGAAGCTGCATAGTTAGAGCGCTAAGCAACCTGCGTATACCTAACTACCTGTTGAGAATAATAGGCAGCTACTTCAGTGAGAGAACTCTTCATTATTACACGGAAGAGGGGCCTAAGAAGTACACAGTTACGGGAGGAGTCCCCAACGGGTCAATGCAAGGCCCAGCTCTGTGGAATATAATGTATGATGACATACTAAAAACGCCAAGGCCGAGCGGAGTAGAAATGATCGGCTACTCTGATGACATTGCAGTAATCGTCGTAGCAAAAACGCTAGAACAAGTGTCCGAAAACTGCAACCAAACAATAAGGAACGTGAAGGCATGCCTACAGGCATCAGGTCTGGAACTGGTAGATCACAAAACAGAAGTAGTGCCAATAAGTAGCAGAACAAAGATAGAACACCTTACTATACAGGGCCGTGAGTAAACCATCGAGTCGCGTCCACACATCAAGTATCTGGGAGTGCTGCTGGACCACGGGCTAAACTTCAGAGAGCACCTACTGTACGCAGGCAAGAGAGCCTCTAGGGCAGTAGCGGCACTGCCAAGATTAATGCCAAACGTTGGAGGACCCAGGCAGCCAATTAGAAACCTGCTAGCAACGGTAAGCAAGTCGATCCTTATGTACGCGTCTCTCATATGGGCACAAGCGACGTACCGGTTAACGTACATGACACAGATGAACTCGGCCCATATAATCGCATCGTTAAGAGTGTGTTGTGCCTTTCGGACGGTGTCTGCGGAGGCAATTAGCGTAATCTCTGGTCAAATGCCAATCGATTTGGGAATAAAAAAGGCTGCAGCAACCATCGAGGCTATACAAGAAGAATGACATCAGAGATGAAACACTACACCAAAAGAAAGATGGACCCATATGCTGATCCTCAACGTAGAGGAATGGATCAGCAGGAAACATGGAGAAGTAAACTTCTACATGACACAGTTCCTATCAGGGCACGGATGCTTTCGGGAATATCTCTACAAATACAAATAAACACGTAGATGATCCATACTGCCTGCACTGTAAAGTCAAAATCCAGAACGCGGAACATGTTTTAATGGAATGTCGGATGTATACGACGGCCAAAAACATATTACAGAGAGAAATTGGCGGCCAAGTGACTCCCAGAGGACTTATCAAATTCATGCTGACGACGAATGAAGTCTGGAACACAGCGAATGAGATCATTACCAGCATGATGCAACAACTACATATGTCTGGAGGAATGAGCAGCAACGAGAAATGAGGATCCTACAAACACTGGAAGGTAGACAAAGTTACACAAAAACGCCCACCTTTGCAATGTAACGCAAGTAACATGTTAAAGATACACAATGAGAAGTGAATTCATGCAGTAATACAAATTTGAATGTGCAAATTGAACTGCTGTAAAGCAGCAATGGCTCATGCGTGATGAATAGCATGACACACTAACCAGCCCCGCAAAGTAATACCTAACGGCAGTCCCGCGGGGAGAGTGGTAGAAGTGTAAAGGGTGTGGATTAGTACTTAGGCGGATTCCTGGCATCGATGCCTCCAGATGTCTGTTGAATCTGCGCTTAAATTGTTGGAGATCATAGTTTTCTGGAAATATTACGCTTGGGAGTGAGTTTCAAAGATTGCCATGTAACAAAATTAATTTTGGAAGAATGATGTCCTTGCGGTTGCCAGGTGAACATGAAGGTTGTGTGCTCTGGTGGCAATATTTATTGCTCTCAGAACAAGGATACGAGTAAACAATCTCCCAAAACCAGATCTTATCCCTTATTAGATATTTAAACACATATATGCAGAATTTAAACTATTAACAGTGATAACAGAATGAATTTGACCATTATTTAATATTAAGATTGCGCATACGCCACAGTAAGTAGCAATCTTTTAATGTTAGCAGTTCTATGAATGTGCGCTTTATCATCCGTTTGCCATTTTCCAAAAATATCCTTCATGTATATTTTTATAAGCACATGAACACGTTAGGGAGGCACACAATAGTTCAAAATATTCACTGAACCTGACGGCTTACATGCCAAACTTTTCAAGGCAGCTGGTGATGAATTGGTAGAGAGCATACACCAACTCATCTCTAAGATTTTGTCAAACGAGTGTATGCTTGATGAATGGAATCTTAACATCATTTGCCCGATCCAGAAGAAAGGAGTACCCTAAACATTGGATTCAAGATCTTTATGTGAACGCCTGAAACCTTTCATCAACAGCCTAATTAGCTCCTATCAGTGCGGTTTCAGGCACTCAGGCACAATTGGCTCCTATCAGTGCGGTTTCAGGCCAGTAAAGTCGACCATCGATCAAATTTCTACACTTCGGCAGATCCTGGAGAAAACCCAAGAAGTCCAAATCGATACTCATCATCACTTTATCGATTTCAAGACCGCCTATGACAGCATCTATAAAGAGGAGCTTTATAGAGTCATGTCTAGTTTTGACATCCTTGCCCAACTTGTTCGTCTGTGTGACGATGGAGAGCGCTTGCTGCTCCATCAAGGTTTTAGACAGGGTGATGCGATGTCATGTGACTACTTTAATATTGTACTTGAACGGATTGTGCGGAACTCACAAGCTAACACCAGAGGCACAATGTATCAAGAGTCCGTATAACTGCTTGCACACGCCGATGATATTCACATGATTGGAAGAACTCAGTGGGTTGTCACCGATGCGTTTGCAAGTATTGAACAGAAGTGGTCAAAATGGGTTTAGCGATAAACGAGAGCAAAACCAAGAATATGCTGTTAAAAAGAAGGGACAATCAACACCGACTTGGACAGAATTGGACAGAACGTCACAGTGGGCAGCTACAACTTCAAGGTAGTAAGGGACTTTGTCTACCTTGGCTCTGCTATAAATTCTGACAATGATATCAGTGCAGAAATCAAGCGGAGAATAACTCTTTTTATGGTAATAAGGCAATCTAATAGTAGAGCCCTATCTCGAACAACTAACGAGACTCTATAGGAGACCCTGAGCGTTCAAGGCGGCCAACGCTTTGAAAGACCATTAACCTAAACTACAGAGGTAAACATCGAAAAAATTTGTGATCTGACCATGGGAGACTGTAGATTGAAAATAGGGGTCAAAATAGCGTCAGCATCTCGTATGATTGGACCCAAAACAGCATTTAAAACAAATTTGGGTTTTCCAAGCAGGGTGGGTTCTGAAACTCCTTTCAGTTGAACAAAAACACAATCGATGAAGTCTGCGGGTCTCTGGAGCTGTTTAAAACCAATCCGAGGACTTTTAGATCAAATTGACTGGGTTCACCACTATACCTTTCTGACCAAACAGCAATTAAGAGAGTGGAGAAGATCTTGATGGCTAGCCCCAAAGAAAGCCAAAGTAAAATTATCGGCGGAGAAGGTAATGGTATCGGTATCGGTATCAGCATCTAAACCGTATTCTACCGATCCTGCTGGTCAGGTATCTAGGCTTAACACTAAATAGCAAAATCATCTGGAAAGAATATGTATTATAGAAGCTGTGATAACCAAAGCCACTAGAGCACTATGGTGCAGGAACATCTCTGGTAAAATCCGGGTATGTAGCCAAGCCTCACTAAGGTGGTTGTACTTGATGATAGTTAGATCCATCATAACATATTGTGCAGGGGGATGGATCAGCAGACCAAGACTAAGCACGACGAGGACATCCCTTCGCAAAGTGCAAAGACTAGCCTGCATCTGTATTACAGGCGCTATGAGAACTTGTCCCACAGCAGCACTAGAGGTGATTTGTAGGGCTACCTCCGCTATACATATTTGTAGAACGGATCGCAAATGAGACCATGTAAAGAAAAATCAAATAGGACGTCGGCAAGGAAAGTGCTGGGGAAGGCGTGTGTGGGCCCAGAGCCAAATACTCTCCCTCTGGGAACTTTCTTTATCATATTCTAAGCAGAAGTTCACGGGATCGAAAAATACGCCCAATTCAACTTCGACAGGAAAAATTACGGAGCAGGAGATCGCAATACTGCGGATGCTCTTCAGCGAAGCGATTCGAAGTTCACTGCAGCTAGCCGTGGTGGACTTCGGAAAACCTAGTAGCCAGTATTCCCAAGAATGCGGTCAGATGATTGAGAAGGCCTTAGCTGGAGCAATTTTCGACCGCATTCAAAAGAATGCCGGCGGAACTGCACGCACATTCGGAAGACCGAAGATCCTCGGCTTCCTAAAAGCCCAGAACCCTTCTACTGATATGAAGGGCTGGGAGGTCGTCTGGGAGGAAGAGGCGAAGAATGGGACCAAGGGATTCATCATTCTTATGGATGAACCCCCGGCCTCACTTCTGGCTGACAAGAAGCTGAGGTTGTACTATGGAGCGGGAAAGGTAACTCTAAAGCTCCTAAAGCGGACTCAACGTGCGGAGAACGATGGGGTAACTGACGCTATGGAAGTTGAGATTGCGACAACCGATGCAGGTAGTGCAAATCAATCTTCATCATAATGCGGTCGCCTCCGACAACCTGAAGCTGCTCCTCATGGAGGAGCAAGGTTAGGACGTGTATCGTGGCTAAAAAGAGTCTTAATATACTAATGTTATCTCATATCAGCTTCGGCGACTTGACAGTGGTAAACGTGAGAGGGGTGGATGGAAACTGCACGGTGGCGTCTGCGTACCTACCTTACGATGACGGCATCAACGTCCCCTCGGAAAATTTGAGGTCGTTCATATCAGCGTCTCAAAAAGGTGAGAAAAACTTAGTCTTGGGATGTGATGCCAACGCCCGCCATACTCTGTGGAGTAGCACCGACATCAATGCTAGAGTCGAAGTTTTGTTTAATTATATTCTTGAAACCAATCTTATTATTTGTAATAGAGGCAATGACCCCACCTTTGTGAGGTCTAATAGAAGGAAAGTCTTGGATATAACTTTTATTTCTGACCAGAGCTCTGTTGAAGTTGTTAGCTGGAGAGTCTCCAACAAGGCGTCACTATCTGATCACTGTTGGATACTCTTCAAGCTACAACTTTCTACTCATGGAAGGGCAACTTTTAGAAATCCGCGTAGGGCCAACTGGTCAAAATTCAAGAGAGAACTGAGGAAATCAGTGTATCACCTCACTGAGGACCTCGACTTGACTGAAGCAGTTGACAATGCAGTCGATGCATTGACTGGTTCCCTTACGCTATCCTTCGAGACGTCCTGCCCGGTTAGTAGTCTTAGCGGTAAAAGGCGTCCACCATGGTGGAACGATAAAATAGCGGAACTCATTCGTTTTTCAAGAGTAGGGTGGAACCTACTCGAGGGGGTCGTCGAGTGGTCCACCTATAAAGAAAGCGTGAAGCTCCTCAAGAAAGAGATTAGGTTCGCAAAGAGGAACTCTTGGAGGTCCTTTTGCGCATCTTTAGAATCAACAAACGAAGCGTCCCGCCTAAGGAAGGTCCTGGCCAAGACACCAACGCCGGAATCCAATATTAGGAAAAGCGATGTCACCTGGGCAGAATCACACGAGGAAACGCTGGACATGCTACTGAGTACTGTCTTTCCCGGATGTACATCAATCTCCGGAGATGATCTAACCATTCCAGAGACGACATCGGGAATAAGCGCGGAAGAGGTGGGTTATATAATAGATGATGACAAGATAGCTTATGCAATTAAATCATTTGTTCCATATAAGGCACCAGGAATGGATAACATTCGACCTGTGATGCTGCAAGAGTCAGTGGATATTGCTATATTCGATGGCTAAAGCGTATTTTCACAGGATGCCTTAAGCTAGGTTATGTTCCCAAGGCATGGCGGGAGATGCGCGTTGTTTTCATTCCCAAAACAGGAAAAGCGAGCCATACAAACGCAAAAGACCTGAGGCCTATCAGTCTATCGTCCTTTTTGCTGACAACTTTGGAACGTTTGCCGGACACTCACAGAGATAATGTTCCGCGGTGTCATCACTTTCTCCACAAGCATCGCAAATTGTAGTGTCACTTAAGCCTAACACGTTAAGGTGCTTGGCAAAAGCGAAGTGGCCTGTCAAGACGCCGATAAGTTGTCTACAGTCTTTTCTGCTGAGAGACAGCAAGAATGCCGCTGATTTCTTACAGGCGTCCGGGAGCTTGCGTTTAGTCAACCTGCAACCTGGAGAGTCATGCCACACACAAATGTGCTCGTGAGAGACCCAATCGTCAATGGAAGCCCTAACCGGTGACGCTGGAAGACCCAACGCGGGTTCGGGACCTGAGAAAGCCTCCTCTGAGCCTTGTCTAGCAATGTCATCGGAGATCTCGTTCCCCATGATCCCAGTGTGACCTGGGACCCAGATAAGAGACAGAGAATTCAGCCTTGCGACCGAGTTCAAAGAGTTTTTGGTTTCACGAACTATTTTGGAAGTGGTTAAAGGGTTAAGCAAGGCCTTAAGCACAGCCTGACTGTCACTACAGTCACAAATGCTACGTCCGTTCCACCTGTTCTTCACAACATAGTTCATGGCCATTAGGATTGCATAAGTTTCCGCTTGGAAAACAGACGCATATTTGCCTAACAAGAAGTGAAGTCTAATGTTGTCGACTTCCACGAAGACCCCAGCGCCAGACCCTTGACTGGTTTTGGAACCATCCGTGAAAATACGACTACATTCCATTCCCGGCTCAGACTCTGACCGAAGCCAGTCCTGGACACAAGGAAAGTCGACTCTGAATTTTCGCATCAGCTGGAGTTCTGGTGTCATTGCATCAGACGGCATATCTATAAGACAGGAGTCGTAAGATAAGTGCCGCGCAAGTTCATCAAAGTTCCAGTGTGGAGTATACCAAAAACCGCCCCGCCTAAGACGATGGATGGCTTTGATAGTGCAACCCATGATATAAGTATCAAGGGGAGGTAAGTTCAGCAAAGCGTCTAGAGCAGAGCCAGGCGTACTCGGGAAAGCTCCTGAGCAGCCGAGACAAGCCGTTCTTTGGAGTTTCGAGCAAAAAGCAACCACATATTTACGCGAGAGCCCCTTCCACCAAACAACCGACGCATATGCGAGGAATGGTCTTATCATAGCCGTGTAGATCCAGAGAACCTTATTCGGTGATAAGCCCCAAGTCTTGCCAAAAGCACCCTTACACTGCCAGAAGACTGAGAGCGCCTTGGATGTTTTCGACTCGACGTGTTTAGACCAATGAAGTTTCTTATCTAGAATCACTCCCAGATATTTGGCTTCATTGGAAATGCGAATGGTGACGCCTTTTAGTACTGGCTGAGTCAGACCGGTCAAAATCCTCCTTCTCGTAAAAAGAACAACCTCAGTCTTAAGAGGATTCACCGAAAGCCCACTCCTAGTACACCATTCATCGATCATGTCCAGCGCCGCCTGCGCGTTAGCACAGACCGTCGCCAGGCATGGCCCGACAGAAAGTACGGCGACATCATCCGCATATGCCTGAGCGTAGACGTTAGAACTATTTAGAGTGTTCAACAGAGAGTCGACCACCATGCACCATAGCATTGGAGACAGAACGCCACCTTGCGGACAGCCCCTGTTTACCCCTGTCATAACATATTGGCCACAATCCGCATCCACTACCAAAGTTCTATTCATTAGCATTGCTTTAATCCACAACACTAATGTTTCATCTACCCCGTGTTGTCTGGCAGAGTCGCACATGCAGTCAAAAGTTGCATTGTCAAAAGCACCCTCAATGTCGATGAAGATACCCATCGCGTATTCTCTCCTATCAAGCGCGCATTCAATTCTGGCCACTAGATTTTGAAGTGCGGTCTCACAGGATTTCCCACGCTGGTAAGCATGCTGCATCTCCGATAGTGGATGCAGTTTCAAAGCAACTTTGCGCACGTGAAATTCTACCAGTCTCTCCATACTTTTCAGTAAGAAGGATGTCAAACTTATAGGTCTGAAACTCTTGGGGAGCGAATGGTCTTCCTTACCAATTTTCGGTATGAAAGCTACTCTGACAGTCCGCCAAGGTGTAGGAATATATGCCAGCGCCAAGCCAGCGGTGAAAATTCTTTTCAGAGTTGGCAATAGCTGATCTATACCCTGTTGCAGCATAGCCGGATATATTCCATCGGTGCCAGGCGATTTGAAACCATCAAAAGATGCCACAGCATATTTGATGGCCTCATCTGTTACCACGGCTGATGCAATATACCAACTGCGCCGAGTTTTCTGACTTAGATCAAGCTCAGCCTGGGTAAGCGGGCCAAGCTGCGACCTAGTGATTATCCGATTGCCAGGAAAGTGAGTCTCCAGCAGAAGACTAAAAGTTTCCGCTTTTGTCTCAGTAAACTTGCCATCAGACCGTCTGAGTGACTCCGGTTTGGTCGGCTTACCTCTTTTGAGGACTTTAACCAACCTACTGGTTTCACCGAGTGTCTCGATCTTTTCACAAAAATCTCTATAAGAAGCACTTTTCGACAAACGAATTAACTTCTTATAGTCTTTTTGCTTCGATCTAAAGAGATCCCAGTCACCTTCTAAATTTGTCTTAAGAGACCTATTCAGAAGTTTTCTGGACTCTTTCCTAAGCCGCTGCAGTTCCGGGCTCCACCAGGGAACCGGCGTTCTGCAGGAGTTTTTTGTCATTGGACACGCCAGTTCAAAACAGTTGGTAAGGACACTGGTCAGGTTTTGAACAGCATCCTCAACCTTTCGTTTCGTTCTGAGTTTAGCTGGAGTTTTGACAGATCTGTCTAGCTCTTTCCTAAACCGCACCCAGTTGGTTTTCCTCGGATTCCTCCTCTCCTGCAAAGTTAAAGCTTCGCATTCGATTTGGAAAACGATGTATCTATGATCTGATAAGGACACTTCCGGCAGTACCCTTCAGTTAGTAATCGACTTGAAGTACCTATTAGATAAAGTCAAGTCAATTACCTCCTGCCTCCTTGCCGTAACAAAAGTTGGCTGGGAGCCAACATTGTTTATTGTCATACCAGATGATAGTATAAAGTCTAGGAGATGGTTTCCTCGTATGTTGCATTTGCTGCTGCCCCAGACTGTATTCTGAGCATTAGCATCGCAGCATATGACTAGTCCCGTCTCCCGAGTGTCACAATACTTTATGAGTTCGGCAACCGCCTTCGGTGGTGGAGACATTACCGAATCATAAGGGAAATAAGCCGACGCAACGACGAAAGTTTTCCAACTTCCATTTGTTTCGTAGCTTACAGCTGCAGCAACCAAGTCCTGACCACAAAATTGTCCGAGCTTGCTTACTGAGAGGAAATTCGGCACAATTAGACAAGCTCTCGGTCTTTCAGATCGCTCGTCACATAGCACCGTTACTCCACGAACACCACCAAATCCACATATGCGCTTGTTCCGCACATATGGTTCCTGGATAGATGTTATGTGGGGTTTTGTACGCACCACGGAAAGTCTACTACTTAAGAGAGCGGTAGCAGCCTTGGAGTGATGCAGGTTAATCTGCGAAAATATCATAGATATAGATGTATACATAAGAGGTGTGATCGGCGATGATTACATATCTCAATCACAACATGCATACATCTGCGGCAGATCGGTAGACACGACCTTCCACCGGGTCGTATCGAGCATAGAAAGATCCCTCCACTTAAAGGAGTATACTCTTGGGGCGTTCCTGGACATTGAAGGGGCGTTCAACAACGTAAGCTCAAACGCGATCTGTTCAGGATCACACAGAGCACATCTCAACACCGGCCTCTGCAACTGGATTGCGCAGATGCTTCAATCAAGGATTATATCTTCAACGCAAGGAGATGTAACCATCCCAAGACGGGCCTGCAGAGGGACACCCCAAGGTGGAGTCTTGTCCCCGCTAATATGGCTCCTTGTGGTGGATGAGATATTGGTAATACTGAAGGAAAATGGCTTCAACGTGACGGCCTATGCGGACGATGTCGTTATCCTCGTTTCGGGAAAATTTCCTCCAGTCCTAAGTGAAAGGCTCAATTTCGCGCTACAACTAGTGGATAACTGGGTCAACAGCAAAGGGCTTGGAGAGAATCCTTCAAAGACGGAGGTAGTTCTCCTCACTAAGAGGAGATCAATCCCTACCTTCAGACCCCCAAATATTAGTGGCACTGAACTAAGTATCTCAAGTTCAGCTCGGTATCTGGGCGTAGTTCTAGATTCCAAACTTAACAAGCGTATCTTTCTACTCCTGCAAAAAGGCTTTCAGTAATACGTGGGGCTTCAAACCGGCTGTAGTGTACTGGATATACACGGCGGTTGTTAGACCCATTCTCACATATGGCTCACTAGTATGGTGGACGGCACTTGAGAAGCAATACCTGCTTTCAAACCTCACCAAAATCCAGAGGGGGGCGTGCATCGGAGTCATGGGATCAATAAGAACAACACCAACAGCGGCAATGGAAACCATTCTTAGTTTCATTCCGCTTGACATATACTGCAGCAGTCTGACGGCTAAAGCCGATGTAAGACTGAGAGAAAGCCGGTTGTGGTCATCAAGCCATTACGGCCATGCCCCCATTCTGTCCCGATGGGGGATCACCAGCGGATTGACGGGAACTGATCACATGAATCCGATGCTAGCATTCGAAAGGAGATTCACTACAAGAATTCCCGATAGAATATACTGGAAGACTCGAAGAACCATGAAGAAAAAGGAGTTGGCTTTCTATACCGACGGTTCTAAGATGGACGTTGGCACCGGAGGCGGAGTTTATTGTGAAGCCCTAGGAATAAACCGCTCCTTTAGAATAAACGATGACTGCAGCGTCTTCCAGGCCGAGGTCGCAGCCATTATACAGGCTGCTGAGATTATATACGAGAGTAATATCGTTGGTAAAACCATCACTGTCTATATAAACAGCCAGGCAGCCGTTAAGGCTCTGGACTCTGCCGTAATTAGGTCGAGGCTCGTGAGAAGCTGTAAATCACTCTTAAACGAGATATCTAGAGCCAATGCGGTGACCCTCTGCTGGGTACCAGGGCATATGGATATCGAAGGTAATGAAAGGGCTGACGAGCTTGCTAGGAAAGGGTCGGCGCTGCACTTATCGCGGGCCCTCCCCTCTGTAGCAACCCCAATCAGTTCCTTGCAGAAAGAAATAGAGGTTGAAGCCACCGGTCGAGCAAACAGACACTGGGCTCATCTGGAAACATGCGCAACGGCCAGGGCGCTATGGCCGGCCTACAGCAAGAAGAGATCAACCTCTCTGGTAAAACTTAGTCGTTATAACGCACGGGTCATTTCTGGCATAATTACCGGACATTGTGCCATTGGCGTTCACGCGGAGCGACTCGGTGTGCTGCATAATGACTATTGCAGAAGTTGCAGGAACGAAGAAGAAATTTAATCTGTTTGTCACCTGTTGTGTGACTGTCCTGCCCTGCTTCTTCTCGGAGCTGGAGGACTTGAGTAGTGTTGAGCTAGCGGACCTCCTGCGATTTATATCACTTTCTGGGTGGTTCTAACGGCGGATTTTCTTTCCAGGGTTAAATGATTGGGCACAATGGACCCGTACTGTTGGTCTGAGTAAGCAGTGACTCTTTGTCACAAGGCACCCATCTACCTAACCTAACCTAAGTCACAAGAGGGACATCACCTAGGTGCCTGTTATCTGTCAGAGACGGAGCCAGCTTCGCTGAATCCACTTCAGATACTCCAGTTCATAAAAGCAGCTAGACTAGAGGAAGTGCTCTAAATCGTACATGTCATCGACTAGTCTTAGTTTTGGTGGCACAATAGATCTACTAAAGGTCGCAGTGCACACACATCTTACCAACCATACATACATGTACATCTACACGGTTTCGGTTTTTTGAGACTCAAAAGGAGCCATCATGGTTTGATTACTACTGAAGTTCGCCTGATCTTGCTCCTCGTGACTTGTATTCGAATAAAAGGTTGAAGCTATAGTAAAGGTAAGGAAGCATCTTTTAAAACTGGTGTAATGGCATTAGAGACCAGATGGAAGGAGTATATAGAGCTTAAAGGGGATTGCGTTGACAAATAAAAGTAATTTGTAAACTTTTCAATCCACCTTCGTATATATGTACGTACATATATGTACATTTGTACCGACATTGGTTTACCTTATACTTGTTTCGATAACAGTTCCAATTCCATTAACCAAATGAGAGTTGAATCTTACGACGTACTCGTGTTCCTGCTCTTCAGCTTCCCCATTCCACAGATCAGAAGCAGGTGGCTCTGGAGTTTTTGATGTTGGAATAGGAATAGGACTTTCAGATAGCGTTTCGATGACCATTTCAATGATATCCTCAGACTGTTCTAACTCAGCGTCATCAAGAGCATCTAATTCCTGAGAAGATTTCTCCGTGAACAGTTTCTTAATGATGATCAATCGAACATTCTGAAATGGCACATCAATGAGGAATGCCAGGAAAGTTGAACACAATACTATGGTGGCCAATTCTACGATGTTTATCTAGAAATGAAGTATTGACAGATAAGATTTCCCAAACTGTTACATGAATCCAACTCTTACCAAATCACTTATGTGATACTTGCTGGAATCCTTCACCCCAGCTGTGGTATACATTACCACAGCAAAGCTGACTAGCTGCATAGGAAATGAAATTCGACTTAGAAACAGGATTGGTCTCGATGTCAATAAAGCTGGTAGAACTAAACCATCTTTAGGAGTCATAAAAACCATCCATACTACGGCCAATCCAAGAATCAGTGGAGACCAGGATGCATACGATGCTGCTTCTGAAGAGTTGTAGATAAAATCTGACCGCATCCCAGATGAAGGATACCAAAAGCACCAACCAATACTACAAGCTGTTGCCAACCATCCAATGTTGACGAACCCAGGGGGGATTTTCATATTTCCATCTGTAGATCGGTATAAGATTCCAGCTCCAATCCCAACGAGATAAGGAGTAGCTCGGCTAATTGGCGAGGAGAATAAAATATTCGCTGTACGGTAGAATTTGCTGACACTGTTTGTTCAAAGAGAAATAAGAAGACAGCATCACAGTAGCAATTTTGTTTAAACTCACTTCATTCCATGGAACATAATAGCTGAGAGGTGCTCCACATTCGTTCTCGAGAATCTGGTCGCCACAGACATCGCTTGAAACGCCCCATATGCAAAGAATCCAGCATCAGCGTCGGTGTAGTACAACCACACGATTAAAGGTCCTAGCATATATAGTTGGAGCTCTAATGCTAATTGGATCGTTATTGGAGAGCACTGCCAACAAGAAATAGTCCAGAAATGGAATTTATTATTCAAAAACAATCAACTTACGGTCTCTTCAAAATCGATAGCATTCTGCACACCAAATAGAACTCTCCACATATTTTGTTCACACAATCGAGCATTCTGTCCAATTAGCTGATTCCATAGAGGTCCAGCACCTAAGTGAGGCAAAATCCATGTCTGGAAGAAAAGAACCGCATAGACCGTAGGTAGATATCGTAAAATTTTCGCAAAAATCCTTTTAATCACTCCAATGTAGGTCTTCTGTTCCATTTCCTCAGACAATTGATAAGCTGAAAGGAATCCACTGATGATCAGCAGTATATCAGTGTAGATCATTGGCGATCGGAAGACAACACTCAGCGGTTGATCGACTGTTCTAACCAATTTATCTCGATTCGTTATTGGCAAGTGTCCAATCATCATGTACTTAAGGCAGACATAGAGCATAAACGTTGCAAGGATTTTCAGGAGGTGGAAAATCGGAAATTGCATGTCAAGGCGATCTTGTGACAGCAATTCAGATAGCGATCGCTTCGGAGAGAAAGAATAAAATATTTCTTTCATTATGAATTGGTTTTCTTCTCCTTCTTCTTCTTCGGGTTCTGGTTCTACTTCAGCTTCATTAGTTTTAGGATTATCTGAGGTCTCATCTTTAGTCTGTTTCAGAAAACCACTGAAAAACATTGAAACCTTTGCCCAGTTTTCAGATACATATGCAGCAGCACAAATAAACCAAAAGGAGGCCAAGTAGCACCTGAAAAAAATTACGTTATGTTTCAGGTCGACAAAAACGAGCAAAGGAGTCCTTACACAGCGAAGCTAAACTTTTCGTTCTTCTTGAACAATCGGGTGAGACGCCTGCTGGTCTTCACATAGCAATCATTTTCAGCAACTTCGACCCGAAATTCCACACCAGTGCTATTGTAAGGTCTTAGATTCGTCTCAATCATATCTTGGACAACACTAGCGGAGCACGCATTCGGGATACAAACTCCCCAATTGGCTACTGCGTATCGTGGCACAAAGTGACTAGGCTGAATGCTTCACTGTCATTGATGCCAATGAAATTCCCACCCTCTACTTACATTCCCCAAATGACTGCGCCACAAGCCCCGTCCATGTGCTAAATGCACAGGAACTTTCAGTTCATCCACCTTCGCTTGCGTCTCAATATGAGCCAAGCAGTACTTCCCCCGGATTCGCAACGAAATATCCGACGTTACCTTGACCACAGTCTTGGCATGAGTGCACATCTCAAAGTCACCAAGTTGGTTGATATTCCCACGCAGCATTCCCGAGGTGATCTTCCCCGTTGAATCAAGCACTAGACATAAATAGGAAGATTGACAGCCAAAACTATACTAATGTACCCCCGTCCTAACTCACTCTGTAACGTCCAAAACTTATTGCCACGCAATTGGCGATGAAAGATCTGCATCTGTTGTTTGCATTCAATGTCGCCAACATGCGACGCGTTCACCACGAAACCAGGTACAGTGTGCAGCAACGATTCGAAATGATCCTGACTCATTGGCTCTGCTCCAGGGGTGTATCTGCTAGACGAATCTTCACCGCGAGGTAAGGAGATTTTCTTTTCAGGTTTCCCAATCGGAAAGAAGGAGTTGAATGGCCAACGATTGAGATATGCCATCCAATCGGTACCGGTAGGCTTTGGCTCCTCCACGGGCTTCTTAAAACTTCTGCTAAACGATTGAATCCAATCAATGATTCCGTTCGACTTTTCCGCCGGTGGAGGAGGTGGCGGTGCTGCAGGCTTAGAAGTTGAATCTTCTTTCCCGCCAGAAAGCCGACTAAAGAAAGAAGAGAAAAATCCTGGTCCTTCATCCTTAGCCACTGGCTTCTTCTCCTCTTCATAGTCCTCTCCATATTCATCTACATCGGGTGCCTCTTGGGCAATTTTAACTTTATTGCTATCCACCTTGCGGACTCGTTCAAATTTATACTCATCATCCGTATCGTCATCCTCGTCGTCGTCCTCATCCCCATTATCTTCCTCAGACGGAACTACTCGCACCAGCTTCCGAAATTCGAATTTTCGTGAAGGCTTCTGTCGAACAGCCCTCCCCTCAGTCGGACTACCACCCTCATTTCCGTCTTTTACACTCAATTCGTACGATAGAAGCGGAAAGGTGAACAACACCAGTAAAATTGCCAAGCGGAGGCATTTCATCGATGATGTAAACATCGATGTTCGAGCAAAAAAAAAAAAAACCTCTCTTTTCTCTGCAAAAAAGAAAGAAAGAGGAGTATCCGGGGAGGGGGTGGGCACCAAATGATATTTAGAACTTCCACTCCACGCACTTAACGGTAGGAGTCGGTTACTTTTTTACACTGGTGTCGTTAAATAGCCGTTAAATATCGTTATTTTTGTCAAAAAAAAATACTAGCACACGCAAAATATCGAAGGGGAAAATTCCTTTTTCTTTCCTTGATAATGGCAAACTTATGAAAAACTAGAAAAGAAAAATTTCAAATTCGCAGAATAATACATCTTCTGCCTACCGTCACGTTTTCTCGCTCACTGAGAGCTGGTGGCTACAAAATTTGCTCATTAGAGCGAACAACGATCGGTTGTCGTTTATTTTTAGAAAAGCGTCCAAACGAACCATATATTTTGGGGTTTCCAGCTGTTAAAAAACATTTTTTTGGTCCACAGCAGAGCGGGAGAGAGGAACGCGTAAGCATGTGAATATGGCGATTGTTTTGATTTTTTCTACAACTAAATGCTTTTGGCGAGAATGCGAATTTTTTTTAAAGCGTGCGCGTATGGTGGTTGCAAATTTGTTTAATGGTTTCTGTCTAGGATAAGAACGGATCATGCGTTATGGAGGCGGTTGCAAAGATCGCAGTTACGATATGAGCAGATATGTCTTATGATTCAGGGTAAGGAGAAGTGTGTTGTTGGATGAAATTTACGTGCACACAAAAGCAATCATTTTTATAACCAGCTGAGCACATGGCGTTACAGTTCGGAGTGAACCTGGGCCTCAATCAACAAGTCCCCCCATTTAACTCGGTCTTTAGCTAATTGCTTCCAGTTGTGCACTTCAGTTTGGTTGAGGTCCCCTTTTTGTGAATTTGTGAACGCTACCTACGGCGGGGAGGCCCTCTATTGCGTTGTACCTCCGGGCTAGATTCAAAGACTTTGCGGGCCTGAACATTGATGTTCATTCGCTCTACATGTCCTAGCCATCGCAAACGTCCAATACGCACTTTTTTGACTAAATCGATGTCACTGTATAGCTCGTTTAGTTCGTCCTTGAATCTTCTCCTCCAAAACCAGTCAACGCAATCGTGACCGAATATTTAATGGAGAATTTTTCTCTCGAAGTGACCAAGGATATCTTCACCCGCTTTCAACAAAGTCCATGTTTCAGCGCCGTAAAGCAGGGGTCGTTCTCCGTAAACGAGTAACTTTTGAACGAAATGTGTGTACTTGGATCGCGACATCCCTGAACGTATGCACATTAACATACTTTGGTATCACCACTTCCGTTTACGAGTACATGAATATGCTCGTTCAATCGAAGAGTCATTCGATTCGATTGATTTGTACCAGTCGTAATATATGTCACGCTTAAAAAACCAAGGGAATATAAGTTAAGCTATTTCAAATAAACGAAAAATGACAAGTCCTACTAAATATTATAAACATAACTACACTACTTGAAGCACGTTGCAAGCTTGTTTTAAAACGCTGTTTTGACACATCCCAATTAGGTAGTCATTGCCGATGGAGTGTTGATACTCTCTGGTACAACCGGAACGCCAAAGTGGAAATTATGTTCTGTCTGCTTTCGTAGGACATAATCCCAATATATTCGTTCGTATGACGTATGACGAATTTTGTTTCTCTGCAATTAGCCATCCCTTGACGGAGGACGCGATTCGACCCCAGGACTGGGATGATCAGTGTCTTATATAGTCTCCTTAGTTGTTCGAGATAGGGCCTTACTATTGCATTGCCCTATTAGCCTAAAAAAAACAGTGATTCGCAATAGTTATTCTTCGTTTGATTTCTACGCTAGTATCATTGCCAGAATTTATAACAGAGCCAAGGTAGATAGTCTCTTACTACCTCGAAGTTGCCGCTGCCCACTGTGGCGTTCTGTCCAATTCATCGGTGTTGATTGTCCCTTCTTGTTGACAGCATATACTTGGTTTTGCCCTCGTTTATCCCTAAACCCACTTTGGCCGCTTCTGCACTGGTAACAGCCGGTGAGTTCTTCCAATTATGTCAATATCGTCGGCGTATACAAGCAGTTGTAAGCACTCTTTTTTTTCCCGAGGGTAGGTGAAAAATCTTCCATAAACACTATGAGAATAGCAAGCGCGTGCTCATAGTAGTGTCAGATTCTTACTGACTAAAAAAACACCACCCTTCGATATAAATTTGTTAGATATCGCAACTAAGTATTAACTTATCGAGCAATTTTTCTATCACGAAATAAAAGCGTTTGGCAGGTTACTTTCCATTGAAAGATCCTGCATATTCCGCAATCTAGACGCGGTTAATCATTATCTCGCCAAGTCGTTTCGTCCTTTGTAGTCGACGCAATAAATTGCTCTCATCCAAAATTTGTAGGACTGTATTGTTGACATGTCCGATTAGTCGGTTTCTATGCTTTCTCGCGAAGCTTCTAGTTTCAGCTTCGATTGTCGGAATTCCGAGATCCCTGTGGATATCGTCGTTTCTAATATACCACGGTGCTTGGACAATCTCTCTTAGCACTTTATTTTGAAAAGTTTGTAAAATATTTGCATTTGTTTTCTTGGTACAACCCCAAAGTTGTATACCGTAGGTCCACACCGGCTTTAGCACTTGCTTGTATAAAAGCAGTTTGCTCTCAGTACTGAGCTGGGAATGTTTTCTGAGTAACTACTTCATTTCTCTATATTTGATTTCGAGTTCTTTACGTTTCATTTTCACGTTCGAATTCCATTTCAGTCTTGCGTCGAGTGTCATTCCCAGGTATTTGGCCTCGTTTGCAAAAGGTATTCGGGCCGAGTTTAGGAAAATTGGCAAGTCATTAGTTTTCTCGTAAGTGAAATTCACGTGAACAGATTTAGGTTCGTTGAGGGCGATCCGCCAGTCCCTCGTCCAATCGTTTCTTCGATTGTTTTACCTTACTGCTAGAATAGCGGTGTCATCGGCAAACGTAGCAAGAATAGTGCCATCTTCGTTCGGTATATCACGAGTATATAGCAAATAGAGAAGCGGCCCAAGAACCCTTCCTTGCGGTACGCCGGCTGAAATTTCTTTGAGCTCGGAGTATTCGACACCATGTCTAACACGGAAGAGTCTATTCCCGAAATATGATTCTAGAATATCGTGTAAGCATACAGGGAGAACTTGTCGTAGTTTGGATTTCAAGCCATCATGCCACACCTTATCAAAGGCTTGCGAGACTTCAAGAAATGCGCTTGAGCAAATCTTTTTTTCTTCAAGTGCTTTCTCGATTACGTCAGTAATTCTATGCACCTGGTCAATCCTCGAATGCTTACTTCTGAACCCAAACTGGTGGTCAGGGATAAGATTATTTTTTTCTATAACCGGTTGGAGACGCATTAATAATATCCTCTCGAAAATTGTCGATAAAATTGGAAGAAGCGAAATTGGTCTATACGATTTTACCCCAATTGGCGGTTTACCTGGTTTTAAAACCATAATGACTTCCGCAACTTTCCATTGGCTCGGCACGTGTTTTAATCTGAGTGCAGCATTTACAATATGGAGAAGCTTAATCAATGCTTTTCTAGGTAAAACTTTGAGAATTTCTCCGGTAATCAAATCATAACCAGGAGATTTCTTAGGTTTTAGATTCTCGATCTCATGTTTGAGTTCCCTTAGCGCTGCACTTGTGAGCGTCAAATCATCAGATGGTAAATCTAGCCTATTGCGGTTGTCGTAAACCAGCTGACCATCGTATGGTTTAAAGGTTTCTTCCAGGTGGGCCGCAAAGACGTCCGCTGTTTCTTTATCTTCCCTCGCCCATTCATTTTAATTTAATTTGATTGGCGGCGCGGGGACTCTGGGCCTTTTGGTGCCTTTTACAGCTTTCTAAAGTGAATAATTGGAATCTTTTTTCGCTGTTAAACTTTATACTGCGGAGCACGACTCTGTTGCCATTTTTTACGCGCTTTTCTTTTTTCCTTGACCAATTCTTTTATTTCCGGAGGATATCGCAAACCGTATCTGTCCGGCGTTTTCCTTGGATCTAAGAGGCGAGCTGTACGATCTCAACGAAGCGATCAACTTCAACCTCAAGTTCATAGGTTGTCGTAAGTGGAACGCTCAGTTCAACATTATCTTCAATTTCGTTCCTAAAGCCTCTTGATAGATTGCACTATGGTGTTGGCTTGTGTTCAAGTACAATATTAAAGAAGTCGCGAAGAATAACTCTTGCCAATCGCTGTTTTTTTTTTGGGCTTATAAGGCAATTCAACAGTAAAGCCCTATCTCGAACAACGAAGGAGACTCTGTATAAGACCCTGGTCAGCCCAGTCCTGCTTTACGGCGCTGAAACATGGACTTTTTTTAAAAGAGGATGAAGATATCCTTGGTCGCTTCGAGAGAAAAATTCTTCGTAAGATATTCGGTCCCATTTGCGCTGACGGGTTTTGGAGGTAAAGATTCGATCACGAACTAAACGAGCTGTACACCGACATCGACCTAGTCAAAAAACTTCGCATTTGACGTCTGAGATGGCTAGGACATGTAGAGCGAATGAACATCAACGCTCCGCCCCGCAGAGTCTTCGAATCCAATCCCGAGGGACGACGCAGTAAAGGACCTCCTCGCCGTAAGTGGCGCGCACAAGTTCAAGGGGACCTCGACTAACTTGGAGTATGCAACTGGAGGCAATTAGCTAAAGACAGAGCTAAATGGAGAGGCTTGTTGGTTGAGGCCCAGGTTCACCCCAAACTGCAGCACCACCTAAGTAAGTAAGTAAGTATGACAGCGCGTCACCTTATCTAAAACGTTTTTTGACATCAATGGTCTCGGTGAGGTCATTATCGGCCTTGAAGGAGCAGCGAGGGTTCTCCATCGTCACCCTGCACAGAGGGACAAGTTTGGCAGGGATGTCAAAACTAGATATGACTCTGTATAGTTCTTCTCTATAAATGCTATCATAGGCGACCTTGAAATCGATAAAGAGATGATGAGTATCGATTTGGACTTCTTGGGTTTTCTCGAGCATCTGCCGAAGTGTGGAAATTTGATCGATAGTGGGCTTTTCTGGCCTGAATCCGCACTGATAGGGGCCAATCAGGCCGTTGATGAAAGGTTTCAGCCGTTCACACTATATCGCATTGTGGTGCAATGTTGAGGAGACTGATGCCTCTATAATTGCTGCAGTTGACGGGGTCTGCTTTCTTGTGGATCAGGCAAATGATGCTCAGATTCGATTCATCAGGCATACACTCGTCTGGCAAAATGTTTGAGAGTAGTTGGTGTATGCTCTCTACTAATTCATTACCAGCCGCCTTGAAAAGTTCGGCAGGCAAGCCGTCAAGTCCAGCACACTTGTTGGATATTGTTATCCTATTTTTACTTCGGCCAAGTGGACGGAAATTTTGACTATCATCGTCTATGTTGAATGGCGATAATAGAAGTTTAAAAAATGTTCACGTCTGTTGGTTGTAATTTATTCAAATTTGGAATTCTAATAATATCGTTAAAATGGCAGTATTTTAGAAAAGTTATAAGCACCAACATTAAATTGGCTATTTACTCCTCCTCGTCCTTAAAATCTACCGGTAAAAATAAAAATGTTGAAAAAAACCAAACATATACCACCGTTTCTGATGAAATTTGCAGCCTCAGGTGTAACTATATTCCCGAAGGCTGGCGGCAAAGGTATCTTTATACCAAGGACCGGTAAACCTAGCCACAGCAATGCAAATGGCCTTGGACTCATAAGTACTAAAAACGTTTGAAAAACTTATAGATATACATATGGTATTCGTAGTACGCTTTCAACTCGGCGTCTATCTCCGGCTCAGCACGCCTACACCAAAGGCAAAGGCGTCGAAAAGGCAAATCATGCCGTTGTAAGGGTACTTAAAAAATCCCTGCAGAAGAAAAATATACACTCGCAGCATTTGTAGACATTGGAGGCGCCTTCAGCAATGCAAAAATTTGTGTAGTAAAAAGGTCTCTAGAAAACGTTAATGTTAACAGCGCTCTCATGAGTTGGATTATGAGTATGCTAAATGGTAGGAACAGAGATACCAAACTTGGCAACAGTGAACTCCAAGCAGCCACTTCTAGGGACACGCCTTAAGGAGGTGTAATCTGTCCCTTGCTATAGGACGTAGTTGTCAACAAAATGCTTATGGAACTAACTGACTGGGCCAAAGAATGCGGTCTACGAATCGACCCAAAGAAGACGGAGTTAGAGCTTTTCACATATAAAAGAGAAGTCCCAGAATTCAAACTGCCTTCCATCGAGGGAATATTCCTCAAGATCTCCGACAAGGCAAGATACGAGTACCTAGAGTTGATCCTGGATAAGAAACTGAATTAGAAACTTAATACTGAAGAAAGAGTAAAAATGGCATCGTTGTTTTTTACATGTGCACCCAAATTTTCGGTAGAAATTGGGGACTAAACCCAAAAATCACTCTTTCGATGTACACAGTGATCGTTAGACCCATACTCACATACGGTAACCTAGTCTTTCTTTTATAAATCGCCCGCAAGGGGTTATGAATACCATTTAAATGTTTTACACAGTGCGGCGTTGGAAAGGATAGATAGATAGAGAGAAAGATTTGAAGTGGTTTGAAAAGCAGTTGTTTTTGCTTCAGAAAAACTCTGGGGGTGGCGTCCAGATAGCTAGGGAGATTTTTGTTATTTTTTTATCTTTGCTCCTACTCCATCGACGTCATAGACAAATCAATCATCCAACAGGGCGAACAATTTTCCCAGCCATGTGACCAAGCTGCTGCCAGTGTTATGCTTTTGCAGGAGTGTTCACACAATTGATCGGACTGACTTTATATATTTCAAGAGAAATAAATAAATGCTTGCTGACATCATGATTTGAACCATGAACCACTAGCGTGGCAATTGACGACCCCCTAGTGGCAGTCTGGTGGCAAGCCGCGAACAGAGCAACAAATCTCAACTCCATTACAAAAATATAAAGACTAGTATGCATCAGTACAACTTGCGCCATGATAACAACACCAACAGTTGGACTGGAAGTTCTTAGCTTGCCGCAAATAGATCTACATGTATATGCAGGAGTCTGCGGCAAAAACTGCTCTTAGAATTCGCCAGTGCAAAGGCTGGAAATCAGGACCAACCAGACATGCTCAGGTGCGATCATATGAAAACACAAGCGTTTTCACTCAGCTGAGGCCTACCAACTCCTACTCTCAACCTCCACGCGGTGACAGCCGGGTGCCTAGTACCTTAATCCAAGAAATGGGTAACCAACCCCGTTTGGCGGATTCTTGGTGGCAGCAGATGAGAGAGGGGGGGAAGAGTGCTTTTCTCACTAGAGCGCTTCTTCCTGTTCCAGGCGGCAGCGGACGAATTCCCTAGACGGAGTCAACGGTGGCGTCTATAGTTCCAGTTAGGTTGAACTTAGTGAACACCTTGCGCGAGCTGCTTCGACGTATTCGGATCACAGGTCGGTAAGGAATTTCCAATGTTGGTCAGGACATTGGAATAGAGATGGTGGCGGAGGAGCCCTTAATGGGCCAACGGCAGCGCTCATACTCCCGGTGTAACCGGCCCCTCGTCCTAGGGGAATAATTAAGGAACTGGCCCTCCAGGTTGGGGGTTGTGCCGTCGGGGTAACTTCCCTACCACGTAAAAAGCGCATGGTTCCGAAACAACCAAAAGCCTCGGATAAGGATGACTCAACTAATGACGACCCCAGCAAACGAAATAAGGACAACGACCTTCGGATCTGTACGTGGAATGTTCTGTCCCTTTACAGACCACGTGCAGCCGAACAACTAGCAGAGGCCCTAGACTGCTATAAAGCAGATATTACCGCCATCCAGGAAGTGCGATGGGATGGGCCGGGCAAAAAGAGGATGAAAAACTGTGACATCTACTACGGTGATTGCTACAGAGGCAACAGGCTACGCTTATTCGGATGCGGATTTGTCATACGCGGCAGACTTAGGCAAGAAGTCTTAAGCTTCCGACACGTGAGCGAGCGTATTATGACTATCCGGATCAAGGCTAAATTCGCTAACATAAGCCTAATATGTGTTCATGCCCCCACAGAAGAAAAGGACCCTGCCACGAAAGAGTGTTTCTACGAGCTCCTGGACAAAACATACGAGCAATGTCCTAAATACGACGTTAAAATCGTATTGGGCGATTTTAACGCCAAAATAGGAAAGGAGGACGTCTTTGGTAGGGCAGTCGGTAAGCATAGCCTACACGACACCACGTCTGATAACGGACTAAGGCTAATTGATTTCGCTGTGGAGCGAAATGTCACCATAGCAAGCACATGGTTTCCTCATCTCGATATTCATAAGCAGACATGGCGGTCCAATGATCACGTAACGATCAACCAAATTGATCATATTGCGATCGACGCAAGGCATGCCTCCAGTATTCTGGATGTCCGGACCTTCCGAGCGGCCAACATAGACTCGGATCACTACCTTGTTGTAGCCAAGGTACGAATGCGGATATCCCAATCTGAGCAACAAAGAAGAATTACTGTGAGAAAATTAAACGTCGAAAAGCTACAATCGCAAGAGACCGCCAAACTCTTCGCTGAACGCGTATCCCGAAATCTCTCAATCACCCCTTTGCCGCCAGCATCAAGTACCGAAGACCAGTGGCAACGCCGCCAACATGCCATCAGAAACGCCGCCACTGATGTGTTGGGTCTCGCTCGACCACCACCGCGAAACCCCTGGTTTGACGAAGAATGCCGGCGAGTGCATGCAGCAAAACAAGAGGCATACAAAGCGGCGCTGCAAAGGAAGACGAGAGCTGCTCGTGAGCTCTACAAGCAAAAGAGACGGGAAGAACATCGGCTTCTCGAAAAGAAGAAGAAAGAGCATGAGAAGCGCGCGTTTGAGAATATCGAGAGTCTATACTCCAGGAACAATGTACGGAAGTTTTACCAAAAGGTAAAAAGAACGTGTCAGAGAAGTAATACCCGTACAGAAACGTGTAGAGATGAAAATGGAAACCTCGTAGTAGAATCACAGTCGGTGCTGAGAATATGGAAAAACTACTTCTGCAGACTGTATAACGGCGACGAAGACCAACATCCCGCTGTCAGGATAGCAATATCCAAGCTAAAATCCAACAAGGCTGCTGGACCTGACGGCTTACCGGCCGAACTTTTCAAGGCAGCTGGGGATGAATTGGTAGAGTGCATACACCAACTCATTTCTAATATTTGGTCAGACGAGTGTATGCCTGATGAATGGAATCTCAGCACCGTTTGCCCGATCCACAAGAAAGGAGACCCCCTCAACTGCGCCAATTATAGAGGCATCAGTCTCCTCAACATCGCATACAAGATCTTTTCTGCGATATTGTGTGAACGCCTGAAACCCTTTAACAACAGCCTGATTGGACCCTATCAGTGCGGTTTCAGGCCAGGAAAGTCCACCATCGATCAAATCTTCACACTTCGGCAGATCCTGGAGAAAACCCAAGAATTCCAAATCGATACTCACCACCTCTTTATCGATTTCAAGGCCGCCTATGACAGCATCTATAGAGAAGAGCTTTATAGAGCCATGCCTAGTTTTGACACCCTGCCAAACTTGTCCGTCTGTGTAGGCTGACGATGGAGAACGCTCGCTGCTCCATCAAGGTCGGTAATGACCTCACCGAGACCTTTGATGTCAAAAAAGGCTTTAGACAAGGTGACGCGCTGTCATGTGACTTCTTCAATATTGTACTTGAGCGGATTGTGCGGAACTCACAAGCCAACACCGGAGGCACAATCTATTACATGTCTGTACAACTGCTTGCATACGCCGACGATATAGACATTATCGGAAGATCTCAGCGGGCTGTCACCGGTGCTTTTGCAAGCATTGAGGCGGAAGCGGCCAAAATGGGTTTGGCGATAAACGAGGGCAAAACCAAGTATATGCTGTCAACTAGAAGGGAAAACCAACACCGACGAATTGGACAAAACGTCACCGTGGGCAGCTATAACTTCGAGGTAGTAAGGGACTTTGTCTACCTTGGCTCTGCTATAAATTCTTCTAACAAAATCAGCGTAGAAATCAATCGAAGAATAACTCTTGCCAATCGCTGTTTTTTTGGGCATATAAGGCAATTCAACTATCTCGAACAACTAAGGAGACTCTATGCAAGACCTTGATCATCCCAGTCCTGCTTTACGGCGCTGAAACATGGACTTTATTGAAAGAGGATGAAGATATCCTTGGTCGCTTCGAGAGAAAAATTCTTCGTAAGATTTTCGGTCCCGTTTGTGTTGACGGGTTCTGGAGGAGAAGATTCAATCACGAACTATACGAGCTGTACACCGACATCGACCTAGTCAAAAAAAAAACTGCGTATTGGACGTCTGAGATGGCTAGGACATGTAGAGCGAATGGACACCAACGCTCCGGCCCGCAGAGTCTTCGAATCTAACCCGGAGGGACGACGCAGTAGAGGGAATCATCGCCGTAGGTGGCGCGCACAAGTTCAAGGGGACCTCGACCAACTTGGAGTGCGCAACTGGAGGCAATTAGCTAAAGACCGAGCTAAATGGAGAGGCTTGTTGGTTGAGGCCCAGGTTCACCCCGAACTGTAGTGCCACATAAGTAAGTAAGTAAGTAAGACATGCTCAGGTTCTAAGCAAATTTGCAGAAACAAACCTCGGAAGCGACTACTTGTTGACTTATCTTGACTTCATTATATAAATAAAACGACGATCGTCGAAAAGCGAAAAACCCCCAACGGTAGTCGGGGTGAATATTCGTCACAAAATTCTTGCCTTGGCTGTACTGATAGCATTTAATATTATTTTTTTTTTCTTGCTTACACTCACCACTTTTTTGAGAGGCACGATAATAATTACACAGCTCAACAAAAAATATTTTTCTTTTTTGTTGCCCTCTGCGGATTTCTATATTTTCAAGTACCCAGTTTTCGAATATATTCATGAAAGTACTGAATTGGCTCTAGTTTTTATGATTTTGGTGTATCTTACGATATTTACCGTATCTATATAGGTTCATACATACATATAAGTGTAAGTGGCAAAATGCGTGTGTTCCTGTACCGCCCGCAATTTTCAACCAATTTAGTTGGTTTTTTTTCTCAAATGTAGATAATTACGGTACAAATGTGATAGGCAAAAAAAAAAATAAAAATTACAAAAACATTCAAAAACATTGAAAAAAAATTAAACATTTTTGTGTGCGATACCATTGTGGTTTGCTTGTATACTATAGACTCGGAAACCACTGAACCAATTGAGCTCAAATTTTCAGGCAATCTTCGGTATTAGGTAAGGTTAGGTTAGGTTGAAGTGGCTGCCAGCAGAGAATCGCCAACACACTTAGACCAAAAATAGGTCCATTGTGATACCACATGGATCATCGGAAAGTTTCTCCTACCTACTCGTTAAACCATTTTGAGCTTCTTATGAAGCGTAGGTGGCTCTTAATATTGATGTTATTCAGGTCGCCTATGTCATTGTAATAGAGGGCTCCTAAGTGAAGCTTTCGTCTACGGGAGAGAGCTGGGCAGAAACAAAGAAGGTGAGGAATAGTTTCTTCCTCTTCTTCGTCCATGCAGCTTCTACAAAAGTTGTTCGCAAAAACGCTTAGCCTTGCAGCATGCTTGCCTATTAGACAGTGTCCAGTGATGACACCTATTATAGCGCCGATATGCAATCTGTTGTTGTTTTGTCGCTAGACATGTGGGTCCACTTGTCTACCTAGGATTCGTACTCACGATAGCATCCAGCTTAAATTTGAGTTTGCAAGTAGCGATTGGTATACCTAAGGAGCCTTTATCCGGCAGGATGGGTATAGTTGTTTCTATTCTGGCGAGTTCATCGGCCTTTCAATTCCCTGGAATGTCCCTATGCCCCGGCACCCAACACAGGTGAATATTGAACTGCTCAGACATCTCCACGAGAGACGATCGGCAGTCTAGAGCTACTAAGGAATTTATAGAGATCGATTCCAACGATTTGATTGCTGCTTGGCTGTCTGAAAAGATGCGGAAATTTCTAGCAGACATCACGTTTTTCTTAAGCCAAGATAAGACTTCTTTAATCGCCAAAATTTCCGCCTGGAACACACTACAATGACTTGAAAGACGGAAAGAGAGCTTGAAATTAAGCCTGTCAGAGAAAACACCTCCACCAACTCCGTCCTTGGATTTTGAGCCATCAGTGAAGAAGTGGATTGACCCATCTTCTAAAAATGCATCGCCATTCCAGAGTGATCTGGAGGGGATGGCGACGAGGAAGTTCTTGTCAAAGTTCAGACGTGGGATGGTGTAGTCCGTGTTTTCGGGAGAGAATTTGAATTTATTCAAAATGGAAGCGTGGCCAAATTCCTTTCTTGACCACTGTTGGGTAGCTTCGAGACGAACGGCTGCATTCGCTACCATTTGCTTACTAAATATTTCGAGGGGTGTCAGATGAAACAAAATGTCCAGTGCCGCAGAGGGAGTTGTACGTAGTGCTCCGCCTATGCACAGGCAAGCTGTGCGCTGGACCTTACTTATATAATCGCGATTTATAGCTTTTTCTAAGGCCGTCCACCAGACAACCACCCCGTATGTGAGTATCGGTCTAATGACCGAGATGTAGAGCCAGCCCCATCTATTTCCAATAGCTTTTTTGCAAGAGAAAAGTGCTACTGTAGCTTTCTTTACTCTTTCATGAATATTGGGTTTCTATTAGGTTTCTTCGGTATTATCCCGAGCATGTTCCTGTGTTTGGTCGAAATCGGCTAACTTTTTAGTAGTAATTTAGTAGTAAAGTACTTTAGTACTACACTTTTTTTTTTCTTTTTGTTAAGTGCATCAACGCACGCCGCCGGGTACCGGGTCTAGCAGTCTACCCACTACTTTCTTATCATAGTACTTAAGTACTAATCAAATTGATACAGTGTACTTCTTACGGACACCCCTCATAACCGGACAGATTTCAAAGAACGGAAAAAAAAGGTGTGGTTTTTCACAGTAATAAATCTCTCATAAGCGGACTCTCTTATAAACGGACGCGGACACCAAATTTCATAACCGCAATAGAGTTTCGCTCTCTCTTAGGCGGACAAATTAGAACTGGAGCACGTTTTTTTTTTTTTCCAAAAAACTTTAAAATGTATTATCGATCCATGATGCAAAAACATATTTTGCTTATGATGGATTCTGCTTCGTTGTCCACAAATCTAACAAAATCAATAAATTAATTGGATGGGATTTGTTTTTTAGAAAAAGCATACCATACAAAACTGTTTTCGAAAAGCTGAAGTGGAATCCTCTAAGGTGATAGTTGATTGTTGACGATCACAATCATCCCTTTTGCTCTCTTTAAGGTGACCATCAGCTTGATCATCACCTTTTTGCGATCGTTTTTGTGTGGCTTTGCGATCGTTTTACGGAGAGCTAACAAATTGTGATCATCAATTTTGACTGTCAAAAGTGTGACTATCAACTATCAAGGATTCCACTCCTGGGTTTAGACACAGCAATGTCCAACTTGACGATGACGATTGTTTTGCGAAGTACGAAATTGTCCATTATCTCCGGAACGTCAAACATGGCCTCAATTGTAGACGCTAATGTAAGTTTTCAAGAATGTGTTAGCATGGATGAGAGCATAATTAACGAAGATGAAAATCTGGAGAGCTTTGACATTGAAAATCTCGATGAAGATGAAATCCACGAAATTGATTCGGATGATAAAACAAACAACGATTTAAAGGTACATATATGGCCCAATAAAATCTTACGAAGAAGCCCATTTAAAAGCATTTGAGATGTAAAGAAATGTGCAGATGCATTTTGAAAATATGGCAGCAAGTAATAAAAACGTGCGCCAAACAAAAATATCCGATTTTTATGGACAAACAAATTTATTTTGTTTTATAAGTTTTTATGGATTTATTGTGGACATTAATTTCACTTTCTAACAATGAATTTGTATCCCTTTGTTTTTGTTTATTTTTTGTAAGCGTCAGAAATATGGCATTAACATTAATTTAATAAATAAAACAACATAAAAGGTTCTTAATTTAGTTTATTTTCTCATAAGCGGACAATTTTCTCAGAACCGTCGGTGTCCGCTTATGAGAGAGTACACTGTATATGTATTTAAGGTTGGACCACTTACCTTCTATTGCCCGGTACAATACTGTTCTCTAACAGACTTAGCCCCAGGCGCCTTCCCGACAGTAGTTGCCCCAGGCGCCTGCCTGACAGCGGTTTTTTTTTTTTTTTTTGTTTTTTTAGGCGCAGCAACGCACGCCGGGTGCCCGCTTCTCTTATACATGTATAAAACTAAGTGGCAAAATGCGTGTGTCCCTCTACCGCCCGTAATTTTCAACCACTTTAATTGTTTTTTTTTTTAAATGCAGATAATTACGGTACAAAGGTATAAGGGTAGATGGGACTGTCACATGATGGCAGATTACTGGTGGTCTTTAAGAAGAGATTGCCCCCAAAAAAATGATGGAAGAAAAGCTTATAAAAGGTGTTTCCTTAAAGTATAACTTTTAAAAAATGTTCTGTCTTTTTACTTCTATGTACATTAACTAAACACTAAAACAAATCAATTAGTAACATTTTTCAATAAAAATTTGATATTAAAGGATATACTAGTTATTTCATTCTGTTTTTTCTAGTGTAATAAGAAAATGAAGATTTAAAAAAAAACTAGAGCCAATCTTCCAAAATCATTCATAGTATCATAAATTGTAGGCATACAATTATTCGGAACCACTTTCATATCAACGGCAACAAAACCATTGTTGACCAGTGTTATAATTATAATAACATATATATATTATAATAATTTGAAAACAAAATCAAGAATCTTACTATGTGGCGTCTATATTCTACATTCTTGCAATTCTTTTCTCCCATTGATATGATACATGGACTGCTAGTGAAATGTCAGTTCCATACAATTTCTGCGCAAAAAATGACGCCAACATAACTAGCCCTCTTGGTTCGGAGCGGAAAAATTTGGAAACAAATTGTCATCTTGAATTTCTCCATAGAATGGTAGAGATACCTCTTGGGTTTGTGTGGATTCGCTAAGTAAAACGTTTATAATTCAAATTGTTGAGGCATTGTTTGCAACAGATGTCACCTGCAAAATATGCTAGTTCAAATAATTACTGATAGATGGAACCAACAAAATTTATATAAAAAATCGTTATATATGCATTTTACAGCTCCAAAGTTGCACGATATTCGTATATTTATTACGAATCAATTCTTTGTGTAATATATCAATGAAAACACTAGTGCCTTATTTTGTACTGCTTTCGGATTCGGATTGCCATTCGGAAATGTACACCCCTATTATGGTTAGCGAATCGAACGTTCGACTTAAGTCGAACTGTCAGCAAATTGCTTGTGGCGTGGTATTGCTGTTAGCAAACATTTTCATTCGAATGAAGAATAAGCGCTGACAAAGGAAAAAACAATTAAAGGTAATCTGTGAAGTGTATAAAGCGACAGAAGTAATTTGCTGGGAGGTTCGACTTGAGTCGAACGTTCGGTTCGCTAACCATAATAGGGGTGGTAATCCGATTCTAAAATGAATTGGTATTTTGTATGGTTCTCGGATTGGGTGTAAGTGCTACTCACTTACTTACTTAGATGACGCTACAGTCCGGGGTGAACATAGGCCTCAACCAACAAACCTCTCCAGCCAGCACGGTTACGAGCCAGCTGCCTCCAGTTGCGCACGCCAAGTTGGTTGAGGTCCCCCTCCACTTGTTTGCGCCACCTACCGCGAGGTCGTCCTCTACTGCGCCGTCCATCCGGGGTATATTCGAAGACTTTCTTAGTGGGAAGGTTGGGGTCCATCCGCTCCAAATGACCCAGCCATCCTAGTCGCTGTATGTGAACTCTTCTGGCTAAGTCGATGATCCAACCAGATCGACCACATTGCGATCAGTCGCCGCTTTAGAAATTGTCTCCTGGACGTCCGAAACAGACGTGGAGCTGACGTCGGACAAGAACGAGATCACCATCTTATGGTAGCTCATTTACGCCTTCGTACTGCATCCGTCAACAGCAACCGCTCAAACCTGCTTAACATCACCAGGTTTAATATCGACAGGCTCAAGGTTCCCCAAGTGCGCCAACAGTTCAGGGACCATCTTGCCTTAGAAGCAGAAGCAATCAGCAGCATAGAGAACATGGATGACCACTGGAGTGCTGTGAAAAATGCTTTTGCGACTGGGGCACGCACTTATGTCGGTAAAAAGCAGAAACACCACCGCACATGGCTTTCTACAGACACCTGGAGACGGATCGATGAGCGTACAGCAATCAAGGCTCGGATTGCAGCGGCCCCAGCAGTAGAGAGAACCGAGCTTGAAGCCCAATACCGTGCGAAGAAGAAAGAAGTGCAGCGTAGTGTGAGACGTGACAAGCGTCAACATGTCAACTCACTGGCCTCAAGGGCTGAAGAAGCAGCGAGTAGGTGCGACAGTAGGACTGTTTACAACATCACTAAGGAGCTCATTGGTGGTCGAAACTCCAAACAACATGATTTCGGATGAGGATCAGCTCACTAGATGGAGAGAACATTTTGCTGCAGTGCTAAATCACTTAGACGACGGCGGTATGATCTTGAATTCGAATGAGCAGTTCGAAGCAACAAATTCCCGAATTCGCACCGTACCTCCCAGTAAAGCTGAAATAATAACAGCAATCAAGTCCCTCAAGAAAAACAAAGCGGTGGGTATTGATGGCATCCCTGCCGAGCTATTTCAAGCGGCGCCAAATACATCGGCAGATTTGCTGCATCCGCTAATACGGAGAGCTTGGGATAGTGAACAATTTCCACAGGAGTGGAAAAGGGGGATGATCATTAAGCTTCCAAAGAAGGGTAACTTGATGGAGTGCGGTAACTGGAGAGGTATATGTGTTCTTCCAGCTGTAGCCAAAATAATAGCTAGAATAATTCTAGAACGAATTAAAGATCATTTAGATTCAACTCTCGATGTCGAACAGGCAGGCTTTCGCGCTGGATCCTCCTGCATCGACCACATAAATACCTTACGGATCATAATCGAACAATGCGTTGAGTATAGGTCTCCGCTACATTTACTGTTTATCGACTTCGAGAAGGCTTTCGACAGCTTGAATCGAGATGCTATCTGGTTGGCCTTGCGCAGGAGAGGCATTCCAGAAAAGCTTATAGCTATTATCAAGGCTACATATGAGGGCGGCAAGTGTCACGTCGTGCACAATGGTAAGGTGTCGGAGGACTTTGAAGTCCAAAGTGAAGTACGTCAAGGGTGCATACTGTCCCCACTATTGTTCTTGGTGGTTATCAGCGATGTACTCCGTGCAGCATTGACGGAAGCTAATTCTGGAATTCGTTGGACTATGACACCTTACCTTAAACACCTAGATTACGCTGACGATGTTTGTCTACTTTTACATCGGATAATGGATCTTCATTTGATGGCCCAAAATCTAGAAGCTGAGGCAAACAAAGTGGGGCTAAAAATAAACACAGCCAAAACAAAAGCCCTGAGTACTTCCAATACCCGCGCTCAACTTAACATTGCCGGAAAGCAAGTCGAGAAAGTTGATAACTTTCTATATTTAGGAAGTGTCGTCTCGGCTAATCGCGGTGGCACCGAACTGGATGTGTGCAGCAGAATCGGGAAGGCTAAAGCTGCGTTCGGAATGCTCTCCAAAATCTGGAGAAGCAATGTTATTAGCTTAAGAACCAAGCTACGACTGTTCCGCTCCAACGTAGAATCAGTGCTGCTTTATGGGTGCAGTACCTGGAAGGTGGACACCATTAACACACGAAAGCTGCAAGTCTTCGTAAACAAATGCTTAAGAATCATCTTGAGGATTTTTTGGCCGAACCGCATCTCCAACGAACAACTTTATCTGAGAACGGGCCAAGAACCTATAAGCATTACTATACGAAGAAGAAAGTGGCAATGGATTGGACACACCCTACGGCGCGAAGACAACTCCATTGCGAAATACGCCATGCAGTGGAATCCGCTCACCCAGGCAGGCAGAATAGCGGGACGCCCTAGGCAAACGTGGCGCAGAACAGTTGAGGAGGAATCGAGCTCTTTAGGAATGAGTTGGAGGCAGCTCAAACGCGTTGCAGAACTCCGAACACGATGGCGCGCAGGCGTGGTTGACGCCCTATGCCCCCCGAGGGGTTAAAGGACATAAGTAAGTAAGTAAGTAAGTCGATGTCCTTGTACAGGCCGTATAGTTCGGCATTGTACCTTCTCCTCCACTCACCGTCTATGCAGACGGGACCAAAGATCGCTCGAAGAACTTTTCTCTCGAAATAACCAAGGGCATCCTTATCCGGTTTTGTCAAAGCCCATGCCTCTGCGCCATACAGCAGGACTGGGATGATTAGAGTCTTATAAAGAGTTACCTTAGTAGTTCGAGATAGGGCTTTGCTACTCAATTGCCGTTTTAGCCCATAGAAACAACGATTGGAAAGAGTAATTCTCCGTGTGATCTCTCCACTGATGTCATTCGCGGAGCTGACCATAGAGCCTAGGTAGACAAAATCCTTTACTAACTCAAAATTGTATCTGTCTATTGTGGCGTTCTGTCCAAGACGCCGATGTTGGGTGTCCTTTTTTGTAGACAGCATATACTTTGTTTTGCTTTCATTGACCGCTAGACCCACCTTTGCTGCCTCTTTCTCAATACTCGTAAATGCCCCATTGACTGCCCGCTGAGTTCTTCGGATTATGTCAATGTCATCGGCATAAGCGAGTAGTTGTACAGACTTGAAGAAGGTTGTACCTCCGCGGTTGGCTTGTGAGTTTCGTACAATTCTCTCAAGTATTATGTTAAAGAGATCGCATGATAGCGCGTCGCCTTGTCTAAGACCTTTCCTGACATCGAACGGTTCGGTGATGTTCTTACCGACTTTGATGGAGCAGCGAGAGTTCTCCATCGTCATTCTGCATAAACGGAGGAGCTTGGCAGGGATGCCAAGACTAGACATGGCTCTGTATAACTCGTCTCTATGCACGCTATCATAGGCAACTTTGAAATCGATTGAAAGGTGGTGCGTATTGATTTTATATTCATGGGTTTTTTCCAAGATCTGCCGTAGTGTGAATATTTGGTCAATGGTGGACTTTCCCGGTGTGAAACCGCACTGATAAGGACCTATCAGGTTGTTGACGATCGGTTTTAGGCGTTCACATAGTACGGCAGACAGGATCTTATATGCGATATTTAGGAGACTTATACCCCTGTAGTTGGCGCAGTTCAGAGGGTCTCCTTTTTTCAGGATCGGGCAAACGATGCTGAGGTTCCATTCATCGGGCATACTTTCGTCCGACCAGATTTTACAGATGAGCTGGTGCATGCTCCTTACCAACTCATCTCCTCCTGCCTTGAAAAGTTCAGCGGCAAAGCCGTCGGCTCCAGCAGCTTTGTTGGATTTGAGTTTAGATATCGCTATCCTCACTTCATTCTGATCGGGTTGACGGGAATCTTGACTGCCATCGTCACTGCTGAATGGCTCATTCTGCCTGACAGCGGAATATTGATCATCATCGCCGTTTAACAGTCTGCAGAAGTGTTCCTTCCATATCCTCAGCACCGACTGCGATTCTACTATGTTGCCATTTTCGTCCCTGCAGGCTTTGTTCTGGCTTTGAAACCATGGCATGTTCTTTTTACCCTTTGGTAAAATTTTCGAACATTATTCCTGGAATAGTCCTCAATCTCCTCGATCGAGCGCTTCTCATGCTCTGGGTGTAAGTGCTTCCAACTCGAAATCAGGAATTTCCGAAAGTTAGATTGTCAAAACATCTATCAAACGTCACTTAAATTACTTAGACATTGAGTTTGTATACATTTGCTATAGAAACGCAATACAAAATAAGGCCCCTGTTTTTTTACACCCAACTGCATCCAATGAAATTTCAAAGAAGTGTAAGTTTCCATTTTTTTCCGCTCCGAACCAAGAAAGCTAGCGTGAAGTTGGCTACTTCGCAGTCCATATATAGTACATATGTCAATGTTTTCTCCATTCTTACCCGGAAAAACTTCTACAACTACATTACCCCCATCTATAAATAAAAAAAAATAGTCCATTTATTAAAAAAACATCAATTTATTGAGTAGTATCTACGAGCAATGATATACCAAAGGAAAATATAAGATTTATGGTTTTCACAAGTTAGAACTTAAAACATAATAAAATTAAATTTTGAATCAAAAGAAACATAACTGGACATTCTTTGTCCATTCAAAGTAATCCATGCGTTATACGCCTTCACAGCAATAAAATTCAAAACAAAAGTTCCTTGAAAACATTCATAAAAAATAAATTAAATCTCAATTCATTCAGCGTAGTTAAACTGAATCTTTCAATCATCCTCTATCATTCGTCGCACAGGATGATTAGTAATCTGTGGAAGCTGTTTCAGACATTCGGCATACGTTGCGCCCGATATCCATAAAGGTGGAGCCATTACCTGCTGCGCTGGATGATAGTACTTAGTTCCACCGAACTGCACATGACTGAGAACATGATTTGTTGCGAATCTGGATTGGGTTAGCGACAGCGGAAGCAGTGTTATTCCAGTATACGGCAAACCATTTTGGCCACAATCGAATTTTGCAACCTCCCAAGGAGTGTAATCTCTTCCTGGAAACGTGACATTGCTACCAGTCGTCAGAAAGCAGAGAGCCAATACGATTTGCGTGTCATTTAAGTTGAATTTTAGTGGCGGCTTGTTTCGATACTTCGGCATGATTGTTCCCAAGATGCGACAAGCGAAAACCCAATCCGACAGATAAGTGTACATTTCATTTACCATGAAACTGTTCTTGTATGCCTGAATCAGTTGTTCTTCGGAGGATTTCGAGAGGAGAGCACATGACCAACTGAGGTCTATGATTTCCATTAGATCGAGGAAATATTCGCCGGGGACGCCATGAGACGCGATGAATGTCATCTGTGGAGTTGGGACCATTATTCCAACTGAAAAATAGATTCATTAGCATATGTGGAAATGTGGAATGCCTATTTCACAAAAAAATGCATAGTTGACGAGTGATTGTATGAACAGCGAATAATTGTCGAGCATTCGCTTTCATAAACTTAGCTTGTTACTAGACAGGATACGTACATATGTAGACAAGTTGATGTAGAATGGGCTGTAATTAAGTGAAATAAAAGCTTATCAGCGGAACACATAGACACATTCCCTGCGCACCAATAGACATAATGTTTCATCTGATGCCCCTAGTCACAAATAATCCCTAAAAAAGTTAGCAAAAAGCGGTCTATCTACCAAGCTAGCTATTAACCTCGATTACCGTTCGTGTTTTTCGTTTTTGTTGATTGTGGTTTTATTCCTCAGATCTATTTTCATAACTTTAGATTTATTTAAGCTTAATACAAGCAATCACTTAAAGCTAAACTTGAAACTTACAAAAGGGAACTTAAATAAGTAATTAAATTACGTTTAGGATAAGCACAGTAATCTTTCTTAGGCACGCTTAGGCCTAAGAGAGATTACAACTGGACTTAGAAGTGTTAAACGAGAGAAGCGAGAGCAAATCGAGTGAAAGCGAAATAAGAACAACAACACTTTAAGTACACAGGCGTACTTTATTGATTGAATATTGTTATCAGCCCAAATAACTCAAGAAGAAACGAGGAAACTTAAGCTACCTCCAAAGCTGCTATGAAAGGATGCCAAAGGAATGGAATACAGAATCAATCTAGAGCGTAATATGCAAACAGCAGGAGAACTGGGTATTGGGGGTATCGAACACTTAATTAAATTATCATATCCGGCATATAGACACCTGCATACAACCAACAGGAAAAATAAGGAGAAAAGGTTTGATAAGGCATGTGAAGCAGCACGGAAAACAACATTTGGATGGCTTAAAGCTTTTCGGAAGTACAACAATTCGTTTTTTAAAAATGTATACAGAGAAACGAACACATTATACAAAAAACTGTGTAAAGAAAAAAAAGTAAGTTCTATGAAACAGAGGCATTAAAACTCACGCATTGCAGAGACTCGAAGGAATTTTGGGTGGCGATAAAAAACTTAAACGGAAAGAAGCTTCAAATTAGTGTTAAGCTCACTACTGATTTATTACAAGCTCACTTTCAGAAACTTTTGAATCGAGTTAATATTACGCCGCCTATGCAGTATGCTGTACCGTCGTACACTAGTGATATATTAGATACTCCCTTTACGCAAGAAGAAGTTAGATGGATAATCAACAAACTTAAGGATGGGAAGGCACCTGGCGCAGATATAATTGGCATCGAATTCTTCAAATATGGTACCGATGAGTTAATCGATGAACTTACAACAGCATTGAACAAAATTGTGGAAACTGGTGATATACCACAACAATTCAAAGAAGCCATTATATACCCGATCCACCAAACGAATCCACCATGCCGGATTTCGAAGCGGATTGATAATATTTTTATCCTACAGAGTATCGCTGGGACATTCCTTGATCACAAAAGGAAACTATGTATTTTTTGTCGACTTCAAGGCAGCCTTCGATACAGTTGACAGAAGAGCTTTATTTTATAAACTGTACAACGCTGGAATGACGTCCAAATTTGGAAAGGTTTTGTAGAGTATCTATGAGGACAATCGATCAGCCGTATGGAACGGAGCTGAAATTTCAGAATGGTTTGAGACAAATATGGGAGTAAAACAAGGATGCCCGCTAAGTCCATATCTTTTTGCCCTATTTATCGACGATCTGATAGACTATCTACCAGGCGGAATAGAATTTGCCGGAACCTTGATTATCACCCCCATTATGGTTAGCGAATCGAACGTTCGACTCAAGTCGACCTGTCCGCGAATTGCTTCTGTCGTGGTATTGCTGTTAGCAAACATTTTCATTCGAATAAAGAATAAGTGCTGACAAAGGAAAAAACAATTAAATGTCATCAGTGAAGTGAATAAAGCGACAGAAGTGATTCGCCGGGAGGTTCGACTTGAGTCGAACGTTCGATTCGCTAACCATAATAGGGGTGTAAAGCCCTTCTTTTTGCAAACGATGTCATCATTTTTGCATATTAACTCGAAACATTGCAACTTATGATTAATCGACTTGAGGAGTACTGCCGGTTGTGGAATCTGACGGTGAATCTGAGCAAGTCAAAAGTAATGATCTTTAATAAAGTGTCTGGTAGAACATTGAGAAGGGAAAAATGGTATTTCGAAAGAGAGCCGATCGAAATAGTGAGAGCTTATAAGTACCTTGGTGTTACGATAACCAGCAATCTGAATAAGGAAAGCCACCTTAGGGATAAACTCATAAAAGCCAAAAGTGCGATAAGTGCAACTTGGAAGAAGTGCTTCTCAAGCAAACTTGTATCACACAGCGTAAAATACAAAGTTTTCGTATCAGTGGCTGAATCGGTGATGATATACGCAGCGCAAACGTGGGGATATGAAAAGTATGCAACTGTGAAAAACTACATGATCACCATTGAAACAGGATTATCACCACTTTTTACTAAGACCCTCAAGCTACACGTGGACTATTTAGTGAGTCTTTGATATGCCAAACGAAAGATTGCCGAAAATCATAGCAAAATATACAATCGAGAGGAGGAATTTATGGTTTGCAAAATTGAAGGAGCTTGCGGACTATTGCGGCCTTAATTTTGGCTTAAACCTGGAAGTGAATAATGGAGGGTTTGTCAGAGATGCGCTGTACAATCTTATCTCGGAAGTTGATGAGAGGTATAGATTAGACTGTATTAACGAAGCAAGGTCCTCTGTCCACAGAGCTATTTACAGCCATCTGCAACACAACTTATGTGAACGGAACTACTTCCACAGCAATAATAGCCAAAAGGTAATTTCTGCTATATTTAAAATGAGGGGTGAGCTGATACAATTGAACTTTATCCCACATCGCGAGGATTTGAGTATTTATTGCAATCTTTGTAATCTGTCCGAGAGGGAAAATATCGTTCATTTCATTGGGAAATGTGCAATCCTTAAAGAGATTAGAAGAGCCTTTCTCGGCAGTGATTCAAAAACTGAGGCGGAAGTATTTGAAATTTCTAAACTGCGGAAGAGATATAAACCTTCCATATAATTTCTACAGTACTGCAATGTCTTATAGAAGCCAAATCTTAGCCGAAGCTTTTTAATACTGTTTATTAAGTTTCTATTCCTATTAATTGCTTAATTATCACTTTTTTTATTATTATTTTGTTTATATCAAATAAAAACTATCCGTTAAAAAAAGAAAACAAAAAATGTCAATCGGGCAGACGGCACAGCCATGCTTTAACGATTTTTGCAAACGATTTTTTTTTGTAAAATGTATTTCAAGATAAAGCAATAAATCTAATCTAATATCGTTATCACTGCAACGATCTGTCGGTGATTGACCCCCCCAAGCAGCTACGGTGTTGGTTTAAATACTTTTGGAGGATCTACCGAAAACAGTTTTTCGGTCAGAAGGAGGAATTAGAGGAATGAAGAGCGTTTCTCAGGGAGGCTCTGCTATTGTGAAAGTCAAAAGCGGTTTGTAGGCGATTAGCTCTGCGGAGCATTCTGGACATTGGTTCATGATATCCATTATAATTAGTGCGGTGAGGAATAAGACGGAAGAGGGATGAAGACCTGAGATTATGTGGGTTGGTGTTAACAGAGATCATATGCAGCAGCGTGGGGCAATTAATGTTACCAGCTAACAACTGATGAACAAACAAGATGTCAGCAACTTCACGACGTTTGTCGAGATATTGTAAATTGATTAGTTTTAAACTGTTCGTGTATGGGGGTAAATTGTAGCTATCAGCCCAAGCAAGACCACGTAAGGCAAAGCGGTTAAACCTATGCTGGACAGCTCCGATTCGCAAGATATGGGTTTCGTAGTATGGTGACCATACCTAGCAGCCATACTTAAGAAGGGGTCTGATGTATACGAATGTTGTATACATCAGACCCCACGCCTCAGTGATACTCAATGGCATAAACTCCAAACAAGCCAGTATGCTGCTCTACGCATTATCACGGGCTGTCACCGCATGTTCCACGAAGATCACCTACGTCAGGAAACAAAGTTGCTCAAAGTCAAAGAGCATAACGAACTTCTATCGAAACAGTCCTTACTGGCTTGCAATCGTCCCGATCACCCAAACCGAGATATACTCAGCCTCCCTACACCTCCGAGGCATGTTCGACCTGACATCCGTTCATACCGTGAAGAGGTTAATAGGTTTATAACCCATACACCACTTGTCCCAGCGTTTCACAAACTGGCTTTGAACTCTATCCACCAACACGCTATCCAATCTGCGCTTGATAACCGCCAGACCAACATTGTGCTAGGCGGCCGTCCTCCACCGATACATCATAGTGAAGAACATCTTCCTAGACGCACCTGATCCACACTTGCCCAACTGCGATCCGGCTGGAGCTCCATGCTAAACAATTATATGCACCGCACTGCGGCAGGTCACCACATAACACCGCCCATTTGTTCAGTTGTCCGTCGCATCCCACAACGCTTACACCAAGATCCTTATGGTCTCACCCAGTCGAAGCTGCCGCTTTCTTGAGCCTCGACCTTACTGATGACAACCCACCTACATCACCTCAACGTTTGAACCATACGAATCAACATAGTTGCTACAACAATAACAAAAACAACAACAACAAGAAGGGGTCTGACGTATGTGATGTACAAGAATTTTGTAACGTAAGGGTTTGAGAATTTCTTAGACCATCGTTTAATGAAACCGAGCGCAGAGTCGGCTCTTCAGAACACGAGTTATTAATAAGTGCTTGGATTTTTTTTTTTTTTTTTATTGAAATTTGCTTTCTGTGCATTTATTTCGCGCAAAAAAGAACGCAGCCGCAGCAGCTCGGGAAATTAACGGTGCTTATGGTTTGAATATGTGTAGCGAGAGTACAGTTCAAAACTGGTTTACCAAGTTCGGCGATAGAAATATGCCCAGAGGTAGACCAGAGGAGGTTATTGATAATGAAGAACTTACAGCACATGTTGAAGAAAATCCAGCTATAGCTGTTCTTAACCTTGCTGCAAAGTTCAAAGTTTCAACTGCAACCATAAATTGTCACCTTTCAGCCACCGAAAAGGTTAAAAAAAAAACCAGAGGCCCCACGCCTTGGTCCTATACTGCTGCATGATAATGCAACACCACATACAGCACAGTCAACGTTACTGAAGCTGGCGGAGTTGGAATATAAAGTTTTGCCCTATTCGCCTATCACCATATTTATCCCCGACCGATTACCACCTTTTCCGAAGTTGGGGCAATCACCTCCAAAATTGACAGTTCATAAGCCCAGATACCATAAAACAGGACTTTGAGGACTACTTGGGCCAAAGGATAAGGACTATTTCAAAAGAGGCATATTTGCTTAAGTGAAACGTTGGAAAAATACCATAGATGTAAATGTAGATTATCATTTGGAATATACTTTGCTAATTTTTGAAACAGCGTTGTTTAACTTTTTACATAATAATCGGCAATTTCATATGTAACGACCTAATACAATCGACATCGTTAATTGACAAAATGAAGATCATTGGACCAATATGGCTGCTTTGAGGGACTGCCGATGTAGCTTTAATAGGATCAGAAATTGAAGATCTGAAGAGGATTTTATACTGGTGTTTTTCCAAGTAAGATTTAATCCATGCGATAAGCCCCGATTGAAAACCAAGAGCTTACATTTTGAGGAGAATGATTGCATGCGAAGTTTTGTCGAAGGCTTTGCTGAAGTCGGTAGCAAGTGGATCGACTTCATTACCATCGTCCAAAACGCACAGAGTGCTAGATACAAACTCGGTAAGGTTGGTGGTTGTTGATCTGCCCTTAAGGAATCCATGCTCGTTCGGTGAAAGGATAGTCTTGCAGTGAAAAAACATTGTGTCATAAAAAATGCTTTCAAAGAGCTTAGGCATGCAGGACAGTTTAGCGATAGGCCGGGATATTTCACTATTACAACCATTTTTACGAGTGGGGATTATGTATGAATTTTTGGAGATTTCAGGGAAAACTCCCTGCGGAATGGATAGTTGGAATAGAGTAGTAAGGGTTTGGACTAAGTAGTTTACGTATTTTATAGCGGGCAGGCCATCAGAGCCGGGGGAGTATTCGTCCTTTAGTTTGTTTGTTAATCTTATCTACTAAGGACGGCGAAGTTATATCAATTGTGATATAAGGAGGTTTGGGGATAATTGTCTAAGTAGCGGAAGTAGTTATGATCAGGTTGAGTAATGTGATCCGTAAATGATTGACTGGAAAAATGAGCGAACAGGTTTGCGATTGTTTTAGGGTATGGCGAAGATTTATTAGCAAATTTCAAAGTACATATTGTAGATGGATAACTATCAGATTTACGTTTGCCATTAATGAACTGGTAAAAACGTTTGGGGTCATTGAGATAGTGTGGATTCCATTCTGCCAAGATATTCGATATAAAGATATTTACAAAATTCAGAGAATTGGGAGTAGACGTTTTGGTAATGGGACAAATCAGTCAGATCGAGATTTGAGGAATGCTTGCTGTATTTTGTTTCTTTTGTTACGAAGTAATCGTAGCTCTTTATTATACCATGGCGGGCTGACGTTAAGTTCTTCTGAGGCACAAAAGGAACTGATTGAATGAGGCAGATGAAAATTTGGTCGTAAAAATACGCTAGAGCATTGTCGATGCTGTCAACTTGGATAGGACTAAAGTTAACGCTACTGAGAAGATTATTAAGTTTAGCGAAATCTGCTTTACGAAAATTAAAGCTACATGAGGTGTCACAGTGAGGAATTGTACTTAAGTTGTCGTACGAAATCTTAAGGAAAGAGGTGAGTGGAAGCGGTCTAATGTGGAGAGAAGATGGTTGTTTGCAGTAACGATGCAAATGGCGGCATCGGTTAAGAAGATTAGGTCTAGTTGTCTACCAGTGGGCGCCGTAGCATAAGTGGTTAGTGTGCCGGTTCCAAGTTCGAATCCCAGAAAATACCAAAAAGTTTTTTCACGGTCCCACCTCTCGCGAGCGTCTGACAAACATCCGAGAGTATTGTTGTCACGAAAAAGCTTCTCAAATCGCCGTTCGGAATCGGCATTAAACTGTAGGTCGGTGTATAACGCACACAACATGAGTGCTTGCGAGAAGCTAGGCCCTGGCACTTTAAAGAGCTGTTGCGCCAAATATTTGTCTTTGTTGTCTACCTAAGTTGTTCGTAATGCCAATTATTTGGAAAAGGCCGGAATCAGGGAGACAATCAGTGAATAGGATTTCCTTTTCGGGGGTATGGTTTGCAGCAACAAAATGGAACTCATCTTCTGACTGGGCCCATTGGAGATGGGGAAGATTAAAGTCTCCCATAATCATGACGTCGTCGGAGGGATCTACAATACCACATAGGGAGTCGATTGCATCTAGGCAAGCTGATAGGCTTGGATTGGACGAGAAGGGCGAATGTAGCAACACAGTATGTAGAGGTTACGCCATGGGTAGGTGATTTTAACGCAAATATATTCGAACTCAGCTGCAGCAAAGGATTTAACGATATCAAAGGAAATCTGAAAACAGGGACTGCACCCCACCGAGACTTGAGAGCTTCTAAGCTAGATCAGAGGCCGATTGTGCTTAAGCGATGTGACCCGCCTAGTCTTTTTAATAAGCTGACGATTACCGATAGCAAGGTTCATTATGAGAAGGAAAACATCAACCATACTAACTCGTCAAACAAGTCGACCGTTAACTTTAAAAAAAAAAAAAAAAAAAATGAAATGAGTTTCAGCGTTCTCTACTACGTCAACTATGATCATTTTTTATGAAACAGGCCCATGGAAACCTACGCAAGTGGGCGATATCCTTCTGCGCGTAGAACACGTAATTACAATCGGGGAACCCACCGATTTTATCGATTAGCGAGACCACCACCTCACACAGACGGGAGTGGATGTCAACCAGTTCTCTGCAGTGTAGAGCGACGGTTATAAATCGAAGTGGCACTTCTTGGTTACGCAACAGCACTGCTGCGTACTGAATGCCTTCTACCTCGAAGAATGTCCCAAATATGATCACTGGAATGCCCCACATGTTGGCAATGCACTTTAAGCGGAGAAGAGTATCGAAGTCAGTGTTGCGCATGCGGTGGAGAGATTGTCTGAATGGAATTAACGAATGCAAGCAAAACGATTAGAAACAAATACTTACTGCGCCGATGGCTTAGCCCATTCGATAATGAATCGGGAATCGGCCAGAACTGCTCCCTGCATCTCCCGCAGAACGGTTTCAGCTGCCTCGCGGCTGGTAAAGTCGACAAAGGCGTTCGTTCGAACTTTAGAGATCTTGCGAATGCTTGTCCGTGGGACGTAAGTCACCATAAGGTCGATGAGGTCCCGGTTGTTCAGCTTTAGGTCCACGTTACGTACGAACAGGGTTTTGTTCTGAAAAAAATAGACACGTCAACCCACCCTGCGACTCCAGATTTCCCCCCTTACCGATACCGAGTTATCAATGCACTCGGTGTTGGCCCAGACGACTTTCAAATCCTGCCCCCAGAGTCGGATGATCCCTGGGCAAGTGTTCTTCTTCGCCTCCAGTGCTTCATTATGCGTCGCAAAGTTGACGAAGACATATCCCACGTTGCCATCGCGTCTATTCAGCGGACCCTTTGAGTATATCCGCTGCATCGAGGGGAACACCGTCCGCAACTTCTGCTCGATCTCCTCCTCAGTGAGGTGCCTTGGGATGTTGCTGACAAAGAGACGACACTTCTCGCACGAGTTCACAATGTCCAGCGTCTTCAGCGGCTCGATGAAGTAGTGATTGAGGACCTCCATGGCACAGCCGGCGTCTTCCTCGTTTGTGTACCGGACATAGGCGTATCCTCGGATACCCTGGACAAAGTCAATTGGAACCCGAAACTGGTAGATCTTCCCGAATCGGAGGAATGGCTCCAGGAGCTTCTGCTCGCCCGTGTTTTTCGGGATACGACGAATGTATAGTTCACATGCGCTTGTTGGGGCTGGTCCCACCCAGTCCTCGGGTGGACCGAATACTTTGCGTCCGTTGGTCTGCATCAGAGAGTAAACCACTGTGGAGCACTCTATACTAGTGGTCGGCAGTGGTATTTGCTGCATTTGGTTAAGCTCCGGTTCGAAGCTTGCGACTTGGTAGTCCATTTGCGCGTCGAATCGCGGCCGTATGTGGCTGAACAGTGATTTCTGGAAAAACAGGGAATGACGGTTCGCAGACGTTGTGTTTCAAATGTCCGGGACAAAACTTCCGTTATCTGGAACACAGTGATGCCAATTTTTTTGTCGAAAATCGGGACTATTGGGGAATAACGAAATTGTACTAGAGTGCTGGTTGAAATAGACGTTACTATTCAAATAGTAGGAAACATCTTCTATTAAATTTGTAACTGCTGTTTAAATTCAGTGGTTTTACTTGTGAGTGTGCACACTTTTACAGCAAACATTTTCGAGAATACTTGCATGCCAGCTTCAGAATATTTGGAGAAGAAATGTAATTCTCTATTTCCCTTGTGAGTTTCCTTCCTTAGAGAGCCACGATCGATGTCCGAAATTGTCTACTTCTTTCATACTTGCTCATTATAACCTCAGCAACAAAGCAGCAAATAGTGTGATTATGCTATTCCGTTTCCGCACTGTGTCTAGGTTTTTCCGCTTTTGGTTTAAATCATATGTTTCTCTACTACCAGCACAACAGCAAGAAATAAAATATGACCACCACATGCTTGTTCAATATTGCTTGCCCAGTTAGACCCAGTTTATATGATCATGTCGTGTGTACACATTGCAGTGCTCACTACTGCACTACTTGCCGAAGTTTCGGGGTGGCATAAGTGAATTGAAACAGTTGTGTATCGGACAGCGTTCTCTCATCGAAATATTTATATCATTCCTCGATCCTCACTACTCCACGATCGAACTAATATTGATAAAATGGAGTAGAAAGGAACTCTTCCAGTGTGGAACATTACTCTCTCTTTACCCCTCACTCTTCTCACCAACATACTGTCGGCATAGAAAAGTTATGATTAGTCATCTAAACAGACTCTTACAATCTAATCACGATTTTAGACTACTTTTAGATGGAGCGTGTTTAGAAGATTACTCTCCACTATGTAGTGTGCAGTCATGACGTGAGTACATACTGTGGTGCTCACTTGTGCACTACTTTGCTAAAGTTTAGGGGTGGAATAAGTGAACTGAAACAGTTGTTTATCGAACAGCGTTCTTTCGTTCAAATAAACATATCAAGCCGCGTTCCTCATTACTCCTCGATCGAAATAATAATGATAAAATGGAATAGAAACGGAATACTTCAGGCGTGGAACTAGACTACTCATCGCGATTTGTATGATGAAAGAAAGATAATAGATAAAGCTCGGAGAGTATTCCATTTAAATATCCATATCTGGACTACTACTACTAGCGAGTGTAAGAGAAATAGGTAATTGATTCTAAAATGAATGCCTGGCAATACCCATTCTAAGTAAAAGATAAGGTTGGCAACAAATACATTCAAACGTTTCTTATAGTTGTAGTCCTGTAGTGTAAGAGGGAGATGTAGTCCGTAGTTTGTTCAGTTTCATAGAACCTTTTAAAGTTGTAGTAATTGTGTTTAGGCAGTAAAGAAAAACAAAAGATAATAATAATCATGTGAATAAGATCACTGAGTTACCCAGGGTATTAGTTTTAGAGTATTATATGTTTAATGGTTAAAAGTATTTAGAAAATAGTAGTTGAGAATATATAAGTACTTTGTAGAAGTTATGGATTTTGTACGTGGAAAGAAAAGGCATGTGTTGCGAGTTGTTTTCTCTTTCCTCCTTGTGTGCGAGAGGCGTGTGATTAGTGCTACCGGTTCCCCTGCGAACAATTTGTTCAACGGCGTGTGTGGTGGACTAAAACCGGCTCCTCTTGTACACGGGCGAGTGTGTGTGTAGAATCAACTGCGCTGATTCCCCTAAATTCCTATGAATTGTGATATTGCCATGTGTTGGTTGGGTGGCCAGTTCCCCTGAGCATATGAAATGTGATGGTGTGTGAGTGTGTGAGTGCCTTCTTGGTTCCGCTTTATCGCAATCTCTATAAGTACTTTACGCACATTTGATTCGGGTTGTTGTATTTTAGTAGTATGTGTGTGGGAAGAAGAGGCGTGTGTTGCGGGTTGTTTTCTCTGTCCTGCTTGTGCGCGATAAGCGTGTGGCTAGTGCTACCGGTTCCCCTGCGAACAGTTTGTTCAACGGCATGTGAGGTAGACTAACTGGTTCCTCTCGTACACGGGTGAGTGAGTGTGCAGAATCAACTGCACTGGTTCCCCTCAATTCCCATGGATTGTGATATTGCGGTGTGTTGGTTGAGTGGCCAGTTCCCTTGAGCATATGAAATGTGATGGCGTGTGAGGCGCCTTCCTGGTTCCGCTTTATCGCAATCGTTAGAAGTAGTTGTACACATGTGTTGTAGATTGTGATATTGCCGTGTGTTGGATGAGTGGCCAGTTCCCCTGATCATATAAGATGTGATGGCGTGTGAGGCGCCTTACTGGTTCTGCTTTATCCCAATCGTTAGAAGTAGTTGCACACATGTGTTGTAGATTGTGATATTGCCGTGTGTTGGTTGAGCGGCCAGTTCTCCTGATCATATAAGATGTGACGGCGTGTGAGGCGCCTTCCTGGTTCCGCTTTATCGCAATCGTTAGAAGTAGTTGCACACATGTGTTGTAGATCGTGATATTGCCGTGTGTTGGTTGAGTGGCCAGTTTCCCTGATCATATAAGATGTGACGGCGTGTGAGGCGCCTTCCTGGTTCCGCTTTATCACAATCGCTAGAAGTAGTTACGTATATTGGCTTAGTGCTGTTATATTGCTTAGTGTTGGTGTAGGAACGTTTTTTCTGAACACATAAGATGGAAGGCCGTGCGATTTGCCATACATTATTTCTAGGTTGTATTGTGTTGTCTCCATTCTTCCTTGGGTGACTCACAGAATTTTTGTCTAACTTTGTCGTTTCAGGATCGGAGTTGCCAGAACCACAGCGGCCAGAAAAAGAATTGCCAGTATTATTTTATATTAAATAATAATAATAAAAAAAAAAAATAAAAATTAATTACTGTATTACAATATTTTTTTATTTTAAAAGTTTTTTTTACTGATTCTTATACGAGGCAGTAAAAAGGTAACCTTAGGAGTTTATGAATAACATGCAACTGCTTACGACGTTGTGAAAAATCGTCATCTATTCACGGTCTTAAGTAATCTAAAGTGAAATTTTGCTGTAACTTTATATGTGTTATGTGCGGTGGGTTTTGTTGAGCATTATATATGAAGAACTTGACTCATTTGTATGTTTCTTCACATTTTCAGACGTAAGTCATTGGGTTTCGTCTACAATTGGCTTAATGACTTTAGGATCTTAAACGTAAATCTTTCTAAATGATCACTGCTCTCGCTCACTGTTCTACTTCCAGAAAGAGTAGAAGTTTCTGTTGGCAGGTCTATTGATCAGTATTTGCCATTGACGATTGGAAACGTTGTTCTACTATACAGAGTGGAGATAAAAACAAATGAGATAGTACCATAGAAACATGAAATTTGTGTGGATTTCAGTGAGATATAAGGAAATTAAATGCGAGGTAAATTTTATAAATGACAAAAATAATCAAATGTTGAAAAATGTAGTTGGATTGGAAAGTAAAGTGTTACCTTAAGGTCTATTCACAGTTCTGCGACCTGTGCACAAGCGAATATTCGCCAATTTTGATATTTCATTCACAACAACTTTGATATCTGGTCGCAGCAATCTGCAAAATTTAGTTGTCATTCATTTTGTGACTAGCTGGTCTAACAGCAATGTAACTGTGAAAATGCTGCTCAATTTCGTGAAGCGGTTTTTGTGAGATGAGTGTTTAAACAGTTTTACACTTCCAATTTTATTATATGTATAGATGGATTTTAAATATGTTGTAGGAACCCCACAGGTGGACCAGTAGAAATGCGATTATGTGGGAGGGTTATGATGCCGTGTTTTCGGATCATAACCTCGCTGATAAAAGGAAGAAGAAGAAGTAGAAGTAGGAACCATTTCATTTCTCGGGATAAGAAGTACTACAAACTTTGACCTTGGATAAAATCTATCACTGTGCCAAGTTTCACCAAAATCCGTGCAGTAGTTTCTAAGTAATACGTGCACAGAAAGACAAAACATTCGTCCCTCTACAGTTTTTTTTATATGCATATAGAAGATGTAGACAGAGATATACAGCAATATTTTCCTTGGAAATACTTAAAAAGAAACTTACTTACTTAGGTGGCGCTACAGTCCGGGGTGGACCTGGGCCTCAGCCAACCAATAACACTTAGTGCTCTTCAATAAAATCAAAAGTTCTCTTAGTTTGGGAAATAGACTACAGAAAGAACTATGTTAGTGTCAGTTTCAATGAATAACATCTTAAATGCATCAATTGTCAATGCGTCACATCCAGTGACTAAAAATTAAAATAAAAATAACAAAATTTACGGAAAAGTTAGAAAAAACGAAAACAAAAAAAGAAAGAGGCGCACAATTTTGAAATGCGTTTCGCTCTTGATCGAAAACGACACTCAACATTTTTTTCCCCCGTTTTGGCAATTTTCATTAGTATGGATCATTTTGAGATTTATATCCCAAAACTTTGGTAACAAGCATGCATATATCCTTTTTGGATGTGAAGTTTTAACTGATAAGCACATATATGTCCAATTTGCGATACAAGTAACGTTTCTGAGACATTGGCCATTGTCATCTATATAAACGACGGTACTTTTATGGTCAAAGACTTAAGATGAGCAGTCTTATTAGTAAACTTTTTTGGCGTTTATTATTGGTTGCATTAACTATCTTAATATCTAAGTTTTATAAATGTTTGGCTGAATTATTTGCGTAATAATTCTGTGCATCTGTACTTCGGCCCACAATTCCAAAGGTTGGATGGAATTATTTCATATCCGGGGCGTATCCTCTATTTTGTCCCCGCTCAGCAATAATTGATTTATTCGAAACACTTCCGGCAATATTATTCATTCCGTAAATTTACATCTGGGTTAAGCTGAGTTTAACCCGAAAATTAAACCCAACTCCATAATATTCACTCGTTAAACCCGAACCTAAACCCATTAGTATAAAGCTGGTTGGCGTTTAACGCGATCAAATTTAAACTGCCTTCCGAAGACCAGTTTAAGTACTTTAACTCGGATTAAAACACAGTTTCATAATATTGGCTCGTTTTGTTCGAGTCAGATTTGACATTTCTTTGTTCGCAGGAGGCAGGAAAAATGAAATAAATATAATTTCATTTGTGAAATTGATGAAATGTCGATATGTCCATCGTCAGAAGACGAATTTCCGGGCAGGGTATGGCCATTTTATCATTAAATGAGGCTGTTGTTGCCACTGTTAGGGCAGGGGTCGACAATATAGGAGAATAAATTCGATGTCTGACTTGTTGTTGGCGTTGATGTCGTCTCATCGACTAGAGGTGACACTCTGTCGCTGTCAAAATTTGACAATACGTAGGTTTAAAACGGTTTCATAGCGAGCTTAAACTGTTTTAAATCTGGGTTAAATGCATCTTTAATCCACAGAGTTTAAAGCATGTTTTTGACTGAATATTATGAATATAGGTTTAAAAAGTGCGGATTAAATAGTCAGGTTTAAAATTCACTTTAACCTGCTTTAGGTAGGTAAATAGGAGTGGTTGTGTCAGCAAACCATGCCGACACTTAATTAGCGCAGAAGCGCCGTTTTATTACCACAACTCAAGTGACCTAAACGGATGTAACAAGGACGTAAACTACTAGGGAGAAGAAGAAGAAAAAGGGGGTAAGGATTATTCAAATCCACCCTGTTACATGGAGGAAGCTGATAATATCCCAATGCTAATCTCCGCTAGCTCTATAAGGTAGTTGGAAAAGAGTTTGCCTAAGGTGCGGCCTTGCCTAAAGCCGGACACTTGCAGAGGAGGTGTAAGGTTGTTTCTATCTCATCAGCAGTATTGCAGCTGCGACAGTGTGCATTAAATGCAATGCCTATTCTGGCCGCATGAACCCCGATGGGCCAGTGGCCAGTACTAACTGCCAGAATTCTTGCAATATCTGCACGGTTTCTGTTTAGTAGATCTTGCGTTCTTTTCCGGGAGTATTTGGGCCACATCTGCCTGGAGATGACACAGTTCCGCACCCCCTGCCATCTACTTTCCGCCTTTAGCAGATAGTGCGCGAATATTCTTCCCTTAAGGACCCCCAACGGGACGTTCACCTCCTTTGCTAGGGAAGCTTCAAGGGCAAATCCTTGCCTCGCGGGTTCATCAGCTTGCTCATTCTCCTCAATGTTGCTGTGACTCGGAACCAAAAGGAGACAGATCGTTAGCTGGTGACCAAGCGAGGCGAGTTCTTTTTTGTACTGTTCTACTAGCCTTGGCGATGTAGTGGCAGACACTATAGCCTTGATAGCCGCCTGGCTGTCAATGAGCAGGCCTCACGTACAGCAAAAACTTCCGCCTGGAAGACACTGCACGAGTCAGGAAGCCGGTACGACCTGGAAATATTAAGGGAATCCGAGAATATCCCCGCCCCTACCCCGCAGTTCATTTTTGAAGCGTGGGTGAAAATTCTTGATTCGTCAGTGATTTATCAGTACGCCAGCTTCCCATTCCGCCCTGGTTGGGAATCTGACCGTGACGTCATTTCTAAAGTTCACTGTGGGAGTTATGTAGTCGGTCATATTAGCTACAAGATCCTGCGGTAGCAAATTCAAGATACTGCTGTGACCATACGGATTGGTGCACCAGCAACCCGTTTCCCTTAGCCTGACCGCACTACATGATGATAGCTGCATAATGTGAAGATCGAGTGGTAAAAGGTGCAGAATAACGTTCAAGGCATCGGTTGGACATGTCCTCATGGCACCCGTTGCGCCTATAGCCGTAGTTCTATGTACCCTGTTTGATGTTATAAGCTTTTCTTAGCGCAGGCCGCCAGACTAGCGATCCATAGGAAAGAATAGGACGCACCACGGCAGTGTACATCCATAAGACCATCTTCGGGCGAAGTCCCCACTTCTTGCCAAAGGTCTTGCTGTAGGCATAGAAAGCCACACAGGCCTTCTTTACCCGTTGCTCAATATTAAGCTTTCAGCTTAGTTTTGGATCAAGTACCACGCCTAGGTACTTGGCACTGGAGGATAGGGAGAGTAGATGATTAAACCTGCTTTACACCCGGAGTGAATAATGTGACCGTTAAAGTTTCTATAGTTCTACAGACGTTAAGCTGTACATTTTTTGGTGACTGATGGTGATTTATGTCAAGTATAAATTTTCAAGAAAATAATGTATCATAGCACAGTGAAAGAAAAGGACATATGGTATTCAGATATATTTGAAATTTATTCAATTGAATAAATGTAGACATCTAAAACCGGTATTTGTCGGTATTTCATTTCAGTTTAGGAAAATGAAATTAAACTTCTCAAAGCAAAAACGTTTTTGTTCTAAAAAGGAAGAGAATAAAATATATTTCGTTTTTAGTCTCTGCATCACATTTCAAATGATTTGATTAATTTTGTTGAAACTATAAAACTGAATGGAGCATAATTTACCATCTTAACACTTACCCTTACGCAAGCCAAGATACAAACCAACTCGCTCTTTTTTTTTTTTGATCATCCCATAAAATCATATACCAGACTTGTGTGTCCTCGCTACTGTCGCGACACTATCTACTCCCTGCCATGGGCCTAGGAAGGGGCCATTCCTTGGAAAACCCTCGACGCGACAGTTGTTCCTTTGTAACGTATATTAACTGCGACGCGCATGAGATTTGTTATTTCGATTTGTGTTGTTCAAATTGCGATCGTTATTCAGTTGCTTGGAGTTAAAAATATTATCAATGGTCAGTCACGATCGTAACAGTGGCACCATGGTCCAAAAGATCGGCAGTAAAGTGTACGGCCCCCCGGACGATTGGCAGTATGCGCCACCCTCGTACCACTGTGAATTGTATATCAAAAATCTGCCCAAAGACCTGAATGAAGAAGCGTTCTTGACGCTGCTGAAGCGGTTCGGTATCGTTTACCAGTTCCGCTTAATGACGGATTCCGCGAAATTGTCACGGGGTTACGCCTTCGTCCGATACACCATCGAACTAGACGCTCTGGCGGCTATGGAGTTACTTAATCGGTATTTTCTTCCCAACGGTAAGCGGTTGAGTGCGTGCAAAAGCTTGGACAAGCGGTCGCTTTACGTGGCTAATTTACCTAAGGACGTGTTGTACAAGGACCTCTATGAGGGATTCGTACAGGTGTTTCCCCGGATGCGGAAATTGGTTCTGCGTAGTGATGGTAAGATCCAAAATCGTGGGTTTGGCTTTATTGAGTTTGGTACTCACGAGGACGCTCTGGAGGCGAAAAGGAGATCGACGCAAGAAGGAATAAAACTCTGGGGGATCACTCTAAAAATCGTTTGGGCACAGATGCAGCCGACGGCAGTCGTTAATTCGGTAAGCGATTCGTAAGTTTGTTACTTGATTTTAAGGAAAAGAAGGGGAAAGTGGTTTTGAATCTTATTACAGTGGACGCTCGATATAGTGAACATCGATATAGTGAACACACAATATTTTATTCAGGCTATTCTAAATAGTGAACAAAAAAAATTTCGCTACAGTGAACTTAAGTTTTTTTATTTTCTTAGAACCTTACTGCATGCAAAAAACAGCTAAAATTCATTAGTGCCATGCAGTCGCCAGTAAGGCCCGCTGGGAAGTACATATGTACGCTCATAGATATGCATACCCATATACAATCGTCCAAATTTACCATTTGTTCTAATCATCGTGTTGTGCGATGCTATGGTACGCAGTTTGGGGTTATTTGTAGTATAAATGCAAACTGCCTGTTGCTTGTTTTTGTTAAAAATAAAATATTCCGTTCAATAAATATTGGCTGGTTTTTTAGTAATTGCAAAAAAAAAAATTCTAATTACAGTAAACTCTCGATAATTCGAATTTCATTGGAGCAGGGAAAAACTTTGAACAAAAGAAAAAGATTTTTAGAAAACTTAACTTTATTTTGTAAAGAAATTATAATTTTTTGTATACGAATTAGAAAATCTGTAATTTTCTTTTGAGTAAGCGACTGCAAACGACCTCGGTCTAGGGTCTTTTCGATCGTGATTAAAGCTGAAAAAAAAGTCATCGTTGACATCTGTCCTCTCTATAAGTTCGGTTAGAATGCAAAAATTGTAAACTCTACCGTAAACCATCTGAACACCTTTTCGTTCAATGAATACATAGGGCACAATTCCCGTGCAGGGACGGGTTAAGAATATCACTATTATTGCAAAACTGTATCATTATGATAATACTTTCAAAAAGGAAAGGCACTACCCCGCCAGGCACTACCACTGCTGTGCATGGTACTGACCCTGCACCGAGCAGAAATGTTCGGGTCAGAGCTATACGGATTCCGGGGGCTAGCAACATAATGAAACAGTTTGGACGCAATTTACGGGTCGCGAGTTGGAACGTTGGAAGCATGACCGGTCGAAGTTACGAGCTGGAAGAGATGATGAATAGAAGGCGGGTGGACATCTTGTGTGTCCAAGAGACGAAATGGAAAAACACCGGGAATCGGGCGCGTTTCTTGGACGTTAGGACAAAAGATTACAAGATGTTCTACTATGGAACGGAAAAGGCTAGGAACGGAATCGGTATCATCCTTGCGGCAGAGCTACTTGGAAACGTCTTGAGCGTTTCGAAGTCCAGCGACCGTTTGATGTCTCTCAAACTAGTAATACAAGGAGAGGTGTGGAATATTGTCAGTGCATATGCTCCCCACGATGGGTAAAATCAGAGAGATAAAGATGCATTTTGGCTAGATTTCCACAATCTCCTTAAGGACATCCCAAAGGAAGAATTTCTGTTTGTTGGAGGAGATTTGAATGGACATGTCGGGAAATCAAACGAAGACTATGAAGACTGCCATGGAGGACTAGGATATGGCACGAGGAACCTTCCTGGTGAAGACATCCTAAGCATGTGCAAATCACACGGTCTTATCGTGTTAAATACCATGTTCATCAAACAAAGCCGACACCTGATCACTTACAGCAGTGGTGGAGATGAAACTCAGATTGACTACCATTTGGTAGACAGTTTCATGAAGCCTCGGGTAAAAGATTGCAAAGTGATCCTGGGAGAGGCAATCGCTCGGCAACACCGTCTCCTGCTAACAGAAATTTTTATGAAAACACCAAAGAAAAGCAAACAAACAAGAATCTCTGAGAAAATCAAGTGGTACAATCTGGACAAAGAAAAAGGCGAGGCTTTTGTTTTCGTAATGAAAAATTACCTCTCTCACACCATTAACGGAGCTGAGGATGAAGAGTGCAGAGCACAAAATATGTGGGATTCCCTACAGTGAACTTGCTTAAAGAAGGCCAAATCACTGCTAGGAGCTTCAGAAGGCCACCATCAACACGCCAAAGAAACATGGTGGTGGAGTGATGAAGCTAAGAAAGTGATAAATGAGAAGAAAGCGGTTTTCAAAGCTTGGTCAAAGTGCCCCTCTAATAATAGTGACGAAAAAGCTCGCCTCGAAATGGAATATAGATGCTGCAAGAAAAAAGCGAAGAAGAAGTGCGCCAAGCTTCAAGCATAGAGTACGGAGGGCCTGTATCGGGAGCTGGAGAAAATATTTTCCCCCGTTGCTGATGCAAACCAGGCTATCCAGGAGCTGCGAAGACACAATATGAACAAGAGCGCCACTATCTTCAAAATAGCCGCCCAAAGAAGGAACAATGCTCAGGAGATTCGTTCGCCAAAGTTCATTAGCAATGCTCATGGCCAGCTTCTTGTGGATGACGACAAAATTCTGCAGAGGTGGCGACAGTATTGTGAAGAGCTTTTAAATGAACAGTTTCCCCGGCTATACTTTCCAAGAGCCACCCCTAACTGTGAAGAAATACTCGACATTACAGTCGAAGAAGTTAGTGAGGCGGTCAAATACTCCAAAAAACGAAAAGCGGTTGGGCCAGACGAAATACCCTCTGAGTTCTGGAAAAAGATGGGAGACATCGGGTTCAGATGGCTCAGAATTCTTATCTCCAAATTCGTGAGAGGTGATCCAATGCCGAATCAATGGAGGGAAAGTTACCTCCTCCCTGTATACAAAGGGAAGGGTGATACGCGAAACTGTGATAACTACCGTTCGATCAAGCTGATGTCACACACCATGAAGATCGTTGAGCGGGTATTAGGCGACCGACTGCGAAAAATAATACGGTTATCTGATGATCAGTGCGGGTTTGTCGCGGGTAAATCAACCACAGATGCAATCCAAAGTATAAGGATCATAATGGAAAAACATCGTGATTCCTTAAGGGATTTGCATATTGTATTGGTTGACTTTGAAAAGGCATTCGACAGACAACCACGAGATCTGATATGGGTGGCGCTAAGACATCGAGGGGTTCCAGAAACCTATGTACAGATGATCATGGACATGTACGAAAGAGCAAAGACAAGAGTAAGATGTCCCGCTGGAGTAACCGAAGAGTTCCCAATCAAAGTCGGGGTGCACCAGGGAAGCGTTTTAAGTCCTTTGCTCTTTATTACAGTTCTTGATTATCTGCTTGAAGGTAAAGTGATGGAGCCCAAGGTACATCAGTTATTCTTTGCTGACGATGGAGCCATCATAAGTGAGGATCCTACATCCCTGCAACGAGCACTTGATGTGTGGGTGGACGTTTTGGAGGGAAATGGTTATCGCATTAGTTCAAAAAAGACAGAGTACTTGTGCTGCCCGTACTCTGATCCACTCAGGCCTATTCCAGACATTTATTTGAATGGAACAGTGCTTCCCAAGTGCGAAAAGTTCAAATATCTGGGATCTATGATCAATAGCAAAGCAACTTGTGATGAAGTGGCGTGAAAACTCCGCTATCTTCTGTGACAGAAAAATGCCCCCTAAGTTGAAAGGAAGGCTCTACACCGCAGTTGTACGTCCAGCGCTCACATACGGTTCACAATGTTGGACGATGTACAAAAAGTATGAGAGTAAATTAACGGCAGCTGAGATGAAGATGCTTCGCATGACAGCAGGAGTGACCAAGCTTGATCGAATAAGAAGTTCGAAGATCCCAGGAAGCTTTCACATCAAGGAAACCATCGTACACAAATTAGAGCGCGACCGGCTCAGTTGGTATTGCCACGTTCAAAGAAGAGATCGTTTGAACCCTGTTAAAAAGGCAATATCTATGCACGTTCCAAAGACATCGCGATGTAGGAAAGGCAGGCCTATAAACGCCTGGATCAGACAAATGCGACGACATCGGCATTTCATTGGCCTCAGTAACCGAGTGATCCAAAATCGGCAGGCCTGCCGATATTTTCTAAGGTCAAATAGGCGAACCCCACAGGCGGATCAGTAGAAATGCAGTGAAGTGGGAGGGCTGTGATCCCTTGTTTTCGGATCATAGCCTCGCTGATAAAAGGAAGAAGAAGAAGAAGAATACACAGGGCACAAGTTTTCATTGCATACGCACTTCAACGAACAGTGCAGCACAAGAATAAGTTCGAATTAACGAAGAGGACAAATTGCATAGGTTTTCTTCGAATAATAGAGGTTTTCTCATTGGACTTAGGCAGTACTTCTATTTATAGAGGTTTTCGAATTATAGAGGGTCAAATTATCAAGAGTTCACTGCATATTCTATGTTCGATGTATTGCTTGTAAAAACATACACATTTTGATGAAATTTGCTCAAGGAGTCCACGCTCGTTACAGTGAACAATCTCGTTCCAGTGAACAGGCCCGGTTTTTATTAGTTCACTATATCGAGCGTCTACTGTATTTCATTGTGTGTGTCTAGGGTTGCCAACTATTCGCCATACAAAAATACAAGCCTCTTTATAATTCAGTTGTTGTGTCTATATATGCAGTAATCGTGTGAGATATTGAAATATAAAAACTGTTTGACGGTGTGACCCCGTGAATATGGAAGATGAACAATACATAAATTTAGCCGTATGACCGTGTGAGAAGTATAAATTTTACCACAAGACTGTATGTGACATGAAGATTGCAATTCTTACAAGGTCACACTCTTAAATTCGTGCATTCTGCCTAGGCTGCGACATGGCCAAATTTCTATCTCTACTTCTCACGCAATCAAATCATTGCCTTTCGCTCCTGATACGGTTATACGGTTACATGTTTACACTGTACACAGACTAGACAACTTATTTTCTAATTTGGGAGGTATGAGGTGTCCCATATATGGGATAAAGCACCAGAAGGGATTATTTATTATTTTTTTTAGCACATCAGAAGAATGTTTTGCTGTAATGGTTTAAAGAGTAAAAAATAACAAATGTAATACTTCGTAAAGCTTCTATTTATATTAAAATAATACAAACGACTACAGATTAGAAACTAGGTTTTTTTTTTTTATAAAGTATGGTATGCCAAAAAACAATTTCGTTCACGGTTCAGGCATAAATATATCTTGCATTTCTCGCCTAAAATAAATGACTTGTATTCACAGCCGGCTTTCTTACATCTTCCAGCTGATTTAGCACTGCTAAATAGAGGAAAATGGCCGATTTGGTCGAGCCGTACATTAGCGTGTCCCGTCGTTGTATGAAGAAAAAAAAATTCTCGAATTTTTTGTCGAAAGGGGTATCAAAAGTTGCGTATTAACGAGTATATTCTGAATATGTACTTACTTTTTGATTTGGACATGACTTTTGGGGCTCTACCGAGGCTTAAATATATTAAAAGAAAGTAAAAAACTATATTTTTTTTCCTTTTTTTTTTTATTTTATTCTATTATTTTAATATATTGATTTGATTTATTAAATTAAAGTTAAGGTTAAGTTTATGTTTTACTCCTTGTCCTTGAAAAAAATAAAATAAATTCATGAAAGGACTTAAAAAAAAAACATATTTTCATTGAAAATTGACCCTTAAAATTAAAAGAAGGCATTTTGCTTCGTGATTCTATTTTATTTCTTATAAGTCCTTCCCTCGACTTTGCTCCGATAACACATTGGCTTGCTTCGGTCACAGATTTAAAGCATCTTTCGACAGGTTGCGTGTGACAAGGAAATTCCGGTATATTCGGTTTGATGTTGGGTTTGCCTCGCTTTTATAATTCGTTTTAGAGCAAGCTCTTTGACATAAACCCTTTTGTCGAAGAGCATTGTCGCTAAAATGTATTCAGGATGTGCGAAAAAAGCGTTTCTCTCAATGACAGGATCAACGATTGATTTTAAGTTGCCTGGCAACCATCTTGAAAAGAGATGAGTAGAGAAACATGTTGCGGGCCATCTATCAATAACGGTTTGTTTTTTTTTTTATCGAAAACCACGCGTACACTTTCATTATATACTCCACAAGAATTTTAAGATTTTTAGATGGGTTACTTGAACTAATGTAAAGTCAAAGTATTCTATTTGCAGTTGTGACCCATCTTGAATGTGCCATTTTCCCAGGCTGTCGATTTGCTAGTCCGGGAGAACAGTAACCTGTTTTTATAGCTTGACACATTTCGAAAATATATTTTTGTTCTGTACTCAATTGATCAACGATTTTTTGCTCGACTGGTACATTTCCGGTCACAGGTGAAAATTGACCAACATCAGTTAGTTCGCAATCGGTTAGTAACTTACCGATAGGGCCAGAATATTCACGAGGGCCCGAAGTAGATCCATTTAATTTCGTGAAGAGATGTCGTAGTGGCAATTCATTCGCATGAAGTAAGCATATTGCCCACTGTAATGGTCGACCTAATTCCATTTCCATGTAGCGAATTATCCCTCCTTTCCAGCCAGTATTGGTTGCAGTGCCGTCACATTCAATGCAAAGAATTTTTTTCAAATCAAATCCCTTGTTTTTGGAAAAAAATAAGCATTGAGTTACTTATTTCCTTTCCTGTACCAGATTTAGGATTGATATGGCCTAAGAATATGGATATGAAGAATGGAAATATGCTCTTCAAGAACCTCCTTACGATAGTATCGTCCATCTTTCTCTTCGGAAGTAAGAGTTTTATCTTTTCGCCCATCAAAATAAATACTGCGAATTACGACATTATCGCAGTGGTTTGATAGGCTTTCTTTTGATTTTGACAAAGCTCGATGTATTTTATTTTTATCAATAACTAGAGTCTTATTAGTGTTTTCAATTATTCCAACATCCTGGAGTACTGCTGAAGCAACTGCTGCAGCAGATCGTACGGAAAGCCCATATCGATCACAAACTCTTGCTACGGATGGTAGAGTAAGTAAACACCTGATGATGTTGACGTTGAGGTCTCTGATAAAAAGAGCTATGGCTGCACTACTTCGATTGGATGAACTGTATTAACTTACTCTAACATTTCGTTTGAATCTACTGTATCGGAAAAAGTTGATACAGTAGTAGATTCAGCTCTTTGACTACCTAATGAACTACGCTTTCTATCTAGTCGCTTTTGAATTTTTTTGGTTTCAACCTTGTTAATAGCACCGATCACCATTTTTCTGTCATTTCTCTGGTCCACTAAAAATGATCTTTTACTAAAAGGCACTTTATTATCCTTTACACAATGACAGTCATTAAAGAAATCACACTTACACGTTGCAATGTCAAACAAGTTTGTGTTTGACAGTGCAATAAAATCTTCCAATCTGTTGTGATAGCTTGTATTTGTGTCATGTATTTATCAAAGTGGATTTTCATTATTTGTAGTATTCGACTATTGGCGTTTTTCTTTTTTAGTTCAGAGCAGAACTGTCAAAAAAAAATTCGTGTTTCTTTTTTAGCTCAGACACATCAGAGCTCTGAATTCGTTTTTCTTTTTTCGTTCAGAGCATGCTCAGAGCGCACTCTATGAGCTCTGGATTAATTGACCGAGCGTTCAGAGCAAAATCCTGAGCACAGCTATTTTTCATGTTTGACAGGACAAAAAAAATAAAAATCCAAAGCAATTGAAATTGCGGACGAAATTTGTTGTTCTGGTGCAAAAAGTAAATAAAACATAAAAAAATAACTATCAATAGATATTTTATTCATATTTTGACAGCTCAAGCTCTAATTACTAATCAAATGACTCAGAGTGCTTTAGTGTGTTTCATAAACAAATCTGAACGCTCTGAGCACGCTCGGTTCAGAGCACGCTCAGAGCGCGCTCGATGTGCTCGAGCTCTATGAAAAAAGAAAAACGCATTATGACACACAATTGGAATCGACGCATTCTTCTATATCTTTTCGATTTCTGTACTCACAATTACAAAAACTTCGGAATTATGTGGATTTCTGCCATTGTATTTTGTTTTGAGATCACTTTGTATGAAACGTACATTTTTGATAACATCTTTTACTGTTGGTAACTTATTTTTGTTTAGTTATTTATTATTAGCTTAATACAAGCTCAAAAAAGAAAACTTAAACAATCTAAACTTACAACTAGCGGCAAAAAACTTAGAAACTAAAACTTAAACTAACAGCATTTTGGAGAGAAGGGAGGAGGTAGAGGGCGTGAAAAGGGGTAGGTGAAACGCAAATAATTGTTTTTTTTTTTTTTTATTTTTTTTTTTTAACTAATCTCTTAAAAACTATCTTAAATGCTAGGGAGGAAGAAGGTCATGAGGTCATGAGGTGTGGAGGGATTTTCTAAGGGAGGATAGACTGCAATGAAAGTCTAGGGTGTTCTGTGCGTTGTTGGCAAGACGTAACCACCCTTATCGTGGAATCCGCCGGGGGGAATTATTCACCGAAAAAAATATTTCGGTATCGTCAAATCCGCAAAGCGAACAGTTCCCCGTGTCGGTAATGTGAACGAGTTCCACTGCATCGTGGAAAACGTTCGGATCGAATCTCCCCATACATTTCACACCCGCAGCTATTTCATTGCGGATTTGGTTGTTAGTGTATGAAATCTTACGTTGCTTCTGGTAGTTCCATTATATTTTCCGTGTTTGCTCTTAATTGAGAGTGCCTCCTCCTGTGTGAAGATGATCTTTCATGAAAAACCAATGAAACGCTATCTATTTTCGCACAAAATTAATTTTTTGTTTCCCAATTGGATTTTCACAAAGCACACATGTGTTTCAAACGAGCTGTCACAACAGAACTTCCTAATCGACAACAGTGGTCGGTAAGGAAGATTATCCGACGGATTCCACGATAGTGTTTTTATGTTCGCGTGAAACGAATAGGTGAAGTGAAACTCAGATCCGTCGGATTCCACGATAGGGGTGAACATTCTGGTGATTGGTTCGAAGTGGCCGTAGTTGGTGCGGTGGTAAGGAAGACGAAAGAGGGGTACAGTCCTAAGGTTACGAGGGTTTGTGCGAAGGGAAATCATTTCTAGTAGAGCGGGGGAATCGATCGATCCAGTTAATAATTGGTGCACGAAGAGTATGTCGGCAACCTCACGACGTTTTGTAAGGGTTTGCAGGTTAATCAATTTTAGCCGATTTTCGTAGGGGGGTAAGATATAGTTTTCGGCCCATGGGAGACCGCGTAAGGCAAAGCGGATAAACCTACGCTGCACAGCTTCGATTCTAAGGGAGTGGGTGTCGTGATAAGGTGACCAAACTTGGCTGGCATATTCGAGGTGGGGTCTGACAAAGGTGATATAAAGGGATTTAGTTACGTAAGGGTTCGAGAATTCTTTAGACCAGCGTTTTATGAAACCGAGAGAAGAATTGGCCTTGTGTATAATTTGATCAAAGTGGGAACGGAAGTTTAGTTCCTTATCACAAATAATACCCAAATCGCGTATACAGGAGACTGATGGAACGGGCTTATTATTAAAGTTATATCTTCTAAGGGGAGGGGGGAGGCGTTTACGGGAGAATGTTATGGATTGACATTTGGCGACATTAAGTTCTAAGAAGTTTTTTACGCACCATGTGTGGAATGAATTTAGATCGTTTTGAAGTAACAGTGAGTCGTTGGGGGTAGATATAACCTTGATGATTTTCATGTCATCCGCGTAAATAGACAGATCTGAGTCTTTTAATATGTGACCAACATCATTTATAGTTAAGACAAAGATCAGCGGACCAAGATGACTGCCTTGAGGAACCCCGGAAGTGGCGTCAATGGGATCGGAGATTGAAAAACGGAAGAGAACCCTGTATTGGCGATTCTCGAGGTACGATCTCAGCCATGAAATGAAAGAGGGTGGGAAACCGAGGGCATTAAGTTTAAGGTAAATAGTACGGTGACAGATTTTATCAAAGGCTTTGCTGAAGTCGGTGGTAATAACATCCACTTCATTGCCTTCCTCTAATGCTTGCAGTGTTTTGGAAACAAATTCGGTTAGGTTAGTCGTAGTGGACCTACCCTTTAAAAAACCGTGCTGTTGTGGGGTAAAAATGGATTTGCAGTGGAAATACAGTGAGTCGTATACAATGCTTTCGAAGAGCTTGGGGATAGAAGAGAGTTTGGCTATGGGTCGATAGTTCGATATGTCACTTTTACAGCCTTTTTTATGGATGGGAAAAATGAAGGAGTCCTTCCATAATTTAGGGAAAACGGCTTGAGAGAGTGAGAGTCGAAAAAGAGTTGTAAGGGGCTGGCACAGGACGTTGACACATTTTTTTATGAAAATGGCAGGTAGACCATCGGGACCGGGGGAAAAGTCATCCTTGAGTCTGTTAATATTTTCTCGCACCATATCAGACCTAATGTCAATTGAGACTAGTGTATGAAATCTTACGTTGCTTCTGGTAGTTCCATTATATTTTCCGTGTTTGCTCTTAATTGAGAGTGCCTCCTCCTGTGTGAAGATGATCTTTCATGAAAAACCAATGAAACGCTATCTATTTTCGCACAAAATTAATTTTTTGTTTCCCAATTGGATTTTCACAAAGCACACATGTGTTTCAAACGAGCTGTCACAACAGAACTTCCTAATCGACAACAGTGGTCGGTAAGGAAGATTATCCGACGGATTCCACGATAGTGTTTTTATGTTCGCGTGAAACGAATAGGTGAAGTGAAACTCAGATCCGTCGGATTCCACGATAGGGGTGAACATTCTGGTGATTGGTTCGAAGTGGCCGTAGTTGGTGCGGTGGTAAGGAAGACGAAAGAGGGGTACAGTCCTAAGGTTACGAGGGTTTGTGCGAAGGGAAATCATTTCTAGTAGAGCGGGGGAATCGATCGATCCAGTTAATAATTGGTGCACGAAGAGTATGTCGGCAACCTCACGACGTTTTGTAAGGGTTTGCAGGTTAATCAATTTTAGCCGATTTTCGTAGGGGGGTAAGATATAGTTTTCGGCCCATGGGAGACCGCGTAAGGCAAAGCGGATAAACCTACGCTGCACAGCTTCGATTCTAAGGGAGTGGGTGTCGTGATAAGGTGACCAAACTTGGCTGGCATATTCGAGGTGGGGTCTGACAAAGGTGATATAAAGGGATTTAGTTACGTAAGGGTTCGAGAATTCTTTAGACCAGCGTTTTATGAAACCGAGAGAAGAATTGGCCTTGTGTATAATTTGATCAAAGTGGGAACGGAAGTTTAGTTCCTTATCACAAATAATACCCAAATCGCGTATACAGGAGACTGATGGAACGGGCTTATTATTAAAGTTATATCTTCTAAGGGGAGGGGGGAGGCGTTTACGGGAGAATGTTATGGATTGACATTTGGCGACATTAAGTTCTAAGAAGTTTTTTACGCACCATGTGTGGAATGAATTTAGATCGTTTTGAAGTAACAGTGAGTCGTTGGGGGTAGATATAACCTTGATGATTTTCATGTCATCCGCGTAAATAGACAGATCTGAGTCTTTTAATATGTGACCAACATCATTTATAGTTAAGACAAAGATCAGCGGACCAAGATGACTGCCTTGAGGAACCCCGGAAGTGGCGTCAATGGGATCGGAGATTGAAAAACGGAAGAGAACCCTGTATTGGCGATTCTCGAGGTACGATCTCAGCCATGAAATGAAAGAGGGTGGGAAACCGAGGGCATTAAGTTTAAGGTAAATAGTACGGTGACAGATTTTATCAAAGGCTTTGCTGAAGTCGGTGGTAATAACATCCACTTCATTGCCTTCCTCTAATGCTTGCAGTGTTTTGGAAACAAATTCGGTTAGGTTAGTCGTAGTGGACCTACCCTTTAAAAAACCGTGCTGTTGTGGGGTAAAAATGGATTTGCAGTGGAAATACAGTGAGTCGTATACAATGCTTTCGAAGAGCTTGGGGATAGAAGAGAGTTTGGCTATGGGTCGATAGTTCGATATGTCACTTTTACAGCCTTTTTTATGGATGGGAAAAATGAAGGAGTCCTTCCATAATTTAGGGAAAACGGCTTGAGAGAGTGAGAGTCGAAAAAGAGTTGTAAGGGGCTGGCACAGGACGTTGACACATTTTTTTATGAAAATGGCAGGTAGACCATCGGGACCGGGGGAAAAGTCATCCTTGAGTCTGTTAATATTTTCTCGCACCATATCAGACCTAATGTCAATTGAGACTAGGGAGGTTTGTGGGCAGTTACTCAGGTAGGAGAAATAGTCAAGGTCCGGATCGTGTACATGGTCACTGTACGAAAGGGTGAAAAAGGTCGCAAAGAGGTTGGCGATTTCTTTAGGGTCAACAGAAGATGTATTAAGTAACTTTAGAGTGGAAGGGAAACCATCGGACTTCCTTTTGACATTAATAAATTGGTAAAAGCGCCTAGGATCTGTGATTAGACTTAATTGCATTCTATCAAGGTATTCGCGGTAAAGGGATTCGCAGAGGTTGGAAAAACGGTAGTAAGCTTGTTGGTAGTATGAGAAATCTGAGGCAGATCTGGATTTCAAGAAAGTTTTCCATAATTTGTTTCTAACATTACGAAGAGAACGCAATTCACTATTATACCAGGGAGGGGATGACGAGCAGTTTTTTCGAGGCACATAAGGGACAGATTGGAGAAGACAGTCAAAGATTGCTGTGTAGAAGAATGCAAGAGCGATATCAATGGGGGTGTTGACGTTTAGAAAGAGGCTGAAATCTATGTTATTGACTAAGGTATTAAGTTTAACGAAGTCAGCTTTACGAAAGTTGAAGGAGAAAGAGTTTTCAAAATCAACAGTGGTGTGGTCGATTTCATACGAAAAGGCAAGAGCGAGAGGGGGGTGATAGTGGTCTAGAGTGGAGAGAAGATGGTTACTTGCGGTAACCAAAGAATTATGAGCGTCGGATGAGAAAATAAGATCTAACTGCCTACCTAAGTTGTTCGTTATGCCACTAATCTGAAAAAGGCCGGAGTCAAAAAGATGATCAGTCAGGAGGGTTTCCTTTTCCGAGGAGGAGTTAGTAGGAACAAAGGATGATTCGTCCTCCGATGGAGTCCATTGCAAAAGGGGAAGGTTGAAGTCGCCAACAATTATAAAATCGTCATCAGGATCAGCGATATCTAACAGAGAGTCCACTGTATCAACGGCCTGCTGGTATGCTTGGGCGGGTTGAGAAGGGCGAATATAACAGCAAACAATATATATGCTCCGTCTAGATACAGATAGTTTAACACATACGAATTCAAATGAGGTTGTGTTAGTGAGTTTGACGAGGGTTGCATCAAGGTGATTATGAATAGCTATAAGAACACCGCGGCCGAAGGAGAGGTCTTCATTTTCCTGGCCGTCAGCGCGGAAGACTACGAAATCAGAAGTGAATAATTCACTGTTAAGATAGTAGGGACAAAGGTTGGTTTCGGTTAGGGCAAAAATGTCATAGGGAAGTGATTGTGAGTTCAAGTGCACCATCGAGGTTTTGGTGCGAAGTCCTCTGACATTCTGATAGTAGAGTGATAGGAGCTTTGGGGCAATTACGACGGATTGAGATGGATCGGCTGGAATTGAGTTAGGGACGAAAATATTTGTTGTGGTTACTGCGAGTTTTTTGGAGATAGGAGAGACGTTTGGAAGCAATATGAGAACCATAGGTTGAGAGGTCTTTGGCCACTGTGGAAGAGGAAATGTTAAAACTCTCATGGAAACGAGTGTATATATTCACTAAAGGGACCGAAAAAGGGACACATTGTTTCTTGTAGGCGAGGTCCAGAACTCATTTTGATTTTACGTTTTAAATATTTTTCAGAGAAACAACACAACTTAACACAAAACAAAATTTAACAGTTTTTCTAAGAAAGTTGCAACGACAATACAAACATACAATATATGGTGCATGCAAATTTATTCGCAGAAAAAACTAAGGAACCTTACGGCTTTGTATATTTGAATCTATCGAACATGTTTGAAACAAACTAAATAGAAAAATATATAGAATTATTAAGTTTTGTGCGAACCGAATGAATCCGTTATACTTCTGAAAAACGTTGCGTCATTGCACTATTCGTTCTTGGTTGTGGTTGGAAATAGATCATCCGATATATTAAGTTGCGAGTAGGTACGAGAAGAATCTGGTTGCAGACCAATTGAGTTTAAGTTGATTCATTATTATTTGGTTGAGTGAGTCCAAGTCGAGTTCTAGTTAGGACAAACAAAAACCCTTTTATGCTTGGGAAGGTAAGGATTTAAAAAAAAGAAGCTTTTTAACGATTTTTAAAGAAACTAAAATGATAAAATACCTAGTCAAGTAGGTACCTGCAGAAATTGTTGATAGAATATCTATATTTTTATAAATATCAGCAATCAATAGATATCTATAAAAAATAGAAAAAGTTTACATCTTCAATGTACATAAATAATTCTTAAAAAAAAAAATTAAATATGTTAAAAAATAAGAAAAAAAATAGTTTTTTTTTAATAATTTCAGCGGGCGGTAGAGGCCCAAAAGTACCATTCGATTTCTTTTTAGTTTTTTTTTCCTGTAATATGCTATTCAATACGCAACTTTTGCGGGGTCTTTCGTTAAGATAATCTTAAAAAAAATAAAAAAAAAAAAATTAATAAAAATAAGGAAAAAATTGTTTTTTTTTTAAGATTTCAGCGGGCGGTAGAGGCCCAAAAGTACCCTCCGATTTTTTCTTGTTTTTTGTCCGTTATATGCTATTCAATACGCAACTTTTGCGGGGTCTTTCGTTAAGATACTCCAAAAAAAAATATTTGACGGGACAGCCGTACCGTACATCCTTCGGGGGGGCAAATTGATGAGAACATTTTTTCTTCGGCTCAGGTTCATCCGCTTCATCAGCTGTATGAGAGGGTCAACCAATTTTTCGGTTTCCACTTTTATTTATAGACACTTAACTACTAGCTACTTCTATACGAAAAGCCATTGAATCCATAATGCTTTTTGGGAATGGATCGCATCAGACAATCAGCCCTGTACTCCATCCAAGCAGCAACAGTGGCCAAATCAAGGAAATGTGTGATAACGCGCAAAGTCCATTTCTTTGACCTGATGAAAATCCGATAATACTGGAGCATCTGATCCAGAAGATCGACTCCACCCATATTTTCATTGTACAACTTAATAACTTCTGGGCGATCGATTTCGACATAAGTACGTGTTTTTTTTTGTCGAAACGTTTTGCTCTATCAGTGCTGCCAATCCCGATAAAGTTAGATCCCATATTTACACTCTTGTTGTCATACCTTTTTGTCAAGATTACCTTTTCGTCTCGGCTTATACATTGATCAGATGCTCCACAACCTTTCTTTTTTAGTTCCGTATCAGAGAGCAATGGTGTATTTGGGAATCTGTTTAGCCTAACTGTCCCAGTACTAAATATTTTTCGCTCTAGTAGAACCTCAAAGACTGCATAGGAAGAAAAATAGTTGTCGAAGTAAATCTTGCGACCTATCACATTTGCCGGTAATTTAATTTTTTCACCATCTTCTTCTTCTTCTTCTTCCTTTTATCAGCGAGGTTATGATCCGAAAACTAGGGATCACAACCCTCCCACTTCACCGCATTTCTACTGATCCGCCTGTGGGGTTCGCCTATTTGACCTCAGAAAATATCGGCAGGCCTGCCGATTTTGGATCACTCGGTTACTGAGGCCAATGAAATGCCGATGTCGTCGCATTTGTCTGATCCAGGCGTTTATAGGCCTGCCTTTCCTACATCGCGATGTCTTTGGAACGTGCATAGATATTGCCTTTTTAACAGGGTTCAAATGATCTCTTCTTTGAACGTGGCAATACCAACTGAGCCGGTCGCGCTCTAATTTGTGTACGATGGTTTCCTTGATGTGAAAGCTTCCACGGATCTTCGAACTTCTTATTCGATCAAGCTTGGTCACTCCTGCTGTCATGCGAAGCATCTTCATCTCAGCTGCCGTTAATTTACTCTCATACTTTTTGTACATCGTCCAACATTGTGAACCGTATGTGAGCGCTGGACGTACAACTGCGGTGTAGAGCCTTCCTTTCAACTTAGGGGGCATTTTTCTGTCACAGAAGATAGCGGAATTTTCTCGCCACTTCATCCACCCTACGCTTACACGATGATTGATGTCGTCATCACAAGTTGCTTTGCTATTGATCATAGATCCCAGATATTTGAACTTTTCGCACTTGGGAAGCACTGTTCCATTCAAATAAATGTCTGGAATAGGCCTGAGTGGATCAGAGAACGGGCAGCACAAGTACTCTGTCTTTTTTGAACTAATGCGATACCCATTTCCCTCCAAAACGTCCACCCACACATCAAGTGCTCGTTGCAGGGATGTAGGATCCTCACTTATGATGGCTCCATCGTCAGCAAAGAATAACTGATGTACCTTGGGGTCCATCACTTTACCTTCAAGCAGATAATCAAGGACTGTAATAAAGAGCAAAGGACTTAAAACGCTTCCCTGGTGCACCCCGACTTTGATTCGGAACTCTTCGGTTACTCCAGCGGGGCATCTTACTTTTGTCTTTGCTCCTTCGTACATGTCCATAATCATCTGTACATAGGTTTCTGGAACCCCTCGATGTCTTAGCGCCGCCCATATCAGATCTCGTGGTTGTCTGTCGAATGCCTTTTCAAAGTCAACCAATACAATATGCAAATCCCTTAAGGAATCACGATGTTTTTCCATTATGATCCTTATACTTTGGATTGCATCTGTGGTTGATTTACCCGAGACAAACCCGCACTGATCATCAGATAGCCGTATTATTTTTCGCAGTCGGCCACCTAATACCCGCTCAACGATCTTCATGGTGTGTGACATCAGCTTGATCGAACGGTAGTTATCACAGTTTCGCGTATCACCCTTCCCTTTGTATACAGGGAGAAGGTAACTTTCCCTCCATTCATTCGGCATTGGATCACCTCTCACGAATTTGGAGATAAGAATTCTGAGCCATCTGAACCCGATGTCTCCAGAACTCAGAGGGTATCTCGTCTGGCCCAACCGCTTTTCGTTTTTTGGAGTATTTGACCGCCTCACTAACTTCTTCGACTGTAATGTCGAGTATTTCTTCACAGTTAGGGGTGGCTCTTGGAAAGTATAGCCGGGGAAACTGTTCATTCAAAAGCTCTTCACAATACTGCCGCCACCTCTGCAGAATTTTGTCGTCATCCACAAGAAGCTGGCCATGAGCATTGCTAATGAACTTTGGCGAACGAATCTCCTGAGCATTCTTCCTTCTTTGGGCGGCTATTTTGAAGATAGTGGCACTCTTGTTCATATTGTGTCTTCGCAGCTCCTGGATAGCCTGGTTTGCATCAGCAACCGGGGAAAATATTTTATCCAGCTCCCGATACAGGCCCTCCGTACTCTCTGCTTGAAGCTGAGCGCACTTCTTAGGGGGGCACTTTGACCAAGCTTTGAAAGCCACTTTCTTCTCATTTATCACTTTCTTAGCTTCATTACTCCACCACCATGTTTCTTTGGCGTGTTGATGGTGGCCTTTTGAAGCAGTGATTTGGCCTTCTTTAAGCAAGTTCGCTGTAGGGAATCCCACATATTTTGTGCTCTGCACTCTTCATCCTCAGCTCCGTTGATGGTGTGAGAGAGGTAATTTTTCATTACGAAAACAAAAGCATCGCCTTTTTCTTTGTCCAGATTGTACCACTTGATTTTCTCAGAGACCCCTGTTTGTTTGCTTTTCTTTGGTGTTTTCATAAAAATTTCTGTTAGCAGGAGACGGTGTTGACGAGCGATTGCCTCTCCCAGGATCACTTTGCAATCTTTTACCCGAGGCTTCATGAAACTGCCTACCAAATGGTAGTCAATCTGAGTTTCATCTCCACCACTGCTGTAAGTGATCAGGTGTCGGCTTTGTTTGATGAACATGGTATTTAACACGATAAGACCGTGTGATTTGCACATGCTTAGGATGTCTTCACCAGGAAGGTTCCTGGTGCCATATCCTAGTCCTCCATGGCAGTCTTCATAGTCTTCGTTTGATTTCCCGACATGTCCATTCAAATCTCCTCCCACAAACAGAAATTCTTCCTTTGGGATGTTCTTAAGGAGATTGTGGAAATCTAGCCAAAATGCATCCTTATCTATCTGATTGCACCCATTGTGGGGAGCATATGCACTGACAATATTCCACACCTCTCCTTGTATTACTAGTTTGAGAGACATCAAACGGTCGCTGGACTTCGAAATGCTCAAGACGTTTCCAAGTAGCTCTGCCGCAAGGATGATACCGATTCCGTTCCTAGCCTTTTCCGTTCCGTAGTAGAACATCTTGTAATCTTTTGTCCTAACGTCCAAGAAACGCGCCCGATTCCCGGTGTTTTTCCATTTCGTCTCTTGGACACACAAGATGTCCACCCGCCTTCTATTCATCATCTCTTCCAGCTCGTAACTTCGACCGGTCATGCTTCCAACGTTCCAACTCGCGACCCTTAAATTGCGTCCAAACTGTTTCATTATGTTGCTAGCCGCCGGAATCCGTATAGCTCTGACCCGAACATTTCTGCTCGGTCCAGGATCAGTACCATGCACAGCAGTGGTAGTGCCTGGCGGGGTAGTGCCTTTCCTTTTTGAAAGTATTATCATAATGATACAGTTTTGCAATACAATTTTTGCACAATATTGCGATGGTGTTTGTTGTTTGACACGTGCATGCTCCTGTTTTAGTATTGTTTGATCTTTCTTTTATGACACCGGTGATCTCCAGTCGTGTCAACCCACGGACTCGCATGCACACTTGTTGGAGGATTTTTATGGTAGTATATGTATCGCTAGGCTCACTTGGGTGTTATATTGCCTAGATCTGATTTGTCCCCTTAGTCGCCTTTTACGACAAGCGCTAGTTGTTGGGGGGCGCTGGAGTGATATTCTTAACCCGTCCCTGCACGGGGACAATTTTTTTCACCATCTCGTTATCTAATGGAGTGGTAGATCCTTGGTACACAATAAAATCATAAGGCATTCAACTTTTACCGCATAGAACGAAGACTGATACCCCACGGATATGGTTTTGATTTAAAGTACTTTTTTATGTTTATTTGACTCTTAAATGGAATGATTTGCTCATCTATACATAGATTTTCCTCCAATTTATGATCAAGACAACGTATACGAACTGCTTCAATTATGGGCCGCACCTTTAATAATAAGTAAAGCGACAAGATAGAATTACATAATAGAAAAGTAGAAGTACCAATATTTACTTTAAAAAGACGATCTGTACAATTTGGGCCGCGTTCATTGGCATCAACAAGGTGAAGATGGTTTCGGATGGAAAAAAATTCTTTCAAGGACATATTTTCGGTGAAAAAAGATATTCTTAAATCTTTATTCCAAAACATGTAGATTTGAGGGAATTTCTGAACTCCAATCATTAAATGGATAACAAAAACTGTTTGGATCTCTGTTAGTGTACACTGTTTAAACATTGGATTATTACGTACAGCATATGGTATATGTTTGTATATTTCTGAACATTTTTAAAAAAAATCTGGTGTTAGATATCGAGAGAAATAAGAAAATGCACCATCGATCTCGACTTCTTCATAGTTTTTGTCGTTGATAAAAGTAGTGTTAGGGCATTCAGTATTCCGCACATGTCACCATTACATTTTGTCCTTAGACGTAAAAGTAAACGGAAATGCCGGGGTTGGGAGTGGTACTGCTGACATAGATGTTGCTGAATCAGTTGTAAGTAAATTGATGTTCGTTTCGTCTATAGAATTGAAGGTAGCTGATGAAATTTCTTCGAGTATTTCTCTGTCAACAGCACCGAGTTCTTCAACATCATTTGGCTCTTCATACGACGGCAGCAAATTTTCTTCGATTGCTAGCTGCATTTGCATCATTCCATAATCGATTTCATCAGAATTTCGGTCATCATCACCAAATTCTGACAATTGATCCAATATTTGCATAATTCTTTCATCTGAACAACCCTTTGAACCCATTTCCTAAATCCGAAAATTAATATAATATTGTGATGCTATGTCCCATATCTGGTACATTGATTTTTAACGGTTACAACCGTTGTAAATCTATGTCCAATATCTGGGACATTGATGTCTTGGAGCCTTACCTACCACTCTAAACGGTTTTTCACAGAAATGTTTACTTAAAGTCACTTAAGAATCCTTTCCACGAAGGTATTCTTACAAAAATGAAAAAAAATTAAAATACACAGGTCACTAACACCAAATCAAAACTAGTTACTTGATAAAAATACGCGAAGTACATCCACGAATCTCGATGTGACATTTGCTCAAAATCTCAAGTGACATCTGAATGTGGCTACTTCGTTATTTGATTTTCGCCGATTTTTGAATTTTCAGTGAATGAAGCTAAAAAGAAATTATTTTTGCTTTAAAAGCCGCCACTTAATGGTGATAGTAGTGGTCACTCTCCACGTGCTGCAACCATATAGCAGCACGGATTCAACGTTGGAGCGGAACAGTCTTATTTTGGTGCTCAAACTGATTGCACTGCTTCGCCATATTTTGGACAACATCCCGAACGCGGACTTTGCTTTGGCGATCCTGTTGGCTATATCCAGTTCGGTTCCACCATCGGTCGAGACAATACTCCCAAGATACTGGAAATCCTCTACTCTCTCTACCGGTTGTCCAGCAATGCATATTTGAGCCGATGAGTTAGTTCCAAGGCTGATAATTTTAGTTTTTGCCGTATTCATTTTCAGCCCGACGACACCTGCCTCCCTCTCCTCATCTGTTGTCATTTGGTGGAGGTCCATAATTCTGTGGGAGAGTAAGCATACATTGTCAGCGTAGTCAAGATGTTTCAGTTGAGATGTAAGAGTCCATCGAATTCCTCCGTTTCCCGTCGACAAAGCTGCATGAAGCACATCGCTAATCACCAATAGGAATAATATTGGTGAAAGTATACAGCCTTGTCTTACCCCACTTTGGATCTCAAATTCCTCAGACAACTTTCCCCTGTGCAGAACGTGACATTTGAAGCCTTCATATGTAGCTTTGATAATAGCAATTAGTTTATCGGGAATACCTCTCCTGCGTAAGGCACGCCAAGCAAACTCCCTGTTGACACTATCGAACGCCTTCTCAAAATCGACGAACAGCAGGTGCAGTGGCGATCGATATTCAACACTGCTTGTTCGGCATCGAGTTTGTCTTCGAGATGTTGTTTAATTCGCTCCAGGGTGATTTTAGCTATTATCTTAGCTACAGCAGGCAGCACGCAGACACCCCTCCAGTTTTCGCACTCCATTAAATTTCCTTTCTTAGGAAGCTTGACGATTATTCCCTTTTTCCACTCGTCAAGAAAGCTCTCAGCTTCCCAAGCTCTCTCTATAAGTGGAAGCAGAAGCTCAGCCGATGTTGTGGGGCTGCTCGTAAGAGCTCTGCTGGAATACCGTCAAGTCCTACCGCCTTGTTGGTTTTGAGTTTCTTGATCGCGGTAATGATCTCGTTGGGGACGGGTGCAGGGACGGGTTAAGAATATCACTGCAGCGCCCCCCAACAACTAGCGCTTGTCGTAAAAGGCGACTAAGGGGACAAATCAGATCTAGGCAATATAACACCCAAGTGAGCCTAGCGACACATATACTACCATAAAAACCCTCCCACAAGTGTGCATGCGAGTCCGTGGGTTGACACGACTGGAGATCACCGGTGTCATAAAAGAAAGATCAAACAATACTAAAACAGGAGCATGCACGTGTCAAACAACAAACACCATCGCAATATGGTGCAAAAATTGTATTGCAAAACTGTATCATTATGATAATACTTGCAAAAAGGAAAGGCACTACCCCGCCAGGCACTACCACTGCTGTGCATGGTACTGATCCTGGACCGAGCAGAAATGTTCGGGTCAGAGCTATACGGATTCCGGGGGCTAGCAACATAATGAAACAGTTTGGACGCAATTTAAGGGTCGCGAGTTGGAACGTTGGAAGCATGACCGGTCGAAGTTACGAGCTGGAAGAGATGATGAATAGAAGGCGGGTGGACATCTTGTGTGTCCAAGAGACGAAATGGAAAAACACCGGGAATCGGGCGCGTTTCTTGGACGTTAGGACTAAAGATTACAAGATGTTCTACTACGGAACGGAAAAGGCTAAGAACGGAATCGGTATCATCCTTGCGGCAGAGCTACTTGGAAACGTCTTGAGCATTTCGAAGTCCAGCGACCGTTTGATGTCTCTCAAACTAGTAATACAAGGAGAGGTGTGGAATATTGTCAGTGCATATGCTCCCCACGATGGGTACAATCAGAGAGATAAAGATGCATTTTGGCTAGATTTCCACAATCTCCTTAAGGACATCCCAAAGGAAGAATTTCTGTTTGTTGGAGGAGATTTGAATGGACATGTCGGGAAATCAAATGAAGACTATGAAGACTGCCATGGAGGACTAGGATATGGCACCAGAAATCTTCCAAAGCATGTGCAAATCACACGGTCTTATCGTGTTAAATACCATGTTCATCAAACAAAGCCGACACCTGATCACTTACAGCAGTGGTGGAGATGAAACTCAGATTGACTACCATTTGGTAGGCAGTTTCATGAAGCCTCGGGTAAAAGATTGCAAAGTGATCCTGGGAGAGGCAATCGCTCGACAACACCGTCTCCTGCTAACAGAAATTTTTATGAAAACACCAAAGAAAAGCAAACAAACAAGGCTCTCTGAGAAAATCAAGTGGTACAATCTGGACAAAGAAAAAGGCGAGGCTTTTGTTTTCGTAATGAAGAATTACCTCTCTCACACCATCAACGGAGCTGAGGATGAAGAGTGCAGAGCACAAAATATGTGGGATTCCCTACAGCGAACTTGCTTAAAGAAGGCCAAATCACTGCTAGGAGCTTCAAAAGGTCACCATCAACACGCCAAAGAAACATGGTGGTAAAGTGATGAAGCTAAGATTATGATAAATGAGAAGAAAGTGGCTTTCAAAGCTTGGTCAAAGTGCCCCTCTAATAATAGAGACGAAAAAACTCGCCTCGAAATGGAATACAGATGCTGCAAGAAAAAAGCGAAGAAGAAGTGCGCCCAGCTTCAAGCAGAGAGTACGGAGGGGCTGTATCGGGAGCTGGAGAAAATATCTTCCCCGGTTGTTGATGCAAACCAGGCTATCCAGGAGCTGCGAAGGCACAATATGAACAAGAGTGCCACTATCTTCAAAATAGCCGCCCAAAGAAGGAAGAATGCTCAGGAGATTCGTTCGCCAAAGTTCATTAGCAATGCTCATGGCCAGCTTCTTGTGGATGACGACAAAATTCTGCGGAGGTGGCGGCAGTATTGTGAAGAGCTTTTGAATGAACAGTTTCCCCGGCTATACTTTCCAAGAGCCACCCCTAACTGTGAAGAATTACCCGACATTACAGTCGAAGAAGTTAGTGAGGCGGTCAAATACTCCAAAAAACGAAAAGCGATTGGGCCAGACGAAATACCCTCTGAGTTCTGGAAAAAGATGGGAGATATCGGGTTCAGATGGCTCAGAATTCTCATCTCCAAATTCGTGAGAGGTGATCCAATGCCGAATGAATGGAGGGAAAGTTACCTTCTCCCTGTATACAAAGGGAAGGGTGATACGCGAAACTGTGATAACTACCGTTCGATCAAGCTGATGTCACACACCATGAAAATCGTTGAGCGGGTATTAGGTGGCCGACTGCGAAAAATAATACGGCTATCTGATGATCAGTGCGGGTTTGTCTCGGGTAAATCAACCACAGATGCAATCCAAAGTATAAGGATCATAATGGAAAAACATCGTGATTCCTTAAGGGATTTGCATATTGTATTGGTTGATTTTGAAAAGGCATTCGACAGACAACCACGAGATCTGATATGGGTGGCGCTAAGACATCGAGGGGTTCCAGAAACCTATGTACAGATGATTATGGACATGTACGAAGGAGCAAAGACAAGAGTAAGATGCCCCGCTGGAGTAACCGAAGAGTTCCCAATCAAAGTCGGGGTACACCAGGGAAGCGTTTTAAGTCCTTTGCTCTTTATTACAGTCCTTGATTATCTGCTTGAAGGTAAAGTGATGGACCCCAAGGTACATCAGTTATTCTTTGCTGACGATGGAGCCATCATAAGTGAGGATCCTACATCCCTGCAACGAGCACTTGATGTGTGGGTGGACGTTTTGGAGGGAAATGGGTATCGCATTAGTTCAAAAAAGACAGAGTACTTGTGCTGCCCGTTCTCTGATCCACTCAGGCCTATTCCAGACATTTATTTGAATGGAACAGTGCTTCCCAAGTGCGAAAAGTTCAAATATCTGGGATCTATGATCAATAGCAAAGCAACTTGTGATGACGACATCAATCATCGTGTAAGCGTAGGGTGGATGAAGTGGCGAGAAAATTCCGCTATCTTCTGTGACAGAAAAATGCCCCCTAAGTTGAAAGGAAGGCTCTACACCGCAGTTGTACGTCCAGCGCTCACATACGGTTCACAATGTTGGACGATGTACAAAAAGTATGAGAGTAAATTAACGGCAGCTGAGATGAAGATGCTTCGCATGACAGCAGGAGTGACAAAGCTTGATCGAATAAGAAGTTCGAAGATCCGTGGAAGCTTTCACATCAAGGAAACCATCGTACAAAAAATAGAGCGTGACCGGCTCAGTTGGTATTGCCACGTTCAAAGAAGAGATCGTTTGAACCCTGTTAAAAAGGCAATATCTATGCACGTTCCAAAGACATCGCGATGTAGGAAAGGCAGGCCTATAAACGCCTGGATCGGACAAATGCGACGACATCGGCATTTCATTGGCCTCAGTAACCGAGTGATCCAAAATCGGCAGGCCTGCCGATATTTTCTGAGGTCAAATAGGCGAACCCCACAGGCGGATCAGTAGAAATGCGGTGAAGTGGGAGGGTTGTGATCCCTTGTTTTCGGATCATAGCCTCGCTGATAAAAGGAAGAAGAAGATCTCATCTTTACTGGGAGTCGTGATGCGTATTCGGGAGCTTTGAAGACGGCACTTAAGAGATTGTAGAAGCTCTCCTTTTCGTCCTCAGACGAACTATTCTTTGGGGCATAACACTGTATGATGGTGACACGTCGTACTCTAGTCCGGAATCTGGCCGTCAAAATCCTATCACCATGAGGCTGCCAGGAATTAGGCCCTTGCGTGCTATTGTTGTTAGCAGTAGTCCGACTCCATATTCCCGCGGACTCCGGATGGTCTTCCAGAATAGAGTAGTACAGTATTACGCGTTGGAGACTGGTACTCGCCCGCTTCTAACTATCGTACTTTACTTACCCCCAAAATGTCCATTTATATATTTTCCAATTGGATGAATCTGGCATTGTAGGGACCTTCGCTTCCCGAGTCGAGGAGCGTCTTTACATTCCAGAAACCTATCTTTGTCCGGGTACAATAGCCAAAAGTCGTCAACATGTGATCATTCCTTATCCGAGGCATAGTGTCGGTTTCTGTAGCGGGCAATATTCGGTAACGCAGGTTGCTGGCCCACGTTACCTAGCCTAGAATCAAGGCCCTAGACAATCCGCACTTACAATTTTAGCCTACACGTATAAGGGTTTATACGTATAGTTGCCCGGGAACCACCACTAGGAGGTAAAGTAAGTACTGTGGTCTTAAGGCCATATCTCTAATACTCCTCACAATGTTATCCATAGTTTTGAGATGTCCTGCCATCAGAATGTATTTTACAGTCTTTCAAACTTTTCGGAATTTAATCTCTCTTTGTTTGTCAACGTTGGATCGGGGATTATCCTTTAAGTATCTCTCTCTTTCCTATTTAAGAGTGAATTCCTCCGAATTAATGTCCTAAAGATTGTTTGAAACTCATCAGATCTTATTTTCTTTTTAGAAAAATACACTGGTTGTCCGAGGATTAAACAATGAATGGTACAAGGATGAATTCTTAAAGAAAATCCAAAGCATTGCTCACCCAATGGATATCAAGAATATGGAGATGGTCGAAAATCAAGGAATTGTTACATTCAACAACTCGGCAGTGGCTTCTACGATCTATTCTGAATTTAAAAATATTTGTGTCCCGGATTTTTCCGTAGAATGGGCTCCAAACGGAAACCATTCTTGGTAAGATTTTGTCATTTTCAAATTCCATAGAAATAGAGTGCTCTGCTTTAGGTTGGCAAAACGTGTGGAGGATTTTTGTGCTGAATTGCGTTTGATCTGCATTGCGAACGGTTGGCGAATTCCCATAATTTTATTTGGAAAGAATTATCGCAAAAACAATGTCCAGTATGGAGCGGTAAAGATGGGCTCAATCAATGTCTTCATCCTCGAGTTATATGCATTCTTTCAGGTTCTTCTGGCGGACGGAAATGGCAAATTTACCTCAATTCTCATGGAAATTACAACACTCAATGTGTACGACATTCAGTCGACAATGTGTGAGCTGGTAGTTCGAATTATAAACAAGATTGGCGGTTTACCAGCACAAAATATTGTCTATAAAGTGACCAATCGGTCTGGTCATCAAGGTATAGGAGACATGCTCCATATTCACATCATATCTCTAATTGTAGTTTTTAGTTTGTAGGCTTACTGATTTGCTGGAATTCGACGAGGAGTGCGTGGATCGTATACGAGATCGGCAATCTATACATGCAATGGCATCGACTTTACGACAAATCTCTTTGCTGTCGGATGAATTGATTTTATCTGTGTACAAGAACAGCTTCTTGACGTGCTGCTCAGATGTGCCTAAGATTATGGACGACATTCTACCAGATTGCCTTGCAGTTTACCCCAAATATCGTAACAAGTTACCATTGATTTACAATCTGAATGATTCGGAGATAGTTCTCGTATTACGGCAAAACACTTCCGATGAAATGCTGCCGCCAGTCAAGTATATCAACGAAATCGATGATAATACCATTTACATGTCGTGGAAGAAGAGCCCTAATGATTTTCTGTCTACCTACGTCGACGCTGAGAGAATCGACTTCTATCATCCACGTCAGCGGATTAATGTGGCCCCCGTTTGGGTGCCGGGACACACCTACCGCCATTCACTTAAGAATTTTCTGCTATAATTACTAGATCTAAGATATATTCCTAAGCCTAGCTTTTAAGTCTAAAACTGACTCACTGTTTACAAATCAAAGCTCAGAAGCTAAGCTGTTTGCTTCCATTACATTCGTTTAATATTGCGCATGCTTTCATGTTGCTCGAAGAATTGTTTTCATTCAGAATGTTTATGTTTCTTTTGTTTACTTATAAATAAGTTGAATTTTATTTTGAATGCTTGTGCTACAGACATATCGTATACCGATGTGAATATTCGCGGATTGCTAAGTCAGTCATTTATTTCTGTATTTTTGTTGAATAAATGTCACCACGAGTGCCTTTAGAGACAACATTCTATCGTATCTGTATTTGTTTTTTGTTTCTTAATGTCTATATGTCTGTATTTTATGGTATAGAATTTCGAGTTTGTGTATGAATATTATTAAATAAATAATCTTTGTTTATCATAATTTTCGTGCTTACATTGAACAATGGCTTAAGATAGTTCTAAAATGGTTTTTCGCTTAGGACATGCTAGAGGTTATGCTAAATTAAAGCAGAACTACAATGAAACAGTTCGAATAGTTCTAAATATCCGGTACTATACTATACTACACTAGGGCCTTGTACGCACTGCGACTTATAAGATCTATTGTGTCAGCCCGGTGTTTAGCCGAGAACTGTATTTAGAGTCTTGAAAATCCTCAACAAAGCTCCAGACTCAATGTACCGAATATCTGAGGGGCTCAGTAAAGCCCGCCTGAGGTGGAGGTCTTTTTCTTGCGGCCATGGGGCATTCACAAAGAATATGTTCTGCCGTCTCTTTTTGCTCTTCACATAGCCGGCATGCATCTGTATCTGCTACTCCTATTTTATGCAGATGGCACCTGTTAAGGTCTGCTTTGCTGAGCTCAACTAGCTTCTTAACCTTACAACGATTGAGGTTAATCCACTTTTTTGCTTGTCTTGCATTTTTAATTTTTTTTTTTATAATTTGTGCCCACTTAAGGAGTTATGAATACACTTCACATGTTTTCACACAGTACGGGCATAGAAAAGGATAGATAGGGAGAGAGAAAGATTTGGTATAGTGATTTGAAGCTCAGTTGTTATACCAACTTTTTGGTATACCATATACCCTAGTGTGAAGCTGGATCTGAAAATACTTATGAGGCTGTGAATTAACAGGTTTTGTCCTTGTAAAAGGCAAGGAAATATGTCATCTGCACCTGGTGATTTGAATGCGATAAAAGCGGATAAAGCGCATCGAATGTGGTTGCCATCCGGTTTATATTAAATTTATTTAACGGTTATCTGAACTTAGTTTGTCGTTGACTTTAAACAATAAAAATAGGTTACTGTACTCGTGGATTGAAACAGCCTTGGTCAGTAATTGCAATGACGGTTGGTATTCAACTCATTTCAATCCCATTTGATATTCCTTTGGCCACTCATACTCTGATAGTCGTGTCGATTTTAACAAGTCTCCTTTCCCTGTAGATTTTAGATTAGATTTGATTTTTATTTGTGTACTTCAAAAGTGATTAGTTTAGTTTAGTTTATTTCATAATAATATAACTTACACAAAAGATTGATATCTTATACTAGTAGTGCAAGGCTTAAGAAATCAAAATTTAAATTTATACATAAAATGTGATGTTTATAGCAAGAGTTTAAAATGTAACATACGTATGTAATTTAAAATTAGTTAGCTACATATACTTTAATATTATGCGAATGTTTAAGGGGCAATTAAATTAAAAAGAGGTGTCTGAGGAGGGAAGTTCTGAAGGATGTGCAGTTTTCAATTCTTTTTATTTCAATTGGCAGAGAATTCCATTGACGGGTGGTATAAACAAAAAAAGTGCGTTCTGATGTCAAGCAAGAGTATCTTGGTTGAATTAATGCATATGATCTTTGTGAAATAGGAAACTCCAATTTACTATAAAGATAGTCTGGCTGACCCGTTCGCATAACCTGATGAATAAGGCATAATGCTTTAAATTGTAAATATTTTTCAAAAGAACAGCCAAAGATTTTAACTGAGTGTTCCGATACGTGGTCGTAACGTCCAAGGTTATATATGTATCGAGCTATATTGTTGAATATGACATTTAGTTTTCTTTTGGTATTGGAATCAGTGTTACAAAATACTTCGCAACCATACAGTAAAATAGGTAAGAGTAGGGTTTTTGCGAGTAAGGTTTTAGTTTCTATGGAAAGAAAGTTTTTCGTGGCCCATAGAAGGCGAATAGCAGCGTAAACTTTGCCAGTAGTCGCATTAACATGATCATCCCAAGTAAGCGTTTCGTTAAAAACAAGGCCCAGATTCCTTGCTTTTTGGACATAATTTATGACGGTATCTCCTAATATGATATCAGGGAGCTGAGTCGTATCTAATTTCGTTCTGTAAATTGACAATGTTTTACATTTCGCCGGATTTAGACTTAGTTTATTTTGCTCTGCCCAGAGTTGTATTTGTAGCAGATCATCGTTCATAGCTGTGATGGCTTGAGAGAGTTCTGAAAGGGGTCTACTTATTAGTATTTGTACATCATCGGCAAACATTTTGATAGATGAATACCTTACAGTCTGTGGGAGATCATTAATATAGAGGACGAAGAAAATAGGACCCAAAATTGAGCCCTGTGGTACTCCACAGCAAACAGGTAGTAGGCTAGAAGTCTTTTCTCCGATAACAACACACTGATGTCTTCCAGTTAGATACGACTGGAATAGTTTGGATGTAGTTGACGAAAAACGAAAATTGTTCATTAGCTTGGAGCATAATATCGAGTGATCAACTGTGTCGAATGCCTTCGAAAAATCGAGAAGAGTGAGAAAGCTGACCTCTTTCCTATCTATGGCTTTTCGTAATTCATCAACAATATATAAGAGCACCGTCTTGCAACTTCGGTTTGATCTAAAGCCTGACTGAGCACCGTTAAGAAGCTTATTAATATCTAAAAACGTTTGAATCTGCTTTAACACCGCTTTCTCGAATACCTTAGAGAGGAATGGTAAAATTGCGATTGGCCTATAGTCTGCTGAATTGCCATTTCCTTTCTTTGGGATTGGAACAATTTTGGCTTTTTTCCAATCCGTTGGAAACTCAGAAGTTGTTATGATGGAGTTGTATAAATGTGAAAGGTATTCAATGACGCGCAAGTCGCGTCAAACGAAAACAAATTAAGATCAGCTACAACAGATCCGGTTAGCCAAATATTTACCATTATATTGGAAAAATTTGAGGAGCAAACCAAAGTTAATAAAATTATACTTGACAAATTGAGCAAGCTCGAGTTCAAACCTCGCAAGACAATCAAAAAAACATGAATATGAAACAGCTACTTAAGATACTAACGTGGAACGCAAACGGCCTTCTGAAAAAAATCGACGAGTTAGAAGTGTTTCTACGGAAAAATAACATTGACATATGTTTGGTATCGGAAACGCACTTAAAAAAGGGACTTAGACCCAAAATAAAAGGCTACAGCGATTACCATGCGAATCATCCTTCGGAAAATGCGAGAGGCGGGTCCTCTCTTTACATCAAAGACTGTATTAAGCACTCCGAAAACATAGAAATAGAATTTGATTCTATGCAAATAAGCTCAGTCTCCGTAAAAATAAACCACTTAGACTACAACATCGGATCTAGTTACTTCCCTCCGGGATATAAGCTAGTAGAAGACGACCTCGTTCGTCTCTTTGACTCACTCGGACCTAATTTTGTCTTAGGTGGTGACTTTAACGCGAAACACACTTTCTGGGGATCCAGATGCAATTCGACAAAAGGCAGATTATTGTACAAAGCCAGCATGAAACGTGGGGTGAACTTTTTTTCGACAGGAAAGCCAACTTATTGGCCAACTGACAAAAATAAAATCCCTGACCTCGTCGACTTCTTTATCGTAAAAGGGTTAACTAAAAATTTGACGGAAATCGAAGAATGCTATGATCTATGCTCAGATCACTCGGCAGTCACTCTGAAAATAGGTGGAAGTCTAGTAAAAAAAGAAGGACCGCCTAGGTTAACTAGTAACAAAACTAACTGGGACGCTTTCAGAAGAGACTGCAAGGAAAATGTTGCTTTAAATGTACCGCTAAAGACACCGTTCGAAATAGAAGAAGAAATCGACAAACTCGTCGAAGCCATTCAGAGCTCAGCGTGGAAAAACACTCCTTTGCGAAAGACAGAAGCGCGGAACAATAAAGTCAAATACCAGCCTGAAATCGAAGACCTCATACGAGAAAAGAGGAGAGCGCGCAAGAGATGGCAACAATCCCGCGCGCCACCGGATAAAACTTATCTGAACCATCTTTGTAACAAGCTTAAAAAAGTGCTGCAGGACCTAAAAAATCACGAGACTTCTACTTACCTCGAGGATTTGACCGCTGATAAGTATTCAAACTACTCTCTATGGAAAGCCTTGAAGTCCATAAGGAAACCTGTAATGCACTCGCCGCCAATTAGGAAAGCTAACGGGGAATGGGCAAAAGAAGATAAAGAGAAAGCAGAATTATTTGCCGATCACTTAGAGGAAACGTTCAAGCCGTTCGATGGACAACCGTTGATCGAAGATCCGAATGATAATATGGCACCCGACAACTTTAGAGTAAAAACCGTATCCCTGTCCGAACTTCGAATGACAATACAAAAATTGAAAAATAACAAGGCTCCGGGATATGATTTAATCACTGGCGAAATTTTGAAAGAGCTACCGAAAAAAGTGCTGGTTAAGTTGCTCTACATTATAAATGCTTCCTTAAGACTATTATATGTCCCAAGGCAATGGAAAGTCGCCGAAGTTATTATGGTTCCGAAACCGGGGAAATGTGCAAATGACAAGAAATCATATAGACCCATTTCACTTCTACCAATAATATCTAAGGTCTTCGAGAAACTTCTGCTGAAACGATTGCAACCAGTAATTGAAGAAAGACACTTGATCCCGGATCATCAATTCGGGTTTCGGGTCAAACATTCCACAATCGATCAGGTGTATCGAATAACGAAAGAGATTGAAAAAGCTCTAGAAGGGAAAAAAATATGCTCTAGCGCTTTTCTCGACGTATCGCAAGCCTTCGACAAGGTATGGCACGAGGGCCTAAGGTATAAGCTAAGGGTAATCTTACCGGAAAAGTTGTACAGAATATTGGAATCTTATCTTGAAAACAGACTTTTCCGTGTTAGACACGGGAGTGAATATTCGGATTTCAAAGATATCTACGCCGGTGTTCCACAAGGAAGTGTTCTCGGTCCAATCCTGTTCTTGCTCTACACAAGAGATATACCACAAGATGAAGGGACCGTTGTAGCAACGTTCGCAGACGACACGGCTATCCTCGTAACGGATGAGTCAGTCGAATCATCAACGGGAAAACTCCAACGAGCTTTGAACAATGTATGCGAATGGACAAAAACCTGGCGAATAGTCCTCAATGAGACAAAATCAACGCATGTCAATTTTACGTTGAGAAAGATAAACACCTTACCTATATCCATTAACTCGGTACAAATACCTTACGCAAACGAAGCAAAATATTTAGGAATGACCCTAGACGCAAAACTTAAGTGGAAACCACACGTTAAAAAGAAGCGCGAAGAGCTCGAAATCAGATTTAGAGAAATGTATTGGCTACTCGGAAGATACTCGAAGTTAAGCGTATACAACAAACTGCTTCTGTATAAGCAAGTGCTAAAACCGTCTTGGACATATGGTATACAACTTTGGGGTTGTACCAAACCAAGCAATATGGCTCTACTGCAAGCATTTCAAAATAAAATGCTAAGAGCAATCGTGAATGCTCCTTGGTATATAAGGAATAGTGATATTCACAGAGATCTAGGAATTGCTACCGTGAGGGACGAAGTAACAAACTTTGCTCGCAAACTTCGTACCCGTCTTCGTGTTCATTGCAATAATGAAATAATCCGTACTATGGACGTGACAAGCCTTGAGCGCCGACTACAAAGAACAAGACCGTTCGACCTAGCGCCGTAAGGAAAAACCGCATGTAATGACGGTATTAGTAGGTGCCTTCACTGGAAAGCTACCTACCTAACGCGATTAACACTACAGAAGCGTAAACTACTCGTTAAGGTAACTTAGTCGTAGTCATCACAAAAAATGAAAAAATGAGAGGAACGAATTTCCTACTACTATGAGTACGCGCAGCCGGTTCTCATAGTGCCTCTCTGAGGGGGTGAGGTTTAGCCCGTAGGCATATACTGACTAGCACTGATGGCATTGTCAGATATATGAATCGGGCATAACCAATGGTACGGACCATTGGTATCTTTTGAAGATTCCTGCACCTCCAGGCGCAACCAAAAAAAAAAAAAAATGTGAAAGGTATGGCAATATAAACGGCAGCAGCAATTTAATGAACCTAGGATCTAAACTGTCCAAACCAATGGCATTAGATTTAATAGACAGTAAGGCATCAACAACATCTTCATCACTTAGTCTTGCGAGACTAAACGAGTTATCAGCTTCCTCAGCCTGGTCAGGATATGATTCTTCAACAGAGATTCCACATCTACTTTCTTGTGTTAAGAAGTAGGCATTTAGAGTATTGCAATCGAGATTATCAGGGACCTTAGGCTTTTGTCTAACGATTCCTAGATTACTCAGATTTTTCCATAAGCTCCTACCGGAATTTGCTGGATTAAGATTGGTTGTGTAGTAACTTTTTTTAGCTAACCTTATTTTGTGCACGATTAGATTTCGAAGAGTGGAGTAAATTATGCGTAACTCATGAATTCTACATCGCTTCCATCGAGAATACGCAATATCTCTCTTTTTTATCAACTCTATAATATCTCGATTCATCCAGGAGGGAGGTCCGTAAGTAACGGTCTTATTACGTAATGGGACATGGGTATAAAACAAAGATGAAATATTGCTATTTATAAATGCTAACTGGTCGTTAACTGAGGTTATTGCATAGATCCTTGCCCAGTCAATGCTGTGGATATCGTTTAGTAAGCTGTTTTGGTCAATAGATTTAAAATCCCTGTATTGAATAGATTTTGCATTCACGTGGCATTCGAAATCGTAGGTTAGAAATATTAAGTCATGTTTAGAGAAACCAGGTGCAGAAAGTTGACTATAAAGTAGCGCTTTATTTAAGTCATTTACAAAGAAGACATCCAGTAGAGTGCTGGTCGTACCAGTAAAGTGTGTTGGTGCCACAGTGTTAATGGGAAATAAATTAAGAGATCTCATAGAGCCAATTAACTGTGCAGATGTGGTAGGTTTTAAAAGGTTGCAATTTAGGTCACCGCAAAGTATAAGTTGTGGAGTAGTGCATGAGTATTGCTCTAAACTATTAATCAGTGGTGTAATATCTATATGTTTATTAGGCCTGTAGGCCAAACAAAGTAAAAGTTGTGATGGATCACACGTAATCTTCACCAAAAGGTATTGCATAGAACAGTCAGGGTTAGATTTGAAAATAAGATCACATCTAATGCCCTCTCTCACATAAACAGCTACACCCGCACCAATTCGCCCATTTCTATCGGAACGAAATATATTGTAACCATTGACGCCAAAAAATTTGTGGCTAAGCTCAGGGTTAAACCACGTCTCTGAAACACAAACAATGTCCACCTTTGACTTTATGAATAAATGCCGAAATTCATCAAGCTTTGGATTAAGGCTTTGTGCATTTATATGACAAATCTTCAATCCATTGCGTTGCGAGCAAAGCACTCTAATCATAGCATGCAAATTGTTGTTCATACCACCGCCGACCGATTCTCTATTATTTAATTCTAAATTAAAACTCATTTATTGATGGATGGAAATGAGGGACAATTTGTAAAGAATGCAAAAACAAAAAAAAAACAAAAAATAAAAAATAATAATAATAAAAGATAGGAAAAACTAAAAATTCAAAAAGTACACATGAGCATAAAAGTAAATAAGTGAAATTGTAGCTAAATGTGAACTTCGCTTCTTACAACGTCGTGTTCGAGTACAGGTGTTATCTGTTGACATCTCTTGGCATAGGCATTCAAGTTCTCGATGTTATTGATGACGAAACTTTTCCCTGTTGCAATATTCTTCATAAATACAGATCCATGTTGGGTATAAACTGAGAACAGCTGATTTCGACCTTTCATGCGGGAGGCTCGTTGGAGAAGAGAGCGATTTTGGGCCGTTAAGCCTTAAAATTTTTTTTTATTTACAAAAATCAGTTTGCATGACATTGGCGTCTGCCTGAGTGACAATAGGTCCGTTCGCGTACTTTCCGAGTAAAAAACTAATCAATTGTCAAATATGACATGATGAGAGTAAAAACTCTATGTGAGCGGAAAATCTAAGCAAAAGTACGCGAATGAAAACCTAGCCATTTCGAGCCATGTCGAGCCAACTGTCATTAAAAAATTATAAAGAACAAATTAAACTCGTGATGAGTTGGAGTCAATGGCGGAGGATCGAGAAGGATGGAGAGTTCACCTGAGCAACCTATCCCCGCGACCCTCATAAAGGATTAGCGGCCCATTGAAAATATATGTATGTATGTATGTATGTATGTAAATTAAACTCGTGTGAAAACCAACAGATTCATATTAAGTTAAAAATAAATATGTATTTTGGTAGGACATTCACACATCACATTTTCTTCAAGATACTTTGCATCAATTTTTTTTTATGTCTATTGGCTTTTCGAAATGGAATCAAAAACTCCATGACTCATTTGACAATCAGCAAATCAATCAATAATGTATATATACGTATATAAACCCTTATACGTATAGGCCAAAATTGTAAGTGCGGGTTGTCTAGGGCCTTGATTCTAGGCTAGGTAACGTGGGTCAGCAACCTGCGTTACCGAATATTGCCCGCTACGGAAACCGACACTATGCCTCGGATAAGGAATGATCACATGTTGACGACTTTTGGCTATTGTACCCGGACAAAGATAGGTTTCTGGAATGTAAAGACGCTCCTCGACTCGGGAAGAGAAGGTCCTTACAATGCCAGATTCCTCCAATTGGAAAACGAATTCATGCGATATAAACTGGACATTTTGGGGGTAAGTGAAGTAAGATGGTTAGAAGCGGGCGAGTACCAGTCTCCAACGCGTAACACTGTACTACTCTATTCTGGAAGACCATCCGGAAACCCCCGGGAATATGGAGTCGGACTACTGCTAACAACAACAGCACGCAAGGGCCTAATTTCCTGGCAGCCTCATGGTGATAGGATTTTGACGGCCAGATTCCGGACTAGAGTACGACGCGTCACCATCATACAGTGTTACGCCCCAACGAATAGTTCGTCTGAGGACGAAAAGGAGAGCTTCTACAATCTCTTAAGCGCCGTCTTCAACACAACACCAAATGGAGACATTGTCATAGTGATGGGGGATTTGAATGCCAAGGTAGGCAGCGACAACGAAGGGCTCAAACATGTAATCGGGAAGCATGGACTAGGCAACCGGAATGACAACGGCGAAAGGTTTGTGGATTTCTGCAATGCCAACCGCCTTGTGATAGGTGGCACCATGTTTAAGCACAAGACCTGCCACAAAGTCAGCTGGGTTTCCAATGATAGGCAAGCAACCTCCAACCAAATTGACCATTTTGCTATCAGCCACCGCTTTAGAAGTAGTCTCCTGGACGTCCGAAACAGGCGAGGGGCAGATGTGGGGATAGTACGTGATCACCATCTTATGATAGCTACTCTCCAACTACGCACTGCTGCAGTTCGAAGATCCCACGACAACACAAGAATGCCCAGGTTCAACATCGATAGACTTAGTGATCCCTCAGTGCGCCAACAATTAAGGGAGCACTTTTCGCAAGGTGTAGAAGCAATCAGCAGCTCAATGCCCGCAACCATCCAAGACCATTGGTGTGCTGTGAAAAATGTTTTTACATCTGGTGCTGAAAGAATTGTCGGTCGATCGCAGGGAAGACATAGGGCGTGGCTTTCCGAGGATACCTGGAGACGGATTGACGAACGAAAACAGCTAAAAACTCGCGTTGCAGCTACCCCAGCAGCAGGGAGAAGCGAGCTAGAGTCCCTATATCGCATGAAGATGAGAGAAGTTCAGCGTAGCGTACGACGTGACAAGCGCAACTACATCAACGCGCTGGCTACAGAAGCAGAAGAAGCTGCACGGAGGTGCGACAGCAGGACCGTCTACAGAATCACGAAGGAGCTGACAGGTGGTCGCAGCTCCAGCCAACACCCAGTGAAAAGCCTAGACGGCTCCTTGCTCATTTCGGATGAGGACCAGCTCAAGAGATGGAAAGAGCATTTTGCTACGGTTTTGAACCGTGTATTCGCTAGCGATATGCTCCCAAATCAGACTGAGATGCCCGAGGTGAGAAGTACCCGAATACGCACCACGACTCCCAGTAAAGATGAGATTATTACCGCGATCAAGGCACTCAAAACCAACAAGGCGGTAGGACTTGACGGTATTCCAGCAGAGCTCTTACGAGCAACGCCAACAACATCGGCTGAGCTTCTGCTTCCACTTATAGATAGAGCTTGGGAAGCTGAGAGCTTTCCTAACGAGTGGAAAAAGGGAATGATCGTCAAGCTTCCTAAGAAAGGAAATTTAATGGAGTGCGAAAACTGGAGGGGTATCTGCGTGCTTCCTGCTGCAGCTAAGATAATAGCTAAAATCATCCTTGAGCGAATCAAACAACATCTCGAAGACACACTCGATGCCGAACAAGCAGGTTTCCGCTCTGGATCCTCCTGTGCCGACCACATCAACACCCTGCGGATTATCATCGAACAGTGTGTTGAATATCGATCGCCACTGCACCTGCTGTTCATCGATTTTGAGAAGGCGTTCGATAGTGTCAACAGGGAGTTTATTTGGCGTGCCTTACGCAGGAGAGGCATCCCCGATAAACTAATTGTTATTATCAAAGCTACATATGAAGGCTCCAAATGTCACGTTCTGCACAGGGGAAGGTTGTCTGAGGAATTTGAGATCCAAAGTGGGGTAAGACAAGGCTGTATCCTTTCACCAATATTATTCCTATTGGTGATTAGCGATGTGCTTCATGCAGCTTTGTCGACGGGAAACGGAGGAATTCGATGGACTCTTACATCTCAACTGAAGCATCTTGACTACGCAGACGATGTATGCTTACTCTCCCACAGAATTATGGATCTCCACCAAATGACAGCAGATGTGGAGAGGAAGGCAGGTGTCGTCGGGCTGAAAATTAATACGGCAAAAACTAAAATTATCAGCCTTGGAACAAACTCATCGGCTCAAATATGCATTGCTGGACAACCGGTAGAGAGAGTAGAGGATTTCCAGTATCTTGGTAGTATTGTCTCGACCGATGGTGGAACCGAACTGGATATAGCCAACAGGATCGCCAAAGCAAAGTCCGCGTTCGGTATGTTGTCCAAAATATGGCGAAGCAATGCAATCAGTTTGAGCACCAAAATAAGACTGTTCCGCTCCAACGTTGAATCCGTGCTGCTATATGGTTGCAGCACGTGGAGAGTGACCACTACTATCACCAGAAAGCTGCAAACGTTTGTTAATAGGTGTCTGCGCAATATCTTAAGGATTTTCTGGCCCAATCGTATCTCTAACGAACACCTTTACGAGAGAACGGGTCAGGAACCAATAGGCACAACTATCCAACGGCGGAAGTGGCAGTGGATTGGTCACACGTTCCGAAAGGGTGACAGCTCCATAGCGAACCATGCTATGCAATGGAACCCTCTAACTCAGGATGGCAGAAGACCTGGCGGTCCGAGAAGAACATGGCGCAGAACAGTCGAGAAGGAGGCACGGCAGTTAGGGAAAAGTTGGGGAGAACTCAGACACATTGCCAGAAACCGTACACGATGGCGCGTAGGCGTAGTAGAGGCCCTAGGACCCACAAGGGGATACAGGACATAAGTAAGTAAGTAAATCAATCAATTGGCAGTTTTTACGTTCGTGCCGGCAGAAATTCTTCGAGCATATTCAAGCACAGAGGGAAATACTCGCTACTCGTTACTTATCAATGTTTCTCTTTATCTGTCATATTCGCTCAGTACGCGAATACACTTCGAGCACTTTAGAGCACCTTAGGCACCTTAGGCACTTTAAAGCGCTTAAATAGTGTACGTGAATGGACCTAATATAAGTTCTGTTCCTTTACTTTTTGATAAAAAATTCGTTAAAGAGAAATTTTCAACCTTAAGAGAAAAATTCTCACTCAAAGATAGAAGCTACAAAAAAAGTAAAGGAACGCGTTAGGCCACCAAACTTGCCCATAATTAAACGTCAACGTTCTCAGCTGTTTCTTCGGTACTCCACATCTATGTAAAACATTTTCATTGAACTTTCAACTTCGTTTTTATTGCTTTTAAATATGAATTTACATATTTAAATGCGCAGGAATGTCCTAGGAAAATATTCAACTTTCATTTGGTTTTTTTTTGTATTTCCCAATTGTTTGTACACATCTGTCTTATAAAGGCAGTGTTGTGTTACAATGATAGTTATTCTAGGCTGAGTGTTTTCAGTCTTCTTCTTCCGAATATCTCTTTTCGTGGAAGTGAGTTAACTTCGTCGTTTGGGTGAGTTAATAGTTTGATGTGGTGCTGCTTATCACCCTTATTATGGTTAATCAAACGTTCGACTCAAGTCGAACTGTCAGCAAATTGCTTCTGTCGTGGTATTGCTGTTAGTAAACATTTTCATTCGATTAAAGAATAAGTGCTGACAAAGAAAGAAACAATTAAATGTCATCTGTGAAGTGTATAAAGCGACAGAAGTAATTCGCCGGGAGGTTCGACTTCAGTCGAACGTTCGATTCGCTAACCATAATAGGGGTGTATGTTTGTTATTTATTCCTCTACTGTTCTCATTTGGAGGTCTCGATAAATGTCATAGTTGGAGATATACCAGTCAGCATCTATAATAGTTCGTAGGATATTTGATTGCTGTCTTTGGATTATTGCTATATTTGCTTTTTCGACGTCCCCCAGAGTTGTATTCCGTATGTCCAGATAGGTTTTATGATAGTTTTATATAACAATAGTTTATTATTTATAGATAGTTTTAAGTTCGTGTAAAGGAGGAGATGAGAGTTGTCTGTATTTTTCTTTTATTTGGTCCCTCTTTTTTTGAATGTGGTATTTCCAAGTTAGCTTGTTGTCTAAGTGTATGCCCAAGTATTTGGCTGTTTTGTCAATTGGTATACTTTTCTCCTTAATTTTGAGTGGTGTTGGAGTGTAATTTATTTTAGTAGTGAATATAACTTGTTGAGTTTTGTCCTCTTTGATTTTAATACTCCATTTATCAAACCACTTTATTGTTCTATGCAAGTTCTGTTGTGCTTGTGCTGTTGCGACCTCAAGGCTCTTGTTCGAGGTCATCAGGATGGTATCGTGCGCAAAAGTAGCTATCATCGATGTACAACCCATTGGAGAAGGAATGTCTGCAGTGTAGAGAACGTATAATAAAGGTCCCAGTACATATCCTTGGGGTACTCCTGCTCTTGTTCGGAGTATGTTTGAAGTTTGGTCCTTACATTTTACGTAGAAATGGCGGTCTGATAGATAGCTTTTTATTATTAGGTAATAGTCAGGTGGGAGTAGGGACTGAAGTTTATGTAATAGTCCTTTGTGCCAAACCATGTCAAATGCTTTAGCAACGTCTAAAAATACTCCAATGCATTACTTCTTTTATTTATTTTTATTTATTTATTTATTTATTTATATATTATATAATCGCTGTACATGTAAGAGTACACTTAAAATGAATACAGGTAGGAAAAGGCAAACTTTTATGTATACAAGATGAAATAGTGTGTTAAGGATACAATATGAAAATGATACATTAAAAAAAAGAAAGAAATACAATAATAAAATAGAACATTAAAAACAGGGGAAAAAAAAATTAAATTAAACAGTAAATAGTTGCAACCATGTAAACTAAGAAGATTAATATAACAAATGCGAGTAATTTCAGTTTAAATTGGAGAAATACGAAAAACATGCCGATTGAAACTGTCTGTATTCGACTTTAGACTTCACCTGGTATGGCAGGTGATTCCAAAGATTTACAGCATGAACGAAGAACTGTCTACGTGATGTCAAGCATGTATATGTAGACGGCCTTAATGTTATATAGCGACTAGACCGGGATAGGACAAGCTTATTGTACAGATATGCAGACTTTTCCTCAAAGTCGGTTGTGATTTTATTAACTACCCTGTGGACTTGTTGAATAGTCGAATGCTGTCTGCGGAAACCGAATTGGTGGTCAGGTATCAAACTGTTATTACTTAGTATAGGATTCAGTCGATCGTAAAAGAGTTTTTTAAAAACTTTTCCCAATATGGGAAGTAGGCTTATCGGTCTGTAGGATGATTTGGAAGTTTGGTCTTTACCAGGTTTTAAAACTGCAATTATTTGTCAAACCTTCCAGGTCTTGGGGAAAGTATCTTAGCCTGATTAGTGAATTAAGGTACTTTATGGCTTGTCCGGGTAATTCACTTAGTATTTTACCATTTACGGAGTCATATCCTGGAGCTTTCTTATGGTTAATCCTTTTCTTAATGCAGTGTTCAATTTCGCCTATTTTTATTTCCTTTATCCTTAAATTGTTGGTGATTATGTTAAGTTGATGTGCTGGGGTATCTGCATCGTCCCTTTCATTGGTGAAAACTTCTTCGAAGTGCTTCCAAAATGTATCTGCTTTGTCCTGGCCCACGTTCCATCTGGTTTCCTTAGTGGTGGCTGATGAGTTATTTTGTTCTTAAGTTCTTTTGTTGCCTTCCATAGTGAGTAATTATAGTCCGTAATGTAATGTGGGTAATGCGAGTCCGTAGGTTGACACGACTGGAGATCACCGGTGACATAGAAGAAAGATCAAACAATACTAAAACAGGAGCATGCACGTGTCAAACAACAAACACCATCGCAATATGGTAATATTGCAAAACTGTATAATTATGGTAATCCTTGCTAATAGGAAAGCCACTACCCCGCCAGGCACTACCACTGCTGTGCATGGTACTGACCCTGGACCGAGCAGAAATGTTCGGGACAGAGCTATACGGAGTCCGGGGGCTAGCAAAATAATGAAACAGTTTGGAAGAAATTTGAGGGTCGCGAGTTGGAACGTTGGAAGCATGACTGGTCGAAGTTACGAGCTGGAAGAGATGATGAATAGAAGGCGGGTGGATATCTTGTGTGTCCAAGAGATGAAATGGAAAAACACCGGAAATCGGGCGCGTTTCTTGGACGTTAGGACAAAATATTACAAGATGTTCTACTACGGAACGGAAAAGGCTAAGAACGGAATCGGTATCAACCTTGCGGCAGAGCTACTTGGAAAGGTCTTGAGCATTTCGAAGTCCAGCGACAGTTTGATGTCTCTCAAACTAGTAATACAAGGAGAGGTGTGGAATATTGTCGGTGCATATGCTCCCCAAAATGGGTGCAATCAGGGAGTTAAAGATGCATTTTGGGTAGATTTCCACAATCTTCTTAAGAACGTCCCAAAGCAAGAGTTTCTGTTTGTTGCCAGAGATTTGAATGGACACGTCGGGAAGTCAAACGAAGACTATGAATATGAAGAGTGCAGAGCACAAAATATATGGGATTCCCTAGAGCGAACTTGCTTAAAGAAGGCCAAATCACTGCTAGGAGCTTCAAAAGGCCACCATCAACACGCCAAGGAAACATGGTGTTGGAGTGATGATGTTAAGAAGGTGATAAAGGAGAAGAAAGCGGCTTTCAAAGCTTGGTCAAAGTGCCCTTCTAATAATAGTGACGAAAAAGCTCGCCTCGAAATGGAATACAGATGTTGCAAGAAAAAAGCGAAGAAGAAGTGCGTCCAGCTTCAAGCAGAGAGTACGGAGGGCCTGTATCGAGAGCTGGAGAAAATGTCTTCCCCGGTTGCTGATGCAAACCAGGCTATCCAGGAGCTGCGAAGACACAATATGAACAGGAGCGCAATCATCTTCAAAATAGCCGCCCAAAGAAGGAGGAGTGCTGAGGAGATTCGTTCGCCGAAGTTCATTAGCAATGCTCATGGCCAGCTTCTTGTGGATGCCGAGAAAATTCTGCAGAGGTGGCGGCAGTATTGTGAAGAACTTTTAAATGAATAAATACTGTGAATAATACCCAACATTACAGTCGAAGAAGTTAGTGAGGCGGTCAAATACTCCAAAAAACCAAAAGCTGTTGGGCCAGACGAGATACCCTCTGAGTTCTGGAAAAAGATGGGAGACATCGGGTTTGGATAGCTCAGAATTCTCATCTCCAAATTCGTGAGAGGTGATCCAATGCCGAATCAATGGAGGGAAAGTTACCTTCTCCCTGTATACAAAGGGAAGGGTGATACAAGAAACTGTGATAACTACCGTTCGATTAAGCTGATGTGGTGGCCGACTGCGAAAAATAATACGGCTATCTGATGATCAGTGCGGGTTTGTCGCGGGTATAGCAACCACCGATGCAATCCAAAGTATAAGGATCATAATGGAAAAACATCGTGTTTCCTTAAGGGATTCGCATATTGTATTGGTTGACTTTGAAAAGGAATTCGACAGACAACCACGAGATCTGATATGGGTGGCGCTAATACATCGAGGGGTTCCAGAAACCTATGTACAGATGATCATGGACATGTACGAAGGAGCAAAGACAAGAGTAAGATGCCCCGCTGTAAGTAAGGAGTAACCGAAAAGTTCCCAATCAAATTCGGGGTGCACCAGGGAAGCGTTTTAAGTCCTTTGCTCTTTATTACAGTCCTTGATTATCTGCTTGAAGGTAAAGTGATGGATCCCAAGGTACATCAGTTATTTTGCTTTGCTGACGATGGAGCCATCATAAGTGAGGATCCTCCATCCCTGCAACGAGCACTTGGTGTGTGGGTGGAGGGAAATGGGTATCGCATTAGTTCAAAAAAGACAAGTACTTGTACTGCCCGTTCTCTGATCCACTCAGGCCTATTTCAGACATTTATTTGAATGAAACAGTGCTTTCCAAGTGCGAAAAGTTCAAATATTTGGGATCTATGATCAATAGCAAAGCAACTTGTGATGACGACATCAATCATCGCGTAAGCGTAGGGTGGATGAAGTGGCGAGAAAATTCCGCTATCTTCTGTGACAGAAAAATGCCACCTAAGTTGAAGGGAAGGCTCTACACCGCAGTTGTGCGTCCAGCGCTCACATACGGTTCACAATGTTGGACGATGTACAAAACGTATGAGAGTAAATTAACGGCAGCTGAGATGAAGATGCTTCGTATGACAGCAGGAGTGACAAAGCTTGATCAAATAAGAAGTTCGAAGATTTCACATCAAGGAAACCATCGTACAAAAGATAGAGCGTGACCGGCTCAGCTGGTATTGCCACGTTCAAAGAGGAGATCATTTGAACCCTGTTAAAAAGGCAATATCAATGCACGTTCCAAAGACATCGCGATGTAGGAAAGGCAGGCCTATAAACGCCTGGATCAGACAAATGCGACGACATCGGCATTTCATTGGCCTCAGCAACCGAGTGATCCAAAATCGGCGAGCTTGGCGATATTTTCTAAGGTCAAATAGGCGAACCCCACAGGCGGATCAGTAGAAATGCGATGAAGTGGGAGGGTTGTGATCCCTTGTTTTCGGATCATAGCCTCGCTGATAAAAGGAAGAAGAAGAAGTGCTTTGCTTCCTATTCATCACGATCTGAATGCTTGTCTTAACCGTCGACAACGGCTGAAATCCAGAAAAACCTCCGTTAAATACTGCTGCAAACCTGATACAGTCAGATTTCCAACTAAATGAAGTATGGAAGACCCAGCGGAGAAGTTTTACACTAGAAAGTAACCTGGAAATAGAAGACCCAACTGATCCCTGTCCCTGGACAAAACTTACTACGGTACCTATAAACTCAACCGTTCTCGAACCAACCACGACCGGTGCGCTGACTTAATTTCAAATTGGGGTAAAAGCTGCACTAGCACTTGTGATTGTGGCGCACCAAAACGGACCATCCAACACATCTTATCGGATTGCGAACAGAGGTCGTTTGAGGGAAGTATCGCAGATCTACACGATGCTTTCAAATTTAGATTTGAAAACATAAAATATCATTTAAAGCTTCTCTGTCTTTATTTTATGTCAATGTACTATGTATGAGCCCCCTTTTACAACAAAATAGGCGACCTGAAAAATAGAGATATCAAGAGCCTCCTACGCCTCATAAGAACCTCAAAATGGTTTAACGAGTAGGTAGGAGGATATTTCTCCCATGATCCATGTGGTATCACAATGGACCTATTATTGGTCTAAGTGTGTGTGGCGAACCCCACAGGCGGATCAGTAGAAATGCGGTGAAGTGGGAGGGTTATGATCTCTTATTTTCGGATCATAACCTCGCTGATAAAAGGAAGACGAATTGGTCTAAGTGTGTTGGCGTTCCTCAGCTGGCAGCCATTTCAATCTAACCTAACCTACTATGTATTATAAGTAACGACCATTATGTAACTCTGTATTCAATTCTTATAACTTATATTATTACTTATATATTACTTGTTACCTGTGCATACCTTCCGGTAAATAAATAAACCAATGATCATAAAACGATCTCTTGGCGAACATTGTAGACGCATTCATATCTTCTGTCCGTACTTGCGACACAGACACACCCGCTTTTTATACAAATTTTTAAAATTCCAATGTAATTTTAAATAGAATAGTCTGCTGGTCCAGATGGCATCCCCCCCTAGTTCTGAAGAGGTGTTCTTCCACGCTGGCAAAACCTCTGCGTAAGCTTTTCTGTCTATCCTACTCTTCGGGGCTCTTTCCGAGTAGATGGAAAACAGCATTTGTCCAGCCCGTCCCTAAAAAAGGCGAATCTTCCTCCCCGTCCAATTACCGACCCATTGCACTTACGTCCATTCTTTCCAAGGTCATGGAAACGCTGATAAATCGTCAGCTTATGAAATATCTTGATTCACGAAAACTCCTCAATGACCGGCAGGATGGTTTTCGTAGCAACAGGTGCACTGGTGATCTGATGGCATATCTCACCGAGAAGTGGAACCAATCTCTATATCACTTCGGCGAAACAAAGATGGTTGCGCTCGATATTTCTAAGGCATTTGACAGAGTTTGGCATCAGGCTCTTTTGTCGAAAATGCGTGCATATGGCATCGATGAGTCTCTTTTTCAATGGATTAGAAATTACCGTTCAATACAAGTTGTCTTGGATCGTTTCAAGTCTGCAATTCACCATATAAATGCTGGTGTTCCCCAGGGCTCCGTTTTGTCTCCGACTCTCTTTCTCATTTTTGTAAATGACCCCTTGTCTGCTACTTCTAATCCAATCCATTCCTTCGCTGATGACAGTACTCTCAGTTTTTCATATTCGTTTCCTAACTCGCGTCCCTGCTCTTCGGCCGTGGATGAAGAACGACAACGTATGTTAAACACATTAAATTCCGACCTGGACAGCATAATCAAATGGGGTTCAACCAATAGAGTGGAATTTAATGCATCCAAAACACAATGCTGTTTTCTATCCCTCAAGCGAAACCAAAACACCCAACCATTATCCATGAATGGTACTTGCATCGCTGAATCCGAAAAACTTGCCACTCTCGGTATGTATTCGAAGTCGCCAAAAATGCTGCAAAATGTCTAGGATTTCTTAAGCGGTGCAAAGAATATTTTACCTCGTCTGATCTGGCCTCCATCTATAAGGCATTCATCCGCCCAAAGCTAGAATATAACGCCCACATCTGGTCTGGTGTACCCAAGACCGTTCTGCACATTCTAGATAGGGTACAGAATCTCGCGTTAAAACTGATAGGTGAAAGAGACATCGTGAGCTCCATAGTCTCACTTGAACATCGTAGAAATGTCTCGTGTTTCTCTCTTTTTTATCGCTTTTTTTATAAAAAATGTTCCAGCGAAATAGGCAGTTGCATTCCTCCCCTTCAAAACTTCAGGAGGCTTTTGAATTTTAAAAATAAAAAGAATAAGGCTTACAAGCGTTTAAGGAATGACAGATCTAATATAGAACTAAAATCTTGGTACCTACTTTGCCAAAAGGAATTTGATGTTCTAAAAAAATTTTTGTACAGACGTTACATATTATCGTGTGAAAATAAATTAAAATCGTATAGCAGATTTTTCTGGAACTTCATAAATTCCAAAAGAAATACTAATGGGTTACCAAATCTTATGTATTTTAATGACTCTTCATCTAATGATACTAAGGCGATTTTTGATTACTTTGCTGACTATTTTAGTTCAGTTTATAGTAATTATGATGGAGTTGATTCTTTTTCGAATTTGGAATCTATGATAAACCTTGGTGATTTGCATTTTGATAGATTAGATATTGAAAAAGCTCTTGTTGACCTTAAGGGTGTAAAAAGTGAAGGTCCTGATGGTATTTCTCCTATCTTACTTAAGAACTGTGCAACTTCTTTATCTTTCCCACTTCATCTTATCCTATCAAAATCAATCGCGTCTGGAAGTTTCTTAGATATTTGGAAAATATCTCACATTGTGCCGATCCATAAATCCGGTCCTAAGCAAAACGTTAGCAATTACCGTCCTATTTGCAAGATCCCTTCCATTCCGAAATTGTTTGAAAAGCTAACTACAAACAAGATGTCTTCCTTAGTAAAGAATTTTATTTCTGTTCAGCAGCATGAGTTTATTCAGGGCAGATCTACATGTACAAACTTGTCAATTTTCTGCAATTTTGTTATAAAAAACTTCGAGATCGGCCTGCAAACTGATGTGGTTTTCACTGATTTTGCAAAAGCATTCGATAGGGTTAGCCACAAAACATTAATAAGGAAACTTTCCTGCTTGGGTTTCCACTCAAATTTACTTGATTGGATTGAGTCTTATTTGAGTAATCGGATCCAATTTGTGAAAATTAATGACACTCTGTCTAAACCTATTAATGTAATTTCGGGCGTCCCACAAGGTAGCCACCTTGGCCCGTTGTTATTCCTACTTTTTATTAATGATCTTCCGGACGTCATCAAGCATTCTGAATGTCTTTTGTTTGCTGATGATCTAAAGATATTTCATGCAATTAAAACTAAAAACGATTGTAATCTTTTGCAGGAAGACATTAATGCAGTGGACAAATGGTGTGTTGTTAACAATTTGCGCCTGAATACTTCGAAGTGTCAATGCTTCACACTTTCTAGGTCTTTTACTTCCATTTTGCATTGTTATTACATTAAAAACAGTCCACTTGATAGAGTGACCTCAAAAAAGGACCTGGGTATTTTGCTTGATCCTCGCCTAACTTTCAATGAACACATTGACTATATTGTCTGCAAGGCTAATTCTCTGCTAGATTTCCTTAAACGTAACTCAAGAGATTTTACCGATCCCAACACACTGAAAACTCTTTTCATTTCTTTAGTTAGACCCCACTTGAAGTATTGCAGTGTTATTTGGAATCCTTCTTACAATTTGCACTCCTATCGAATTGAAAGAGTACAGAGAAGTTTTACTAGATTTTTATTTTTCAAACTAAATTGGCGAATCGAAACGCCTTCCTATAAAACCAGATTATTGTTATTTAACTTAAATACTTTAGAATGTCGTCGTAAATATTTTTGCGCTATGCTGGTCAGAGACTTAATTCATTATCAAATTCAGTGTCCTACCTTGCTATCTATGCTTGATTTTTATTCTCCTTCTCGAAAGCTACGCGCTCAGTTCCACTTCCGTGAAAGTATACACCGGACTAATTACGGTCAAAATGAGCCAATTGCTCGTCGCATCACTGAAGTTAACTCTATATTAGCATCAATAGATCTTCTTCTTCCTTTTATCAGCGAGGCCATGATCCGAAAACAAGGGATCACAACCCTCCCACTTCACCGCATTTCTACTGATCCGCCTGTGGGGTTCGCCTATTTGACCTCAGAAAATATCGGCAGGCCTGCCGATTTTGGATCACTCGGTTACTGAGGCCAATGAAATGCCGATGTCGTCGCATTTGTCTGATCCAGGCGTTTATAGGCCTGCCTTTCCTACATCGCGATGTCTTTGGAACGTGCATAGATATTGCCTTTTTAACAGGGTTCAAATGATCTCTTCTTTGAACATGGCAATACCAACTGAGCCGGTCGCGCTCTAATTTGTGTACGATGGTTTCCTTGATGTGAAAGCTTCCACGGATCTTCGAACTTTTTATTCGATCAAGCTTGGTCACTCCTGCTGTCATGCGAAGCATCTTCATCTCAGCTGCCGTTAATTTACTCTCATACTTTTTGTACATCGTCCAACATTGTGAACCGTATGTGAGCGCTGGACGTACAACTGCGGTGTAGAGCCTTCCTTTCAACTTAGGGGGCATTTTTCTGTCACAGAAGATAGCGGAATTTTCTCGCCACTTCATCCACCCTACGCTTACACGATGATTGATGTCGTCATCACAAGTTGCTTTGCTATTGATCATAGATCCCAGATATTTGAACTTTTCGCACTTGGGAAGCACTGTTCCATTCAAATAAATGTCTGGAATAGGCCTGAGTGGATCAGAGAACGGGCAGCACAAGTACTCTGTCTTTTTTGAACTAATGCGATACCCATTTCCCTCCAAAACGTCCACCCACACATCAAGTGCTCGTTGCAGGGATGTAGGATCCTTACTTATGATGGCTCCATCGTCAGCAAAGAATAACTGATGTACCTTGGGGTCCATCACTTTACCTTCAAGCAGATAATCAAGGACTGTAATAAAGAGCAAAGGACTTAAAACGCTTCCCTGGTGTACCCCGACTTTGATTGGGAACTCTTCGGTTACTCCAGCGGGGCATCTTACTTTTGTCTTTGCTCCTTCGTACATGTCCATAATCATCTGTACATAGGTTTCTGGAACCCCTCGGTGTCTTAGCGCCACCCATATCAGATCTCGTGGTTGTCTGTCGAATGCCTTTTCAAAGTCAACCAATACAATATGCAAATCCCTTAAGGAATCACGATGTTTTTCCATTATGATCCTTATACTTTGGATTGCATCTGTGGTTGATTTACCCGAGACAAACCCGCACTGAACATCAGATAGCCGTATTATTTTTCGCAGTCGGCCACCTAATACCCGCTCAACGATCTTCATGGTGTGTGACATCAGCTTGATCGAACGGTAGTTATCACAGTTTCGTGTATCACCCTTCCCTTTGTATACAGGGAGAAGGTAACTTTCCCTCCATTCATTCGGCATTGGATCACCTCTCACGAATTTGGAGATGAGAATTCTGAGCCATCTGAACCTAGCATCAATAGATATTTTTCTTAATTGTTCCAGACTTAAATTTAAAAATAATCTACTATTAATCTTATCTGATAATGTTTGATTGTTAAGTTTCCTTTCTTATTTATTTAAAATAAAATAATTGTATGAGTTTATTTTATGAATGTTTGTTTTGTTGAAATAAAGAAAGAAAGAATTGCTTTTGTCGCGACAAAAAAAAAAAAAAAAAGAAGAAACTTCACACGCTATACGCGTCATGCTTCGAATGTACATCAGTTCACCCTCAAGCCCAACTTCGGACGTACTGCCAAATATAGGGATTCGTTTATAAGCCGAACAACACGTTTGTGGAACGAACTACCAGCCTCTGTATTTCGAAATCATTACAACCTTCAAACATTTAAAGCCAACGCAAACCGGCATCTCCTTCGTTACTCTCCCCCCTTTTCCTATCCGCCCGTGCCCTGAGCATCAGTTTAAGGGTATTAATAATCCCTTCGGCACGCGCGTATTATAAAAAACAAAAATCAATAAATAAATTGAAACACGTTTTTGGTAGATTAAAATTTCAAAACTATTATTTATTACCATCTTTTTTTTAATAGGTTTTTTTTTCTGAAAAGTTTTTCATCGAGATTTTAATATTTTATTTAGTCTTTAGTAAAATTTTAATTTTTATATATTACAAGAAGATTACAGAGATTTTTATTATTTCTATTTACATGTTTTAAGTTACTTCAATTTCTTCCGTATTTTGAAATATGTCATTTAAAGAAAAAACAATCATAATTATAATTAAAACTTTTTATGTAGGTACTTGCAAATAAAAACATAAATAACAAAAGAGCGGTGAGCCAGAGGGCCGGAAAAGAGTAAAACTCAATCACCAAGTCTCAAAAGCAGTAAATAGTAAAAAATTGTTTCGTGGTACTGGTACTTTCTAATTAAAAAATAACAAATAAAACTTTTGTGAAAATAAAAAAATCAAATCCTCCTTATGTAGGTATTTCTCTATGCTAAATATATTACAGTTTTTCATGTTTTCGTTTTTCATTTGTTTAGTTTTAATTCAATCAAATCCTCAGTGCTTGCAGTGCAATTAAATATATTTTCTTTAGTTTACTCATATTTTGCTGAATGTTTATTTATTAAATATTAAAAGTTAGTTTATTTATTTTTATTTTATTTTTGCAAATAATGGATTTTTCTCTCTTAGTATTAAAAATGTTAAAACACACTTTGTAGTTAGGAAAGACAAAAAAATATATATATTATTTTTTTAATTCCACGTTTTTTTTTATTTTTAACTTTTGGGATACATTTTATATTGTTAACTAATAGCTAGGACGTTAAAACTACATTTTAGTATTATATGTATTTGAATTATTATTATTTTTTTTTATATATATTAAAATAGTGTTTTGAGTTCAGACTTTTTTTTTAAGTACGTAAGAAAGGTATAATGCTATTACCCGTTTCAATATTAAGGTAGTTTTATTGAAAAAAGAAAAATAAATGTTGCTTGCTATAGAGGACACAGCACACACATAAATTGAAAATAGAAGAATGTTAAATGTGTGCAATGAAAATGGTCCATTTCAAATAATTTTTAACTGAAAGAGTAATAGACGCGAAATATTGTTGCTTGCGTCGCTGCGTTCTGCCGTCGCTTTTACCGTTTTTGTATATTACATACATATGTGCATACAGCTCTATTTAAATTTCTATCGAGCTTACTTTCTGTGAACGTACAAGGTGGCCCAAAATGTATCACCTATGGGAAGATGCTATAACTTTGGCGGCAACTGCCAGTTTTATTTTGATATTTGTGAAGTAAACATAATATGCAGAATACACTTCGACAAGCCATGGAACGCTACATTCCTCAAGATCGCGGAATATACTCGTTACTATTTTTTTTACGGAATAATTCGTCAGTAATTTTGGCGCAGATTTCTCGGCCGTCCTACGCCAACTGGTCGAAAACTAAAACGTTTAGCCACTCGCCTCGAAGAGACTGGAACAACTCGTGACAGAAGAGGCGTCGGAAGGCCTAGTAATGCTCGTTCCGACGAGAATATCGCCGCTGTGGCTGAACATCGTGGGTAACACGGTTACTGTGATTGGTGAGCGATACAGAACTATGATCAATGAGTTTTTATTGCTACAAATTGAGAACAAGCCACAGAATGGAAGGTCTCAAAGAGAATATCCGACAAGAACGCGAGAACTTATCACCCGAAGTTCTAGCCAAAACGATTGAAAATGCGGTAAAAAGAGCCCAAGTGGTGATCAACAATGGCGGGATCCACTTGACCGATATGATCTTCAAAAAGTAATGGAAAAAAACTTAAAGGCCCAAATACACATTAAAAAAAAAAAAAAAAAAAAAAGTCGTTTCATTTTAAGGATTAGCAAAACAACACCGGGAGAGTGTGTTTGGATCACTTTGCATTTCACTATTCACTCAACGTACATGTGAAAAATCGACCCGACTTTCGTGGTCGCATTTAGGCGCACATTCGTACGTAACTTGTACGTAAAATACCATCATGGTTAGATTCGACTGTCGTATACGAGTTGCAGAATGACGATGAAGAACTCCCGCTGCTCCATCAAAGTCGGTAAGAACATCACCGAACCATTCGATGTCAGGAAAGGTCTTAGACAAGGTGACGCGCTATCATGCGATCTCTTTAACATAGTACTTGAGAGAATTGTACGAAACTCACAAGCCAACACCGGAGGTACAATCTTTTACAAGTCTGGGGGCAAATCACGTAACTTTTCAGACGATCATCGTTTGAACGATAGCAACCGACGAATGGAAAAAATTGTTGCATATTATAGCGGTTAATATTTCCCTACCACAGTTGGTTGCGCACTGTTGGCTGCATAAAGCCTAAATGTATGTTTGAACTATAGCGAAAACCGCAATCGTCAAAAGTTTACATGCATTTAGGCGTTATACAGCCAACAGTGGGCAACCAACTGTGGTAGAGAAATGTTAACTCCTACAATATGCAACAATTTTTTTCATCAGTCGATTACTATCGTCCAAACGATAATCGTCTGAAAAGTTACGTGATTTGTCCCCTGTACAACTACTCGTTTATGCCGATGACATTGACATAATCGGAAGAACTCAGCGGGCCGTCAATGGGGCATTTGCGAGTATTGAGATCGAGGCAACAAAGATGGGTTTAGCGGTCAATAAAAGCAAAACAAAATATATGTTGTCTACAAAAAAGGACACTCAACATCGGCATCTTGGATAGAACGCCACAATAGCCAGATATAATTTTGAGCTAATTAAGGACTTTGTCTACCTAGGCTATGGTGAGCTCCGTAAATGACATCAGTGGGGAGCTCAAACGAAGAATTACTTTTGCCAATCGTTGTTTCTATGGACTAAGATGGCAGTTGAGTAACAAAGCCCTATCTCGAACTACTATGGTAACTCTTTATAAGATACTAATCATGTCAGTCCTGGTGTATGGCGCAGAGGCATGGGCCTTGTCAAAACCGGATGAGGATGCCCTTGGTTATTTTGAGAAAAGTTCTTCAAGTGGTCTTTGGTCTCGTCTGCATAGACGGTGAGTGGAAGAAAAGGTTAAATGCTGAACTATACGGCCTATATAAGGACATCGACTTAGCCAGAAGAGTTCACAAACAGCAACTGAGATGGCTGGGTCATTTAGAGCGGGTGGAGCCCAACGTTCCCGCCAAGAAAGTCTTCGAATCTACCCCGGATGGACGGCGCAGTAGAGGACGACCTCGCGGTAGGTGGCGCAAACAAGTGAAGGAGGACCTCAATCAACTTGACGTGCGCAACTGGAAGCAGCTGGCTCGTAACCGTGCTAGCTGGAGAAGTTTGTTGGTTGAGGCCCAGGTCCACCCCGGACTGTAGCGCGCGCCATCTAAGTAAGTAAGTATACGAGTTGAAGAATTGGGGTGATAGATTGAAGATGGTTTACCTGTCCAGGATCAAATTGTGCCAAACACACGTATTCTGACAGTCGTGTCGATTGTTTTTGTTAGTACGTTTCGTATTATAAACGATGTTATGACAAAGCCTCGATTAGTTAGAATTATAGTGGAATTCTTTTTGTTTTTTATACTTTGCTTTCGCCGAAGGAGTTATTAACACCCTTATACTGGTTCTCAGGGCACGGGCGGAATCTAATCATCAATTTCAAATGTTGTGTCTCCCGTACCGTATCAGATTGCTATTTATCGGGTGTACCTCAGGGATCCATTCCTTCTCTCATATCATTTCCACTTCATATTAATGTTCTACTAGGATCAACAAATATTTTTTTTTGTTTCGCCAATAACAGCATCGAAGTAACAACTTGCCCAAACAACACGCCTGTGAGTGCAAATACCTCACGTAGTCAGAGATGCGAAAAATCCTCACAATTAAAGAAGATCTACAGAAAAATCGCCCGTGCCGTGAGCATCAGTATAAGGGTATTAATAATCCCTTCGGCGTGCGCGTATTATAAAAAAAAAAAACCTTGTGGTTCAATGCAAAGAAACCACCACCTTTTCCAGGAAAAATGCGTCTACTGTTCCCCAGCTTCATATGTATAACCAAACAATCGAACCCAAGAAGACCATCACAGTAAACTCTGGACTGGAGTAACATGATATGACCATATATCCAACATCCCAAAATTAGCTCCCACGAAGTTGAGTTATCTTTTCAAAGGAATTAAGTACTTCATACCGCCGCAACTTCTTCTTATATACAATGCACAGTAAGATTAGGGCTTGAGTACTGCTCTCATGTTTGGAGTTCGGCCCCATAACACAATCGAAATCTACTTGACAGCATCCAGGGGCAGGCAGTTCGCTTAATAGAAGATCCAGCACTAACTTTCAAGCTTCAATCGTTGGCTAGTTGAAGGCAGGTGGCAGAATCATGCCTGTTCTATATGGCAGATGTTCGGAAGATCTCAACAGAATGATCCCTAGAAACTCAAATTTTCAACGTCCTACTAGGCAGGTAACCTACCTGGCAGGAAGCTTTACAATCTGGCAAAGCGCACCAGAAATCCCAGAGACTGGTGACCTCAAGAAAAAACGGTCTACGTAAAAATAGCCTCATGGAGTAACTTTTGCAGCGAAATTCAATCCACCAAAGACGAAGCGAGACTCCGGAAAGTTCTGTCAAAGGATTACTCGGTCCCAGGATTCATCCCTAGAACTCCTCTTTGGAACTCACTTCCCAGGGTGTAGTGATACGGAGACAACAAGGTCACATGATTCAGGTGTTAGCGCAAATTACTCTCTATTCGCCAAAATTGTGGATGAATACAAACTGAAATGGGCAATTGACTCCTTTTCTCCTTACAAGACGCCCGGCCCGGATGCTATTATATCTTCCACATGATGCTACAAAACAGCAGGGAATATGTCATTGCGCGGCTAGCGACCATTTTTCGCGGGTGCCTAAACCTACACGAACCCAAAATACTTCAGGCCGATCAGCCTGTCTTCATTCGTGTTGAAGACTCTCGAAAGACTAATAGATCTACGCATTCGTTCTAAATTAAGCCCTAGAGACATGTCCCTAGCACAAAATGCCTATACAAAGGGTCGAAACAGCCCTACACGAAGTGGTAGCAATGATCGAGCAACCACTCTACCACAAAGAATTCACTTTAGCGGCCGTTTTAGACGTGGAAGGAGCTTTTAACAATATGAAAACCGAATCAATAAGATTATCACTAGACCGAATCAGAGTAGATGCCACACTCTCCGACTGGATTGATTGTATGCTTAAGACGAGACACATCAACTCGGAGCTGGGTGACAGACAAGTAAATGCACTGTCTTCTACAGGAAGGCCGCAAGGAGGGGTACTATCTTCTCTTCCCAAACGAGATCCTTTTAAAATTAGGACATAGCGGAGTAAAAGTTTTTGCTTATGCAGACGACATCGTCCTACTTATGTCCGGCAAATTTCTCGACACTATCACCGAACTTCTGCAATCGGCCCTCAATACCCTCTATAACTGGGCGAGAATTTGTGGACTGAACGTTAATCCAGCGAAAACAGAAATGGTCCACTTCATCAACAAAAGAATAATCGCAGCTTTCGGACTCGGTGACACTCCACTCTGAGTCTCGGATAAAGCACGGTATTAAGGGTGCATACTTGACCGTAAACTGAGCTGGATAAATAATACAAATGAAAGTATAAAGAAAGCGTACATTGCGTTCTATGTTTGCAGGAGAATTTTTGGTAAAAAAAATGGAGACCCAAACCTACCGTCATTCACTAGATGTACACAGTCATAGTCAGACCCATTCTTATATATGGGTGCATTGTCTGGTGGCCAATAGCAGAGAAAAACATGCATCTCAAAGAGTTGACTAAAATCCTGCACTTGCCTGCATAGCAACCACAGGCGCCATTAGAACCACCCCGACCGCACTTGAAACAATTTTCGCACTTATTCCCCTAGACTTATTTGTTAAGAAATCAGCCGCGATGAGTGTCCTGCGCCTAAAAGAATCAAACCTATGGAGAAGGGGTCACCGTAGCATTTCAAGATGGGCTCACCTAGACGCCACCACAGACTATCTTCCGCTATCACCCGACTTCAGCCTAATGGTCAAAACGATCATCCCATCAAGGGACCACTGGGAAGATGGTGGGGCCATTAACTCGCATAGTATTTCAGTCTTTACTGACGGGTCCAAAGCAAACGAAGGAATGGGTTCGGGTATCTACTCAGCGGAACCTGATATTGCAAGGCTTCCGAAACACAGCAGTGTGTTCCAGGCAGAAGTCCTAGCGATAGCAGAGGCGGCACGAGAACTATCCACGAAACTTGTTACTCGAAAAGAGATTGATATTTACATAGATAGTCAAGCTGCTATAAAGGCCATCTCATCCGCGGTTATAAAATATAAGTTAATAAAACGCTGCCGCGAAGAGCATAATATGCTCATCCAAAGCCACCATGTAACACTCTGGTGGGTCCCAGGCCACAAAGGAATTCCAAGGAAACGAGATGGCGGATGAACTGACAAGAAAGGGGTCAGAATAAGAACTGTGAATGGTCCAAAGCTCAGCCTTTCCTCCTCTAAAACTTGTTAAATCAAATATAGCACTTAACTTCAAACGACAAGCAGAAGAAAGATAAACAGCGCTTCCATCATGCTCGCATCTGGACAAAACATGGCAAGATGAAAACCAAGCTCATCCTTACGCAAACTAGACAAAACTTGGCGCTTCTCATAGGTATCATTACCGGCCACAACCTATTGGCGGCCCACCGGAAGAGAATGTGGCTAAGTATAGATGAACTCTGCAGAAGATGCGGCAACACAGACGTGAGGAGGACACGGAACACTTCATTTGCAAATGCCCTAGTCTCTGCAATACCAGGAAGACGGCCCTTGGAGAATATTTCTTCAACCATCTGGGTGACATGTCTGAAAAGCCACCAACCACCATCATGAAATTCATAACTTCTTCAGGGTGGTTCAGAGGAGGCCGTTCCATTAACACAGAACTCTAGCTATTTTGTTTTTCCTCTCTTTACAGTTCTTCAGCCATGAAACTCCGCGCCAGGGGAGTACAATAAATCCGTTGGAGATCCGAGTGCACGCTGCACTCATTCGTTGAAGGTAACTCCCTTAACCTAACCTAACCTACCTGACAACCGCAAGAAGATCATTCTATCAAAATCTTCTTGCTACAGGAGAAGCAATCCTTAATAAAATAAATTAAATAAATATTTGGCGCAACAGCTCTTTAAGTGCCAGGGCCTAGCTTCTCGCAACCACTCATGTTGTGTGCGTTATATTTTTCACACGAATCGAAGGTACCTACAGTTTAGTGCCGTATCCGAAGGGCAATTTGGTTTGAGAAGCTTTTTCGAGATAACAATACTCTCGGATGTTTATCCGACGTTCGCGAGAGGTGGGACCGAGAAAAAACCTTTTGGTGTTTTCTAGAAATCGAACTTGGAACCTCACGCGCAGTAGTCCGACACACTTACCACTTACGACACGGCGCCCACGAGGACGGGACTCTATAATCTATCTTCTTTCCCCCCATGGCTATCACAATGGGTCTATATTGACCTGTGTGGTGTAGAGAATTTCTATTCCCTACACTAGCCCACATACATAACCAAATCTAACGGGGTGGTACGTGCACCAATTTGTTAGTCTCATCAGATTTTGGTCTCACCATTGGTTTGATTTTAATCAACGTTTGTGGGCATATCTTTGTCTGCGTGTTTGCTTAGAATAGTTTTTTTTTAATTAACTTAACGCTTAGTGACAGTTTAACCTGTATTAGTATTGAAAAAGAGATGGTGGCGGATGAACCCTTAATGGGCCAACGGCAGCGCTCATATCCCCGAAGTGGGTTACTGACATCGGTGTATCCGGCCCCTCGTCCTAGGGGTTGCAAAAAAAGGATCTGGTCCTCCAGGTTGGGGGGCTGTGCCATCGGGTTAACTTCCCTACCACGTAAAAAAATCTTCGGTTACGAAGCAACCAACAGCCTCGGATACGGATGAATTTACTGTTGACGACCCAAGCAAACGTAAAAAGGACAACGATCTTCGTGTCAGCACGTGGAATGTTAGGTCCCTCTACAAACCACGTGCAGCCGAACAACTTGCGGAGGCTCTAGATTTTCTCAAAGCAGACATTACCGCCATCCAAGAAGTGCGATGGGATGGGCCGGGCAAAAGGAGTATGAAAAACTGCGACATCTACTACGGCGATTGCTACAGACAAAAAGGACAGCGTCTATTCGGGTGCGGATTTGTCATTGGAGGCAGACTTAGGCAAGAAGTCTTGAGTTTCCGGCATGTGAACGAAAGCCTTATGACTATCCGTATCAAGGCTAAATTTGCCAACATTAGCCTAATATGCGTTCACGCCCCTCATGAGGAGAGGGACGACGCGACAAAGGACGACTTCTACCAGCTCTTGGACAAGACGTATGAACAATGCCCTAGCCACTACGTTAAATTTATCCTAGGTGATTTTAACGCAAAACTAGGAAGAGAGGACGTCTATAGTAGCGTGGTCGGAAAGCACAGCCTGCACGACATCACATCCGACAACGGACTCAGGCTAATCAACTTTGCAGCGGGGCGAAACTTTGTCGTAGCTAGTACGCGGTTCCCACGTCTCGACATTCACAAAGGAGCATGGCTCGCCTTTGATCGAAAAACTGTCAACCAAATCCATCACATTGCGATCGACGCAAGGCACTCTTCCAGTATTCTGGGTGTCCGGACTTTCCGAGGAGCCAACGTGGACTCGGATCACTACCTAGTTGTAGCCAAGGTACGGATGCGGATATTCAGAATGGAGCGAAATCAACGAAATACTGTGAGGAAATTTGACGTCGGGCGGCTACAATCGCAAGAGACCGCCAGAACCTTTGCCGAACGTGTTTCTTCTAATCTCAATCTAAGTCCTATGCCGCCAGCAGCAAATGCGGAAGACCAGTGGCAGCGTTGCCAACAAGCCATCAGAGATGCCGCCTCTGATGTACTGGGTTTCTCTCGCCCACCACAACGAAACCCCTGGTTTGATGAGGAATGCCGGCAAGCACATGTAGCTAAATAAGAGGCGTACAAAGCGGCGCTGCATAGAAGGACTAGAGCTGCTTACGAGCTCTACGTGCGCAGGAGAAAAGAGGAACATCGACTTCTCAGAAAGAAGAAAAAGGAGCATGAGAAGCGCTCGATCGAGGAGATTGAGAGACTCTATTGCAGGAATAATGTTCGAAAATTTTAACAAAGGGTAAAAAGAACATGCCAGGGTTTCAAAGCCAGATTAGAAGCCTGCAGGGACGAAAATGGTAACATAGTAGTAGAATCGCAGTCGGTGCTGAGGATATGGAAGGTACACTTCTGCAGACTGTTAAACGGCGATGATGACCAATATTCCGCTGTCAGGCAGAATGAGCCACTCAGTGACGATGGCAGTCAAGATTCCCGTCAACCCGATCAGAATGAAGTGAGGATAGCGATATCTAAACTCAAATCCAACAAAGCTGCTGGAGCCGACGGCCTTGCCGCTGAACTTTTCAAGGCAGGAGGAGATGAGTTTGTAAGGAGCATGCACCAGCTCATCTGTAAAATCTGGTCGGACGAAAGTATGCCCGATGAATGGAACCTCAGCATCATTTGCCCGATCCTGAAGAAAGGAGACCCTCTGAACTGCGCCAATTACAGAGGTATAAGTCTCCTCAACATCGCATATAAGATCCTGTCTGTCGTATTATGTGAACGCCTAGAACCGATCGTCAACATCCTGATAGGTCCTTATCAGTGCGGTTTCAGGCCGGGAAAGTCAACCATTGACCAAATATTCACACTACGGCAGATCTTGGAAAAAATCCATGAATATAAAATCGTTACGCACCACCTCTTCATCGATTTCAAAGTTGCCTATGATAGCGTGTATAGAGACGAGTTATACAGAGCCATGTCTAGTCTTGGCATCCCTGCCAAGCTCGTCCGTTTGTGCAGAATGACGATGGAGAACTCTCGCTACTCCATCAAAGTCGGTAAGAACATCACCGAACCATTCGATGTCAGGAAAGGTCTTAGACAAGGTGACGTGCTATCATGCGATCTCTTTAACATAGTACTTGAGAGAATTGTACGAAACTCACAAGCCAACACCGGAGGTACAATCTTTTAGAAGTCTGTACAACTACTCGCTTATGCCGATGACATTGACATAATCGGAAGAACTCAGCGGGCAGTCAATGGGGCATTTACGAGTATTGAGATCGAGGCAGCAAAGATGGGTCTAGCGGTCAATGAAAGCAAAACAAAATATATGCTGTCTATAAAAAAAGGACACCCAACATCGGCGTCTTGGACAGAACGTCACAATAGACAGATATAATTTTGAGGTAGTAAAGGATTTTGTCTACCTAGGCTCTATAGTGAACTCCGCAAATGACATCAGTAGGGAGATCACACGAAGAATTACTCTTGCCAATCGTTGTTTCTAAGGGCTAAAACGACAATTGAGTAGCAAAGCCCTATCTCGAACTACTAAGGTAACTCTTTATAAGACACTAATCATCCCAGTCCTACTGTATGGCGCAGAGGCATGGGCTTTGACAAAACCAGATGAGGATGACCTTGGTTATTTCGAGAGAAAAGTTCTTCGAGCGATCTTTGGTCCCGTCTGCATAGACGGTGAGTGGAGGAGAAGGTACAATGCCGAGCTATACGGCCTGTACAAGGACATCGACTTAGCCAGAAGAGTTCGCATACAGCGACTAAGATGGCTGGGTCATTTAGAGCGGATGGAGCCCAACCTTCCCGCTAAGAAAGTTTTCGAATCCACCCGGATGAACGACGCAGTAGAGGACGACCTCGCGGTAGGTGGCGCAAACAAGTGGAGGGGGACCTCAACCAACTTGGCGTGCGCAACTGGAGGCAGCTGGCTCGTAATCGTGCTAGCTGGAGAGGTTTGTTGGTTGAGACCCAGGTCCACCCCGGACCGTAGCGCCATCTAAGTAATTAAGTAGACAGTTTAACCTGACGGATTTTTACAAATGTAGAGATGTGTTCAATTAGCTCGGTTTTATCCCGAGCGGGTTTTCAGCGTGACCATGTTACTCGCACCATGCTTAGCGTTTACAGTCACCTTAACTCGTTCTTTTAATTTTAATTCAGTTATCACTAAAACGCGGATCGCAACTCAATTCTTGGAAATGTAACGACAGGATATGGATGGGAGCCATGTGCCTAAAGTCGTGCTCAAAACATAATGTTTGAACCATTCTTCATCAAAATGTTTGATTCAAACTCAATTCCTGTAGTTATTATTTAAAAAAAAAGTCCTTCTTCTTCTTCTTCTTCTTCCTATTTCGGCGAGGTTATGCTCCGAAAACAGGAGATCATAACCCTCCCACTTTACCGCATTCCTACTGATCCGCCTGTGGGGTTAAAAAAAATTCTATAGCTCTTAAAAAATACCCTTCATATGTATCCTTTAAATAAAAGAAAGATTAAATCAGAATTTAAATCAAAACCTGAGTGTATAAGAAGCAGAGACCGATAAGGAAAAGAGTCGTTATGAAAAAAAGCAAGAGAAAAGCAAGCTTCAAAGGACCTTGAGTAATTTCTATTTTATGATCTCTTCCTCATTTTTATTCAAACCGAAGGAAGAACTAATTATTTATTTACATGACAATGAAAATAAAAATTATATCAAATCCAAATAAGTTTTAATTTTTTTTTTTAAATACATTTATTTTTATTAATAAATACGTTATTAGTTTAATTAATAAATATATTTACAGTAGATCAAATTTTTCATTAGTTCAGTTTATTTTTTGCTTAATTTTCTTTTAAAATTAACACTTATATAGCTAAAATTCATAAGACTTTCGTTTCAGTGTAGATTTCTTTGTCAAATACAATTCAATTAAAAAATTATATTTCTTTCCTTTTTTTTTATAATTATTGGATGCAATCTTTTAAAAAAAAAGAAAGAATGAAGGGAAGTAATATATTAATTGCTTACTATATTTGTGTGTTAAACTAACAAAACTATGTGCTACTAATAAAAAAACGTTTTATTTTGTGGGACGCTGAGAAACTTGTAGATGTGTGTATTATTTATATTAATTTTATATTGTTGTGGGTGTTTTATTTGGACCCGGTGTTTACTTACATTTTTTCTTTACTTTTATGTAAATTGTAATTAAATTAATTTTTTCTATCTAAGTTTCTAGTTCCAAAATTGTTTTGTTAACAATAAATTGCTTTTTAAGAAGTAGGACATAACTATGTATGTATATATATATACATATATATATATATTTTCTTCTCTGTAATAAGAATTATTTAAGAAAAAAAAAAAATGTCCGAATGAATGATTCGTTGTTGTTTATATTTAAGAAAGAGCTAAACAATTAAAACAAATTTGTTTTTGCTATTACTATTTACATTACTAGTAATATCTTTAAGAATTGGATTGTCATTTGCTAATAATGATTTTTTATATTTTTAATTTAAGTTTTTATTCTTTCTTATTAATTTCTAAAATAAACAAATGTTTTATTTCAAAGGTAAAAATAACTTTCTAACAATTTGTTGCACATTATGGGGCTAAAAATATGCAATAAATCATTTGTGGTTAATTTTTTTTTTTTACTCCATTTAGCATTCATTCATTATTACCAATATTATAAGGTTATTTATTAAATTTGCATTTAATGCAAACACAATAGCTACCCAATGTTATATTTCCAAGTTTTTTTTATTTTTATTTTCTTTTTTAGTTTAGTTTAATCTAAATATTGCAGTTGAATAGTTTTTATTAATTTTTTTCTTTAAAGTTATTTCCTTAATAATTGACTTCATTCCAATGCTAATTTTATAGTTTTTTATTTTTAGTTATGTTTTTTTTCTTTTTCAAAATTATTTCAAAACTTAACAGCTAAGAATTATTAATAGTTTTCAATTGAAATTTTTTATTATTTTTAAATAAGGTGATTGAAAATGTTTCGTTTTGTTTTTATTTACATTTAAGTCTTGTAAAAAAATATATTCATACGTAGTTGCTTATTTTTTTTTCTAAATATTTTACATGTTTTTTTTTTGTTTTTTAAATGTTTATCACTTGCATTTTCGAAGATATTTTACATGCCTTATCAGGGAGAAAAAGTTTTGATTGTAGTTTTGTTTTGTTTTTTTTTTTTAAACAAATTTAATTATGTTTTAAATTTTCGTTGAGTATTTGTTGTTTGTATTTTTTTGTTTTAGTTTTGAAAACTTATGATTTTGTTTTTTTATATATTTACAAGAATGGTGATATGCATTTAAAATTTAGAACAAGCAAATATTATACTATACATGTACAAAGTATTGGATAAGAAGAAACTAAGTGGATATTTTCGAAGAAACAGATTCTTTTAGCAATGTTCTGAGAGTAGTGTATATAATTTAAAAAAAAAAATGTTATTTCTATTATTTTGTAGTTTTTATGCAGTGGACTTATAGTGAAGAAAAGAGATTAGAGCAGTGAGCCCGATAAGTACCAATTCAAACAACACACAATTAAACGGTACACAGATGGATCGAAAACATCTACTGGCACTGGAGCAGGAGTGACCCGATTTAGGACTATACACTTCGAGAATATATACATTTATATGGGGAATATTCCCCAGTGTATTTAAAGCTGGAGTCCACGCAATCGAAAGATGCGCTCAATTCAACCTAGACAGGCATTCTTTATGAATTCCCGGCACTAAACTGGTTAAGGAAACGTATTCCCCACAAGGAGATATTTACTTAATTCAGTGGAACTGAAATGCTCCACTACTAAAGACATACTCACTTTCATAAGGGAGGTAGTACGTCTGTTAGATTAACTCCAACCCTCCGATACAATAGATCTTTCAGGTCGCAGTGTTCTTGCCACGTGGGCATAGGTTGTACAAAAGAAAAAAAAAAAAACTAGACAGGAAATACCGCGGGCAGGACATCGCAATACTATCAGACAGCCAAGCCGTTATCAAAGTACTGACCTCTCACGAGAACAGATCGAAACTGGTATGGGAATGACTCACCAGGATCAACAAACTGGGAGCGGCAAACGAAGTAACTCTCTACTGGGTACCAGGACATGCAGGATTGAAGGGAACGAATTGAACTAGCTAGAAATGGATCAGACACACCGTTCATTGGACCAGAACCCTCTTGTGGGATAGGACCCCACACAATAAGTGAAGAATTAAGAAAAGAGGAAGAGTACAAATGGGCCAAGCACTGGGTTGATATTCCCCAATTAAGACAGGCAAAATAACTTTTGGGGAAATGCAACCAGAAAAGGAGCAAAACAAACTACAAAGACTAGTGGCCTGCGTATGCACAACAGGTGCAATGAAAACTGCTCCTTCTGCAGCGCTGGAGGTTATTATAAGCATACCACCTCCTTATCTTCACATAAAGAAAGAAACTATGGTTAATGCCTTTATGCTCATTCGGATATTGTGCATGAACTCAACAGTACCGAATTACTAGCAATTACAGGCAAATGCAATTACGGGCAATTACAGCTGGTATTGCCACATTCAAAGAAGAGATCATTTGAACCCCGTTAAAAAGGCAATATCGATGCACGTTCCAAAGACATCGCGATGTAGGAAAGGCAGGCCTATAAACGCCTGGATCAGACAAATGCGACGACATCGGCATTTCATTGGCCTCAGTAACCGAGTGATCCAAAATCGGCAGGCCTGCCGATATTTTCTGAGGTCAAATAGGCGAACCCCACAGGCGGATCAGTAGAAATGCGGTGAAGTGGGAGGGTTGTGATCCCTTGTTTCCGGATCATGGCCTCGTTGATAAAAGGAAGAAGAAGAACAATTACGGGCAAATGTCCGCCAAGATGTAACTTCAGCCATAACTTCAAGGTTACATTCCAAAATCGTAATAACTGGGAACAGAACAAATCTAAATTTTCCAAGGCAGATGAAAGAGTTGGGGCTGGTACTACTACGAAAACCATCATTTACTCATGCATGGAAAAAAGTAACTCCGTATTCTAAGCCGAAGTATTCGCTGTAGAATCTTCTGATAGATAAGCAAATTTAAGAAATTCTCAACGAGTTGGATGTATACAGATTGTTTAATTACTGCAAAGTCGCGCTAATCTATCCCGAAAGAATCATTAGTGCAAACGTAATAAAACTAAAGAGGGTTGATTGTTCTTGTCTGTCTGTGCACGTATCCAGCGGAAACTACAAATACAAATACAAATATTTGGCGCAACAGCTCTTTAAGGTGCCAGGGCCTAGCTTCTCGCAACCACTCATGTTGTGTGCGTTATATTTTTCACACGAATGGAAGGGACCTACAGTTTAATGCCGAATCCGAACGGCGATTTGAGAAGCTTTTTCGTGACAACAATACTCTCGGATGTTTGTCAGACGCTCGCGAGAGGTGGGACCGCGAAAAAACTTTTTCGTATTTTCTGGGATTCGAACTTGGAACCTCATGCGTAGTGATCCGACACACTACCGCACACATTTTCATGAAACTTGGTATAGCTATAGCTTATATCCTGGGACAGCATTAAGGGTACTTTTCATTTCGGATTATGAGAGGGTTCCTACAACATACTCGTGAGTAGTAAACTGCAAAATCGCGCTAATCTTTCGTGAAAGAATCATTAGTGGAGACTTTTAACAACTAAAATTGGTAATCTATACTAATAAAACTAGAGAGGGTTGAATGTTTTTGTCTTTCTTTGCACGTATCACGCGGAAACTACGGCACACATTTTGATGTAATTTAGTGATAGCTTATATCCTAAACCAACATGGGGCTTTTGTGTGGTGGAAAGCAATGAATACGAAAAACACATGGGATATGTTGGCCATGGTACAAAGAAGAGCTTGCATTACCATCACGGGTGCTCTACGCACAACGCCTACGGCTGCAATCGAGATCTTTCTGAATCTTTTACCACTAAACCTACAAATCAAATTTTAAGCGGACAATAGTGTGTTTCGGCTCACTAACGTAGATCTCTTCAAGACTAGTAACGTGGGACATAGCTCCATTCTCAGGGAATCATTTCCCGATATACCTGACGAATTGGACGATATCATTGGCACCTTAGACTTCGTCACACCATACGAAGTAATGTATCCTATTAGAGAGGACTGGCAAAGGAAGACAGTCTTTGTCCATAACGAAATTGCAATATACGCAGATGGTTTTAAGACCAGAGAGAACACGGGGTCAGGTATTTACTCGAGATATACGAACATACACGTAGCCTTAAGACTTCCGGACATATGCAGTGTATTACAAGCAGAGGTTCTAGCTGTACTTAAGGCTGCAGAATTACTTGAGATGGCATCAATATTCAACGCCATCTACATTGACAGTCTTACGTTACGAAATCTGAGATAGTCAGGAATTGCTGCACAATGCTTAGGGTATTATGTACGCAGAACCGAGTCAGATTATGTTGGGTGCCTGGACACTGCGATATTGAAGGCAACAAGAAAGTCGACGACGCGCTGGCCAAAAGAGAAGCGGAGCACCCACATAGTGACATTATTGGCAGTATTAAACTACTAGGTCGCCTGGCTAGGGGAATTATTCGTGATAGAATCATCGACATGGTTAATCTAAGATGGTCATAGGGTGTCGAAGGCATTGCGGCCTGTGTTAGACCGCACAAAATTTGGGGAGATCAGCGATAAGTATACTCTCTGGTCACTGTCTCCTAAGGAAGCATGCTATGAGACTAGGATTATCTAACATGGATGTTTGTAGGTACTGCAATGAGCTACATGTCTCAGAGGACATTACACATATACTCTGCGAATGCCAAGGCATTGCCAGGACAAGGCTAAAATACCTTGGAAGATACTTCCTCGATAACCCAGAAAAGGTAAGATCTCTGAGCTACAATAAGGATATTTTCAAATTAAGTGTATGGGAGAATTAGTTCAGGTCTTTTACCGTGAAGGTTTCCTAGGGATCGCGATGGGCCCACCTTGGTGCCTTATGTCTTATGATAACCTCACTACCACCCTACTCAACCTAACCTAGCCTAACTTTAGCCAACAGGCGTACTTTTTATCTCCGATTATGGGAGGATTCCTACAGGATAGTCAAAGTATATCTATACACATAATAAAATTGTAAACGTAAAACTATTTTCACATGCACTAAGCAAAAATTGAACGGGATATCCGCATTTGTATTGCCTAGAGTCTAACTTTTAAAATGTTGTGTTTTATCATGATGCGCCATCCAGAAGCTGAGATATAATCAAAAACATTTTTTTGCAAAATTCAAAATTCAAATAATTTATTATTAGATCATGATCTCGAATCTTTTTTTTTCTCCTTTCGCTCTATTTTCGCAGTTTAAGAGCCGAGCCGACTGACTGGCGGAAGGCGGCTGATACCCTTCGTATTTCCAATTCTTCGGTTTCCTTTTCTGTTATATCTGCTTGAAGGGTTATGCGCAGAGACGGCAGAAATGTCACTTTCTTGGAATAACTACATTTGTTACGTCTGCTACGTATCATCTCAACACCGGCCTCTGCGACTGGATTGCACAGATGGTTCCATCACGGATTATACTTTCAACGCAAGGAGATGTAACCATTCGGAGAAGGGTCTGCAGAGGAACACCCCAAGGTGGAGTCCTGTCCCTGCTAATATGGCCCCTTGTGGTGGATGAAATCCTGGTAATACTGATGGAAAACGGCTTCAACGTGATGGCCTATGCGGATGCTGTCGTTATCCCATTACCCCAAATATCGGTGGCATTGAACTAAGAATCTCAAGTTCAGCTCGGTATCTGGGCGTAATTCTAGATTTCAAACTAAACTGGAAGGAAAATATTGCCGAACGCGTCAAAAAAGAAAGCGTAGCTTTGTATTCCTGCACAAAGGCATTCAGTGATACATGGGGCTTCAAACCAGCTGTGGTGTACTGGATATGCACCGCGGTTGTAAGACCCATACTCACATATGGTTCATTTGTATGGTGGACGGTACTTGAGAAGCAATACCAGCTTTCAAACCTCACCAAAATCCAGAAATAATAAATAATAAATAAATAAAAAGAAAGCGGCGTGCATCGGAGTCAGGTCAATGAGAACAACACCAACAGCGGCAATGGAAACCATGCTTAGTTTCATTCCGCTTGACAGATACTGCAGCAGTCTGGCGGTTAAAATCGCTGTTAGACTGAGAAAAGGCCGATTGTGGTCATCGAGCCTTTACGGCCATGCCTCCATTCTGTCCCGATGGGGAACTACCAGTGGATTGACGGAAGCTGATCACATGAACCCGATTCTAGCATTTGAAAGGAGATTCACTACAAGAATTCCTGACGGAATATACTGCAAGAATCGAAGAACCATGAAGAAAAACGAGTTGGCTTTCTATATCGACGATTCTAAGATGGACGTTGGCACGGGAGTCGGAGTTTATTGTGAGGCCCTCGGAATAAAACGCTCCTTTAGAATAAACGACGACTGCAGCGTCTTCCAGGCCGAGGTCGCAGCCATTATACAGGCTGCGAGAGTAATATCGTTGGTAAAACGATCACTGTCTACATAGACAGCCAGGCAGCCGTTAAGGCTCTGGACTCTACCGTAGTTAGGTCGAGGCTCGTGAGAAGCTGCAAATAACTCTTAAACGAGATATCTAGAGCCAATGCGTGACCCTCTGCTGGGTACCAGAGCATATGGATATCGAAGGTAACGAAAGGGCTGACGAGCTTGCTAGGAAAGGGTCGGCGCTGCACTTATCGCGGGCCCTCCCCTCTGTAGCAACCCCAATCAGTTCCTTGCGGAAAAAAATATAGGATGAAGCCACCGGTCGAGCAAACAGATGCTGGGCTCATCTGGAAACATGCGCAATGGCCAGGGCGCTATGGCCGGCCTACAGCAAGAAGAGATCAACCTCTCTGGTAAAACTTAGTCGTTATAACGCACGGGTCATTTCTGGCATAATTACCGGACATTGTGCCATTGGCGTTCACGCGGAGCGACTCGGTGTGCTGCATAATGACTACTTGCAGAAGTTGCAGGGACGAAGAAGAAATTGAATCTGTTCGTCACCTGTTGTGTGACTATCCTGCCCTATCCGTCAGAAGGATGAGGACTCTTGGTAGTTACTTCTTCTCGGAGCTGAAGGACTTGGGTAGTGTTGAGCTAGCAGACCTCCTGAGATTCATATCACTTTCTGGGTGGTTCTAACGGCGGATTTTCTTTACAGCGTTTCCAGGGTTAAATGATTGGGCACAATGGATCCGTACTGTTGGTCTGAGTGAGCAGTGACTCCTTGTCGCAATGCACCCATCTACCTAACCTAACCTTGGGGTTGTACCAAGAAAGCAAATGCCAATATTTTACAAAGTTTTCAAAATAAAGTGCTAAGAGAAATTGCCCAGCCATCGTGGTATATTAGAAACGACGATATCCACAGGGATCTCGGAATTCCGACAATCGAAACTGAAACTAGAAGCTTCGCGAGAAAGCATAGAAACCGACTAATCGGACATGTCAACAATACAGTCCTACAAATTTTGGATGAGAGCAATTTATTGCGCCGACTACAAAGGACACAACCTGTCGACTTGGCGAGATAATGATTAACCGCGTCTAGATTGCGGAACGTGCAGGATCTTTCAGTGGAAAGTAACCTGCCAAACGTTTTTATTTCGTGATAGAAAAATTGCTTGATAAGTTATAACTTAGTTGCGATATCTAACAAATTTATATCGAAGGGTGGTGTTTTTTAGTCAGTAAGAATCTGACACTATTCTTATAGTGTCTATGGAAGATTTTTCACCTACCATCGCAAAAAAAAATAAAAAATCTCTGGTTATGTGTTGTGTGTGCTCTGGTGGGGATTCCCACTCAGGAAGTTCTGAGCTTACACTTCTTCTTCCTTTTATCGGCGAGGTTACGATCCGAAAATAAGGGATCATAACCCTCCCACTTCTCCGCATTTCTACTGATCTGCCTGTGGGGTTCGCCTTCTTCTGAAGTTCTGAGCTTACACATTTGCAGTAATGTATTCAGTTGGAATTGGCAATTGTATTTAAACAATTAAGTAATTGGACGTCAACTTAAATGCTAGTCAGCTAGTAGATAATAGAATTTTTGAACTATTTTACCTAATTCATCCAATCGATAATATCTTGTCAATCGCCTGACGGCAAAGCCATGCTATTTCTTATTTCATATTGTAATCAATCAATGTAATATTTAAAAGAGAATAGTAATTATATATAAAGGAAATAAATATTCTTCACTATAAGCCACCGTCTTTAGTTCAAAATTAAATATTCAAATTTAAAAAAAGAAAACTATAACCAGATTTACAACAGGAAACATTTTTTCCTTTTCTTAATTTTTTTTAGTTGCATATGGAATATCACAATGTTTTCTATTTATTATTATTTTTATATTTCGAGTGAATAAAAAAAAAAAATTGATTTTAATTTAAATTTCTTAATATAAATTTAAAAAAAAAAAACTTAAGTCTAAATAATTTATTTGAATTGAGATTTTAAAATAAGTTTTTAGTGTATTCTTTCAACCTTAACGATTAAAATTAATATCTATATTTATATTATCATCTCATTAGTCAAAGTGTTTTTTTTTGTTATTCAAAAAATTTAATTATTTCTCACTTAATTTCTACGAATAAATACAATTTGATAAATTTATTAAATTTTCTTTTTTATTTTTTTATTTTTTCTTACAATAATAGATGTCTACTACTTAAATGAATACAAATAAGAACAAATAAATGAAACAAATGTGATGTGTATAATTAATAACAATTTTAAACTTGTTCTTGTAGATCCATATGTAAAAATCTTTCTTGACCTATTTTACAAATGATTTATTATTATTATTATTATTTTAATGTGTTTTAATTGGAATGTATTGGTTTTTTGTGTTTTTTTTGTGTTTTTTGTGATGTAAATTAGAATTTTCCGATTTTTTGATTTGTTGAAAATAAGGAAAAGAAAATAGATAATGATATTTTAAATTAATATAAATATAAAAAGAAATGATTGGACATATATGATTTATACACAACATTATTTAATGAATAATGACGTGGGGTGGTGCTATTCGATTGTGCGACCAGCAAGGACTTTGTGAGCTTTACACTAATGCGCTAATCTAAACAATCTGCTACGAAAGTTATGTGTTTATCTGTTTTCTAAATTTTATTTTTGTTTTTACACTGTTACACTACTGCAAAGTCTTACTTTCAAGATAGGTGGCTATGTCGCGCGCGTTTACATTGAATGCAACCATCATAGGTGTACATCCGTTGTCGTCACGTAATGAAAGGTTAGCACCGGCGGCCACTAACATCACAGAAATGTCGCGGCGTTTATTTTCAGCGGCCACATGGAGAGCGGTGTGTCCCCTGAAAGTAAAAAAAAAAGGAAAACATTATGAATTACGTTCAGCATAAGATTTAAATTAAATTTTTGAATGATGTTGCCTATTTCTGTTGATTTTGTATAAAGATTGCCATGGAAGACTGGGCTGTGGCACCAGGGTCCTTCCTTGTGAAGATATCCTAAACATGTGCAGTAGGGTTGTCCTTAAATTCGATTTTTTGAAAAGTTGGCGCGGCACCTCTTAATTATGTTCTATGTAATAAAATAAAATTTTGTGTGAAATTTCACTCAATTCGGCCAACTTCTAGGGGTCGCCACCAAGCATTGAACTTTTGCATATAATTGCAATATCGTCTTATTCCATGTACTGCAGTTGCAAGAGCACGTAGTACATTAGGCATTTTGTGAAGTCTGCCGTTGCAGTTGCTTTGGCTTGTTAGTGCTACTGCTACAGTTAGGCTCACAACCATAGCGACACATATACTACCTTAAAACCCCTCCCACAAGTGTGCATGCGAGTCCGGGGGTTGACACGACTGGAGATCACCGGTCCGAAAAAAGGAGCATATACGTGTCAAACAACAAACACCATCGCAATATGGTAATATTGCAAAACTGTATCATTATGGTAATACTTGCTAAAAGGAAAGGCACTACCCCGCTAGGCACTACCACTGCTGTGCATGGTACTGATCCTGGATCGAGCAGAAATGTTCTGGTCAGAGCTATACGGATTCCGGGGGCTAGCAAAATAATGAAACAGTTTGGATGCAATTTGAGGGTCGCGAGTTGGAACGTTGGAAGCATGACCGGTCGAAGTTACGAGCTGGAAGAGATGATGAATAGAAGGCAGGTGGATATTGTGTGTTTCCAAGAGACGAAATGGCAAAACACCGGAAATCGGGCACGTTTCTTGGACGTTAGGATAAAGATTACAAGATGTTCTACTACGGAACGGAAAAGGCTAAGAACGGAATCGGTATCATCCTTGCGGCAGAGCTACTTGGTAACGCCTTGAGCATTTCGAAGTCCAGCGACCGTTTGATGTCTCTCAAACTAGTAATACAAGGAGAGGTGTGGAATATTGTCAGTGTATATGCTCCCCAAAATGGGTGCAATCAGAGGGATAAAGATGCATTTTGGGTAGATTTCCACAATCTCCTTAAGAAGATCCCAAAGGAAGAGTTTCTGTTTGTTGGAGGAGATTTGAATGGACATGTCGGGAAGTCAAACGAAGACTATGAAGACTGCCATGGAGGACTAGAATATGGCACCAGGAACCTTCTTGGTTAAGACATCCTAAGCATGTGCAAATCACATGGTCTTATCGTGTTAAATACCACGTTCATCAAACAAAGCCGACACCTGATCACTTACAGCAGTGGTGGAGATGAAACTCAGATTGACTACCATTTGGTAGACAGTTTCATGAAGCCTCGGGTAAAAGATTGCAAAGTGATCCTGGGGGAAGCAATCGCTCGGCAACACCGTCTCCTGCTAACAGAAATTTGTATGAAAACACCAAAGAAAAGCAAACAAACAGGAGAAAATCAAGTGGTACAATCTGGACAAAGAAAAAGGCGAAGCTTTTGTTTTCGTAATGAAAAATTACTTCTCCCACACCATCAACGGAGCTGAGGATAAAGAGTGCAGAGCACAAAATATGTGGGATTCCCTTCAGCGAACTTGCCTAAAGAAGGCGAAATCACTGCTAAAAGCTTCAAAAGACCACCATCAACACGCCAAAGAAACATGGTGGTGGAGTGAGTGATGTGGGCGCCGTGGCGTAAGTGGTTAGTGTGTCGGATCACTACGCATGAGGTTCCAAGTTCGAATCCCAGAAAATACCAAAAAGTTTTTTCACGGTCCCACCTCTCGCGAGCGTCTGACAAACATCCGAGAGTATTGTTGTCACGAAAAAGCTTCTCAAATCGCCGTTCGGATTCGGCATTAAACTGTAGGTCCCTTCCATTCGTGTGAAAAATATAACGCACACAACATGAGTCAGGCACTTTAAAGAGCTGTTGCGCCAAATATTTGTTCTTTTCTTGTGGAGTAATGAAGCTAAGAAGCTGATAAATGAGAAGAAAGCGGCTTTCGAAGCTTGGTCAAAGTGCCCCTCTAATAATAGTGACGATAAAGCTCGCCTCGAAATGGAATACAGATGCTGCAAGAAAAAAGCGAAGAAGCTTCAAGCAGAGAGTACGGAGGGCCTGTATCGGGAGCTGGAGAAAATATCTTTCCGGTTGTTGATGCAAACCAGGCAATCCAGGAGCTGCGAAGACACAATATGACAAAGAGCGCCACCATCTTCAAAATAGCCGCCCAAAGAAGGAGGAATGCTCAGGAGATTCGTTCGCCAAAGTTCATTAACAATGCTCATAGCCAGCTTCTTGTGGATGACGACAAAATTCTGCAGAGGTGGCGGCAGTATTGTGAAGAACTTTTGAATGAATAGTTCCCCCGGCTATACTTTCCAAGAGCCACCCCTAACTGTGAAGAAATACCCGAATACCCGACATTACAGTCGAAGAAGTTAGTGAGGCAGTCAAATACTCCAAAAAACGAAAAGCGGTTGGGCCAGATGAGATGCCCTCTGAGTTCTAGAAAAAGATGGGAAACATCGGGTTCAGATGGCTCAGAATTCTCATTTCCAAATTTGGGAGAGGTGACCCAATGCCGAATCAATTGAGGGAAAGTTATCTTCTCCCTGTATACAAAGGGAAAGGAAATACGCGATACTGTGATAACTACCATTCGATCAAGCTGATGTCACACACCATGAAGATCTAAGAGCGGGTATTAGGTGACCGACTGCGGAAAATAATATGGCTATCTGATGATCAGTGCGGGTTTGTCTCGGGTCGACAGATGCAATCCAAAGTATAAGGCTCATAATGAAAAACATCGTGATTCCTTAAGTGATTTGCATATTGTATTGGTTGACTTTGAAAAGGCATTCGACAGACAACCACGAGATCTGATATGGGTGGCGCTAAGACATCGAGGGGTTCCAGAAACCTATGTACAGATGATCATGGACATGTACGAAGGAGCAAATACAAGAGTAAGATGCCCCGCTGGAGTAACCGAAGAGTTCCCAATCAAAGTCGGAGTGCACCAGGGAAGCGTTTTAAGTCCTTTGCTCTTTATTACAGTCCTTGATGGACCCCAAGGTACATCAGCTATTCTTTGCTGACGTTGGAGCCATCATAAGTAAGGATCCTACATCCCTGCAACGAGCACTTGATGTGTGGGTGGCCGCTCTGGAGGGAAATGGGTATCGCATTAGTTCAAAAAAGAGAGAGTACTTGTGCTGCCCGTCCTCTGATCCACTCAGGCCTATTCCAGACATTTATTTGAATGGAACAGTGCTTCCCAAGTGCGAAAAGTTCAAATATCTGGGATCTATGATCAATAGCAAAGCAACTTGTGATGACGACATCAATTATCGCGTAAGCGTAGGGTGGATGAAGTGGCGAGAAAATTCCGCTATCTTCTGTGACCGAAAAACGCCCCCTAAGATGAAAGGAAGACTCTACACCACAGTTGTGCATCCAGCGCTCACATACGGTTCACAATGTTGGACGATGTACAAAACGTATGAGAGTAAATTAACGGCAGCTGAGATGAAGATGGTTCGCATGACAGCAGGAGTGACAAAGCTTGATTGAATAAGAAGTTCGAAGATCCGTGGAAGCTTTCACATCAAGGAAACCATCGTACAAAAAATAAAGCGCGACCGGCTCAGCTGGTATTGCCACGTTCAAAGAAGAGATCATTTGAACCCTGTTAAAAAGGCAATATCTATGCACGTTCCAAAGACATCGCGATGTAGGAAAGGCAGGCCTATAAACGCCTGGATCAGACAAATGCGACGACATCGGCATTTCATTGGCCTCAGTAACCGAGTGATCCAAAATTGGCAGGCTTGCCGATATTTTCTGAGGTCAAATAGTCGAACTCCCAGGCGGATCAGTAGAAATGCGGTGAAGTGGGAGGGTTATGATCCCTTGTTTTCGGATCATAACCTCGCTGATAAAAGGAAGAAGAAGTGCAGTAGGGTGGTCCTTAAATTCGAATTTCTGAAAAGTTGGCGCGGCACCTCTCAATTATGTTCTATGTAATTAAATAAAATTTTGTGTGAAATTTCACTCAATTCGGTCAATGCCACCAAGCATTGAACTTTTGCATATAATTGCAATATCGTCTTATTCCATGTACTGCAGTTGCAAGAGCACGTAGTACATTAGGCATTTTGTGAAGTCTGCCGTTGCAGTTGCTTTGGCTTGTTAGTGCTACTGCTACAGTTAGGCTCACAACCAAGTGACCCTAGCGACACATACCATATACTACCTTAAAAATCCTCCCACAAGTGTGCATGCGAGTCCATGGGTTGACACGACTGGAGATCACCGGTGTCATAGAAGAAAGATCAAACAATACTAAAACAGGAGCATGCACGTGTCAAACAACAAACACCATCGCAATATGGTAATATTGCAAAACTGTATCATTATGGTAATACTTGCTAAAAGGAAAGCCACTACCCCGCCAGGCACTACCACTGCTGTGCATGGTACTGATCCTGGATCGAGTAGAAATGTTCGGGTCAGAGCTATACGGATTCCGGGGGCTAGCAAAATGATGAAACAGTTTGGAAGAAATTTGAGGGCCGCGAGTTGGAACATTGGAAGCATGACCGGTCGAAGTAACGAGCGGGAAGAGATGATGAATAGAAGGCAGGTGGATATTTTGTGTGTCCAAGAGATGAAATGGCAAAACACCAGAAATCGGGCACGGTTCTTGGACGTTAGGACAAAAGATTACAAGATGTTCTACTACGGAACGGAAAACGCTAAGAACGGAATCGGTATCATCCTTGCGGCACAGCTACTTGGTAACGTCTTGAGCATATCGAAGTCCAGCGACCGTTTGATGTCTCTCAAACTAGTAATACAAGGAGAGGTGTGGAATATTGTCAGTGCATATGCTCCCCAAAATGGGTGCAATCAGAGAGATAAAGATGCATTTTGGCTAGATTTCCACAATCTCCTTAAGAAGATCCCAAAGGAAGAGTTTCTGTTTGTTGGAGGAGATTTGAATGGACATGTCGGGAAGTCAAACGAAGACTATGAAGACTGCCATGGAGGACTAGAATATGGCACCAGGAACCTTCCTGGTGAAGACATCCTAAGCATGTGCAAATCACACAGTCTTATCGTGTTAAATACAAAACAAAGCCGGCACCTGGTCACTTAAAGCAGTGGTGGAGATGAAACTCAGATTAACTACCATTTGGTAGACAGTTTCATGAAGCCTCGGGTAAAAGAAAAAAGAGATCTCCTGCGCCGACCACATCAACACCCTGCGGGCTATCATCGAACAGTGTGTTGAATATCGATCGCCACTGCACCTGCTGTTCATCGATTTTGAGAAGGCGTTCGATAGTGTCAACAGGGAGTTTATTTGGCGTGCCTTACGCAGGAGAGGTATTCCCGATAAACTAATTGCTATTATCAAAGCCACATATGAAGGCTCTGTCACGTTCTGCACAGGGGAAGGTTGTCTGAGGAATTTGAGATCCAAAGTGGGGTAAGACAAGGCTGTATCCTTTCACCAATATTATTCCTATTGGTGATTAGCGATGAGCTTTATGCAGCTTTGTCGACGGGAAACGGAGGAATTCGATGGACTCTTACATCTCAACTGAAACATCTTGACTACGCTGACGATGTATGCTTACTCTCCCACAGAATTATAGACCTCCACCAAATGACAGCAGATGTGGAGATGGAGGCAGGTGTCGTCGGGCTGAAAATGAATACGGCAAAAACTAAAATTATCAGCCTTGGAACTAACTCATCGGCTCAAATATGCATTGAACTGGATATAGCCAACAGGATCGCCAAAGCAAAGTCCGCGTTCGGGATGTTATTCAAAATATGGCGAAGCAATGCAATCAGTTTGAGCACCAAAATAAGACTGTTCCGCTCCAACGTTGAATCCGTGCTGCTATATGGTTGCAGCGCGTGGAGAGTGACCGCTACTATCACCAGAAAGCTGCAAACGTTTGTTAATAGGTGCCTGCGCAATATCTTAAGGATTTTCTGGCCCAATCGTATCTCTAACGAACACCTTTACGAGAGAACGGGTCAGGAACCAATAGGCACAACCATCCAACGACGGAAGTGGCAGTGGATTGGTCATACGTTCCGAAAGGGTCACAGTTCCATAGCGAACCATGCTATGCAATGGAATCCTCTAACTCAGGATGGCAGAAGACCTGGCGGTCCGAGGAGAACATGGCGCAGAACAGTCGAGAAGGAGGCACGGCAGTTAGGGAAAAGTTGGAGAGAACTCAGACACATTGCCAGAAACCGTACACGATGGCGCGTATGCATAGTAGAGGCCCTAGGACCCACAAGGGGATACAGGATGTAAGTCGGGTAAAAGATTGCAAAGTGATCCTGGGAGAGGCAATCGCTCGGCAACACCGTCTCCTGCTTACAGAATTTTTTATGAAAACAGTGAAGAAAAGCAAACAAGCAAGGGTCTCTGGGAGAATCAAGTGCTACAATCTGGACAAAGAAAAAGGCAAGATTTTTATTTTCGTGGTGAAAAATTACCTCACTCACACCATCAACGGAGCTGAGGATGAAGAGTGCAGAGCACAAAATATGTGGGATTCCCTACAGCGAACTTGCTTAAAGAAGGCCAAATCACTGCTAGGAGCTTTCAAAGGCCACCATCAACACGCCAAAGAAACATGGTGGTGGAGTTATGAAGCTAAGAAGGTGATAAATGAGAAGAAAACGGCTTTCAAAGCTTGGTCAAAGTGCCCCTCTAATAATAGTGACGAAAAAGCTCGCCTCGAAATGGAATACAGATGTTGCAAGAAAAAAGCGAAGAAGAAGTGCGCCCAGCTTCAAGCAGAGAGTACGGAGGGCCTGTATCGGGAGCTGGAGCAAACCCCGGTTGCTGATGCAAACCAGGCTATCCAGGAACTGCGAAGACACAATATGAACAAGAGCGCAACCATCTTCAAAATAGCCGCCCAAAGAAGGAGATTCGTTCGCCAAAGTTCATTAACAATGCTCATAGCCAGCTTCTTGTGGATGACGACAAAATTCTGCAGAGGTGGCGGCAGTATTGTGAACGACTTTTAAATGAACAGATTCCCCGGCTTCACTTTCCAAGAGCCACCCCTAACTGTGAAAAAATACCCGATATTAGAGTCAAAGAAGTTAGTGAGGCGGACAAATACTCCAAAAAACGAAAAGCGGTTGGGTCAGACGAGATGTCCTCTGAGTTCTGGAAAAAGATGGGAGACGTCGGGTTCAGATGGCTTAGAATTCTCATCTCCAAACATCAATTTAGGTAAAGCTACCTTCTCCCTGTGTACAAGGGGTAGGGTGATACGCGAGACTGTGATAATTACCGTTCGATCAAGATGTCACGCACCATGAAGATCAATAAATAATACGGCTATCTGATGATCAGTGCGGGTTGGTCGCGGGTATAGCAACCACCGATGCGATCCAAAGTATAAGGATCATAATGGAGAACCATCTTGATTCCTGAATATTGTATTGGTTGATTTTGAAAAAGCATTCGACAGACAACCACGAGATCTGATATGGGTGGCGCTTAGACATCGAGGAGTTCCAGAAACCTATGCGCAGAAGATCATGAATATGTACGAAGGAGCAAAAACAAGATTAAGATACTCCACTGAAGTAACCAAAGAGTTCCCAATCAAAGTCGGAGTGCACCAGGGAAGCGTTTTATGCGTTTTGCTCTTTATTGCCTCCCTTTACTATCTACTTGAAGGTAAAGTGAGGGACCCCAGGGTACATCAATTATTTGCTGACGATGGAGCCGTCTGGTAAGGGAGGATTTTCCGTCCCTCTAACGAGCTCTTGACGTATGGGTGGATGTTTTGGAGGGAAATGGGTACCACATTAGTTCAGAAAAGAGAGAGTACATGCGCTACCCCTTCTCTGATTCACTCAGTCTTATTCCAGTTATTTATTTGAATGGAACCGTGGTTCCCAAGTGCGAAGAGTTCAAGTATCTGGGTTCTATGATCAATAGCGAAGCAACCTGTGATGACGACTTCAATCATCGCGTATGTGTAGGGTGGACGAAGTGGCGGAAAAACTCCGCAATCTTCTGTGACGGAAAAGTGCCCCGCTTCACTGCAGTTGTACGTCCAGCACTCACTTATGGTTCACAATGTTGGACAATGTGCAAAGCACATGAGGGTTAATTAACGGCAGCTGAGATGAAGATGGTTTGCATGACAGCAGGAGTGCCAAAGCTTGATCGAATAAGAAGTTCGAAGATCAGTGGAAGCCTTCACGTTAAAGATAGCATCTCACGAAAAATAGAGCGCGAGTGGCGCAGCTGATATTGCCAAAGATGAGAGCTATCTGTTAAGCCAAGAGATAGTCTTTGTACTCAGATTATACAAAGTTTTAGCTAAAATGAAGTTGGAAACCTTCCTAAGAAAACTAATGGTAGTTATGCGGAAGGCGACAATAAAAGGAATATGCATCTACTCGAAAATCATTTTCCAACAGACGTGAGATTGCTACTCAGCCCTAGATGAGAAAAGATCATTTCTAAGAACAGCTTAGCTGGATGCATTTCTTATTAGTTCATTCAAGAATGCAAAGGCCTAATGGTCCATTGGACCTGTACGGCTTACCGTCTGAACTTTTCAAGGCAGCTAGTGCTGAATTGGTAGAGAGAATACACCAACTCATCTCTATGATTTGATTAGACGAGTGTATGCCTGATGAATAGAATCTCAGCATCGCTTGCCCTATCCACAAGGAAGGAGACCCCTCAACTGCATCAATTATAGAGGCATCCGTTTCTTGAATATTGCATACAAGATCTTTTCTGCGATATCGAATCATAGCCAGAAGCTTCTCATCAACGGCCTGATCGGCCCACATCAGTGCAGTTTCAGACCAGTAAAGTCCACCATCGATTAAATCTTCACACTTCGATAGATCCTGGAGAAAACCCAAGAAGTACAAATCGATATTGATCATCTCTTTATCGATTTCAAGGCTGCCTATGATAGCATTTACAGAGAAGATCTGTACAGAGCCATGTCTAGTTTTGACATCCCTTCCAAAATTGCCCCTCTGTGCAGGATGACGATGGAGAACAGTCGCTGCTCCATCAAGGTTAGTCATGACCTCACCGAAATCTTTGATGTCCAAAGAGGTCTTAGATAAGGTGACGCGCTGCCATGTGACTTCTTTAATATTGACTCACAAGCCAACATCAGAGGCATAATCTATCAAAGGTCTGTACCACTCCTTGCATACGCCGATGATATTGATATTATTGGAAGAATTCGGTGGGCTGTCACCGGTGTGTTTGCAAACATTGAAGCAGAATCAGCCAAAAAGGGTTTAACGATAACCGAGGGCAAAATCAAGTATATGCTATTAACAAGAAGGAACAATCAACACAGATGAACTGGACAGAATACCACAGTGGGCAGCCAGAACTTCGAGGTAGTAAGCGAGTGTTTTATAGCATAGCCAATTAATTCTGAGACCGAAGCATAACTCTTGCCAATCGCTGGTTTTTTTGGGCTAATAATGCAATTCAACAGTAAAGCTTCTCGAACAACTAACGACGCTCTATATAACACCCTGATCATCCCAGGCCTGCTTAACGACACTGAAAGATTGATTTTATTGAAAGCGGATGAAGATATCATTGGTGGTGTCGGGAACAAGTTTATAAACTCCCTAAAGCCGTTCACTTGGAATACTAATATATCGAGGATCAGAGATGGCGCTGCTTGTTCTGTATTCTTTTTTAAACCTAGTTTGTAAGAAAATTTCAGTTGTCAGTTTTGCGATACTTTGTGTCACTTTTCAATTTAACGTTTGGGCACAAGGTTGTGCTGTGAATAAATTGGGCAAACATTTTATATTTCAAGAAGAGACCCGCTTTTATTCCCTACAATCATTTTGTTGCTGGCCGCAACAGGTGGTTTCGAGAGAAAAGTTCTTCGTTTGATATTCGGTTCCATTTGCATTGACGAGACGAGGAGAAGATTCAATGACGAACTATACGAGCTGTACAGCGATATCGACCTAGTTAAAAAACTACGTATTGGATGTTTGAGATAGCTAGGAAATGTAGAGCGAATGAATACCAATACTCCGGCTCGCAGAGTCTTCGAATCTAACACAAAGGGACGACGCGGACTTCGCTCTCACGACGATCGGTTCTACGTACCAGAGTGACTCGGGAAGCCCATACCGACCAAGGATCGTCCCCCCACCTCAGCAACGCATACACATATACTTTCATACACACCGAGCGAATGGAAAAGAATGGGAAGTCCAACAATATCACAAGTACGTACATTTTCCGTTTTTTATAACATGGGGCAGCCTTTCCCGGCTAGCCTGCTCCTCTCTATACTCCAGCGCGCCGGAACTATTCTGTATGTCACAGAGCTATTCACCGAAACGCAACATCAGTACGATGCAACCAATGCCTAGATTGGTGCCACTCCGGACCTGCTCAGGATTGAGAGACCACAAAGAATGGACCACACATTTCACTGCAAGCTGCTGCCAACAACAGACCAGACAACAACAACAAGACCAACATCATCAACCAACCTCAACAAGATCAACTGCAACGGTCTTTCTCGGAAAATCACTGAGCTGACGGACTATATGGAACGCAATAATATTCTCCTAGCTGCGATTCAGGAAACCAAGCTGACCGAAAAATCAAAATTGATGTATTCTAGCCACTTTAACATCCTAACAAGACAGAACCAGAAACAGGGGCGGATGCCTCGCATTCGTCATCCACAATGAGGTTAGATATAGACCTATTCAACTCCTAATGCCTGAAAACCAGGGCGACTGCCTCGAACAACAAGGCATTGCCATCAAATCGGGCGAAATTGAAATTATAAATATCTACATCCCCCCCACCAGCTGCTGCCCACCAGGTTACCGACCATCAATAGAACATCTTCTCAACGAGGGAGACCGCCTCATACTAGGGGACATCAACGCCCACCATGACATCTGGCATTCATCCCTCGAAAGGGATCAATGCGGCACTTACATCGCCGAACAAATCGACAACTCGAAATACGGCATCCTAAACGAAGCAACCCCTACGAGACTCGCTGGCTCCTGCTTGAGCTCTCCTAACATTAGCCTTGCAAACCCATCCCTATTGACATGTGCAAATTGGAAAACTGACATCTCACTAAACTCTGACCACCTTCCAATAACAATTACCATAGAACGCTCGAATTTTTGATTCCAGAAAAGAGAACTTTTATAAACTTCAACAAAGCCGACTGGCAAAATATTACGACGTACTCTGACGACAAATTCAACAACCTCCTGACACCATTAAATGTCTACAATGGAGAAAAAATTTTCCACAAAATAATTAAAGATTCGGCCTCACGATTCATACCAGCAGGAAGAATCTCCAAAATGCGACCCAATTTTCCAGCGACAGCAGCTGTACTAGCCAACGAACGAGACTCCATCAGAGCGGCCGACCCATTCAACCCGAGAATTAAACAACTCAACATCGAAATAACTCGATGAACACCATAGGAAAAAATGGTCCGAACACCTGGAGAATTGCAACCTTAACGCAGGTGTCAAGAAACTCTGGACCACCGTGAAATCTCTTTCCAATCCGACCAAAAGAAACGACAACACAGCAATAACCTTCAACGAAACACCAGAAGTTAATCCAAAGAGATGTGTTAAACTCTTAAAAACACAATTCAACGAACACCCAACTAACAACAGCCGAAACATTAGAGCAAGTATAAGGAAACTCCATCATCTTCCCTTAACAGATGAGCAGCCCATCTTCACAGCCGATTAAGTCGCGGCCGTTATCCAAGAAGCAAAATCATCCAAGGCACTCGGTCCCAATGGAATCTCCATGCTGATGCTCAAGAAAATCGGCAGTACTGGACTCAAATACCTAACATCTGTGCTTAACCTTTCAACATTTACTAACCAAATTCCAGGGATCTGGAGAGTAGGTAGAATAATACCACTGCCAAAGCCAGGAAAACCAGCAGACTAAGGGAAATCGAACCCGCCCAATCTCGCTCTTATCACTAGTCGCCAAAACCCTCGAAGCACTCCTCCTCCCACTTCTCTCGCACCACTTGTCGCCAGTCAACATGGCTTCCGCAAACTCTACAGCACAACATCGGCTCTAAATGCTATAACAATGCGGATCAGCAACGGTCTAAACCAGGCGAGACCTTGCCACAGGACGGTATTAGTGGCCCTAGATCTGTCAAAAGCATTCGACACCGTAAGCCACGCAACATAGCTTCATGATATCCTAGTGTCAACACTCCCTAACTATCTTAAACGCTGGCTGTCAAACTACCTTTGTAGTCGACAAACCTACGTAGAATTTAGAAATACAAAATTAAAATATAGGAAGATGAAGCAAGGAGTCCCACAAGGTGGGGTCCTCTCCCCCCTTCTATTCAACCACTACATATCGAAGCTTCCCCCACCTCCCAATGGTGTTAACATTATCTCTTATGCTGATGACTGCACGGTACTCTCAACCGGACCAAACATCGACGAACTGTGTACAACTATAAATGCATACCTACACAACCTCGAACATTTCTTCAACGACCGCAATCTAACACTCTCAGCCGAGAAATCAACAGCGACTCTTTTTACATCCTGGACCAAAGAAGTCAAAATCGACCTTGACATTACAGCAGCAGATCGACGAATACCAACGGTCACACACCCGAAGCTTCTTGGTGTCAACTTGGACAACATGCTCACCTTCTCAGCCCACGCCGCCAACATCAGGAAACGACTAAGCTCACGCAACAATGTCATTAAATCACTAGCGGGAAGCTCGTGGGGGAAGAATAAAGAGACGCTCTTGGCCACCTACAAAGCAGTTGGTAGATCTGTCCTGAACTACGCGGCACCCATTTGGACACCTCAGCTAAGTGATAAAGAAAAAAAATAAAAAAAAAAAAATATTTGGCGCAACAGCTCTTTAAAGTGCCAGGGCCTAGCTTCTCGCAACCACTCATGTTGTGTGCGTTATATTTTTCACACGAATGGAAGGGACCTACAGTTTAATGCCGAGTCCGAACGGCTCAGCTAAGTTATACTAACTGGAAAGACCTCCAAACATGTTACAACGCAGCCATGCGCACCATCACCGGTTGCCACCTGATGTCAAATGAAGACCACCGCCACTCAGAAACAAAAATGCTCCTAATCAGAGAACACAACACCATGCTATCTAAGCAATTCCTAATGGCCTGCCACCTGCCACAACATTCTAATAACATACTTACGACACTGGGAACCCCACCACGCAACATTCGCAAAAACATCACCACCTACAAGAATGACATCGCACTATACCAACAGAATGACGACATCAATGACACAAACTACAAAAGCTACATAAACCAGCTGCACCAAATTGCAGTCTCCAACGCTCTGGCCAACTACCACCCAAACGTCATTCTTGGTGGTCGCCCCCCACCTATAGCGAAAGAGGAACGTCAGCTACCACGCCAAACCAGAACAACATTGGCTAAACTTCGCTCAGGCTGGTGTCGCAAACTCAACAGGCACGCTTGGACCCCAACTTGGCAAACATCTGCCCTGATTGCAACAACGGCCCGCACAACGTACCACACCTTTTCAACTGTCCGGCAAACCCAACAACACTGACCCCCGAAGCACTCTGGAGCCGCCCAATCGACGTTGCTCTATTTTTGGGCCTGGAAACCTTAGAACACACAAACCGAAATTAAAATTATATGTATATGTGAAGCTGCTACAACAACAACAACGCGGTAGAGGTCCTCTGCGCTGTAGGTAGCGCGCACAAGTGCAAGGGGACCTCGACCAATTTGGAGTGCGCAACTGGAGGCAATTAGCTAAGGGCCGAACTAAATGGGGAAGCTTGTTGGTTGAGAACTAGGTTCTATGTTCTATGTAAGTAAGCATAAACCAATGAACCAGCTGTTCACTGCAATCAGCAGTTTTCAGATGAAGATTGTGCTTGACTCCTCAAAACATGATCAGTGAGCGGTTTAAGAGACATTTGTATGCATTGGCACTTCTATGCTTGCAGGGATGGGCAATTATTTAAAGAGGTAGGGCCATAGTAGGAAATTGTAGAACAGGGAAGTTGAGCGATTTCGCAGAATATTTAGCTAGTAAATCTAACATATTCCTAAATGAATGTTAGTAAGTAGTTAAAAGATACACTTAAAGCACACATAGTCAATAAGATATACTTACTTAATACTATCCACCTTATTGATAACAGTATGTGGTGCACACGATATAATATATTTTACAATGTCCTTGTGATTTAATTTGCATGCAATATGTAAAGCAGTCTGTCCTGACGAGTCTACTGATTGTAATGAGAATCCTTGTTCATGTAATGCACGTAACTGTAAGTGTATAAAGCAGAAACACAAAAAAACCCCCATAAGTTAGTACATTCAGTTAAAAAAAAAAACATCTATGTATTTATAAATTATATTCAATATTTAATTGCTAACTACCAAATTTATATCGCCACGTTGGGCTGCTAATAATACGGCATCGGAAGTTTTTTCCAGTACAGAGCTATAAAAAAAAAGTACAAATATGAACACAAAAAAACAATATTAACACAATTTCGTTCTCTTTTTAATCATTCCAGTTGATAAGTGGGCGTGGTTCATGCTTTTTATTTAATTTAGAAATATATATAGCGGTGATACAGATAGTGTTGCCGATTTGTGAGAGCGAAGCCAGGTATAAGGTTTTTTCCTTTTTTTTTAGCGAAAACAGACGACGTTAACAGTGACAGAAAAAGTGAGTTATATAGACGCCATTTTGATTTTGAAATAGGTTTCTGATGGTACTGGAATGAAGGTAAACGTTTACAAATTGGGAGACATGGTTGCTTCGAGAACGCCCATTCAGTGCACTCTGCATGTTAGTGGAGTCCCTGGGATAAGTTTAAGTATCTCGAGGTCTTATTCACGAGTGATGGAAAGAGCAATGCCGACTTCTTCTTCTTCCTTTTATCAGCGAGGCTATGATCCGAAAACAAGGGATTACAGCCCTCCCACTTCACTGCATTTCTACTGATCCGCCTGTGGGGTTCGCCGACTTATCATGTATAATTGCTTAGGCTAGATCAATTTTGAGAAGCTTAGTCAATTTGTTTTAAGGAAAGCCGAACTTAAGGGCCATTCACAGATCAGCGACCTGCGAATGCCCAAACTTCGAACAACCAGTTTTTAGCACATTTATAAGCACGCTCTTGGCAATTTGATTATTCCAAAAGAACGGAACTTAATTTATCTATCGATTAATATATAAAAAGTTGAATTGTAATTAGTTTCTGCGAAGAAATTAACAATTCGCCGATTTTTCCGCGAATAAGTGAATGCTTTTTGCGAACTGTCAACTTTTATTCACATTCCACACATGTAGAATGCAATCCACATTCCCGCGACTAAAACATTCGCGGGAGTTTAACCTCACAATTCGTTTGTTTTGTTTTTGGTGGGTAGGATCGTGGTTGAATTTATCGAAAGAAGGTAAGATATAACCTTCTCAATGAAAGTCACGCTGTGTATTTATGCAATTTTCACGTTTAGGCAATTAGTTACAAAATGAGTGACAACTGAAATTCGCGGATTACCGCGGCTAGATAAAAAAGTAGCTGTGACAGTAATGTCAAAATTTGCCAATATTCGCTTATTCGCATTCGCAGCTCGCTGAGCTGTGAATGGACCTTTAGTGTTCAAACTAAATTATTGGTTCTTAGCTCGATATATGCTGCAACTCTCACCTATGGTCATAAAATTTGGGTAGTGACCAAACGAAGATAACGGATACAAGCTGCTGAAATGAGGTTCCTTCGCAGTGCTGCTGGAATAACTCGTAGGGATGGAGTGCGCAACACCAGAGTACGCAAGGCAATCTCGAGCAGCTACTCTTCTTCGAACGGAACGATCTATGCTTTACTGTTTTTTTTTTTTTTTTTTTTTAGGTTTTTGGCCATGCCCATTTGTCATAAACGCACTGCGATCAGATAGATATAATGTAAACTTAGCCTAATCTCTTATGCAGGTTTTTGAAATATGGGCCACTTCTTTCAGTTAATTGATCAAACACGGTTCATATCATTGTCAGATATTATCGAATATTTTTCGAACTTCAATTTGAAAATGATCTGACAATAGGTCTGTTCGTGTACTTTCTGCACCAAAATTCACAGTTTGTTACATTTCAATGAGTGGGAGTAAAATTCTCTCAGAGAGTGGTAAAATTATGAAAAAGTAAACGAACGCATTGAACCAAAAAAGTTGCTCACTTTTTAAACGTCAAACCTCAAATCCATTTGTACATTAAAGAAAGAAAGAGAAGGAACAAGCCAAAAAAAATGATGTATGCAGCGATTTGACAGATTTGACAGATTTCACAAATCTGCCCAAAGAAATTTCTTACACTAAAATTCGCAGCATGGGGAAATTGCTTACTCTCTCGAGAGCGCTGTCTTCTTTGAAATACTACGAAAATTCTCAGTACTCGAACAGGTTTTCGTGAAAATTCGTAACTTTTCGTAAGAATTCGCTGTTTTGGGAGGATGCGAGAACAGACCTATTATGTTCGAACTGTGACTTCTTTGTCTTCGTAGGTAGAAATGTGTGGGAAGGCATTCAGCAGCCGTTTCGGAAATAACAAAGGATATCTTCATAACGATTAAATTCAAATTTATTTTGATGTACATTTTAATCGTCCTTTTCATAGTCGTGCTACTCAAAAGCTGATTCAAACGATAGTACACTTATGTACACAAAATATTTTTCTGTTCCCACATTCGCCTTTCTTCGTCTGTTCAGGAAATACAACGAAGAGTTACTCAAGGAGCTATACTACAGAGTCAGGTCTCACTATAAGTGTCTATGCAAACTTAAAAAGTCGCAATATTTTGAAAATGAGGCTAGTAAACTTGCAAATTGCACGAACTCAGCAGTTTTCTGGAAATCAGGGAGAAAACTCAACGGTATCTCTCCAAAAATCAGCAATAAGCTCGCTGTTCAGGTCTTCTTAATTCACCTAATGACGCTAGTCCTATCCAATATGCGAGGCCCTTTATTTCAATGAAACATTAGATGCTACAATTTCGAATGAAGATGTAAAAGAAGCCCTAATTCGATTCAAAGATTCCAAAGCACCCGGGTACGATAGAATACCAGCTGAATTCTTCAAATACAGCTTAGATGCATTTTTAGTCGCATTAACCACTGTTTTTAACAATATATTTGAATCGGGTAGCGTGCCGGAAAGCTTCAAATAAGCCATAATTTTTCCAATATTTAAGAAAGGCGACTCGTCAGACCCGGCCAATTATGGTGGGATATCCCTCTTAAAGGCTTCTGCAAAAATCTTCACAAGTGTTCTACATTGCCGTTTATCGCGCTAGATTCAGGAAAACGCGCTCATAGGAGAATTCCAAGCAGGTTTTCGACCTGGATATTCAACGGTAGATCATATCTTTGTGTTATATAATATAGCAGAGAAGTTCATAGAATGCAAACAAAAGCTGTATGCATTTTTTTATCGACTTCAGAGCTGCTTTTGATACCATAGACCGGTAAAAATTATTCTACAAGCTCTATCAATACGGAATATCTTATAAATTTGGAAAGATTATGGAAAATTTATACGATCTCACAAAAGCAGCAGTATGGAATGGAGATGGGTTGTCAGAATGATTCGTCACAGAGGTTGGGGTTAGACAAGGTTGCAACGCGAGTCCGTCACTCTTTGCCCTCACCTTGAAGACTTCATCAGTTACCTTCCAGGGTGAATTTCATATGCAGACACCCTTATTAAGGCTCTCCTGTATGCTGATGGATGTGGTCCTGTTAGCAAAATCACCAGAGACCCTACAACTCATGATTAACCGAGTTTATGATTATTGTGTGCTGTGGAGTTTACAAATCAACCGGATGAAATCAAAAGTGTTGATTTTCAGAAGAGGCGGGGGTAGACAGACAAGGGCGGAAAGGTGGACATTTAATGGTAATAGATTTGAAGTCGTAAAGCAATACAAATACCTTGGAGCTATAATTTCAAGCAATTTAAGTATGGAACCGCATTTGGCTGAAAAACTTCGGCAGTCTAAAAGTGCGATAACCTCAACCAACCAACTCTGTTGGAACGACCATGTATTCGAAATCGCTAAGAATGCAGCGAAATGTTTAGGTTTCCTAAAGCGGTGTAAGAAATATTTCACCCCCTCTGATTTGGCTTCAATTTATAAGGCGTACATTCGCCCTAAGTTAGAGTATAGTGCTCACATCTGGTCTGGTGCACCAAAAACCATATTGCACTTGCTAGATAGGATTCAAAAGCGCGCGATAAGACTCATAGGAGACACGAATATTACAAGCAATTTTGCTTCGGTCGAACACCGTCGTAATGTCTCCTGCCTATCCCTGTTTTATCGATATTTCCACAGAAAATGCTCAGTTGAGATAGCCAATAGCATTCCTCCCCTTCTTCGTTTTAACCGCAATACTCGCCATGCCTCGAATGCTCATCAGTTTACCCTTAAGCCTATCTTCGGACGTACCGTGAAATTTAGAGATTCTTTTATGAGCCGCACAACACGTTTGTGGAATGCTCTCCCCGAGTCTGCTTTTCCTCTCCATTATAACCTACAGTCATTTAAGACCAATGTGCATCGGTGCCTCGTTTCTCCCTAACCCCTCTTCCTTAACGCTTACGCTATGTATAATGCAAAAAAGGGTAGTCATAACCCCTTTAGCGCGAGTAAATTATAAAAAAAAAATAAAAAATAAAAAACATCGAAAAATTGCTTTCAAAACCGCAGCATACATCACAGCCTTAAATATCCGGTGTTTGAAGCGGTTTCAAAGTCAATACTCCTGTACGGGGCACAAGCATGGGGTCATAGGTGCTATGATACAGTAGAAACGTTGCAGAGATTCTATCTACGGAGAACATTCCAATTACCTACAACTGCACCTAACTACATGCTGTTGATTGAAACAGGTCTCGCCCCGATGTCCTTACAAACACTCAAACTGAATATTGACTATATTCTCAGCACACTCAGGATGGGAGAAGAACGATTGCCAAGAAAGGTTGTTAAATACGCAGTACACACCCAAAGTCTGTGGTATAAAGAGATGATCAATTTGGCGGAAAATTACGAGTACCATTTGGAATTGGACTGGAATGCGCGAAGTAGTTGGAAGTGTTACCTCTATGACTTTCTGTCGCAATTAGATACACAGATTCGGCAAAAATATATCGAGCAAGCGAGTGTGTCAACCCATAGGGAGATCTACAAAGAACTACAGCTGAACCTGGGCGCTCTAAACTACTTTAAGGACACGAATAAAATAAGATGCATCTCTATAATCTTTCGTGCACGGGGAGAGCTACTTCCACTAAACTTTATACCGCATAGAGATGACCTTCCGGTTTTATGTTCATTGTGCAATATGTCTGATGGGCGCCGTGGCGCAAGTGGTTAGTGTGTCGGAACACTACGCATGAGGTTCCAAGTTCGAGTCCCAGAAAACACCAAAAAGTTTTTTTCGCGGCCCCACCTCTCGCGAGCGTCTGACAAACATCCGAGAGTATTGTTGTCACGAAAAAGCTTCTCAAATCGCCGTTCGGATTCGGCACTAAACTGTAGGTCCCTTCCATTCATGTGAAAAATATAACGCACACAACATGAGTGGTTGCGAGAAGCTAGGCCCTGGCACTTAAAGAGCTGTTGCGCCAAATATTTATTTAATATGTCACAGAGGGAGAACGTTATGCATTTCATAGGGATTTGTCCAATTTTTCGTGATATTAGAAGCTTCCACTCTGGGAAAGCCAGCTTGCTATCTGAAGACGTCAAGGCATTGCTAAACGGGTCCAATTGGAGAGCTCTCACATCATATTGCGAAATAAGTTTAGCTTACAGAAAAAGAATTATGGAGGAGAATTTTTAAATTTTCTAAAGTGAATCAAATGTAAAATTATGCTGTTAATCTTTGGCAGACGGCGTTTAGCCATGCCACTTAAGATAGATTTAGTACTTTTATTGTTTTTGTAATTAATTTAAACTAATTGAAATTAATAAAGTCTAGTCTAATCTAAAAAAAAAAATCGAAACTATTTCTTCACTCCCGAATTCCGAACAACAGAGGAAGATTACTACCTGTCACATGGCTTCAGGGAATAGAGATTTTTATAAATGTCACTGTCACTGTAGTCTGTTTCAAAGCAAAGCAGGATGGTTAGGCTATGAATGATAAGAATATAGTGAATACCTGAAGTTAAGCACATCTTCGGTTAAGCTGAACAATCTTTGTTTGTTGCTGCATGCATTAAATTAGGTTAGTTTAAAAAAAAAGCAAAAAAAAAAAAAAAAGAACAGGAAACATTGCGAAACGAACAAAATCAAACAAAATTAGAAAAGAAAAAAAAGAATAGAGAATGGAAAAGAAGTGTTTTTCTTTTGTCGTTAGAAATGGAATGAAATTTTGAGGAAAAACAAAAAAAAAAAACTTCATTTGTTTACAAAAAATGTTACCTCTTGATCTTCAATTCAGCATGTTTAATCTTAGTCCTCACTAGATGTCGTTAGTAAAAACACAACATTTAACATTTTTTTTTGTTATTTTGTTTAAAAAAAATAAAATAAAATAAAAACAAAATAATACATAAGTAATTAAATATAATTAAATAAAGTACGTTTTGAGAAAAAGAAAAAAATTAATCAAAAGGAAATAAATAAAAGACTACTTGTTGAGAAGTAAATATTTAAAAGTTTTGTACATACATTTGCTTTAGTATTGAATTTGTAGGTTAAAGTGTGTGTTATTGCATGCTATACCATACTTTGAAGACTTCGGAATACTGTTTAGTCTTTGCTTTGAACATAAGTTGGCTACATCCATGGAAAAACTGCAGTCCGTACAGACTGTATAAATAAAATACTTACTTACGTTGGGCAAGGACTAAGCTGTATTCTGAAATCCTTAGTAAACTTTAGTATTTAGTTTAATTTGATACTACACGGTAATTGTTTTATTTTATTTTTGTCTCATTTGATGTTAACTGGTATTATTTATTTTTAAAAGAATAATATAACATGCATTTTTATATTAGACAGAAAATACATAAGAATACAGAGTAAATGTTACTTAGCTAAGGAATAAGCAGTTTAAGTTATGCTATGCACTTCTATGGAACTAAATTCTGTAAAGTAATATAATACGTATACGCCGTGTGGGCTGTTAGGTTAGGTTAGGTTAGTTTTATTAGTTAACATCCTTCCATCATTGGCGTGTACTTTCACTTTCACACTTAATAAACAAATTTCTACTGTGGCTATTGGGAGTGTGGTTAAGAAAATAATTTTATTTTTTTCAATACGTTTCGGATTATTATATTGTGTTATATTCAATTATTGCGAGCCTCTCCCGTCCCTCTGGCTTAGACCCTGAGCTAGTACAAGTTAGAGCGGATTCTGTTGTAGTCGGGTAGATTTTCAGTTGGCCCGACAGCAGCAACAGCTGGGCATCTGTCGTAGATGCACTTCATGGCGACATCAGAGATGTTCTGCACTGTAATGGAATCGATGCATCATTCTAACGGGTGGGCCATCTAGTGATTTCTGTTTCAATCATAGGTTATTTTGACACTGACAGCTGTTTTCCGCTCGAAATCTTGTCAGAAAGTCAGTATCATACCTCCGCGGAACGAAATCAGTCACCTTACGCTTGAACAACATTGAGAAATATTTAAAACTTATTTCCAAAGTGAGTGCTGTATAGCCCAAACAGTGCGTTTTTTGAAAAGAAGTTTTGGCCGAAATGAAGCATCCACCGCGCCTGCTGTACGCAAGTTTGCGCAAAAAGTTCGTGAGACTGGTATGCTAGTGGACAACACTCATGGTCCCCGTCATCGTACGATGCGCACAGACGAGAATGTGGCTGCTGTAGCCGAGAGTGTGAGACTCAATTTACGAACATCAACTCGTCATCGATCTCAACAGCTCAACATTTCACGCACTAGCCTGAGGAGAATTCTGCACAAAGATCTGGGATTATTCGCTTACAAGGTCCAACTAATTCAGCAATTGAAAGCGCACGACCATCCGCTTCGTTATCGCTTCGCAGTTTGGGCCTTAGAGCAGCTTGAATTGGACAACGATTTTGGGCGAAAAATCATCTTTTCTGACGAGGCACATTTTCATCTCGGCGGCTACCTTAACAAACAAATTTGGCGCATCTGGGGCTCGCAAAACCCGCACGTTATTGTCGAGAAGCCAATGCACCCACAGAGAGTGACAGTTTGGTGCAGTTTGTGGAGTGGTGGCATCATTGGACCATTTTTCTTCGAAAATTAGGCTGGGAACAACGTTTCGGTCAACGGTGGGCGTTACAGAGCCATGTTAAGGACTTTTTTTTTTACTGAAATTGAAGACATCGATTTGGACGACCTCTGGTTCATACAGGATGGCGCGCCATGCCACACAGCCCATGTCACAATCGGTCTTTTGCGCACCAAATTCCCAAATCGTGTTATCAGCTGTCTTGGCGATGTAAATTGGCCGCCTCGGAGCTGCGATTTGACCCCTTTGGACTTTTTTTTGTGGGGAACCGTGAAGGACCGATATTATGCCAACAATCCGGAAACGATTTTTTTTTTTTATAACTTGCGCGCACTCAAAGGGTTATGAACCTTTAACATGTTTACACACAGTGCGGGAGTTGGATAGGATGGATAGAGAGAGAGAGAAAGATTTTTGGTGTAGTGGTTCTTGAAGCTCAGTTGTTTATGCTTCAGCTATTTTCCGGGGGTGGGGTTCAGATAACTGGGGAGATTTTTGTTACTATTGTCATTGCTTCTGATTCACAGTACTTTTTTCACGATAATCGATGTCAAGGGCAAATCATCATCAACAGAGCGAACAATTTTTTCAGCCACATGACCAAGCTACTGCCAGTGTTATGCCTTCGCAGTAGTGTTCACACAAGCTTTCGCAAATGATCGGACTGACTTTGTATATTTCATGAGAAATAAATAAATGCTTGCTGACATCAGGATTTGAACCATGAACCTTTAGCGTGGCAATTGACGATGTTACCACTATACCATTGCCACCCCTAATTCAAGCACTTAAGGCCAATATCATTCAAGCAATCCGTGAGCTACAGCCCGAAACCATCAACAAGGTCTTGGAAAATTGGAGTGATAGAATGCGCTACTGCGAGGCCAGCCGAGGCAGCCGCTTGAACTTGTTTGCCCTTACTAATAAAGCCATAGTACATGGAAAAAATTTCATTTTGTTCATTTTATTGCATTTTTAAAAAGAAACTTGTAGTTGGCTCACCCTGTATAAAGACAAAATACACACTTCAGGAAATTGCCAGTTTAGTTAAAAAATGACATTGCTACTGCCTCTGGCAAACACCAAGAAACTTTCAAGCTAATCCTCCAATATGTTCTCAATCGGCTCACCAGATGGGCATTTAAATTTGGATAAGGGATAACTCTCATAAAACTGAAGTTGTTCCCTTCACTAGGAAATATAAAGTTCCCCTCATAGACCCTCCTACGATAAATGGCACCATTCTCACCTTCACTGAAAACGCAAAATACCTGGGTCTTATGTTGGATAGAAAATTAAACTGGAAAGCTAATTTAATAGAACGCGTAAGGAAAGCCAATGCAGCTCTCTATTCCTGTAAAAATGCTATATATAGAAGTTGGGGTATGAAACCTGAAAGCACTCGTTGGCTGTACGTATCCCTTATCAGGCCTATACTGCGTAAGGAAAGCCAATGCAGCTCTCTATTCCTGTAAAAATGCTATATATAGAAGTTGGGGTATGAAACCTGAAAGCACTCGTTGGCTGTACGTGTCCCTTATCAGGCCTATACTGCTCTTTGGCGTGATCGTATGGCGGCCTGCTCTTGATAGGGCTGTCCACCTCAATCAACTAGCTAAGATGGAAAAAATCTGCATACATGTGCATCAGTGGTGCACTGAGAAATACTCCCTCTACGACACTGGACATTTCGTTCCATCTGTTGCCCTTAGATATTTTTGGCAAACAGATTACTGCCAGTGCGGCCATCCGTTTAAAAGCCTCCTCGCAGTGGTCTAATTATCACACTAGCCTTGGTTTTCTCAACTTCACACATGAAAATACCACAGAAACTGAGATTTGACCATAATTTCCGTACAAGTATCACTGAACGGGATGAATGGGACAACTCTCCCCCAGCTGATGGCAGTTGGGTTCACTTCTTCACAGATGGCTCTAAGACCGGGTTGTGCTGCTTTCTCCGAATATTTTTTGAACAAAGGCTCTAAACCTACCTTCATTAATGCGATTCGCGAGGAGGTACTTGACCTCACCCTCGCTAGTTCATTTATTTCTAATTTTATTGAAAATTGGCACGTATCAGATAAGGCCTCTCTGTCAGACCATCAGCACATCACGTTTGACATACCTGGTCAACTCGCATATGTCTCTAATAGATACGATCCCAAATCTACGGATTGGCATTGCTATCGTGAACTAGTGTTCTCAAAAAAAAATATGCTTCTCACATCCATCGAGTCCATAGAATACCTGGATGAATCTGCATACCAGCTTAACAATATACTGCTTGATTTCTACCACGACAGCTGTGTCTCAAAGATATATGTTAGCAATCGCAAAGTGCCTTGGTGGAATGACCAACTGGCGGAACTTAGGAAGAAAGTCAGAAAACTCTTTAACTCTGCAAAGCGAACGAAGAGGTGGGACGAATACAGGTTTGCTCTCACAGAATACAATCTAGTATTGAGACGATCTAAGCGTGCTGCTTGGAGGAAATGCTGTGAAACAATCGCTGACATGCCTACAGCGGCATGAATCCATAAATCGCTCGCAAACGATCATGTCAACTGTGTAGGGTTACTGAAGAAGAATGACGGAACCTACACGACAGACCGTGTGGATACACTTAGAACCTTACTTCAGGTACATTTCCCAGGCTCGTCTCTTAACACATCTCATGTGTACTTGAACACAGTTAACCATAGGGTTTATGTGGACAGTAGAGTTAATAGTTTATCTGGAAAAATATTCAGTCCAGAGAAAGTTGAATGGCGGTAGGCACATTCAAACCTTTTAAAGCCCCCGGCGGTGACGGTCTGTTTCCAGCACTTCTCCAAAAGTCAATTGACCTCATCCTGCCGGGGTTGACAGCTTTATTTAGAGCCAGCTACAATTGGGGATACATACCACCCACCTGAAGGTAGGTTAATGTGGTTTTCAACCCCAAGCCGGGCAATAGGCCTAGCGAGCTGCCTAAATCATACAGACCTATAAGTCTAACATCATTCGTCCTTAAGACAATGGAGAGACTCATAGATATCTATATTAGAGACCGGTTAGATCTGTTTAACCCTCTGCACTCGAATCAGTACGCATACAGGAAAGGCAAATCTACAGTAGGTGCGCTTCACTATCTCATCAAAAAGATAGAGGGAACACTCAGTTCAGGGCAGATAGGCTCGTGTGCATTTCTTGACATCGAGGGCGCGTTCGATAATACTGGTTACGACTCGATCGCAAGGGCGATCAGTAGCAGAGGTATCGAAGAATCGACCAACCAATGGATCAGGGCCATGCTGGTAAGTCGATTCATTACTTCCTCCTCTGGGGGAGTATCGGTGTCCATAACTGCCTCCAAAGGCTGTGCTCAAGGAGGAGTTCTTTCCCCCTTGTTATGGTCTATAGTCATCGACAACTTGTTAGTAGATCTTTACAGATCAGGCTACACCACCGTCGGTTATGCTGATGACTTGGCGGATTTTATCAGAGGTAAACACAGCACGACAATTTCCAACGTCATGCAAAGTGCAATATCTCAAGTTGTAGAATGGTGTAACAAAGAAGGACTATCCATCAATCCTAGTAAAACCGTTCTGGGGCCTTTTACAAGGAAGACACAGGACAACCTTGAACCTATTACAATCAAAGGCACCACACTAGTTTATTTCAGCGAGGTCAAATATCTTGGTGTATTTCTTGACAAACGACTTAATTGGAATTCACATATCAAGTCCGCCACTGAGCGCGCTACTAGAGCACTGTGGGCCAGTAAACGCCTATACGGCAGACCTTGGGGTCTCTCTCCTAAGATGATACATTGGTTGCACATAATGATGGTTAGACCTATTATCACATACGCGGCCATCGTCTGGTGGCCAAAAACTCTCCAGCAGTCAACGGCAAACAAGTTGCAAAGAATTCTCTGTCTTTGCATTACAGGGGTGCGATGCGCACCTGCCCTACGACAGCTCTGGAAGCTATTGTTGGGCTTACACTCTTACCAATCTTCATTAGGAAGATGGCTGCTAGATATGTCATCAGGCTGCAGCTAGATCACGAGTATAAACCAGGTGACCTTGTGGGACATTTAAGGATACTCAACACTGCTTTGGTAGGTTATTCGAGGTTAAAATATTGGACCGCGAAAACTGGTCCAATGGTGCTCCAACACTGGACCCTAGAAGTCTGGTCTGGATCACCGACGGTTCGAAGATGGATTCTGGAGTTGGAGCTGGGATTTTTGGACCCAACACAAAGATTTCGGTACCTATGGGTACGACTCCCACTGTGTTTCAGGCTGAAATCCATGCCATTGAGATTTGCGCCAGACACAATCTCCGCAAGGGGATCAAAGGCGCTAGAATCCATCTTCTGAGATAGCCAAGCAGCACTTATGGCACTGTCGTCCAACCAAATGGACTCCAGAACCGTGAAATGCTGCTACGTTGCATTACAAGACCTTGCCAAATACAATAGGGTAAGACTCGGTTGGGTACCTAGACACCAAGGGATTGTGGGCAACGAATCTGCAGATGAGCTTGCTAGGGCTGGCTCAGAATCTGTGTTCATAGGTCCTGAACCTTATTGTGGTGTCAATTGGGCGACAGCTACAACGCTGATTAACGAATGGGAAAACAAACTTCGCCTAGACCACTGGACTAGTGGGCCAGGTCTAAGACAATCCAAACGATTAATCAAGCCTTACTCCTATAAGGAAATCCTTAACTTAGATAGGGAAAGCATTAAGAAGCTTGTGAGCTTTCTTACTGGCCATTGCGGCTAAAACTTCCGAACACATTCTTTTTGAATGCCGGAAAAGAAAACGTATTCTCCACAAGGAGAGACTTACTTCAGTGGAACTGAAATGCTCCTCTACTAAAGACATACTCAATTTCATAAGGGAGGTAGTACGTCTGTTAGATTAACTCTAACCCTCCGATACCATAGATCTTTCAGGTCGCAGTGTCTTTGCCACGCGGGCATGGGTTGTACAAGAGGTGAAAAAAAAAAGCAAAGCAAAAAGTTGAAAAATTTTAAAAACCGTACTACAAATTCGATGACTTGCTTGATGAGTGTTCAAATTGTACGATTTGGTCGGTCGTCAAGCAAATCGATCAAGCAAATCGTATAATGTGAACCCCGCTATTCCCTCGATTAACGAGGGTCGATTAATAAATACCCGTGTTTGAAAACAGGTGACGTTGCTGAGGGAAGTTGACATTACTGTTGTGTACTGCCATTTGTCAAACGATTAGGTTCGTTTTTATTTGACAGCCAGTTGTATCACACATGTTTCGTATTTCTCGATAAAGTTGGATGCTGTCTATGTGGACCCTTCACCATCTATGACAACCGTGAGATATTGGTTTAATGAATTTAAACGTGGCCGTGCATCTGTTTTTGATGAGGAGCGGACAGGCCGCCCGGTAAACGCGGTTACCAAGGAACTCGTTGGAAAGGTCCACGAAATGATTCTCGCAGATCGCCGAACTAAAGTGCGCGTAGTAGCAAAGGCCGTAGGCGTGTCGTACGGAACGGCAGTCAATATTTTACATGATAAGTGTGAGGAAGGTGTCAGCCCTATGGGTGCCGCGATTACTCACGGTGGACAACAAGCGGATACAGCTGCCAATGTCGAAGCACTGTTTGGGCCTCTTTAGACGAAATTCGCAGGAGTTTTTACTTCAAGTCGTCACCGTTGATACACTATTATAAGCCAGACATCAAGCGACAGTCAAAAAATAGATTTTTCGGGGGAACGAGAAGGTTGTCACCAAGACAGACGCGTATTTCGAAGAGTTTGACAAATCGTATTTTTAAATTGCGAAAAACTCACATCTTCATTCCTAACACGGATACTTATTGATCAATTTCGTATTTGAAGGAACATTCGTCCCTATCGTACATTTAAATCAACAATCGGAAAAATCAATATCAACTCGATCACCATACTTGCCATCCGATAGAAATTTTTAGGCCCGTTTCACACATTTCCGGGATCAGATACACGTTGACGGATGCACGATTTTTTGAAGTTTTTACACATATCCGATACCTTATCCACGGTGCCGTGCATCAAGTTCAAAATGTGCAGAACTCAATTAGGGCATTAACTCTTATACGGCACCGGATACATGACATCCAAACCTCGTTTCAATAATATTTTCCAACAAAATAGACAAGTCGTGTGCAATGCCGGATGAATAGTATGAACGCTTCCATTTAGTTCTGTACACTTCGATGTATCCAGTATCCCGTGCCAGATGGAGCTGAGTTGAATTTCGTCCGGCAGAAAAAAAAACGCCGTGCATCCGGTGCGGGATATGTGTGAACGCTCTCACTTTATAACGTCATAACAACTCTATGCTTAGGTTATTGTGCACAGGAATTACTTTACTGAATTTAATACCCCCATAACTGTGACTTAAATTCTAAAATACTGTTGTGAATATTTAACGTACGTTCAAACAAACAATTAACTCAAACAACACAAAAGCATTATTAATTCGTACACAAATAAAACCCAAAACAAAAAAAAAAACAGACTCATAACCGTCGACGAACATGCGCGCATGCGTTCTCAGTTTAGAGAGATCAAACAAAAGACTTTACAATTCGAAATTCTTCTTATAGAAATGGTAATGCAAAAACATTCGTTTACAACAGAACGGAAGCGTTGCCATACCCGTATTGGACGTACGTCCAGTCTGGTCGATATTGCGACGTTCGTTCTCTTCTTGACGCTGTTGAAAGGCTGAAAATGCTCGCTCCTGATCCGGTGTTTGGGGTAATGTTGCACACTCCTGATCCAAAACGTACACTTCATCGGTTGCGATGTCGGTAATATAGTGCAGGTGTTCCTGCGCTCGATCGATACGAAAGAAACGTTCCGCTGTGCAAGCTAAAACGAAACAATTTTGCTAATATCCTTCGGGCATGTAAAGGTCCACAACTTACAATCAACGAAACACCACTCTTGTGACATTTTTGGATAACTGGTGGACTCCTCGAAGAATTTATTAATATTATTCCGCACCTGTTCCAAATCAGAGACCGGATCGATTTCCACGCTACCCAAATTCACGGCGGTCTTCTTAAGCATGTCCTTATCATAATGGTATTGCTCATAGTTTGGCATTGTTATGCGGAGGATGTTCATGTTCAATGGATCCAAACCGGTTGTCCTAAAGGAGAGAGAAAGGAGTCCGATTAAAACGCAGTTTCACGTAGCTTACTCCTAACACCACTGGCAATTTCAATTAACAGTGAACGTCTCAGTTTCAGACAACCCCACAAACAAGAAACCCAAGTCGTTGGCTTCGGTTCTATTTCATTAAAAGCCAATCAAGTGTCATCGGGTTGCACATTCAATTAAAAAGTGCAGACATAGTAGCTGCTGTTCACCAGCAGTGCCACGTAAAAATCAATATTAACCCCACTAAGTAATTGCATGGAATGAAGTTGCAATTTGAATTTCTCTCCCCAAACACCCTTCTCCGGACTGGAGAGGTAAATTAACTTTGAAAAAAAAAAAAATAAAAACATTGTCTCAGCAGCACTCGTATACTTACGCCACGTTCACCCGTCCATGCTTGCGCTTGGCCAACATCACAGCCTTGTTGAGCAGATCGATTTCGATTATTGACGGCTTTACACGACACGCCTCCCCATCGACCTGCATCGGGATTGTCTTGGTGGTGACGATTTTCGCAGTCTTACACTGGCAGATGCAAGTGCCATGGGCACCGGCCTGTAGAAACGGCAATTGATAGGTTGTGAGACCAACAATCTCGAACAAACCATCGTCTGTTGACGGGACAGACTTGGTGAATGAATCATTCCATGGATGGGTTCCACCACCATAACTGAAACCAGAGACTTGTAAAATATATTCATATAGCCAACCATCACCCTTACCTTGGTATATTCAGGACGAGTATAGCATGAACGCGTGCCTCCTTCAGTTTTGGTGTATAATCGACGCCATCGGCTTCGAGGGTAACACAATCTGCAAGATTTCTATATTTCCGCAGGATGAGATCTTTGCCACCCATTTGGCCGTAATACATTTTGTTACGGAGGCGTGAATTGAAGCGCTCCGGGTGAGCTTCACGTGCCTCGTGAAACTCTAAGGCAATATGGGCATCAACACCGAACGAAAAGTAATTATTGATTACGTTCAAGGGTAGGTTATCTTTGCCCTTTTCTGTTGGTTCGGCATCAGGGTTTGGGGTGACTGTTACTCGCCAACGATCTAGGAGAATGGTGTTAGACATTCCTATCTCACGGAGGATTTTACCAATCGGCTCATCAGTGTAGCCCTGAAAGTATTGAATTTAATAAGCAAAAGCATCCAGGTACTTGTGATGATATACTTACACCACCCCAACCAAGAGCACGGGCCAAATCATTGCCCGTTCCAAGTGGCAACACTCCCACAGCAGGTGGCGGTTGAATATTTATTTGATCCAAAACGGATAGCACCCAACCAACGGTACCGTCACCGCCACAAGCGAGCACTCGCAATTGTGGGGCTTTTCGGAACATCTCCAATCTGTAAGCAAAGAAGAAAATATGTATTTATGAATGTTTCAGGAGTACAAAAAAAATTGTTCTACAGGAACCCTTGAAAGAAAATAATAAGCTCAACAGATACTACACTATTGCATGAATCAGTTCTAGTGATGGAACAGATAATTGAAACCCAATGAGAAGGCACACTCTTGAATGGTGTTTAGTTAGTTTTTATTACTTTTGTGGTAGGTATCGAATCAAAAGTGCGGATTAAAGGGTTTACTATATTTCGGATCATTGGTCAATGAGAGTATGAATCTCTTCATTGCATTTTAAAATACTGACCACTGATTGGTCTAGCAAAGATTAGGTGTGTTTCTTTGGTGAGAGGTACTAAAAAAAATCCTATCCCCGCTAACGAATATCGATGTAAAAACTTAGCAGCATATACCCGTATGTATGTATGTATATCTCACTAACACTTGAGCAATGAGCCGTTTACTGAAATGGAAAATAAAGTAATAAAATAGAAAACGCAGAAAGCGTGCCTAAACGCCACCCCCGGAGTTTTTCTGAATCATATTATCTGGGTTTCAAACCACTACACCAATCTTTCTCTCTCTCTCACTCTCTACACGTTTCAACACTTTCGCACTGTGTGTAAACATTTTACGTGTATTCATAACCCCTTGGTGGGTGGGTCAGCCTGTTACTCTAAGAACCATTTGTATGAAGGAGTTGATTTTAGCCGTACAAGCGTTGCTAAATTTTGGGGATGGCAATGGTGTAGTGGTAACGTCATCAATTGCCACGCTAATGGTTCATGGTTCAAATCCTGATGTCAGCAAGCATTTATTTATTTCTCATGAAATATATAAAGTCAGTCCGATCATTTGCAAAAGCTTCTGTGAACACTACTGCGAAGGCATAACACTGGCAGTACCTTGGTTATGTGGCTGGAAAAATTGTTCGCTCTGTTGATGATGATTTGCCCTTGACATCGGTTATCGGGGAAAAAGTACTGTGAATCAGAAGCAAAGACAATAATAACAAAAATCTCCCCAGTTATCTGGACGCCACCCTCGGAGAATAGCTGAAGCATAAACAACTGAGCTTCAAGAACCACTACACCAAAAATCTTTCTCTTTCTCTCTCTCTATCCATCCTTTCCAACACCCGCACTGTGTGTAAACTGTTAAAGGTATTCATAACCCTTTGAGTGCGCGCAAATTATAAAAAATAAAAAAAAATTTAGATCATTGAAACAGTATTCTCCCAGGGTGGCTTTGGAGGTGATGATGGTATCTTCTTCCTCTTCATCCCTACAGCTTCTGCAGAAGTCATTACAGGGGATGTCTAATCTTTGGGCACACCGGTATGAATGCTTGTTATTTTAGGGAGGGTTCTTCTCTTGTGTTTCAGTCCGATGGACTTTGATTTATTAAGTGTTGGCCAAAGTTGTCTGGCGGTGTTGCATTCGCCTAGATGTTGCGATCAGTGATTGCCTACCTTCTTCGCGTCGCGTCGGTTTGGATAAGGTAGCTAACATAAGCCGCTGGCGCTTCGATGTCGGTAATGCTTATGCTATATGTACCAGAGGAGCCTTGTCGAGCCAGCTCGCCAGCTGCACAATTACCCGGTATGTCACAGTAACCTGATACCCAGCAAAAAGCGAAGTTGTACTGACCAGCTATCTCGTTAAGAGATGCACGCCCGTCTTTCACTGGCATAGATTTCGCAGTGCTGGATGCGAGGGATTTGATGGCTGCCTGACTGTCGAATTAAATAATAATTTCCGACGTTGATAGCATATTAGCCATTAGCCAGTCTGCGGCTTGGCAGCAGTAACTTTGGCTTGGCGAACAGCAGTAACTTCGGCTTGAAAAATGCTGCAATGATTCGAAAGGTTAAAAGACAGGTGTATATTCAGGTCCTCTGAGAAAATTCCGGCACCGAGTCCGTCCTTGATTTTGAACCCGTCCGTGAAAATTGACAGCGATTCATTGTGTAGAACATCGGTGTCCGGTATTGAGTGCATGTAGCCCCTGTTGAAGTTATATTCAGTGGGCAGGTGGTCATTGAAATTGGGGAGATGATGGGCCATCGAAAGTATTTCGGCGTCTCCCGTGTATTGCTCTTTCCATTACTTTGTCTCTCAGTCTTATTGCTATAGCAAATTGTTTACTAACGATGTCAGTCGGAAGTAGATGGAGCATGGTTTGGAGCACCGCTGTGGGAGAAGTTCTCACTACACCGGTGCCTCGATATGCATATCGTTCGACAGTGCTGCTTCCGAAAAATGCTGTTATTACCCTGCTTTCTAGCATATGCTCTATAAAGCAACAGATTGTTTCACCGATTTTAAACCAACATAAGGCATTGGTTTTTCTTGTTGATGTAGCAGCTACGGTTCCACTGGGGACAAGTCAGTTTCTAGGCTCAGAAATCGAGCCACGTCTATAAGTAGGTCGTTTCCAAATGAATCGGGGCGCAAGTCGGTTGGCTTTGCTGGGCAGTTGAAAAGACGTTTGGTGTTGTGCGGGCCATTTTCGTAATCAGGGCATTTGTCTTCTATGGAGGCGTCGAGATGGCTCTTGTAGCTATTAAGTTAACGGCACCAACCTAAGCTTAGCTGAACCGAGGTTTTTTTTTGTTTTTTTTTTGCGTTGGAAGATGGGAATCTTTCGAAGACGAAACTGAGCCCGTACTCAGTAATAGTGTGGGATTTCCATCCACTAAACCCACCTCCCCTCCTACACAGGGTCCTCGCGGCACTGCCGTCCAGCATGCGACCGCGAGGGGGCTTCAGCCTTACATACTCTCTCGTTCGTGTTGGCATCCGCCTGTGACGCGTTTCGCTGTCGCACCTGTCGTCGTTGTTCTTTCATGACGGTAGACACAGTTTCACTTACTGTTTCCCAAGCTTCTTGCGTGCTCAGCATCTGTCTGCTGATGTTCTCTGGTTTTAAGTCCACACCCGGTCTGTTCGCCAGCAAGTTACGTTATTCGTGGTATCGTGCACAGTGAAACATGATTTGTTCCGCAACCTCGACTGCTTCTGTGCACGTTGGGCAATAAAGGTTATCTTCGTGCCCAAATCTGGACCTAAAACTAGCAAAGGAAAAGACCAAAGTAGTGTTCATCAGCAGCAGACGAGTTATGGAGACTATAAGAGTAATTGTGGGCGACCAGGTTGTAGTTTCCAAACCAGAGCTGAAGTTCCTTGGCGTTGCTATAGATGTAAGGTTAACTTTTAAGCAACATCTGCAACACGCAGCTGAAAAGTCAGCAAGAATAACGGCTGCCCTGGTTCATGCTAAATATTGGAGGACCTAAACAGAAGAAGAGACTGCTCTTAGCAAGAGTTGCAAATCATCGATGATGGTTTACTGCTCCCAAATATGAACAGGTGCCATGAAGACGAATTCGTACAGAAGGAAGACGGAGGCGGTCTACAGAACCAATGCCTTGAGAGTATGCAGCGCCTTTTAAACAACCTCCTACAACGCGACATGCGTAGTGGCTGGAATGGTGCCAATAGACCTCCTCGTTAAAGAAGCAGGACAATATTATCAACAGGGATGGGTCGAAGTGACACTGAAGTACCACCAAGAGCCAGCCTCGAAGACTGGCAAGAGAGATGGAACTTTCTGACAAAGGCAGCTGGATACAGAGATTGATCCAGAATATAGACCCTTGGATCAATAGGAATCATGGATAGTTGAACTTCTACCTGACGCAAATGCTAACTGGTCAGGGATGTTTCAAAGCCTACTTCCACAGATTTGGGCATGAAGCTGAGCTACGGTGGCCCTTGTTCTTCGTGGCAGGCTATGTTCTTCGTCTGCGATGGGTGCTGGGCGGCCTCCGAGGTCCACAATGGGGCAGAGATTCTCCATAGATTGGGACACAGTCGTGTGATGAGTGATTTTTCGTCAGGGTGTATGATGGTGTGCAAGGCCGTTTCAACCGATTTGTTTTTTTGGTCGGCGTGTTGTGACATAGATAGTAAGGTGCTATCAATGTTGGACTTGATGTGAAAGTCTGGGATCCTTTTCAGATTTTTGAGAAGGAAGGACGTTCGACTGATTGGTGTAAGGTCCTTTGGGAGGGTGCGTGATGTCTTGCCTGCTTTGGGTATAAAAACCACTCTCACCTCGGTCCAGGCGGTTGGCGTTGTTTCAAGCTCGAGATACCCTTTCAGAATGCAGGAAAGATTCTGCTGTACAATGTTGAAGCCCGTCTGGAGCTGTGCCGGAAAGATACCGTCTAGTCCCGGGAATGGTTGAATGGATAAATGGTTCGAAACTTTTCACCGTCCATTTCGGCTTATCCTCACTGATCAGATGAGGAGGTGCCGGTGGGTGTGCAACATTCAACAGGGCACGGTCATCGCTGGAGAAAGGCGTGCAGCCGAGGAAGTGAGTGTCCATGAGCAGGTTGAGGGATGCTTCGTCTGATTCTGCCCAGGATCCATTTGGATTTATGAGGACACTTGGCGCGGTTGGGTTTTTGGTGAGAACTTTTTGCAGTCTAGAGAATTCAGACGTGTTGCCAATACTCTGCCAAAAATTGCACCAGAATCCACGTCTGGCCTTCCGAACCTCTGCTTTGGAGTTCATCAGGCTTTCTTTGTAGATCTCCCAGTCCAGAGGTAGCATTGTTAATTTGGTTTTGTAAAAAAATTTTTCCTGCTTATGTAATGGAGATTGTTGAGTTCTGCATCCGACCATTGCCTACCTTCTATAGGACAGGACAGTTAAGGGCTAACAATTAAAAAGGATTTTAATGCTCCGTTGCTCTTTTCTTTCAAAGAATTGACTTTAATCCATAAAAGGATGACGAAATGGCAAAAATAAAAACCAAACATAATACTCACCCCATTTTTGGACCACCTTGTGTTAAATCAAAAACCTGTCGTGGATTGAGAATCCATTGAAATTTCCCCAACAACTTTACGCCCTAGAGAAAAAAAGAAAGAAAAGACATTTACAGTCACAATGTGAATGACAAAGAATACTCATTGTCAACTCTTACCTGGTTGCCACCGCTCTTCGGATTAATAAACACTATCACAGGTATTGCATCGGGCGATGGTATTGGTTTCACAATGAATGCCCTGGGTTCCTTATCTTTTGGTTTTTTCTTATTCGTTGGCTTGCGTTTATTATTCCTCAGCGAGGATTTAAAATTTCCCTTACCTGGTAGCTTAACAATCCACGATGGTGGCACAATAATCGGAGAGTAGTTTCCTGCGGGAGAAACAATACAATTTCATTAATAACCGATGGAATTCAAAATTGGTTGGGGTTTTTTTTTTGTTTCTCTTTTTTTTTGATTCGGTTCCTTTCGCAAGGATTAAGGAGTAGTTCAGTTATCATAGTGGACAGTAAACATCGGGGAAAGGAAACTACTTTTGGTAGCATTTTCGATTGACAACGGTGGGACAGTAAAGTAAGACTAGATATGCGATTCCAATAAAAATTTGAGTACTTATTAGTGGTTTAAAGCATTCTTGAGTACCATGTGAATAATTCAAGATTTGACAGAATTCGCCAAAACATTTTCAGTTTAGACTGCAGTATATGAAATAGTACTTTACATGAACATGTGGTTTTTTTTTTTTTTTCCGAGGGTAGGTGAAAATTTTCAGCAAGACACTATGAGGATCGACAGCGCGTGCTCATAGTAGTGTGGGATTCTTACCCACTAAAAAACCTCCCTTCAAAACAGACTTGTTTTCATTTTTACTACAACTAAGTATTCGACTTATCAAGTAGTTTTCATTTCACGAAATAATGACGTTTTGCAGGTACCTTCCCATTAGAAGTTCCTGCTAGCTCCGCAGTTTAGACGCGGTTACTTAACGCGCTAAGTCTAAAGGTTTGGTTCTTTGTAGACGCCGTAGTAAATTTCTTTCATCCAAAACTTGGAGGACTGTAATATTAACGTGGCTTTCTAGTCGACTTTTATGCTTTCTCGCGTAGATTTTGATTTCGTCTTCGATTGTTTTAATGCCAAGATCTCTGTGGATATCGCTATTCCTGATATACCATGGCGCATTTACAATACCTCTTAGCACTTTGTTTTCAAAAGTTTGTAAAATTTTAATGTTACTTATTTTGGTACAACCCCAGAGTTGTATACCATATGTTCATACAGGCTTTAGCACTTGCTTATATAGAAGCAGTTTGTTCTCTAAATTAAGGTTGGAATATTTTCCAAGTAACCAATACATTTCTCGATATTTATTATCTAGTTCTTTGCGTTTTTTTCTTTACGTGCGTTTTGCATTTCAGCTTTGTATCAAGTGTCATTCCAAAATACTTAGCCTCGTTTGCAAACGGGATTTGAACCGAGTTTGAAAAGATCGGCAAATTATTTATTTTCTTATAAGTAAAATTTACATGAAAGTGATAAATGAGAAGAAAGCGGCTTTCAAAGCTTGGTCAAAGTGCCCCTCTAATAATAGTGACGAAAAAGCTCGCCTCGAAATGGAATACAGATGCTGCAAGAAAAAAGCGAAGAAGAAGTGCGCTCAGCTTCAAGCAGAGAGTACGGAGGGCCTGTATCGGGAGCTGGAGAAAATATTTTCCCCGGTTGCTGATACAAACCAGGCTATCCAGGAGCTGCAAAGACACAATATGAACAAGAGTGCCACTATCTTCAAAATAGCCGCCCAAAGAAGGAAGAATGCTCAGGAGATTTGTTCGCCAAAGTTCATTAGCAATGCTCATGGCCAGCTTCTTGTGGATGACGACAAAATTCTGCAGAGGTGGCGGCAGTATTGTGAAGAACTTTTGAATGAACAGTTTCCCCGGCTATACTTTCCAAGAGCCACCCCTAACTGTGAAGAAATACCCGACATTACAGCCGAAGAAGTTAGTGAGGCGGTCGAATACTCCAAAAAATGAAAAGCGGTTGGGCCAGACGAGATACCCTCTGAGTTCTGGAAAAAGATGGGAGACATCGGGTTCAGATGGCTCAGAATTCTCATCTCCAAATTCGTGAGAGGTGATTCAATGCCGAATGAATGGAGGGAAAGTTACCTTCTCCCTGTATACAAAGGCAAGGGTGATATGCGAAACTGTGATAACTACCGTTCGATCAAGCTGATGTCACACACCATGAAGATCGTTGAGCGGGTATTAGGCGGCCGACTGCGAAAAATAATACGGCTATCTGACGATCTGTGCGGGTTTGTCTCGGGTAAATCAACCACAGATGCAATCCAAAGTATAAGGATCATAATGGAAAAACATCGTGATTCCTTAAGGGATTTGCATATTGTATTGGTTGACTTTGAAAAGGCATTCGACAGACAACCACGAGATCTGATATGGGTGGCGCTAAGACATCGAGAGGTTCCAGAAACCTATGTACAGATGATTATGGACATGTACGAAGGAGCAAAGACAAAAGTAAGATGCCCCGCTGGAGTAACCGAAGAGTTCCCAATCAAAGTCGGGGTACACCAGGGAAGCGTTTTAAGTCCTTTGCTCTTTATTATAGTCCTTGATTATCTGCTTGAAGGTAAAGTGATGGACCCCAAGGTACATCAGTTATTCTTTGCTGACGATGGAGCCATCATAAGTGAGGATCCTACATCCCTGCAACGAGCACTTGATGTGTGGGTGGACGTTTTGGAGGAAAATGGGTATCACATTAGTTCAAAAAAGACAGAGTACTTGTCTCTGATCCACTCAGGCCTATTCCAGACATTTATTTGAATGGAACAGTGCTTCCCAAGTGCGAAAAGTTCAAATACCTGGGATCTATGATCAATAGCAAAGCAACTTGTGATGACGACATCAATCATCGTGTAAGCGTAGGGTGGATGAAGTGGCGAGAAAATTCCGCTATCTTTTGTGACAGAAAAATGCCCCCTAAGTTGAAAGGAAGGCTCTACACTGCAGTTGTACGTCCAGCGCTCACATACGGTTCACAATGTTGGATGTACAAAAAGTATGAGAGTAAATTAACGGCAGCTGAGATGAAGATGCTTCGCATGACAGCAGGAGTGACAAAGCTTGATCGAATAAGAAGTTCGAAGATCCGTGGAAGCTTTCACATCAAGGAAACCATCGTACAAAAAATAGAGCGTGACCGGCTCAGTTGGTATTGCCACGTTCAAAGAAGAGATCATTTGAACCCTGTTAAAAAGGCAATATCAATGCACGTTCCAAAGACATCGCGATGTAGGAAAGGCAGGCCTATAAACGCCTGGATCAGACAAATGCGACGACATCGGCATTTCATTGGCCTCAGTAACCGAGTGATCCAAAATCGGCAGGCCTGCCGATATTTTCTGAGGTCAAATAGGCGAACCCCACAGGCGGATCAGTAGAAATGCGGTGAAGTGGGAGGGTTATGATCCCTTGTTTTCGGATCATAGCCTCGCTGATAAAAAGGAAGAAGAAGAAGAAGAAGAAGAAGAAGTAAAATTTACATGAACAGATTTGGTCTCGTTGAGTGCGATTCGCCAAACTTTTGTCCATTCATTTACTCTATCCAAAGCTTCTTTCAGTTTTTCTGTAATATCTTCGACCGTTTTACCTACTGCCAAGATAGCAGTGTCGTCGGCAAATGTAGCTAGCTCAGTGCCTTCTACTTGCGGTATATCACGGGTGTATAATAGATACAAGACTGGACCAAGAACGCTTCCTTGCGGCACCCCAGCTATTATTTCCTTGAAATCTGAGTATTCGTTTCCACATTTGACACGGAATAGTCTATTCGTAAGCTAGTTCTTCAAAATATTATATAGGTGCTCTGGCAGAACTTGTCGTAATTTAAACTTTAAGCCTTTTTTCTTCAAGTGACTTTTCGATTACATGCGTTATTCGATGTAGTCTAAGCGCGGCGTTTATAATGAACAGAAGCTTAATTAGAGCTTTTCTTGGTAGAGCTTTAAGAACCTCTCCCGTAATTAGGTCGTATCCAGGAGCCTTCTTAGGTTTAAGTTTCTTTATTTCTTCCCTAAGTTCGGTTAGTGTTGTATTTCTTATTGCACTGGCTATATATAACGTATTTATATTTTTAATAAGAGCTTTTCCATAAAACAGTTTAAAAGTTTCTTCCAGGTGGGTGGCAAAAACTTGCGCTTTCTCTTTATTATGCCTGGCCCATTTGTCTTGATTTTTCCTAATTGGGGCGGCTTGAATTTGAGGTTTTTTAATACCTTTTATAGCCTTCCAAAGCGAGTAATTAGAATCTTTTTCTGCCGTTAAGCTTTCTAGGTAAGTTTGTATTTCATTATTCTTAAGGTCTTTAATAGATCTTTTTAATAAGTTACACAAACGGTTAAGATGTGCTTTATGTTGCGGAGCCCGAGTTTGTTGCCATTTTTTGCGTGCTTTTCTCTTCTCCTTAATCATCTCTTTTATTTCCTGCGGATAATTTTGAATATAGCTGGCCGGCGTTTTCTTAGGTTTCGGAGTATTCTTCCACGCGGCATTCTGTAGGATTTCGACGAAGCGATCAACTTCAACTTCAAGTTCATATGGCGTTTTAAGTGATACCCTGAGCTCAGTATTTGATTCAATATCTTTTTTGAAGCCATCCCAATTCGTTTTCGCGCTGGTTAATCTGACCGGTCCTACTTTTTTAATCAGAGCTTCGCTTATCTTCATAATGATTGGAGAATGATCAGAGGAGAGATCAAAGCTTTCTTCAACTTTTATACAGTTGCCAGATATTCCTTTAACAATAAAGAAATCGATCAGATCTGGTATCTTTTTTCTATCAGTAGGCCAATATGTTGGTTTACCCGTCGAGTAAAAATCACAACTGAATTGTATACCCGCATTATAAAGCTTTCTACCTTTCTAAGAGGCGTACCTTGGACTCCAGAAGGGGTGTTTCGCTTTGAAGTGGCCACCAAAAATAAAATTTGTTAAATCACTTTCTTCAAGTTTACATCGCAGTGGACAATATACTATATAGACGAAATGTTGAAGGCAAAATGTCTATTTCTAACGCGTACCGTGCTTACTTGCATTGCTTCTAATTCAATCTTTACTTCCGCTGAGTGTTCGATACATCCTTTTACAAACAAGGAAGATCCGCCTCTGGCTCTTTTCGATGGGTGGAAGGCGTGATATACGCTATATCCCCTTATCTTAACATTCGATTGCTTTGTCAGATGAGTTTCACAGACCAAGCATATATCAATGTCTTTTTCTCGTATAAAGATTTCTAACTCGTCGAGTCGTCGTATAAGCCCGTTGGCGTTCCAAGTAAGAATTTTAAGCGTTTCTTTCATATTCTGGTTGAAGTGTGCGTGTTATGAATGTTGTTTTCTAATGCAACTAGTCTCTCGAAAATAAGTTCGTTTGTTTTGCATTGCTCTTCAAGTTTCGCAAGAATTATATATATAAGAATATTTTGGGTCTATTCTTAATTGGTTTTGGATTCGTGCCCATGGAATTTTTGAGCGTATCGCGCCTTTTTTGGAGCTCTTTCACCACTTCGCAACCTCGATAGTTCGCAGGGTGTTTTCCTTTACAGTTTATGCAAGTGGCTGGGGTTTGCTTATTAAGGTGACACTCATCTGAGAGATGTTCACCTGCGCATTTGACGCATCGCGGTTCTTTCTGGCAGTAAGTCTGCGTGTGATTGAAACCTTGACAGCGCTTACACTGCGGGATCGATCTGGAGCTCTTACGCATAGGTTTGATTTTGACCACGATGTTTAAAATAGTCTTAATACCATATGGATGGCAAACGACTAACAAAGGCCTCGTAGGGGCAGCATCTTCCGATAGGTGTTGGTCCGCTAAGTAACGAGAAAGAGCCACTGCAGCCGAAAACCTAGCAGCTCTGTTAGTAAGCCCTACTCCCACCTCCTCGTGGTGCCATCTGGGGATTTCTTCGGAAATTGCTAACGGGAGAGGACGAATGGCGAGCTTCCTGCGCCAAAAAACAGGATAAGTGTCGGTTGGTCTGTGGCCCAGCGAACCGCAACCGTAAAAACTTTTACTGCTCCGAAACGAAAACCAACGCCTCGGATACGGACGGATAATTTGATGACGACCTTTGGCTATCGGACACGGACAACGATCGGATTCTGGAACGTTAAGACCCCCCTGGACTCACTCAAGGAAGGGCCTTATAACGCCAGATTCCTCCAATTAGAACGCGAATTCGCAAGGTATAAAATAGACATCTTAGGGCTGAGCGAGATAAGATGGTTCGATGCTGGGGAATTCATCTCCCCAACCAAAAACACTGTCATGCTCTACTCTGAGAAACCAGCTGGAAGTGCACGGAGTTCCGGAGTAGGACTCATGCTAACTCCAGCAGCACGTAGTAGCCTCATATCCTGGAAACCCCATAATGACCGGATATTGACGGCTAGGTTCCAGAGTAGAGTTAGAAAAATTACCATCATACAGTGTTATGCTCCGACTCTAGACGCGACTGAGGATGAAAAGGATGATTTTTATAGCCACTTAGGCGCTGCCTACAACCAAACGCCTAATGGGGACATCGTAATGGTGATGGGAGATTTCAATGCCAAGGTGGGTAGCGACAACACCATGCTTAAGCACGTGATGGGAGTTCACGGCGTGGGAGACCGTAATGATAACGGTGAGCGGTTTGTGGACTTCTGCAATACCAACCGCCTAGTCATCGGAGGTACGCTGTTTAAGCATAACACCTGCCACAAAATCAGTTGGGTCTCTACTGATAGGCAACGAACATCCAACCAGATCGACCACATTGCGATCAGTCGCCGCTTTAGAAATTGTTTCCTGGACGTCCGAAACAGACGTGGAGCTGACGTCGGACTAGAACGAGATCACCATCTTATGGTAGCTCATTTACGCCTTCGTACTGCATCCGTCAACAGCAACCGCTCAAACCTACTTAACATCACCAGGTTTAATATCGACAGGCTCAAGGTTCCCCAAGTGCGCCAACAGTTCAGGGACCATCTTGCCTTAGAAGCAGAAGCAATCAGCAGCATAGAGAACATGGATGACCACTGGAGTGCTGTGAAAAATGCTTTTGCGACTGGGGCACGCACGTATGTCGGTAAAAAGCAGAAACACCACCGCACATGGCTTTCTACAGACACCTGGAGACGGATCGATGAGCGTACAGCAATCAAGGCTCGGATTGCAGCGGCCTCAGCAGTAGAGAGAACCGAGCTTGAAGCCCAATACCGTGCGAAGAAGAAAGAAGTGCAGCGTAGTGTGAGACGTGACAAACGTCAATATATCAACTCACTGGCCTCAAGGGCTGAAGAAGCAGCGAGTAGGTGCGACAGTAGGACTGTGTATAGTATCACTAAGGAGCTCATCGGTGGTCGAAACTCCAAACAACATCCAGTGAAGAGTCTAGACGGTAACCTTCTGATTTCGGATGAGGATCAGCTCACTAGATGGAGAGAACATTTTGCTACAGTGCTAAATCACATAGACGATGGCGGTATGATCTCGAATTCGAATGAGCAGTTCGAAGCAACAAATTCCCGAATTCGCACCGCACCTCCCAGTAAAACCGAGATAATAACAGCAATCAAGTCCCTCAAGAAGAACAAGGCGGTGGGTATTGATGGCATCCCTGCCGAGCTATTTCAAGCGGCGCCAAATACATCGGCAGATTTGCTGCATCCCCTAATACGGAGAGCTTGGGATAGTGAACAATTTCCACAGGAGTGGAAAAGGGGGATGATCATTAAACTTCCAAAGAAGGGAAACTTGATGGATTGCGGTAACTGGAGAGGTATATGCGTTCTTCCAGCCGTGGCTAAAATAATAGCTAAAATAATTCTAGAACGAATTAAAGAACATTTAGATTCAACTCTCGATGTCGAACAGGCAGGCTTTCGCGCTGGATCCTCCTGCATTGACCACATAAACACCTTACGGATCATTATCGAGCAATGCGTTGAGTATAGGTCTCCGCTACATTTAATGTTTATCGACTTCGAGAAAGCTTTCGACAGATTGAATCGAGATGCTATCTGGTTGGCCTTGCGCAGGAGAGGCATCGCAGAAAAACTTATAGCTATTATCAAGGCTACATACGAGGGCGGTAAGTGTCAAGTCGTGCACAATGGTAAGGTGTCGGAGGATTTTGAAGTCCAAAGTGGAGTACGTCAAGGGTGCATACTGTCACCACTATTGTTTTTGGTGGTTATCAGCGATGTACTCCGTGCAGCATTGACGGAAGGCAACTATGGAATTCGTTGGACTATGACATCTTACCTTAAACACCTAGATTACGCTGACGATGTTTGTCTACTTTCACATCGGATAATGGATCTTCATTTGATGGCCCAAAATCTAGAAGCTGAGGCAAACAAAGTGGGGCTAAAAGTAAACACAGCCAAAACAAAAGCCCTGAGCACTTCTTCTAACAACCGCGCTCAACTTAACATTGCCGGACAGGAAGTCGAGAAAGTTGATAACTTTCTTTATTTAGGAAGTGTGGTCTCGGCTAATCGCGGTGGCACCGAACTGGATGTGTGCAGCAGAATCGGGAAGGCTAAAGCTGCGTTCGGAATGCTATCTAAAATCTGGAGAAGCAATGTTATCAGCTTAAGAACCAAGCTGCGACTGTTCCGCTCCAACGTAGAATCAGTGCTGCTTTATGGGTGCAGTACTTGGAAGGTGGACACCATTAACACACGCAAGCTGCAAGTCTTCGTAAACAAATGCTTAAGAATCATCTTGAGGATTTTTTGGCCGAACCGCATCTCTAACGAACAGCTTTATCTGAGAACGGGCCAAGAACCTATAAGCATTACTATACGAAGAAGAAAGTGGCAATGGATTGGACACACCCTACGGCGCGAAGACAACTCCATTGCGAAATACGCCATGCAGTGGAATCCGCTCACCCAGGCAGGCAGAATAGCGGGACGCCCTAGGCAAACGTGGCGCAGAACAGTTGAGGAGGAATCGAGCTCTTTAGGAATGAGTTGGAGGCAGCTCAAACGCGTTGCAGAACTTCGAACACGATGGCGCGCAGGCGTGGTTGACGCCCTATGCCCCCCGAGGGGTTAAAGGATCTAAGTAAGTAAGTAAGTTAATACCATAAATAACATCTTTATTTTCGTCTTTATCGAAACTTAGCATGAATAGTGGAAGTCCACGCCTTACCAATTTTTCCTGATCTCCCTCCGACTGTTGCTTCTCCTTCTTGATAATATTAACGGCATCAAGAATTTTAAAGCATTTGTCTTGAAGGTCGTTTATAACATCTCCTTTGGTGCACGAAGGGTGGAGTCCCCTCGCTACAACACGCAGTGGTCTTTCTGACTTATTTTCATAAGTATACCACTGAATCTTTTCGGCATTCAATTTTTGGGATACTGATCGGTAGCCGTGGGCATCATCTTAATTTTTTTTGTTGTTGCTTTTCTTGCAACTCCTTGCGCTTTTCATCTTTTTGTGGCTCGACTTCCGGTGAGGAACCAGCTTTACGTTTTTTGCTAGGTCGTTTCTTTTCGATTAAATTCGTCTCACGTGTTAGCTCTTCTTCGTCCGTCTGGTATTCGCGACTAGGTGAGCGATGTGGGCTAACTGTATTTTCTTTTTGTGGATACGAGTTTTTTAAGGCATTATTTTCCTGTCTGAGTAAATCTACCTCTTTCTTAAGCTCACGATAGAGTAGCTCCAGTTCGGTAAGCTTGGTACGGAGTACGTCGTTTTCCTCCTCAATGCTTTTTGATTTCACTGAGTCCCATTTTTCACGCGCTTGCGCTTCCGGCGGATTTCTTTTTCCGGAGACGTTCGATCTTGTTGGTGGAGATCGAGATAGCCTTGTACTTTTTGAGAAGGGATTTATTAGGTGCAATAAATGGCTCTTCCCAGAATCCGTAGAGCCGACCTCTGAATTAAAATCTTTTGTTTTGTTCATTGCATGTTTTTGTATACGCCATACTCGGTATACGGAGGGTGGATTTTAGTCGCCTCTTACGACAGCCATGCCTACCTCGGGTATATTCTGACCCCTACGCGAAGGGGGTAAGAACATGCGGATGTTGTTGCGTTAGCAGTTTCCAAGAAGGCACATGTACATCTTAAAAGAACTCCTTCAAAATTCACTCCATAAGCTCTCCAAATAGGCCGCAAAGTGTGGCTTAAGTGTAAGCCCCCACAGTGTCCATCTATTGCCAGTTTCTTAAGGTGCTCCTTGAGTCTGCAGTGACTCATTCACATACCCGTCAAGATGCGAAGTCGATTCTTGCCAACTTTTAAGCAAGTTCTGCTTCTTCTCTGGTTGTATTTCCTCAGAACTTCTTTCGCCTGTCTTAATGGAAATCGTTCCATTGTTTGGCTTTTTTGTTCTCTTCCTCTTTCCATGGGACAAGTCCACTTTCACACTCGTACAGTTTCAGGAGTACTTAAAGGTCTTAACATACACAAATCCGCTGGTCCAGATGGTATCTCCCGCATAGTTCTGAAGAGGTGTTCTTCCACGCTGGCAAAACCTCTGCGTAAGCTTCTCTGTCTATCTTACTCTTCTGGGCTCTTTCCGAGTAGATGGAAAACAGCATTTGTCCAGCCCGTCCCAAAAAAAGGCAAATCTTCCTCCCCGTCCAATTACCGACCCATTGCACTAACGTCCCTTCTTTCCAAGGTCATGGAAACGCTGATAAATCGTCAGCTTATGAAATATCTTGATTTACGGAAAGTCCTCAATGACCGGCAATATGCTTTTCGTAGCAACAGGTCCACTGGTGATCCGATGGCATATCTCACCGAGAAGTGGAACCAATTTCTCCATCACTTCGGTGAAACAAAGATGGTTGCGCTCGATATTTCTAAGGCATTTGACAGAGTTTGGCATCAGGCTCTTTTGTCGAAAATGCGTGCATATGGCATCGATGAGTCTCTTCTTCAATGGATTAGATATTACCTTTCGGGCCGTTCAATACAAGTTGTCTTGTACGGCTTCAAGTCTGCAATTCACCATATAAATGCTGGTGTTCCCCAGGGCTCAGTTTTGTCTCCGACTCTCTTCCTCATTTTTATAAATGACCTCTTGTCTGCAACTTCTAATCCAATCCAATCCATTCCTTCGCTGATGACAGTACCCTCAGTTTTTCATATTCGTTCCCTAACTCACGTCCCTGCTCTTCGTCCGTAGGAGAGGAACCCCAACGTACATTAACCACATTAAATTCTGACCTGAACAGCATAACCAAATGCGGTTCAACAATAGAGTGGAATTTAATGCATCCAAAACTCAATGCTGTTTTCTGTCTCTCAAGTGAGACCAAGACCTTCAACAATTATCCATGAATGGTACTTGCATCGCTGAATCCAAAAGACTTGCCATTCTCGGTATGTGCATCAATAACCGCCTTCGATGGAACGATCACATATTCGAAGTCGCCAAAAATGCTGCAAAATGTCTACGATTCCTTTAGCGGTGGAAAAAATATTTTACCCCGTCTGATCTGGCCTCCATCTATAAGGCATTCATCCGCCCGAAGCTGGAATATAACGCCCACATCTGGTCTGGTGCACCCAAGATAGTTCTGCACATTCTAGATAGGGTACAGAACCGCGCGTTAAAACTAATTGGTGATAGAGACATTGTGAACTCCATAGTCTCACTTGAACACCGTAGAAATGTCTCATGTCTTTCCCTACTTTATCGCTTTTTTTATAAACAAAATGCTCCAGCGAAATAGCCAGTTGCATTCCTCCCCTTTAAAAATTCACCCGCAATACGCGTCACGCTTAGAATGCACATCAGTTCACCCTCAAGCCCAACTTCGGACCTACCGTCAAATATAGGGATTCGTTTAAAAGCCGAAGAACACGTTTGTGGAATGATCTACCAGCCTCTGTATTTCCTAATCATTAAAACCTTCAAACATTTAAAGCCAGCGCAAACTGGCATCTCCTTCGTGCCTCTCCCCCCTTTTCCTATCCGCCCGTGCCCTGAGCATCAGTATAAGGGTATTAATAGTCCCTTCGGCGCGCGCGTATTATAAAAAAAAAAGTCTTCCCGTATTTTGCGGGGTCCTATCCCATAAAAGTGTTCTTGTCCGAGGAATGGCGTGTGTAATCCGTTTCTTGCTAGTTCATCAGCTGATTCCTTTCCATCCACTCCTACATGTCCTGGTACCCAGTAGAGAGTTACTTTATTTGCCTCTCCCAGTTTCTTGATCTTGGTGAGGAATTTCCATACCAGTTTGGATCTGATCTTGTGCGAGGTCAGTACTGTGATAGCAGCTTGGCTGACAGTATTGCGATGTCCTGCCCGCAATATTCCCTGTCTAGGTTGAATTGCGCGCATTGTCGATCGCGTGGACTTCTGTTTCTAGTCCTGGGCCCGTACACTCCTGCCTCAAGGTCGGTAGATGTTTTCGATCCGTCTGTGTACCATTTAATTGTGTGTTGTTTGAATTGGTACCTATCAGACTCACGGCTCCAATCAATTTTGTTGCTCAACTTTGAGTTAAACTTTCTTTCAAAGCAGTATTTCTTGACCATATCGTCTCTGGACCAGCCCAGAAGCAGTACTGGATAAGATAGGGTTACTCGCTCTTTGTTTGCGATGCATGTTCCTTTTCCGATGCTCTCTTTGCTAATTCTCAATATGGTCTCCTTGGTGATTCGCTCTACCACTAAGTGCAGCGGAGGTATACCTACGATTACCTCTATTGCTGCTGTGAGACAGGTTCGCATGGCTTCTCTTATACACATGCATGCTAATCTTTGCACTTTGCGCAGGGATGTCTTCGTCGTGGTTAGCCTTGTTCTGTTAACCCATGTCACTACCCCGTATGTGATGATAGGTCTTACTATCATCATGTACTCGTACATCAACCCCAGGTCTTTCCTCAAATGTTCCTGCACACCATACGTATGAGTGCTCTGGTGGCTTTGGTTACCACAGATTCTACATGTTTTTTTGCAAAGGAGTATGCTGTCTAGTGCCAAATCTAGATACTTGACCTGTTTCTGTGGGTCGATCCTGATCCCTTCTGATACGATAGTTTGCACCTTCTTACGGAATCCGCGGCTGATGTCGTCCACAAAAGAAGACAGGTGATGCCTATCTCCTATCTGAGACGGACCTACCTTCGCTGGATCCACTCAAGATACTCTGGCCCATAGCAGCAGCTGGACTGAAGAGAGAGCTCTAGCCCAAGCATATCATCGATAAGAGTCTTAGTCTGGGGGGCACAATAGATCTTCTAAAGTTCGGCGCGCACTTGCACCTCACAACAACTATATCTATCTATCTACTGAGTTTTCCAATAAGTACTATAAGCCGGGATCGATTGGAGTATGACCAGGCTGTTCGTAACAAAGTCTAAGATCAACTCGAAAGTTTCCAGAACTAGCTTGTTGACTGTCTGAAAATATGGAATCGAGCGGTCAAGAAGGCTGACTGTAAGGTTCATGCAAGGCGCTTCGTCAAAAAGACCGGAGTCGGTTCCTGTCTCCATTTTGGAACCTTGCGTCGAATGAGGTTTATATCTTTCGCCATCTTACATGGAGGGTATGATTACTGAGAAGTCAAACTTCATCCTAGTTAACATAAAATAGACATCAATGGGTTTACTCCCATGGAAAAACATTTCTGCCATTGACTGAATATAGAATCCACTTTGGAAGGTTCTCATTCAAATAGTGTGGTAACACAAAGAGAAGGGATGGTCTTTCTGTAAGATATGCAATATACTCCTTGTTCTTCTTATTTTGCCACGTTTCCAATTAAACTTCCATCGAACAAAGACAGGTTAGGTTAGAATGGAAGAACCATCCCCCAACCTATGCTATAGCCTTGTGAACTCATACACATTCCCTGCTGTCAGTTATCAAGATGATGAGTTTAACATTGTGTGGTCCTGATACCATCATGTAAGACTAAAGGCAAGAAGGCAGCATCCTTGACGAGAGGAAATGCATATATGTAAATGGGTATGATACGTACGAGTACATGATGATGATGTGTTTGAAATCGTCTTAATTCAATTTCCAAGAGGAGTGACGTGCATACATGAGCGTTGTAAACGATTGTAGTGCGGAATTTTGCTGAAATATGATATAATGCAGCGAGGGTTGCTGAAGTATTTCGTGGTAGAAGTAGTTGTAGAAAAATGTAATTGAATTCAACGGAAAGTAAGTAATACTGAAAGGCAACATTAGTTAGAAAGTGTTAATGGGATTCGAACGAGTAATGTACTGACGTAGGTGAAATTTATTTTGTTCGGTGCCTGAAGTGATGGAATGAGTTTTCCATGGACAAACTGACATTCAATGAGAAGAATGAAGAGTGAAGTGCATATTCAATTTTAATTATAAAACGCATTCACAGTGTTCAATTTTATATATTGGGTTGGAAAGAAAGTATTGAGCCTTTTGTAGTGTGTTATGGTATGGTATGGTATAAGGGAAGTGCACTTTGGTGTGGTACCATCTCTAATTTGGATGGCTCTCGGCTGGTCTTGAATCAAACCAACCTGTACTCGTGACGAAACATATCATGTTGCCGAATGGGACTTGCGCCAGATCCTTAGGTCCTTCAAAAAGTCTGTTTTACATATAGCAGAAGCGACGAGTTTAAAGATTGGGACACTCATTCAGTAAGCGTTTGATAGTTTCAATTTCTTTTCTGCATCATGACAGCTCCTACAGGAATCATGTGAGTTGATTCCCAGCTTGGCGGCCAATCATAATATTGTTTTCTTTTTTATTCATTAACAAAATGCTTCTAGTCCTTTTTTCGTTCAGAGTTGGCCATAAGCTGGGAGATATGATGCAGTAGCCTCTGGCTGCCCAGGAGGTGTTGATTTTTTCTCTTGCCTTGAGATCTACTTGCCTTTTCAGCATACCAATGTGCTTGTTTCAATGCTTGCAAACGCATCGGTGACAGCCCACCGAGTTTTTCCAAAAATGTCAATGTCGTCGGCGTATGCGAGCAGTTGTACAGACTTTGGTAGATTGTGCCTCCGGTGTTGGCTTGTGAGTTCCGCACAATCCGTTCAAGTACAATATTAGAGAAGTCACATGACAGCTAAAGGTCTCAGTGAGGTCATGACTAACCTTGATGGAGGGTCAAAAATGGACTGTGGGGTTGGTGCGGGTGTTTTCTCGGAGTCCCTGAAAATCGCAAGATCGTACCGACTCCCGGACGCTGCTAGCGTCTTTCTAGCGGAAGTACTCGCCATTCGCGAAGCCTGTCGCCAAATCAAGTCACACACAAAGAATCGCTATTTTAATCGATAGCCAAGCTGCTATCAAAGCCATTGCCTCGGAAACTATTTCCTCAAAACTAGTACTAGAATGCCGACAGGAGCTGGCCTCGCTAGATGGCCAATGCATGGTGACCCTAGTCTGAGTTCCAGGCCAGAGCAACGTTGATGGCAACGAACATGCTGACGAACTGGCCAGGCGAGGCTCAGCCCTTCAATGCTCACTTGCTGAACTTGTTCACACCCCGCTCGGAGCAATTAAGGCAAACATCTCCTCAATCTTTCTTAGAAAAGCTAACCTTAAATGGTCCAGGTTAATGAACTGCGTCATATCCAGAAAGATGTAGCCTAACTACAACAAGACCAAAACAGCCGCCCTATTGAACAGAACGCGCAAAGCCATTGCCCGCACAATCGCGATAACCACGGGACACTGGCCGGTAGGAAAGCATGCAGCCAAACTAGGTATCCCATATAATACACACTGCCGTAGTTGCAACATAGCCACCGAAAAAGAAACAATTATCCACTACATGTGCAATTGTCCAGCACTAGCTAGGGCTAGACATCAAGCATTAGGCAAACCCTTCTACAATTCACTTGAGGAAATCTCGGGTAAGAACATAAATGAGCTAACCCTCTTCTTCAACTCCACAGGCTGACTTTAGATTGTCCTCACCAACACACATCAACATCCAAGGTCGCATGAGGCGTGGTATCAAAACGGCACAAATGCTAATTGGGTCTCTGTTTTTACAGAACCGCCACTTCTACCTACCTACCTAACCTTGATGGAGCAGCGACTGTTCTCCATCGTCATCTTGCACAGAGGGGCAAGTTTGGAAGGGATGTCAAAACTAGACATGGCTCTGTATAGCTCTTCTCTATATATGCTGTCATAGGCGGCCTTGAAATCGATAAAGGGATGATGACCATCAATTTGGTCTTCTTGAGTTTTCTGCAGGATCTGCCGAAGTGTGAAGATTTGATCGATAGTGGACTTTCCTGGCCTGGAACCGCACTGATAGGGACCAATTAGGCTGTTGATGAGACGCTTCAGATGTTCACACAATATCGCAAAAAAATCTTGTATGCGATGTTGGGAAGATTGCTGCCTCTATCATTGGTGCAGTTTAGGGGGTCTCCTTTCTTGTGGATCAGGCAAAAGATGCTGAGATTCCATTCATCAGACATACACTCGTCTGACCAAGTCTTAGAGATAAGTTGCTGCATGCTCTCTACCAATTCATCACCAGCTGTCTTAAAAAGTTCGGCCGGTAAGCCGTCCAGAAGCTTTGTTAGACTTCAGCCTAGATATTGCTGTCCTCACTTTGTTTTGGTCAGGTGGACGAAAATTTTGACTAACATCGTCTTTGTTGAAAGGTTCATTCTGCCTGACAGCGGGATGTTGGTCTTCATCGTCGTTATGCAGTCTGCAGAAGTAGTTTTTCCATATTCTCCTCACCAATTGTGAGTCTACTATGAGGCTTCCATTTTTATCTCTACATCTGTACCTTTTGGTAAATCTTCCGAACATTGTTCCTGGAGTATAAGCTCTCAATATTCTCGATCGCGCGCTTCTTTTGGAGAAGCTGGTGTTCTGTCCGTCTACTTTGCTCGTAGAGCTCCCGAGCAGCTCTCGTCTTCCGTTGCAGCGCCGCTTTGTATGCCTCTTGTTTTGCACTTGCGGGCATTCTTCGTCAAACGAGGAGTTTCACGGTGTTGGTCGGGCGAAACCCAGCACATCAGTAGCGGCATATCTGATGGCATGTTGGCAGCGTTGCCACTGGTCTTCGGCATAGGGGTGATTGAGAGATTTCAATCTCTTGCGATTGTAACTCTCCGACGTTAAATTTTCTCAGTGATTCTTCTTTGCTGCTCAGTTTGGGATATCCGCATGCGTACCTTGGCTACAGAAAGATAATGATGTGGGTTTGTTGGCCACTCGGAATCCAGAATACTGGAGACATGTCTTGCATCGATCGAGATATTATCAGTTTGGTTGTTTGTTACATGATCATTGAACCTCCATGTCTGCTTATGAATATTGAGGTGAGGACACCAAGTGCTTGCTATGTTGACGTTTCGTTCCACAGCGAAATCAATTAGCCTTAGTCCGTTGTCAGACGTATATTATTTATTTATGTCCTGTATTCCCTTGTGGGTCCTAGGGCCTCTACTACGCCTACGCGCCATCGTGTACGGTTTCTGGCAATGTGTCTGAGTTCTCCCCAACTTTTCCCTAACTGCCGTGCCTCCTTCTCGACTGTTCTGCGCCATGTTCTCCTCGGACCGACAGGTCTTCTGCCATCCTGAGTTAGAGGGTTCCATTGCATAGCATGGTTCGCTATGGAGCTGTCACCCTTTCGGAACGTGTGACCAATCCACTGCCACCTCCGTCGCTGGATGGTTGTGCCTATTGGTTCCTGACCCATTCTCTCGTAAAGGTGTTCGTTAGAGTTACGATATGACCAGAAAATCCTTAAGATATTGCGCAAGCACCACGTGCTGCAACCATATAACAGCACGGCTTCAACGCTGGAGCGGAACAGTCTTATTTTGGTGCTCAAACTGATCGCATTGCTTCGCCATATTCTGGACAACATCCCGAACGCGGACTTTGCTTTGGCGATCCTGTTGACTATATCCAGTTCGGTTCCACCATCGGTCGAGACAATACTCCCAAGACACTGGAAATCCTCTACTCTCTCTACCGGTTGTCCAGCAATGCATATTTGAGTCGATGAGTTAGTTTTAATTAATTTTACATGTAGAAACTGTGGTAACCAAAGCCACCAGAGCACTTATGGTGTGCAAAAAAATTTCAGGAAAGACCTGGGGTTGTAGCCCAGCCACACTGAGATGGATGTATCTGATGATAGTAAGACCCATCATCACATACGGTGCAGCGGCATGGGTCAACAGATCTAGACTAACCACGACGAGGACATCCCTCAACAAAGTGCAAAGATTAGCCTGTATATGTATAACAGGAGCCATGCGAACCTGTCCCACAGCAGCTCTAGAAGTGATCGTAGGGATATCTCCACTACACATAGTGCTAGAGCGAATCGCCAAGGAGACCATTTTAAGAATCAGCAAAGAGGGCATCGGGAGAGGAACATGCATCGCAAATAAAGAGCGAGTAACCCTATCCAAATCGGTGCCGCTTCTGGACTGGCCCAGAGATGATATGGTCAAGAAATACTGCTTGAAAGGAAATTCGACTCAAAGCTGAGCAACAAAAGAGATTGGAGCAGCGAATCCGATAAATACCAACTCAAACAACACACAATTAAATGGTACACAGACGGATCGAAAACATCTACTGGCACTGGGGCAGTGCCAGGATATATCGCGGGCAGGACATCGCGATACTATCAGACAGCCAAGCCGCTATTAAAGCACTGACCTCGCATGAGATCAGATCCAAACTGGTATGGGAGTGTCTCACCAGGATCAACAAACTGGGAGAAACAAACAAAGTAACTCTCTACTGGGTACCAGGACATGTAGGAGTAGAGGGGAAGGAAGCAGCTGATGAGCTAGCTAGAAACGGATCAGACACGCCGTTCCTTGGACCAGAACCCTTCTGTGGGATAGGACCCTACAAAATAAGGGAAGACTTAAGGAAAGAAGAAGAGAACAAATGGGCCAAACATTGGGACGATATCACCCAAATAAGACAGGCAAAGGAACTTCTGGGGAAATACAACCAGAAAAGAAGCAGAGCCTGCCTAAGAGTTAGTAAGAATAGGCTTCGCATCTTGGCGGGCATGTTAACAGGTCACTGCAGACTTAAGGAGCACCTTAGGAAACTGGGAATAGAGGGAGACGGACACTGCAGATTCTGCAGGGACTTCGCAGAAACACCAGCGCACCTTCTTATGGAATGCGAAGCACTGATCCACAAAAGAAGGAATCACCTTGGTGCCTACCTCCTATCAGAAACGGATTTGCCTTCGCTGGATCCCCTGAAGATACTCCGGTTTGCTGTAGCAGCTGGACTGGAGGAAGTGCTCTAGACGGAGTATATCATCGGCTAGAACCTTAGTAAGGGGGGCACAATAGATCATTTATAGGTCGCAGTGCACTTGCACCTCTCAACAATATAAATCTATCTCTATCTAGTTTTAATTTTCAGCCCGACGACACCTGCCTCCCTCACCACATCTGCTGTCATTTGGTGGAGGTCTATAATTCTGTGGGAGAGTAAGCATACATCATCAGCGTAGTCAAGATGTTTCAGCTGAGATGTAAGAGTCCATCGAATTCCTCCGTTTCCCGTCGACAAAGCTGTATGAAGCACATCGCTAATCACCAATAGGAATAATATTGGTGAAAGGATACAGCCTTGTCTTATCCCACTTTGGATCTCAAATTCCTCAGACAACCTTCCCCTGTGCAGAACGTGGCATTTGGAGCCTTCATATGTAGCTTTGATAATAGCAGTTAGTTTACCGGGAATACGTCTCCTGCGTAAGGCACTCCAAATAAACTCCCTGTTCACACTATCGAACGCCTTCTCAAAATCGATGAACAGCAGGTGCAGTGGCGATCGATATTCAACACACTGTTCGATGATAATCCGCAGGGTGTTGATGTGGTCGGCACAGGAGGATCCAGAGCGGAAACCTGCTTGTTCGGCATCGAGTGTGTCTTCGAGATGTTGTTTGATTCGCTCAAGGATGATTTTAGCTATTATCTTAGCTACAGCAGGCAGCACGCAGATACCCCTCCAGTTTCCGCACTCCATTAAATTTCCACTCGTTAGGAAAGCTCTCAGCTTTCCAAGCTTTATCTATAAGTGGAAGCAGAAGCTCAGCCGATGTTGTTGGCGCTGCTCGTAAGAGCTCTGCTGGAATACCGTCAAGTCCTACCGCCTTGTTGGTTTTGAGTGCCTTGATCGCGGTAATGATCTCATCTTTACCGGGAGTCGTGGTGCGTATTCGGGAGCTTCTCACTTCGGGCATCTCAGTCTGATTTGGGAGCATATCGCTAGCGAATACATGGTTTAAAACCGTAGCAAAATGCTCTTTCCATCTCTTGAGCTGGTCCTCATCCGAAATGAGCAAGGAGTCGTCTAGGCTTTTCACTGGGTGTTGGCTAGAGCTGCGACCACCTGTCAGCTCTTTCGTGATTCTACAGACGGTCCTGTTGTCGCACCTCCGTGCAGCTTCTTCTGCTTCTGTAGCCAGCGCGTTGATGTAGTTGCGCTTGTCACGTCGTACGCTATGCTGAACTTCTCTCATCTTCATGCGATGTAGGGACTCTAGCTCGCTTCTCCCTGCTGCTGGGGTAGCTGCAACGCGAGCTTTCAGCTGTTTTCGTTCGTCAATCCGTCTCCAGGTATCCTCGGAAAGCCACGCCCTATGTCTTCCCTGCGATCGGCCGACAATTCCTTCAGCACCAGATGTAAAAACATTTTTCACAGCACACCAATGGTCTTGGATGGTTGCGGTCATAGAGCTGCTGATTGCTTCCACACCTTGCGAAAAGTGCTCCCTTAATTGTTGGCGCACTGAGGGATCACTAAGCCTATCGATGTTGAACCTGGGCATTCTTGTGTTGTCGTGGGATCTTCGAACTGCAGCAGTGCGTAGTTGGAGAGTAGCTATCATAAGATGGTGATCACGTACTATCCCCACATCTGCCCCTCGCCTGTTTCGGACGTCCAGGAGACTACTTCTAAAGCGGCGGCTGATGGCAAAATGGTCAATTTGGTTGGAGGTTGCTTGCTTGTCGTTGGAAATCCAGCTGACTTTGTGGCAGGTCTTGTGCTCAAACATGGTGCACACCCATCACAAGGTGGTTGGCACTGCAGAAATCCACAGACCTTTCGCCGTTGTCATTGCGGTTGCCTAGTCCATGCTTCCCGATTACATGTTTGAGCCCTTCGTTGTCGCTGCCTACCTTGGCATTCAAATCCCCCATCACTATGACAATGTCTCCATTTGGTGTTGTGTTGAAGACGGCACTTAAGAGATTGTAGAAGCTCTCCTTTTCGTCCTCAGACGAACTATTCGTTGGGGCATAACACTGTATGATGGTGACACGTCGTACTCTAGTCCGGAATCTGGCCGTCAAAATCCTATCACCATGAGGCTGCTATAGAATTAGGCCCTTGCGTGCTGTTGTTGTTAGCAGTAATCCGACTCCATATTCCCGCGGACTCCGGATGGTCTTCCAGAATAGAGTAGTACAGTGTTACGCGTTGGAGACTGGTACTCGCCCGCTTCTAACCATCTTACTTCACTTACCCCCAAAATGTTTATATTGCATGAATTCGTTTTCCAATTGGATGAATCTGGCATTGTAAGGACCTTCTCTTCCCGAGTCGAGGAGCGTCTTTACATTCCAGAAACCTATCTTTGTCCGGGTACAATAGCCAAAAGTCGTCGACATGTGATCATTCCTTATCCGAGGCATAGTGTCGGTTTCTGTAGCGGGCAATAATCGGTAATACAGGTTGCTGGCCCACGTTACCTAGCCTAGAATCAAGGCCCTAGACAACCCGCACTTACAATTTTAGCCTATATGTATAAGGGTTTATACGTATAGTTGCCCGGGGATTTGATTGTTACGCTACTGGCCCAAGCCAAGTTTTGGGCAGTCAGTAGTTTCCCGATCAATCGCAATGCAGGTCCCGCGTTGTCAGACGTGGTGTCTTGTAGACTATGTTTACCGACTGTCCTACCAAGGAGGTCCCCCGTTTGGCGTTAAAATCGCTCAACACGATTTTAACGTCGTATTTAGGACATTGCTCATATGTTTTGTCGAGGAGCTCGTAGAAACAATCTTTGGTGGCAGGGTCCTTTTGTTCCGTGGGGCATGAGCACATATCAGGCTTATGTTAGCGAATTTAGCCTTGATCCGGATAGTCATAATACGCTCGCTCACGTGTCGGAAGCTTAAGACTTCTTGCCTAAGTCTGCCGCGTATAAAAAATCCGCATCCGAATAAGCGCTGCTGGTTGTCATCGCACTTTATGGATGGTGGTTATGTTTGCTTTATAGCAGTCTAGTGCCTCTGTTAATTGTTCGGCTGCACGTGGTCTATTAAGAGTCCGAACATTTCACGTACAGAACCGAAGGTCGTTATTATTTCGTTTGCTGGGGTCGTCGTCACCTGGAGCGCGAGTTCCTTATGTTGTAACCCTAGGACGCGGGGCCAGGTACACCGGTGCCAGTAGTCCATTACGGGAATTTGAGAGCTGTCGTTAGCCCATTATTGGTACTCCTTCGTAGTCCCTTTGTAATAACTTTGCTTTGTACTAGAAAAGTCTTTCAAAGCTACTATCCATTGTTGGGTCAACATATCTACTTTTTTTCTTATTTAATGCAGAAAGATTTTTGAGATACAAAGTGAGATCAACAATGGGTTGGTCTTATTTAACAAGAGGACGGTAGTTTAATAATTGAGTAGATGGAGCTCTCTAACCTATCACGACGAAAAAGAGGAGATTCAATGTTCGGTGTGGCAGAACTTACCCTCGTGCAATCTATCTGAGTTCATTGATTAATTTGTAGATCTGCTAATTGGCTGTTGAACTTTCGACTAACTCTATAATTTCTAACCACGAAGCTGAAGCAGCGCAGAGGATTGAACCCTTCGTTCGCATGAGGTCCTTCAGAACTCATTTATTTTATCACATTTTCATGACGTGATGTTGAAGTTCGTTGAAATTCTCCTTAACATTAATGCATCAAAGGGATTCTGTAAAAACTGGAATCTACTTCTACATTCACATCGTGTTTACACTTCACTTTTCTCCTCATTCCGAAGAAGGAAACGACTTCTACAACTATCGTTCCTTTAAAAGTCCATTCCCTTGCTGGACTTTGAAAAGTAGAAACTTACCTTATCCGATGTAATCCGATGTATTTGTAGCTAAATAAGTTGCACGTGTTCTGATAATGAACAAACCCATCCCCTTCCCTTCCCAGTTCCCTTTCTGTGACTAACTCAGAGAGCAATAATTAAAACAATTGCAGCTTTTCATAGAATTCCCTTGTAATTACTTCAAATCCTTTCAGGATGTTACTTGAATATTTATGTGCAACTTCGAAAGGGGTTCGTCCTCTTTTGTCGAGACCTTTACGAATAATAGTGCATGTATCTAGCAAATCCAATTGAAGTACTTACCTAATGAGCATTCTTCACCGATACGTTCCTGATTGAAGCACGACTCTTTGTTATGATAGACATCCTTACACCAGGCACATGATAATGCAACAATCTCCTTGGAACCAAACAATTTCCCTTGCACAGCCTGCAAAGAGAGATAACGAAAAAGCAATTTAAATAGGAAATCAACATTCAAAGGTATAAAGTCATAAATATCTTACGAGATGGATAAATAGGGGAAGCGGGACAAATAAGGACTTCAAGAATTAATTGCAGAAAAGGTCGGCGAATACATAATGAAACAGTGGCTTGGTGTTTGCCTTCATACCCGTGGGGAGTCTTGAGTCTATTTCGTAGTATTATGCGTATATAGAAAAAGAATCACAAATCAGGCGAACCCCACAGTCGGATCAGTAGAAATGCGGTGAAGTGGGAGGGTTATGATCCCTTGTTTTCGGATCATAACCTCGCTGATAAAAGGAAGAAGAAGAAGAAGATAGAAAAAGAATCAAAAACCGATGTTCCAGGAACTTTGACGTCAATTACATTGCTTATGGGATATATACACAGCTCGGTGGAAAGATAACAATCATCATCATTTTCAATGGCTTGGTTGGATTTAAGTCCTTCCTTCAAGCGGTTGGAGATGAGCAGGTTAAAGCCATTTGACGGGTGAATGGTGACAAGACTGGTTACAATCACAGTAATCAGTATAACCCCAGGAACTACCTAGCCATCCTGTTTGAAGTACAATCGAGGAGAACGACAAAGGAACGTCCTCTAAGGAAGGCACATCGAATGGTGTAGAAATTAAACACATTGGATGAAGGCATTTTTACGTTGATGTTTGAAGAGTTTACAACAAACCCAGAACAGCAATTCCTATGGCCACTGACGTTACTAAACAAGTAACAAGGGCTTGCGACGCATCCGTGGTTCGGAAGACCTCAACAAATCGCCGGACACCAGTATACAGGTAGAACCAAGAGATAGCAGAGCTAAGTAGCAAGTGCTACAGTGCGAGGAGATTATTCCAGCGATCCAGAAGTTTACCCTCCCACCACGACCTACAGGCCTACAGGTGCAACAGGAGCAAAAATAGGCATAGGGACCTAAAATTAACCATTCGGAGGAGCAAGAGCAATAGCTTTAAGGTACTCTGCGAGCAAACAAACGTAAATTCTTGGTATACCGCCCACAGGACACTCATTGCATAACTCAAAGGTACTTTCACCCTTCTGCCCTTTACTTATGCACAAAATAATGTCGCGTCTATTTTCACCGTTTAAGGTGAAATAGAACCACCTCAGGAAATACGGGTACAGGAGATCCCACTTGTCACTCGAATGGAACTCCTTAATGAATGCAGACGATTCGGCGATAGTAAGTCACCTGAAATGGATGGCATACCAAACAAGGCTCTCAAGCTAGCCATCGAAATAAACGCAGAACCATTTTTAGACCTGTATGATAAGTGTCCAAGTGCTAATCGACGCAAGGCATGCGTCCAAAACCTTGGATGTGCGTACTTTCCGAGAGGCCAACGTCGACTCTGACCATTTTCTTGTTGCAGCTAAATTTAGAGCCAGACTGTCTAACGAGAAGTTGCAAGTCGCCCAGAAGTAGAATTTTAACGTTGGACGCCTTAGCACACCAGAAGGAGTCAGAGCCTACATAGAGCACATATCCGAAAAACTCTCTACAGTGCATTTATCAGCCACAAGGGCAAACAATCAGTGGACAACATTATCAAGGAGGTGGCCGTGGCCACCCTTGGTTGCCAGCCACCACCAAAAAGGAGCCCTTGGTATGATGATGAGTGCGTTCAAAGGAAGAAGGTGGCAGAAGATGGACAAAAGAAAGCGCTGCAGCGCAAGACAAGAGCACCGAGAGAGGAGTACCGGATCAGAAGAAGGGAAGAGAAGAAAATTCTGCGTCAAGAAAGGGACGTCAAGGGCTTCCCAGCTCAAGGATATCGAAGAGTAGCCCAAGAGCAACATCATCCGGAATTTTTAACGAAAAGCCAAGCAGCTGTCAGCTGGCTTCAAATCCGAGCCACATGCTCTTCGTAACAGCGAAGGAAACGTAGTCATCGAAACGCAGGAAATTATTGATGCGTTTAAGCAACACTTCTAGCAGTTGCTTAACGGGCAGCAAACAGAGAGAGTAATGCAAGACGAGAACCTGTTTCCAGTCAATGACGAACCAATACCACCACCCAGTATTGAAGGAGTTAGCGCAGCCATCAGAAAACTGAAAAACAACAAAGCCGCTGGCTTGATGGCTGACATTTTTAAATACGAAGGTGATGCCTTGGTAGGGCACATGAACCAAATCATCAACCAAGTATGGATGGAGTCGAGTCCCTCAAAGAATCCGCAAGGCTCAGCAAAATTTTGTCCAAAGGGCATAGCAACCCGTCTTTTCTTAAAAAGACAGATGGAAGCTGGACGGATTCTTCTGCGGCAACTCTGGAACTCCTAATGAGTACTCACTTCCCAGGCTGCAGTGAGATTAGAGTAGTATAAGCTAGTTCCACCTGTACGCCACTGGCAGCTTGGGATAGCATCACAATCATTATTACGGAGGATCAAGTCTCCTGGGCTATAAATAGCTTCTCTCCCTATAAGTCACCTGGCCCTGACATCATCATGCCTATTATGCTGCAGAAATTGCAAGACATAGCAATTCCCTGGCTATTACCGATTTATAGGAGTTGCTTAAACCTAAACCATGTTCTTCAAACCTGGAGACGTGTCAAAGTGGTTTTCATCCCCAAGGCGGGCCGGCGAGGACATGAATCCGCGAAGGATTTTAGACCCATAAGCCTGTCCTCCTTTGTTTTGAAAACTTTAGAACGTATCCTGAACTTCCATATCCGCGATAACCTGAGTTCTCCACTGTCGAAATCCCAGCATGGGTATCTCAAAGGGTGGTCCACAGAAACTGCTCTTCATGAGGTCGTGCGTACAGTGGGAAAAGTTCCTCTCCACGATAAGTCAACTCATGGAGAGGGCTCTGGATAAGGTACACTCATGGGCTACGAGCTGTGGCCTCGGAGTAAATCCGGAGAAGAAGGCACAGCCGTTGTGCGTCCAATTCTTACTTACGGCGCTATCGTTTGGTGGCCAGCTTTGAGCAAAAAGTACAATTTCGACAGAATCAAAAAAGTACAGAGATCGGCGTGCGTGGGTATCACAGGAGCAATGAGGTCTTGTCCAACAGATGCTCTCAGTGTGATCTTGCATCTGATCCCCCTCGAACTACACATTAAAGACACAGCTATATGCAGCGCAGTCCGGTTCAGGGAATATGGATGCTGGACCACAAGGCCATATGGTCACGGCAAGGTCCTGGAGACGATACCAAGTGAACTGGTTGCGTCCTCGACCGACTACATGATACCCAAACTCAACTTCAGAAAATCCTTCTTAGCAAAATTCCCTTCCAGAGAAGAATATAAGAACGGAAGCGTTACCTGCAGCGCTGATATAGGGATATACACGGACGGTTCGAAGATGGACTGCGGAGTCGGCACAGGCATCTTCTCTGACCAGCTGAATATATCAAGGTCTTTCCGTCTCCCAGACTCTGCTAGTGTTTTCCAAGCGCAGCTTCTTGCGATTCGAGAAGCTGGCCGCCTGCTAAACAATCTTCCAACATCTAATCACAATATCGCTATTTTTCCGGATAGCCAGGCTGCCATCAAGGCCATTGATGCGGTTTGCATCTCTTGAAAACTGGTAGAGCAATGCCGGTTCAAATTGAATCAACAAAGCACTCATTCGAGAATCACTCTCATCTGGGTCCCAGGGCACAGCAACCATGAGGGTAATGAGCGTGCTGATGAGCTGGCCAGGAGAGGGTCGGCCCTTAACGGCTCTCTAGCAGAAAGAGTCGACATTCCGCTTGGTGCCGTTAAGTGCTATATTCACCTTCACTTCCTCCAGCTAGCCAATCGCGGGTGGAACAGCCTCACAAGCGTGTCATATCTAGAAATACGTGGCCCAGTTTCAACAAACCCAGGTCAAAAGAGTTACTAGGCAAACCAAGACCAGTTATTGCCAAAATCGTAGCTATTATCACAGGTCACTGGCCAGTTGGAGACCATGCGGCCAAGCTTGGTATCCCCCACAACACCTTTTGTACGAGCTGCAAGGATATTAGTGAGAAAGAATCTCTATGTCACTTCCTTTGCAGATGTCCGGCCCTGGCGAGGATAAGACAGCAAACTCTTGGCAAACCCTTTTTCGAGGATCTGAGAGATATAGCGGACAAGACAATTGGAAAACTAATCCTCTTCCTGAACTCCACGGGCTGGGTTTAATCTTAACATCCCTTTTTAACTAACCGCTACAATAGGTATACATGAGTCTGTGGTAACAAAACGGCGCACCCTAAGCGCTAATTGGCTTCTTTTGGACCGCCACTTTACCTACCTACCTACCATGGATGGAGGAAAGCATGCCCGGTGACTGGAGTATCAGCTCTATATGCCCCATCTGCAAAAAGGCGATCATATGTCTTGTAAGAACTATCAAGGCGACATTTACGAGGCTCGTATACGAGATACTATCCAACGTATTGTATGAACGTCTAAAACATGCAACACACTAATCGGCACGTACCAGTGTGGCTTCCGGCCCGGCAGATCGACAATATACCAAATTTTCACACTAAAGCAAATCCTAGACCAACGAATATCAAGTAGAAACTCATGACCTTCTTATCGACTTTAAGGCCGTTTATGACAGCATTCATCGTCTTGAACTCTTTCAAGCGATGGCCCAATTCGGGATACCATCAAAAGTTATCTACATGTGTCGCGTAACGCTGGAAAACATGCGATGCTCTGTGCAACTTGGAAACAGCTCGTCCGAACTCTTCCAAACATACACCGGATTCCGGCAAGGAGATGTGCTGTCATGTGACTTCTTCAATATTGTGCTGGAGCAGATACTGCGTAGGGCAGGTGTTAACGCGGAAGGATCTATTTTTCAGAAATTCATCCAACTGCTGCGATACGCGGACGATATTGACATCACCGGAAGATCCCGGCAAGCTGCTGGAGCGTCATTTACGGCAATTGAAGAGCAGGCGAAACGAGTAGGTCTTAAAGTAAATGAGGACAAGTCATGCTGTCAACAGAAAGTCACTGTTGATGATTACAATTTTGAGGTAGTTAAGGAGTTTACCTACCTCGGAGCAAACATATATCCCACAAATGACACTTCGTGGAGATCCGACGAAGAATAACCCTAGCAAACTGCTGCTACTTCGGTTTGGCAAAACAACTGGGTTCAAATCTCTTAACTCGATGGACCAAATTAATGGCCTATAGAACGGTCATCTTACGGTCTAAGTAAGAAAGCAGAGCAAATATTGAGTACCTTTGAACGAAAAATACTTCGTCGGATATTAGGTCCCATACGCGAGGAGGGCGAATAGAGGAGAAGATACAACTGCGAACTCTATGAGTTGTACCAGGATGTGGATGTAGTCCAAAAAGCCAGGACACGTCGACTACATTGGCTCGGCCACAATGCCCCAGCCAAGAGAAGCTTTGAATCTCAGCCCACAGGTTCGAGATGGCGAAAAAGACAGAACCTCTAGTATAAAGATCAAGCTCGGATGCCAGAAAAGTTGGTCTTCACAACTGGAATTAGCGTAATAACACTGTACGTCGAAAACGCGTTCAACTCCGCGAACTGGGGACCTGCTTGGTTGAGTGCAGCCTTACCCAGAATAATGACAAATATTGGAGGACAACAAAGAAGTCCAGTTCTGTCAATGGTGGTGCAGTCGATTATAATGTATGCGGCACCAATATGGTCTAAAGCAGTGTCAATTAAGCCTTAGGTAGATAGGTAAAGTGGCGGTCTAAAAGAACCCAATTAGCGCTTAGGGTGCGCCGTTTTGTTACCACGGACTTGTGTATACCTATTGTAGTGGTTAGATAAAAAGAAATGTTAAGTTTAAACCCAACCCGTTCAAGGGGGATCAGATGCAAGATCACATTGAGAGCATCTGTTGGACAAGACCTCATTGCTCCTGTGATACACACGTACGCCGATCTCTATACTTTTTTGATTCTGTCGATATTGTACTTTTTGCTCAAAGCTGGCCACCAAACGATAGCGCCGTAAGTAAGAATTGGACGCACAACGGCTGTGTACATCCAAAGGGTCATCTTTGGCTGGAGTCCCCATTTCTTACCGAATGTTTTATTACAGGCATAGAAAGCTACGCTTGCCTTCTTAATTCGCTATTCTATATTGAGTTTGCAACTAAGTTTCGGATCTAGAACCGTGCCTAGGTATTTTGCACTGGAGCAAAGCGAGAGAGGCTGACCGTCTTGTTTGGGGGGTGAATGCCGGTACCTTGGTTTTAGCGGTAAACACCATCATTTCAGTCTTCTCCGGATTTACTCTGAGGCCACAGCTCGTAGCCCATGAGTGTACCTTATTCAAGGCCCTCTCCATTAGTTGACTTATCATGGAGAGGAACTTTCCTGATACTAGTATAACCACATCATCCGCGTACGCAATCACCTTAAAACTCCCCCTATCAAGTCGCACCAAGATTTTATTAATCGCCATTAACCAGAGCAGGGGGGAGATGACTCCACCTTGTGGAGTTCCTCTCTTTACCGTCTTAGTTGTACTACTGTTGCCTAGTGTTGCATGGATTATATGAGTACTGAGCAGAGAAACTATCCATTGGCTAATAAAGCCTTCTACACCTAACTCGGTGAGAGATTCCTGAATAGATTCAGTGAAAATGTTGTTGAAGGCTCCTTCTATATCAAGAAATGTGGCGAGAGTATATTCTTTGTAGTGAAGAGTTCTTTTTCACTGTACGCACGACCTCATGAAGAGGAGTTTCTGTGGATTGCCCTTTGAGATACGCATGCTGGGATTTCGACAGTGGAGGACTCAGGTTATCGCGGATATGGAAGTCTAGGATACGTTCTAAAGTTTTCAAAACAAAGGAGGACAGGCTTATGGGTCTAAAATCCTTCGCGGATTCATGTCCTCGCCGGCCCACCTTGGGGATGAAAACCACTTTGACACGTCTCCAGGTTTGGGGAACATGGTTTAGGTTTAAGCAACTCCTATAAATCGGTAATAGCCAGGGAATTGCTATGTCTTGCAATTTCTGCAGCATAATAGGCATGATGCTGTCAGGGCCAGGTGACTTATAGGAAGAGAAGCTATTTATAGCCCAGGAGACTTGATCCTCCGTAATAATGATTGTGATGCTATCCCAAGCTGCCAGTGGCGTACAGGTGGAACTAGCTTGTACTACTCTAATCTCACTGCAGCCTGGGAAGTGAGTACTCATTAGGTTCCAGAGATGCCGCAGAAGAATCCGTCCAGCTTCCATCCGTCTTTTCAAGAAAAGACGGGTTGCTATGCTATTGGACAAAATTTTGCTGAGCCTTGCGGATTCTTTGAGGGACTCGATAGACTGGCAGTAATCTTCCCAGCCCTGTTTCTTGGCCATTCTGATAGACTCCTTATATATTTTTAGGCAGTCCTTGTAGGGCTGCCAGAAGTTGTGATTGTAGTAGATATTGAAGATTGCTCTGATCATCTTCCTAAGCCTTGAAAGATCTTCATTCCACCATGCTGGGACTTTCTTTTTAAGTCTTACACCAGAAGAATTAAATCCGTCAATCGAATATGTGCGCTGGCGGTGTGCTGTGCATTTCGGAAAGTGTCAGATGATGCTATATGTGTCATCGCGGAAATTTAACCTCTATATATGTATGTATGTAAATTAAAAAGGACCTGCGATGTCAAAATTCAGGAACCACAAGCTTCAGTCAAAGATATCCAGCTGTCAGAAAGGCAGCAGAGCATGAGACCAAAAAAAAAAATAAACAAATATTTGGCGCAACAGCTCTTTAAAGTGCCAGGGCCTAGCTTCTCGCAACCACTCATGTTGTGTGCGTTATATATTTCACACGAATGGAAGGGACCTACAGTTTAATGCCGAATCCGAACGGCGGTTTGAGAAGCTTATTCTTGACAACAATACTCTCGGATGTTTGTCAGATGCTCGCGAGAGGTGGGACCGTGAAAAAACTTTTTGGTATTTTCTGGGATTCGAACTTGGAACCTCATGCGTAGTGATCCGACACACTAACCACTTACGCCACGGCGCCCACATGAGACCACGGCAGTAGAAATGGAACCAGTCTTCGAAGGAAAGATGGACCCATATCCAGATATGGATGGTAGCACGGAGAAGTAGATTTCCACCTAACCGAACATGGCTGTTTTCGACAGTATCTGAACCGGTTTGGGCTCGATGAATCCCCTACCTGTTTGAATTGCAGAGAGATCAGAGTAGCATATACCTATATTTTGTCAGTGCCCACGTTTCTGTATAGAGCGCAAAGAACTAGAGTAAAGAATTGGAGAAACACTAACTCCAGAGAATATTGCAGACTTTATGATAACATCGATCACAATATGAGATACGGTGAAACAGGTTGCAGCAAAAAACATGACGGAACTTCAGGTAGAGCAACAATGAAAACTGAGCCCGGACATCATTTATAGAATAAAGATCGGCAAACGCTAAACCCCATGTCAAGCCAGAAAACGGGGAAAGAAGAGCAAAAGTGGCTAACCAACCTCGTGAAGCAATACCGAATGGTAGTCCAGCGGGGAGAGTGGTGCAGGGTGTGGGTTAGCACTTATTCCTGGCATCAAATATTCAGGTTTACGAATCATGAATGCCAGGGATACTCGTATCTTTAGAAGATTACACATCCCCGATGTAGCTCCGTGCGACTTCCGGCTTGTCCTCAAGCAGAAGATGCCTATGAAAGGGACTAGATTTCAGTAGGGAGGAGACATCATCAAGAGTGCGACGGATCAGCTGCGAGGCATCTTAAAAGAGACGTTCCGGCGCTACTTCCGACAGTAGTGGACCCATTGTAAGAACTTTGCGACAACCCAAGGGAACTGCTTTGCAGGAAATCAGTGTAAGATTGTTGTATCTGAATAAAAGTATTTTTTATGAATAAAGTTCGGATACTTTTTGAACACATCTCGAAGACTACTCCAAGCACTCAGACTCAAAGCAGTTCATTGTACTTAAGCCACCATTACAGCATCTAGTCAAAATCCTGTGTATTCTTCGTGAAACGGAGAATTTATAAGGCACACTTCAAGAATGTAGTTCTCCCCTTCCAGCCCGTTCACGATCCTAAAGAGGAGGTCGTGATTCGCAGAATCTACCACTCTGATAAGTGTGCTTGTATCTGGTTAGTTGGTTGAGGTGGCGGTTAAAAAAGAACCCAATTAGTGCTATTGTGTCATTTTGATAACACAAAACTCATGTGTACCAGGTTGCATGATGGAGTATACGGTTGAGGAAGATGGATGTGCTAGACCTAGCCTGTCGAGTTTAGGTAAAGAATGAGGGCTTCAACCATTTTCTTAGATATTTCTTGAAGAAAGGTTTACCTAGAGTACGCTGTCTGGTCCTCGCTAGGGCCGGGCATCTGCAAAGAAAGTAAAAAAGGGATTCTCTCTCATTTATATATCTGCAGCTACGGCAGAAGGTATTATGGGGGATGCCAAGCTTGGCTGCATGGTCTCCTATCGGCCAATGGCCTGTACTGATGGCTACTATTCTTGCAATATTTGGTCTTGATTTGCTAAGTAGCTCATTTGATTTGGGTTTGTTATAGCTGGGTCATGTCTTTCTTGATATAACGCAACTAGAAAGCGATTTCCACCCATGGTTAGGTAGCTAGATAGCTAGCTTGACGATTCCCAGAGGAATACTGACTGTTTCTACCAGAGAGTCGCTGAGGGTTGACCCTTGTCTGGCCAGATCGTCCGCTCGATCGTTTCCCTCGAAGTTACTCTGTCCAAGGACCCAGATGAGGGTGATTTTTGATTGAGCATGTAGTTTGTTTAGTTCTTCCTGGCTTTGTTGTACTAGTTTTGAAAATGTGATAGCTGAATCAAGGGCTTTGATAGCAGCTTGGCTATCAGTGAAGATAGCAAGATTGCGGTTAAGAGTTGGAAGGGTATTCGGTATGCGGCAAGCCTCACGAATCGCGAGAAGTTCCGCTTGAAGGACGCTGGCGAAATTCGGTAAGCGGGAAGACTGCGAAACATTTAACTTGTCAGAGAAAATGCCTACTCCGACTCCGCAGTCCATTTTCGATCCATTCGTGTAAGTGGTTATGTCGAAATCTTGTATGACCTTACCGCTTTTCCACTCCGCTCTAATGGGGAAGGTTACTGAGAAGAGTTTTCTAAAATTTAGAGTGGGGGTTTTGTAATCAGTCGAAGACGTAAGTAAAGTTGTTGGTATGGCCTCCAGGATTCTGCTATAGCCGTAAGGCATTGCAGTCCAGCACCCAGATTCTCTGAGCCGGACTGCGCTGCATAATGCTGTGTCCCTGATGTGTAGTTCAAGAGGGGTAAGATGGAGGATCAGAGTTAGAGCATCCTTTGGGCAGGATCTCAGGACGCCCGTGACACTTACACATGCCGTTTTTTGGACGCTTTTGACTTAATTTTCTATTAAGGGTAGGCCACCAGACGGTAGCTCCGTAGGTGAGAATTGGGCGCACAACGGCTGTGTATATATAACGGGTTACTTTAAGCTGAAGACCCCATTTGCTGCCGAAGGTTTAATTGCAGGCGCAAAAGGCTGTGAGGGTGTTTTCTCAAGGACTGAGGTTTAGCTCGTCGGATCCAGGGTCAACCAAAGAACACCCGAAACTTTGGGAAAGAGGTATTATTTATTTATAATGATTATGCTTAAACTAGCTTTAACAAAATCAGTAATAATAAACAATGCTGAAATGCTTAAGGTGGCCTCGGTTTACTGTTCTTAAAAATATTAGGATACTTAACAATAATTAGTTACCTACATAGGCCTTAGTTTCTTAACGCTAGGACTTAATTAGAGGGTAGCGACAGCTTTAAGGGCGTCAGCTTTATAGCGATAGCTTGTTAGGGCGTCAGCTCTGGCAGCGACAGCTTGTTAGGGCGTCAGCTCTGGCAGCGATAGCTTGTTAGGGTGTCAGCTCTGCCAGCAACAGCTTTTTAGGGCGTCAGCTATGGCAGCGATAACTTTTTAGGGCGTCAGCTCTGGCAGCGACAGCTTTTTAGGGCGTCAGCTATGGCAGCGACAGCTTGTTACGGCTTCAGCTCTGGCAGCGACAGCTTTTTAGGGCGTCAGCTATGGCATCGGCTGCTGAAGGCAGCTACTTAGCAGCACCAGCAAATGTCACAAAAATATTACTCCCAGGAGTGCGGTATAAATTCTCAAATCTGAGAATTACGGTCAGGACCGGCAATAGCTTATCCTAGATGATGATGAGCCCAAACTTTACGGTCGGAGCGGCTGTGGTCAGCAGCAGGTCCGAGTTGATTAATGCCCAAGTCTTGAAAAAGACGGAAGAGCAGCCAAAATATTCGGTGGATGTGTCCACTCCAGAGAGTTGCCTCACAATACACTGGATTGGTACTAACAACAACGGCGTGAGGAACTCCGACTTCTTCCTCGCTAATGAGTTACCTTATTGAAATCCGTGTAGGCCTTGAGTGTGAATTCGACGACCCAATGCAAAACCTTCCTATATTCGGCACACATCTTCGCTCACCTCTCCATATATCATATAGCACGTATACTTCGGCTCTCCATATTACTACCACACGACCTCTCACCACAGTGTGTTGGACAAAAACAGCGCGAACATACCTTCGCCCGACCAACAGCTCTAACCACAGTGTATTTCGCACACTGGGTCTTTCCTGTTAGCACACAATGTTTAGGTGTGGCTTAACCAATATCCCAATCTTATGCACAGTGGGGTCGGTCGAAAAGGAAAAGGTTATTGAGTTGCGAGTATGGTGTGGGATTTCGGCTACGGCAATTGATGGGTGTGCGGGTCGGTCGGCTGAGTTTGGCCTGGGGTGTTGATGGTTGTTCGCGATATTCACAGTGGGGTCGGTAGGTAGAACGACGGTCAGTGAGTTTCTGGTGGAGAATTCGGGTAATTGTGTAGATGTGCCGTGTTCGCGCGTCCAATGATCGAATGATGATCGCGGGGACGGTGCAGGTGAGGGGCGAAGTGTAACGCTTCGTTACAAGGCTATGCTTGACTTCTTAATACTCTGTTCAATATTTAGCTTTCAACTAGTCTCTAAGACCGAGGGTGGGGTGGGTTGTGGTGTTTTCTCCGAAAAGCTCAATGTGAGCATCTCTTTCCGCCTCCCTGATCATTGTAGCGTTTTCCATTCTCCTTCACTTGAATGGCCGCCTTAAACTGTCGTTTATCTATTATGGAGATGTGCCGGGCCACAGGGACATTCCAGGTAATTGCAGGGCTGATGAGCTCGCCAGACAGGGTACCACTCTAAGGATTCTGCCTGACAGGCAAGCCCTGGGTATGCCCCTCGCTACATGTAAGTATCTACTAAAGCTGAACGCTTTTAGCACGACCAACCTCAGATGGGAAAATGGCTGAACGTGTCACATTTCGAGACAGATCTGCCTTAAGTTGGATCAAAAACGTAGTGCCGAGCTGGTCAAGCTAAAACGAACACAAATCAGCTGCGTTTTCGGTGTTCTCACTGGACACTGTCTTATAGGCCAAAACGCCAAAAGACTTGGCCTTTTCTCCAACGACTTCTGCAGAAGCTGTAGGGACGAGGAGGAGGAAGAAACCATCCTTCACCTCCTATGCACTTGTTCAGCCCTGTCGCATAAAATAATGCTCCATCTAGGGTTCCCCTTCCCCGATGACCTCGGCGATCTGGCGTCCTTAGACATCATGAGCATCCATCGCTTTATCAAAAGCTCCGGTTGGTTTTGTTAGTCCCTGAGTGGCCTAATGGTTTTGATCCATGGAATCACAAAGGACCTTCACTGGTCTAAGTGTGTTTGTGCTCTCGTGTGGACAGCCAACCTAACCTAACCTAACCATAAAGACAGTGACCGACCATTCAGTTTGCGTGGAGTGAAGTGCTGTTTTTTTTGTTTTAGTGGTAAATAGCATCAGTTCGGTTTTTTTCTGGATTTATTCCGAGGCCACAGCTCGTGGCCCATGAGTGCCCTAGATCCAGATCCCTTTCCATGAGTTGGCTTATCACAGAGAGGAACTTTCCTGACACTAAGATTGCCAGGTCATCCGCGTATGTGACCACCTTGAAACCCTCCCTGTCCAGTCGCGCCAAGATCTTGTTCATGACTATCAGGGGCGATATAACGCCTTCTTGAGGAGTACCTCTACTTACAATTTAAGTCATGTTATCGTTACCGAGTGTCAATTGAATAATTCGCATTCTTAACATGGATGCTATCCATTTGCTAATGCATTCCTCTATGCCAATATCTGCGAGAGATTCTTGAATAGCTTCAGTAGGAATGTTGTTAAATGGCCCCTCAATGTCTAAGAAGTTAGCTTAAGTGCTTGTATCTAACTAGAGGTTTTCTTTTCAAAACTGCCGGTCGCACGTACTTTTCCCATCATGGGTTTGTAACCTTTCAGCACAAGTGGAGTAGATAATATGACGCTTCAGCAATATCTGAAGTTTTTTTTTGGATGGATGTTCATTAGTACTCTTTTCGTGGAAAGTCAACCTTACCTACCCTATCAGCAAATATAAATGTATATCCCCAATGATTTGTAAAACCCTCAAGCAAAAATCCACTCTCGTCTACCCACCAATCTTCACTTATAACCTCCGGAATCTATTTCATCCCGTTAAGCATCCTAATTGATTAACAATTAATTACTTAAATCCAGAAATTAGATTCAATAATTACCCAAATCCAATTATATCCCCAACCCGCTCACACAGACATCCACAGAGACCCATTCAAGCATCGTTTCATTTGTTTGCTTAGCCCACACTTTGGTTGACCGACAAAAAAGGACAATTATCATGTGGCATCCGCACACAGACCACACAAACACACTCACACCGACAGGATCCAAGTGCCAAAGCGAGAATAATTGAATAACTCCTTGTTGAAGTTCTTATATGAGATTACATAGGGCGATGGAATAGAAACAAAAAAGCCATTTCAAGCTGTCCCCCGGGGGGGATTACAATGAACACAGATACTTCTCACAGACGTCACAGCATGTTTCTGTGTATGTGTGTGAGTACGTGTCCAATAACAAATAGATTGCCATCAAGTCAAACGAAGGACTTGAAGGCATATTTCATTTGTATCTCTGAGTGGATTTTAATTAATTCAGAAAAATCGCTGTCCCTCCAACCGTCCGTCCGCGGTACACTGCAATGCATCTCAATCTAATTCAAGTCCTGATACACAGTTTCGCTTGAAATACGACCGATGGGAGACAAAGTAATTGGAATTGGGAAAATTATTAATTTCGTTTGACGGAAGCAAATGCCGACTTATGAAGGATGATGGATGAGGCGCGCGGATGAGCAGCATCCTCCCAGTTACGTAGCTCGAGGATGACAAATGTCATTTTAAGAAGCGACCGTCCTTCGTTTTTATCTGATGAATTTCAAGCCCACTTTCGGATTAACCACCTGTCACCTCTCCCACGGTTCAAATGATGAGTCGGCGGCGCGGCGCCCGGTGATAAATATGAAATTCGTACCTCTTGTTGCCTACGTATCTACGTTTATCTTCTAATGATTCTTTTCGCTTATTTTTGATAAATGAGAGCGAAATCGATTTGAAAATTAAATTGTTGGAAGGGATTTGAGTTGGAAATACGCGCATTAGTCTCGAAATGTTGAGGAGGGGGAGGGGGATTCACTTACCTTTCCACATTGCTTGCATTTACCCTTCTCGGCACGACGATGCACCCAATGATGATGGGTTGTCGTTTGCTCTCTGTATTGTCTTACACCTACGTCACGAAATGTTGGCTTACATGCTAATTGAGTCTTTTCATTGACGAGTGGAATGCAATTTTGATGAGCGATTAGTTGACATGCTGAGCATTTCATACGAGGGCCGTTTTTCTGGAAAAAAAAGAGAAATTAATTAATTTTTATATAGTATTGCGAAAAATAATCAGAAATCTTTTCTGATGTGGAAGGAATGTTATCTTATTGACTATTCATTTGTTTTCTAGTCTATCTGTAGTAAGACTAATGGGTTATTCTGCATGCATGTATCTTTACACACTAGGGCGTTGCTTATAAGTCTTATGACATCAAAAGAAAACCACTCTGAAGAAGGGAAACATAATAGACCTCACGCTAGGCAGTCCCAGCATTAGTAGATTAGTGAGAAACTGGAAAGTATCCGAAGAGCCGACATTTTCCGACCATAGATTATTTTGTTTGACTTAGATAGTGCATGTATGAGTACCATAAGAAATCCAGTAAGAAACCCAAGAAAAACAAATTGGGAGGCTGTTGCCGCCACCTAAGACTACAATACGACAGCAAGGACATCTGTCGCCAATAGTATGAAAACAGAGAAATGTCATCCTTCGGCGGGAAAAAGACAGACACAAAGATTTATATTTTCTTTTTTTCTTTTGGTGGTTCAACCACGTTATTGGATTAACTGCGAAATAAAACCTAGTTTTTTAAAGTACACGTACAGCACACGTACAAGTGTTACTATTAAAAATAAGTTTTTCTTTTATTTACTCCTTTACTCCTGGTTCCTTGCGCAATGTCGCAAAATCGCGACTTTTCTACGCCGAATCACAATTGCCGCCTATGCAATGAACCCGACATTCCCGACATGGTCCAATGCGATAAGTGTGATCTTTGGTATCACTTTGCATGTGTGGGAGTCAGTTCAGCAGTGGCAGACGTGAGTTGGAAGTGTGAGGCATGTTCAGCGAATGTTCTCGACCAGCAGCAAGTGAATCCACCAGTAGCGCCGAATCTTCGAGACGATGTTTCAGATGACAAGTCCTCAATATCAAGCCAGTCCGCAGGAAAAAAGAAGCAGTTGCTTTTACAACGTTTGGAGGAGGAGATAAAAGCAACCAACTCTACATTCAACAGAAGTACGAAATTCTTGCTCAGGACTCCGATGACGAGGAAGATGATGACGCGAGCCACTGCCATCAACCGCGGCAACAACAACAACATAAAAAACAACTGCAGCAGTCGAAAACGAACGACGAAGAAATACCAGCTCCACTGCATGTAAGTAAAACATCTCAAATTTCTTCTACTCAATTAGCAGCGAGACATGCCATTCCGAAAGACTTACCTGTGTTCAGCGGCAATCCTGAAGAGTGGCCTGTATTTATCAGTTGTTACGAGCAGAGTACAGACCTCGCTGGGTTTTCAAATAGCGAGAACCTAATCCGACTTCAGAAGTGCCTTCGTGGAAAAGCAGTGGAAGCCGTCAAACATCGGCTTATGCTCCCAACCATGGTCCCGGACGTCATTAGAACGCTCCGAATGCTGTTCGGGCGACCGGAGCACATCATTAACGCACTGATTACCAAGGCTAGGAATATGACACCTCCGAAGGCTGAAAAGCTGGAATCGTTAATCGAGTTTGCCTTGGTAATCAAAAACGTATGTGCAACTATGGAAGCCACGAACTTAACAGCACATCTTAACAATCCAATGCTTCTGAGCGAATTCGTCGACAAGCTATCGCCACATCTTCTACTGACTTGGGCACTATTTTCCAAGAACTTGCAGCCAGCCACTTTAGTTGATTTTAGTAATTGGCTATACGACATAGCGGAGGCCGCATGTTCAGTAACAACGCTACCTGTCACATCAGCTTACGAGAAACGTCCAACTTCGTCTACCGAAAAAAGGAACACCTAAATCACGTGGTTTTCTTAACATGCACGGTGTGGCAAATACAACCAACAGTAGCGCACAGCCAGTTAGAAACTACAAAGGGTGTGGTGTATGCCAAGGCGATCACCCAGTAGTCAACTGCGGAACGTTTACGAACGCAAGTCTCTCGGAAAGATGGGAAATGTTACGCCAATACAATCTGTGCCGTTCGTGTCTGGGAAGACATCCATATTCGCGCTGTAGAGCATCAAAAATATGCGAAATTAGTGGATGCCAAGCTAAACATCATCACCTCCTGCACAATTATGCGAAGTCTACACCAGCCACCAGTGTCGCCTCAACAAGCGCAGTTGTATTTACCCATGAGACACACACCAAGATGACCAAGGTGCTTTTCCGAATACTGCCAGTGACGCTGTACGGCAATGGGAAATCAGTTGATACCTTTGCGTTTTTAGACGGAGGATCGTCCTTAACACTTATGGATGAAGAATTAGTTGGCAAATTGGGACTTTCGGGAAGAACGGAGGAACTGTGCTTGAGGTGGACATCCGACACCACGCGTACCGAAAGCAGTTCACAAATCGTTTCTCTTGCAATCGCAGGAAGGTGTGAGGGCAGCCGTAAGTATCAGCTAAACAATGTGCGTACTGTGCACAGCCTGGACCTACCAACGCAAATAGTTTTTAATCAGATGTTGGTGGAGCAATATCCGTATTTAGCTGATCTACCTATTCCATCATATCAGCAAGCGCAGCCGAGAATTTTGATTGGAATGGATAATTGGAAACTGGGTGTTCCGTTAAAGGTCTTTGAGGGCAGTTGGTCACAACCAATAGTAACCAAAACCAGACTTGGATGGTCAGTCCATGGCCCTGATACATGCAACAAAAATGAAGGTACTGCAGATTCATCTCGACTTCTTGTGTGTGAGTGCAATGCCGACAGAGAACTTCACCAACTTGTGAGTGGTTTCTTTTCAATCGAAAACGTCGGCATACGCTTTCCTACCCAGCAAATAGTCTCGGCCGAGGAAAAAAGGGCAACGAAGATCTTGGAAGACACCTGCATACGCATCGATGGACACTTTGAGGTAGGTCTATTATGGAAATTCGATGATGTTTCCCTACCAAATAGTCTACCCATGGCACGTCGCCGATTTCAACACTTGCAAAGGAAGATCGGAAGAGATGAGGAGCTTCGCTGCAATCTGGACCAGCAGATAACAAATCTGATAGCAAAGGGGTATGCGAGGAAGTTGACGATTGAAGAAATGAACATCAGGCATGAACGAGTTTGGTATCTGCCTATTTTCATAGTTCGAAATCCTAATAAACCCTCAAAGGTTAGACTAGTTTGGGACGCAGCAGCGAAATGCGATGGGACTTCATTAAACGATTTTCTTTTGAAAGGCCCCGACCAGCTGGTACCCTTGACAACAGTCTTATGTGGTTTTCGTTGTGGCAAGATTGGTATTTGTGGGGACATCGCTGAAATGTTCCATCAAGTGCGAGTCCGAGAGGCAGACAGGCATGTGCAACGGTTTCTGTGGAGTGCAGCGGAGGACTTGCAGAATCCTAGCGTTTTCGAAATGAACGTTATGACATTCGGGGCGGCTTGTTCACCATGTATAGCCCACTACGTGAAGAACCGAAACGCTATGAGCTTCGTGGGCAGCAAACCGAGGGCAGTAGAGGCTGTACTTGAACACCACTATGTTGATGATTTTATAGATAGTGTCAACACTGAAGCGGAAGCAATTCAGCTTGCGAAAGACGTCAAATATATCCATCAAAATGCTGGGTTTCACATTAGAAACTGGATGTCGAATTCGGCAGCCGTACGTGCAAAACTTGAGGAAGACAGCGATGGACCACATAACAAGGCATTTGGTGTTGACAAAACAGCTTCAACGGAAAAGGTCTTGGGACTTTATTGGTGCACATCAGCGGATGCTTTTACCTTCGTGCTAAACTTTAACCGACTCAAACGGGATGTTCTCTCCGAAGGAGCAGTGCCGACCAAACGTGAGATCCTTCAAATTCTCATGTCGGTTTTTGATCCCATGGGATTTCTATCGCACTTCCTTATTTGCATTAAAATATTACTGCAGGAGATCTGGAGAGAACCAATTGGTTGGGACGACGAGTTGCCTGCAAGCATGGTGGAAAGATGGCTACAGTGGAGAACGCTACTGCACAACATGACGGAGGTAAGAGTTCCGAGGTGCTACTCTGAACTACTGAGCCAAGCAAATGTGTGTGTGCAATTGCACACTTTCGTGGACGCGAGCGAAAATGCATACGCAGCTGTATCTTACTTCAGGATCGAGTGCCAAGATAACATCGATGTAACGATCGTTTGTCCAAAAGCAAAGGTTGCACCTCAGCGTCCAATATCAGTTCCTCGTCTAGAACTTCAAGCAGCAGTATTGGGTACACGATTAACATCCTTTATCTGCAGTTCACACAAGTTTGCGATAAAGCAAAGGTTCCTGTGGACTGATTCCAAAACTGTACTCGCATGGTTAGGAGGAGACCCGCGTAAGTTCCAGCAATTTGTTATGTTCAGAGTCGGCGAAATCCTAGATGCATCGCAGATTTCTGAGTGGAGATGGATTCCCAGCAAACTCAACATAGCTGATAAGGCCACGAAATGGAAATCACCACCAGAATTCCACGTCACCAGTGAATGGTTCAGCGGTCCAGTCTTTTTGCGGCACTCGCCTACTGAGTGGCCTCAATCACCCACAATAAGTAGCACCAACGAAGAAGTACGACCATCTATGCTGCATATTACCGAAGCATCAAGTAGCTGCCTTATTGACGATTCCCGCTTCAGTAAATGGACAGGTATGTATCGTTCCTTGGCTTATGCGATCACTTTTATAGAAGTCTTAAGATTTAGGGTGAAGGGGAAGCACGCTGTTGGTACCACACTGACTTCGGAGATGATCAGGCGATCGCAGGCGGCACTATATCGCCAAGCCCAATTTGCAGTTTACTCGGATGAAATCGTCTTACTCCAGAGAAATCAATCGCTAGAGAAAGCAGTTCGCCTGTCAAAAAGCAGCCCACTAGCCAAACTCTCACCGTTTCTGGACGCAGATGGTGTTCTGAAGATGCGTGGTCGCATTGCATTGGCAAACTGTGTGCTTGAAAGCTGTAAAACTCCAGTTATTCTGCCGAAGCTCCACCGCATTACCTTTCTGATAATCGACTCTTACCATCGAAAATATCATCACTGCAATCATGAGACTGTTCTTAATGAAATTAGACAGAAATACTACATCGCTAACCTAAGAACCTTGCTGAAGTCGGTCCGCCAACGCTGTCAGTTGTGCAAAATCCAAGCATCTCACCCTATTGTACCAGAAATGGCAAGCCTGCCCATCGCACGGATGAGTGCCTTTAGCCGACCCTTCTCCTTTGTCAGACTGGACTATTTTGGCCCAATTTTAGTAACCGTGGGAAGGCGAAATGAGAAGAGGTGGGGAGTCATATTTACATGCCTGACGATACGAGCAGTGCATATAGAGCTGGCACACAGTCTGACTACGGATTCCTGCATCATATGCCTGAAGAACTTTATAGCGCGACGAGGTACGCCGCTGGAAATTTATTGTGACAATGGCACGAATTTTCGAGGCGCAGAGAAAGAACTTCGAGAAGAGCTGGCGAAGATCGATTTGAAAGAAGTTGCTAACGAGTTTACAACGGCAAACAAAGTGGAAGTTTAACCCTCCATCGGCTCCACATATGGGCGGCGCCTGGGAAAGGCTGGTGCGGTCGATCAAATGTGTTTTATACCGCATTCTTTCAAGTAATAAGGTTGGCGAGGAAACCTTGCGATGCGCTCTTGCTGAAGTAGAGAACACCATCAATGCGAGACCCCTTACATTTGTGTCGCTGGAATCGACGGAGGACGAGGCACTCACGCCTAACCATTTCATTCTCGGAACGTCGAATGGATCGAAGCCATCATGTGACCTATATGACTTAAGACGCAATTGGAAGTATTCTCAAACGATAGCGGAGCTTTTTTGGAGGCGATGGATCAAGTCGTATCTACCTAATTTGAACAGACGAGCCAAATGGTTTGAGAAGGTGAAGCCGATCGAGAAGGGAGACCTGGTAATTATAGTCGACGAACATCTTCCCAGGAATTGCTGGCCGAGGGGGATTGTGGTCAACACTGTGGTAGCTCAGGACGGACAAGTTAGAAGAGCGACTGTGCAAACTTCAAGTGGACTTTTTGAGCGTCCTGCAGCTAAGCTCGCTGTCCTGGATGTTAGACAGACAGTTAGACGTTACGAACATGAAGGGGACTTCAGATCCGCTTACTGGGGGGAGTGTTGCCGCCACCTAAGACTACAATACGACAGCAAGGACATCTGTCGACAATAGTATGAAAACAGAGAAATGTCATCCTTCGGCGGGAAAAAGACATACACAAATTTTTATACATATTTTTTTTCTTTTGGTGGTTCAACCACGTTATTGGATTAACTGCGAAATAAAACCTAGTTTTTTAAAGTACACGTACAGCACACGTACAAGTGTTACTATTAAAAATAAGTTTTTCTTTTATTTACTCCTGGTTCCTTGCGCGAACAGAGGCCTTCATAGAAACCCTAGACAGTAATCTAGAGCATATCGATCATAGAAGGGCTCCAGCACACTATCTTGAGTTAGAAAATGCGGTGGAGGGCATTAGCACCGCAATTACAAACGCTTTTGAATCAAGCTGTCCCAGAACAGAAAGGGTGGGGAAGATGTGCCATGGTGGACCAGCAATCTGACAAAATTACGTTCTGATACACGTTAGTTCTTCAACAGGGCAAAGCGTAATGGAGATTGGCAAAGCTAGAGGGTGGCACGTACACACTACAACAAAGAGCTGAGAAAGGCGAAAACGGAAAGCTTCAGGAATTTCTGCGAAACAATAACTAACACTCCTGTTGCGGCTGGATTACACAAAGCCTTAACAAAATCGGGGGGAAATGCCAACATCGCTAAAACGACCAGATGGCAGTTTCACTGAGGATGAGGAACAAGGAGCATTGCTGCTCTTAGAAACTCACGTCCCCGGAAGTTCGCTGAACATTTGTGAAGGGAGCATGACCTACATAACCAGACCACGGAAAGATGATCGGGAGATTGCAGGAGCTATATCTGTTGCAGAGGGAGAATCGAATGCGCAATCCGCTCCTTCTAGCCTTCAAGTCACCAGGCGTGGATGGTATCAAACCGGCCCTATTGCAGAGGGGGCAAGAGAAACTATTACCACACTTAGTTAGAATAACAAAAAGTAGTCTCGCATTGCGATATATTCCAAACCAGTGGGAACGGGCAAAATTTGTATTTATACCAAAAATGCGGAAGAAAGACCCAACACAGCCGAAGTCATACAGACCGATCAGCCTAACATCGTTTCTTCTCAAAACAATGGAGAAAACTGTGGATAACTACTTAAGAGAAGATGTATTGTACTTAACACATTCCCACTTCATTACCTTCAGCAAGCACACAGAGCGGGCAGATCTACTGAGATGGCTCTTCTTCAAAAACAAAACAAATATTTAGCGCAACAGCTATTTAAGCGCCAGGGCCTAGCTTTTCGCAACCACTCATGTTGCGTGCGTTATATTTTTCACACGAATGGAAGGGACCTACAGTTTAGTGCCGTATCCGAACGGCGATTTGAGAAGCTTTTTCGTGACAACAATACTCTCGGATGTTTGTCAGACGCTCGCGAGAGGGGAGACCGTCAACTCTTCTTCAGTTGACGGAAACCATTGAAAGAGCTTTTGAAACAAAAGAGATAGTACTCTGCGCCTTCCCAGATATCGAAGGGACATTCGATAACACTTCGCATGAAGCTATTAAACGAGCCCTAGACAGAATAGGAGTCAGCAGAACAGTATCTAAGTAGATATACGAGTTGTTGAAAACAAGACCAGCAGAAGCTCCAACATCACGTAGAATTATCAAGGTCAACACAACAGAAAGATGCCCACAAGGAGGAGTGCCATCATCTCTAACATGGAGTCTTGTTGTAAATAAGCTACTTGAATAATTAAAAAAATCTTGGTATCAATTTTTTTTTTTTTTTTTTTTTTTTTCGAGGGTAGGTGAAAATCTTCAAGAAGACACTATGAGGATCGACAGCGCGTGCTCATAGTAGTGTGGGATTCTTGCCCACTAAAAAACCTCCCTTCAAAACAGACTTGTTTTCATTTTTACTACAAGTAAGTATTCGACTTATCAAGTAGTTTTCATTTCACGAAATAATGACGTTTTGCAGGTGCCTTCCCATTAGAAGTTCCTGCTAGTTCCGCAGTTTGGAGGCGGTTACTTATCGCGCTTAGTCTAAAGGTTTGGTTCTTTGTAGACGGCGCAGTAAAGTTCTTTCTTCCAAAACTTGGAGGACTGTAATATTTACGTGACTTTCTAGTCGACTTTTATGCTTTCTCGCGTAGTTTTTGATTTCGTCTTCTATAGTTTTAATGCCAAGATCTCTGTGGATATCGCTGTTTCTGATATACCACGGCGCATTAATAATACCTCTTAGTACTTTGTTCTCAAAAGTTTTTAAAATTTTAATATTACTTATTTTGGTACAACCCCAGAGTTGTATACCATATGTCAATACGGGCTTTACTTACTTACTTAGGTGGCGCTACAGTTCGGGGTGAACCTGGGCCTCAACCAACAAGCCTCTCCATTTAGCTCGGTCTTTAGCTAATTGCCTCCAGTTGCGCACTCCAAGTTGGTCGAGGTCCCCTTGAACTTGTGCGCGCCACCTACGGCGATAATTCCCTCTACTGCGTCGTCCCTCGGGGTTAGATTCGAAGACTCTGCGGGCCGGAGCGTTGGTGTCCATTCGCTCTACATGTCCTAGCCATCTCAGACGTCCAATACGCAGTTTTTTGACTAGGTCGATGTCGCTGTACAGCTCGTATAGTTCGTGATTGAATCTTCTCCTCCAAAACCCGTCAACGCAAACGGGACCGAAAATCTTACGAAGAATTTTTCTCTCGAAGCGACCAAGGATATCTTCATCCTCTTTTAATAAAGTCCATGTTTCAGCGCCGTAAAGCAGGACTGGGATGATCAAGGTCTTATATAGAGTCTCCTTAGTTGTTCGAGAGAGGGCTTTACTGTTGAATTGCCTTATAAGCCCAAAAAAACAGCGATTGGCAAGAGTTATTCTTCGATTGATTTCTGCGCTGATTTTGTTTGCTGAATTTATAGCAGAGCCAAGGTAGACAAAGTCCCTTACTACCTCGAAGTTATAGCTGCCCACGGTGACGTTTTGTCCAATTCGTCGATGTTGGTTTTCCCTTCTAGTTGACAGCATATACTTGGTTTTGCCCTCGTTTATCGCCAAACCCATTTTGGCCGCTTCCGCCTCAATGCTTGCAAAAGCACCGGTGACAGCCCGCTGAGATCTTCCGATAATGTCTATATCGTCGGCGTATGCAAGCAGTTGTACAGACTTGTAATAGATTGTGCCTCCGGTGTTGGCTTGTGAGTTTCGCACAATCCGTTCAAGTACAATATTGAAGAAGTCACATGACAGCGCGTCACCTTGTCTAAAGCCTTTTTTGACATCAAAGGTCTCGGTGAGGTCATTACCGACCTTGATGGAGCAGCGAGCGTTCTCCATCGTCAGCCTGCACAGGCGGACAAGTTTGGCAGGGATGTCAAAACTAGACATGGCTCTATAAAGCTCTTCTCTATAGATGCTGTCATAGGCGGCCTTGAAATCGATAAAGAGGTGGTGAGTATCGATTTGGAATTCTTGGGTTTTCTCCAGGATCTGCCGAAGTGTGAAGATTTGATCGATGGTGGACTTTCCTGGCCTGAAACCGCACTGATAGGGTCCAATCAGGCTGTTGATAAAAGGTTTCAGGCGTTCACACAATATCGCAGAAAAGATCTTGTACGCGATGTTGAGGAGACTGATGCCTCTATAATTGGCGCAGTTGAGGGGGTCTCCTTTCTTGTGGATCGGGCAAACGATGCTGAGATTCCATTCATCAGGCATACACTCCTCTGACCAAATATTAGAAATGAGTTGGTGTATGCACTCTACCAATTCATCCCCAGCTGCCTTGAAAAGTTCGGCCGGTAAACCGTCAGGTCCAGCAGCCTTGTTCGATTTTAGCTTGGATATTGCTATCCTCACTTCGTTTTGGTCAGGTGGACGGAAATTTTGACTATCATCGTCCATGTTGAATGGTTCATTCTGCCTGACAGCGGGATGTTGGTCTTCGTCGCCGTTATACAGTCTGCAGAAGTAGTTTTTCCATATTCTCAGCACCGACTGTGATTCTACTACGAGGTTTCCATTCTCATCTCTACAGGTTTCTGTACGGGTATTACTTCTCTGACACGTTCTTTTTATCTTTTGGTAAAACTTCCGTACATTGTTCCTGGAGTATAGACTCTCGATATTCTCAAACGCGCGCTTCTCATGCTCTTTCTTCTTCTTTTGGAGAAGCCGATGTTCTTCCCGTCTCTTTTGCTCGTAGAGCTCACGAGCAGCTCTCGTCTTCCTTTGCAGCGCCGCTTTGTATGCCTCTTGTTTTGCTGCATGCACTCGCCGGCATTCTTCGTCAAACCAGGGGTTTCGCGGTGGTGGGCGAGCGAGACCCAGCACATCAGTCGCGGCGTTTCTGATGGCATGTTGGCAGCGTTGCCACTGGTCTTCGGCACTTGATGCTGGCGGTATAGGGGTGATTGAGAGATTTCGGGATACGCGTTCAGCGAAGAGTCTGGCGGTCTCTTGCGATTGTAGCTTTTCGACGTTAAATTTTCTCACAGTAATTCTTCTTTGTTGCTCAGATTGGGATATCCGCATTCGTACCTTGGCTACAACAAGGTAATGATCCGAGTCTATGTTGGCCGCTCGGAAGGTCCGGACATCCAGAATACTGGAGGCATGCCTTGCGTCGATCGCAATATGATCAATTTGGTTGATCGTGACATGATCATTGGACCGCCATGTCTGCTTATGAATATCGAGATGAGGAAACCATGTGCTTGCTATGGTGACATTTCGCTCCACAGCGAAATCAATTAGCCTTAGTCCGTTATCAGACGTGGTGTCGTGTAGGCTATGCTTACCGACTGCTCTACCGAAGACGTCCTCCTTTCCTATTTTGGCGTTAAAATCGCCCAATACGATCTTAACGTCGTATTTAGGACATTGCTCGTATGTTTTGTCGAGGAGCTCGTAGAAACACTCTTTGGAGGCAGGGTCCTTTTCTTCTGTGGGGGCATGAACACAAATTAGGCTTATGTTAGCGAATTTAGCCTTGATCCGGATCGTCATAATACGCTCGCTCACGTGTCGGAAGCTTAAGACTTCTTGCCTAAGTCTGCCGCGTATGACAAATCCGCATCCGAATAAGCGTTGCCTGTTGCCTCTGTAGCAATCACCGTAGTAGATGTCACAGTTTTTCATCCTCTTTTTGCCTGGCCCATCCCATCGCACTTCCTGGATGGCGGTAATATCTGCTTTATAGCAGTCTAGGGCCTCTGCTAGTTGTTCGGCTGCACGTGGTCTGTAAAGGGACAGAACATTCCACGTACAGATCCGAAGGTCGTCGTCCTTATTTCGTTTGCTGGGGTCGTCATTAGTTGGGTCATCGTTATCCGAGGCTTTTGGTTGTTTCGGAACCATGAGTTTTTTACGTGGTAGGGAAGTTACCCCGACGGCACAACCCCCAACCTGGAGGGCCAGTTCCTTAATTATTCCCCTAGGACGAGGGGCCGGGTACACCGGTGCCAGTAGTCCACTACGGAAGTATGAGCGCTGCCGTTGGCCCATTAAGGGCTCCTCCGCCACCATCTCTATTCCAATGTCCTGACCAACATTGGAAATTCCTTACCGACCTGTGATCCGAATACGTCGAAGCAGCTCGCGCAAGGTATTCACTAAGTTCAACCTAACTGGAACTATAGACGCCACCGTTGACTCCGTCTAGGGAATTCGTCCGCTGCCGCCTGGAACAGGAAGAAGTGCTCTAGTGAGAAAAGCACTCTTAATACGGGCTTTAGCACTTGCTTATATCAAAGCAGTTTGTTCTCTATATTAAGCTTGGAATATTTTCCAAGTAACCAATACATTTCTCGATATTTATTATCTAGTTCTTTGCGTTTTTTTCTTTACGTGCGTTTTGCATTTCAGCTTTGTATCAAGTGTCATTCCAAGATACTTAGCCCCGTTTGCAAACGGAATTTGAACCGAGTTTGAAAAGATCGGCAAATTATTTATTTTCCTATAAGTAAAATTTACATGAACCGATTTAGTCTTATTAAGCGCGATTCGCCAAACCTTTGTTCATTCATTTACTCTATCCAAAGCTTCTTGCAGTTTTTCTGTACTATCTTCGACCGTTTTACCTACTGCCAAGATAGCAGTGTCGTCGGCAAATGTAGCTAGCTCAGTGCCTTCTACTTGCGGTATATCACGGGTGTATAATAGATATAAGACTGGACCAAGAACGCTTCCTTGCGGCACCCCAGCCATTATCTCCCTGAAATCCGAATATTCATTTCCACATTTGACGCGGAATAGCCTATTCGTAAGGTAGTTCTTCAAAATATTATATAGGTGCTCTGGCAGAACTTGTCGTAATTTAAACTTTAAGCCTTCATGCCAGACCTTGTCAAAGGCTTGAGAGACGTCAAGGAATACGCTTGAGCAAATCCTTTTTTCTTCAAGAAATTTTTCGATTACATGTGTTATCCGATGCACTTGTTCAACTGTAGAATGCTTACTTCTGAATCCGAATTGATGATCCGGAATGAGATGCCTCTCTTCTAATACCCGCTGTATTCGCCTAATCAAAATTCTCTCGAACACTTTGGATATGATTGAAAGAAGCGAAATCGGTCTATAAGACGTTTTTTCATTCGGCGGTTTTCCGGGCTTAAGGACCATTATGACTTCGGCCACTTTCCATTGGCTGGGAACATATTCTAGTCCAAGCGCGGCGTTTATAATGAACAGAAGCTTCATTAGACCTTTTCTCGGGAGTGCTTTAAGAACCTCTCCCGTGATTAGGTCGTATCCAGGAGCCTTCTTAGGTTTAAGTTTCTTTATTTCTTCCTTAAGTTCGGTTAGTGTTGCATTTCTTATTATACGATTGTCAATATACGACGTATTTATATTTTGAATAAGAGCTTGTCCATCAAACGGTTTGAAAGTTTCTTCCAGGTGGGCGGCAAAAACTTGCGCTTTCTCTTTATCATGCCTGGCCCATTCGTCTTGATTTTTCCTAATTGGGGCGGCTTGAATTTGAGGTTTTTTAATACCTTTTATAGCTTTCCAAAGCGAATAATTAGAATCTTTTTCTGCCATTAAGCTTTCTAGGTGAGTTTGCATTTCATTATTCTTAAGGTCTTTAATAGATCTTTTTAATAAGTTACACAAACGGTTAAGATGTGCTTTATGTTGCGGAGCCCGAGTTTGTTGCCATTTTTTGCGTGCTTTTCTCTTCTCCTTATTCATCTCTTTTATTTCCTGCGGATAATTTTGAATATAGCTGGCCGGCGTTTTCTTAGGTTTCGGAGTATTCTTCCACGCGGCATTCTGTAGGATTTCGACGAAGCGATCAACTTCAACTTCAAGTTCATATGGCGTTTTAAGTGATACCCTGAGCTCAGTATTTGATTCAATATCTTTTTTGAAGCCATCCCAATTCGTTTTCGCGCTGGTTAATCTGACCGGTCCTACTTTTTTAATCAGAGCTTCGCTTATCTTCATAATGATTGGAGAATGATCAGAGGAGAGATCAAAGCTTTCTTCAACTTTTATACAGTTGCCAGATATACCTTTAACAATAAAGAAGAAGAAAGATCTGGTATCTTATTTCTATCAGTCGGGCCAATATGTTGGTTTACCCGTCGAGTGAAAATCACAACTATATTGCATACCCGCATTATAAAGCTTTCTACCTTTCTGAGAGGCGTACCTTGAACCCCAGAAGGGGTGTTTCGCGTTGAAATCGCCACCAATAATAAAATTTGGTTTAAGGAAGTTGAAGATGTTTGTGAAATCACTTTCTTCAAGTTTACATCGCAGTGGAAAATATACTATATAGACGAAATGTTGAAGGCAAAATGTCTATTTCTAACGCGTACCGTGCTTACTTGGATTGCTTCTAATTCAATCTTTATTTCCGCTGAGTGTTCGATACATTCTTTTATAAACAAAGATGATCCGCCTCTGGCTCTTTCCGATGGGTGGAAGGCGTGATACACGCTATATCCCCTTATCTTAATATTCGATTGCCTTGTCAGATGAGTTTCACAGACCAATGTATTTTTCTCGTATAAGTAATTCTAACTCGTCGAGTCGTCGTATGAGCCCGTTGGCGTTCCATGTAAGAATTTTAAGCGTTTCTTTCATATACTGGTTGAAGTGCGCCTGTTATGAATGTTGGTTTCTAGTGCAACTAGTCTCTCGAAAATAAGTTTGTTTGTTGTGCATTGCTCTTCAAGTTTCGCAAGAATTAGGGAAAAAACATTGGATACATGATCTTGTGAGCTACCTCTAACAATGTTTTCCAATGTCGCAGCTTGAGCAGGAGTCTTTACGTTAAAGCTTGAAGTATTTCTTGCTTTGATCTCCCGTGAGCTGTCGGTCTTGTACTTGCCATTAACTATCATCACCGCTTGAGCATAAGACTGCGCGCCAATATTCGAAGATTTAGTTCCTGTTACCTTTTTCTCTACTACGATTGGGTTTTTCTTCGTTACCCGATCTTAAGGGAATATTGACCGATTTTTTATCTTTCGCTGCTTTTTTCGTAGCTATTTTGGGTCTAAATTTAGTTGGTTTTGGATTCATGCCCATGGATATTTTGAGCGTATCGCGCCTTTTTTGGAGCTCTTTCGCCACTTCGCAACCTCGATAGTTCGCAGGGTGTTTTCCTTTACAGTTTATGCAAGCGGCTGGGGTTTGCTTATTTAGGTGACACTCACCTGAGAGATGTTTACCTGCGCATTTCACGCATCGCGGTTCTTTCTGGCAGTAAGTCTGCGTATGATTGAAGCCTTGGCAGCGCTTACACTGCGTGATCGATCTGGAGCTCTTACGCATAGGTTCGATTTTGACCACGATGTTTAGAATAGTCTTAAGGCCATATATTACATCTTTGTTTTCGACTTTATCAAAAGTTAGCATGGAAAGTGGAAGTCGACGCTTTACCATTTTTTCCTGATCTCCCTCCGACTGTTGCTTCTCCTTCTTGATAATATTGACTGCATCAAGAATTTTAAAGCCTTTGCCTTGAAGGTCGTTCATTACATCTTCTTTAGTGCACGAGGGGTGGAGACCCCTTGCTACAACACGCAGTGGTCTTTCTAACTTATTTTCATAAGTATACCACTGAATCTTCTCGGCATTCAGATTTTGGGAGACTGCTCGGTAACCGTCGGCATCATCGACATTGATTCTCCACGTATTGTTTCGGAGAGATGTCACCTTAAATTTCGATGCCAGCGTTCCTTTAAGAAGGCAATGCAACTTATTATAGTCCGTAATTCCGACGACGTTTATCGGTGGCGGAGGACGTAATTGTATTTGTTGTTGCTTTTCTTGCAACTCCCTGCGCTTTGCATCTTTTTGTGGCTCGACTTCCGGTGAGGAACCAGCTTTTCGTTTCTTGCTAGGTCGTTTCTTTTCGATACAATTCGTTGCACGTGTTAGCTCTTCTTCGTCCGTCTGATATTCGCGACTAGGTGAGCGATGTGGGCTAACTGTATTTTCTTTTTGTGGATACGAGTTTTTTAAGGCATTATTTTCTTGCCTGAGCAAATCGACCTCTTTCTTAAGCTCACGATAGAGTAGCTCCATATCGGTAAGCTTGGTACGGAGTACGTCGTTTTCCTCCTCAATGCTTTTTGATTTCGCTGAGTCCCGTTTTTCACGCGCTTTTTTCGGTGGACTTCTTTTTCCGGAGACGTTCGATCTTGTTGGTGGAGATCGAGATACCCTTGTACATTTTGAGAAGGGATTTATTAGGTGCAATAAATGGCTCTCCCCAGAATCCGTAGAGCCGACCTCCGAAGAGGGTGGATTTTCCAGTGTGCCTGGACTGCCAACTTGGTATCAATTGTCAAGCTTATGCTGATGATGTTGTATTGATTGCCAAGGGAAAGTTTTAAGAAACCCTATATAGTATTATACAAAAGGGGCTAATAGTAACTCAAGAATGGTGGCACATGTCTCGGCTCAATATAAACCCGGCTAAAACCACAATAGTACCATTCACGAGAAAAAGGAAACTTGAACTGAAGCCAATTCGGCTGTCGGGTATGATACTGAGACCAGTAAAAGAAGTGAAGTATCTAGGACTGCACATAGATAGCAAACTCATGTGGGAAAACTACAGAGAGGACATATCCAAAAAGGCTACTCATGATATGCAGGAGCTTAGCGGATAAGTCTTGGGGATTTAGTCCAAGATGGATGTACATATGTATATTACCATTGTGCGGCCAATGATCACATATGGAGCAATAGCGTAGGCAAAGCAAACTAGTCTAGTCGCAAAGAGGGAGATACTTATAAAAGTGCCTCTGTATCACCGGGGCCATGAGAACATGTCCAACTGCGGCCATGGAAGTACTCCTAGAGCTAGCTCCGCTTCATCTCGAAGTGGACCGAAATGCAAAGCGGGCGATCCTAAGGATAGCAAACGAAGGCATTGGAAGGGAGAAATGCATTAGTTCGAGAGAATACGATGAACTTATTAAGAACCTTCCTTTTATGGCAGTCCCCAGGGACGACAGTATCAGAAAATTTAGCTTTGGGAACAACTATTGTACAAAGTTAAGTAACAAGAAAGAGTGGAGAAAAAAATCTACAATATACGGACTGGAAAACCACACGATAAAAAGGCGTATACAGACGGTCCGAACACTGAGGAAGGACCAAGGACAGGCGTGTTTGGGCCGGGGGCGAAGCACTCTGAACCCGTGGGCAGGAGTACCAACATCTTTCAAGCTGAAATATATGCTATAGATAGATGTATCCAACTCAATCTCGAAAGAAGATAGAGCAACTGTGATATTGGGGAGCTGCATTGCGATTGATCGGGAAACTACTGACTGCCCAAAACTTGGCTTGAGCCAGTAGCGCAACAATCAAGTTCGTGATGAAGTGCTTACTTTACCTCCTAGTGGTGGTCCCCGGGCAACTATACGTATAAACCCTTATACGTATAGGCTAAAATTGTAAGTGCGGGTTGTCTAGGGCCTTGATTCTAGGCTAGGTAACGTGGGCCAGCAACCTGCGTTACTGAAACCAGCTCGCTACAAAAACCGACACTATGCCTCGGATAAGGACTGATCACATGTTGACGACTTTTGGCTATTGTACCCGGACAAAGATAGGTTTCTAGAATGTAAAGACGCTCCTCGACTCGGGAAGCGAAGGTCCTTACAATGCCAGATTCCTCCAACTGGAAAACGAATTCATGCGATATAAACTGGACATTTTGGGGGTAAGTGAAGTAAGATGGTTAGAAGCGGGCGAGTACCAGTCTCCAACGCGTAACACTGTACTACTCTATTCTGGAAGATCATCCGGAAGTCCGCGGGAATATGGAGTCGGACTACTGCTAACAACAACAGCACGCAAGGGCCTGATTTCCTGGCAGCCTCATGGTGATAGGATTTTGACGGCCAGATTCTGGACTAGAGTACGACGCGTCACCATCATACAGTGTTACGCCCCAACGAATAGTTCATCTGAGGACGAAAAGGAGAGCTTCTACAATCTCTTAAGCGCCGTCTTCAACACAACACCAAATGGAGACATTGTCATAGTGATGGGGGATTTGAATGCAAAGGTAGGCAGCGACAACGAAGGGCTCAAACATGTAATCGGGACGAGGCAACCACAATGACAAAGGCGAAAGGTTTTTATATTTGAGCACAAGACCTGCCACAAAGTCAGCTGGGTTTCCAATGACAGGCAAGCAACCTCCAACCAAATTGATCATTTTGCTATCAGCCGCCGCTTTAGAAGTAGTTTCCTGGACGTCCGAAACAGACGAGGGGCAGATGTGGGGATAGTATGAGATCACCATCTTATGATAGCTACTCTCCAACTACGCACTGCTGCAGTTCGAAGATCCCACGACAACACAAGAATGCCCAGGTTCAACATCGATAGACTTAGTGATCCCTCAGTGCGCCAACAATTAAGGGACCACTTTTCGCAAGGTGTGGAAGCAATCAGCAGCTCAATGCCCGCAACCATCCAAGACCATTGGTGTGCTGTGAAAAATGTTTTTACATCTGGTGCTGAGAGAATTGTCGGTCGATCGCAGGGAAGACACAGGGCGTGGCTTTCCGAGGATACCTGGAGACGGATTAACGAACGAAAACAACTGAAAGCTCGCGTTGCAGCTACCCCAGCAGCAGGGAGAAGCGAGCTAGAGTCCCTATATCGCATGAAGATGAGAGAAGTTCAGCGTAGCGTACGACGTGACAAGCGCAACTATATCAACGCGCTGGCTACAGAAGCAGAAGAAACTGCACGGCGGTGCGACAGCAGGACTATCTACAGAATCACGAAAGAGCTGACAGGTGGTCGCAGCTCCAGCCAACACCCAGTGAAAAGCCTAGACGGCTCCTTGCTCATTTCGGATGAGGACCAGCTCAAGAGATGGAAAGAGCATTTTGCTATGGTTTTGAACCGTGTATTCGCTAGCGACATGCTCCCAAATCAGACTGAGATGCCCGAGGTGAGAAGTTCCCGAATACGCACCACGACTCCCAGTAAAGATGAAATCATTACCGCGATCAAGGCACTCAAAACCAACAAGGCGGTAGGACTTGACGGTATTCTAGCAGAGCTCTTACGAGCAGCACCAACAACATCGGCTGAGCTTCTGCTTCCACTTATAGATAGAGCTTGGGAAGCTGAGAGCTTTCCTAACGAGTGGAAAAAGGGAATGGTCGTCAAGCTTCCTAAGAAAGGAAATTTAATGGAGTGCGGAAACTGGAGGGGTAGGCTAAATAGCTAAAATCATCCTGGAGTGAATCAAATAACATCTCGAAGACACACTCGATGCCGAACAAGCAGGTTTCCGCTCTGGATCCTCCTGTGCCGACCACATCAACACCCTGCGGATTATCATCGAACAGTGTGTTGAATATCGATCGCCACTGCACCTGCTGTTCATCGATTTTGAGAAGGCGTTTGATAGTGTCAACAGGGAGTTTATTTGGAGTGCCTTATGCATGAGAGGCATTCCCGATAAACTAATTGCTATTATCAAAGCTAAATATGAAGGCTCCAAATGTCACGTTCTGCACAAGGGAAGGTTGTCTGAGGAATTTGAGATCCAAAGTGGGGTAAGACAAGGCTGTATCCTTTCACCAATATTATTCCTATTGGTGATTAGCGATGGAAACGGAGGAATTCGATGGACTCTTACATCTCAACTGAAACATCTTGACTCCGCAGACAATGTATGCTTACTCTCCCACAGAATTATGGACCTCCACCAAATGACAGCAGATGTGGAGAGGGAGGCAGGTGTCGTCGGGCTGAAAATTAAAACTAACTCATCGACTCAAATATGCATTGCTGGACAACCGGTAGAGAGAGTAGAGGATTTCCAGTGTCTTGGGAGTATTGTCTCGACCGATGGTGGAACCGAACTGGATATAGCCAACAGGATCGCCAAAGCAAAGTCCGCGTTCGGGATGTTGTCCAAAATATGGCGAAGCAATGCGATCAGTTTGAGCACCAAAATAAGACTGTTCCGCTCCAGCGTTGAAGCCGTGCTGTTATATGGTTGCAGCACGTGGAGAGTGACCACTTCTATCACCAGAAAGCTGCAAACGTTTGTTAATAGGTGCTTGCGCAATATCTTAAGGATTTTCTGGTCAAATCGTATCTCTAACGAACACCTTTACGAGAGAACGGGTCAGGAACCAATAGGCACAACTATCCAACGGCGGAAGTGGCAGTGGATTGGTCACACGTATTGGTCACGCAATGGAACCCTCTAACTCAGGATGGCAGAAGACCTGGCGGTCCGAGGAGAACATGGCGCAGAACAGTCGAGAAGGAGGCACGGCAGTTAGGAAAAAGTTGGGGAGAACTCAGACACATTGCCAGAAACCGTACACGATGGCGCGTAGGCGTAGTAGAGGCCCTAGGACCCACAAGGGGATACAGGACATAACTAAGTAAGTAAGTAACTGCGATATAGCAATACTGTCAGCAGTTATTATAGTATTAAAGAACTTGACTCCTATGTCATCGAAAATTGAGTGGGAAAGCCTACACAAACTTAATGAATTGGTTAAAACAACAAAGTAACGCTCTACTGGATATCCGGTCATCTCGGAATAAAAGTAAATGACGCAGCAGGCTCTTTGGCAAGATAAGGAGCTCCCGAACCCTTCATTGGACCTGAACCATTTTGCGGATTAGGGGAATATGCCCTACGCGAAGAATTCAGAAAAATGGAGAAAGAAGACACGGCAAGAACCTGTAATAATACTACAGGTCTGCGGCAAGCTAAGACACTTTTGGGATGCTATAACCGGAAAAGATTCGAGGTCTGTATTTGCCTTAACAAGAAGAACCTACGAATTTTAATAGGCTTCCTAATGAGGCACTGCAAGCTCACGGAGCATTTACGGAAACTAGGTATAATAGATGAAAGCCTTTGCAATTAATCAAGCGAAACTGCGGAGCATTTTCTGGAATCTTGTTGGGCACTGACCCACAAAACATTGAAATACTTGGGCAAGTATCAAATATCAGATGAGGATTGCATGTAGTTTAAATCAGTACCTGACGCTTTTGATACTTTTTCTTAGACCATCTTCTTCATATAGTAACGCTTGCGCCCCTAGATGAAGGTTAAGATCAAAGAAACCAGCATGAGCCACCGTCTATGAACAACACTTTCCACTAACAGAAGAGTGGCGTTCAATACGGTCTCTGACTTCCCCCAATATGGGAACCTAATAAAGGAGTCAGTCGTTGGTAATAGTACTTGGGTTCGTTACATGCCGCAGAGATTACGTCATGCTAAGTAGACTTCGCACAAGCACGGAAAAGCAATTAAATGATGCACCGCTTGGGACTACTACCATTTCTCAATTGCGACTAAGAACATGAACTATACAATGGCGGCGGTACGAAATGCTCTCGTAGCTAGTACGCCATTCCCACATCTTGATATTTACGAGTACAAGGGGACATGGCTCTCTTTTGATAGAAAAACCGTAACCCAAATCGATGCAGGCACTCTTCCAGTCCGGAATTTCCTAGGAGCCAACTTGGATTCGGATCACTACCAAGTCGGAACAAATATACGGATGTAGAATGGAGCGAAACCAACAAAATACTGTGATGACCGCCAGAGCCTTTGCCTATCGAGTCTGTCTTAATATCCATCTAAGTCCTATGCCGTCAGCAGCAAACGTCGTCAACAAGGATCAGAGATGTCAAGGTTCCCATCAACCCGATCAAAATAAAGTGAGGATCTAAACCTGACTCTTAACTCAAGTTGATACTGTTATGTCAGCAAATCGCTGTTTCTATGGGCTAAGAAGGCAATCCTGAAGAAGACACTAATCATCCCAGTCCTGCTGTATGGCGCAGAGGCATGGATTTTGTCAAAGTCGGATGAGGATGCCCTTGGTTACTTTGAGAGAAAAGTTCTTCGAGTGATCTTTGGTTCCGTCTGCACAGACGGCGAGTGGAGGAGAAGGTACCCGAACTATACAGTCTTTACAAGGATATCGCTTAGCCAGAAGAGTTCACATACAGCGACTAAGATGGTTGAGTCATGTAGAGCGGATGGAGGCCGACGTTCCAGCCCGGAAAATCTTCGAATCCACCCCGGATGGACTTTGTAGTAGAGGACGACCTCGCACCAGGCGGTGTTAACAATTGGAGTGAGACCTCAACCAATTTGGCGTTCGCAACTGGAGGCAGCTGGCTCATAACCGGGCTTGCTAGAGAGGTTTTTTGGTTGAGATTCAGGTCCACCCCGGATTGTAGCGCAACTTGCTTAGGCAAATACAATCAGTTATAGAAGAAACACATCTCATTCTGGATCACCAATTTGAATTCCGAAGCAAGCATTCTTTATTTCACCAAAGACGTAGAATAGCAGAAGTAATCGAAAACTCTCGAGAAGAAAAAAGGATTTGTTCAAACGTGTTCCTTGACGTCTCTCAAGCCTTTGAGAACATCTGGCATGAAGACTTAAAGTTCAAATTGCCAAAAGTTCTGCCCGAGTGCTAATATAATACTTTGAAGACTTATCTCACGAATAGGCTATTGCGCGCATATTCCAACGCTTCGGTCCACACAGTCTTCGAATCTAACCGAGAGGGACGAAGCAGTTGAGGGCCTTCTCGCCGTAGATGTGGCGCACAAGTTCAAGGGGACCTAAACCAACTTGAAGTGCGCAACTGGAGGCAAGTAGCTAAAGATCGAGCTAAATAAAGAGGCTTTGGTTGAGACCCAGGTTCACTTCGACCTGCAGCGCTACTTAAGTAGTAGTAGTGGTTGGTATGCTCATAAATATGGTAAGGGACACCAATTTCGTAATAAGAGACAAATTTAACTTCAAGAAATTTGGAATTAGACTCAACAGGCTTTAGAGCCTTTTCTTCCTTCTGTATCTCAGACAGACAATATTTAAAAGTCGGGAAATATTTATATATGTACGTAAGTATAGGAGGTTAGCGTAGCAGGCTCACTTAGACTAGGAAAGGTCCATTGTGGTATAAGTATAGTATGGATCAACATCTCTTGCTTGGCAGGCACCTTGACGTGGTGCGATAGCTTAAGTTCCAAAGACTCACTCAACCGCGATATAAAGGTCCCATCTCCCGGATGAGCTGACTGAGGAGTGACAAATCTCCTAATCCAGGGTGCCAAGCGAGACGGTGCCTATTGGATTGTTTGCAGCGCGGTGGTGTACCAGCTGTATTCAACCGGAGCTTCCATGAAACCAGCTATTAATGGGGGGCTCTGAGGTGGCCGATTTATTTTTCCCTGGCTGCAATATGGTATATAGAAGCTGGGCACAAGGAGGGGTACTGTCAGCATTAATGTGGAGCCAAGTAGTAGATGAGCTACTGCAAAAACTGACAGATGCCCGCATTAAATTTCAAGGGCACGCCGATGGCATAGTCATTATTGCAAGAGGAAAATTCAGAGAAACGCTCTGCAAAATTATTCAAAGGGGTTTAGGAATCATACAGAAATGGTGTGAAACGGTAGGGCTTAGAGTGGACTCAACCAAAACCACTGTGGTACCCTTTAGAAAAAAGAGCAACTAAAGCGTATGCAACACGTCCTACTGGATAGTATTAGAGTCGACCCACAAAAACAGGTCAAGTAGCTAGGCATACCACTAGATAGCAAACTCCTCTAGAAGAAACATGTAGAAACGGTGGTAACTAAAGCCACTAGGGTGTTCAACCCAGCCTCACTGAGATGGTTGTACACGATGATAGTTAGACACATCATTACGTATGGTACAGCGGCATGGACCAGCAGAGCAAGGCTAAATACGACGAGGACATCTTTAGGCAAAGTGCAAGGACTAGCCTGTATCTGTATAACAGGAGCCATGGAAATTTGTCCCACAGCAGCACTGGAGGTGTTCGCAGGACTATCTCCGCTATATATATTGTAAGAAAGAGTCGCCAAGAAGACCATACTAAGAATAATCAAATAGGGCGTCGGGAAAGGAAAATACATTGCAAGCAAAAAGCAAGAAGCCCTATCCACATCAGTGCCTCTTCCGGACTGGCCCAGAGATGATATGGCCAAGGAATGCTGCTTCGAGACAAAATTCGACACAAAGCTGAGCAATAAAACAGGATTGGAGCAGTGAGTCCGATAAGTACCAATTCAAACAACATACTGTTAACGGACAGATTGAAAACATCTACATGCACTGGGGCAGGCGAGTACGGGCCCACGACTAAATACTCGGAATATCTGGGAACTTTCCCCAGCATATTTCAAGCAGAAGTTCACGCAATCGAAAAATATGCGCAATTCAACCTAGACAGGAAATTTTGAGGGGCAGGACCTCGTAGTACTAAGCCGCGATCAAGTCACTAAGCTCACAGGAGATCAAATCCAGACTGGAATGTGAGTGGCTCACCAAGATCAACAGGATGGGGCAAACTAATAAAGATACTCTCTACTGTGTACCAGGACATGTAGAAGTGGAAGGAAACGAAGCAGCTGATGAACTTACAAAAAATGGCTCAGACACACAGATCCTTAGACCACAACCTTTTTGTGGGATTGGACCACACAAAATACGGGAATGAATGAGTCCAGCATTGGGATGATATCCCCCAACTGTGACAGTGTAAATAGCTCCTAGGAAGACACAACCAGAAAAGAAGCAGAACATGCCTAAGTCTTAGCAAGAATCGACTTAGCATCTTGCCGGGTATACTAACGGGTCACTGTGGACTCAACGAGCGCATTAGGAAACTGGGAATAGAAGGGAACAGACACAGCAGATTCTGCGGGGGCCTTGCAGAAACACCAGTACACCTTCCTATAGAATGCGAGGCTGATGTCTCCTATCCGAGATGGACCTGCTTCCGCTGGATTCGCTTCAGATACTCCGGTTCATGAAAGCAGCTGGACTAGAGCAAGGCTCTGAATCAATCATATCATTGACAAGAGCCCTAGTTTGGCGGCACAAAAGATCCACTGAAGGTCGCAGTGCACATGCATACGTCTACATACATCTACATCTACAAGGGCCAATATATTTCGGAAGGTTCTAATACTTTAGATACTCTGTGATATTTTATACAAGTCTTTGAATATTGTTACGCACGGGTGAATGCACTCCGGAAGTCCAGCTGAAGTTTGACAGAAGATAACTACCTTGCACTTACACACATGTCATGACGGGTGTCATTCTCTATTTTGTCATCAGCCAATAAAGTCATACCCAAAGTTAAGCCTCGTGTTCAATTTCTTAATCTTTAATTTTCTTTAGCCATCCTTTCGTTGAGCACCCTAAAATCCGCGAATACGCAACACTGGTGTCAGAAGTGGGATGCCCAACTCGATATGGCAGAGCAATTATCTGAAAATTTAGAAAAGGTGTTCGCGAAACTTAACCTCTTGTGTGCTGATATAGAGCAGCAGAATGCTGCTATAACGCAGCTAGCACAAGAGCAGCAACGACAGTCAGAGGAGCTTAAAACAATGACTGGAACAACTTTCGCAAATAAAGTCTTTGATTGCTCCACTCCCGAAAATCGCGTCTCAACAGACCAAACAAAAATTCAAAAAGAGAATCCACTACAAGATTGCCAGCAAAATTGGAGCCGCAGTTTATCTCCAAACGTGTGTGATCTCTTTCCACCACCATTTGATAGCAGCACAACACGTTGGGGAGATTATCTATTACAATTTGAAATCATCGCCGAAGCCAATGGATGGACCTTTCAACAAAAAGCTCGGACACTAGCTACGCTACTCCGTGGAGAACGCTACGCTACTCCGAACGTAGCGGTACTTGCAAACTTGGATTCTGCTGATCGTGTTGATTTCGATAAACTGGTTTCAGCCCTACAGCTCAGGTTTGTCAGCCAAGAAAAACATGTTTCTCATGCAACCTTTCGTTCTAGGCGGCAGCGGTTAAATGAAGATCTTGGTGCGTTCGCAAGCGATATACAGCGACTTACACGGATTGTTTTTGGTGATTGCCCTTCAAGCGCGCAAGAGCGCATTGCCATTATGCAATTTATCGACGGAATCTACGATTGTAGTATTCAGGAAAATGTGAGGCTTTCAGATCCAAAAACATTTGCCGAAGCGGTGTCAAGGGCCATCACTGTAGAAGCTGCTCGCCTTGCAACACAGACAATCTATTAGGCTCGATCAATTGAAGTCAGCAACGAGTATATCCCGCCAGCAAGACACAATCGTAGGCAACCCACCAAAAGAAGGCGCAGTCACGATGAAACAGTAGAGATGTCGGGAAACAACCAGCAGTCAGCGACCCCTGTCAACGCTGATTCCATCTATTCGACCCCAAATTTTCAACATTTATTCGCAGAAACTTCACAGTAGTTTTACTGTTCCAATGGTAGTCGGCAACGTGTCTTGTCGAATGCTGGTGGATACCGGATCATCGGTGACCTTGGTGAGTCGATCTGTCATTCCTCCCAATACCCGTCTCCTCTCCGGCAACGTGAGCCTGCAGACCTTATGCGGCAACTCAGTTCAAAGTTCTCATTGTTGGCGTACACAAATTACACTTGGTCGATTTAAACGTCGTGTTAAATTGCTAGTGGTTGATTTCTCTCTTCCCACTGGCTGCCACGGCATCCTAGGTGTTGATGTTCTTTAACTCACCAAGGGAATGTTGGACTTTTCCTCGTATCAACTGGTAGTCGGCGGACACCGAATTTCGTTAACCTGTGAGACTGATGACAACGCAAGGGATCTTGCTGGTGAATCACCACCAGAAAAAACAGCGCGAACGGAGTGCTTGCGAGTTGTTGGTGACCGTGTTATTCCTCCCCAAACAGAAGCGATGATCTCTACCGCTGTTTCCATCGATTACCTCACAGAAGGCGTCGTCTCTCCAATAGGACATCAGCTTCCAAAAGGGCTGCTTATTGGTAAATCCCTAAGCAAAAACTGCGATGGAGTTGTGGGACATCGAGCGGGAAAAAAACACCTTAATGCCGATGCGCTCTCACGGCGACCATGTGCGGATAGACTTTGCCATCACTGTGACGTGAAGAAAAAACGACTAAAGTCAGCGGATAACCTTTCAGTTCACGCCATTCGATTGGTTGATAGTTACTTCGATTTCGAGAAGCTTCAGCGCGCACAAGAAATGGACTCAATCCTTGCTCAGGTAATAAACTGGGTCTTCTTCTTCCTTTTATCAGCGAGATTATGATCCGAAAACTAGGGATCATAACCCTCCCACTTCACCGCATTTCTACTGATCCGCATGTGGGGTTCGCCTATTTGACCTCAGAAAATATCGGCAGGCCTGCCGATTTTGGATCACTCGGTTACTGAGGCCAATGAAATGCCGATGTCGTCGCATTTGTCTGATCCAGGCGTTTATAGGCCTGCCTTTCCTACATCGCGATGTCTTTGGAACGTGCATAGATATTGCCTTTTTTACAGGGTTCAAATGATCTCTTCTTTGAACGTGGCAATACCAGCTGAGCCGGTCGCGCTCTAATTTTCGTACGATGGTTTCCTTGATGTGAAAGCTTCCACGGATCTTCGAACTTCTTATTCGATCAAGCTTGGTCACTCCTGCTGTCATGCGAAGCATCTTCATCTCAGCTGCCGTTAATTTACTCTCATACTTTTTGTACATCGTCCAACATTGTGAACCGTATGTGAGCGCTGGACGTACAACTGCGGTGTAGAGCCTTCCTTTCAACTTAGGGGGCATTTTTCTGTCACAGAAGATAGCGGAATTTTCTCGCCACTTCATCCACCCTACGCTTACACGATGATTGATGTCGTCATCACAAGTTGCTTTGCTATTGATCATAGATCCCAGATATTTGAACTTTTCGCTCTTGGGAAGCACTGTTCCATTCAAATAAATGTCTGGAATAGGCCTGAGTGGATCAGAGAACGGGCAGCACAAGTACTCTGTCTTTTTTGAACTAATGCGATACCCATTTCCCTCCAAAACGTCCACCCACACATCAAGTGCTCGTTGCAGGGATGTAGGATCCTCACTTATGATGGCTCCATCGTCCGCAAAGAATAACTGATGTACCTTGGGGTCCATCACTTTACCTTCAAGCAGATAATCAAGGACTGTAATAAAGAGCAAAGGACTTAAAACGCTTCCCTGGTGCACCCCGACTTTGATTGGGAACTCTTCGGTTACTCCAGCGGGACATCTTACTCTTGTCTTTGCTCTTTCGTACATGTCCATGATCATCTGTACATAGGTTTCTGGAACCCCTCGATGTCTTAGCGCCACCCATATCAGATCTCGTGGTTGTCTGTCGAATGCTTTTTCAAAGTCAACCAATACAATATGCAAATCCCTTAAGGAATCACGATGTTTTTCCATTATGATCCTTATACTTTGGATTGCATCTGTGGTTGATTTACCCGAGATCATCAGATAGCCGTATTATTTTTCGCAGTCGGCCACCTAATACCCGCTCAACGATTTTCATGGTGTGTGACATCAGCTTGATCGAACGGTAGTTATCACAGTTTCGCGTATCACCCTTCCCTTTGCATACAGGGAGGAGGTAACTTTCCCTCCATTGATTCGGCATTGGATCACCTCTCACGAATTTGGAGATAAGAATTCTGAGCCATCTGAACCCGATGTCTCCCATCTTTTTCCAGAACTCAGAGGGTATCTCGTCTGGCCCAACCGCTTTTCGTTTTTTGGAGTATTTGACCGCCTCACTAACTTCTTCGACTGTAATGTCGGGTATTTCTTCACAGTTAGGGGTGGCTCTTGGAAAGTATAGCCGGGGAAACTGTTCATTCAAAAGCTCTTCACAATACTGCCGCCACCTCTGCAGAATTTTGTCGTCATCCACAAGAAGCTGGCCATGAGCATTGCTAATGAACTTTGGCGAACGAATCTCCTGAGCATTGTTCCTTCTTTGGGCGGCTATTTTGAAGATCGTGGCGCTCTTGTTCATATTGTGTCTTCGCAGCTCCTGGATAGCCTGGTTTGCCCTCCTGGTACAGGCCCTCCGTACTCTCTGCTTGAAGCTGGGCGCACTTCTTCTTCACTTTTTTCTTGCAGCATCTGTATTCCATTTCGAGGCGAGCTTTTTCGTCATTATTATTAGAGGGGCACTTTGACCAAGCTTTGAAAGCCGCTTTCTTCTCATTTATCAGCATCTTAGCTTCATCACTCCACCACCATGTTTCTTTGGCGTGTTGATGGTGGCCTTTTGAAGCTCCTAGCAGTGATTTGGCCTTATTTAAGCAAGTTCGCTGTAGGGAATCCCACATCTTTTGTGCTCTGCACTCTTCATCCTCAGCTCCGTTGATGGTGTGAGAGAGGTAATTTTTCATTACGAAAACAAAAGCTTCGCATTTTTCTTTGTCCAGATTGTACCACTTGATTTTCTCGTAGACCCTTGTTTGTTTGCTTTTCTTCGGTGTTTTCATAAAAATTTCTGTTAGCAGGAGACGGTGTTGCCGAGCGATTGCCTCTCCCAGGATCACTTTGCAATCTTTTACCCGGGGCTTCATGAAACTGGCTACCAAATGGTAGTCAATCTGAGTTTCATCTCCACCACTGCTGTAAGTGATCAGGTGTCGGCTTTGTTCGATGAACATGGTATTTAACACGATAAGACCGTGTGATTTGCACATGCTTAGGATGTCTTCACCAGGAAGGTTCCTGGTGCCATATCCTAGTCCTCCATGGCAGTCTTCATAGTCTTCGTTTGATTTCCCGACATGTCCATTCAAATCTCCTCCAGCAAACAGAAATTCTTCCTTTGGGATGTCCTTAAGGAGATTGTGGAAATCTAGCCAAAATGCATCTTTATCTCTCTGATTTTACCCATCGTGGGGAGCATATGCACTGACAATATTCCACACCTCTCCTTGTATTACTAGTTTGAGAGACATCAAACGGTCGCTGGACTTCGAAATGCTCAAGACGTTTCCAAGTAGCTCTGCCGCAAGGATGATACCGATTCCGTTCCTAGCCTTTTCCGTTCCGTAGTAGAACATCTTGTAATCTTTTGTCCTAACGTCCAAGAAACGCGCCCGATTCCCGGTGTTTTTCCATTTCGTCTCTTGGACACACAAGATGTCCACCCGCCTTCTATTCATCATCTCTTCCAGCTCGTAACTTCGACCGGTCATGCTTCCAACGTTCCAACTCGCGACCCTTAAATTGCGTCCAAACTGTTTCATTATGTTGCTAGCCCCCGGAATCCGTATAGCTCTGACCCGAACATTTCTGCTCGGTCCAGGATCAGTACCATGCACAGCAGTGGTAGTGCCTGGCGGGGTAGTGGCTTTCCTTTTAGCAAGTATTACCATAATGATACAGTTTTGCAATATTACCATATTGCCATGGTGTTTGTTGTTTGACACGTGCATGCTCCTGTTTTAGTATTGTTTGATCTTTCTTTTATGACACCGGTGATCTCCAGTCGTGTCAACCCACGGACTCGCATGCACACTTGTGGGAGGGTTTTTATGGTAGTATATGTGTCGCTAGGCTCACTTGGGTGTTATATTGCCTAGATCTGATTTGTCCCCTTAGTCGCCTTTTACGACAAGCGCTAGTTGTTGGGGGGCGCTGCAGTGATATTCTTAACCCGTCCCTGCACGGGGTAATAAACTGGGTAAAAGCTGGAAATCGTCCTATATGGAATGATATCTCAAGCGAGTGTCATGTGCTTAAAGTGTATTGGGTACAGTTCGCCAGTCTTAAACTACAGAACGGCATTTTGTCAAAGAAGTGGATACCAACAAAAAGACAACAGCCCGAGCGTTTGCTTCCGATTATTCCTAGTTCACTATTTACAGAAATTATTAAGCTGTACCACGATACCGTAGCTGGAGGACATTTCAGATCCAACAAGACGTTCGCAAAGTTAAGATGCCGGTTCTATTGGGTTGGAGCAAGAAAAGATGTAGAACGTTATTGCACAGCATGCGATATTTGCGCGCCAAAGCGTGGCCCTCAGAAAAGAACGCAAGGAAAGTTGCAAATTTATTTGACAGGTGAACCATTTCAACAGGTAGCCATCGACATTCTGGGACCTTTACCCCCAACAAAGCGAGGAAATAAATATGTGTTGGCGATGATGGACTACTTTTCTAAATGGCTTGAGGTATTTCCCCTCGTTGACCAAACGACAGATTCTGTAGCCAAAACGTTAGTCCATGAAGTCTTTTGCCGTTATGGCGTTCCAACAGAACTGCATTCGGATCGGGGGTGGAACTTTGAGTCCGAAGTTTTCCAAAATGTGGAAATTATGGGCATACGCAAGACCCGAACAACGCCGCTTCACCCTCAGTCCGATGGTCTTGTGGAGCGGATGAATCGGACGATACTCCACTATCTCGCGAGATTCGTCAACGATAAGCAGGATGACTGGGATGACCTTCTTCTCCTCTTTGCAATGGCTTACCGTTAGTCGACTCATGAGTCAACCATGGAAACACCCTTTGCAATGATATATGGTCGCGATATGCGACTACCTCAGGATTTACTCTTCGGCACTCCGGCAGATTTGGATCCCAAGACGTACCAGGGATTTGCCCAGCAGCTCCAGGACCAGCTTCGAGAGATTCATGACCGAGCAAGAGTTGAACTACGGCGCTCGGCCCAAAAAATGAAGGTATGATTTAAAAGCTAACTTCCCTAAATTCCAGGTTGGAGGCTTTGTGTGGTTCCATAACCCCAGAAGGAGGGCCGAGTCTGCCCAAAACTTCAATCGGATTGGGATGGACATACCGGGTCATAGAAATCATAAGCGATGTAACCATCAAGATCCAGAAGACGCCGCGATCGAGGTTTAAGATTGTGCACATTGATCGGGTCACCTGCTACCGAGGCAACAACTTTACGTCCTGGCCTTCCGGGAAAAATCTTTTGGCCGAAGAGGCCACAGTTCAAGAAGGGGGGAGTGTTACGCACGGGTAAACGCACTCCGGAAGTCCAGCTGAACTTTGACAGAAGATAAATACCTTGCACTTACACAGATGTCATGACGGGTGTCATTCTCTATTTTGTCATCAGCCAATAAAGTCATACCCAAAGTTAAGCCTCGTGTTCAATTTCTTAGTCTTTAATTTTCTTTAGCCATCCTTTCGTTGAGCACCCTAAAATCCGCGAATACGCAACAATATATTGATATACTTAGACGCAATATAACGCCACATATGAAATATATAGAAGCTTTAAACCCTTAGCCATGGGATCGTAAGTTGCAAATAGTATATTTGGGTTCATACCCCGAATTATCTAGTGATGCCATCTATCGCATCGCAAAAGTTCTGGAGTGCAGTGTATTCACAGTTTTAATTGAAAGTGAATTTCTTAGTTATTGGTGGAACAAAATTTGATTCATTTAGTTGATGATAATCAAACCACTTACCCGGCACTCATTGTCCACACAGCAAAGATCACCAGAAGCTGAAGATGGTTTCCAAAAATGATCACCTTGAATAGCATTTTCCGTCCAGTCTGGTACAATACGTATCGTCCGTTTCACCGCAGTTTTTCTGCAAAAGAAATAAGAAACACAAAACGACACCATCAAACATCATGTCAAAATAAATCGTTATCCTTAAGTCTAAACGTAAAAATTCCATTTTGTGAAAATCTCAACAAGGACATAAAATTTGACCAACATACTCATACAAATCACACGAAACACTCCAAGGAGCGATAATAAAACCAGTTTCCTTCTCATTTCAGTTACATTTACATAGATCGTCCGTGCATCGCAATGATTTGAATTTTTACTGCTTTATCCCTGTGAGAGTTAAGTGTCCTCTTTCCGGTGTCGTTGGCTGTTAAATGTCTCATTCTGAATTCAACATTCATTCTGCGAAATGTCATACAACACACGACAAGGACGACAAAGGGAGATCTTCAGAGAGAAATCCTTTGGGTAATAAAACCTGGAAGTGCAATATATGATTTGTTATTATGGAGATGAAGTTTCGTGTGTCACCATCATGTTGCGACATCCTTTTTGGCATCCCCCACTTATGATCTATCACTGTAGCAGTTAATCAAAGTTTATTTTGACACCAAAAAGGGTATCATAGTTCAACTGGTGCAAGCAAGAATCCTGGATTTTGTGTGCGAAATTGCCGCGGTCACTGAAATTTCCAAATCAATTATCACCCGCACCCACACACATGCACATGTCCAGCAACTAACAAACAACATTCCACTTCAGTTGACCTGGCCGAATTGGAATTGGTCATTGCATTGCGGAAATCTATTTGTTTTGACCGCTCTTGTGGTGTGCAGGCGGGTATATCTTGTAAAATATCCTTCCACACAAGTGTGAGGTGGATGGGAGCCATTCTCTAGGACATTTTCAGAATTTTTAACCCAACATGATGGTGATGCATGTCGGCAAGCGCTCTGTTAGTTCGATTGCACCTGACTAGCATTCGAGAAGGATGGAGTATTTCCACCTAATCCTTGTGCTATGATGGTGTTTCCGTATGTGACACGTTTGGATTTCCATCAGAGAGGGACCATCACGATGATGACTATGATGGTGGATGGCTTAGAGTTACAAAGTGCTGCTGATGCATCCATGATGGTATTTAACGAACCAGATTTAGAGTGGATACACACTTTATATAGAGGTCCTATTGGACAAGGTGGGGGGTTTTAGTTCCATTTTTGTTGAAGGAAGAAGGATGCGTATTGTGTTTTTGATGTTTTCGGACGATGATAGCGGACTGAAATGTTTAATTACGTGGTTTCCATTTGTACAACTGCTGACGGGGCAGTTAAGATGAGCTTTTACCTGGAGCATGATCCAAACGATGATTTTCAGTGGATTTTTCACAAATGATTGTGAAGTCTCTTGTATTTAGATAATGAGGAAGCCAGGTGATAGGCAATTTGAAACTCGTAGGACAGAGCAGTCTGCTAGTCTCACATCGCAATAATTGCCCCCGTTTCAGGGGAGTAAGACAATTTAAACGACAGACAAAGGGTCATCCATTTCAGTAAACTAAACGAATAGTGATCGGGAAGGAAGGGTGCAATGTTAAGGTGCAGACTCAGATACATTATTTAGGTGCATATGTATATATCTTTTAAATCGCCGGCTTATCCTTTATGAGGGCTGCGAGAGTAGAATGCTCAGATGTACTCTCCATTCATCTCGATCCTCCTCCATCAACTTGAACTCATCAGAGGGAATCCTTAAGTGGATCCAGGAGAGACCTCAGTCTTGTTTCATTCAACCATCTATTCCTAGTCTTACCAAAGGCGTCTCTAAGCTGATGGCACGGCAATCATGATACGTCTCGGAAGCCGGTTTGGGAACATACTTATGTCCTGTATCCCCTTGTGGGTCCTAGGGCCTCTACTACGCCTACGCGCCATCGTGTACGGTTTCTGGCAATGTGTCTGAGTTCTCCCCAACTTTTCCCTAACTGCCGTGCCTCCTCGACTGTTCTGCGCCATGTTCTCCTCGGACCGCCAGGTCTTCTGCCATCCTGAGTTAGAGGGTTCCATTGCATAGCATGGTTCGCTATGGAGCTGTCACCCTTTCGGAACGTGTTACCAATCCACTGCCACTTCCGCCGTTGGATAGTTGTGCCTATTGGTTCCTGACCCGTTCTCTCGTAAAGGTGTTCGTTAGAGATACGATTGGGCCAGAAAATCCTTAAGATATTGCACAGACACCTATTAACGAACGTTTGCAGCTTTCTGGTGATAGTAGTGGTCACTCTCCACGTGCTGCAACCATATAGCAGCACGGATTCAACGTTGGAGCGGAACAGTCTTATTTTGGTGCTCAAACTGATTGCATTGCTTCGCCATATTTTGGACAACATCCCGAACGCGGACTTTGCTTTGGCGATCCTATTGACTATATCCAGTTCGGTTCCACCATCGGTCGAGACAATACTCCCAAGACACTGGAAATCCTCTACTCTCTCTACCGGTTGTCCAGCAATGCATATTTGATTCGATGAGTTAATTTTAATTTTATTTTCAGCCCGACGACACCTGCCTCCCTCTCCACATCTGCTGTCATTTGGTGGAGGTCCATAATTCTGTGGGAGAGTAAGCATACATTGTCTGCGGAGTCAAGATGTTTCAGTTGAGATGTAAGAGTCCATCGAATTCCTCCGTTTCCCGTCGACAAAGCTGCATGAAGCACATCGCTAATCACCAATAGGAATAATATTGGTGAAAGGATACAGCCTTGTCTTACCCCACTTTGGATCTCAAATTCCTCAGACAACCTTCCCCTGTGCAGAACGTGACATATGGAGCCTTCATATGTAGCTTTGATAATAGCAATTAGTTTATCGGGAATGCCTCTCCTGCGTAAGGCACGCCAAATAAACTCCCTGTTGACACTATCGAACGCCTTCTCAAAATCGATGAACAGCAGGTGCAGTGGCGATCGATATTCAACACACTGTTCGATGATAATCCGCAGGGTGTTGATGTGGTCGGCACAGGAGGATCCAGAGCGGAAACCTGCTTGTTCGGCATCGAGTGTGTCTTCGAGATGTTGTTTGATTCGCTCAAGGATGATTTTAGCTATTATCTTAGCTACAGCAGGCAGCACGCAGATACCCCTCCAGTTTCCGCACTCCATTAAATTTCCTTTCTTAGGAAGCTTGACGATCATTCCCTTTTTCCACTCGTTAGGAAAGCTCTCAGCTTCCCAAGCTCTATCTATAAGTGGAAGCAGAAGCCCAGCCGATGTTGTGGGCGCTGCTCGTAAGAGCTCTGCTGGAATACCGTCAAGTCCTACCGCCTTGTTGGTTTTGAGTGCCTTGATCGCGGTAATGATCTCATCTTTACTGGGAGTCGTGGTGCGTATTCGGGAACTTCTCACCTCGGGCATCTCAGTCTGATTTGGGAGCATATCGCTAGCGAATACACGGTTCAAAACCGTAGCAAAATGCTCTTTCCATCTCTTGAGCAGATACCCCTCCAGTTTCGCACTCCAATAAATTTCCTTTCTTAGGAAGCTTGACGATCATTCCCTTTTTCCACTCGTTAGGAAAGCTCTCAGCTTCCCAAGCTCTATCTATAAGTGGAAGCAGAAGCCCAGCCGATGTTGTGGGCGCTGCTCGTAAGAGCTCTGCTGGAATACCGTCAAGTCCTACCGCCTTGTTGGTTTTGAGTGCCTTGATCGCGGTAATGATCTCATCTTTACTGGGAGTCGTGGTGCGTATTCGGGAACTTCTCACCTTGGGCATCTCAGTCTGATTTGGGAGCATATCGCTAGCGAATACACGGTTCAAAACCGTAGCAAAATGCTCTTTCCATCTCTTGAGCTGGTCCTCATCCGAAATGAGCAAGGAGCCGTCTAGGCTTTTCACTAGGTATTGGCTGGAGCTGCGACCACCTGTCAGCTCTTTCGTGATTCTGTAGACAGTCCTGCTGTTGCACCTCCGTGCAGCTTCTTCTGCTTCTGTAGCCAGCGCGTTGATGTAGTTGCGCTTGTCACGTCGTACGCTACGCTGAACTTCTCTCATCTTCATGCGATATAGGGACTCTAGCTCGCTTCTCCCTGCTGCTGGGGTAGCTGCAACGCGAGCTTTTAGCTGTTTTCGTTCGTCAATCCGTCTCCAGGTATCCTCGGAAAGCCACGCCCTATGTCTTCCCTGCGATCGACCGACAATTCTTTCAGCACCAGATGTAAAAACATTTTTCACAGCACACCAATGGTCTTGGATGGTTGCGGGCATTGAGCTGCTGATTGCTTCCACACCTTGCGAAAAGTGCTCCCTTAATTGTTGGCGCACTGAGGGATCACTAAGTCTATCGATGTTGAACCTGGGCATTCTTGTGTTGTCGTGGGATCTTCGAACTGCAGCAGTGCGTAGTTGGAGAGTAACTATCATAAGATGGTGATCACGTACTATCCCCACATCTGCCCCTCGTCTGTTTCGGACGTCCAGGAGACTGCTTCTAAAGCGGCGGCTGATAGCAAAATGGTCAATTTGGTTGGAGGTTGCTTGCCTGTCGTTGGAAACCCAGCTGACTTTGTGGCAGGTCTTGTGCTCAAACATGGTGCCACCTATCACAAGGCGGTTGGTATTGCAGAAATCCACAAACCTTTCGCCGTTGTCATTGCGGTTGCCTAGACCATGTTTCCCGATTACATGCTTGAGCCCTTCGTTGTCGCTGCCTACCTTGGCATTCAAATCCCCCATCACTATGACAATGTCTCCATTTGGTGTTGTGTTGAAGACGGCACTTAAGAGATTGTAGAAGCTCTCCTTTTCGTCCTCAGATGAACTATTCGTTGGGGCGTAACGCTGTATGATGGTGACGCGTCGTACTCTAGTCCGGAATCTGGCCGTCAAAATCCTATCACCATGAGGCTGCCAGGAAATCAGGCCCTTGCGTGCTGTTGTTGTTAGCAGTAGTCCGACTCCATATTCCCGCGGACTTCCGAATGGTCTTCCAGAATAGAGTAGTACAGTGTTACGCGTTGGAGACTGGTACTCGCCCGCTTCTAACCATCTTACTTCACTTACCCCCAAAATGTCCAGTTTATATCGCATGAATTCCTTTTCCAGTTGGAGGAATCTGGCATTGTAAGGACCTTCTCTTCCCGAGTCGAGGAGCGTCTTTACATTCCAGAAACCTATCTTTGTCCGGGTACAATAGCCAAAAGTCGTCAACATGTGATCAGTCCTTATCCGAGGCATAGTGTCGGTTTCAGTAGCGAGCTGGTTTCAGTAACGCAGGTTGCTGGCCCACGTTACCTAGCCTAGAATCAAGGCCCTAGACAACCCGCACTTACAATTTTGGCCTATACGTATAAGGGTTTATACGTATAGTTGCCCGGGGACCACCACTAGGAGGTAAAGTAAGCACTTCATCACGAACTTGATTGTTGCGCTACTGGCCCAAGCCAAGTTTTGGGCAGTCAGTAGTTTCCCGATCAATCGCAATGCAGGTCGCGTGGTTGATCTTAAGCTTCCATTCGGATCAAAATGTTTGGAGTTTATTAAAATTATTTTGAAGTTCACCTTGAATGTCTTGTATTTTTGAGCCACTTGCATACAGAATAACGTCGTCAGCAAACACTAGTGAGTCATCCAAACCCTGTAGCATTTCGGAAACATATATGTTGAACAGAAGCGGTGCTGTAACTGTGCCTTGCGGGAGCAAGGTGACATTAAAAACCTTAGTTGTCGTGTATTGTCTATCTATTATACACCATAGATGTAATCATCTTTATAAGATGATGCGGAAATTCATATCTGATAAGTTTATATAAAAGCCCGTCGATCCCAACCATGTCGAAGGCTTTCTCGATATCCACCAGACAGGCAGTTGTACTTTTTTTGGCGTTAAGATTCCAACTAACGTGAGAAATCAATTTTGTGACAGCTAGCACTGCCAAATGGTTTCTCTTGAACCCAAATTGGTTCCGCGGTATAATCTCCTTTCTTTCGCACACGAGCAAAATAGACTTACCAATAACAACTTCATAAACCTTCCCGATATTATGCAGAAGACTTATTGGCCTATAATTGGAGGGATCAGAAGGATCCTTCTTCTTTTTGATTACTGGAAAAACCTTCGATGTTTTTCAATAACTCGGGAAGTAGCAGTTGAAAATGGGCCGGTGGAGTCTACCAGTTTTATTTTTTAACCGATCAACCAGACCGGGGTCTCTAACTTCATCAACCTGTCTTCAAATTTGACTGTCGTTCTCCCTTTATGTCTAATTTGTATGGCTTAAATTACCTCGCTATGTTTTTGTCTGCATATTCAATAAAGTATATGCACAACCAGACAACTCTGTGGCACCTCAAGCCTGCGTTTTTTTCAGATGCCACTCCTTGAAACCCAACAGGAAATACGGTTCAATAAGTCGCGGTCTTATCTACTTGACTTCATGGGTTTCTTCCTCATGCACCACTACATGATGACTTTTAACCTGAGAACTTACTGTTGACATACTCGTACAAGATGATGCATATTTGTATGAACAACTCCTAAGATCACAAAGCTATAGTCTTCACCAGAGGAGAAGAGGGACTACTTGTTATCCTTTCAGGCATGTGTAACTTTTACAGGAAGGATACGTCTAGAAAAAGATGGAATGTCCTTCTTAGACTGCGCGTAAGGCTTTGTCCAACCCTTTACCCGTTTCCAAAATCGTTTGAGAATGGATAAATTTGCTGAATTTGGTCGCGAGGTTGAACGTTTGATGCTAGTTTGGCTTTAGGTCACAATGAGATCATAGACAAGGAAGTCTCTAATAAGTTTGCTATGCAGGGCTCAGAGAACTTCAGGATCTGAATCGATGTTGGGTTTTTCTGTCCCCTCGGGCTTTCATCGACGCTTGGGTTTAGATGACTCTAGAATACAAGCAGACTAACCGGATGCCTTCGTACGGCTGCAAGAAATCCACGGGGTTCTAATTGTCTTTTAACAGAAAATGTTGCAAACAATTTGTGGATGTCCTGACGTGCCACTATGCTTGTACTAAGTATCTCAATGCACAGGCTTAAGAGACACTACAATCTGCGACATTTGTGGAGACAACGACGATACTGTAGAACATTTTCTCAGTGTTTGCCTTGCCTTTACTCGTATTATGTCCTTTCGATACCTGTCCCACAACAGCCACTGAAGCTATAATCGGATTAACTCCTCTACATATTTTCATTAAAAAAGTGACAATTCGCATTGCAGTTAGTCTTCAAAAGTCGAGTGCTAATAGTACATGAGATCATGTGGATCTGATGGCTCTATTAACCGACTTCCCCGAGCTAGACATGCTCAGCACGGTTTCCGATTTAACGCCTAAATCACTCTTCTTTGGACAAAGGTTTGAGACCGAGATTCCAAGCCGTGATACATGGAATAATGGCGGACCGCTGCTGATCCAAAAGGAATCGTGTGGCATACCGACGGATCAAAAATGTATTCAGAAGTTGGCGCCGGTGTGTATGGACCCAATTACAAAATTTCCAAATCACTTGGAAAGAGTCCTAGTGTTTTCCAGGCCGAGCCTTACGCTATTGAGACTTGCGGTAGCATTAACTTGCACTCAGGCATCAAAGGTGCCGATATCCACATACTCACCGACAACCAAGCGGCGCTCAAAGCAGTGATCTTCCACGTGATCAGTTTACAAAACTTTGCCCGATGCAATAAAGTAAAATTATGTTGGGTACCGGGTCATATAGGCGTTGATGGCAGCGAAACTGCAGATCTGCTTGCTAGAAAAGGCTCCTGAGTTGTTCACTGGACCCAAACTCTTTTGCCGAATATCTGATTCTGCCTTTAAACATACCCTAAACAGTTGGGAACGCAATACGTGTGTTTCTCACTGGAATAACTCCCAAGGCCTCCGACAAGCTAAAAGAGCTGTCCAAAAGTTCCAAAAAAAGACAATTGATATCTTTAAACACAGCAGAAACGACTTAAGAAGGCTTGTGAGCTTCCTTACGGGTCACTGTAAAGTACTCTACCACCTCAACAAAATGAGAATCTCGAAAGACATCATCTGCCGCCTCTGGCTTGAAGAGCGCAAACCGCAGAGCACATATGTTACTATGTGAGTGTGCAGCTCTGTGTAGTATCAGGAGAAGCTTTTTTTTTTTTTAGGGAGATCATATCTCCAACTGACCAAAGAAACTCCTCCGTAGCCGTAATTATCGTTTTCATTGGTTGACGGAATTGAGCTGTGGGGTGACGCTAGTGTTTCAATTGATTCGTTTACACGATTGACGTTATCGCGTAAATTTTGATTGACGGAAATTTGGGACAATCTGACGGTCAACCAAATTGGCGTAGATTGACGTAAACAAATTGTGCCTTTACACGATTGATGTCGATTGAACTTCAAGAAAGCGTAAATATTGACGCTACGCGTCAATCGTGTAGTCATAGCTTAAGGAATCCTAGACATTTTACAGCATTTTTGGCGACTTTGAATATTTAATCATTCCATCGAAGATACCGAGAATGGCAAGTCCTCTGGATTCAGCGATGCAAGTATTATTCATGGATAATGGTTAGGTATCTTGATTTCGCTTGAGACAGAACAGCATTCTGTTTTGGATGCATTCAATTCCACTCTATTGGAAGTATAGTGGGGAGGATCTGGAAGTAGTAATGTCATATATGTACCTGGGAGTCACTATAAATCAAAACCTCTCAATGAAAAAACACATCGAAAAGCTTTCTGAAGCCAAGACGACAGTAAACTATACGTGGAGGAACTTACTTTCTAGCTCTAAAGTATCTATAACATCGAAAGTTAAAATATTTGAAGCTGTAATGCGCTCAGTAATGTGCTATGGAGCACAAGTATGGGGAAGCAAACCCTACGATGAAGTCGAGAAATTGTTGAGGTTCTTTCTGAAAAAGTTATATCATTTGCCCTCAAACACTCCCAACTTTATGCTTCATATTGAAAGTGGTATGCCACCACTCTTCACATACATAGCGGACCTGCATTGCGATTGATCGGGAAACTACTGACTGCCCAAAACTTGGCTTGGGCCAGTAGCGCAACAATCAAGTTCGTGATGAAGTGCTTACTTTACCTCCTAGTGGTGGTCCCCGGGCAACTATACGTATAAACCCTTATACGTATAGGCTAAAATTGTAAGTGCGGGTTGTCTAGGGCCTTGATTCTAGGCTAGGTAACGTGGGCCAGCAACCTGCGTTACTGAAACCAGCTCGCTACTGAAACCGACACTATGCCTCGGATAAGGACTGATCACATGTTGACGACTTTTGGCTATTGTACCCGGACAAAGATAGGTTTCTGGAATGTAAAGACGCTCCTCGACTCGGGAAGAGAAGGTCCTTACAATGCCAGATTCCTCCAACTGGAAAAGGAATTCATGCGATATAAACTGGACATTTTGGGGGTAAGTGAAGTAAGATGGTTAGAAGCGGGCGAGTACCAGTCTTTAACGCGTAACACTGTACTACTCTATTCTGGAAAACCATCCGGAAGTCCGCGGGAATATGGAGTCGGACTACTGCTAACAACAACAGCACGCAAGGGCCTGATTTCCTGGCAGCCTCATGGTGATAGGATTTTGACGGCCAGATTGCGGACTAGAGTACGACGCGTCACCATCATACAGTGTTACGCCCCAACGAATAGTTCGTCTGAGGACGAAAAGGAGAGCTTCTACAATCTCTTAAGCGCCGTCTTCAACACAACACCAAATGGAGACATTGTCATAGTGATGGGGGATTTGAATGCCAAGGTAGGCAGCGACAACGAAGGGCTCAAGCATGTAATCGGGAAACATGGTCTAGGCAACCGCAATGACAACGGCGAAAGGTTTGTGGATTTATGCAATGCCAACCGCCTTGTGATAGGTGGCACCATGTTTGAGCACAAGACCTGCCACAAAGTCAGCTGGGTTTCCAATGACAGGCAAGCAACCTCCAACCAAATTGACCATTTTGCTATCAGCCGCCGCTTTAGAAGCAGTCTCCTGGACGTCCGAAACAGGCGAGGGGCAGATGTGGGGATAGTACGTGATCACCATCTTATGATAGCTACTCTCCAGCTACGCACTGCTGCAGTTCGAAGATCCCACGACAACACAAGAATGCCCAGGTTCAACATCGATAGACTTAGTGATCCCTCAGTGCGCCAACAATTAAGGGAGCACTTTTCGCAAGGTGTGGAAGCAATCAGCAGCTCAATGCCCGCAACCATCCAAGACCATTGGTGTGCTGTGAAAAATGTTTTTACATCTGGTGCTGAAAGAATTGTCGGTCGATCGCAGGGAAGACATAGGGCGTGGCTTTCCGAGGATACCTGGAGACGGATTGACGAACGAAAACAGCTAAAAGCTCGCGTTGCAGCTACCCCAGCAGCAGGGAGAAGCGAGCTAGAGTCCCTATATCGCATGAAGATGAGAGAAGATCAGCGTAGCGTACGACGTGACAAGCGCAACTACATCAACTCGCTGGCTACAGAAGCAGAAGAAGCTGCACGGAGGTGCGACAGCAGGACTGTCTACAGAATCACGAAAGAGCTGACGAGCCTAGACGGCTCCTTGCTCATTTCGGATGAGGACCAGCTCAAGAGATGGAAAGAGCATTTTGCTACGGTTTTGAACCGTGTATTCGCTAGCGATATGCTCCCAAATCAGACTGAGATGCCCGAGGTGAGAAGTTCCCGAATACGCACCACAACTCCCAGTAAAGATGAGATCATTACCGCGATCAAGGCACTCAAAACCAACAAGGCGGTAGGACTTGACGGTATTCCAGCAGAGCTCTTACGAGCAACGCCAACAACATCGGATGAGCTTCTGCTTCCACTTATAGATAGAGCTTGGGAAGCGGAGAGCTTTCCTAACGAGTGGAAAAAGGGAATGATCGTCAAGCTTCCTAAGAAAGGAAATTTAATGGAGTGCGGAAACTGGAGGGGTATCTGCGTGCTGCCTGCTGTAGCTAAGATAATAGCTAAAATCATCCTTGAGCGAATCAAACAACATCTCGAAGACACACTCGATGCCGAACAAGCAGGTTTCCGCTCTGGATCCTCCTGTGCCGACCACATCAACACCCTGCGGATTATCATCGAACAGTGTGTTGAATATCGATCGCCACTGCACCTGCTGTTCATCGATTTTGAGAAGGCGTTCGATAGTGTCAACAGGGAGTTTATTTGGCGTGCCTTACGCAGGAGAGGAATTCCCGATAAACTAATTGCTATTATCAAAGCTACATATGAAGGCTCCAAATGTCACGTTCTGCACAGGGGGAGGTTGTCTGAGGAATTTGAGATCCAAAGTGGGGTAAGACAAGGCTGTATCCTTTCACCAATATTATTCCTATTGGTGATTAGCGATGTGCTTCATGCAGCTTTGTCGACGGGAAACGGAGGAATTCGATGGACTCTTACATCTCAACTGAACATCTTGACTACGCAGACGATGTATGCTTACTCTCCCACAGAATTATGGACCTCCACCAAATGACAGCAGATGTGGAGAGGGAGGCAGGTGTCGTCGGGCTGAAAATTAATACGACAAAAACTAAAATCATCAGCCTTGGAACTAACTCATCGGCTCAAATATGCATTGCTGGACAACCGGTAGAGAGAGTAGAGGATTTCCAGTATCTTGGGAGTATTGTCTCGACCGATGGTGGAACCGAACTGGATATAGCCAACAGGATCGCCAAAGCAAAGTCCGCGTTCGGTATGTTGTCCAAAATATGGCGAAGCAATGCAATCAGTTTGAGCACCAAAATAAGACTGTTCCGCTCCAACGTTGAATCCGTGCTGCTATATGGTTGCAGCACGTGGAGAGTGACCACTACTATCACCAGAAAGCTGCAAACGTTCGTTAATAGGTGTCTGCGCAATATCTTAAGGATTTTCTGGCCCAATCGTATCTCTAACGAACACCTTTACGAGAGAACGGGTCAGGAACCAATAGGCACAACTATCCAACGGCGGAAGTGGCAGTGGATTGGTCACACGTTCCGAAAGGGTGACAGCTCCATAGCGAACCATGCTATGCAATGGAACCCTCTAACTCAGGATGGCAGAAGACCTGGCGGTCCGCGGAAAACATGGCGCAGAACAGTCGAGAAGGAGGCACGGCAGTTAGGGAAAAGTTGGGGAGAACTCAGACACATTGCCAGAAACCGTACACGATGGCGCGTAGGCGTAGTAGAGGCCCTAGGACCCACAAGGGGATACAGGACATAAGTAAAGTAAGTACTCTTCACATACACGCTTAAGATTCCCGCTTAATTTACAAAAACTTGAAGCATCAGGACGTTAACTTCTTGCACGCCAACATGAGCATAGCACAGATTTCGCTTATTTTTCGCGCCAGAGGAGAACTCTTAAGACTTAATTGCATGCCCCACCGCAGTGACCTTCCACTAAGATGCAGTTCGTGCAATACAGGGGAGAAAGAAGACATATTGCATTTTGTAGGCACCTGCCCCTGAAACTGAAGGAAATCAGGCGAGCACATTTCGGAGTGGAACATCTCACAATGGAGAAACTGATGAACCTGCTAAATGGCGAGAATTTGAATACATTAACAGCATACCTCCTTGTGGCATATAGGTATAGAACTAATATATTTGAGGAACTATATGTTTAAATTATCACTCAGCATCTTATCGTTAAAGAAAAATAAAGGCAATTCAAAGGCAGACGGCAAAGCCGTTGCTTAAAACGTACTAATTTATATTTTTGTAAATATTGTTGGAAAAATAAAGTACTACTATCTATTCAAAAAAAAAAAAAAAAAAATCTACTTGATAAGTCGAGTACTTAGTTGTAGTAAAAATAAAAACAAGTATGTTTTGAAGGGAGGTTTTTTAGTAGCTAAGAATCCCACACTACTATGAGCACGCGCTGACGATCCTCATAGTGCCTTGTTAAAGATTTTCACCTACCCTCGGGGGAAAAACAAACAGTTTGCATTCGAATTAGTGATCCGTAATTAGGGATGGAAGTGCGATTTCTTATTAATTTATTTAAATACTAAAACTATAATATATATCCTTTCTTTCCTTACCTCTGCTTCCGCCAAGTGCCCACCGAATCATGTTTTCGTCTTCGAAAGCCGGCTCTACGCTCGATGCCTACCACCGAGAGTCGGGGAACTTTCGGATTCTGCTGTTTAATAAGTGTTGCTTCATCCATTCGATATTACATCACTAACCACACCACGAATAAAAATTATTTCCCGTACATATAACTCTGATTATATTATAAATCGATTCTGGTGTATATTTCACATATTGCATATACTGCACTGTACGACATTAATTCGTTAATATTCACATAACAGATGTATCTGCTGCAACCAATTAACTCGTTAAAATGTTTTTACCACTTAGTTTGCCTTTTTCTTGTTTAATTTTCCCAATAATTATTTTCACATCAATTATTTACATAATTAATAAAAATTGGAGGGAAATTTACTATGAATTCCGAATGACTGACTGTAAATTGTTTAAAAAGAAAATATCCAGCGGTTAAAATAAAACGAATCAATTACTGCACCAGCCACCCCCCAGTATCCTTCTTTTTTTTTGGCGAGGGGGAACAATATGCCCTCTGTTCAGTCGGGAAAATGATGATGATGGTGGGTTTGAATAGGCCATTCGTGGGCCTGGACACTTTTTTATCCTTCTCTGCTTTTTGGCTAAGCCTCTTTTGATAGACTGCGGATAATGGTATTGGAACCTCAATTTTATATACATATCGCCCTAAGCCCGTGTGTGTATTCTTGAGTGCGTCCTGATTATTATTCGTTCTGCATGTGAGTGTGTTTGGATATCGGATCAGATAAAAGCTTTACGGGTAATTTACCTTAATCATAATGTAATTACAAAAAAAAAAAAAAAAAAAATATTTATTTTTGTATATTAAACAGCGAAGTAAGGTGAATACGTGATTCAGTGGTATTTTGTACCAATTAAGTAGCCATTATCATTAAAAACGTGAGATAAGGGGGCGAAAAAAAAAGAAATAAATATTTCACTATGTGGGGTGGAGATTTCATTTACAAGATACACTACTTTAGGGAGTTCGACGCAGTTGCCGCCACCACCACTGAACATGGAATAGGCGAAGAATTTTTGTTCATATCCGTCCCCCGAGAGGTGACCTTTCGTAATTACCTAGATTGTCTATACTATTAGACAGCGGATAAGATGGATACTCAAACGTATAGGTAAGTGGCAAGTTTAGTGCCTACCTACATCTTGGGATGAAATCTTTGCAGAAACATGGGAATTTTGTTGAAGAAGTGCCATTAGGTGGAGATATGAAATATTGGCCGACAGATGATATTAAGTGGATGAGGGTACCTAGGCTCTGTTTGCATTGTGCGACAGGAATGTATCTATCCTGTCATAATAGTTTTGGACCAATTTTTGATTAAAAAAAAAGTTTTTCTTTAACTATGACAGAAGGTCATTAAGGATTCATGATCCTTAATAGTGCATTATGGAATTATAAATCACAACGACCTCCCAGAGATGATTTTATTTAGACAACAACAAATAGGTTTATAAAAAGTCAAAATTAGTCCAAACAAATCCCGTGACGTTGGTAGTAGTTACAGATAGATAAGATAGATAGATAAAATAATTTTATTTTCTTCATAAAGTTTTTATAAAAACAGTATTCAAATTAATTCAAAATATTCAAAAATTAAATACATGACAATAACTTTAAAATTTGCCTGTCAGGTTAAAGCGGTTCTATTTTATTACTTTAAGCTTAGTGAGAATTATTTAAAGGTATTCATTAATTAACAAGGTACGGTACTTGAGAGCGTTTTTCAGGAAATTGTATAACTGGAGGTAATTTTTTCCATTTAGAATCCTAAGGAATTGAATGCGGTCGAGTTCATTACTACCAAGAAATTGTCTCCTGTATGATTTGAACATAGGGTATACACTTACGAAGTGGAATGTATTTTCGGTTGCATCAAGGTTGCAGATTGTACATATACCAACTGTACCGCTCTTAAATGCCCTGGCATTTAGATTGAGTAGCCCGCACCGGGACTTCAAAATAAGGCTGATCATATCGCGGGAATTGGTATCTTCAAAGTACATCTATCCAGGAACCATATGTGCGGAACAAGCGCATATGTGGATTTGGTGGTGTTCGTGGAGTAACGGTGCTATGTGACGAGCGATCTGAAAGACCGAGAGCTTGTCTAATTGTGCCGAATTTCCTCTCAGTAAGCAAGCTTGGAAAATTTTGTGGTCAGGACTTGGTTGCTGCAGCTGTAAGCTACGAAACAAATGGAAGTTGGAAAACTTTCGTCGTTGCGTCGGCTTATTTCCCTTATGATTCGGTAATGCCTCCACCACCGAAGGCGGTTGCCGAACTCATAAAGTATTGTGACACTCGGGAGACGGGACTAGTCATATGCTGCGATGCTAATGCTCAGAATACAGTCTGGGGCAGCAGCAAATGCAACATACGAGGAAACCATCTCCTAGACTTTATACTATCATCTGGTATGACAATAAACAATGTTGGCTCCCAGCCAACTTTTATTACGTCAAGGAGGCAGTCGGTAATTGACTTGACTTTATCTAATAGGTACTTCAAGTCGATTACTAACTGGAGGGTACTGCCGGAAGTGTCCTTATCAGATCATAGATACATCGTTTTCCAAATCGAATGCGAAGCTTTAACTTTGCAGGAGAGGAGGAATCCGAGGAAAACCAACTGGGTGCGGTTTAGGAAAGAGCTAGACAGATCTGTCAAAACTCCAGCTAAACTCAGAACGAAACGAAAGGTTGAGGATGCTGTTCAAAACCTGACCAGTGTCCTTACCAACTGTTTTAAACTGGCGTGTCCAATGACAAAAAACTCCTGCAGAACGCCGGTTCCCTGGTGGAGCCCGGAACTGCAGCGGCTTAGGAAAGAATCCAGAAAACTTCTGAATAGGTCTCTTAAGACAAATTTAGAAGGTGACTGGGATCTCTTTAGATCGAAGCAAAAAGACTATAAGAAGTTAATTCGTTTGTCGAAAAGTGCTTCTTGTAGAGATTTTTGTGAAAAGATCGAGACACTCGGTGAAACCAGTAGGTTGGTTAAAGTCCTGAAAAGGGGTAAGCCGACCAAACCGGAGTCACTCAGACGGTCTGATGGCAGGTTTACTGAGACAAAAGCGGAAACTTTTAGTCTTCTGCTGGAGACTCACTTTCCTGGCAATCGGATAATCACTAGGTCGCAGCTTGGCCCGCTTACCCAGGCTGAGCTTGATCTAAGTCAGAAAACTCGGCGCAGTTGGTATATTGCATCAGCCGTGGTAACAGATGAGGCCATCAAATATGCTGTGGCATCTTTTGATGGTTTCAAATCGCCTGGCACCGATGGAATATATCCGGCTATGCTGCAACAGGGTATAGATCAGCTATTGCCAACTCGGAAAAGAATTTTCACCGCTGGCTTGGCGCTGGCATATATTCCTACACCTTGGCGGACTGTCAGAGTAGCTTTCATACCGAAAATTGGTAAGGAAGACTATTCGCTCCCCAAGAGCTTCAGACCTATAAGTTTGACATCCTTCTTACTGAAAAGTATGGAGAGACTGGTAGAATTTCACGTGCGCAAAGTTGCTTTGAAACTGCATCCACTATCGGAGATGCAGCATGCTTACCAGCGTGGGAAATCCTGTGAGACCGCACTTCAAAATCTAGTGGCCAGAATTGAATGCGCGCTTGATAGGAGAGAATACGCGATGGGTATCTTCATCGACATTGAGGGTGCTTTTGACAATGCGACTTTTGACTGCATGTGCGACTCTGCCAGACATCACGGGGTAGATGAAACATTAGTGTTGTGGATTGTGAATAGAACTTTGGTAGTGGATGGGGATTGTGGCCAATATGTTATGACAGGGGTAAACAGGGGCTGTCCGCAAGGTGGCGTTCTTTCTCCATTGTTATGGTGCATGGTGGTCGACTCTCTGTTGAACACTCTAAATAGTTCTAACGTCTACGCTCAGGCATATGCGGATGATGTCGCCGTACTTTCTGGCGGGCCATGCCTGGCGACGGTCTGTGCTAACGCGCAGGCGGCGCTGGACATGATCGATGAATGGTGTACTAGGAGTGGGCTTTCGGTGAATCCTCTTAAAACTGAGGTTGTTCTTTTTACGAGAAGGAGGATTTTGACCGGTCTGACTCAGCCAGTGCTAAAAGGCGTCACCATTCGCATTTCCAATGAAGCCAAATATCTGGGAGTGACTTAGGATAAGAAACTTCATTGGTCTAAACACGTCGAGTCGAAAACATCCAAGGCGCTCTCAGTCTTCTGGCAGTGTAAGGGTGCTTTTGGCAAGACTTGGGGCTTATCACCGAATAAGGTTCTCTGGATCTACACGGCTATGATAAGACCATTCCTCGCATATGCGTCGGTTGTTTGGTGGAAAGGGCTCTCGCGTAAATATGTGGTTGCTTTTTGCACGAAACTCCAAAGAACGGCTTCTCTCGGCTGCTCGGGAGCTTTCCCGAGTATGCCTGGCTCCGCTCTAGACGCTTTGCTGAACTTACCTCCCCTTGATACTTATATAATGGATTGCACTATCAAAGCCATCCATCGTCTTAGGCGGGGCGGTTTTTGGTATACTCCACACTGGAACTTTGATGAACTTGCACGACACTTATCTTACGACTCCTGTCTTATAGATATGCCGTCTGATGCAATGACACCAGAACTCCAGCTGATGCGAAAATTCAGAGTCGACTTTCCTTGTGTCCAGGACTGGCTTCGGTCAGAACCTGTGCCGGGAATGGAATGTAGTCGTATTTTCACGGATGTTTCCAAAACCAGTCAAGGGTCTGGCGCTGGTGTCTTCGTGGAAGTCGACAACATTAGACTTCACTTCTCGTTAGGCAAATATGCGTCTGTTTTCCAAGCGGAAACTTATGCAATCCTAATGGCCATGAACTATGTTGTGAAGAACCGGTGGAAGGGACGTAGCATTTGTGTCTGTAGTGACAGTCAGGCTGCGCTTAAGGCCTTGCTTAACCCTTTAACCAGAGGAGGCTTTCTCCGGTCCCGAACCCGTGTTGGGTCTTCCAGCGTCCTCGGTTAGGGCTTCCATTGACGATTGGGTCTCTCACGAGCACAATTGTGTGTGGCATGACTCTCCAGGTTGCAGGTTGACTAAACGCATGCTCCCGGACGTCTGTAAGAAATCAGCGGCATTCTTGCTGTCTCTCAGCAAAAAAAAACTGTAGACAACTTATCGGCATCTTGACAGGCCACTTCGCTTTTGCCAAGCACCTTAACGTGTTAGGCTTAAGTGACACTACAATTTGCGATGCTTGTGGAGAAAGCGACGACACCGCGGAACATTATCTCTGTGAGTGTCCGGCCTTTGTTCGTATCAGGTGGCAGATCTTCGGTGCGAATGTGGTGAGTGCTGGTACTGTAAGCTCCTCATCACTGAAGTGCTTGCTTGGCTTTCTTCGAAAGTCAAGGAAATTCCAACAAAATGGATAAATCAGGGTTTGCTCTCTGGCAGTACAATGGACCAGTTGTGTCTGAGTGCTCCAGTCGAGTGTTTCCTATCCCGACAAAAAAAAAAAAAAAAAATCTTCAAAATAGTTGGGAATATCAGCGTATGATACATTGCAGTACTCGTCATGAAACTGTGACTGAAGTGCACGGTTGGTGAATTCCGCCCAGTGGTTTTCCTTAAGTTTAATGAGAAGTATATTGTGTACTCTGTTCCATTCAGACTTCAAAGTCCAATTGAATTCGATACCAGTTCCCTGGAAAAGCGCAGACCATTCCTTGGCCCAATAGATTTTATGGCTTATTATTATATCCGTCAATTTACGTGGCAGTCTATTTTGAGGGAGCTCAGCGACTCTCCGAATATATCCGAAATGCAGTTTTAGAGTTGTAAGGAACGCTTTAGGGAGGCCTGTTTCTATATTAAGGACATAGTTGGGTGTGTTGGTTGGGAGAAGGAAGCATCTTTTTATGAAGAAGCGCTGAAGTTTTTCGACTTGGATGTGTTCGGAATACCCCCCCACTTGAGCGCAGTAATTCATTATTGTCTTCGCAGCGGATTCGTATATTTTATATTTTGCTGAATGGAGGATATTTTTGTTTGTGATGAGATTGGACCATGTGGCGTTTATTGAGTTTATGGACATTGCGAGTCTTTGGTATAGATGTTCCGACCAAGACATGTTGTACTTAAGAGTTACTCCCAAGTATTTGTATTTGTTCGTAACATTTATTTCAGTGCCGTTGAAAAACCATTTTTCATCTGCTCTTCTGCGACCTCCGTTTCTGAAAATGACTATTTCTGACTTAGTCAGATTTACTATTAAATTCCATTTGTGGCAGTAGTTGGTGAAGCTATTAATCATGGTTTGTAAGGAAGCAGCGCTGTCAGAAAGTATTGCTATATCGTCAGCATATAGTAAAACCTTTATCATCAGATCTTCAATGGTTATTCCGCCTGGAAGTTCGGAGTGGAGATCGTTCAAAAAACGAATGACGAGCAAAGCACTTAGAACGCATCCCTGCTTTACGCCCTTGTTAATGGGGAAAAAGTCGCTCATACTTTTTCCATTCCAAACTGTTGCTTCGGTGTTATGGTATAGATGCCTTTATGATAGATATCATCTTTGAGGAGATTCCTAAAATCGACAGTTTATAAAACAGGGCTTCTCTATTGATATTATCAAATGCAGCTTTTAAATCGACGAAAAACACATACAACTTTTTCTTTCGGCACAATTGAATCTGAATAAGGCAGGAGATGTTGTAAATTTGGTCTACGGTAGAATAATTGTGTCTATATGCTGCTTGAAATTTATTAAGAATGTGATTTTCTTCTGTCCATGTATTTAGCCTATTCATAAGTACAGTTGTAAATATTTTGTAGATGGTGTCCAAAAACGACAAACCTCGATAGTTACCTACAACATTAGGATCCCCTTTTTTCAATAAGGGAAATATTATTGACTTTTTAAAGGAGACGGGCATAGATAGATAGATAGATTTATATTGTTGAGAGGTGCAAGTGCACTGCGACCTATAAAAGATCTATTGTGCCCCCCTTACTGAGGTTCTAGCCGATGATATACTCGGTCTAGAGCACTTCCTCCAGTCCAGCTGCTACAGCAAACCGGAGTATCTTCAGTGGATCCAGCGAAGGCAAATCCGTTTCTGATAGGAGGTAGGCACCAAGGTGATTCCTTCTTTTGTGGATCAGTGCTTCGCATTCCATAAGAAGGTGCGCTGGTGTTTCTGCGAAGTCCCTGCAGAATCTGCAGTGTCCGTCTCCCTCTATTCCCAGTTTCCTAAGGTGCTCCTTAAGTCTGCAGTGACCTGTTAACATGCCCGCCAAGATGCGAAGCCGATTCTTACTAACTCTTAGGCAGGCTCTGCTTCTTTTCTGGTTGTATTTGCCCAGAAGTTCCTTTGCCTGTCTTATTTGGGGGATATCGTCCCAATGTTTGGCCCATTTGTTCTCTTCTTCTTTCCTTAAGTCTTCCCTTATTTTGTGGGGTCCTATCCCATAGAAGGGTTCTGGTCCAAGGAATGGCGTGTCTGATCCGTTTCTAGCTAGCTCATCAGCTGCTTCGTTCCCCTCTACTCCTACATGTCCTGGTACCCAGTAGAGAGTTACTTTGTTTGTTTCTCCCAGTTTGTTGATCCTGGTGAGACACTCCCATACCAGTTTGGATCTGATCTCATGCGAGGTCAGTGCTTTAATAGCGGCTTGGCTGTCTGATAGTATCGCGATGTCCTGCCCGCGATATTTCCTGTCTAAGTTGAATTGCGCGCATCTTTCGATCGCGTGAACTTCTGCTTGAAATATGCTGGGGAATGTTCCCAGTGATTCTGAGTATCTAGTCCTGGGCCCGTACACTCCTGCCCCAGTGCCAGTAGATGTTTTCGATCCGTCTGTGTACCATTTAATTGTGTGTTGTTTGAGTTGGTATTTATCGGATTCGCTGCTCCAATCTCTTTTGTTGCTCAGCTTTGAGTCAAATTTCCTTTCAAAGCAGTATTTCTTGACCATATCATCTCTGGGCCAGTCCAGAAGCGGCACCGATTTGGATAGGGTTACTCGCTCTTTATTTGCGATGCATGTTCCTTTCCCGATGCCCTCTTTGCTGATTCTTAAAATGATCTCCTTGGCGATTCGCTCTAGCACTATGTGTAGTGGAGGTATCCCTACGATCACTTCTAGAGCTGCTGTGGGACAGGTTCGCATGGCTCCTGCGGAGATGGTCTTGGTAATACTTAAAGGAGACGGGCATAGTCTCTGTTCTAAATATATCACTTAGTAGGCGATGAATTTCAGCAACCAAACTTGAAGTGGCATTTTTATAAAATTCGTAGGGTATCCCATCGATCCCTGGAGTCTTGTTATCTTTTCCTGACGCAATAGCCAACAAGATTTCGTCCATCTCGATTTCTCGGTCAAGGGTGGTAATACGTATTTCAGTAGCTAATGGGAGTGATGTATATATCGGCAACGTATGGGTAAGTAGACTTTGAAAATAAACCATAAAATCAAAAGCTGTGATATCAGTCATTGTACGAGGAGCGCTGCTGCGTATTGATTTGCCTAGCTTCCACCAATCTCTGGTTGATGTTACTGTTGAAAGTCGATGTATGATATTCGCATAATACTCACGCTGCTTAGAATGACACAAAGTCTTGTACTTCTTGTTCACCTCCTGGTATTTTTTCCTGAAAATCACAAGGTTATACCTTTTGAAGTTTTTTAAGAATTTGAAGGGGTTTTTTCTTGTAACGTGGCATGCCAGATCGAACCAAGGTTTTTTGGGCTTAAAATATATATTCTGTGTGTTAGTGGTTCCATTTGCCGCGTATACACATTCCTTTATAGCAAGACATCGCGCTTCTACTGAGTCAGTGTGTGCCATTATTCTTTGTAGTAAGGCTAAATCAAGTTTGTGGGCGTAGATCAAGCGTTTATTTTCAACCCACTTTAGGCGTGGCAGAAGATGTATGGACGAAAGTCTAGTTCTGCTCTCAACAGTTTTAAGTCTCACTATCAGAGGCATATGATCAGAGAACGTTTCACATCCTATTTCAAATTCTTTAATCACATCAACTGCTCCGTACGAAGGGCAACAATAGTCCATAACAGAAGAGCCCCTGCTGCTCATGAATGTATACTCGCCAGATTGGTCGCCATAGCCTCTACCATTCAGAATGAACGCTCCAATCTCTTCCACAAAATCAGTAACCATATTGCAATTACTATCGGTAATGGTATCTTTCGAGTTCCTTGTATCGGTGATCAATTGTCCACATGCAAGTTGGACATCGACAGATCCCTTTGTACCAGTCCTCACGTTCAGGTCTCCGACTAAGATAAAATTACCTGGATCCGTTTCATTGAAAAATTTCTTGAGTTTTTCAAAATCATTTCTCCAGTGGTTGCAATTAATGTAAGCCGGTACGATGTTGAGAACAGATCCTGCGAAATGTCCTTTTAGAGTTATGATGTCATTGTGCCTGGTGAAGTTGAGTTGGTAGCATGACTTTATGCACTTTTTACACACGAATACGCATCCGCCGCTTGCTCTTCCACGACTTTGTATTTTCGTTGCTGGAATCCACTCTAATTCGTACCCGCTAAAGAATTTTTCATATTTCATTATGTTTTCAGATATTACAAAGGTTTCATACAAAAAGAATATTTCAAAACTACAGATATATTTAAAAAAAGTTACATAACAATGTTTTATTAACAAGTCCTGCTATATTATATGAGAGAACCTGACAGGCATTTAATTGTTAATGGGAGTTGTTGGAAGAATTCCTTGCAGCTAAACCTTGACCGCTGTGCTGATTCGTAATAATAATGTAGTTGGAGTTGGTTTCGTGAAGCAGGTTTGTAATAAATACTTTATCTCCTTCACTGAAAGTAGTTATCACCCCTTCTGCATTGCATTTGTAGCGCCGTTGGTTGAGCTCGAGCGTCCAACGTTTTATCCCGATGTTTAGGCTGGCGTCTACTTGGAGTAGATATTTCTTTATCTGCCGAAGGTGGAAACTCTCTTTCTTTTCGCTGTACGTTAGGTCTCTGTTGATGAAAATGCCGGTGTTTTTAAGACGGTGTGTAACATTGACATATGTTTGGTATCGGAAACGCACTTAAAAAAGGGACTTAGACCCAAAATAAAAGGCTACAGCGATTACCATGCGAATCATCCTACGGAAAATGCGAGAGGCGGGTCCTCTCTTTACATCAAAGACTGTATTAAGCACTCCGAAAACATAGAAATAGAATTTTATTCTATGCAAATAAGCTCAGTCTCCGTAAAAATAAACCACTTAGACTACAACATCGGATCTAGTTACTTCCCTCCGGGATATAAGCTAGTAGAAGACGACCTCGTTCGTCTCTTTGACTCACTCGGACCTAATTTTGTCTTAGGTGGTGACTTTAACGCGAAACACACTTTCTGGGGATCCAGATGCAATTCGACAAAAGGCAGATTATTGTACAAAGCCAGCATGAAACGTGGGGTGAACTTTTTTTCGACAGGAAAGCCAACTTATTGGCCAACTGACAAAAATAAAATCCCTGACCTCGTCGACTTCTTTATCGTAAAAGGGTTAACTAAAAATTTGACGGAAATCGAAGAATGCTATGATCTATGCTCAGATCACTCGGCAGTCACTCTGAAAATAGGTGGAAGTCTAGTAAAAAAAGAAGGACCGCCTAGGTTAACTAGTAACAAAACTAACTGGGACGCTTTCAGAAGAGACTGCAAGGAAAATGTTGCTTTAAATGTACCGCTAAAGACACCGTTCGAAATAGAGGAAGAAATCGACAAACTCGTCGAAGCCATTCAGAGCTCAGCGTGGAAAAACACTCCTTTGCGAAAGACAGAAGCGCGGAACAATAAAGTCAAATACCAGCCTGAAATCGAAGACCTCATACGAGAAAAGAGGAGAGCGCGCAAGAGATGGCAACAATTCCGCGCGCCACCGGATAAAACTTATCTGAACCATCTTTGTAACAAGCTTAAAAAAGTGCTGCAGGACCTAAAAAATCACGAGACTTCTACTTACCTCGAGGGTTTGACCGCTGATAAGTATTCAAACTACTCTCTATGGAAAGCCTTGAAGTCCATAAGGAAACCTGTAATGCACTCGCCGCCAATTAGGAAAGCTAACGGGGAATGGGCAAAAGAAGATAAAGAGAAAGCAGAATTATTTGCCGATCACTTAGAGGAAACGTTCAAGCCGTTCGATGGACAACCGTTGATCGAAGATCCGAATGATAATATGGCACCCGACAACTTTAGAGTAAAAACCGTATCCCTGTCCGAACTTCGAATGACAATACAAAAATTGAAAAATAACAAGGCTCCGGGATATGATTTAATCACTGGCGAAATTTTGAAAGAGCTACCGAAAAAAGTGCTGATTAAGTTGCTCTACATTATAAATGCTTCCTTAAGACTATTATATGTCCCAAGGCAATGGAAAGTCGCCGAAGTTATTATGGTTCCGAAACCGGGGAAATGTGCAAATGACAAGAAATCATATAGACCCATTTCACTTCTGCCAATAATATCTAAGGTCTTCGAGAAACTTCTGCTGAAACGATTGCAACCAGTAATTGAAGAAAGACACTTGATCCCGGATCATCAATTCGGGTTTCGGGTCAAACATTCCACAATCGATCAGGTGTATCGAATAACGAACGAGATTGAAAAAGCTCTAGAAGGGAAAAAAATATGCTCTAGCGCTTTTCTCGACGTATCGCAAGCCTTCGACAAGGTATGGCACGAAGGCCTAAGGTATAAGCTAAGGGTAATCTTACCGGAAAAGTTGTACAGAATATTGGAATCTTATCTTGAAAACAGACTTTTTCGTGTTAGACACGGGAGTGAATATTCGGATTTCAAAGATATCTACGCCGGTGTTCCACAAGGAAGTGTTCTCGGTCCAATCCTGTTCTTGCTCTACACAAGAGATATACCACAAGATGAAGGGAAACCACACGTTAAAAAGAAGCGCGAAGAGCTCGAAATCAGATTTAGAGAACTGTATTGGCTACTCGGAAGATACTCGAAGTTAAGCGTATACAACAAACTGCTTCTGTATAAGCAAGTGCTAAAACCGTCTTGGACATATGGTATACAACTTTGGAGTTGTACCAAACCAAGCAATATGGCTCTACTGCAAGCATTTCAAAATAAAATGCTAAGAGCAATCGTGAATGCTCCTTGGTATATAAGGAATAGTGATATTCACAGAGATCTAGGAATTGCTACCGTGAGGGACGAAGTAACAAACTTTGCTCGCAAACTTCGTACCCGTCTTCGTGTTCATTGCAATAATGAAATAATGCGTACTATGGACGTGACAAGCCTTGAGCGCCGACTACAAAGAACAAGACCTTTCGACCTAGCGCCGTAAGGAAAAACCGCATGTAATGACGGTATTAGTAGGTGCCTTCACTGGAAAGCTACCTACCTAACGCGATTAACACTACAGAAGCGTAAACTACTCGTTAAGGCAACTTAGTCGTAGTCATCACAAAAAATGAAAATATGAGAGGAACGAATTTCCTACTACTATGAGTACGCGCAGCCGGTTCTCATAGTGCCTCTCTGAGGGGGTGAGGTTTAGCCCGTAGGCATATACTGACTAGCACTGATGGCATTGTCAGATATATGAATCGGGCATAACCAATGGTACGGACCATTGGTATCTTTTGAAGAATCCTGCACCTCCAGGCGCAACCAAAAAAAAAAAAAAAAGACGGTGTGTTGATGATAACACTGAGCTAACTTCGCTTACATTGTCTCGTTCAAAAATGTAGGCAGGAGCCCTGTGATTTGCTGATCCAATTTTTTTGGCGCTTTTTGGTGTTACAATTTTATCAAGCGTTGAGTTGCAGACTTGCTGAAACTGTTGTTTGCCTTCGTCAGTGGTTGACGCATTCAAACCGTTGACGATAACATTCAACCTCTTCGACAACCTCTCTGCTTCTTCCACTTTTCTATGAAGCATCTTTCCACCTTCCTTCAATTTTTCTATTTTACTTCTTAGCAGTTTATTTTCCTCCTGTAACGCATTTACTTCTTTTATAATACCATTGATGTCATCTTTGGTTGCAATATTTTTTAGCTTTTCATCCAGAAGTCCGTCTAATTTCCGTATCAAAATATCCAATTGAAGGTAGTAGTTACATACACCTGAGTGAAAGGTGTAGGGACGCCGACGCTATAGAAGAAGAAACACACAAAGCCTTTTCTGGAAGGAAAGCATTGGAAAACAGTGGAAAACGCTCCCATCAGCCCTAGAGGGGAAGCAAAATATGTTGGTATAATCCCGAACAAAAAGCTTAACTAGGACTCTCATCTAAACAGTGTTATCAACAAGTCGAGTAGTGTAATGTTCATGTGCCAACGCGTCTATGGTAAAAAACGGGGTCTGGAGCCCAAGATTATCTACTGGATGTACAGCACAATCGTCAGACCAATGACCACTTACGCCTCTCTAGTATGGTTGCCTAAAACACAACAGATCAAAGCTATGGAACAGCTAAATCGACCGTACCGATTAGCCTGTGTCGGCCTTACGGGGGCAACGAGAACATGCCCGACGGCAGCGTTAGGTACAATACTTAATCTCACGAGGAGATCAATCCCTACCTTCAGACCCCCAAATATTGGTGGTACTGAACTAAGTATCTCAAGTTCAGCTCGGTATCTGGGCGTAGTTCTAGATTCCAAACTTAACTGGAAGGAAAACATTGCCGAACGCGTTAAAAAAGCAAGCGTAGCTTTCTACACCTGCAAAAAGGCTTTCAGCAATACGTGGGGCTTCAAACCGGCTGTGGTGTACTGGATATACACGGCAGTTGTAAGACCCTTTCTCACATATGGTTCACTAGTATGGTGGACGGCACTTGAGAAGCAATACCGGCTTTCAAACCTCACCAAAATCCAGAGGGCGGCGTGCATCGGTGTCATGGGATCAATAAGAACAACACCAATAGCGGCAATGGAAACCAGGCTTAGTTTCATTCCGCTTGACATATACTGCAGCAGTCTGGCGGCTAAAACCGCTGTAAGACTGAGAGAAGGCCAGTTGTGGTCATCAAGCCTTTACGGCCATGCCTCCATTCTGTCCCGATGGGGGACCACCAGCGGATTGACGGGAATTGATCACATGAACCCGATGCTAGCATTCGAAAGAAGATGCACTACAAGAATACCCGATACAATATACTGGAAGAATCGAAGAACCATAAAGAAAAAGGAGTTGGCTTTCTATACTGACGGTTCTAAGATGGACGTTGGCACGGGAGCCGGAGTTTATTGTGAGGCCCTAGGAATAAAACGCTCCTTTAGAATAAACGACGACTGCAGCGTCTTCCAGGCCGAGGTCGCAGCCATTATACAGGCTGCTGAAATTATACGCGAGAGTAATATCGTTGGTAAAACGATCACTGTCTATATAGACAGCCAGGCAGCCGTTAAGGCTCTGGACTCTGCCGTAGTTATGTCGAGGCTTGTGAGAAGCTGTAAATCACTCTTAAACGAGATATCTAGAGCCAATGCGGTGACCCTCTGCTGGGTACCAGGGCATATGGATATCGAAGGTAACGAAAGGACTGACGAGCTTGCTAGGAAAGGGTCGGCGCTGCACTTATCGCGGGCCCTCCCCTCTGTAGCAATCCCAATCAGTTACTTGCGGAAAAAAATATAGGATGAAGCCACCGGTCGAGCAAACAGACGCTGGGCTCATCTGGAAACATGTGCAATGGCCAGGGCGCTATGGCCGGCCTACAGCAAGAGGAAATCAACTTCTCTGGTAAAACTTAGTCGTTATAACGCACGGGTCATTTCTGGCATAATTACCGGACATTGTGGCATTGGCGTTCACGCGGAGTGACTCGGTGTGCTGCATAATGACTATTGCAGAAGTTGCAGGGACGAAGAAGAAATTGAATCTGTTCGTCACCTTTTGTGTGACTGTCCTGCTCTATCTGTCAGAAGAATGAGGACTCTTGGTAGTTACTTCTTCTCGGAGCTGGAGGACTTGGGTAACGTTGAGCTAGCGGACCTCCTGAGATTCATATCACTTTCTGGGTGGTTCTAACGGCGGATTTTCTTTACAGCGTTTCCAGGGTTAAATGATTGGGCACAATGGACCCGAAATGTTGGTCTGAGTGAGCAGTGACTCCTTGTCACAAGGCACCCATCTACCTAACCTAACCTAATCTCACGCCGCTGCATCTCACAGTGAAGAAAGAAGCTTCGCTAAGTGCTCTTGAGCTACCTCAGATACAAAAACTGAAACCTGGCGATTTCGCAGGCTATCTGACCTCTCTTGAAAATGTCCAAAACAACCCAATCTTCAAGATTCCGATGATTAAGAGATTTCGGTTCTCTAGGTAATTCGAAGTGGTCATTAGTGACCGTCAAGAATGGAGAAACAAAGCTTCTCAAGACACCACCTAATGCACAAATCTGGTACACAGATGGTTTCAAATTGGTAAATGGCAGTAACGGAGCTGGGGTCTATTGTCCCAACTTTCAGCGTGCGGCAGGGCTTGGTAAATCGCCTACCATCTTCCAAGCAGAAGTCAATGCCTGCCGAGAGAAACTACCGGAACCCACATCTTTATCTATTCAGACAGCCAGGCAGCGCTAAGGGCCCTTAATTCCTATATGGTAGGGCCAAAGCTCGTATAGGACTGTCTCGACCTCCTTGATAACCTCGCCTCCACAAATCAGGTTACCATATAATGGATTCCTGGACACGAAGATTGTGAGGGGAATGAACGAGCAGACTGTCTGGCGAGGAGAAGCGCTGGGCGTCCACTCATCGGCCCTGAACCCGATTTCGGGGTACCACCCATTGATATACACTCCGCAGTAACAAAATGGGAAGTTAAAGGACGCGCCGAACACTAGGCCAACCAAAAGGGCCTAAGACAAGCGAAGAAGCAAACACGAGTTGCGAACTCTAACGGGCTACCTAACCGGACACTATCCACTTAGGTGCCATCTAATAAAATGAAACTTTCAGACCATGTGCAGACTCTGCGGGGAACAAAGAGAAACAGCAGAACACATTCTTTATGAATGTCCAGGGGCCGCAAAGAAACGATTACTCTTATCAAATGCGGGTCTCAATAGGCTCAGCTGATACCTGGAACATGCAACCCAAGACATTATTGAGGTTTATCAAGAGCTTCAGTTTTTAATTCTGGTTAACCATTGGGCAGTGCGCTTGGACCCCAATCATTGTATCGTAGGCCTTTTCTTAACTTAAACTATATTTCAGTGCTACAGTTCTGATGGGGGGCACAAAACACCCATAAATCAGTACGAAGAAGCCGCTAGGAATTGTCAGCGGGTCTGTGCGATGAAGCCGCCAGAAATGATCTACCACTCCGAGATGTTCCAATGTGTCCACAAAGTATTTGATGATAAAACTTGACGATAAACGCCGCCACCACTCAACTCAGCTGTCAGTTCTGTTCTTTAGGTGTTGTCCGAAGGCCACATTACTTCCCCACCAGTTGATGCCAAGTACTCAACGATACCATTCCGGCCGAACAATTACGGGCCCCACTCTAGAGGTTCTAACCGTGGACCCTTGGTTTGCTACACTTGTTGCCTGCTTGGTGACGGTCATACTAAATTTTGCGACAACGCATCCCTGCTCTACCTCTCCGAAATAAGGTTTCAGCCGGTCTATACCGATTACCCTCTCATTATCGTTTACTAAAACCCGGAATGTATTTTCGTCGCGATTTAAAACTTTCAGTAGCCCTTCGTAAGGGCGTTGTTAGGGTCTCTTTACCGAGTCGACTCTAACAAAACGTGGGAGCTGCTTTTAAGTTCTTTGAATATGAATGGTTTAAATTTACTCTAGTGCGATGAGGCGGACGGACGAGTCTTTTCGAAGTGGCGCTCAAATCCCTTACAAAATCCGACTGCGCTACATCGCCTGAGGACCTGTCCGCGGCTATGAAATCCGATGGTAGCTGCATAGCTTGATTGAAAATCATTTTCGCCGCGCTCGCGTCGTCTTCGCTTCTGCAGACTGACCGTAAGCCTGACAACAACTGGGACAATGACTTGGTCGAGTGCTCGTTGTTATGACACACCTCACCTCACCACACCTCTTGATACGATTTACGCTTAATTTGGCGCAAAGCTCGCGAAAAAGATGTGACTGGAACTGCGAAGCCTGGTCTCTTGCCACTGCTGATGGCACTCCGATACCATTTCAGTCTAGATTTTGCTTATAGGTATAGCCTCGGGCGTGAACCTATCTATTATTGTTGGAACGTAACGAAAGTTTTCCGATGGAGGCAGGGGTCAGACTAGATCGACATGAATTTCGTCAAAACGCTTCGAAATGCTCGAAACTTCTGAGGTGCCTGGGAATTTTTGATCAAGCTGGGCATGTGCGGTCCCATTTTCGGCAATCTTAGTTTATCGCAGGCTACACAAACTTCCTTGCGACCATCTTTCTGGATGCGCATACCCTTGGGTGCGTCAGTCCATGTACCTTTTCAAAAACATTCGTTCGTAAGCTCTTAAGTACGTACGATCGGAGTACCTCTGTCGATACGTCACAAAAAATTGCCGTCTCTGTACCTAGGATTGCCATTTTCCTAAATTGTAGGCACGTTTCGGAGCTAAGCAGACCGTCTAGCTCCGCATCAGCCGATTTGGCCATGGTTAGCGCTTGGAAATCGATTCCTGATGGTAGCGAAATTTCTTCGAGTTGCGAAAGCATGTCGACCAGGTGGGCTTCCAATTGTGGATTGGGGGTTAACCCTCATAAAACAGAACTTGTTCTCTTCACAAGGAAATATAAAGTTCCCCTCGTAGACCCTCCTATGATTAATGACACCAGTCTCACCTTCACTGTTAATGCAAAATACCTGGGTCTTATTCTGGACAGAAAACTGAATTGGAAAGACAATCTACTAGAACGCGTAAGGAAAGCCAATGTAGCTCTCTATTCCTGTAAAAAGGCTATAGGTAGGAGCTGGGGTATGAAACCTGAAATCACTTGCTGGCTTTACGTGTCTGTTGTCAGACCTATGGCGTGATCGTTTAGTGGCCTGCTCTTGACAGAGCTGCTCACCTCTCTCAGGAAGCTAAAGTGCAACGATCCGCTTGCATGTGCATCAGTGGTGCACTAAGAACTACCCCCTCTGCGGCACTGAACATTATGTTCAACCTGTTACCCCTGGATGTCCTCGGCAGACAGACTGCTGCCAGTGCGGCTATTCGTCTTAAAGCCTCCTCTCAGTGGTCTAGTTATCACATTGGCCACTCCTCGATCCTTGATCTTCTCAACTTCACACATGAAAACACGGACTACACCCCACCGACACTTCCGTACGAGTATCCCTGAACGGGATGAGTGGGATGGCTCTCCGCCTGATGATGGAAATTCGGTGCACTTCTACACAGATGGCTCTAAGACCGAAGGTGGGATGGGCTGTGGTGTTTTCTCCGATAACCTCAACCTGAGCATCTCGTTCCGCCTCCCTGATCATTGTACCGTTTTTCAGGCGGAAATCATGGCGATTAAGGAAGCCCTTCTTGGCTGAAATGTAATGTATTATCTGTCAGCGACATTAGCATTTTCACTGATAGTCAAGCGGCTATCAAGTCCCTGGAATCGTGCTCCTTTACTTCAAAGACCGTCTTAGACTGCCGTTTGTCTCTTACAGAGATGACAGAGCAGTTCAACATTCACCTATGCTGGGTGCCAGGTCACAGAGACATTCCAGGAAACTGTAGGGTGGACGAATTCGCTAGACAGACAGACAGACAGTACTACTCTAAAGATTCTGCCAGGTAGGCAAACCCTTGGTATGCCCCTCGCTACATATAAGCATCTACTGTAGCTGAACGCTATTAGCAAGACCAACTTTAGGTGGGATATTGGCTCTACGTGTCACATTTCGAGGCAGATCTGGCCTAAGCTGGACCAGAAACGTAGTGCCGAGTTAGTTAAACTAAAGCGATTACAGATCAGCTGCGTTATTGGTGTCATCACCGGACACTGTCTAATCGGCCAACATGCCAAAAGACTTGGCCTCTTTTCCAATGACTTCTGCAGGAGCTGTAGGGATGACGAGGAGGAGGAAACCATTCTTCACTTTCTATGTTTATGTCCTGCTTAATCACGCAGAAGAATGCTTCATCTAGGAGCTCCTTTCCTTGACGACCTCAGCGATTTGGCGTCCTTAGACGTCATGAACATCGTTTCATCAAAAACTCCGGTTGGTTTTATTAGTCCCTGAGTGGTTTAATGGTAGATCCTTGGCATCACAATGGACCTTTACTGGTCTAAGTGTGTCTGTATCGTGGTGCAGACAGCCAATCTAACCTAACCTAACCATGTCGACCACTACGCTTTCTTTGCCGGAGATGTACTATATGTTTGTAGAAAACTGCCCTATATGGTCTAAATGCAGCAGTTGCCACTATGGAGGGTTTTTGGTGGAAGGTAAACGTTAAGGGCTTATGATTGGTGAAGATGGTAAAGATCTGTCGTTCAAAGAAGTGACGAAAATGTTTGATGGATAGATACACTTTAGCAGCTCCCTGTTGTATGCAATGTACTTGTGTTGTGCCTCTGTGAGTTTCATGAAATTAAAGGAAAGCGGCCAATAAACACCATGCTACTTCTGCTGCAAAACTGCACCCACAGCGAGATCCGAAGCGTCAACACACAGAGATAGTTGTGCTGAAGGTGAAGGGTACTTATGTCCTGTATCCCCTTGTGGGTCCTAGGGCCTCTACTACGCCTACGCGCCATCGTGTACGGTTTTTGGCAATGTGTCTGAGTTCTCCCCAACTTTTCCCCAACTGCCGTGCCTCCTTCTCAATTGTTCTGCGCCATGTTCTCCTCGGACCGCCAGGTCTTCTGCCATCCTGAGTTAGAGGGTTCCATTGCATAGCATAGTTCGCTATGGACCTGTCACCCTTTCGGAACGTGTGACCAATCCACTGCCACTTCCGCCGTTGGATGGTTGTGCCTATTGGTTCCTCGTTCTCTCGTAAAGGTGTTCGTTAGAGATACGACTGGGCCAAAAAATCCTTAAAATATTACGCAGGCACCTATTAACGAACGTTTTCAGCTTTCTGGTGATAGTAGTGGTCACTCTCTACGTGCTGGCGGAATACTAATGTCTGTTCTAATACTGTACTGTTCTTGAACCGCCTCCTCGTGCAAGGGGCTAAAACCCATGGATCTGGCCCTCCAGGTTCGAGGTTGTGCCGTGGGTGTAACTGCTTTACTGCGTAAAAACAAAGCTGGTTATGAGAGAGATACCAGCCTCGGATAACATTAATAATTCCCCTCAACTGACAAATCGACTCGGAACGTCTACTGACTACAATTTACGGGTATGCACCTGGAATGCACAATCTCTGTACACCCCGGGTGCCGCTCAGAAACTTAAATCTGTCCTTTGCAAAAAGGACCTAGCTGTGACATTTATTACAGTTGCAACAAAAGACTACATAGGCTGGGATGCAGATTCGTCGTCGGAAATCGGCTCACGAAATCGACGATGAAGAGTTATCGGCTTCAAGCCAATACATGATCACCTGGCTGTCATCCGCATCAGAGCAACAACAATATCATTCTGATACGCCCCTATCGAAGACGCTAAAGAGCTTATCAAGGAGTAGTTCTATGACCTCCTGGATGGTGCCTACGAAGCCTGTCCGGAGTATGATGTAAAAATTATACTCGGGGACTTCAATGCGAAAATCGGTAAGGGAACCATTTTTGCAGACTAATCGGTAAACACAGGCCCCATGACACGAGAACAGATGACGGTTTCTGACTAATTGATTTTGCACCAGCTCATAGAAAGATTAAGAATCCGCACATCAACCTGGCTTTCCTTTGATCACAGAACACACAACGCGTCCATCATCTTGGGTGTGTGCACTTTCCGAGGGCGCAACGTCGACTCTTTCTTTCTCTCTTTTCGCGCATATCTATACAGGTTGTACTAAAAGAGTCCCCTCGAAGGGAGTAAAGAAGATGCGGAATATGTGTTGTTTTACCATCCGCACTTCGAAGGCCAAAGAAACACACTACAAAAGAGGCTGGAGGAGATAAAATGGCCGAGAATGTAGTAATACACATGATTCAATCGCATGAAAAATGTAACACAGTGAGCAAGTGTACCAAGGAGGTGTAGAAAAGCCTAAGCACCATTAGTTACTTAAATACTCGCAGGCACCTACAAGTGATCTCACAAAAGGCTGTCGAATCTACTGCCTAAATTCCCTTTCCAACTAAATAATTGCGACCGATTAGTAAGCGTAAATAAAGCTACAGCTACCTCAACCCCCATCAAAACTACTTATGCGACCACTCCCTTTCACCTAGATGATTACGTTGCTGTTCATGGCAATAAACAACAAACACCTCCCTTTAAGTACCTACCATTAACAACGCACGACATGAGCCTCCCCTATCACCCACTAGCACTTATCTCCTGCAATTACTTCATTTGAATTACATTTACGTGTCGTTTATGTAACAATTCATTCGCTGGTGCACAGCTATTGACCTCTTTTTGCTGTCAGCAACCCCTAAGTCCACGCCAAATTCGATAATTACAACCACACTCGTAAACTAACATTCCACAGTCCTCCAACCAAAAATGTGTTCACATTATCTCCCTTAAGCCTGATGGAGAATATCTGTTTGTCGAGGCTATCAACATTACCATCATCAACGGGAGCGCTATGATCCCCTCAAATAGAACCACATCCAGGTGGGTGATTTGGCGGATTGCCATAATGACAGAGATATTCCAAAAATAAAAAAAATAAAATCCATTTGCGGGCGTAAAAGATGCCATAAACTGCTGGAGCCACGGCATTAAATATCTCCAAACGAACGGTGCAAGGATTCTCGATGCACATCGGTAGAAGAAGCAGGGATTTTTTTTTTTTTCTTCAGACGATTCTTTGCACGTGCAATAAAAAGTCGGGCGAAGTTTCCTTTCCTGGGAAACTTTTTGCCTCGATGACAACTGCCAATGGAACGGAAGAGTTGCAGAAAAGTTTAAGTATAAGAACACCTGTATCTTGTCAGATACCTATCTGTGTAAGGAATCCTTCTTCTTCTTCTTCTTTTGCAACTGTTGCTGCTGCAGTTAGAGATTAGGTTTTCCCATGAAATTTAAGACTAAATTCAAATCTTTCTATGGGAAAAGTTTAAACGAGATCAGAGATGTATTTAACGTAATAAAAGATTGCAGATGAACTTCACGGATATAATAATAAAATAACTTTTAAAGCATATTACAAGTTTTTACTGAGAATCTTGTGATCTAATTCATCGTTATTCAAGCATAGAGCTATGTTCGATAGATGGTAGTTTGCAAAATGAAGAGAGAGCATCACTCCACACGAATGTCCTGTTGCTGCTCTAGGCATACCTTCATTGTACTCGTATAATGCGCAAAAATATTCGGAAATTGTGAACAGAAGAGGGCGAATGGCGAGCTTCCTGCGCCAAACAATAGCGTTTAGTTGTGCACCAGCAATGTACTTGCAGCGAAAAGAAAACTACAAAGATTCGAAACAAGCAACAGAGGGAACAGAAACCAACAACCAGCGAGACAAAAAGAGAAACGAATTTCATTAGATTCCCGAACTTCTCCACCAAACAAGAATTTCTGCCTAGAGTACTATACAATGGAGCATACACCGAGTCTGAGTGTCCCGGGGCTTCGGTTTCATATCCCATTAAGAAAAAAAGAAAAAAATCCTTTGAAAGAGGAAGGATACCTCGTCGACGATCACTAACCATCGAGTAAGGACTACATGCGGTTTGTGGAGCATTGGCAGATGTCATATTAATCCAATTATAATGCGAATATATGTATATGAGATCGATATCTTGGGGCACAGTGTTTTGCTTTCCTCTGGAAAGTCTGCTGTTAAATCGAACTGCCCACAGAAGCTTCTAATTGAAAGTATTTTTTTTTTTTTTTTTGTCGGGATAGGAAACACTCGACTGGAGCACTCAGATACAACTGGTCCATTGTACTGACAGAGAGTAAACCCTGATTTACCCATTTTATTGGAATTTCCTTGGCTTTCGAAGAAAGCCTAGCAAGCACTTTAGTGATGAGGAGCTTACAGTACCAGCACTCACCACATCCGCACCGAAGATCTGCCACCTGATACGAGCAAAGGCCGGACACTGACAGAGATAATGTTCCGCGGTGTCGTCGCTCTCTCCACAAGCGTCGCAGATTGTAGTGTCACTTAAGCCTAACACGTGAAGGTGCTTGGCAAAAGCGAAGTGGCCTGTCAAGACGCCGATAAGTTGTCTACAGTCTTTTCTGCTGAGAGACAGCAAGAATGCCGCTGATTTCTTACAGACGTCCGGGATCATGCGTTTAGTCAACCTGCATCCTGGAGTCATGCCATACACAATTGTGCTCGTGAGAGACCCAATCGTCAATGGAAGCCCTAACCGAGGACGCTGGAAGATCCAACGCGGGTTCGGGACCTGAGAAACCCTCCTCTGAGGCTTGTCTAGCAATCTCATCGGAAATCCCGTTCCCAAGATCCCAGTGTGACCTGGGACCCAGATAAGAGACAGAGAATTCAGCCTTGCGACCGAGTTCAAAGAGTTTTTGGTTTCACGAACTATTTTGGAAGTGGTTAAAGGGTTAAGCAAGGCCTTAAGCGCAGCCTGACTGTCACTACAGACACAAATGCTACGTCCCTTCCACCTGTTCTTCACAACATAGTTCATGGCCTTGCATAAATTTCCACTTGGAAAACAGACGCATATTTGCCTAACGAGAAGTGAAGTCTAATGTTGTCGACTTCCCCGAAAACCCCAGCGCCAGACCCTTGACTGATTTTGGAACCATCCGTGAAAATACGACTACATTCCATTCCCGGCTCAGACTCTGACCGAAGCCATCCTGGACACAAGGAAAGTCGACTCTGAATTTTCGCATCAGCTGGAGTTCTGGTGTCATTGCATCAGACGGCATATCCATAAGACAGGAGTCGTAAGATAAGTGTCGCGCAAGTTCATCAAAATTCCAGTCTGGAGTATACCAAAAACCGCCCCGCCTAAGACGATGGATGGCTTTGATAGTGCAACCCATGATATAAGTATCAAGGGGAGGTAAGTTCAGCAAAGCGTCTAGAGCGGAGCCAGGCGTACTCGGGAAAGCTCCCGAGCAGCCGAGAAAGGCCGTTCTTTGGAGTTTCGTGCAAAAAGCAACCACATATTTACGCGAGAGCCCCTTCCACCAAACAACCGACGCATATGCGAGGAATGGTCTTATCATAGCCGTGTAGATACAGAGAACCTTATTCGGTAATAAGCCCCAAGTCTTGCCAAAAGCACCCTTACACCGCCAGAAGACTGAGAGCGCCTTGGATGTTTTCTCGACGTGTTTAGACCAATGAAGTTTCTTATCCTAAGTCACTCCCAGATATTTGGCTTCATTGGAAATGCGAATGGTGACGCCTTTTAGTACTGGCTGAGTCAGACCGGTCAAAATCCTCCTTCTCGTAAAAAGAACAACCTCAGTTTTAAGAGGATTCACCGAAAGCCCACTCCTAGTACACCATTCATCGCGTTAGCACAGATCGTCGCCAGACATGGCCCGCCAGAAAGTACGGCGACATCATCCGCATATGCCTGAGCGTAGACGTTAGAACTATTTAGAGTGTTCAACAGAGAGTCGACCACCATGCACCATAACAATGGAGACAGAACGCCACCTTGCGGACAGCCCCTGTTTACCCCTGTCATAACATATTGGCCACAATCCGCATCCACTACCAAAGTTCTATTCATTAGCATTGCTTTAATCCACAACACTAATGTTTCATCTACCCCGTGTTGTCTGGCAGAGTCGCACATGCAGTCAAAAGTCGCATTGTCAAAAGCACCCTCAATGTCGATGAAGATACCCATCGCGTATTCTCTCCTATCAAGCGCGCATTCAATTCTGGCCACTAGATTTTGAAGTGCGGTCTCACAGGATTTCCCACGCTGGTAAGCATGCTGCATCTCCGATAGTGGATGCAGTTTCAAAGCAACTTTGCACACGTGAAATTCCACCAGTCTCTCCATACTTTTCAGTAAGAAGGATGTCAAACTTATAGGTCTGAAGCTCTTGGGGAGCGAATAGTCTTCCTTACCAATTTTCGGTATGAAAGCTACTCTGACTGTCCGCCAAGGTGTAGGAATATATGCCAGTGCCAGAACAGCGGTGAAAATTCTTTTCAGTGTTGGCAGCAACTGATCTATACCCTCTTGCAGCATAGCTGGATATATTCCATCAGTGCCAGGCGATTTGAAACCATCGAAGGATGCCACAGCAAATTTGATGGCCTCAACTGTTACCACGGCTGATGCAGTACACCAGCTGCGTCGAGTTTTCTGACTTAGATCAAGCTCAGCCTGGGTAAGCGGGCCAAGCTGTGACCTCGTGATTATCCGATTGCCAGGAAAGTGAGTCTCCAGCAGAAGACTAAAATTTTCTGCTTTCGTCTCAGTAAACTTGCCATCAGACCGTCTGAGTGCCTCCGGTTTGGTCGGCTTACCTCTTTTGAGGATTTTAACCAACCTACTGGTTTCACCAAGTGTCTCGATCTTTTCACAAAAATCTCTACAAGAAGCACTTTTCGACACCCGAATTAACTTCTTATAGTCTTTTTGCTTCGATCTAAAGAGATCCCAGCCAGCTTCTAAATTTGTCTTAAGAGACCTATTCAGAAGTTTTCTGGATTCTTTCCTAAGCCGCTGCAGTTCCGGGCTCCACCAGGGAACCGGTGTTCTGCAGGAGTTTTTTGTACACGCCAGTTCAAAACAGTTGGTAAGGACACTGGTCAGGTTTTGAACAGCATCCTCAACCTTTCGTTTCGTTCTGAGTTTAGTTGGAGTTTTGGCAGATCTGCCTAGCTCTTTCCTAAACCGCACCCAGTTGGTTTACCCCGGATTCCTCCTCTCCTGCAAAGTTAAAGCTTCGCATTCGATTTGGAAAACGATGTATCTATGATCTGATAAGGACACTTCCGGCAGTACCCTCCAGTTAGTAATCGACTTGAAGTACCTATTAGATAAAGTCAAGTCAATTACCTCCTGCCTCCTTGCCGTAACAAAAGTTGGCTGGGAGCCAACATTGTTTATTGTCATACCAGATGATAGTATAAAGTCTAGGAGATGGTTTCCTCGTATGTTGCATTTGCTGCTGCCCCAGACTGTATTCTGAGCATTAGCATCGCAGCATATGACTAGTCCCGTCTCCCGAGTGTCACAATACTTTATGAGTTCGGCAACCGCCTTCGGTGGTGGAGGCATTACCGAATCATAAGGGAAGTAAGCCGACGCAACGACAAAGGTTTTCCAACTTCCGTTTGTTTCGCAACTTACAACTGCAGCAACCAAGTCCTGACCACAAAATTGTCCAAGCTTGCTTACTGAGAGGAAATTCGGCGCAATTAGACAAGCTCTCGGTCTTTCAGATCGCTCGTCACATAGCACCGTTACTCCACGAACACCCCCAAATCCACATATGCGCTTGTTCCGCACATATGGTTCCTGGATAGAGAGGATAGATGCTGTGTTATTGAAAGTAAATAGCACTTCAAATGATGATGACAAAAGTTAGAAGAGTATTGCCCAGCGACGAACTAAAACCTAATTGCGGGGTAGATGGGGGTGTTTTCTCTAGAAAGCTTAATCGCAGTACATTCTTCCGCCTTCCAAGTCACTGTAGCATGTTCTAGGCGGAATCAATGGCGATTAAATCAGTCTTATCTTGGCTTAAGGAAAACGTGGTATCTGCTTAAGATATCCGCATCTTTCTTGTAATATTTTTCTCTTAATTCCAAAGTATCTCTAAATTGCTGATTGTCTCTCATATGGATGGTGAAGCAGTTAAATATTCACATTTGTTGAGTGCCGGTGTGTCATCTCCAAATTTACGAGAGGTGATCCAATGCCGAATCTATGGAGGGAAAGTTACCTCCTCCCTGTATACAAAGGGAAGGGTGATACGCGAAACTGTGATAACTACCGTTCGATCAAGCTGATGTCACACACCATGAAGATCGTTGAGCGGGTATTAGGTGGCCGACTGCGAAAAATAATACGGCTATCTGATGATCAGTGCGGGTTTGTCGCGGGTAAGTCAACCACAGATGCAATCCAAAGTATAAGGATCATAATGGAAAAACATCGTGATTCCTTAAAGGATTCGCATATTGTATTGGTTGACTTTTAAAAGGCATTCGACAGACAAACCACGAGATCTGATGTGGGTGGCGCTAAGACATCGAGAGGTTCCAAAAACCTATGTACAGATGATCATGGATATGTACGAAAGAGCAAATACAATATTAAGATGCCCCGCTGGAGTAACCGAAGAGTTTACAATCAAAGTCGGGGGGCACCAGGGAAGCGTATCAAGTCCGTTGCTCTTTATTACAGTCCTTGACTATGTGCTTGAACGTAAAGTGAGGGACCCCAAGGTACATCAATTATTCTTTGCTGATGATGGAGCCATCATAAGTGAGGATCCTACATCCCTGCAACGAGCACTAGATATGTGCGTGGACGTTTTGGAGGGAAATGGTGCTTCCCAAGTGCGAAAAGTTCAAATATTTGGGATCTATGATCTATAACAAAGCAACCTATGATGACGACATCAATCATCGCGTAAGCGTTGGGTGGATGAAGTGGCGAGAAAATTCCGCCATCTTCTGGGACCGACAAATGTCCCCTAAGTTGAAAGGAAGGCTCCGCAGTTGTGCATCCAGCGCTCACATACAGTTCACAATGTTGGACGATGTACAAAAAGTATGAGAGTAAATTAACGGCAGCTGAAATGAAGATGCTTCGCATGACAATAGGAGTGACAAAGCTTGATCGAATAAGAAGTTCGAAAATCCGTGGAAGCTTTCATGCCAAGGAAATCATCTTACGAAAGATAGAGCACTACCGGCTCAGCTGGTATTGCCACGTTCAAAGAAGGGATCATTTGAACCCGGTTAAAAAGGTAATATCAATGAACGTTCCAAAGACATCGCGAGGCAGGAGAGGCAGGCCTGTAAACGTCTGGATCACACACCTCAGTAACCGAGTGATCCAAAATCGGGGAATACTGGGGTGGTTTAGGACAAAAAAAAAATTCGGAAAAACCCAAATGAAAAGCCGGATAATCGAAAAAATCGCAATATGCGTTTTGTATGGGAATGCAAAAACAATGTGGTAAATTACGTGATTGATTGATTAGATCCTTTAACCCCTCGGGCGCCTAGGGCGCCCCGCTATTCTGCCTGCCTGGCTGAGTAGATTCCACTGCATGGCGTATTTCGCAATGGGTTGTCTTCGCGCCGTAGGGTGTGTCCAATCTATTGCCACTTTCTTCTACGTATAGTAATCCTTATAGGTTCTTGGCCCGTTCTCAGATAAAGTTGTTCGTTGGAGATGCGGTTCGGCCAAAAAATCCTCAAGATGATTCTTAAGCATTTGTTTACGAAGACTTGCAGCTTGCGTGTGTTAATGGTGTCCACCTTCCAAGTACTGCACCCATAAAGCAGCACTGATTCTACATTGGAGCGGAACAGTCGTAGCTTGTTTCTCCAGTTTTTGGATAGCATTCCGAACGCAGCTTTAGCCTTCCCGATTCTGCTGCACACATCAAGTTCGGTGCCACTGCGATTAGCCAAACGACACTTCCTAAATATAGAAAGTTATCAACTTTCTCGACTTCCTGTCCGGCAATGTTAAGTTGAGCGCGGATATTAGAAGTGCTCAGGGGTTTTGTTTTGGCTGTGTTTATTTTTAGCCCCACTTTGTTTGCCTCAGCTTCTAGATTTTGGGCCATCAAATGAAGATCCATTATCCGATGTGAAAGTAGACAAACATTGTCAGCGTAATCTAGGTGTTTAAGGTAAGATGTCATCGACCAACGAATTCCATAAATTGCTTCCGTCAATGCTGCACGTGATATACGATGATAGTCAAAATTTCCGTCCACCTGACCAAAACGAAGTGAGGATAGCAATATCCAAGCTAAAATCGAACAAGGCTGCTGGACCTGACGGCTTACCGGCCGAACTTTTCAAGGCAGCTGGGGATGAATTGGTAGAGTGCATACACCAACTCATTTCTAATAAATGGTCAGACGAGTGTATGCCTGATGAATGGAATCTCAGCATCGTTTGCCCGATCCACAAGAAAGGAGACCCCCTCAACTGCGCCAATTATAGAGGCATCAGTCTCCTCAACATCGCATATAAGATCTTTTCTGCGATATTGTGTGAACGCCTGAAACCTTTTATCAACAGCCTGATTGGACCCTATCAGTGCGGTTTCAGACCAGGAAAGTCCACCATCGATCAAATCTTCACACTTCGGCAGATCCTGGAGAAAACCCAAGAATTCCAAATCGATACTCACCACCTCTTTATCGATTTCAAGGCCACCTATGACAGCATCTATAGAGAAGAGCTTTATAGAGCCATGTCTAGTTTTGACATCCCTGCCAAACTTGTCCGTCTGTGCAGGCTGACGATGGATAACGCTCGCTGCTCCATCAAGGTCGGTAATGACCTCACCGAGACCTTTGATGTCAAAAAAGGCTTTAGACAAGGTGACGCGCTGTCATGTGACTTCTTCAATATTGTACTTGAACGGATTGTGCGGAACTCACAAGCCAACACCGGAGGCACAATCTATTACAAGTCTGTACAGCTGCTTGCATACGCCGACGATATAGACATTATCGGAAGATCTCAGCGGGCTGTCACCGGTGCTTTTGCAAGCATTGAGGCGGAAGCGGCCAAAATGGGTTTGGCGATAAACGAGGGCAAAACCAAGTATATGCTGTCAACTAGAAGGGAAAACCAACACCGACGGATTGGACAAAACGTCACCGTGGGCAGCTATAACTTCGAGGTAGTAAGGGACTTTGTCTACCTTGGCTCTGCTATAAATTCTTCGAACAAAATCAGCGTAGAAATCAATCGAAGAATAACTCTTGCCAATCGCTGTTTTTTTGGGCTTATAAGGCAATTCAACAGTAAAGCCCTATCTCGAACAACTAAGGAGACTCTATATAAGACCTTGATCATCCCAGTCCTGCTTTACGGCGCTGAAACATGGACTTTATTAAAAGAGGATGAAGATATCCTTGGTCGCTTCGAGAGAAAAATTCTTCGTAAGATTTTCGGTCCCGTTTGCGTTGACGGGTTTTGGAGGAGAAGATTCAATCACGAACTATACGAGCTGTACAGCGACATCAATCTAGTGAAAAAACTGCGTATTGGACGTCTGAGATGGCTAGGACTGTAGAGCGAATGGACACCAACGCTTAGGGGACCTGCATTGCGATTGATCGGGAAACTACTGACTGCCCAAAACTTGGCTTGGGCCAGTAGCGCAACAATCAAGTTCGTGATGAAGTGCTTACTTTACCTCCTAGTGGTGGTCCCCGGGCAACTATACGTATAAACCCTTATACGTATAGGCCAAAATTGTAAGTGCGGGTTGTCTAGGGCCTTGATTCTAGGCTAGGTAACGTGGGCCAGCAACCTGCGTTACCGAATATTGCCCGCTACGGAAACCGACACTATGCCTCGGATAAGGAATGATCACATGTTGACGACTTTTGGCTATTGTACCCGGACAAAGATAGGTTTCTGGAATGTAAAGACGCTCCTCGACTCGGGAAGAGAAGGTCCTTACAATGCCAGATTCCTCCAATTGGAAAACGAATTCATGCGATATAAACTGGACATTTTGGGGGTAAGTGAAGTAAGATGGTTAGAAGCGGGCGAGTACCAGTCTCCAACGCGTAACACTGTACTACTCTATTCTGGAAGACCATCCGGAGTCCGCGGGAATATGGAGTCGGACTACTGCTAACAACAACAGCACGCAAGGGCCTAATTCTATAGCAGCCTCATGGTGATAGGATTTTGACGGCCAGATTTCGGACTAGAGTACGACGCGTCACCATCATACAGTGTTACGCACCAACGAATAGTTCGTCTGAGGACGAAAAGGAGAGCTTCTACAATCTCTTAAGCGCCGTCTTCAACACAACACCAAACGGAGACATTGTCATAGTGATGGGGGATTTGAATGCCAAGGTAGGCAGCGACAACGAAGGGCTCAAACATGTAATCGGGAAGCATGGACTAGGCAACCGGAATGACAACGGCGAAAGGTTTGTGGATTTCTGCAATGCCAACCGCCTTGTGATAGGTGGCACCATGTTTGAGCACAAGACCTGCCACAAAGTCAGCTGGGTTTCCAACGATAGGCAAGCAACCTCCAACCAAATTGACCATTTTGCTATCAGCCGCCGCTTTAGAAGTAGTCTCCTGGACGTCCGAAACAGGCGAGGGGCAGATGTGGGGATAGTACGTGATTACCATCTTATGATAGCTACTCTCCAACTACGCACTGCTGCAGTTCGGAGATCCCACGACAACACAAGAATGCCCAGGTTCAACATCGATAGACTTAGTGATCCCTCAGTGCGCCAACAATTAAGGGAGCACTTGTCGCAAGGTGTGGAAGCAATCAGCAGCTCAATGCCCACAACCATCCAAGACCATTGGTGTGCTGTGAAAAATGTTTTTACATCTGGTGCTGAAAGAATTGTCGGTCGATCGCAGGGAAGACATAGGGCGTGGCTTTCCGAGGATACCTGGAGAAGGATTGACGAACGAAAACAGCTGAAAGCTCGCGTTGCAGCTACCCCAGCAGCAGGGAGAAGCGAGCTAGAGTCCCTATATCGCATGAAGATGAGAGAAGTTCAGCGTAGCGTACGACGTGACAAGCGCAACTACATCAACGCGCTGGCTACAGAAGCAGAAGAAGCTGCACGGAGGTGCGACAGCAGGACCGTCTACAGAATCACGAAAGAGCTGACAGGTGGTCGCAGCTCCAGCCAACACCCAGTGAAAAGCCTAGACGGCTCCCTGCTCATTTCGGATGAGGACCAGCTCAAGAGATGGAAAGAGCGTTTTGCTACGGTTTTAAACCGTGTATTCGCTAGCGATGTGCTCCCAAATCAGACTGAGATGCCCGAGGTGAGAAGTACCCGAATACGCACCACGACTCCCAGTAAAGATGAGATTATTACCGCGATCAAGGCACTCAAAACCAACAAGGCGGTAGGACTTGACGGTATTCCAGCAGAGCTCTTACGAGCAACGCCAACAACATCGGATGAGCTTCTGCTTCCACTTATAGATAGAGCTTGGGAAGCTGAGAGCTTTCCTAACGAGTGGAAAAAGGGAATGATCGTCAAGCTTCCTAAGAAAGGAAATTTAATGGAGTGCGGAAACTGGAGGGGTATCTGCGTGCTTCCTGCTGCAGCTAAGATAATAGCTAAAATCATCCTTGAGCGAATCAAACAACATCTCGAAGACACACTCGATGCCGAACAAGCAGGTTTCCGCTCTGGATCCTCCTGTGCCGACCACATCAACACCCTGCGGATTATCATCGAACAGTGTGTTGAATATCGATCGCCACTGCACCTGCTGTTCATCGATTTTGAGAAGGCGTTCGATAGTGTCAACAGGGAGTTTATTTGGCGTGCCTTACGCAGGAGAGGCATCCCCGATAAACTAATTGTTATTATCAAAGCTACATATGAAGGCTCCAAATGTCACGTTCTGCACAGGGGGAGGTTGTCTGAGGAATTTGAGATCCAAAGTGGGGTAAGACAAGGCTGTATCCTTTCACCAATATTATTCCTATTGGTGATTAGCGATGTGCTTCATGTAGCTTTGTCGACGGGAAACGGAGGAATTCGATGGACTCTTACATCTCAACTGAAACATCTTGACTACGCAGACAATGTATGCTTACTCTCCCACAGAATTATGGATCTCCACCAAATGTCAGCAGATGTGGAGAGGGAGGCAGGTGTCGTCGGGCTGAAAATTAATACGGCAAAAACTAAAATTATCAGCCTTGGAACAAACTCATCAGCTCAAATATGCATTGCTGGACAACCGGTAGAGAGAGTAGAGGATTTCCAGTATCTTGGTAGTATTGTCTCGACCGATGGTGGAACCGAACTGGATATAGCCAACAGGATCGCCAAAGCAAAGTCCGCGTTCGGGATGTTGTCCAAAATATGGCGAAGCAATGCAATCAGTTTGAGCACCAAAATAAGACTGTTCCGCTCCAACGTTGAATCCGTGCTGCTATATGGTTGCAGCACGTGGAGAGTGACCACTACTATCACCAGAAAGCTGCAAACGTTCGTTAATAGGTGTCTGCGCAATATCTTAAGGATTTTCTGGCCCAATCGTATCTCTAACGAACACCTTTACGAGAGAACGGGTCAGGAACCAATAGGCACAACTATCCAACGGCGGAAGTGGCAGTGGATTGGTCACACGTTCCGAAAGGGTGACAGCTCCATAGCGAACCATGCTATGCAATGGAACCCTCTAACTCAGGATGGCAGAAGACCTGGCGGTCCGAGAAGAACATGGCGCAGAACAGTCGAGAAGGAGGCACGGCAGTTAGGGAAAAGTTGGGGAGAACTCAGACACATTGCCAGAAACCGTACACGATGGCGCGTAGGCGTAGTAGAGGCCCTAGGACCCACAAGGGGATACAGGATATAAGTAAAAGTAAAGTAAGTAACGCTCCAGCCCGCATAGTCTTCGAATCTAATCCCGAGGGACGACGCAGTAGAGGGAATCATCGCCGTAGGTGGCGCGCACAAGTTCAAGGGGACCTCGACCAACTTGGAGTGCGCAACTGGAGGCAATTAGCTAAAGACCGAGCTAAATCGAGAGGCTTGTTGGTTGAGGCCCAGGTTCACCCCGAACTGTAGCGCCACCTAAGAAAGTAAGTAATGCTGCACGTGATTACGTGATATGCAAGTAATCTTAAACATTCCGCTGCCCATGCAGCATAGTTTCAGAACACGGGAGAATAGCCAGTTTGAGAATAGAGCGGACTAAGTTGCCGTTGACCGTTTTTAACGTGACGATTCGAACATGGCCACCTTTTCCGGCACAAAACTATTCTATAAAGTGAGAAATACACTATACAACTGTTTTACCAACGGTTTGACAGCTTTGGTGTTGTATACGTTAATAATATCGTATGTACGCACACAAACGACCGCTGTACCGATATCGTATGGTCGCATAGTCTTGACTGTACAACCGCTGTCACATGCACAGATTGTATACAAATTATATCGTGTATGTCAGAAATGACTGAATAAAGTGTCTGTTTGCAACTAAATCGTATAATGTGTCTGCTACATACAACAGTTGGGTCGATGTCGGTACAACACTAGTCGGTTCGACGCTTGTATCGTGTATTTCCCACTTAATAGACTTAGCACCAGGTGCCTGCCTGACAGTTGTTTTTTTTTTTTGTTAGGCGCAGCAACGCAGGCCGGGTACTCGCTTGTGCTCTAATAAATTGGTTTCTCTCAACAGATTGCATATAAGCATTACAATATGTGTCATCAATGGCCACTGTCTATTAGGCAAGCATGCAACAAGACTTGGTGTGAACTCAAAACAGTTTTGTAAGAGGAGTTTCTTAGTTAGTTTTCTTCACATCACATGTGTATGTAAATACAGCCTTGTACATCTCGACGACGACGATGGTAAGCGGCTTAAGGAAGTTTGCAATGCCATCTGGCTTCTCATTAGGGCAAATTTCTGAGCATAAGATTTGCCATACGATTAGTTGGCTGTCAACGGGTTCACAGGGAACATCCTTTTGGAGTTGCCTTTTGACGCCTGTGGAGAAAAACTACCGGGACCCATATCTACATCTATTCGGATAGTCAGTCAGCAGTAAGGGTCTTTAATTCCTAAACGGTAAATGGGAATTGGAGTCTGACCAATGGTGCAAATTATGATGGTTTGTTGCCCCATCTCTTGTGAATTGCACTTCGTCAGTCCACAGAATGTTATTGAGGAAATGCCCGTTTTGTGCTTGTTTGCCCAGTAGCCATTCGCCAAATTCCACTCTTCTTTGTGCATCTCCTGGTAGTATAACCTGTACCGGTGTTAAATGGAAAGGGTGTAATCTATTACTCTGTAGAGTTCTGTAAATCCTGGTTCTGGGAAGTTCCAACTGCATAGCTAGTCTGCGGACGCTGACTGAAGGCTGAACTTCCACAGCACGCAAAATCCCACTCTCAACTTCTGCCGCCGCTGCGCCTGACCTGTTTGGTGTAGCTTTCCCAGTATCAACAAGGCGCTGATACGCATCAGCGAACATCCGACTACATGCTGTTCTACGACTTGGGTATCGTCGCTGGTACTCCAATCTTGCCAATGAAGCGTTTCCATTGCAGAACCACTATACAAACACTATTTCCGCGTATTCATGTTCTGAATACATTTTGTGGGGATCGGCTGTTACCTTACAGAGCAAAATGTCGATTGTAAATCAATTGAAACAAAATTACGGTACAATTGCAAATCTGTGATAATTCTTTATTACGCTTTTTTTTCCTATTCGACAATTAACTGTTAACTGCATTGCTCATAGGTGCGTTAGTTTATTCTTCTTCTTCTTCCTTTTATCAGCGAGGCTATGATCCGAAAACAAGGGATCACAGCCCTCCCACTTCACTGCATTTCTACTGATCCGCCTGTGGGGTTCGCCTATTTGACCTCAGAAAATATCGGCAGGCCTGCCGATTTTGGATCACTCGGTTACTGAGGCCAATGAAATGCCGATGTCGTCGCATTTGTCTGATCCAGGCGTTTATAGGCCTGCCTTTCCTACATCGCGATGTCTTTGGAACGTGCATAGATATTGCCTTTTTAACAGCGTTCAAATGATCTCTTCTTTGAACGTGGCAATACCAGCTGAGCCGGTCGCGCTCTAATTTGTGCACGATGGTTTCCTTGATGTGAAAGCTTCCACGGATCTTCGAACTTCTTATTCGATCAAGCTTGATCACTCCTGCTGTCATGCGAAGCATCTTCATCTCAGCTGCCGTTAATTTACTCTCATACTTTTTGTACATCGTCCAACATTGTGAACAGTATGTGAGCGCTGGACGTACAACTGCGGTGTAGAGCCTTCCTTTTAACTTAGGGGGCATTTTTCTGTCACAGAAGATAGCGGAATTCTCTCGCCACTTCATCCACCCTACGCTTACACGATGATTGATGTCGTCATCACAAGTTGCTTTGCTATTGATCATAGATCCCAGATATTTGAACTTTTCGCACTTGGGAAGCACTGTTCCATTCAAATAAATGTCTGGAATAGGCCTGAGTGGATCAGAGAACGGGCAGCACAAGTACTCTGTCTTTTTTGAACTAATGCGATACCCATTTCCCTCCAAAACGTCCACCCACACATCAAGTGCTCGTTGCAGGGATGTAGGATCCTCACTTATGATGGCTCCATCGTCAGCAAAGAATAACTGATGTACCTTGGGGTCCATCACTTTACCTTCAAGCAGATAATCAAGGACTATAATAAAGAGCAAAGGACTTAAAACGCTTCCCTGGTGCACCCCGACTTTGATTGGGAACTCTTCGGTTACTCCAGCGGGACATCTTACTCTTGTCTTTGCTCTTTCGTACATGTCCATGATCATCTGTACATAGGTTTCTGGAACCCCTCGATGTCTTAGCGCCACCCATATCAGATCTCGTGGTTGTCTGTCGAATGCCTTTTCAAAGTCAACCAATACAATATGCAAATCCCTTAAGGAATCACGATGTTTTTCCATTATGATCCTTATACTTTGGATTGCATCTGTGGTTGATTTACCCGAGACAAACCCGCACTGATCATCAGATAGCCGTATTATTTTTCGCAGTCGGCCACCTAATACCCGCTCAACGATTTTCATGGTGTGTGACATCAGCTTGATCGAACGGTAGTTATCACAGTTTCGCGTATCACCCTTCCCTTTGTATACAGGGAGGAGGTAACTTTCCCTCCATTGATTCGGCATTGGATCACCTCTCGTAAATTTGGAGATGAGAATTCTGAGCCATCTGAACCCGATGTCTCCCATCTTTTTCCAGAACTCAGAGGGTATTTCGTCTGGCCCAACCGCTTTTCGTTTTTTGGAGTATTTGACCGCCTCACTAACTTCTTCGACTGTAATGTCGGCTATTTCTTCACAGTTAGGGGTGGCTCTTGGAAAGTATAGCCGGGGAAACTGTTCATTTAAAAGCTCTTCACAATACTGTCGCCACCTCTGCAGAATTTTGTCGTCATCCACAAGAAGCTGGCCATGAGCATTGCTAATGAACTTTGGCGAACGAATCTCCTGAGCATTGTTCCTTCTTTGGGCGGCTATTTTGAAGATAGTGGCGCTCTTGTTCATATTGTGTCTTCGCAGCTCCTGGATAGCCTGGTTTGCATCAGCAACCGGGGAAAATATTTTCTCCAGCTCCCGATACAGGCCCTCCGTACTCTCTGCTTGAAGCTGGGCGCACTTCTTCTTCGCTTTTTTCTTGCAGCATCTGTATTCCATTTCGAGGCGAGCTTTTTCGTCATTATTATTAGAGGGGCACTTTGACCAAGCTTTGAAAGCCGCTTTCTTCTCATTTATCACTTTCTTAGCTTCATCACTCCACCACCATGTTTCTTTGGCGTGTTGATGGTGGCCTTTTGAAGCTTCTAGCAGTGATTTGGCCTTCTTTAAGCAAGTTCGCTGTAGGGAATCCCACATATTTTGTGCTCTGCACTCTTCATCCTCAGCTCCGTTGATGGTGTGAGAGATGTAATTTTTCATTACGAAAACAAAAGCATCGCCTTTTTCTTTGTCCAGATTGTACCACTTGATTTTCTCAGAGACCCCTGTTTGTTTGCTTTTCTTTGGTGTTTTCATAAATATTTCTGTTAGCAGGAGACGGTGTTGACGAGCGATTGCCTCTCCCAGGATCACTTTGCAATCTTTTACCCGAGGCTTCATGAAACTGGCTACCAAATGGTAGTCAATCTGAGTTTCATCTCCACCACTGCTGTAAGTGATCAGGTGTCGGCTTTGTTTGATGAGCATGGTATTTAACACGATAAGACCGTGTGATTTGCACATGCTTAGGATGTCTTCACCAGGAAGGTTCCTGGTGCCATATCCTAGTCCTCCATGGCAGTCTTCATAGTCTTCGTTTGATTTCCCGACATGTCCATTCAAATCTCCTCCCACAAACAGAAATTCTTCCTTTGGGATGTTCTTAAGGAGATTGTGGAAATCTAGCCAAAATGCATCCTTATCTATCTGATTGCACCCATTGTGGGGAGCATAGGCACTGACAATATTCCACACCTCTCCTTGTATTACTAGTTTGAGAGACATCAAACGGTCGCTGGACTTCGAAATGCTCAAGACGTTTCCAAGTAGCTCTGCCGCAAGGATGATACCGATTCCGTTCCTAGCCTTTTCCGTTCCGTAGTAGAACATCTTGTAATCTTTTGTCCTAACGTCCAAGAAACGCGCCCGATTCCCGGTGTTTTTCCATTTCGTCTCTTGGACACACAAGATGTCCACCCGCCTTCTATTCATCATCTCTTCCAGCTCGTAACTTCGACCGGTCATGCTTCCAACGTTCCAACTCGCGACCCTCAAATTGCGTCCAAACTGTTTCATTATTTTGCTAGCCCCCGGAATCCGTATAGCTCTGACCCGAACATTTCTGCTCGGTCCAGGATCAGTACCATGCACAGTAGTGGTTGTGCCTGGCGGGGTAGTGCCTTTCCTTTTTGCAAGTATTACCATAATGATACAGTTTTGCAATACAATTTTTTGCACCATATTGCGATGGTGTTTGTTGTTTGACACGTGCATGCTCCTGTTTTAGTATTGTTTGATCTTTCTTTTATGACACCGGTGATCTCCAGTCGTGTCAACCCACGGATTTGCATGCACACTTGTGGGAGGGTTTTTAAGGTAGTATATGTGTCGCTAGGCTCACTTGGGTGTTATATTGCCTAGATCTGATTTGTCCCCTTAGTCGCCTTTTACGACAAGCGCTGGTTGTTGGGGGGGGCGCTGCAGTGATATTCTTAACCCGTCCCTGCACGGGGAGGGTGCGTTAGTTTATTATTCTCACTTAATTTTGTTTGACCATTTTAGTCTGACAAAATATGGCTTTTACTACAACTTCTGTTGATCGTACGTAAAAAAGTTGCTTAACATAATTTTAAGAAAATTTCTTAGGGATAAAAATCTCATAAAAAAAAAAAAAAATTAAGTAAAAATTTGGAGAAAAATACATTTCAAGTGGAAAAATGGAAGAATAAATTTTCATTATTTTGAGTTTAAGGAGCCATAACTTTTTGTAGCTGCACAGCTGTACCCAATGTGTTTGAAACTAGTATGCGCTACTAAATTGTCTTTCCAAAATGTATAAAACTATTTTTGTATCTATAATAGTTTGGAAGTAATAGCGTTTAAAGTGGTTACACCTCCAAATAAGAGGTCACCCACTTTGATGGGCCCCCCCCTGTTATACAATTTTTTGTTCGGCGGAGCTTCTCCTCTTAAAGGATTATACTGCTTAACTGGGACACCCTGTATAGGTAGATCTTATAGGTCGCAGCGCACTTGGGCTCCAGACATCGTATCGTATCGTAAGGAAGGCAAGGAAGGCGGGCGCCGTGACGTAAGTGGTTAGTGTGTCGGATCACTACGCATGAGGTTCCAAGTTCGAATCCCAGAAAACATCAAAAAGTTTTTCACGGTCCTACCTTTCGCGAGCGTCTGACAAACATCCGAGAGTATTGTTGTAACGAAAATGCTTTTCAAATCGCCGTTTGGATACGGCAATAAACTGTAGTTCCCTTCCATTCGTGTGAAAAATATAACGCACACAACATGAGTGGTTGCGAGAAGCTAGGCCCTGGCACTTAAAGAGCTGTTGCGCCAACTATTTTTAAGGATAGGTTAGGTAAGGTTAGGTTGGCTTAGACTTAGACCAGTAAAGGTCCATTGTGATGCCATGGATCTACCATTAGACCACTCAGGCACTAATTAAAACCAACTGAAGCTTTTGATAAACCGATGGATGCTCAAAACGACTAAGGATGCCAAATCGCCGAGGTCATGAAAGAAGGGAGCCCCTAGATGGAACATTCTTTTACGCGATAGGGCTGGACATGTGCATAGGACGTGAAGCATGGTTTCTCCTCCTCTTCGTCCCTACAGCTCCTAAAGAAGTCGTTAGAGAAAACGCCACGTCTTTTGGCATGTAGGCCTATAAGACAGTGTCGAATGAGGACACTGATAACGCAGCTGATCTGTGATCGCTTTAGCTTAACCAACTTGGCGCTACGTTTTTGGTCCAGCAAAGGCCAGATCTGTCTCAAAATGTAACAAGTTGAGCTGTTTTCTCATTTTCTGTTGGTCTTGCTAATAGCGTTCAGCTTTAGCAGATGCTTTCATGTAGCGAGGGGCATACACAGCGCTTGCCTATCAAGCAGAATCCTTAGAGTTGTACCCTGTCTGGCGAGCTCATCCGCCCTGCAGTTTCCCGGAATATCTCTGTGGCCTGGCACCCAGCATACGTGAATGTTGAACTGCTTTGTTATCTCCGAAAGAAACAATCGCAATTTAAGGTGGCCCTTGAAGTAAAAGGTACGATCCCAGGGACTTGATTGCCGCTCGACTGTCAATGAAAATGCTAATATCTCTACCAGATAGTACATTCAATTTTGGCTAGGACAGAGTTTGTTTAATCGCCATGATTTCCGCCTGAAAAGCGCTACAGTTATCTGGTAGGCGGAAGGAAGGCAAACATGATGCCAATAAATATGACAGCAAAGTAAGCTGAGTAAAACGGGATCGGCCCAGAGCAACCAAGAGTTCCAATAAATTACAGCAAAGATGGGATCTATCTACTCGTAAAGGACCAAACGGGGAGTTGGAGCACGACAGCAGTCCCCATTTCTCAAGCTGCATACACACAACTGAAGGTAGAATATAGAGGCGTCTAACAATCGAGTGTAACAATCTCACATAAGTGATTATAAATAGATTACCTACTGCTGTACAACAAGGGTAACTTTTTGAATGAAAATCTATTCCCTTCGAATCAATCGTCTAACCTCCCGAAAGGGCAACCATAAGTGTCTTGTTTAATATTCCAATCACAGCCAACATCTCCCCCAAAAAAAAACTCTTCCACTCTAGGAAAAGAAATCCCATATCTGACATTTTGACACGATGCGTGACTTCATTTTTATTTACAAACACATGTTTTCCTTTACCAAAAAGGACCCTTAAAACCATCGTTATGTACTAAGACTTGGAAAAATATATGATTAATTGCTTTTTGCTACAGCTTAATCCAGGTATTTGAATGATGAGGAAATCCCCCATCGAAAGACCCGCATTTGCACACTTTGAACGTTTTAATTTCGCACCCTCTACAACACACATCCGATGAGGTTGTCTGCAGTTTCCTTAATGAGAACTAAATATTTACATCACGTACACAACTACGTACGGGGGTGGAAACCACCACCAAAATGACGAGAGCTCATTAAAATAAACGATCAGAGACGAGAGCCGGTATTTAGCTAGTCAAACGGAACGAATTCCCGAATGCAATTCGGCTTTGTTTGCTTTAATTAGAAAATCTGTTTTCGAACGAAGCGAAAATCACCACCAGCTTAGGGGTGGGAAGTGGTTACCCCAATCAAATGATAAAAATCAATTTGTTAAATGAACTGCAATGGCATTTAAGAAAGGTATGTATTTGTATCTCAACAAGGACGACGTAGAAAACTGCACAAAGAAAAGGGGTGGGGAAGAAAAAATATTATCCTGAGAACAAAAGCAGACAATAAATATAATTTTCCAAAACATGAACAAACAATAATCGAATTATTGTTGCCTCTAGCCTTCCTTTTGGTCTTTTTCCCGCTCTGCTGCTTCTCGGCAACTGTTTGACTGTGCTTTATACGAAAGGCAAAAAGATACATTTTGCTAGATACCTACTGAGCGAGTGGATGGATGAAAAGCAGACCTGGGAGCACTGTTTGTGTTGGCCTTTCTTCTTCTTCGACTTTTGTGCGCCTCTGTGCTAGTGTATCTGTGTGTTGGATGTTTGTTTATTTTCATTTAGAACTGTTTATTGGCAGCCGATGGAGGAAAAAACCTGCAGACTTTCTGGCTATGAACCTGCCTCAACTGAAAGTGTGTATGGAGTGCCGAAATAGAGAATAGTGGCAGGTGTGGAGACTGGTGTCTGCCAGAGTAGCACGTGTAAGAGCCCTTGGGAGACAATCGAACTAATCTCCATCGGATGGACGAGGTGTAATCAAATAACCATTTGCCAATGCGAAAGGTAGATGGCATTCCAAATGAGGCACCCGTGTCAATGGTGGGCTTTTTTTTTTTTTTCGTCCGTGACGCAGCAGGAAATTAATGGCAACATGGAGAGGAGTTGAAACTTAATCGGACCACGAGCTACTCTATTGAGTTATTTGAGTGTTAACGTTAAGAGTTAACGAAGCTCAAATCGGATTGATGTAACTAATGGTGAACCTAGAACTTGATTTATTTGGTAAAAAAAAAGATTTCTCAGAACAGCTTGTGGTCTATTTGAACTGCTGTATATCGTAGGGTTTTAGACTGAAAAACACCTATAAACCCCAACCACTTTAACCACAGCCCTTTAGGTTTACCTCTGGAAATTTGGACAGCTTGTGCTGGTAATGGAAAACCACTGAATTGATATCAAAGCTGTCTAAGTTGAGTTGGAGCCCTACCGAGATTCGGTGTAGTTATTGGATTGGAGGCTGCCGAACATAATCTTCGATACATGCTGGGTTTAATGAGCTCAAGCTGAGGATTACTAAAGCCCCCAAAAAAGGCGCTCCAAACCATGCTCCACCTACTTCCGATTGACACCAGTAAACAATTGGCTATTAGCTCGGCAATAAGACTGAAGCTCCAAGCAATAGAGAGAGCAACACATGGGGCACGCCAAAATACTTTCGATGCACTGTTATCTCCCCAATTTTAGTGACCACCTGCCCACTAAGTATGACTTCAACAGGGGCTATATGCACTCAATACCGGACAAAACTGAGTGGACGCAACGTGATGTCCTATACAACGAATCGCTGTCAATTTTCAATGACGGGTCCAAAACCAAGGACGGAGTCAGTGCCGGAATTTTCTCGGAAGACTTGGACATACACCTCTCTTTTAGCCTTTCAAGCCGAAATTATCGTGGGTCGCCAAGCTCCTGACTGGCCAGCGGCTAACACACAATCAACATCGGATATTGTTATTTAACATATGTCGACATTGAGGCAGCCATCAAATCCCTCGCATCCAGCTCTATGAGATCTAAGGCACTGAAAAACTGCCGCGTATCTCTTAACGAAATAATTGGACAGTACATCCTCACCCTTTACAACCTCGTCCCACTGTGACATACCGGGGAATTGTGCAGCTAAAGAGCTAGCTGGACAATACTCCTCTGGTACAATTAGCATACGCATTACCGACATCGAAGCGCCAATGTCTTATGCTAAGTATCTTATCCAGACCGACGCAGAAAAAACGGCCAACCACTGATGGCAAGATTTAGATCAATGCAATACCGCCAGACAACTTTAGGTAAGACCTTACAAATCTAGGTGCATCGGACTCCTGAAACACAAGGAAGGAACTCTCTCCAAAATAAAAAAAACGTTCTCAACAGACACCTCGCAATAGAAAGACGTGCTCAAGGACTAGGCATCGCCTACAATGACTATGCGCTTGTCCTGCGCTCGCCAGGGAAGGCCACTCTGGTGAATACTTATGCAACGATCTAAATAATCTCAGCAACGCCTGCATGGCTTAAAGCAACTCCTGCATACAATGAAGCAAATATAATAGTTTCTAGAGTAAGAGGGTGATCCACACAGCTTACACATCGGAAGTACAATTGACCTATTTCTGTTCGTCCAACCAACCAACCAAGGCTGTCTTTCGGAGAGTCCACTGCATGCATACACAGTATGCAAAGTTAGTTAGGCGAGACCAGATTCGAGTACACATGTATCGAATATGAATTCCAAAGCAGACGCTAAAGACATTGTTCACTAGAACGGATATCTTACGCTCAAAGAGATTGTACAAAGATGTAGAGTAATGTATTCCACAGGCAAGGTGGATGCCTCAAAATCTGAGCAAACACATTTTTCTAGACTGAAATCCCATCGAGTTTTCTCTGCGCGTCCGCAATGAATTCAAACCACTTTTGCATCAATTGCTTGTAGTCAAAGGTGTATAACAAAGTCACCTGAAAACGGGCCAAACTGGGATATAGTTTGACGATATCTAGTCTTTCAAAGCCTAAAGCACACCAGAGTAAGTTAATGTCATGGATTTGATGAGATAAGGATGGTTGCATCCATTGGGAGCTCTTGGAACACGGCGATGTTTGATCAAGTAGGGTTATGAAGGCCCATCGCGATTCCTGAAGAGCCTTTGTAAACCTATTCCCTTCAAACATTTAATTCGAGTACTTTGGTGTGATTAATAGAACCGACTTCCTCCAAATCATTGAAAGCGTAATATTCCCTTAGGGTACGGGCAATCTAAGACACTCCCGCAGTATACGGTATGTCTAACATTCTCTACGACGTATAACTCATTGCAATATCTGTATACACCCGTGCTGATCAGTGACCAGAGAGAATTATTATCGCTGGTCTTAATTGTGACCTTCCTATCTTAAGAATTTCCGAAGCTTCCGACGATATGGTATCGGCCAAAAGGTTTAAGATACTCTATGTACTTCTATGGCTGGCTATTTTGCTACACACGAACGGGGTTTTATGATTCCTACTATGCCACACGGCGGCAGTTCTCTCCCTATTATAGCCAATTTGTCGACCATCTCACTTCTCTCTATACCGCAGTGTCCAGGTACCCAACATAATCTGACAAGATTCTGCGTACAGAATGCCTCGAGCATTGTGTGACCGTTTCTGATTACTTCAATCTTGAGCGCAGCCTAACTGTTAACGTAGATTGCGATATCCTTATATTAATAACATTTAAAGTAATTCCAAAGCTTTAAGTACCGCTGGAACCTCTCCGAGCACACATGCAAGTGTCCGGAAGAAGTAGGAAAATTTGCAGGTTTCACTACTGAGAGTGAATATCTGACTGCGTTCCTGGTTTTATGTCCATCCATATGAATTGCAATATCATTCTGTTGTGGTGGTGGTAAAGGCTGCACCTTAGCCTCTCTCTCGGAGTATACTGTTTGGATGGCATCTGATTTATCTGGGTGACCAGCAATTTCCTTAGAATAGAGCAGTGCCCAACATACGTATTCTTGAATAACCTTAAATTAGGGAGCCGTAGCGTACTGCTTCCAGCTTGAAATTTTGTCTGTTGATCAAATGACAGTAGATGCAAGAACGTGTCTAGTACTGCGGTGGGAGTTGTGCATAGAGCACCTGTAATGGCAATGCCAGTCGTCCTTTGCACCGCCGTTAATGTTTCTAGTGTGGTTTTGTTACTCGTTGCTTTTCACCACATAAGTGTCCCATATGTGAGTTGAATGATTCCTAGAAACAGGACATTCGAAGGTCCTACAAGGCAGACCACTAGGGAATACAACTTTCATGTGCGAGAACATATCTTCACCAAAACTCCAAGATTCCTGCACCGCACTTTAAGGAGACGTATTTTCGGAAGTATACAATCTCCAGCTGTCTAAGAGCAGACCCAATAAATATCTGCAGGCATTTCTGGATACTGTCTCAGGTTTACTTTTACTGAGAGAAGGTTACAAGAGTTGCCCTAAGGGAACGTCGTCAGTTGAAGATAGCGTCATATCATTGGAGCATGTTCTTGAAGAGATAGGCGTCCCACTCAAATTGAGACCGTATCCTCGCTTCCGATATGCAATTGAATCTAGGATTTTCCTTGTTGGTTCTATGGAAAGACATTTGCAGAGAAGTCTGAAATAAATTCAGATTTCGGAGTATCGGAATCTAACATCAGTCGGAGAACAAGCTAAATATTTCGACATGATAGTAGATCATAAAGGTGTACCAAACTTCAACCTGGGATACATTCCATTAACTTGGTGGAAGGTATATATAGTCTTTATTCCTAAGCTAAGTAACAACCTCAATGAGGTACCCAAATCCTACCGTCCAATCGTTCGTTTTTCTTGAAAACCACACAGAGACTGCTAGACATTCATATTACATGCATTATTGAAGAGAATAGACTTCTTGTGGTCTCTACACTCTAGTCAATATGCATACAGAAAAGGTCAATCCACGGAAATGGCCTTTCAATACCTCGTCACAGAGGGTTCTAAATAAAATTCCTGTTGTGCATTTCTTGCCATAGAAGGTACTTTTGATAACACCAGTTAAGCCTCCATCACTAGTGCCATAAGACGCAGGGGAATCGGTCAACCTGCAACCAGATGGGTTAGGCCTATGCTCGATAGCCGCATAATAACATCTACATTATGACTGGTCTCTGTGGTGGTCTCTGCAGCAAAAGGCTGCCGCAAAGCGGCGTTATTTCGCCGCTCTTATGGTCTCACGTGGTGCATGATTTACTGAGTAGACTTAACAGATTAGGCTTCAGAGTTATAGCCTATGTATATAATCTAGTGAAGACAATGTGTGCCAAATCATGCAAGATACTCTTCCTGTAGTCTCAGACTGGTATGCTGGCGATGGTCTATCGATCAACCCCAGCAGGGCAGTTGTTGCGCCATTTATAAGAAAAAGTACACTCAAGCTTGGTTCACAGTAGCCTTAAATGGTACAACCATTCGATTTTCTGACGAAGACAAAATACCTTGGGATTATCCTAGATAAAAAACTAAAATTCTCATATTAATCACAAAGTTGCCAACAAGTACACCTTCAACAATGGCAGATGTGGCTCCATAGTTGACTGGACATTCGTCAGCAGATCATTAGCAAGAAGAATAAAATGGCATGTCTTAGATCTGTACATGAATAGCGATTGACACAGCAGGAGAGCAAGCAAAGGGAGTGACATCATCTCTGACCAGCGGGTGTGATGCAGCCGTGCCGCACTGGGGAAAAGTAAACGGAAGAACGCCGTAGTCGTCAAACTCCGAGCCGGCTGTCATAGAACGCGGAGGCGCCAGCAAAGAACAAGAGGCAAAGGAAGCGAATGCAAAAGTGAAGCATTCTGAACTCGATTGTCAGCAACATATTCCCGAAGAAAGATGGATTCACACTGCCACGACACACAGTAGATGAAACGGAGACGATGTTATTAAGAAATCGTAGAAGCCGTACCGGATTTCAAAAGCAACAAGACGCCAAGGATGGACGGGATTCCAAATTTAGTTCTGAATGAGGCGATCAAAACGAGACTAAATATCTTCACACACCTCCACACAGCATGCCGAACAGAAGGAAATGTACGGAAACGGCAACGACTAGTCCTCATACCAAAGGGCGACAGGCCACCTCAGCAATCATCGTCGTTCAGCCCGTTGTGCATGCAAGATACACTGGGGAAAGTGCTCGAGAAAACCATCAGTTTGGATTTAGAAAGAAACGAAGCAGCAACCATGCGATACAAGCTGTGTGCGATAAGGCACGCGAAGCAATTGCGGGAGAAAGATGGCTCGGAGGGACGAAATAGTACTATACTGTCGTGACACTTGACGTCAAGAACGCGTTCAATTCAGCCGACTGGACATGTATACTAAAAACACTGAGTGACTTTCAGGTATCAAACTACCTACCGCGGATAATTGTGAACTACTTTGAAGACAGAGCCCTCTACTATGACACGGAAGGGGGACCAACGAGGTGCCAGGTCACGGAGGAAGTTCCAAAAGGGCCTGTCCTGTTACCAATTCTATGGAACATAATGTACGATGGCATTCTAAGAATACAAAGGCTGAATGGAGTAGACATCATCGGTTATGCCGACGATATTGCAATTATAGTAGTGGCTAAAACATTAGAGGAAGTTATGTTATTAGTGAAGCTATGGCTTCAGACATTAGGTTTAGAACTAGCGGACTACAAAACATAAGCAGCCGTAAAAATAACCACTTTACCATACAAGTCGGTGAGCAAAGCATCGATTCGAAGCCGTACATCAACTGATTGGGAGTGTTGCTGGATCACAGACTCAGCTTCAGGGATCACCTAGCGTACGCAGGCGAGAGGGCATCTCGGCGCTATGCAGAATAATGGTAAATATTGGGGGAACAAGGCAGCCAATAAGAAATATTCTATCGACCTTGAGAACGTCAATACTCCTGTATGCGGCTCCAATATGGGCGTCAGCGACGTGCCGTAAGTCGTACATTAGAGGATGAACCTCGGCGCGTAGATTCCCATCTTTAAAGGTATGCTACGCCTTTAGAACTGTGTTAGCGGATGTGATAAGTGTAAAATCAGGCCCAATGTCTATTGATCTAGACACAGAGAAGACCGCGGCACTGCGTGAAAATGACCAGGATGAGAGAATAACAACTGCAGAAGCTATAAAAGTAGAATGGCAACATATGTAAGTGCAACATGACAACCATAGGGCGATGGACATACAAATTGATCCTCGAAGTTGATTTCTATCGGGACATAGGTGCTTCCGGGAGTATTTCTACAACTACATGCACGCGGATAATCTATTCTGCCAGCACTGTGAAGAAAAAGTGCATAAAGCAGAGTATGTACCGATGGAAAGCTAGGAGCATTCTTGAAAGAGGAAGTGGCACGCTAGTGACCCCACGAAGCATGATATTATTTATGCTGGTGAGAAGCGAAGGCTGGAAGACTGCAAACGAAGTAATCACGAGTACGATGCATCAACTGCGTATAGAAGAACGAGCAAGGAAAAACGAAAGGAACGAAGATCCTGCCAACTCTAGAATCTAAAAAGGAAGCGACGAAATATCAAACGGAGAACAACAGGAAAGAGAAATAGGTGGGGTATGTAACCATGCAGAAGCAAAGCATGGAGTCGGGCATAACTCGAAGCATGGGCTACAAGTATCCATAACTTATTTTTACCCCTTCCTGAAGAAGATGCATGCAATTGGATTTATTGTAGAATGTTCACCACCAGTCACTGGATGCAAGCAGCAATGCCTAACGTACACAGGCTTTCAGCTGATGACCAAGTACAGACTCAAAGTCTCACGATTGGCGTAAATCGACACAGCCAGCGCTTTGATAAAAAGACCACACTAAGCATCCCTAAAAGGCGTCTTAGCAAATGCTTTTTCTTTTAAGTGCATATCGATCTAGTAATTAAAACGACACCCTTCAGATCAGTTGCTATCCAAACCACTTAGAAGCAAACCGTTGTATATTCACGGGGAGGTACATCCACCCTACAAAATGTATCTACACTACGGGATAGGGGATGAAAGACAAGACTCTTCTCTAAATAAAAGTGAACAGCACTTCACAGCTTGTATTGTCTTTTCCACGAACCGTATTAGGGGCATACTACCTAAAACGGACATTCATTCATCCCACACACTAACTTATACACTCACACTGGGGGAATCCCTTCACGGAGGTGCAAAATTTCACCACTACTCCCTAGCACACGTATGCCGTTTTTCCAAGAAACTATCCAAATCACCATCAATCACGATGAATCTAAATATACACAATGGAAGAGTCAGACGAGACATTGAAGCAAGTAACTTAAAGATACTTTTTGTTCTGCACAGTGGGGGCTTAAGCATGTGTGTATCGATGAGTTTTAGTTAATCGATTCGATTTATTTTTTTCATTCCATAAAAGAAAATACATCTCTTTGAACTCAGAAAATAAATGTAGATGCCTCCAAAGAAAATGGGGGGCGTGCAAGTGCCTCATTGTGCCAGAGAGAGGGACCTTTCTATTTACGCGAATCACGTACTTGAGCACGTACGCACGTTTATCACCACCACAACTCACACCAATAGAACACATAATTTGCGTACGAACGCAGGAGGCAGTCTCCGGGAAGTCATTCCTTTGCTTTACTGTGTATGGATTTTGGGAAACCTAAAATGACGAAGGCCGTGCTAAAACAACCAAAAACACTTTGAATGACGCAAATTGATTTGTTTAAGTTCGGGAACTGAAACTTAATTTACTTAGTGGGCAGGCCTGTGGACCGACGACTGTGCGATGGTAATGAGTCAGATTATTTGGAGAACAATCCAGTGGATGATGATGCTACTAATGAAATTGAAAAGAAAGGGAAATGAGTCAGTAAACACTTGAAGTATTATTCGGAAAGGTTAACGAGCTGGGGGTGGCTAGAGTTGCACAAGTTTGTTTAGTGGAGGAGTGGGGATCATATTACAGTAGTGTCATAGTTTAATCTATGGGTGTTGGGAGCTTTAAATTACTTTCATGTCAATTGTTGTCATTCTAAGGATCAAAATAGACCGATCATTCTTAACTCATGGCATTTTACGATTTATTTTGTACGGAATTTCTGTCTGTCTGTCTGCATCATAAGAGAGGACTCATCAATTGAGAGGTTGCAAGAACGACAGCCTATGTGTATATTAAGGGTTTGAAGCCAGAGTTTGATTATTCCAAAAGGTCTAAGTGAATCAATAGTGGTCAAATGGTATTGCATGTGATTATATGAAAACAAAAGCGTTTTCACTTAGCCTAGGCATACCAACTCTTAGTTCCAACCTTTACGTGGTGACCGCTGAGCGCCTGGTACCTTCGTCGGAAATAGGGTAATCAACCCCTTTGGAAGATTTTGGCGGCAGCAGATGAGAGAGGAGGGAAGAGTGCTTTCTCACTAGAGCACTTCTTGTTCAAGATGGTAGCGGACGAATTCCCTAAATGGAATCAATGGTGGTGTCTACAGTTACAGTTAGGTTGAACTTAATGAACACCTTGCACGAATGAACTGCTTAGCCATATTTCCAATGTTAGTCAGTCGGGTTAAAAAAACCTACGGATACGAAGCAGCCAACAGCCTCGGATACGGATGATTTTACTGTTGACGACCATTGCGAACGTAAAATGGGCAATGATCTTCGTGTCTGGACGTGGAATGTTAGGTCCCTCTACAAATCACGTTCAGCCAAACAACTTGCGGAGGCCCTAGACTGCTGCAAAGCAGATATTACCGCCATCCAACAAATGCGATGGGATGGGCAGGGCAAAAAGAGGATGAAAAACTGCGACATCTACTATGGCGATTGCTACAGACAAGAAGGATAGCGTCTCCTCGGGTGCGGATTTCTTATTAGAGGCAGATTTAGGCAAGAAGTCTTGAGTTTCCGGCATTTGACCGAGTGCCTCATGACTATCCGTATCAATGTGAAATTCGCCAACATAATCCTTATATGTGGGCGCCGTGGCGCAAGTGGTTAGTGTGTCGGACTACTGCGAGTGAGGTTCCAAGATTGAATTCTAGAAAACACCAACAAGTCTCACCTCTCGCAAACGTCTGGCAAACATCCGAGAGTATTGTTGCCACGAGAAAGCTTCTCAAAGCAGATTGCCTTTCGCGTACGGCACTAAACTGTAGGTCTCTTCCATTCGTGTAAAAAATATAAAGCACACAACATGAGTGGTTGCGAGAGGCCAGGCCCTGGCACTTGACGAGCTGTTCCGCCAAAAATATATTATATACATATTTAAGCCGCGCTCACAAAAGAAGATGGACGATGCAACGTAGGATGACTTCTACCAGGTCTTGGAAAAGACATATGAGCATATGAGCCCTAGCCACGACAATAAAATTTTCTTGAATGATTTTAACGCAAAGCTAGGAAAGGAGGACGTCTTTAGTAACGTGGTCGAAAAACACAGCCTGCATGACATCACATCCGACAACGGACTCAGGCTAGTCGACTTTGCGGCGGGACGAAACGTTGTCGTAACTACGTGGTTTCTACGTCTTGATATTCACAAGGAGACATGGCTCTCTTTTGATCGAAAAACCATCAACAAAATCGATCACATTGCGATCGACGAATGGCACTCTTTTTGTATTCCGGTTATCCGGACTTTTCGGGGAGACAACGTGAACTCGGATCACTACATAGTTGTAGACAAAGTACGGATGCGGATATCCAGAATGGAGCGAAATCAACGAAATACTGTGAGAAAGTTTGACGTTGGACGGTTACAATCCCAAGAGATCGCCAGAGCCTTGTCGATCGAGTCTCTTTTAATCTAAATCTAAGTTCTATGCCGCCAGCAGCAAATGCGGAAGACTAGTGGCAGCGTTGCCAACAAGCCATCAGAAATGCCGCCTCTGATGTCCGCGTTTCTCTTGACCACCACAACCAAACGCCTGGCTTAAGGAATGATGGAATGATGAGGAATGCCGGCACCACAAAGCAGGTGGAGATGAGTTGGTAGGGAGCATGCACCAGATTATCTGTAAAATCTGGTCGGACGAAAGTATGCTCGATAAATGGAACCTCAGTATCGTTTGCCCGATCCTAAAGAAAGGAGACCTCTGAACTGCGCTAACTATAGAAATATAAGTCTCTCAACATCACATGTAAGATTCTGTCTGCCGTATTATGTGAGCGCCTAAAACCGATCGCCAATAACCTGATAGGCCTTTATCCATGCAGTTTCAGGTCGGAAAAGCCGACTATAAGCCAAATATTCACACTACGCAACACCTCTTCATCGATTTCAAAGTTTCCTATGATAGCGTGTATAGACACGAGTTATACAGAACCATGTGCGGGTGGCCATTGCGGGTGGCAATGGTGTAGTGGTAACGTCGTCAATTGCCACACTAATGGTTCATGGTTCAAATCCTGACGTCAGCAAGTATTTATGTATTTCTCATGAAATATATAAAGTCAGTCCGATCAATTGCGAAAGCTTGTGTGAACACTACTGCAAAGGTATACCACTGGCAGTAGGTTAGGTTAGGTTGAAGTGGTTGCCAGCAACACACCTATACCAAGAAAGGTCCATTGTGGTACCACGAGGATCATGTAATCCCAGCCTACTCGTTTTAACCAATTAGAGCTTCTGATGAAGAGAAGGAGGCTCCTGATATCTAAATCTATCAGATCGCCTAAATCGTTGAAGTAGAAAGCTCCTAGGTGAAGCTTCCTTCTATGGGAGAGAGCTGGACATGCACAAAGAAGGTGAGTAATGATTTCTTCCTCCTCTTCGTCCATGCAGCTTCTGCAAAAATCATTTGAAAATACACCAAGCCTTGTTGCATGCTTGCCTATTAGACAGTGTTCTGAAATTACACCTATAATAGAGCCAATATGCAATCGATTGAGAGAGATCAATTTCTTAGAGCGTTTCAGATCCAACTTGTGCCAAATCTGCTTAGTCGCTAGACATGTTGTACCACTTGTCCACCTAAGATTTGTTCTTTCGATTGCATCTAGCTTGAATTTAAGTTTACAAGTAGCGATTGGTATACCTAAATTATCCTTATCTGGCAGGATGGATACAGTTGCTCCTAATTTGGCGAGTTCGTCAGCCTTACAATTCCCCGGAATATTCCTATGCCCCGGCACCCAACAGAGGTGAATGTTAAACTGCTCCGACATCTCCGCAAGAGACGAATGGCAGTCTAGGGCTACTACTGAATTTATAGAGATCGATTCCAAGGACTTGATTGCAGCTTGGCTATCTGAAAAGATGCGGATGTCCTTGGCGGATATCACGTTTTTCTTTAGCCAAGATAAGACCTCCTTAATCGTCATTAGTTCCGCCTGGAACACGCTACAATAATCTGGTAGACGGAAGGAGAGCTCAAGATTAAGCCTGTCAGAGAAAACACCTCCATCAACACCGTCTTTCGTTTTCGAACCGTCAGTGTAGAAGTGGATCGAGTCGTCTTTTATGAAAGAGTGATCATTCTAGAGTGATCTGGACGGGATGGTGACAAGGACGTTCTTGTCAAAGTTTAGACGAGGGATGGTGCAGTCTGTGTTTTCGGGAGAGATTGTGAATTTATTCAGAATGGAGGCGTGGCCAAATTCTTTCCTTGACCACCGTTCAAAGCGAACGGCTGCATTCGCTGCCATTTGCTTGCTAAATATATCAAGGGGTAACAGATGAAACATAATATCTAGTGCCGCAGAGGGAGTTGTACGCAGTGCTCCGCTTATGCACAGACAAGCTATACGCTAGACTTTGCTTAGATAGTCGCGATTTATAGCTTTTTCTAAGGCTGTCCACCAAACAATCACCCCGTATGTGAGTATCGGTCTAATGACCGAGATGTATAGCCAGTAAGTTATTTGAGACTGTAAACCCCATTTACTTCCAATAGCTTTTTTGCAAGAGAAAAGTGCTACTGTAGCTTTCTTGATTCTTTCTTGAATGTTAAGATTTCCAGCTTAGTTTCCTATCCAGGATAAGACCCAACTATTTCGCTTTATCAGAGAAAGTTAACCTGATACCAATAAGAGAGGGAGGATCGATGAACAGAATTTTTTATTTCCCTGAGAAGAGTACCAGTTCAGTTTTATGTGGGTTTACACTCAACCCACACCGAGCCGCCCATCTGGTTGACTTGTTTAAAGCGTTTTGTACTAGTTCTTTTAGAGTATTAAGGTGCTTTTCTGAGACTGCTATAGCAACATCATCTGCATAAGCAATCACCGTGCATTCCTCACCCTCCAGTATTGTCAACAGTTCATTAACCACCAAATTCCAAAGGAGAGGAGATAGAACACCACCTTGTGGAGTGCCTCTACTGACAGATCTTCTAGAAGACGTCCCACCTAGCTCTGAGTTGATAATCCGACCATTAAGCAGTAAATTGATCAATTCGCATAGTGAGTTGTCTACCTTCAGGTCCGAGAGTGCATCTGCAATCGCTGATGCATTGACATTGTTAAAAGCACCCTCTATATCTAAGAAGGCTACCATTGTATATTCCTTGTGAAACAGGGAGTACCCAATGTTACGAACCAACGAGTGTAATGCCATTTCAACTGATTTACCTTTGCAATAGGCATGTTGGGCCGCTGACAGAAGTTTTGTATCAATACTGTTGCGTAAGTGGGTATCAATCAATCGTTCTAATGTTTTTCGAAGGTATGATGATAGCCTAATGGGTCTAAGATCTTTCGGACTTGTGTGAGAACATTTGCCAGCTTTGGGTATGAAAACTACTTTGACTTCTCTCCATACTTTTGGTATATGGACCAGATCTATACAGCTTTTAAGAATTGTTTCTAGCACCTGCAAGATAAGGTCCGACGACTTCTGTAGATCGGCTGGTATTATGCCGTCCGGTCCTGCGGATTTGTATGGTTTGAAGCTGTGTATCGCCCAGCGGCGGAGTTTGTTCTGTGTAATTAAGTTAGAGGAGTTGTTTAAATTTGCAGCTGGTTCTTTAGAGACAATGTTGCTGACAACCTGGGAGCTACCTAGGAAATGAGTGTCAAGTAGTAGATTTAGCGAATCTTCGCTAGAAGTCGTCCAAGTCCCATCTAATTTCTTGAGATAACTGGGCATTATTGGATTTGTGGAGAGGATTTTGCTTTGTCTAGATGCCTCAGAGACCACTTCTATTTTGCCACAAAATAGTCTCCAAGAATTGCATTTAGCCTTCCTCAGTTCTTTTTTGTAGATAGTTAGGGATGCTTTGTACAAGACCCAGTCTGTTGCATCCTTCGTGCTTTTGGCATTGTTGAAGAGTTTTCTACACTGGCAGTAGCTTCGTCCTATGGCTGGAAAAATTGTTCGCCCTGTTGGATGATTGATATGCCTATGATATCAGTGGTCGCGAAAAAAATACTGTGAATCAGAAGCAAAGACAACAAATAACAGCCCGGGGGTTTCTCTGAAGCATAAACAAATGAGCTTCTCTCTCTAGATATTCTTTCCAATGCCCACACTGTGTGTAAACATGTTAAGGGTATTCATGACCCCTAGAATGCGCGCAAATTATAAAAAATGTCTCGGCATCCGTGCCAAGCTTGTCCGTATGTGAAGGATAATGACTCTCGCTGCTCCATCAAAGTCGGAAAAAACACCACCGAACCCTTCGATGTCAGGAAAGGTCTTAGACAAGGTGATGCGCTATCATGCGATCTCTTTAACATAATACTTGAAAGAATTGTACGAAACTCACTCCAACTCCGGAAGTAGAATCTTTTACTTCATGCCGATGACATTGACATAGTTGAAAGAACTCAGCATGTCGTCAGTGAGGCGTTTGTGAGTATTGAGACAGAGGCAGCAAAGATGGCTTTAGTAGTTAATGATACCAAAACAAAATATATGCTGTCTACGAGAAAGGACACCGAACATCAACGCCACAACAGAAAGATATAATTTTGAGGTTGTAAAGGACTTTGCCTATATAGACCCTATGGTGAGCTCCGCAAATGACACCAGTGGGTAGATCAAACGAAGTATTATTCCTGTCAATCAGTGTTTTAATGGGTTAGGAAGGCAATTGAGGTACAAAAACATGTCTCGAACTACTAAGGTAACTCTGTCTACGCCATTAACCATCCCAGTTCTGCTGTATGGCGCAAAGGCATGGAGAAATTCGGATGATCATACCCTTGGTTACTTTGAGCGAAAAGTTATTCGAGTGATCTTTGGTTCCGTCTGCATAGACGGCGAGTGGAGGAGTTGGTACAAAATCGAGCTATACGGCTTATACCTATACAATGTCATTGACTTAGCCAGAAGAATTCACATACAGCGACTAAGATGACTGGGTCATGTAAAGCGGATGGAGCCCAATGCTTCAGCCATGAAAATCTTCGAATCTACCTACGGGGGGACCTACGTAGTTTCCCAGGGGAAACCGAAGCCAAAAGTTAATCATCACCCCTCCAAATCTCCACATCCCATAACCCAACCAAACTTAACCCTCCCTCCATATCCAACACATCCCTATCTCTCTCTTTTCGATGGGCCGGATCAAGGTGTTACACGACCCGTGCCGATGATCAACCTGGCTGGGGGCCCAAATGCCCAGTCGCGAACGGAGTATCCGAACACCTGCCACCCTTCGGATTAATCAGGCTTATCCACATAACGCGGGGCTCTGTGTGGACTGACAACTCCTTCCCTAGCTACTCGTGGGATCCATATGAATAAAAAAAAAAAAAACAAGAAAAAAATACTAACAAAATGCCAATAAAACAAACAAACAAACAAACAAGAAAGTGAGAAAACTGAGACGCAGGAAGTGGCCGGGGAGACACTTACTTTACTTACTTAGGTGGCGCTACAGTTCGGGGTAAACCTGGGCCTCAACCAACAAGCCTCTCCATTTAGCTCGGTCTTTAGCTAATTGCCTCCAGTTGCGCACTCCAAGTTGGTCGAGGTCCCCTTGAACTTGTGCGCGCCACCTACGGCGATGATTTCCTTTACTGCGTCGTCCCTTGGGGTTAGATTCGAAGAATCTGCGGGACGGACTGTTGGTGTCCATTCGCTCTACATGTCCTAGCCATTTCAGACGTCCAATACGCAGTTTTTTGACTAGGTCGATGTCGCTGTACAGCTCGTATAGTTCGTTATTGAATCTTTTCCTCCAAAGCCGGTCAACGCAAATGGGACCGAAAATCTTACGAAGAATTTTTCTCTCGAAGCGACCAAGGATATCTTCATCCTCTTTTAATAAAGTCCATGTTTCAGCGCCGTAAAGCAGGACTGGGATGATCAAGGTCTTATATAGAGTCTCCTTAGTTGTTCGAGATAGGGCTTTACTGTTGAATTGCCTTATAAGCCCCAAAAAAACAGCGATTACAAGAGTTATTCTTCGATTGATTTCTGCGCTGATTTTGTTTGTAGAATTAATAGCAGAGCCAAGGTAGACAAAGTCCCTTACTACCTCGAAGTTATAGCTGCCCACGGTGACGTTTTGTCCAATTCGTCGGTGTTGGCTTTCCCTTCTTGTTGACAGCATACACTTGGTTTTGCCCTCGTTTATCGCTAAACCCATTTGCCGAGGTGACAAGGAACGACCTCTTCCTCGAAGATCTCGCCACATTATTGGACCAGGATAAGGAATCCAACCCTCAAGAGGAGGACATGGTAGACTCCGAAGAAGAAAGGAGGATCCTGGAAGAGGATGACTACCAATCATGCTCGTGCTTCATTGATGACACCATTCAGATGAAATATTTTACCCCGGATAAGACCAGGGGCATGGAAGCCACCACTTCTACGCCCAACAGCCCTCGTAAGTTGGCAAAGGACAGCTCGTCTGGCAGTACCACTTTGGTGCCCACTGCGAATAGAAAATCAGGCCCATTGGCAACAAGGGCGAACATGATCGAAGGTAAACAGAGCCAGAACAAGCTAACCTTCAGAGACTAGCTAATGCCGGCCGGAGGAAAAGAGGGTGGACAACGCCAGACGAACCGTAAGACGGTTGACTTCTGAGGCGTCAAAGTTAAATGCGAGGGAACGTGATCGCCTAGACAGGGCCAAACAAATCATTTCGCACACTGAAAACCTAACCCCAACCAAACGAATAACAGGGGAAAATATAATAATAATACTGCGTCAGGACCAGTAAACGGTCCCGAAATGGTAAAACCGTCAAAGACATCTCTCCAGCAATTACGCCGCCCAGTCAACAAATCTGTCAGTGACCGACTGATACGTAGCGAGGTGAGAGTGGTAGCTTCTCCAGTGCCAAGCGCGAGCACCTCGAAAAGAGGTCTAAACAACGACACCACAACACCACCGGCGTCGTCTACGAAGAAGCAGAAAACCGCAGAGGCTTCAACCACTCTAGCAGACGTAATCAAAGATCACCTTAAGGTGGCCGTAATTAACGACAACAGCCTAGAAAAAAAGCTCAGGGACGCAAAATGGACCACAGCTGAAAAATCGCTGATCGATAAACTAATCGAAGCAACCAATAAACCCTCGGCCTGGTATCTCTCTTCGGGCAATTGTGCACAGTCAAAGGTTTCAGGATCTTGGACTGAATGAAGCCACGCTCAAATGGCTCAAGGACATAGTGAGCCGGTACCTGATCAGGGTATGAAATTAATGGTCGTCCCCAAAAGGGTACCTACCAACCAGACCCAAAGTAAAGATCTGCATCCCTGTGCCGACTATATCAAAGGAGAACTTGAAGCAGCTACTACGATTCTTAAATCCGGAACTTCCTAGTGATGATTGGGAAGTAATGGAGATGAGGACGCCCATAGATTCGGGCCAAGAAGCCACCATTATGCTCAACCATGAGATACTGATCATGTTACCCGCGAAAGGGTACAAGATATGAATCGGTATCAACATGGTTAAAATTAGACCGCTGACGGAAGGGAAGAAAGCGACGGCAACGTCGACAAAACATGCTACATGATGAAGGTTGTACAGATCAATCTTCACCTTAGCAAGCTGGCCAGCGCCAACCTCCTAACTTATATAACGAAGCACAATGTTGATATTGCCCTAGTTCAGGAACCCTGGAATAGTGGTCAAAAAGTCTGCAGATTAAACAGCAAGGACTCCTTAATTTATAGCAAGGGCCAACTGAGCCCTTAAAGTTAAAGTAACCCTTTAACCAAACCTAACATACGACGACCTCACGGTAAGTGGCGCAAATAGGTGGAGGGGGATCTCAACCAATTTGGCGGATGCAACTGGCTCGTAATCGGGCTGACTGGAGAGGTTTGTTGGTTGAGGCGCAGGTCCACCTCGGACTGTAGCGCTCTCTAGTTGGCAGACAAGTTACTTTTGCAGGAAATCCCCTGATGTATATTATGTATGTATGCTACGCAATTGCAACACACCTTTCCCTGCTATATAAGAGAGAAGGAAAGACGGGTTCAGATATCGCTAGTTTCTCCACTAAGGTAGAATAGTCATTCATCTTAGGCAAACCCCACAGGCGGATCAGTAGAAATGCGGTGAAGTGGGATAATAACCTCGCTGGTAAAAAAAAGGAAGAAGAAGAAGAAGTCATTCATCTGAAGATGTATTTCATACTTAAACTGAATACTGGATGCAAAGAGAAGTAGGTTAGCAAATAAAAAAAAAATAAAAAAATGAGAAAGAAAGAAAGATCGATGAACATTTACTCCACATACTGCAAGTCATAGCCCACTTCCACTTAAATCTGGTATCAGGATCGCACGAATTTGGTCGTAAAATTGATGTCCTGTCCCCTTGATGGCCATTAAACACTTAAAATATAAAAACAACTGTGCCATCTCCATTTAATGGGACAATCAAAATCCAAACACAATCAGATACACAGGTCGCCGCCCTCCATTTACAGAAGTCACCACCCCAGCCAATTAACTTGTTTGTCTTCACAAATGTCAATCAACGTAAAGGCCTACGCACTATCTGTTCCATATTAACCCAAAGTATCTGACACTAAAAATTTCAGTGAATTCATTTGCTACTCAATTTATTTCCCTTTCCTTGTTAAACTTTTATTTATTTTTAATTTGTTTTCATAATTCATCATCCGCCTGGGGGGGTGGCCTGGCAGGTGGCAACAGCAGAATCAGCATCTGCTTTCGTTTTTTATTAAACAAACAGCTTGCTTCTAAATCATCCTCAAGTGGACAATGCTGTCCATTAAACTGAATCATCTAATCAAATTCCTCAGCAAAAAAAAAAAAACAAAAAAATACAAATATCCACCCAAATTGAAAAAAATTCGAGCAAAAAGCAAAAGTATCTCCTCCTGACTTCTAATGCTGCGTCGTCAACTTATGCAACATCTTTTGCTAGAGTTATAGATGAAAATCTGTTATGAACATGTTGTTCAATTATAATTACACGAAAATACTCGAAAATAGAATCCACCACAGTATGAATATGTCGCCTGAAATAAGACCGACCGAAAAAAAAAAAACCGAAGAAACTAGCACTTGTTGTGATATTTTTAGAGTTTCCACAAGTGACGATTCCGCGCGATAGAGAGGGACGAGACGCCGCATTTGTCTCGATTTAGCATTTTTTTCGATTTGCCAAAGGTGATGGCAACAACAACGACACTTCACAGATACAACGATTAATTCGCTTAAATTTCCTAATTACACTCGAACAACAAAGAGGTGATGGGGTGGGTGGGCTTTAATGCACAAAAGACTCATACTTCGTACAACAAACACTTGTTACACAATTAAACCGGGGAGCCAGAGAGACAACAATTGCTTGTAATTTACAATTAATTACTTTTCCGTGTATTTGTGTCATTTGCACATAGTCCCGCGAGACAATGGATGGTGATAAACCGGACCGTTCCGTTCCCAAAACGTTAACGATACTTTTTGTATCTTTTTTTGTATCTTTTAATTGTTTATCAATTTTCTTGGACGAGTTTCGCGCGATGCGACAAAATATTGCACAACACTCACGAGTGGTACACGGGGGTGTGACAATATAGAATACAATAAGGGCGCTATGCGGTAAAATACCGACTAAAGTCTACGACGAGTGTAGAACTACAAAACAAGAACGCGCGCGCGTTGTTGGCAGCAGCGCCATCAGTAGCGGTGATCATTCGCGAAGCGATGCGATATAATTCTGGCTGGCGGTGTGTGTTTGGAACAGTAGCGTAATTCGCCCCCAGGAACTGTCACTATGGTAGAGTTACACGTACTAAACGTGACTCTCGCATTTGTTGCGGGTGCTTGTGGTGTAGAGTATGACGCGCAGACTGATTTGTTCGTTAGTCAGGTCAGTCACTGTGACGGTGTCATCGACGGTGGGTAGGGAATAGAATTCATTTTGGCAGCCAGAAGTGCTGCGATTGAGTGATGACGTCAGCTGGTTAGCAGCGGAACGATGAGAGGGTGGAAGATGTGCATGTGAATGCCACACTTTTGTCTAGGAAAATTCACTGAAGTGGCGCTGTCAAACTTTTTGATACAACGTGACACATTGTATCAGTGTAAATCCAAGCTCTTGATGCAGTTGGCAAGGGTGATACCATATATCATCACTTGGTGTCTACTTACAGTCGAATTTGGTTAAGTGGAGCATTTAATTCTGTACCTAGAAGTACCCCGGCAAAGCCAATCAGAAAGCTGGAAGTCGAGTAGATAGATAGATAGATAGATTTTATTTATGTACTTCACTATTAATACAAAGTTTTAACAAAAAATCAATAAACATGGCGTTGCCGTCTGCCTGATTGACAACATTAAATAAATTCAAAATTAAAAATTGACTAAAATATGTATGAATATTTGTGTATTTCTTTTATTTTAAGCGATTTTAGAAATCTTCATTAATGATCCTTTCACGATAATTTAAAGCAATTTTGCAGTACTGGGTTAGCTTAAATACGTTTGGTTCGTTCAGAAGCATAGAAACTTGATCCACCGACAGAACATTACTTCCAAAGATATGTCTCCTAATTTCGCTTAAAACTGGACACTTCCCAACAAAATGTATGACATCTTCTCTTTCTGCCAAGTTGCACAAGTTGCATAGCACTGGTAGGTCTGCTCTGTGTGGAATATAATTAAGCTTTAGAAGCTCTCCCCGTAATTTAAACACAGTCGCTATTTCCGGTATACTGTATTCATCGCGGAAGTAGTTATTTCCCTGCAGGTTATGACTTAAGCGGCTGTAGATCATTCTATGCAGTGATCCCGAAGCTTGCTCTAAATGCCTGAACCAAGCCTTTTCGTCCATACTTGCGATGAGTTGATAAAGTTGGGGTTTCCAGTCTCCGCTATTACCCAGATCCAAATGTATCCCACAGTCCTCAGCAAGTTCCAACCACTCCCTGTACCATCCTGTCCTGGATTGTATTGCTTGCAGAGCAGCTTTTTTCGGCAGTCTAGTATCCGGCATATTCAAAACCTTTAGAATGTAGTCCACATGCAATTTAAAAGTTTTGATGTACAATGGGGGCAAGCCTGTTTCCAGCATTAGCATATAATTGGGAGTGTTGGGTGGAAGGTGAAATGCTCTCTTAACGTAGTACCGCAGTAATTTATCAACAGCCTCATACTTCCTTACTCCCCATACTTGCGCAGCATAGAACATGATGGACTCTGACACCGCTACAAAAACCTTATATTTACTGCTGTGGGCAATGAATCTATTACTGAGACATTTCTTCCATACAACATTGATGGCCATTTTAGACTTTGCTAGTTTTTCATTTAGATGTCTCTCCATATCTAAACTTTTTGTAAAGTAGACCCCAAGATACTTATATTCCTTAACGACTTCAATACTTTCTCCGTTGTAGTACCATTTCTCGTTTCTGCAGTCCTTTCCGCCCCCTCTCTTAAATTTCATAACCTTTGACTTGCTAAGATTTACGATTAAGTTCCATAGCTTACAGTAGTCATACAGCCTGTTGATCATTAGTTGTAAGGATTCAGGTGATTGCGCCATTAGTACTATATCATCAGCGAACAGAAGTGCTTTGACCAATAGTCCTGCGTACTCAACACCTCCAGGCAGAATATCTACGATGTCCTCGATGTATAGCGCAAATAAGCTTGGACTCAGCGAACAACCTTGTCTTACTCCGGACAATGACTGGAACCATCCCGACAACTCCTCACCACTCCACACTGCTGATTTGGTATTTGCATACAAATTTTGGATGACGCGTCCGAACTTCCTCGACATGCCCATGCAGTAAAGCTTATAAAATAGAGCATTTCGGTCTACCGTGTCAAATGCCGACTTAAAGTCTACAAAAAACGCATACAGTTTTTTACCCCTTCCAATGTAAGACTCCACAATGCTCCTCAAAACAAACACGTGGTCGATAGTAGAGTATCCTGGCCTGAAACCCGCTTGATGTTCTTTAAGTAGATTATTTTCCTTTATCCATGTAGATAGTCGGTCCTGCAAGATTGCTGTGAATATCTTATATGAGGCATTTAAAAAAGAAATGCCTCTATAATTCGCTGGATCTGATGTACTGCCTTTTTTATGTATGGGGAAAATTAAGGCTTCTCTAAAACGGTTTGGAACTACTCCACTATTCAAGATATTATCAAACATCGTAGTAAGCTTGTTGTGCAACTCGTTAGTACCATATTTATAGAACTCGGAAGGTATCCCATCCGATCCTGCAGCTTTACCATCTTTTAATGCACTTAGAGCTCCGATAACTTCCTCATAGCTAATCGATCTGTCTAAGGTATGATTTTGAAATCCCGGAACGGCATAGTTGAAGACTAATTCACTAGGGGGTGGGTTCAGTAGTGCATTAAAATGTACTAGGAGGACACTGGGGCTTAAATTCGTATTTATGACGAAGTTACCACCATTAAGTCTTCTAGCCGCTTTCCAAAAATCCGCCGAATTATTACCACATGCCAAGCTTCGAGCAAGGGATTCATAGTGACTTCTTCGCTTTTGCCTCAATAGGGCCTTGAACTCTCTATTTGCTTTGAAGTAGATCCACTTCACCGCACCTTCGTTGTGTTGCCGAAACATCCTGAGCCAGGCAAACGATAATTGCCTTGCTTTATAGCACTCTTTGTCAAACCACGGTTCTTTATACTCCTTCTTTCTGATAGTGCTTGGTGTTATACGTAGATATAAAAATTTAGATATTTATTTAAGATACGCAGATATTATAATTGTTTCGATCTTTCTAAGGTCTGTATCCTGTTGCATTTGTAGTTGCTCCGCCAGTAGGCTTCCATACAAATGTGCTTTATGTTTATTCCAAATCAGCTTAGGCAGAATATTCATATCCCTTCTATCGTTTTCCGTTATTTGATGACCAAAGCTAGCTACAATCGGTAAGTGGTCAGAATATGGTAGTTGCTTAACCTCCATATTCGTCACGTAAGCGTTCCAATCCCCTCCTATTAAGCAGTAGTCAATAACGGACACTCCTTGTTCTCCAACAAATGTGAGCTCGCCATTTCTGTCACTGTCGCTCGTTCCATTTAGCCCAAAAGAATTGCAAAATTCCAAAAATTGTTTACCTCTTGCATTAAATGTAGTATCCTTTGACTGCCTCCTTAATCCAGCTTCTCTATTTACTGTCCCCTCTTCTTTCCCTGTCCTCGCATTTACGTCGCCGATAACCATCATATTCGGGTTATCACAGCTCAGTACTACCTCCTGAAGTTTTTCAAAATCTCCTTCCCAGTGATTGCAGTTTATATATGAAGGAATAATACAAAAGGTCTTCTTATCAAATACTAGACTTAAGTACGTGCTCCCTTCGAAATTTTTGAATTCGCAGATGATGTCATTAAGGTCGCGTTTGTATCCAAAGTAGCATCCTCCGCTTGCTCGTCCCTTCTCGTGTACCCTTATTGCTGGATTCCACTTGAACGAGTAGTTTAAAAATTTTCTTTCGAACTGGCAATAATTTTTTTCCATAACAAATGTTATGGTCGAGTACGATGGGTCATACTGACTACACAACCCTTCGCCTAAACTTAAAATGGCCATTCTCCAGTTTACTTATATGTATATGAGCAATGAAGAATCAATATACGGAATAGTACCAATCACAGAATCCATAGCCATATACACTGATGGTCCAAGAAGGATATTGGAGTAGATGCAAGTAGGGCTTCTCGGAATCGTCCAGGCTAAAGAACCATAGCAGGGTTTTCCAGGTTTTGTTACGGAAGAAAAACCAAAGCGAGGAAATTACGGCTATTGGAACACAGGACAAAGAAATACTCTGTCACGTGGCTGGGCATGAGGGTATGATGAATTGGCATGATTTAGAAGAAATAAGTCTATCACAAGAGCAAACAATATGGAATTCCGTGGGTACCTACACTAAACACACTGGTCTAAGTGTGTCTGCACTCTCGTGTAGACAGCCAACCTAACCTACACTAAAGCAAATAGATTAGGAACACTGATCAGCATACAGGCTTTGAAGCGCTCGTGAATCAGCCCACTATCCCGGAGATGGTAAAGGTATAGAAGACGAAACTGACTTTTATAGCAGCTAGTCTAACAAACTGGCTAAGATAGGCATTTGCATGAAACTTGAACACTGGAGCCATGGTAATTTCACGAGCGTTTGCAAAATCTGTGATGCAGCAGCAACAAAGAGATGTTTAACCAGATCAGAGGAACTGAAATGACGCGATCTTTACTTACTTATATCCTGTATCCCCTTGTGGGTCCTCGTGTACGGTTTCTGGCAATATGTCTGAGCTCTCCCCAACATTTTCTCAACTGGCGTGTGTCCTTCTCGAACCTTTTAAGAACCAGCAATCCTGCTTAGGTTAGGTTCGAGTGGCAGCTACACTTAGCCCAGTAAGGGTCTAGTGCAAAACGACAAGAATCTGGGTATTCTCCAGAACTTACCGCAGAACCAACTGGAGCTAGTTATAAAACATTGGAAGCGTTTGATGTTGACACTTGCAAGTTCGCCGAGATTATAGAAGTTGACTCCAAGTTTTTTTTTTTTTTTAATTCACGCGCACCGAAGGGATTATTAATACCCTTATACTAATGCTCAGGGCACGGTGACCTGCATTGCAATTGATCGGGAAACTACTGACTGCCCAAAACTTGGCTTAGGCCAGTAGCGCAACAATCAAGTTCGTGATGAAGTGCTTACTTTACCTCTTAGTGGTGGTCCCCGGGCAACTATACGTATAAACCCTTATACGTGTAGACTTAAATTGTAAGTGCGGGTTATCTAGGGCCTTGATTCTAGACCAGGTAACGTGGGCCAGTAACCTGCGTTACCGAATATTGCCCGCTAAGAAACCGACACTTTGCCTCGGATAAGGAATGATCACATGTTGATGACTTTTGCCTATTGTACCCGGACAAAGATAGGTTCCTGGAATGTAAAGACGCTCCTCGACTCGAAAAGCGAAGGTCCTTACAATGCCAGATTCCTCCAATTGGAAATAGAATTCATGCGATATAAACTGGACATTTTGGGGGTAAGTGAAGTAAGATGGTTAGAAGCGGGCGAGTACCAGTCTCCAACGCGTAACACTGTACTACTCTATTCTGGAAGACCATCCGGAAATCCGCGGGAATATGGAGTCGGACTACTGCTAACAACAACAGCACGCAAGGGCCTAATTTCCTGGCAGCCTCATGGTGATAGGATTTTGACGGCCAGATTCCGGACTAGAGTACGACGCGTCACCATCATACAGTGTTACGCCCCAACGAATAGTTCATCTGAGGACGAAAAGGAGAGCTTCTACAATCTCTTAAGTGCCGTCTTCAACACAACACCAAATGGAGACATTGTCATAGTGATGGGGGATTTGAATGCCAAGGTAGGCAGCGACAACGAAGGGCTCAAGCATGTAATCGGGAAGCATGGACTAGGCAACCGCAATGACAACGGCGAAAGGTTTGTGGATTTCTGCAATGCCAAGTGCCTTGTGATGGGTGGCACCATGTTTGAGCACAAGACCTGCCACAAAGTCAGCAGGGTTTCCAATGCCAGGCAAGCAACCTCCAACCATATTGACCATTTTGCCATCAGCCGCCACTTTAGAAGTAGCCTCCTGGACGTCCGAAACAGGCAAGGGGCAGATGTGGGGATAGTACGACATCACGATCTTATGACAACTACTCTCCAACTACGCACTGCTGCAGTTCGAAGATCCCACGACAACACAAGAATGCCTAGGTTCAACATCGATAGATTTAGTGATCCCTCAGTGCGCCAACAATTAAGGGTGCACTTTTCGCAAGGTGTGGAAGCAATCAGCAGCTCACTGCCCGCAACCATCCAAGACCATTGGTGTGCTGTGAAAAATGTTTTTACATCTGGTGCTGAAAGAATTGTCGGTCGATTGCAGGGAAGACATAGGGCGTGGCTTTCCGAGGATACCTGGAGAAGGATTGACGAACGAAAACAGCTGAAAGCTCGCGTTGCAGCTAACCCAGCAGCAGGGAGAAGCGAGCTAGAGTCCCTATATCGCATGAAGATGAGAGAAGTTCAGCATAGCGTGCGACGTGACAAGCGCAACTACATCAACGCGGTGGCTACAGAAGCAGAAGAAGCTGCACGGAGGTGCGACAGCAGGAGAGTCTAAACAATCATCAAAGAGCTGACAGGTGGTCGCAGTTCCATCCGATACCCAATGAAAAGCCTAGACGGCTCCTTGCTTATTTCGGATGAGGACCAGCTCAAGAGATGGAAAGAGCATTTTGCTACAGTTTTGAACCGCGTATTCGCTAGCGATATGCTCCCAAATCAGACTGAGACGCCCGAGTTGAGAAGTTCCTGAATACGCACCACGACTCCCAGAAATGATGAGTTCACTATTGCGATCAAGGCACTTAAAATCAATAAGGTGGTAGGACCTGATGGTATCCCCGCAGAGCTCTTTCGAGGAGCGCCAGCAACACCGGCTAAGCTTCTGCTTCCACTTATAGATAGAGCTTGGGAAGCTGAAAGCTTTCCTAACGAGTTGAAAAAGGGAATGATCGTCAAGCTTCCTAAGAAAGGAAAATTAATGGAGTGCGGAAACTGGAGGGGTAGGCTAAATAGCTAAAATCATCCTGGAGCGAATCAAATAATATCTCGAAGACACACTCGATGCCGAACAAGTAGGTTTCTGCTCTGAATCCTCCTGCGCCGACCACATGAACACCCTGCGGATTATAATCGAACAGTGCATTGAGTATCGATCGCCACTTCATCTGCTGTTCATCGATTTTGAGAAGGCGTTCGATAGTGTCAACAGGGAGTTTATTTAAAGTGCCTTACGTAGGAGAGTTATTCCCGATAAACTAATTGCTATTATCAAAGCTACATATGAAGGCTCCAAATGTCACGTTCTGCACAGGGAAAGGTTGTCTGAGGAATTTGTGATCCAAAGTGGGGTAAGACAAGGCTGTATCCTTTCACCAATATTATTCCTATCGGTGATTAGCGATGTGCTTCATGCAGCTTTGTCGACGGGAAACAGAGGAATTCGATGGACTCTTACATCTCAACTGAAACATCTTGACTACGCTGATGATGTATGCTTACTCTCCCACAGAATTATGGACCTCCACCAAATGACAGCAGATGTGGAGAGGGAGGCAGGTGTCGTCGGGCTGAAAATGAATACCGCAAAAACTAAAATTATCAGCCTTGGAACTAATTCATCGGCTCAAATATGCATTGCTGGAGAACCGGTAGAGAGAGTAACTAACGCACACCTTTACGAGAGAACGGGTCAGGAACTAATAGGCACAACCATCCAACGACGGAACTGGCAGTGGATTGATCACACGTTCCGAAAGGGTGACAGTTCCATAGCGAACCATGCAATGGAACCCTTTATCTCAAGATGGCAGAAGACCTGGCGGTCCGAGGAGAACTTGGCGTCGAGCAGTCGAAAAGGAGGCACGGCATCCTACAAATTTTGGATGAGAGCAATTTATTGTGCCGGCTACAAAGGACGAAACCTTTCGACTTGGCGAGATAATGATTAACCGCGTCTAGATTGCGGAATATGCAGGATCCTTCAGTGGAAAGTAACCTGCCAAACGTTTTTATTTTGTGACAGAAAAATTGCTTGATAAGTTTATACTTGGTTGCGATATCTAACAAATTTATATCGAAAGGTGGTGTTTTTTCAGTTAGTAAGAATCTGACAATACTATGAGCACGCGCTTGCTATTCTCATAGTGTCTATGGAAGATTTTTCACCTACCCTCGGAAAAAAAAAAAAAAAAAGTTGGGGAGACCTGAGACACATTGCCAGAAACCGTACATGATGGCGCGTAGGCGTAGTAGAGGCCCTAGGATCCACAAGGGGATACAGGACATAAATAAATAAAAATAAAATAACTTTTGCAAATAGCGGCAACTGTCAATTTTGTTTTGATATTTGTGAAGTAAACGGATGCAGAATACACCTCGACTAGCCATGGAACCCTAAACTCCTCAAGATCGCGGAATACGTGTGACTATTTTTTTACGGAATAATTCTTCAGTGATTTTGTCGAAATTCATCATGAGCGACGTGGCCCATTTCCCTCTGAACGGATACGTAAACAAAAAAAAATGTCCGCTTCTGGGGCACTGAGAATCCACTTATCATTCACGAAGAGCCATTACATCCAATCAAAGTCACTGCATGGTGTGCCATTTACGCCAGAGGTGTCAGCGGGCCTTATTTTTTTGAGGACACCGTGGGTAGCACGGTTACTGTGACAGGTGAGCGATACAGAACCATGGTCAACGAGTTTTTATTGCCGCAAATTGATGAATTGGGACTGGAGGATATGTGGTTCCAACAGGATGGTGCAACCGCACACACAGCTCGCGCAACAATGGACATTTTGAAGGAAGCGTTTCCGGGTCGCCTAATGTCTCGTTTTGGCGATTTGCACTGACCGGCAAGATCGTCCGATTTGATTGCTCCAGACTTCTATCTTTGGGGTTTTTTGAAGTAACGGGTATATGAGAATAAGCCACAAACTCTGGAAGCTCTCAAAGAGAATATCCTAAGTTAGGTTAGGTTAGGTTAGGTAGGGTTATGAGGTTGTCATAAAACACTAGGCACCAAAGTGGGCCCATCGCGATCCCTAGGAAACCTTCACGGCAAAAGACCTAAACCCAATCCTCCAAGCAATTAATCTCCCTACAAAATTTGAAGAGATCCTTGTTATGGTTCAAGGACCTCACCTCCTCCAAGTTATCGAAGAAGTATCTACCCAGGTACTTTAGCCTTATCCTGGCAATTCCTTGACATTCACAGAGTATATGAGTTATATCCTCTGAGACATGTAAGTCATCGCAGTACCTACTAACACTCGTATTGGATAACCCTAGTCTCATGGCAGGAGACAGTGGCCAGAGAGTATTCCTATCGCTGTTCTTAGCCTCGATCTATCTAACTGAATTATCTCCCCAGATTTTCTGCGATCTAACACAGGCCACAAGGCCTTAGACACCCTGCGACCATCTAAGTTTGACCATCTTAGATTAGTCGTGTCAATGATTTTATCCCGGATAATTCCCTTAGCCACGCACCCTGGTGGTTTAATACTACCAATTATATCGCTACGAGGGAGCCCCGCTCCTCTTTTAGCCAGCGCGTCGGCTTGCTCGTTGCCTTCGATATCGCAGTGTCCAGGTACCCAACATAATCTGACTCGGTTCTGCGTACATAATGCCCTAAGCATTGTGCGGCAATTCCTGATTATCTCAGATTTGGTGACGTAAGACTCTAGTGCCTTTAGCGCAGACTGACTATCAATGTAGATGGCGATATTCTTATCGGATATTGATCCCATCTCAAGTAATACCGCAGCTTTAAGTACAGCTAGAACCTCTGCTTGGAACACACTGCATGTGTCCGGAAGTCTCAGGGCCACCTGTAGGTTCGTATCTCTCGAGTAAATACCTGACCCCGTGCCCTCATTGGTCTTAGAACCATCTGTGTATACTGCAATCTCGTTATGGACAGAGACTCTCTTCCTTCGCCAGTCCTCTCTAATTGGATACAGTACTTCGTATGGTGTGTCGAAGTCTAAGGTGTCAAGTATATCGTCCGATTCGTCAGGGATTCCGGGAAAAGATTCCTTGTGAATGGAGCTGTGTCCTATGTTATTAGTCCTGAAGAGACCAACGTTAGTGAGCCGAAGCGCACTGTTGCCCGCTTGAAACTTGATTTGTAGGTCTAATGGTAAAAGATACAGGAAGATCTCGAGTGCAGCCGTGTTGTGCGTAGAGCACCTGTGATGGCAATATAGACTGGTCTTTGTACCATGGCCAACATATCCCGTGTTTTTTTCGTATTCATTGCCTTCCACCACACAAGAGAACTATACGTAAGGATGGGTCTGACTACCATGATGTATAGCCAGTGCATCATTGCGGGCTTCAGGCCCCATTTTTTCCCCGCGGTCCGCTTACAGATGAAGAGAGCATTATATGCTTTGCGGACTTGTTCCTGTATGTTAAGTTTCCAATTTAGTTTCCTATCCAGCATTATACCAAGATATCTAGCGCGATCCGAAAGGGAAAGCTCCACGCCTGCTAGCTTCGGCAGTTTGAAGGGCGGTATCTTGTATTTTCTACTGAAGAGTAACAATTCAGTTTTATCCGGGTTGACGTGTAGTCCACACCCTCTAGCCCATTTTTCGAGACTATTAAGAGCTGATTCCATCATTTTACTTAATGTATCAAGGAACTTACCCTGAACTAAAATCACCACGTCATCCGCGTAAGCAGTGACGCTTATGCCTCCATTGCTTAGTTCTTTATGTATCCCATCGATGACTAGAACCCAGAGGAGGGGTGAGATAACGCCTCCCTGGGGAATCCCCCTGGTAACGGATTTTCTTATTGAACTGTTTCTGATAGTGGAGTTAATGTTTCTAGTGCCGAGCATATTGCAGATCCAATTGGTAATGCTATGCTCGACATTTATAGATTCCACGGCCTGTTTGATGGCCCTTCCTTCTTCATTATTGAAAGCACCTTCTATGTCTAGGAAGGCTGCTAGTTCGAATTCCTTATAATGAAGGCTAGCTTCTATCTTCCATACTACGTCGTGTAAAGCTGTTTCCACCGATTTCCCCTTCAAATATGCATGTTGAGCTTTGCATAGAATGCCGTTGCAACACTTACTTCTGATGTGAATATCAAGAAGCCTTTCAAGTGTCTTGAGGAGGCATGACGAGAGACTTATGGGTCTGTAGTCTTTCGCTGAAGTGTGGCTTGGTTTACCTGCCTTAGGTATGAATATAACCCGCACTTCCCTCCATGCCACTGGTACGTAGCATGACCTTAAACAATGTTTAAAAATATCCCTAAGCATGTTTCTGACCTTGGCTGGAGCTTTTTGCAACATAGCTGGCAAAATTACATCAGGGCCGGGTGCCTTGAATGGTGCGAATGACATAATAGCCCATCGCCCATTCTTCCATGTAATGAGATTTTCTACGTCGTCCCCTATTGATCTAACATTATATGAGTAGCTATGAGTAGTAGAATCCATTGGCGATCTACTTCTTGGGAATTGAGCTTCAATTAACGTTTCTAAAACTTCTTCGCTACTTTCTGCCCACGAGCCGTCAGATTTTTTGATGAAGCTTGGGACAGAAGTGTCTTTAGCTAGCATCTTGCGAAGTCTGGAAGCTTCACTAGTATCCGCAATGGACTGACAAAACTCCTTCCACGACTTTCTTTTTAATTGCCTAATTAAGTACTTAAACTCCCGCTTGTGGTCCATATACTATATTCATCCCATGTAGTACCGTCCCCTATTTCTTTGGCCCTGTTGTAGAAATGCCTAACCTGTTTTTTCTTGGAGTTGATTTCCTTACTCCACCAAGGAGGTTGGGACCTCTTGGACTTCTTTCTTAGTGGACAGGCCCTTTCGAATGCCATGTTCATTACTTTGCCTAAGTTGTCTACCGCCTTATCTATATCTTGAGGGTCGCCGCTGCGAATAGGCCCATCCTTAAGATGTTTCCTTACTAGCTCTGTGTACATACCCCAGTCTGTACTCTTAGGGTTTCTGTAGCTGTTGCTAGCCCTAGTTTGGAAAGTAATATGGAAGCGTATCTATCTGTGATCAGAGAGAGATGCCTCCTCCAAAACCCTCCATTTTTCTACCATTAGGTGATCGAAACAAGAAGCTAGTGTTAGGCCAATCACTTCTTGTCTGTTCCTAACTACAAAAGCTGGCGTAGATCCCTTATTACATATGGTGAGCTTGGTCGAAAGAATGAAATCGAAAAGACACTCACCTCTTGTATTGGTATCAGAATATCCTAAAGGAGTGCGAGAATTTATCGCCCGAAGTTCTCGCCAAAACGATTGAAAATGCGTTAAAAAGAGCCCAAATGGTCATCAACAACTGCGGCGCCCACTTGATCGGTATCATCTTCAAAAAGTAATGCAAAAAGAACTTAAGGGTCCAGAAAAACATTTATATAACAAAATTATGAAATTATGTCATTTCATTTTAAAGATATAGCAAAACAACATCGGGTGAGTGTTTTTGGGCCACCCTGCACACGTCGATCTTTGCTATTGCAAATCTGTTTTCAGGTGTAGTCATAGTTTTCTGGAAGGCGAACTTACCACAGATCCATATAGCAAAATAAATAAGATGCACGAAGTTATACTCAGCCTTATTTTGAGATTCGTTTTCATTCGAAAGTGCGAAAAAGTCGGACGATTGGTATTTTGACATTCGAAGGAATAGAGAGTTCATTTTACGAAACGAAAGTTCATTCATCATGTGTATTTTGAGATTCTATTCCTTCGAAAGAACATTTTTTATACGTTTACAATTCTCCAGACGAAAGATCAAATGTAAGTGTATTTTTGTTTTCAAAGTTGAACTCGGAGGTACTAAGCTCGAAGTCTATGCCTCAAGAGGCACCTCTCAAGGAGGGGTTATATCCCCACTACTGTGGGTAATTGTCCTGAACGAAGTCCTTCTTAAACATAGAAATAGCGGCGTCAAGGCCATTGCATATCCGGACGATGTTGTGCTGCTAGCAACAGGTAAATTTCTCCCGACCCTGAGCGAACAAATCGAAGGGGCGCTGGAAATCATTGACTCCTGGACAGAGAGATGTGGGCTGGCGGTTAATCCCCAGAAGACAGAGTTAGTACTATTCACTAACAAAAGAATAATTTCACAATTCGTAACACCTTCCGTAAGAGGTACTCCCCTGAGTAACTCCAGTAGTGCGAGATACCTTGGCCTGGTGCTCGATAGGAAACTGAGCTGAAGACTAAACATCAACGAAAGAGTCAAAAAAGCCACGATAGCTTTTTACTCGTACAATAGAATATTTGGGAAGACTTGGGCACCGAGCCCCAAAATCTTCCCATGGATGTATACAGCTATAGTAAGGCCAATACTAACGTATGGCAGCCTTGTATGGTGGCAGGCAGCCAGCAAAATAAATAACCTAGCTGCTATCACAAAAGTACAAAGACTAGCGTGCATCGCCACAACCAGCGCGATGAGAACGACACCTATAGCAGGACTCGAGGCCATTCTCAATCTGCTTCCGCTAGACATCTTTATACAAGTATCGGCAGCTCATAGTGCCGTAAGATTAAGCCAAACAGATAGCTGGAGAGCAGATGCAATGGGTCAGACCACGATCCTGCAGAGATATCTACTACAGACTACTTAACGCCTTACCTAGACTTCATAAGACCATTTTCTAGCACCTATCCGAGCAGGGAAGACTGGAAAAATGACAGAACGCCTAACGAGCGATCCTTAGCTGTTTACACCGATGGATCCAAAATGGAAATAGGTGTAGGCGCAGGCATCTTCTCTGAAACGCTTGGCCTCTCCATGTCAGCTCGGCTTCCGAACTACAGCAGCGTTTTCCAGGCGGATGTTCTAGCAGTTACAATAGCAGCTCGTGAGACTGCGATGAGGGCAATACCACGAGAGGATATCACCTTTTTCATCAACAGCCAGGCAGCGATAAAAGCAATATCTGCTATAGAAATAAAATCGAAGCTTGTGAAGTGTTGTAGAGAAGAGCTCAAGGTTCTTGAAACACAGCACGAGGTAAAGCTCTGCTGGGTCCCTGGTCATGAAGGCATACCAGGGAATGAGAAAGCCGATGAACTGGCTAGAGGAGGCTCAGCACTAAACTCGGACCAATCCGACCCCTCGGTGTAGATCCCGCCTTGCGCCCTCAAACTCAAAGCAGGAAACAAGGCCCTAACGGAGGTTAACAACAGGTGGACCTCTTTAGATACTTGTGTCACCACGAGAAAGCTGTGGTCCCCATTTGACAGAGTAAGAACCAATAGACTCATACAGAGGCATAGAAAATCCCTCTCTACTCTAATAGGAGTCATTACGGGGCATAATACCATGCGGTACCACATGAAAAAACTACGTGTGACTAGCGAAGACCTTTGTAGAGGCTGCGGCGACGAGGAGGCTCAGGAGGACATCGCCCACTTTCTCTGTCATTGCCCAGGCCTCTATCATTTGAGAAATAAGATCCTGGGACAACACTTCTTTGAGGATCTAGAAGAGTTGTCCAACAGACCAATAAATGACATCGCAAACTTCATCAAATCCTCTGGATGGTTTGTATCAAGGACACAGTGAGTACTTAGTTCTTTCTTTAGGATATTTAAAAAGACGGTAGAAAACCATACTGATACATAATTAGCACAAAAAGTGCCGTTTAATATCAGAACTTAAGTGACTTTAACGGGCGTAGCTTGTAGGGAAAGGGAGAAATAGTAAGGATTATTCAAATCCACCGCGTTGCATTGAGGAAACTGATAATGTCCCCAACGCTTATCTCCGCTAATTCTATCAGGTTGTCAAAAAAGGGTTTATCTAATGTGTCTGCGCTTGCCTAGAGCCGGATACACACAAAGGAAGTGTAAGATAGCTTCTTTCTTGTTAGCAGTATTGCAGCTACGACAGTGAATATTAAAAGCAATACCTACCGCTTAAGAATGCGGTAGGCCTCACGTACAACAAAAACTTCCGCCGTAAAAGGTGCAGGATAACGGTCAAGGCTTCGGTTGGATATGTTCTCATGGCACCCGTTGTGCCTATAGCCGCAGTTCTTTGTACCCTGTTGATAAGTTTGATGTTATAAGCTTTCCTTAACGCAGGCCACCAGACTAGCGGTCCATAGGAAAGAATGGGACGCACCACAGCTATGGTCACTATGGCCACGGGCGAAGTCCCCACTTCTTACCAAAGATCTTGCTGTAGGCATAGAAAGCCACACAAACCTTTTTTACCCGCTGCTCAATGTTAAGCTTTCAGCTTAGTTTATTATTATTTATTGTTAAGCCGTGGAAGCGTGAAGGTCGGTATTTTGGTTTTAGTGGTAAAGAGCATCAGTTCAGTTTTGCTTGGGTTGACGCTGAGTCCACATCCAGTGGCCCATAAGCTAATCTTGTCCAAGGCACCTTCTATAATCTCACTGATTACGGATGAAAGCATCCCCGATACCAGTATTACCACGTCATCCGCATACGCGACAATCTTAACTCCATCTCTGTTAAGTCTGCACAAGATTTTGTTGATGACCATAAGCCATAGAAGAGGAGATAAGACCCCACCTTGAGGAGTTCCCCTAACGACAGAATCGATACGGAGCCATTTTGGAAGGATGCTTCAGAAAATGTGAAGTAAATATCGCCGAGATATATTTTGATTTTGACACTCAAATTCAAAGATAGTGTGACCAGATTTGCGCTTAGTATATGGATGGAATAAATTCTTATTAAAAAAAATTTATATTGTTTTATTACATTTGTTTGCATATTTGATTTTAATAATATGAGTATGCAATTGAACAGCAAAATTAAAAAAAACATCTTTCATAAAAGTTAATATTTGAATTTCGGGTTTTAACGCGTCAAAGTATAGCTATTAATAATAAAAAGGCTTCCCACAGAAACAAAAGGAAATATGGTCACTATACAAAAAATAGAAATGTCAAACGATTTAAAATTCATTTCACGATATCTTTCGTTAATGAACCGTATTCCTTCGAATGTCAAAATACGAAAAAATCATTCAAAGGAATAGAGACTATCGAACGAATCGACTATTCATTCGAATCTCAAAATAAGGCTGACTACGAATGTTCACGTTACCAGATAGAAGAATTAAATTGTATTACAGGTCAATAGTCAGCATCTTTGGAACATATTTTCAGAAACCTACAATCTCCAGCAATTCCAAAGCAGAATAAACAAACATCTGCTTCTTTTTCCCCAGTGTTTTCTCCTGATCACGTTCAATATGGGACATATTCCAATGAAGTGATAACTGTCTTCCTTAGCTCGTAGATTAAATAAACTGCATTCCGGGTTTCCTTCAGTCCTATATGGCATATAATTTAGTCTGAGAAGCTCACCTCTAGTCTTGAAAATGAAAGAGATTGTACATATGCTGTTTTGGTTGTGGAAATAATTTTTTTTCCCCGAAGTCATATTCAAGAGTTCGGTACGTGTTCCTGGTAAGGCTTTCCTGCGCTCTTTCTCTAAAAGTGACACGGATAGATAGCTCGATCTTTATTAACAGCTCCTGAAGAGATTCTTTCCACGATGCTGCATTGAAGTCTATCAGGGGAATATCGTGTTCGCTGCACAACCTAAACCATTCACTGAAGAATTGTAATTGCCCTCGTAGTAAGTGCATTGCAACTACATGCGGAAGGCGTTGACTCGGCAGTGACATTACTTTTAAAATATAGAGGAAGTGTAGCCTTATGGTATAAACATGCAGTGGTGGCAAACCGGTTTCCAAGTGAAGCATATAGTTTGGCGTATTTTCATGTAATCTGAAGATTTTTTTGATAAAATATCTCAGCAGGTTTTCAGCTTCGTCATACTGAAAAATACCCCATACTTGGGCCGCAAAGCACATAACAGACCTTACTACTGCTTCATAGACTTTGTACTTTATGCTTGATGCAATGTTCTTTTTACAAAGTATGCCTTTCCAGCTACAATTGATTGCCCTTTTGGCTTCTTTTAGTTTTCCTTGCAGGTGATTGTTAAAAGTTAGCCGAGGTGCTATCATGATTCCAAGATATTTATACTCTTTCACCTTTTCTAGTTCTTCGCCTTGCCATGTCCATTTTTCATCCCTTGCGTAACGACCAGAACCATTTCGGAAAACCATTATTTTGGACTTGGCGGTGTTGACTTTTAGGTTCCACAAACTGCAATATTGCTCTAATTTGTTAATCATGATTTGCATCATCGTTGGTGTTTCCGACAGAATGACAATGTCATCAGCGTATAGGAGCAGCTTTATCTTAATTCCAGCGAACTCGATTCCACCGGGCAAGAACGTTGTATTGTTTTTGTAAAGGCTTTGTATAACTTTGAGCAACTTTGTAGAGACTCCCAGATTGCATGGTTTGTAAAAGAGCGCCCTTCTGTCAACAGAGTCAAAAGCTGCCTTAAAATCTACGAAGAACGCATACAGCTTCTTGCCCTTGTCCAGATATGTCTTAGCAATACTTGTCAGTGTAAAAATGTTGTCCACCGTAGAATAGTTTTTCCTCAACCCAGCTTGGAACTCGCTAAGTAGGTCGTTTGCCTGTACTCATTCTGTTAGACGTTCTAGAATGATCCCCGTGAAAATCTTCATTATTGTGTTCAGAAAAGATATTCGTCTGTAATTACTACGATCTTTGGGATCTCCTTTTTTATATAAAGGAAAAATTATATTTTTTCTGAAGCTGGCCGGTACATCACCCACTTCTTCTTCTTCTTCCTTTTATCAGCGAGGCTATGATCCGAAAACAAGGGATCACAACCCTCCCACTTCACCGCATTTCTACTGATCCGCATGTGGGGTTCGCCCACATCAAAAATGAAATTGTAGACCTTTGTTAGCTTTACCAGGAACTCGTTTGTTGCAGACGCATTGTGTTCACTCCTTAAGTTAAATGTAAAATTTCGTAATTTGTGTAACGTCTCTGTAAATCTATGTGTCAAACTGTAATCTTTCATTGTGTTGCTGTAAGCCAAGGAGGAAACAATTGTGAGTTGTCGCCAAATATTATATTTTTGTAACTAAGTAATTTTGTCTTAGGAAATAAAAACCCGTGCACCAATGCCCGTGCACCAATGTAAGGAGCATTAGTTGTGGAGTTCTTTATTTCCCTCCAAATTTCAGCAAACAACAATCAACAATTTTTTATTTCAATTAAATGGTCTTACATTCACCACCAACGCCTAGCCGAACCCATCAGACGCCGTTTCTGATGAATAGCCGAAGCGACCAGACGCCGTTACCAACGCCTAGCCGAAGCCATCAGACGCCGTTACTGAAGAATAGCCGAAGCCACAAGACGCCGTTACCGATGCTTAGCCGAAGCCATGAGGCCCCGTTATTGCCGCCGTCCGACTTAGTCACACTACCAACAGTTTCTAACGGGGAGAATGGGCCAAACGAAGGAGATGTGAATGTAAGACGGAGCAGCCGCTTCACAAAGGGAGTCCCGCCAGCCAGATTGAACGACAATGGTGCGTCCACGTCGTTTAGCCAGCGACCAAGTACCGTATCAGATGCTCCCGCCGCCGCCGCCAATTTATACAGTTCGTTCGATGCGGATAACAGTACAATCGAACCGCCTGCCACTATTTCAGTAAATGCCGCCGCCAATTTATACAGTTCGTTCGGTGCGGATAACAGTGCCATCGAACCACCAGCCACTATTTCAGCGAATGCAGCCGCCGACCACCAGCTAAATTTTCGTGATGCCGACAATGAACCTAGAAGAGATCTGGAATCTTCCAACGCGGCATTGAAAGCGCAGCTGCTAGCATTGCAAACGCAATTTGCTAGTTTAATGTCGCAAATGGAAGCCAACATGCATCATTGTCCGTCAGCCACGCCATCCGAGTCATCTGCTACCAGTGCAGTCCAGCCACATCAAGCTAGTGTCAACGCAACCGACCAGCCAGGACCGAGTTACGTGTCGACGAGACCACAGCCTATGCCATATTCATCACATCGACCAAAACTGTACGATCTGCCAATGTTCAGCGGAGTGCCAGAGGAGTGGCCGATGTTCATCGCTTCGTTCAACGAGTCTACGAGTGCATATGGTTATACCGCACTTGAGAATATGTTGAGACTACAAAAAAGCCTCAAGGGACCAGCGCGGGAGGCAGTGTAGACCATGCTTATTCATCCGAGTAATGTACATGTCGTAATAGACCAGTTGCAGTTTCGTTTTGGCCGCCCGGAACACCTCATTCGAAGCCAGATGGCAAAAGTTAGGTTATTGCCGACAATTTCCGACAATCGCCAGGATCTGATTGTACCATTTGCCACGAAGGTACAGAATTTGTGTACACTGCTCGAGTCGACGAAAAGTCAACAGCATCTGGCCAATCCGATGCTGCTAGATGAGCTAGTGTCAAAGTTGCCAATGTCAAAACGACTCGACTGGGCGCAATTTTCAGACGACATTCAACCATACCCCAGCGTTAAAGATTTTTGTGCATGGCTGCAGAAGTATGCTAGGCTCGTCAGTATTGCAACACATTCTCAATACCAACAGGCAGCTAACCCACATAGAGGTAGTCGCCAGAGCTCAGTTTTGCATGCGGTAGAGAAAAATATGACTTCAACTGACGTCAAATTTAACAAGGTATGCACCATGTGCTCACAAAAACATAACTTGTCTCAATGTCCAGCCTTTCTCCAAATGAGCCTCACGGAACGTTGGAATGTAGTCAAGGGGAAACGGGTTTGTTTCGCGTGTCTGGTACCAGGGCATCTTGTTTCAGCTTGCCGATCCAGAAAGCGTTGTGGGGAGGATGGTTGCAGTCGATTTCATCATATCGTTCTTCATGAGAAGCGACAGCCAGAAGCAGCAGCAGTAATAATTTCAAATCCTGAGCCGGAGGTAAACCATCATGCACATGCGGCCAACGCGAAGAAGGTTCTATTTCGTGTTCTTCCTGTCAACCTGTATGGACCAAAGGGTGTAGTAAGTACATTCGCCCTGCTGGATGATGGATCGTCTGTGACCATTATTAACAACACTATTGCCTCACAATTGGGTCTAACTGGGACTGCCCATAAAATGACCCTTACTTGGATCGGTCAGAAGGGGACTTCGGAGCCATCGGCTCTGGTCAATTTGGAAATCAGTGGAGTTGCCGATGGTAGTACACGATATGCGATGAAGAATGTTCGGACACACAGCGATCTTTCTCTACCGATGCAGACTATGAACGTTAGCAAGCTGACCGTTGGAAACGAGGTAAGGTCTTTGCCAATTTACGAATTTAAAAATGCTGTGCCGCAAATCTTGATTGGATTGGACAATTGGAGGCTGACCTTGGGAAGGACAACTGTACCATGTGGAGCTGATGGACCTGTTGCTGTAGAGACATTACTAGGGTGGGTTGTTTATGGTGGTTACAACAGTGGTAAAGAGATATCCGACTCCGTCTATCACATTTCCGGAGACAACAACAGCATCGCTAACGACACCTTGTCGCAGTTAGTCAGCGATTATTTTTTACTGGACAGCGTGGATGCTGATTCGATGTCAAGTCCAAAGGAGTCGGAGGAGATCGTGAGAGCGAGGAAGTTGCTACAAGATACAACCATCAAATTGCAAAGCCGTTACGAAACTGGACTTTTGTGGAAGAGTGAGAGGATCGTGTTGCCTGATAGCCTGCCAATGGCAAAAAGCCGCCTAGATTCTGTCAAACGCTCTTTGAGCAAGGATTCATCGTATGCTGCCCAGTACGCGGAAATTATCAACGGTTATGTTGCCAAGGGTTACGCACGCAAGTTGTCTGCCGACGAAGCCAAGGAGATGGGTCCAAGGACACTTCCTCATTTTTGCGTTCGCAACCCACATAAACCAGGTAAACTGCGATTGGTGTTTGATGCTGCCGCTGGAGTTGGAAAGGTTTCGCTAAACTCATCCTTGCTCAAGGGTCCAGAGCAATGCCAGGATTTGCTGACTGTTTTGCATAAATTTCGTGAAAAGCCCATTGGAGTTTGTGCAGACATTTGTGAAATGTTTCACCAAATCGCAATTAGTAAGCAGGATCAGGATGCACAGCGCTTTCTATGGCAAATTGATGACAGTTCTGCGACAGTTGACACCTATGTGATGCAGGTGATGGTATTCGGTGCAACGTGCTCACCGTGCTCTGCTGAGTACGTCAAGAATTTGAACGCCCAGAACTATGCAGAACAATGTCCTCAAGCTGTCAAGGCTATTATAGAAAATCATTATGTCGACGATTTTGTCTGTAGTTTCGAGAACGAGGATGAAGCATTAGCCGTGACAAGCGATGTTATTAGGATTCATTCGGGCGGAGGATTTCAACTTCGGAAATTCCTGTCGAACTCTTCGAAGCTGCTAAACTGTCTGGAAGAGGGCGACTCAGGAAGCTCAACGGCCAACATGGACATCAAAGGCAAATCGGAGAAAGTGCTTGGTATGCACTGGATACCGGCTGAAGACGCATTCATGTTTCATTTGAACTTCCATCGAACCAGCCCAAGCATCGTGAGTGGTGGACGTTATCCAACTAAGAGGGAATGTTTGAGTATTCTCATGTCTATTTACGATCCCTTTGGACTACTGGCAGATTTTACGATTCACGGGAAGCTGATGTTGCAGTCGTTATGGAGAACTAAGACCAAGTGGGATGAGCAGATACCAACCGGAATCCATCGTAGATGGAGGCAGTGGATTTTGACCTTCGACGCGGTTGAACGACTTCGTGTGCCACGGTGTTACTCAGTCGAAATGTCGAACGCCTTCGGCATACAGTTGCACATATTCGTTGACGCCAGTGAGGAGGCTTTTGCAGCAGTCGGATATTGGAGAGTCGTCAGCCGCAACCAGTCTATATCGACAGCTTTCATCATGAGCAAAACAGGATGTGCGCCGCTCAAACTCACATCAATTCCTCGACTTGAGCTGCAAGCAGCCGTCTTGGGTGTACGACTTCGTCGAAGGATCCTTCAATCCCATAACATACAACCGGCCAGGTGCACCCTCTGGAGCGACTCGCGAACTGTACTGAATTGGGTTAAGTCAGCTGATCCCAGAAAGTACAAACCGTTTGTTGGTCACAGGATCGCCGAAATTTTGGAACTATCTGATGCAGTGGAGTGGCGGTGGGTTCCCACTAAATATAACGTTGCCGATTTGGCCACAAGGGCCAAATATTTAGCCAACTACCAGCCAGGAAAATGGGTATAGGGTCCAGAGTTTTTGCTGTCAGACGAACTTTATTGGCCCTCCAGCTCAGGCGAAGAGGTCAATGTCAGCCAGATGATTGATGAGGAGCTACGTGTGCTTCACCGGCACGACATATTCCATGTGAGTAACCATGATATTGATCTAACTAAATTTTCGAACCTTTTGAAGCTCAAGCGTGTGATGGCCTGGATACTCCGTTGGCGATGTGGTTACCAAAGGTCATCAAACCGCAAGTGTCTAGCCGCGGATGAACTTCAACATTCCGAGAACGTCCTATGCCGAATGGTACAGAAGCAGCATTACGCCGATGAATATGCGACATTAACAAGTGGTCAGCAGATCGAAAAATCAAGCCGTTTGTATAATCTGACTCCGTGTTTGGACGAGTGCGGTGTCATTAGATTGTCTGGCCGTATTGACTCCGCTGTTTGTGTCCCAACACAATCAAGAAGACCAATTATACTCCCAAAAGACTGCCGGCTGTCCAAGCTCATTGTTGTACACTTCCACGAGCGCTTTCATCACCAAAACCAGGAAACAATCATCTGTGAAGTTCGTCGTCAGTTTTGGATCCCACACTTACGAGCTCTTGCCAAAACTGTTGCACGTACCTGTCAGTTTTGCAAAATTTTGTCAGCGAAGCCTGCAACGCCACAAATGCGTCAACTTCCGGAAGACCGGCTCACACCTTTCGTGCGGCCTTTTACGTTCACAGGAGTGGACTACATGGGACCTTTCTTGGTGGCCATAGGTAGACGCAGAGAAAAACGTTGGATTGCTCTGTTTACCTGTCTCACGATGCGTGCCGTTCATTTGGAGGTAGCCGCCGATTTGTCTACTGACGCGTTCATCATCTGTCTCAGAAACTTCGTAAATAGAAGGGGCGTTCCTGTTCGAATCCGTAGCGACAACGGGACAAATTTTATAGGAGCAGCAAGGGAGTTGAAGGAGCGGTTGGATATTTTTGATCACGATGCGATTCAGACGTATCTTTCAACAAAAGGCATCCAATGGATTTTTAACTGCCCGTCGAATCCAAGTGCTGGTGGCTGCTGGGAGAGGCTGGTAAGATCAGTCAAAAGAGTACTTTCAGTTGCGTTGAAGGATACGGTTCCAAAAGAAGACACCTTTCGAAGCGTAATCATTGAAGCGGAGAACATTGTAAATTCGAGACCTCTTACACATTTGCCTGTAACATCTGATGAAGACGAGCCTCTTACACCTAATCATTTTATTTTGGGCTGTGCGAACTCAACACAAACACCAGGGCCTGTCGAAAATGGGCCAATTTGCTTGCGGAAGCAGTGGAAAATTGCACAAGTCATCAAAGATCATTTTTGGAAGCGGTGGGTAGCTGAGTATTTGCCGGATTTGACCCGAAGGACGAAGTGGTATGGAAAAACCTCACCCCTGGCTGTAGGAGACCTAGTTATCATTTGCGACTCAAACGTCGCTAGAAGCTGTTGGCGCAGAGGAAGAATCGTGAGTTTGTTTCCAGGACGTGATGGACAAATTCGTGTAGCAGAAGTGCAAACGTCTATGGGGTTGATAAAACGACCTGTTTCCAAGCTGGCTAAACTGGATGTTGGTGAATCTTGATGAGAGCGATTCACGGGGGCCGGGATGTTGCAGACGCATTGTGTTCACTCCTTAAGTTAAATGTAAAATTTCGTAATTTGTGTAACGTCTCTGTAAATCTATGTGTCAAAATGTAATCTTTCATTGTGTTGCTGTAAGCCAAGGAGGAAACAATTGTGAGTTGTCGCCAAATATTATATTTTTGTAACTAAGTAATTTTGTCTTAGGAAATAAAAACCCGTGCACCAATGCCCGTGTACCAATGTAAGGAGCATTAGTTGTGGAGTTCTTTATTTCCCTCCAAATTTCAGCAAACAACAATCAACATCGTTGGTCGCATATTTGAAGAATTCGTAAGTGATACGATCTTCTCCTGGGGGTTTATTTAAATTGCATCGACGTACAACTCTACAAACATCTTGAAATAGTATGGTATAGTCCAATACATCGTCTCTCTGAAAGGTAAGGGCATAGTGCAGTTCGCTCGTGCTACAAGGTGGGTTCAGCAATTGTTCAAAATGATCAGCCAGAATAGTTGCTTCGGTTTGAATACTCCGTGCGAAGAGTGAGCCATTGACGGTTCGGGCGAGTTTCCAAAACGAGCAACTGTCCTTAATTCCTGCAAGCTCCGTAGTCAGGTGTTGAGAGTACCTTTTTTGCCTCTCCCTGCACATGGTTTTGTATGCTTTATTGGTTTGCTGGTACACAATTTTTGCAAAACTGCTGCCTGTTTCTCCTATTGATCGCAAGTAGGTGAACGATTTTTTCCTAGCTGCCGCGCATTCCCAGTCATACCATAGTTGTTTTCTTTTACCTCTTCTTCTAGCTTGAAAGGACTTTGCCGCGTCAGATATGCAGGAAACAAGAACGTCCGCAACACGAGTTGACTTCATTATCATGTATAGTGTTAACTTTCCGGTTTAGCATGGTTTTATATCTCTCTGCAAAGCTATGCTTCCAGGAAATCTTTGGTAATAACCTTGAATGTGCTGCGGATGGATGCGGGTTTATCGCTAGGTTTATCGAAACAGTTATAGACAGGTGGTCAGAATGGGTTACTTCATTAACGTCACACACTCAAGCCATTTTCTACATACAAGGCCGTAACCAATTGTTGAGCAGGCAGTTCCTCTGAAAAATGTCAGGTGACCTTGACTATCACTTTTAGTTCGACCATTTACTATCGTAAGTCCAATCGACTCACACATCTCAATGACTTTTATTCCATTACTATCAATTTTTTGATCTTCTGCGCATCTATCCTCGTAAATTGATTCAGTTAAAAACCCCGGCTCCACGTCTAGCAGCTGTGTATTACCTATTCTTGCATTACAGTACTTTAGCATTATATATGTGGTTCTACTTTCCTGGGAGAAGTTTATAAAAAAAGAAAGAACAGTGGCATAATGTGCACCACGACAAAGGAACTTTTCGAGCCGAAAAAGCCGCTGGTGGATGCAACAAAATAGTTGAAGTACTGTTGGGGACGCTGTGAGCTTTTTTTTTTATCTTCTTCTATCATAATTTCATTGCGATAATAGGTTTATGAGTTTGAAAACCATAAAGTAATCGTTGGTAAGAGCACATGGTGCCATTAATCTTATATTTTCTGATAGCGTATGGAATATGAATGCCAGCGCGAGATGAAGTTAATGGCGAACACTCATGGAGAGGAAGATGTTTCGCAGAAGTTTGGAGATCACTTATACTACAATGCACCTGAAATGTCGTCTGATCTAACAGCAATCAACGGGTGGTATCAGTTCAGTATATAGGTAGATAGTCACAGAGTATCTGAAATGCCAATACCATGCGCATAAAGAAGTGATAATGCTTTTAGTTAGTTAGTTTTCATTATACTGTACGATAGACAGTTAGTGTTAGAAGACCGACACAGTAGCCCGTACGAAACTTAACTCGGCCAAATCTGTGAGAAAATTCGTTAAAATGAATCAACATCAGTGCACTTAAGTACAACATACACAATTAAAACGAACGCTTTGTGTCCTCCTATGTGATAGTGACCAAACCCTCCCATGTCCATTGCCAAAGTCTCCGGGAAGAATATCTGCAACTGCAGCGATGATAAAATGGAACATTGGATATACTGATTCACAACTGCAGCTCCATCATCAGCATGTACGCCATTGCTTCCATCGATCATACCTACCGCATCGACAACGACACACGACAGTAAAATCATCCACGTAAGCAATATACCATTAAATTATACAAGTTATAGCTAATACTTAATTGTTAGAAAACAATAAAAAAAACACGTATTTACACACAAGTAGTATCCAGATGTCCCTTAAAAAGGGCAGTTTGTTCAAAATGATTTTATGATTTGGAAGGAATGCAAGCAATACCATATAAATCATCATTCATGTTGAAGTCACGTTTAGAGTAATCATTCTCAGCAGTCAAATTGTTTAAGTAAATTGCAATATTATTTGTCGATAAGCGGACGTACATACTTATGCATAGAAGAAGAAATTACGTCAGCAACTTCAATGACTTCAATCAATGCAAAGATTGACTGATAGACTCCAATGAATTCAAAAGTTTTCAATAGATCGAATGCATGCAGAGACTTCAAATGCTTCAACCAATGCGGAGCAATCAAGATGACACTCTTTTTGGATTCCTTTATTCATTTTTTTCTATTGAACTGAATCACACACTAAAAGCTTTAAAAAAATCTTTTACAGATCAGTATATGCATACATGTGTCGTGAAAGTTCGAGAGTATGGAGTATTAGTTGGTTGGTTAGGATCGGTCCTTGATGAGGATGCACTTAGACCAGAAGTAGGTCCATTATACTGACGGTAATATGGCTAGGTCACCCTCTTACTCTGGGGACCATTTGCTTCGTTGTATTAAAGCTTTCATTTTAGTCGTGCAGGCATTGCCGAGATCACTTACATCATGGAAAAAGTATTCACCTAGGGTGACCTTCCTAATGTTGGCGAACCCAGGACAAGCACATATGAATTGACTAATGGTCTCTTCCTCCTCTTCCTCCTCTTTGGGCATGTCTTCCCATGAGGCAGTGTTCGGTGAGAACGTTCGTTTGCTATTTTGGAGAGAGTACCTCTCTTGTGTTTCAAGAGCCCGATGGACCCAGATTTATTAAGTGTTGGCCAAAGTTGTCTTGGCCTAGATGTTGTCATCGGAGACTGGCCACTTTCTCCACGTCGGTTTGAATAAGGTACTTAGCGTTGGCGACGTTGGCGCTTCGATGCCGATAATGCTTATGCTGTTTGTAAAAGAGGAGCCTTATCGGGGCAGTTCTTCAGCTGCACAATTTCCTGGTATGTCACTGTGACCTGGTACCCAGCAAGGGGTGAGGTTGTACTGGCCAGCTATATCGTTAAGAGATACGTGGCAGTCTTTCACTGTCTTAGATCTCGTAGTGCTGGTTTGGAAGGTTAAAAGAGAAGTGCATGTCCAGGTCTTCTCTGAAAAGATTCCGGCACCAAATCTGTCTTTGGTTTTGGACTCGTCCATGAAAATTGAGATCGATTTATTGTATATGACATCGCGTTGCGTTCACTCAGCTCTGTCCGGTATTGAGTGCATGTAAACCCTGTTAAAGTTATATTCAGTGGGCAGTTGGTCAGTGGAAGTGGGAAAATGACGGTGCATCGAAAGTATTTTGGCATGTCCCGTGTGTTGCTCATTTCACTGCTTGGAGTCTCTCAGTCTTATTGCCGAGCTGGTAGCCAATTGTTTACTCACGATGTAAATCGGAAGTAGGTGGAACATGGTTTGGAGCGCCGCTGTGGGAGAAGTCCTCAGTGCACCGGTAAGGCTGAGACATGCTACTCGCTGAATTTTGTCCTTTATGGATATGTTGGACATCTTCTCCAGTGCGGGTCACCATCCAGTAGTCCATACATAAGAATCGGTTTTATTACCGACGAGTATAGCCAGTGCATGATGCTCGGTTGTAAACCCCCAAGTGGAGCCCACTGCTTTCTTGCAAATGTATAGGGCAGTCATAATGTATTATCTGTCAGCGATATTAGCATTTTCACTGACAGTCAAGCGGCTATCAAGTCCTTGGAATCGTGCTCCTTTACTTCAAAGACCGTCTTAGACTGCCGTTTGTCTTTTACAGAGATGACAGAGCAGTTCAACATTCACCTATGCTGGGTGCCAGGTCACAGAGACATTCCAGGAAACTGTATGGCGGATGAACTCGCTAGACAGGGTACTACTCTAAGGATTCTGCCAGATAGGCAAGCCCTTGGTATGCCCCTCGCTACATGTAAGCATCTACTGAAGCTGAACGCTATTAGCAAGACCAACCTTAGGTGGGATAGTGGCTCTACGTGTCACATTTCGAGGCAGATCTGGCCTAAGCTGGACCAGAAACGTAGTGCCGAGTTGGTTAAACTAAAGCGATTACAGATCAGCTGCGTTATCGGTGGGCGCCGTGGCGTAAGTGGTTAGTGTGTCGGATCACTACGCATGAGGTTATAAGTTCGAATCCCAGAAAACACCAAAAAGTTTTTTCACGGTCCCACCTCTCGCGAGCGTCTGACAAACATCCGAGAGTATTGTTGTCACGAAAAAGCTTCTCAAATCGCCGTTCGGATTCGGCATTAAACTGTAGGTCCCTTCCATTCTTGTGAAAAATATAATGCATGCAACATGAGTGGTTGCGAGAAGCTAGGCCCTGTCACTTTAAACAGCCGTTGCGCCAAATATTTGTTTTGCGTTATCGGTGTTATCACCGGACACTGTCTAATCGGCCAACATGCCAAAAGACTTGGCCTCTTTTCCAATGACTTCTGCAGGAGCTGTAGGGACGAGGAGGAGGAGGAAACCATTCTTCACTTCCTATGCACATGTCCTGCTCTATCATGCAAAAGAATGCTCCATCTAGGAGCTCCCTTCCTTGATGACCTCAGCGATTTCGCGTCCTTAGACGTCATGAACATCCATCGCTTCATCAAAAGCTCCGGTTGGTTTTAAAAGTCCCTGAGTGGTCTAATGGTAGATCCTTGGCATCACAATGGACCTTTACTGGTCTAAGTGTGTCTGCATCGTGGTGCAGACAGTCAATCTAACCTAACCTAACCATAGGGCAGTCAGCGATTTTCTGGCGCGTTCAACGACATTCTCTTTCCAAATTAGCTTAAGGTCAATCTTTAGGCCTAAGCTTGAGAGTGTATCCTCTTATTTTGAGTAGAGTGAAGTCAGGGAGTTTATGTTTTCTTGTAAATAGAACTAACTTAGTCTTCGTTGAGTTAACGGAAAGGCCGCATTTGTCGGTCCATCTGAGCAGTTCATTAAGAGGAGACTGCGTGATATCGGCTAGCGTCTGCGGGTATTTGCCTGTTATTAGGATAGCGACATCATCTGCGTAGGCAATGACTTTGCATCCAGTTTTTTCGATTTTCAGAAGGCCTTCATTGAGCACAAGATTTCAAAGTAGTGGAGACAGTACAGCCCTTGAGGGATGCCACGATGTGCACGTCGTTTGATAGTGCTGCTTCTCAAAGATGCTCTTATTACACTTTTCTTTAGTATGTGCTCTATGAAATAACAGATGGGTTCGCATTGCGTCCTGTACTGACTCTTAAAAGAAGTGTTACACTCGGCAGCTACTGCTTTTCAGAGCTACGCCAAATGGATCCGAACAAACTCCTGAGATTCATATGTGTGCGGTTTACTTAGCGATCGAAAAATGTAAGGTTCCCAAGGTTTATTGAACAAAGGTCCATTGGTAATGGAATTTGTTTCAACGTTGTTAAAGCTCCCTCTATGTCCAGATATGACGCTAGGGTAAACTCTTTGATTGAGAATGATTTTTCGATAGGATAGATGATGGAGTGTAAGGCGGTTTTAACCGATTTGCCAATTTGGTACTGACGTGGACAGTAAGGTACTATCAATGTTGGCCTTGATGGGTGGGTCTAGTATTCTTTCTAAAATCTTGAGAAGGAAGGGCGTTAGACTGATTAGTCTAAGGTCTTTTGGAAGCGTGTGCGATGTCTTACCTGCTTTGGGTATGAAAACCAATCTCGCCGCGATACAGGCAGTTGGCGTTGTTCCGAGCTTGACACACCCCATCAGAATACAGGAGAGGTCAGCAAGAAAGCTGACCCATGGTCGCTTTGCTTTGTCGGCCTGCCATTTTTAAGACAAAAAGTATTTTCTTCTCAGACCTTTCTAAAGTCCATAGATATCCATATTGCTAGGAGTTACTGGACAGCGGATCACGATAAAACATACACCAAAAAAGTAAAACTTTAAGCAAAGCAACTGCGAAAATCCCGTTTAATTTCATGCAGTCGTTTTTGTGTGATGCGTGTTTAAACATTTTTAGACTCACAGTTTTAAGGAGCCCTTTCATTTCCCTAGGATGAAAAGAATCCTAATTGTTGACCCAGGATATAAGCTATCACTATGTTGAGTTTCATCAAAATCCGCTCAATAGCTTCCGCATGTTGCGTGCACAGACAGACAAAAACATTCGACACTCTACAGTTTTATTATATGTTCGAGTATGCATACATATATACTTTTGCGAAAGAAAGTAAACTTTTTTTTAATTACTATCTGCTGAGATAACTTCGCTTATTTGCAATGATAAGTTCGAGTTCTTGCCGTAGGGTTAGGTTGGGTAAATGGGTGCCCTTCTCGATGGATATGTCAACGGTTCACTTAGGCTCCACTTTGTTCAATAAACCTTGGGAACCTTACATTTTTCGATCGCTAAGTAAAGCACACACATATGAATCTCAGGAGTTTGTTCGGATCCGTTTGTCGTAGCTCTGAAAAGATGTAGCTTCTTTTAAGAGTCATTACAGGACAATCACACAGCATGTGACGAATACATTTTATTTTTGTCCAATAGTCATTGTAACGTAGACCTAGCCGGGCTTGTCTATTACGTAGTGTTCAGTCAGGATGCCGCAGCACACCGACAATATTTCGAATGTCTCTACGGCTAAGTTTCAGCAGATTGATAGATTTCTTCTTGTCGTAGACGGGCCATGTCGATCTAGCTGTATCCAAACACCATATAACACCAATGTAGTGCAATGGCACTGGCGCTTTGAATTGATGAAAAGTAAAACGGTGGCAGGACAGCCACCTTACCTAACCTAACCTAACCTAACCTAAAACGCTCACCACGGCACAGGTGGTTGGGAACATGAGTTGATCATATTCACAGAGAGGAAAGGTTTTTCCTTTTTTCGGATTGTGTGTATATCCCCTTTTTGCCAACCGAAGTGTATAAGACAGAAGTGTTTTCAATAAGAAAAAACGAACAGAAAATGCGGTAAAGGTCTAAAAGCGAAAAGATTCTGAAAAGCTTAGGGGACGTGCTATCACCCCGAACATCCGCTTCTGTCTTCTTCTTCTTCTTCTTCCTATTTTGGAGAGGTTATGATACGAAAACAAGAGATCATAACCCCGCCACTTCACTTCTATTGATCCGTCTGTGGGGTTTGCCTATTTGACCTCAGAAAATATCGACAGACCACCCGATTTCGGATCACTGGGTTACTGAGGCCAATCAAATGCGGGTGACGTTGCATTTGTGTGATCCAGGCGTTTATAGGCGTGCCTCTCCTGCCTCGCGATGTCTTTGCAATGTTCATTGATATTGCCTTTTTAACAGGGTTCAAATGATCTCTTCTTTGAATGTGGCAATACCAACTGAGCCGGTCGTGCTCTATTTTGGTACGATGGTTTTCTTGACGTGAAGGCTTCCACGGATCTTCGAACTTTTTATTCGATCAAGCTTTGTCACTCCTGCTGTCATGCGGAGCATCTTCATCTCAGCTGTCGTTAATTTACTCTCATACCTTTTGTACATCGTCCAACATTGTGAACCGTATGTGAGCGCTGGTCGCACAACTGCGGCGCAGAGCCTTTCGTTCAACATAGGTGACATATTTTGGTCACAGAAGTTAGCGGAGTTTTCTGTCCACTTCATTTACCCTACGCTTACATGATTGATGTCGTCATCACAGGTTGCTTTGCTACTGATCATAAATTCCAGATATTTGAACTTTTCGCACTTGGGAAGCACAGTTCCGTCTGGAATAGGCCTGAACGGATCAGAGAATGGGCAGCACAAGTACTCTGTCTAACTAACATCCGCTTCTTTGTGTGGGGTTTAAACAAATTTGGAAAAAGATGTCGATTTTGGTCACAAAATCATCTTCTCTGAAGAAGCTCATTTTCATCTCCTACAAGCAGAACTGTATGATTTGCAGTTCCGAAAATCCACACACAGTCGCAGGGAAAGTAATGCATCCTCCAAGAGTATCTATTTGGTGAGAGTTTTGGAGTGTTGGTATCATTGGCCCCTACGTCTTTAGTTGATTATTTGTGGCCACAGTTGAACGATTTGAATTTGAATGGGCTTAGGTTCCAGCAGAATTGAACAACGTTCCACTTCAACCATCAAACAATCGATCTTTTACATACTAAGATCGGCAACTGTTGTGGAGACGTATCTGGCTAACGCGCCTTTTGGCTTTATGGAGAGCTTATTGGAGTTTATTTTATGGTGAACTGTTAAGAAACAGAGTTAATCAGACGATGCTCCTGGGGACGATACCAAGTGATCTGGTGGCGACTTTGACTGCCTATAGAATACCCAAGCTCAGCTTCAGAAATGATCCTTAGCAAAATCTCTACCAGAGAAGAATGCAAGACTGGAAGCATTATCAATGTCTAAAATATAGGTATATACATGAACGGTTAGAAGATGGAATGCGGATTCGGCATAGGCATCTTCCCTGACCAACTAAATAGATCGAAGTCTTTTCATCGATCAGACTCTGCTGGCGTTTTTCAGGCGAAGCTTCTCCTAATACGGGAACGCTGCCGCTTGCTGAATAACTTACAAACATCTAACTATAGTATCTGCATACGTTAGGCTGCAGAGTGATCGCCTATCCTGATGACATTGTTATTGCTGCCTCTGGTGAGAACCCCGAAAACCTCTAATATGCTCTCCTTTGGCTCACCAGATGGGCCTCCAAATGTGGACTAGGGGTTAATCCCGATAAAATGGAACTCATTCTCTTCACGAGGAAATATAAAGTTCCCCTCATAGACGCTCCTTTGATAAATGGCAGCAGTTTCATCTTCACTGATAACGCAAAATATCTCGGTCATATTTTAGATAGGAAGTTGAGCTGGAAAGCCAATCTACTACAAAGCGTCAGGAAAGCGAATGTAGCACTCTATTCCTGTAAAAAGGCAGGTAGGAGCAGGAGTATGAAACCTCAAATCACTCATTGGTTGTACGTGTCCGTTATCAGGCCTATACTACTCTATGGCGTGATCGTATGGTGGCCTGCTCTTGACAGGGCGGTCTACCTCACTCAACTAGCTAAGGTGCAAAGATCTGCATGCATTTGCCTCAGTGGTGCATTGGAAACTACTCCTTCTTCGGCACTGGATATTTTGTTTAACCTGCTACCCTTAGACATTTTCGGCAAACAGATGGCTGCCTGTGCGGCACGAAAACACGGACTACACCCCGCCAAAACTAAGATTTGACCGTGACTTCCGTACGAGTATCCCTGAATGGGATAAATGATCATTGTAGCGTTTTCAGACGGAAATCATGGCGATTAAGGAAGTCCTGTCCTGGCTGAAGTGAATTGTACTACCTGTCAGGGATATTAGGATTTTCACTGATAGCCAAGCGGCTATCAAGTCCCTGGAATCGTGTTCCTTCACATCAAAGGCCGTCTTAAGTTGGCGTTTGTCTCTTAGGGAGATGACAGAGCAGTTCAACATTCATCCTTTGCTGGGTGTCAGGCCACGGGGACATTCCAGAAAACTGCAAGGCGGACGAGCTCGCCAGACAGGGTATTACTCTAAGGATTCTGCCTGACAGGCAAGCCCTGGGTATGCCCCTCGCTACATGCAAGCATCCATTAAAGCTGAATGCTATTAGTACGACCAACTGCAGAAGGGAAAACGGCTCAACGTGTCACAATTCGAGACGGATCTGGCGTAGGCTGGACCAAAAACGTAGTGCCGAGTTGGTCAAGCTAAAGCGATCAAAGATCAGCTTCATTGCCGGTATTCCCACTGGACACTGTCTTATAGGCCAACACGCCCAAAGACTTAGCCTCTTCTCCAACGACTTCTGCAGAAACTGTAGGGACGAGGAAGAGGAGGAAACCATCCTTCACCTCCTATGCACTTGTCCAGCCCTATCGCATAAAAGAATGCTCCATCTGGAGTCCCCCTTCCTTGAAGACCTCGGCGATCTGGCGCCCTTAGACGTCTAAGTATGTCTGCACTCTCGTGCGGACAGCCAACCTAACCTAACCTAACCTAACCATAGTAACGCTATCTTTTCGGATAACTAAGCTGCTATCAAAGCCATTGATGCGGTTATTACATCCTTAAAACTGGTAGAGCAATGCCAGTTTGAAATGAATCAACAAACTATCCACTCAAGCATCACTCTCATCTGGGTCCCAAGGCACAGTAGTTATGAGGTTAATGAACCACTGTAACTGGGTTCAATCTTTCATATCAAGAAAGATATGGCCCAGCAAATCAAGGCCAGATATTGCCAGAGTTGCAGCTATTATTACAGGCCACTGACCATGCGGTTAAGAATTCCCTACAATACCTTTTGTAGAAGCTGCCAGGACAGCAATGAGAAAGAATCTCTATGACAGTTCTTTGCAGATATATGGCCCTTTCGAGGACCAGACAACACGCTCTAGGTAAACCATTCTTATAGGATCTGAATGAGATAGCTGATAAGAGGATTGGAAAATGAATCCTTTATCTGAACCCCACGATCTGGATTTAACCTCATCATCATTTCATAACCAACAACACTCTCAGCCAAACTGGTGTGCACGAATTTGTGATAACAAATTGCCGCATTCTAAGCTCTAATTGGGTTCTTTTCGAACCGCCACTCTACCTCACAAATAATCGAATGCAATATTGGGTTGACAGGATAGACTGCTAAACCAGTCACGGCAGCCACTAAACTCTTTCCAATAAAACAACAATCATGGGAAAATATTGAACTGTGTTATAGCAATTTCAAAAAGAAACTAAAATATTGTATGATATTGTCCTCGACATATGGAATCATGTGGACTTCTAATATGCGCTCGTAGACAGCTGTTCCATTTTTGTGTCTAGCCCAACAGCGTTTCAAGGAAAAGCAGACCAAACCACCGTACTCAACAGCTTTCACAGTGTACTTTGGATTGCGCTGATGGTCGAGGTGGACACCAAACGCATTCATTTGCATCCGATCCGAACATGTAGAACTTGGATTCATCGCTCCAGATATCCACTATGTCAAAGGATAGTTCAGATTTTCCCTTGCTTTCTTACAAGAGGCTTCCTTGGGTAATGTTGTAATTCTCACCTCAAAAAATGCTGGAAATTCCCGGAAATTAATTATTATTACAGTTCCTTCTGAACCAGGTGCAAAAAGTTCATATTGACAGTCTGCCAAGTTATGAAAAGTTGGCTCATATGCTTCTAATTGCTGATCAAACCCGGATCGGTTACTGACATTAAAGACCACCATAAACGCTATTCAAGCACATTCAAGCAATGCATAGAGTTCCTATTTAATCTGCAATCTCAGAAACGGTGACATATATTTTAGGAAACATTTTATAGATTTCTTGGTGCTCCATAACCTAACTATCCCAGGTAGTTCTAAGAATCGGAACTGAAGTGCCACTTTCTCAAAGCTAAGTGCAATTTAATTTTCCAGTTTTGAATCTCACTTTATTTATGTGTACCAGGCTGAAACTATCCAACCGCCAGGAAACTCAATTTTAATCACCCCACAGCCATAGTGTGTGCTTCATGCTCAAACCATTGACATTTGACACAAAACTGTTTCAAAATTGGGTTTCTCAATCAATCGCCTTTGGCCAAAGAACAACCATAGCCACATCTCCTGATTGGTAATTTCCTATACCACACGGCAGCTGTCCATAATATTCTAAAAGCTGCTGCTGGCCATTCGAGTCCAACTAACACAGTGTCCACTAAAACAGAGTGCCCCCGAAAAACCTCTTAGCAATTTCAACTTGTTCTATGGTTTTAATTAAATTGAACGATCAAAGTCTGATGCCGGAGAGGTATCTATAACAACATTTCTTTCTTGTTTTGGCAGCTAAATTGAGAAATAATGCTCCATGGTGATATCTCAATTTACCTCATCTCTCGCCTTGTGTGTGTTTGTAGTTTGCTCAAGAGATGAACGTTAAGGTAATCATGTCGTTCTTTTGCACCTTTGCTCGTATCTTTGGTTCAAGTACGAAGATAAGTAGAACAAAAAAAAAATAAAAAAATCCACGGAATTACGAGATACTAAATATGTATCTGAGGGGGAGATGAGTAAAATGCAAATACACCGGGACTGTTTAATCTCTTTTTCTTTTTATTTAGAGAGAAGTTTCATTTTAATCAAAATGTGGCTCTTAGAAAAAAAAAATAAAAATTTAGATTTAGTTCATCCGGATGATTCAGAGCATCAAGGCATATGTCTCAAAATTAAGACTTCATCATGAGACGAACTGTGGAGAATGCAAGCAGTTAAAGCTATTATGGGTGGATCTACAGATAGACCAGAGTTGGTTAAAGTTAGAAACATTACATAACATCATAGAAATTGACCGAAATAGTATCAATCATTTCAAAGATAAATGCACATTCATACATATTGGCCCACTAATACTTAATGAGTCGCGGGGACATGATGTTCAAGTGGGCTCTCCATCCTTCCCAATCCTCCTCCAGTGACTCTAACGTATTAGGACCAATGTTTGACTTGATCCAACCATCTATTTCTAGGCTTGTATGATGGCATGGCAATCATGACACGCCATGGAAGTCGAAGCATTGATCGTTCCGTTCGGACAAGCAGCTGCTCATTGAGCGCCTAGCGTGCTCTGGTGATGCGCACTCGATCCCTACGCGTTATTCCAGCAACACCATGAAGGAACCCCATTTCAGCAACCTGAAACCATCTCATTCTTTCGGTCATTACCCAAATTTCATGGCCATAGGTTAGAGTTGAAGCATATACCGAGTTAATAACCGTCGATAGCTTGAACATTTAGTTCGTCCTTCCTTATAACAGATTGACCAAGCTCTCTCAAAATTGATCCAGCCTGTCCAATTCTACAGAATAACTCGGCATTACTCTTTCTACCACTCCTGAATAAGACCACGAGATACTTAAACTTATCCACCTGCTTCATTGGGACTCCAGCAATATGCAGAGTGAACTGAAACAACTGTTCTGGAAACAATCATTACTCCCGATTTGTTCACGTTTACTTTCATTCGAGCATCGTCATAAATGGCTACAAACCTTTCGAGTGTGTACTGAAGTTTGGTTTGAGAGGACGCAAGGAAGACCAAGTTAACCGCAAAGAGAAGACTAATGACTAATCCATAACTCAATACAGCTGCGCAGTAACATCCAGTCCATATTTATACAATAAAGAGGAAAGGTGACAAAACGTACCCTTGGCGGAGTCCACCACCCACAGTTTACCCGAACACAACTTCTACAGTTTGTATTTAAGGACTGAATCGCCCTTAACAAGGAACCATCAATCCCATACTTCTGCAGAACAATCCAGAGTTTGCCTAGAGGAACCCTATCATATGATTTCTCCAAATCCACATAACAGGTGTAGATAGGTTTAGCATACTCCCAGAACTTTTCAAGAGCCATTCTTAGTGCTCGGCTGTGCTTCTACCGGACGAAAAGATATAACCCCACTTCTGACATCTTTGGTATGACGTTTAAAGTTATGTTATGCTTGAGGTGGTTGTTAGGTTACTTTGTCGCGGTGCAGGGTTTAGTAGAAAACGTTCACATGGTTTCAATCCGTCTAAAACAAAGCGTATGATACCCTATCCCTTTTGATTTAACCACGCCCTATTAAAGTGGGTGGAACGCTGTGAAGTGAAAATTTGCTACTTTCTTTGACTTTCAAAGATTTCATTAAAGCCTGTTTTTATGGAGAAAACGTTCTCAAAAAGTGGGTGTGGCACTATATAATGTACAGAGCTCAGCTCAACACCGGCCTCTGCAACTGAATTGCGCAGATGCTTCAATCAAGGATTATATCTTCAACGCAAGGAGATGTAACCATTCGTAGAAGGGTCTGCAGAGGAACACCCCAAGGTGGAGTCTTGTCCCCGCTAATATGGCTCCTTGTGGTGGATGACATCTTGGCAATACTGAATGAAAACGGCTTCAACGTGACGGCCTATGCGGACGATGTCGTTATCCTGGTGGAAAATTTCCTCCAGTCCTAAGTGAAAGGCTCAACTTCGCGCTACAACTAGTGGATAACTGGGTTAACAGCAAAGGGTTGGGAGTGAATTCTTCAAAGACGGAGGTAGTTCTCTTCACTAAGAGGAGATCAATTCCTACCTTCAGACCCCCAAATATCGGTGGCATTGAGCTAAATATTTTAAGTTCAGCTCGGTATCTGGGTGTAACTCTAGATTCCAAACTAAACTGAAAGGAAAATATTGCCGAACGCGTCAAAAAAGCAAGCGTAGCTTTCTACTCCTGCAAAAAGGCATTCAGTAATACGTGGGGCTTCAAATCAGCTGTGGTGTGCTGGATATACACGGCGGTTGTAAGACCCATTCGCACATATGGTTCTCTATTATGGTGGACGGCACTTGAGAAGCAATACCATCTTTCAGACCTCACCAAAATCCAGATGGCGGCGTGCATCGGAGTCATGGGATCAATGAGAACAACACCAACAGCGGCAATGGAAACCATGCTTAGTTTCATTCCCCTTGACATATACTGCAGCAGTCTAGCGGCTAAAACCGCTGTAAGACTGAGAGAGGCCGGTTGTTGTTATCAAGTCTTTAATGCCATGCCTCCATTCTGTCCCGATGGGGGATCACCAGCGGATTGACGGCAACTGATCGCATGAACCCGATGCTAGCATTCGAAAGAAGATTCACTACAAGAATTCCCGATAGAATATACTGGAAGAATCGAAGAACCATAAAGAAAAAGGAGTTGGCTTTCTATACCGACGGTTCTAAGATGGACGTTGGCACGGGAGCCGGAGTTTATTGTGAGGCCATAGGAATAAACCGCTCCTTTAGAATAAACGTCGACTGCAGCGTCTTTCAGGCCGAGTTCACAGTCATCACACAGGCTGCTGAAATTATACGCGAGAGTAATACGAGTCGGGCGCGTTTCTTGGACGTTAGGACAAAAGATTACAAGATGTTCTACTACGGAACGGAAAAGGCTAGGAACGGAATCGGTATCATCCTTGCGGCAGAGCTACTTGGAAACGTCTTGAGCATTTCGAAGTCCAGCGACCGTTTGATGTCTCTCAAACTAGTAATACAAGGAGAGGTGTGGAATATTGTCAGTGCCTATGCTCCCCACAATGGGTGCAATCAGATAGATAAGGATGCATTTTGGCTAGATTTCCACAATCTCCTTAAGAACATCCCAAATGAAGAATTTCTGTTTGTGGGAGGAGATTTGAATGGACATCTCGGGAAATCAAACGAAGACTATGAAGACTGCCATGGAGGACTAGGATATGGCACCAGGAACCTTCCTGGTGAAGACATCCTAAGCATGTGCAAATCACACGGTCTTATCGTGTTAAATACCATGTTCATCGAACAAAGCCGACACCTGATCACTTACAGCAGTGGTGGAGATGAAACTCAGATTGACTACCATTTGGTAGCCAGTTTCATGAAGCCCCGGGTAAAAGATTGCAAAGTGATCCTGGGAGAGGCAATCGCTCGGCAACACCGTCTCCTGCTAACAGAAATTTTTATGAAAACACCGAAGAAAAGCAAACAAACAAGGGTCTCTGAGAAAATCAAGTGGTACAATCTGGACAAAGAAAAAGGCGATGCTTTTGTTTTCGTAATGAAAAATTACCTCTCTCACACCATCAACGGAGCTGAGGATGAAGAGTGCAGAGCACAAAATATGTGGGATTCCCTACAGCGAACTTGCTTAAAGAAGGCCAAATCACTGCTAGGAGCTTCAAAAGGCCACCATCAACACGCCAAAGAAACATGGTGGTGGAGTGATGAAGCTAAGAAAGTGATAAATGAGAAGAAAGCGGCTTTCAAAGCTTGGTCAAAGTGCCCCTCTAATAATAGTGACGAAAAAGCTCGCCTCGAAATGGAATACAGATGCTGCAAGAAAAAAGCGAAGAAGAAGTGCGCTCAGCTTCAAGCAGAGAGTACGGAGGGCCTGTATCGGGAGCTGGATAAAATATTTTCCCCGGTTGCTGATGCAAACCAGGCTATCCAGGAGCTGCGAAGACACAATATGAACAAGAGTGCCACTATCTTCAAAATAGCCGCCCAAAGAAGGAAGAATGCTCAGGAGATTCGTTCGCCAAAGTTCATTAGCAATGCTCATGGCCAGCTTCTTGTGGATGACGACAAAATTCTGCAGAGGTGGCGACAGTATTGTGAAGAGCTTTTGAATGAACAGTTTCCCCGGCTATACTTTCCAAGAGCCACCCCTAACTGTGAACAAATACCCGACATTACAGTCGAAGAAGTTAGTGAGGCGGTCAAATACTCCAAAAAACGAAAAGCGGTTGGGCCAGACGAGATACCCTCTGAGTTCTGGAAAAAGATGGGAGACATCGGGTTCAGATGGCTCAGAATTCTCATCTCCAAATTCGTGAGAGGTGATCCAATGCCGAATCAATGGAGGGAAAGTTACCTTCTCCCTGTATACAAAGGGAAGGGTGATACGCGAAACTGTGATAACTACCGTTCGATCAAGCTGATGTCACACACCATGAAAACCGTTGAGCGGGTATTAGGTGGCCGACTGCGAAAAATAATACGGCTATCTGATGATCAGTGCGGGTTTGTCTCGGGTAAATCAACCACAGATGCAATCCAAAGTATAAGGATCATAATGGAAAAACATCGTGATTCCTTAAGGGATTTGCATATTGTATTGGTTGACTTTGAAAAGGCATTCGACAGACAACCACGAGATCTGATATGGGTGGCGCTAAGACATCGAGGGGTTCCAGAAACCTATGTACAGATGATCATGGACATGTACGAAGGAGCAAAGACAAGAGTAAGATGCCCCGCTGGAGTAAAAAAAGAGTTCCCAATCAAAGTCGGGGTGCACCAGGGAAGCGTTTTAAGTCCTTTGCTCTTTATTACAGTCCTTGATTATCTGCTTGAATGTAAAGTGATGGACCCCAAGGTACATCAGTTATTCTTTGCTGACGATGGAGCCATCATAAGTGAGGATCCTACATCCCTGCAACGAGCACTTGATGTGTGGGTGGACGTTTTGGAGGGAAATGGGTATCGCATTAGTTCAAAAAAGACAGAGTACTTGTGCTGCCCGTTCTCTGATCCACTCAGGCCTATTCCAGACATTTATTTGAATGGAGCAGTGCTTCCCAAGTGCGAAAAGTTCAAATATCTGGGATCTATGATCAATAGCAAAGCAACTTGTGATGACGACATCAATCATCGTGTAAGCGTAGGGTGGATGAAGTGGCGAGAAAATTCCGCTATCTTCTGTGACAGAAAAATGCCCCCTAAGTTGAAAGGAAGGCTCTACACCGCAGTTGTACGTCCAGCGCTCACATACGGTTCACAATGTTGGACGGTGTACAAAAAGTATGAGAGTAAATTAACGGCAGCTGAGATGAAGATGCTTCGCATGACAGCAGGAGTGACCAAGCTTGATCGAATAAGAAGTTCGAAGATCCGTGGAAGCTTTCACATCAAGGAAACCATCGTACACAAATTAGAGCGCGACCGGCTCAGCTGGTATTGCCACGTTCAAAGAAGAGATCATTTGAACCCTGTTAAAAAGGCAATATCTATGCACGTTCCAAAGACATCGCGATGTAGGAAAGGCAGGCCTATAAACGCCTGGATCAGACAAATGCGACGACATCGGCATTTCATTGGCCTCAGTAACCGAGTGATCCAAAATCGGCAGGCCTGCCGATATTTTCTGAGGTCAAATAGGCGAACCCCACAGGCGGATCAGTAGAAATGCAGTGAAGTGGGAGGGTTGTGATCCCTAGTTTTCGGATCATAACCTCGCTGATAAAAGGAAGAAGAAGAAGAAGAAGAAGTAATACGAGTCTCGTTGGTAAAACGATCACTGTCTACATAGACAACCAGGTAGCCGTTAAGGCTCTGCACTCTTCTGTAATTAGGTCGAGGCTTGTGAGAAGCTGCAAATTACTCTTAAACGAGATATCTAGAGCCAATGCGGTGACCCTCTGCTGGGTACCAGGGCATATGGACATCGAAGGTAACGAAAGGGCTGACGAGCTTGCTAGGAAAGGGTCGGCTCTGCACTTATCGCGGGCCCTCCCCTCTGTAGCAACCCCAATCAGTTCCTTGCGGAAAAAAAAGAGGATGAAGCCACCGGTCGAGAAAACAGACTCTGGGTTCATCTGGAAACATGCGCAACGGCCAGGGTGCTATGGCCGGCCTACAGCAAGAAGAGATCAACCTCTCTGGTAAAACTTAGTCGTTATAACGCACGGGTCATTTATGGCATAATTACTGGAGATTGTGCCATTGGCGTTCACGCGGAGCGACTCGGTGTGCTGCATAACGACTATTGCAGAAGTTGCAGGGACGAAGAAGAAATTGAAACTGTTCGTCACCTGTTGTGTGACTGTCCTGTCCTATCCGTCAGAAGAATGAGGACTCTTGGTAGTTGCTTCTTCTCGGAGCTGGAGGAGTTGGGTAATGTTGAGCTGACGGACCTCCTGAGATTTATATCGCTTTCTGGGTGGTTCTAACAGCGGATTTTCTTTGCAGCGTTTCTAGGGTTAAATGATTGGGCACAATGGACCCGGTACTGTTGGTCTGAGTGAACAATGCCTCTTTGTCGCAAGATATCCATCTACCTAACCTAACTATATAATGTATGTATGGACTGTATAGGATGGACTGTATAGGACGTACGGCACATAGGGATATTGAGTTTTTTGAACTTAAAAAAAAAAAAGAAAAATATATTTAAAAAATGGGCGTGACAGCGGAGGAATTTAAAAAAATGCTTGGTACTGTACCACTTCTGAACGTCGGATGTCCATATATGAAATTCAATTTTCCTATAAGTCAATCCTGATATACCTATTTGGAAAGAGTATACGAAATTTCGAGCTTCAATCACAATTCCTTTGGCTAGATCTAGATGGACTACCGATTTGAGCATCGATGCCTATTCTTAGTAGCAGAAGAGTAGGTACCCGAGGAAGCTCTTGCAAGTGCTACGCAGAATTTTTGATTACAAATAGCGCATCTGAAAGAGAAGTCGAACAAATGGTGGACTTCGAAGAAGAAAGAAGGATTTGCGGAGAAAATGAATACCATACTTACAGGAACTGAAATTGCGGCGTTCCTGTAACAATATGAAGGCCTTTCAGTACAAGAGCCAGTCGAACTACACTTAAAGGTCCAGAAACGTAAATGAAAGTTACTACCATTTATATGCTATTATCGAAAAAGCGGCATTTTTAATAGTACCATTCTGCTGCCATCTGCACTACAAAGCCAATGGTAGATTAGATTAGATTAATCTAAGCCCATGGTAATCAAAGATTCCTAGGGTTAAGAGTACGCATAATCAGACGCAATTGACTAAGAGACTGCGTAGAGTGAAAGAAAAGCGGAAGGAAAATACTAGGAGACGGTTTGGTGGAATCGATGATTGGAAATTCTGTGCCAGTCTCTGCTGGTCTCATAAGTTGTTATCCATAAAAACCACGCACTCCACAGAACCCAAAAAAAACCAAAGATAATTCTGGCACTCGTACAAGATCAGGACGAGACCACGTCTAATCGACGGGAAATTGCCATCGTAGATGCAACGTTGTTCGAACACATGAACGGGGAGCTTATCGTTACTTCGAGCCTAATTTCTTTCTTCGAGGAACTGTCCAACGTCAAGGGTTACTGCAGCGTAGATTGTCAAGATTAAATGGCTAATAGAAGAAATTGATAAAATTGGAACACCTTGCTAAGGTTTTTAAATTGAAAACTATCGTGGAGAAGGACATGCCAACTCAAGGCAGAAACTCAAATTCTAAGCTCGCGTGCAACAATCCCTTCTCAGAGTGAATCCAGGTTTCCGGTCTGATGACACTCTCAAATAAATCGTGTACTGCACAGAGACGATGGCGAAGTTTACATAGAAAGGATTTAAGCTAAGAATAGATCTACATTGCGATTGATCGGGAAACTACTGACTGCTCAAAACTTGGCTTGGGCCAGTAGCGCAACAATAAAGTTCGTGATGAAGTGCTTGATTTACCTCCTAGTGGTGGACCCCGGGTAACTAGACGTATAAACTTTTATACGTGTAGGCTAAAATTGCAAGTGCGGGTTGTCTAGGGACTTGATACTAGACTAGGTAACGTGGGCCAGCAGCCTGCGTTACTAAAAACCTACCGCTACAGAAATCGATGCTAGGCCTCCGATAAGAAATTAACCCATGTTGATAAAGATATGTTTCTGAATGTAAGGGCCTAATTTCCTGGCAGCCTCAAGGTGATAGGATTATGACATCCAGATTCTGGATTAGATTACGCGCGTCACCATCATACAGTGTTATGCCCCAACGAATGGCTCGTCTGAGGACGAAAAGCAGAGCTTCTAAAATCTCTTAAGTGCCGTCCTCAACATAATACCAAATGGAGACATTGTCATAGTGATGGGGGATTTGAATGCCAAGGTAGGCAACGACAACGAAGGACTCAAAAATGTAATCGGGACGAGGCAACCACAATGACAAAGGCGAAAGGTTTGTGGATTTCTGCAATACCAACCGCCTTGTGATAGGTGGCAGCATGTTTGAGCACAAGACCTGCCACAAAGTCAGCTGGATTTCCTGTAAGCAACCTCCAATTAAACTGACCATTTGGCCATCAGCCGCCACTTTAGAAGTAAAAATAAATATTTGGCGCAACAGCTGTTTAAGTGCCAGGGCCTAGCTTCTCGCAACCACTCATGTTGTGTGTGTTATATTTTTCACACGAATGGAAGGGACCTACAGTTTAGTGCCGTATCCGAAGGGCAATTTGAGAAGCTTTTTTCGTGACAACAATACTCTCGGATGTTTGTCAGATGCTCGCGAGAGGTGGGACCGTGAAAAGAAGTAGTCTTCTCGCTTTAGAAGTTGTCTCCTGGACGTCCGAGGACAGGTGAAGGGCAGATGTGGGGATAGTACGATAACACCATCTTATGATAACTACACTCCAACTAGGCATTGCTGTAGTTCGAAGATCCCACGACAACACAAGAATGCCCAGGTTCAACATCGATAGACTTAGTGATCCCTCAGTGCGCCAACAGATAAAGGAGCACCTTTCGCAAAGCGTGGAAGTAATCAACAGCTCAGTGCCCGTATCTATCCAAGACCATTGGTGTGCTGTGAAAAATGTTTTTACATCTGGTGCTGAAAGAATTGTTGGTCGCTCGCAGGGAAGACATGGCGTGGCTTTCCGAGAACACCTGGAGACGGATTGACGAACGAAAACAGCTGAAAGCTCGCGTTGCAGCTACTTCAGCAGCAGGGAGAAGCGAGCTAGATTCCCCATATCGCATGAAGATGAGAGAAGTTCAGCGTAGCGAGCGACGTGATAGGCGCAACTACATCAACGCGCTGGCTACAGAAGCAGAAGAAGCTGCACGGAGGTGCGACAACAGGACAGTCTACAGAATCATCAAAGAGCTGACAGGTGGTCGCAGTTCCATCCGACACCCAATGAAAAGCCTAGACGGCGCCTTGCTCATTTCGGATGAGTACCAGCCCAAGAGATGGAAAGAACATTTTGCTACAGTTTTGAGCCGCTTACTCGCTAGCGATATGCTCCCAAATCAGACTGAGATGCCTGAGATGAGAAGTTTCCGAATACGCACCACGACTCCCAGTAAAGATGAGTTCACTATCGCGATCAAGGCACTTAAAATCAACAAGGCGGTAGGACTTGACGGTATTCCCGCAGAGCTCTTTCGAGAAGCGCCAACAACATCAGCTAAGCTTCTGCTTCCACTTATAGAGAGAGTTTGGGAAGCTGAAAGCTTTCTTAACGAGTGGAAAAAGGGAATGATCGTCAAGCTTTCTCTGAAAGGAAATTTAATGGAGTGCGGAAACTGGAGGGGTAGGCTAAATAGCTAAAATCAGCCTGGAGTGAATCAAACAATATCTCGAAGACACACTCTATGCCGAACAAGCAGGTTTCCTCTCTGGATCCTCCTGCGCTGACCCCATCAACACTCTGCGGATTATCATCGAACAGTGCATTGGGTATCGATCGCCACTTCATCTGCTGTTCATCGATTTTGAGAAGGCGTTCGATAGTGTCAGGGAGTTTATTTGAAGTGCCTTACGCAGGAGAGGTATTCTTAATAAACTAATTGCTATTATCAAAGCTACATATGAAGGGTCCAAATGCCACGTTCTGCACAGAGGAGTCTGAGGAATTTCAGATCCAAAGTGGGATAAGACAAGGCTGTATTCTGTAACCAATACTATTCCAACTGGTGATTAGAGATGTGCTTCGTGCAGCTTTGCCGACGGGAAACGGAGGAATTCGATGGACTCTTACATCCCAACTGAAACATCTTGATTACGCGGACGATGTGTGCTTATTCTCTTACAGAGTTATGGACCTCCACCAAATGGCAGTAGATGTGGAAAGGGAGACATGCGTCGTCGGGCTGAAAATGAATAAGACACAAACTAATATTATCACTATGGGCATTGTGGCGCAGAGGTTAGTGTGTCGGACCACTCCGCGTGAGGTTCAATGTTCGAATCCCAACAAGTTTTTTCACGGTTCCACCTCTCGCGAACGCCTGACAAACATCCGAGAGAATTGTCGTCACGAGAAAGTTTCTCAAAACAAATTGCCTTTCGGATACGGGACTAAACTGTAGGCGCCTTCCATTTGTGTGAAAAATATAACGCACACAACACGAGTGATTGTGAAAATCTAGGCCCAGGCACTTGACGAGCTGTTGCCCCAAATATTTATTTTTTATTTAGTGTCCTTTTAAGCTGCGCCCTGCAGTGAATACTAATATGCTTTGGGTTGTGTGGGATTAACTTAAAAACTGCTTTCTCTACAACTGAAACTGAAGCCATTGTGTTGTTGAAGAAGTTTTGTTGTTTTTGTTTTCGAATGGGTAGTGAACTTAAGATCTCAAGCCCAATACAATGGCCCCCCTTTGTAAAGGCAATCTTCCATCGCTCCATCAATTTACCAATTTAAGCTTAATGGAGATTTCGTGGTCAAATGCTTCCCACTTCAGGCCGGATGTCTTTCAAATTCTTAAATATTTTACCATGCAGGGTTGCATCAATCGAAAGAGATAGTAATGCGATAGAGTAAGGGCTGAAGACTATATATGACGATTGGTTAGGTGCAAGTGCACTGCGCCCTATTGTAGATCTATTGTGCCCCCCAAACTAAAGCTCTAGTCGATGGCGTGTTCGATTTAAAGCATTGCCTCTAGTCCAGCTGCTTTGATGAACCAACGTATCTGAAGTGGATCCGTCTCTGATAGGAGATCAACTAGGTGATGTCATCTTTTCTGGATTAGTGTTTCGCATTCCATAAGGTGTGTTCGTGTTTTTCGAGCTGCCTGCATAATCTGCAGTGTCCTTTCCTTATTCCCAGTTTTGTAAGGGAATCCTTGAGTCTGCAATTACCCGTCAGCATTCCTTTCAATATGCAAAGTCGATTCTTGCTTAGTCTTAAGCAGGTTTCGCGTCTCTCTTAGTTGTAGCTTCACAGAAGTTCTCCCGTCTGTCTCAATTGGGAGATATCATCCCAATGCTTGACCCATTTGCTCTGTTCTTCTGTTTTCAGTTCTTCCCTATTTTAGGTGGTCCTATCCCGCCCAAAGATTCCGTTTCTTGCTAGTGCATCAGCTGCTGGTTTTCCTCCACTCTTACATGTCCTGGTACTTTATTAGCATGTCCCAGTCTGTTAATTTTGGTAAGGCACTCCCGAGCAGTTTGGATCTCATGTGAGCTTAGTGTTTTGATTATAGCTTGACTATCTGACAGTATTGCGATGTTTTGGGCACATCTTTCGATCCCATGAACCTCTGCTTGCAATATACTGGGGAAAATTCCCAGAGGAAACTTGACATCTTTCTGTGGTTTGACTAAGGTCTGGATATACATAAGCACTTCGTATCCTAAGACTGGGACTTTTTGACTGGTGTACCTTTAGTTGATTCATAAAGCCAAGCGTTGTCATGCTGGTAAACACCGACCTTCCTCTTATACAGTGCTGGGCGGTACTGTCAGATATTTGCATTTATATACTCAATTGACAAATGTACAACGCAGATCCCTCTGTTGTATCTAGTTTCACAAGCTCTCAATAGATGTGATCGGCATTATCCCATCAATAGAACAAGATTGCATTTTTTGGCATACCTCGGCCTTTCCAAGGTTTAGGACACCCTGACTAAGTCCCGACTTGACACGTTTTTCAATGTATTTGAATGCAGACAAATGGAAGGAATGAGATGGAAATTAAATTTGTTTTCCGCTCACACTATGCGTCTTCCAACTAACTCACTTTTGGACATATCCAAGCTAGTCTAAATGGTGCACAGATTAGCTCACATTTCTACTTAATCTACCTATAGAGTACGAAATCGGTGGTAGTTAGGTTCCTTTTTTCCTGATCATTAAGTCTCCTAAGGCCACCTTTTCGTCGTTGGTCTACTATGTACATGAACTCAGATCTGAACTTAGCGAACCAACTTCGCATAGCGTAGATACTTGCAGGGAGCTTCCCGAAAGTAAGGTACGAAAGGCCTCAGTAGCTTTATGCCTGAGCTTGGAAATCAGAAGCCAGATCCTGCATGCATTTTCATTCAAAGCAAGGAGGTCAATTGCAGTCTTTAAATCATCTCATAGCTGCTTAGTTTAAACTTCAAGGACTTTCATTTTACCACACACATTAGCCACATTGTTTAAATGAAAAATGGTTTAGCAAATTGAAGGATAATGGTTAGATGGTTGACTACAATGCGTCCTTGAAACGTGCTGCTGACTTGAAATTATAATCGGATGCCATAGGCATATTGCACCATACCAACAGATACAATAGAACCTTCATTTTACTAATGATGACGTAAGCATTCAAAGCAAAAGGCTATGAATCAAGAGTCCCATCGCAGACATCAAATAAATCCATCGACTTTCCGAACGACACGATGCGAAAGCCCAATGATAAAAAGAAGAGCACGTCCCCTGCAATATTATATAACCTCACCGAAAAGACTACATTATAAGGACAAAAGCAATATTATCCACCAGATAATCCTTCAAATTGACTAACGCCTCACTACTCTCGACAAACATTCAATTCAGCGCGTGATGTAGTTTTCAAAGAAACTGGCAAATAATCTCTGCGAAGCGCCGCAGGCGTTATCCTTTTCAAGTGAATTCAAACATTTTCCAAGAACTCCCTCTCGAACTGAAAAGAGCTATTGTTCCTCTGTCGTCCTCTATTGAATCGTCTCCTCCTTTGTTATTTGATCACGATGGTACACAAGGTTTGATAAAAGTCCTGTTAAATTACCGCTACCCGTATAGGGAGCAAAACATTTCTCTCAAAAAAAAAAAAACAACAAAACTTGTCTCAATTTGTCTGTAGGCGTAAAAAAAGGATGTTTTGCTTTTTAGTCCTTTTTAAGGACACCTTTTGCAGGTGAACAAGGGAATTTCATTGAGACACGTTCCCGCATGCCGACCAGAACAACAAAAAGCTAAACGAAGGATGACGCCGCTTACACACATCCCTTCAGAAGGATATTTCATTATAAAGAGTGTCTCTGTGTGTAATGGGGATAAACATGATCTCCCTGAAGGACTGCGGGACCCATACATACTCCAACTCTGAGTATTCTTCCACTACGTGACTCACAAAAATCCGACTACGAGATTAATTAGCATCTGGGTTTGTTTGTTCAAGAATAAACGGTTGTGGATGACTTACATTAATCAGAGGACGTGACCTTAAAGTGGAATTGTCATACGCACGACTCAAACCGTTTTCTGGATGACATAAATCCTTGCAACCGAATACAAGACGACTCCATCCCATGGCCAAGGAGCAGAAAGGATACGCATTAGGATAAGTGTTCTGGAATGCGAACTGCGGAACAAAGCCTACAGATGGCAGCTGGCGTGCGTGCATGTTTCTTTTTCGCCAAAGTAAATGCCACACAAAGGACGATGAAAAGAAGAAGTCCTGAGAAGTTTCATAATTTCATTATACACGTATGTTTGAGGTGGTAATAATGGTAATGGCCGGGATGAATACGTTCAGCTAACCATAGGGACTTAGGGTTGAAGTATTCTGTGCGTGAAGTGTTTACAAAAAGATTTCAATGGGAAAAGGACTTTTTGAATGGTTTTATGACGTTGTTCGGGAGTAACACTGCCTTTGTCTATGGGGTCGACGGCATTTCAGTGATTGAATTTTTACAATTTTACTAGAAGGTTTCGTCCCTAGGGAGGCGTTTAAGCCGATGGCAATTTTGTACAGCTTTTGAATAAAAAAGGATTTTCCTTCCGGATGAGTAGTTTAAAAGGATTTTGTTTACGGACATTTGTACAGGTAAGTAGAGCACTTGGATTGTTGTCAATAATATTCAGAGTACAAAGTCTGTGTAGAAGGACTCTCTTTTTCTAAATTTGTCAGGGAATATGAAAATTCGAGTTCAAGGAAAAAAATTCATAAAGTGAATCGTTCTTTAAAGATGTAAATGTCTACTCAGTACTCTGTGCTATCGCCTGAACGTTGACCTCAATGGATGGCAAGAAAATGTAATATACTCGTATACGTTCTGGAGGGCTCCAAAATTTGAAGTTATTGGGAATTATACTATAAGCGACTTCAGATGCACATAGGAGTTAAAGAAAGGTCTGCTTTTTGCTTTTAATATTTCAGAGAATTACTATAAGAGAGAAGACACTTATGCTAGTTGTGTCCTTCTCCGACCACAGATGGATTCTCTACAATGTGTGCCTCGAGGTTGAGGAATTGACTGGAAGAAGTTCGGTCAGGTCATTAAATCAAAACTTCATAGAATACCCGACTTGAAAATTGAATCAGTCGAGGAACTAGACGCCAAAATCAGGACCTTCGAAACAGTCATGGGTGCGGCTTTTAAGGTTTCGTGTCCTATTAAATATAGCAAAAAAAAAATTCCCCCTTAGTGGAAAGAAGATCTATTCAATCTGAGGAAGATAACTAGAGAGATCTTCAATGCCTGCTTTAAACACAAGTTCTGGCAACCTTATAAGGATTGTCTGAATGAATACAAGAAATCCCTTAAAAGTGCCAAGTCTCTTGCTTGGAAAGACTACTGTCAGTCCATTGAGACCATAAAAGACTCTGCTAGGCTGAGTAAAATTCTGTCCAAGGAGCATTCTAGCCCGTCCTTTATTAAACGGCCGAATGGGACTTGGACGGACTCCTCTAGCGATTCACTGGAACTTTTAATGCAAACACACTTTCCAGGATGTAGTAATGAGATTGCCCTCCCACCAGTAGCTCAGGCCGCGCAATCTTCTTCCTGGAATGACATTAAGACAACTATTACAGCAGTTAACACCTCCTGGGCTATTAACAGCTTCTCTCCCTATAAATCGGCCGGCCTTGACGGCATTCTCCCTATTATGCTGCAAAAAACACTGGACCAGGTGGTCCCGTGGCTAGTTCCGATCTACAGAAGCTGTATTCTCCTAAACCCCTGAGCTGGAGGCGTGTTCGTGTCGTGTTTATCCCGAAAGCTGGAAAGCGGGGTCATGGATCCGCAAAGGATTTCAGACCCATTAGCTTATCCTCTTTTTTTTTTTAAAGACGTTGGAACGCATCTTAGATATACATATCCGAAATACGCTAGATAAATCCCTTTTGTCCAAATCTCAACATGCGTACACTAAAGGGCGATCGACAGAGACAGCGCTCCACGAAGTTGTGCGAACGATAGAAAAGACAATCCATTTCAAACAATATACCCTTGCTACCTTCTTAGACATTGAAGGTGCCTTCAATAATGTCAGTACGGAATCGATTCAGGAAGCTCTGATCTAACTGGGTATGAAAGAGGTTATTAGCACATGGATATTGACAATGCTAAAATCCAGAATCATTCAATCGAATCTCGGCAACAGCAGCTCCTCCATATCTGTTGTTAGAGGAACTCCTCAAGGTGGGGTCCTATCTCCTCGTCTATGGATTATGGTCATCAATCAAATTTTGTGTAGACTTGATATGGGTGGAGTTAAGGTTGCCGTGTATGCGGATGACGTGGTAATACTGCTATCGGGGATGTTTCCATCCGCAATCAGTGAGATTATGGAAGGTGCCTTGGGCAAGATTAGCTCATGGGCCACTGGATGTGGACTCAGCGTCAACCCAAGCAAAACTGAACTGATGCTCTTTACCAATAAAACCAAAATACCGACGTTTAGGCTTCCACGGCTAAATAATCATCTACTCTCCCTATCCTCCAGTGCCAAGTACATAGGTGTGAGTGCGGAAACTGGAGGGGTATCTGCGTGCTGCCTGCTGTAGCTAAGATAATAGCTAAAATCATCCTTGAGCGAATCAAACAACATCTAGAAGACACACTCGATGCCGAACAAGCAGGTTTCCGCTCTGGATCCTCCTGTGCCGACCACATCAACACCCTGCGGATTATCATCGAACAGTGTGTTGAATATCGATCGCCACTGCACCTGCTGTTCATCGATTTTGAGAAGGCGTTCGATAGTGTCAACAGGGAGTTTATTTGGCGTGCCTTACGCAGGAGACGTATTCCCGGTAAACTAATTGCTATTATCAAAGCTACATATGATGGCTCCAAATGTCACGTTCTGCACAGGGGAAGGTTGTCTGAGGAATTTGAGATCCAAAGTGGGGTAAGACAAGGCTGTATCCTTTCACCAATATTATTCCTATTGGTGATTAGCGATGTGCTTCATGCAGCTTTGTCGACGGGAAACGGAGGAATTCGATGGACTCTTACATCTCAACTGAAACACCTTGACTACGCAGACGATGTATGCTTACTCTCCCACAGAATTATGGACCTCCACCAAATGACAACAGATGTGGAGAGGGAGGCAGGTGTCGTCGGGCTGAAAATTAAAACTAACTCATCGACTCAAATATGCATTGCTGGACAACCGGTAGAGAGAGTAGAGGATTTCCAGTATCTTGGGAGTATTGTCTCGACCGATGGTGGAACCGAACTGGATATAGCCAATAGGATCGCCAAAGCAAAGTCCGCGTTCGGGATGTTGTCCAAAATATGGCGAAGCAATGCAATCAGTTTGAGCACCAAAATAAGACTGTTCCGCTCCAACGTTGAATCCGTGCTGCTATATGGTTGCTGCACGTGGAGAGTGACCACTACTATCACCAGAAAGCTGCAAACGTTCGTTAATAGGTGTCTGTGCAATATCTTAAGGATTTTCTGGCCCAATCGTATCTCTAACGAACACCTTTACGAGAGAACGGGTCAGGAACCAATAGGCACAACTATCCAACGGCGGAAGTGGCAGTGGATTGGTCACACGTTCCGAAAGAGTGACAGCTCCATAGCGAACCATGCTATGCAATGGAACCCTCTAACTCAGGATGGCAGAAGACCTGGCGGTCCGCGGAAAACATGGCGCAGAACAGTCGAGAAGGAGGCACGGCAGTTAGGGAAAAGTTGGGGAGAACTCAGACACATTGCCAGAAACCGTACACGATGGCGCGTAGGCGTAGTAGAGGCCCTAGGACCCACAAGTGGATACAGGACATAAGTAATAAAAAAGTAAGTACTTGATCCAAAACTTAGCTGGAAGCTTAATATTGAGCAACGGGTAAAGAAGCCCTGTGTGGCTTTCTATGCCTGCAGCAAGACCTTTGGCAAGAAGTGGGGACTTCGCCCGAAGATGGTCTTATGGATGTACACTGCCGTGGTGCATCCCATTCTTTCCTATGGATCGCTTGTCTGGTGGCCTGCGCTAAGGAAAGCTTATAACATCAAACTTATCAACAGGGTACAAAGAACTGCGGCTATAGGCGCAACGGGTGCCATGAGGTCCAACCGATGCCTTGACCGTTATTCTGCACCTTTTACCACTCGATCTTCACATTATGCAGCTATCATCTTGTAGTGCGGCCAGGCTAAGGGAAACGGGTTGCTGGTGCACCAATCCGTATGGTCACAGCAGTAGCCTGAATTTGCTACCGCAGGATCTAGTAGCTAATCTAACCGACTATATAACTCCCATCGTGAACTTTAGAAATGACGTCACAGTCAGATTCCCAACCAGGGCGGAATGGGAAACTGGTGTACTGATAAACGAGTTCGAATCAACAATTTTCACCGACGGTTCAAAAATGGACTGCGGGGTAGGGGCGGTGATATTCTCTGATTCCCTCAATATTCCCAGGTCGTACCGGTTTCCTGATTCGTGCAGTGTCTTCCAGGCGGAAGTTTTTGCTGTACGTGAGGCCTGCCGCATACTCAAGTAAACCTCTACACCCCTAAATACCATTGCCATCCTCATTGACAGCCAGGCGGCTATCAAGGCTATAGTATCTGCCACTATATCCTCAAGGCTAGTAGAACAGTGCAAAAAAGAACTCGCCTCGATTGGTCACCGGCTAAGGATCTGTCTCCTTTGGGTTCCGGGTCACAGCAACATTGAGGGGAATGAGCGGGCTGATGAACTCGCGCGGCAAGGATCTGCCCTTGATGCTTCCCTAGTAAAGGAGGTGAACGTCCTGTTGGGGGTCCTTAAGGGAGGCATCTTCGCGCACTATCTGCTAAAGGCGGATAGTAGATGGCACGGGGTGCGGAACTGTGTCATATCCAGGCAGATGTGGCCCAAATACTCCCTGAAAAGAACGCAAGATCTACTAAACAGAAACCGTACAGATATCGCAAGAATTCTGGCAGTTAGTACTGGCCACTGGCCCATCGGGGTTCATGCGGCCAGAATAGGCATTGGATTTAATGCACACTGTCGCAGCTGCAATACTGCTGACGAGATAGAAACAATCTTATACTTCCTCTGCAAGTGTCCGGCTTTAGGCAAGGCCAGACAGCGCACTTTAGGTAAACTCTTTTTCGATAACTTTATTGAGCTAGCGGAGATTAGCATTGGGGATATTATCAGCTTCCTCAATGCTTCCTCCTTACCCCCTTTTTCTTCTTCTTTCCCCTAGTAGTTAACATCCGCTAGGTCACTTGAGTTGTGGTAATAAAACGGCGCTTCTGCGCTAATTAAGTGTCGGCATGGTTTGCTGGCACAACCACTCCTACCTACCTACCTACCTATGCTAGTTGTGGACTAAGTGTTAATCCAAACAACACTGAACTGATGGTCTTGCCACGAAAATACCGAACATAACGCCTCCACGGTTAAACAACCAATTATTCCCTTTATGGGCCAGCGGAAGTACCTAGGTGTGGTACTTGATCCAAAAGCTCAATATAGAGCGGCGAGTAAGAAAAAGCCTGAATGTCTATCTTGAGTAAAACCTTCGGTGAGAAGCGGGAACTTCACCCGAAGATGGTTTTATGAATGTACACCGCAGCAGTATGTCCTATTCTTTCCTATGAGGCACTAGTGTAATGGGCTGCGCTATAACATCAAACAAATGAACAAAGTGATATGAACTGCGCCTTTAGGTACATGTCCAACCGAAGCCTTGAATGTAATATTTCACCTCACACAACTTTACCTTCATATTCAATATATGTACCTCAGCATGTGGTGCGGTTTGACTAAATGAAACTGGGTGCTCGTATACCAACCATTATGGTCACAGCAACATCCTGAACATGCTACCATGGGATCTAATAGCAACTCTAACCGACTACGCAATCTTCTTCATCCTTTTCCAGCGAAGCTATGATCCGTTCGCTGAATGTTATTGAGCACAAGTACTCTGTCTTTCTTGAGAGACATCAAGATCATAACCCGCCCACTTCACCGCATATCTACTGATCCGCCTGTGGGGTTCGCCTATTTGACCTCAGAAAATATCGGCAGCCCTGCCGATTTTGGATCACTTGGTTACTGAGGCCAATCAAATGCTGGTGTCGTTGCATTTGTGTGATCCAGCCTCTTATAGGCCTGCCTCTCTTGCCTCGCGATGTCTTTGGAACGTTATTTGATATTGCCTTTTTAACAGAGTTCAAATGATCTCTTCTCTGACGTCTATGTTGTTTTCTCTTAATACTCTTGTTTGGTGGCCGAATTTGGGTCTGCTAATGCCTTCCATATTAAGCTGGCAAATACGGGCTGATGATCCGATATCTCTAGTTAGTGAGCGCTGAAAGGTGCCGATTGATGTGTGGTTGGTTTGATGATTTAGCATATCTTGTTATTTTGCCAGGAGTTTACAGTTGAAATTTGAAATGTTTGGCAACCAGATTTGAATAGAGTTTTAGCGTTATCCAGGGTGCAGCGCGAGCAGCTTGTCTCTTCTTCTCACCACCATTGTTAGCTATAAAACCGTCATCTCTTCGTAACATGTAACCAATCCACCGCCAGTTGCGCCGTTGGATGGTTGTGCCTATTGGTTCCTGACGTATTCTCTATTAGAGTTGTTCGTTAGAGATACGGTTGGGCCGGAGAACCTTAGGATGTTGCGCAGGCACCTTTTAACGAACATTTGCAACTTTTTAGTGATAGTAATGGTCACTCTCCACGTGCTGCATCCATACAGCAGCACGTATTCAACATTGGAGCGGAACAGTCTCAGTTTGGTATTCCAACTAATTGCATTTCTTCGCCATATTTTGGACAACATCCCAAACGCGGACTCTGCTTTGGCGCGGCGATCCAATTGGCTATATTCAGTTCGAATGCTCCCAAGGACTGGAAATCATACTAGACACTCTGCAATCTCTCTATAGATACTTTCGTGTCCTCTAGATATTTGTTCAGATGTTTGTTACTTGATAAATGGCTGACCTTACGCGAAGTTCCATTCCAGAAGATGCATGCATTTGACGATGTGAGAGAGTATGTATCAAAGGGCAATGTATTGGACATCGGGTTTGTAACTGGTGGGCCATCTAGTGATTTCTTTTTAAATCATAGGTTATTTTGACACTGACAGATGTTTCCCGCTCGAAATCTTGACAGAAAGTCAGTATCATACCTCCGCGGAACGAAATGAGTCGCTTTATGCTTGCACAACATTGGGAAATATTGAAAACTTATTTCTAAAGTGAGTGCTGTGTAGCCCAAACAGTGCGTTTTTTGAAAAGAAGTTTTGGCCGAAATGTAGCACCACCGCGCCTGCTGTACGCAAGTTTGTGCAAAAAGTTCGTGAGACTGGTATGCTAGTGGACAACACTCATGGTCCCCGTCATCGTACGGTGCGCACAGACGAGAATGTGGCTGCTGTAGCCGAGAGTGTGAGACTCAATTCACGAACATCAACTCGTCATCGATCTCAACAGCTCAACATTTCACGCACTAGCCTGAGAATTCTGCACAAAGATCTGCGATTATTCGCTCACAAGGTCCAATTGATTCAAGGGTTATAGAAGAAGAAAAAGCAGCTTCAAGAGCTGTGTGGCAAGATCGATGGGATAATGCGGTTAAAGGCAGATGGACCTATAAATTAATCCCCACCATCGACATTTGGATAAACCGAGCACATGGGAACTGCACCTACCACCTCACGCAGTTCCTGTCTGGCCATGGAGGTTATCGCAAATATCTTTACCGGTTTGGACACGATAGCTCTCCGTTGTGTCCAGAATGTCCAGACCAGGAGGAAGATACGGAGCATGCAGTCTTCTACTGTAGGCGATTTGAAAACTGGAGAAACGAACTTCCCAGTCCCCCATTCCTCATAGATCATATGGTACAATCTGAGGAAAAATGGATGGAAATTTGCGCGTTTATTACGCATGTGCAAATGCAGCTTCGAATTCAAGAACGAATACGTCGAGAAGCAGAAAGTACAGCATAAATTGCTAACCAGCCCCGCGAAGTAATACCTAACGGCAGTCCCGCGGGGAGAGTGGTAGAAGTGTGAAGGGTGTGTGTTTAGTACGTAGGCGTATTCCTGAAATCGACTACTCAGGTTTGCGAATCGTGCATGCTAAAAGGTCCAATTGATTCAGCAATTGAAAGCGCATGACCATCCGCTTCATTATCGCTTCGCAGTTTGGGCCTTAGAGTAGCTTGAATTGGATAACGATTTTGGGCGAAAAATCATTTTTTCTGACGAGGCACATTGGACCATTTTTCTTCAAAAATGAAGCTGGGAACAACGTTTTGGTCAACGGTGGGCGTTACAGAGCCATGTTAACGACTTTTTTTTTTACTGAAATTGAAGACATGGATTTGGACGACCTCTGGTTCATGCAGGATGGCGCGCCATGCCACACAGCCCATGCCACAATCGGTCTTTTGCGCACCAAATTCCCAAATCGTGTTATCAGCCGTCTTGGCGATTGGCCGTCTTGACAATCGGCCATCTCGGAGCTGCGATTTGACCCCTTTGGACTTTTTTTTTGTAGGGAACCGTGAAGGACCGATGTTATGCCAAGCAATCCGTGAGCTGCTGCCCGAAACCATCAACAAGGTCTTGGAAAATTGGATTGATAGAATGCGCTACCGCGAAGCCAGCCGAGGCAGCCACTTGAACGACATTGTGTTCCATAACTAATGGGAATGTTTGCTCTTACTAATGAAGCCATAATATGTGCCATTTTATTGCATTTTTAAAAAGAAACTTGTAGTTGGCCCACCCGTATAAGATTCGGCATTTTTTATCCTGATTGGAGCCTTTACTGAAAGACGACTGTAATATTTCCATCTAGACCTTTAAGGTCAGTTGATGGTCTTTGAATGGTTATATACGATACATACGAGTTTGGTATATGTATTACAGCAGACCTTCCTCTTTAAATCCAAGTGCTTCTGGATTCTATGAAGAAAATATGCTTACGGACCAAATCATAATCATTCCTACATCTCTTCTGAATTATTTCCGAAAATTATTTACATTTTCATAAGTCCATTACAGTACGCCAAATAATGAACTCCAACTACTGACATTGACCAAAATCAGAGCCCGACCCTACTACTCCCAAGGACATCAATATCATCACGACGATGTGTCCCACCACTAATTCATTCATAGAAATTTGCTTTGGGTAAACTTCCCGCTGTCATAAGATTAAGATTAAGATTAGATTGTGTCAACTCTTAGCACATCGTCATGACACAATTGCGCGCCTCTTCATTGGATTTACGACACCAGATTGTGCCTGGCCTGATGAGAAGATAAATAAATAAGTTATTCGTTTGGCAATTCATTTGAAAGAGGGCGTGTGGACTTGATGTTGATTGTGATTATAACCCACGGATGCGGTGATGAGTTTGATTTAAAGTGGGCTTTGAAGGATCACTTCTTGGAAGGCTTTTGCAAAGAATAATATTTGACCTGAACCAAGAGCTAAGAATGAATGAAGATGTACGTCAGCACTGGCGTTACTAGGAGTAAACTTATTATTTGCTTGGTGGGATTTTTAAAACCAAACATTGGCAACAAAGTAATAAAAGAACAGGAAACGTATAAAACTTTTTGTTTGGATCGACGCTTATAGAATTAGGTAGTTTCGGAGAAACATATTTTATTAGTTGAACACAACAGGTGTCTTTTGGTTCACCAACGAGTGGAAATTTTCCAACTGATGTTGATATAAGGCTTTCGGTTTTCTTCCTTAGCCTTGCATTAATAAATCTTTTTTTCTAAAGAAGATTGACTTAGTAACATTGCATACTTAGTTCATTCCACCACTTTTTTTGACAATGATATATCATTTAACAACACTTCATACAGATTCACCAACAGGGTCAATACGACTATATGTATAGCCACGGCTAACCACAGCTATACACGAGTACCGAGATAAGAACCGCAAGCGCTAGAGATGATCGTAAATCTCCTTCCCCTGGATGAGTTCATATGAGACATAGCAGCCAAGAGCACGATTCGTCTTAAACAATTCGTGGACGCAGTGGTTAGTGTGTCGGACCACTGCACGTGAAATTCAATGTTCGAATCGCAGAAAAACACCAATGTTCTCTGACGGTCCCACCTCACGCGAATGTTTGACAAACATCCGAGAATATTTTTGTCACAAAAACGCTTCTCAAAAACCAAACTAGAATTACCCTTCGGATGGGGCAAGGTTCCAGGCAAAGGAGCCAGAGGAATAGAGGCATCCAAATGAATCTATCTCCTAAGACCGTCCATACGTGGTGAAGAACCACATTCTGCACGAGGTGTCCCTGCTGAATACGAAATATGGCGGATCTAAAGAGGAACACTTGAAAAAACCCGTAATCCCAGGCGTGTAACGACCGTGCCTAAGGGATGAATGGCACTCCGTAAGTGTGTCTTATAACGGTGGACTCCGGAAACCAGGTGACATCCGGTTTAAATTAGCCCTCCCGTGGCATGGGGCTCTACCACGGGTGAACTACCCTTCCCCTTATCAAAAAATCCCATGGATACAAATTTAACAAAAATAACGATGAGGAATGCACTCCTCTTAACGTGCAAACCGGGGCCCCTTTGGGCCTCTCAGACTCTACAGAGAGGGCACTTGGTCCTACTGTGGAGTCTGAACTTATGGATATCATAGCAGAGGACGTGGCTTCAAGTACCATCGACACAACTGACACCATAAATACGGAGGATGAAGAGACTCTCCTAGCATCACCTGGCTCTCCTGCAACGGTGATTGATGCTCATATTGAAGGCGTCAAAAGTCTCTTTTCAGAAAGGGTCAAGCTATCTAGAGCTGGATGCAAGAGACTAAAAGAGTTTCTGAGGAAAAGACACAGCCTGGAGAAAGCTCGAGAGCTAGCGCAGACTCCACTAAACAGGCAAGAAGCCCCCTCAAAACGTCCAAGAGGTGACAGTGCTACACCACCAGACAACGCAACGAAGAGGATAGCCACCACGTCAAAAGTTAGGCTCGGACCATCAAGCCCTGTAAAAACATACAGGGACGCCGCCGTTGACATCGTCAAGATTGGTGTCTTACCACCAGACTTCCCGGGCACCATCTGGACTACAGACCAGCTCAGACGGGTATAGGACAATGTACTGGACATCATCCTGCAGCAGAGGGAAAGCTCTACTAAACCGCAGTTCCTCGGTTGTACTTTCAAACCCGGCTGGCTTCTTTTTAGCTGTACAAATAGAGCAACAGCGGACTGGCTCAAGACAACAGTACCCGAAATGAAGCCCTGGAAAGATGCACAGCTGAAAGCTGTGGACGAGGGAGAAGCTCCGCGTCCAGCAATTTTTGTCGGGTACTTTCCTGGTAAAGACTCGAACGAGCGTTTGTTTGGCCTAATAAAAGGCCAAAACGAATAATAGTGGACGACTGGAGAGTGCTCAATAAAGTCGAACGAGCAGCCGTCGTGGAGATCACCGTGGCTCTGGATCCGGCATCAGCCTCACACCTCTCGAAAATCGGAGGTGAACTTAGTTACGGCTTCGGGTCCGTACAACTTCGCCGTAAACATAAAGAGCACCCAAGACCCACCGTAAATCAGACAGGCACGATAGTTAAAGAAAATCCTGCCAGCTCTTGTACGCGCAGAGCTAATACCAGCGGCACTGAGGCCATACAGGGCTCCAGCACCAGCGCTGAGGCCAAACTGGTCTCCAACACCAGGGTGGAGGCCACATAGGGCCCCAGCACCAGCGCTGAGGCGGTATCCGCAAACAAACGGCCACCAGAAAGTACATCAGCTAGAGCTTCAAGCGCGCTACCGAAGCATCCGCGCAACCCTTATCCGCGCAACCCTCATCCGCGCAACCCTCATCCACGTCCACCGTCGCCTCTCTGACCCAGACACACACCACGTCGAGAGGTGGACTACATCCCTAGGTTTAGCGAAAAACGCTACATCCCTCCCTCTGGAAGGTTAAGGAAGTGGGAGAGAAGAAACCCCGAGGAAGCTGCGCTACTAAATAGCGGCAGGGCCAGAAAAACGGCCCACCGGGACAGGGGGCGTAAACGGTAGATGAGTCCTCCACCACTGATCAGAAGGCATTTCAAGTGCCTTTAAATAAACTTGCACCATGTTAGGGCAGCATCTTCCGTGCTGAATAGACGGTTCATCAAGGAAGATGTTGTCTTGACACTGATGCAAGAGCCATTAGTGCTCGAGGGAGCCATTAAAGGGCTCCCAACGAAGAACTGTAAGTTAATTTATTTTAACTCGTGGAGTAATCCTAGGGCAGCAATTTTAATTAAAAATACTCATAATATATTTCCCATTACTAGGGACCTGGTGGCGATAGTGGCAGAAGTGCCGCTAACAAGTGGAACCACGAAGGTTGTCTTCGCCTCCGCTTAGTTTCCCGGGGACACAGCCGAGGCACCGCCGAACGAGATAGGGTACTTGATGGCTTACTGCCGTGCCAAAAAGTTACCCTGGATTATCAGCTGTGACGCTAAAGCCCATCACACCGCCTGGGGCAGTTCGGACATCAACAAAAGAGGTGAATCGCTTTTTGAATTTGTATGTACTAACAACATGGTGGTGGTAAATAGGGGAAACGTTCCTACTTTTACTAACATCATCCGCCAAGAGGTACTAGATCTCACTTTGGCAAGCCCTTTTATATACAATTTCATCACAAACTGGCACGTGTCTCATGAAGTCTCTATGTCGGACCATAACCACATCAGATTCGATATAGGGATCTCCATGAGTGACACACTAAATTACAGGAACCCTAGGCACACTAATTGGGATTCCTATCGGTTTATCCTCGAGGCAGAACTAAATCGTGCTTCGAATCCTATACATACCATTTCAGAGTTGGAATTCGAGGCAGAACACCTTCGAAAAACCATTTCCGTCGCTTATGAAGGCAGTTGTGCTGAAACACAGAAAAGGACCAACCGCGACGCCCCCTGGAGGAATAAGCGTCTTGAGTCACTTAGGCGTGAAACTAGGAAGCTATTCAATAGAGCTAAAATCAATGGCGATTGGTGCCTTTACAAGGAAACTCTAACAAGTTATAACAAAGAACTTAGAAAATCTAAACGCGAATCTTGGAGAACTCACTGCGAACGTATCGAAAGCTTCCCCACTGCGGCTCGCCTTCAAAAGGCCCTAGCACAGAGTAACTCCAGGCATCTTGGCTCCCTAAAGAAACAGGATGGGGAATTCACCAGCAGTCCGGAGGAAACCTGTCAAGCCTTACTTGATACCCACTTTCCAGGCTGTATATCCTTTTGTGCTGTCTCTCCAGAACACCTGAGGAACGACGTTCTCATTGCTTCTACACGAGACTATAGCCTATCTGGCAAAATCTTTACTGCCAACCATATTAGATGGGCTCTATCTACCTTTAGCCCATTTAAATCACCAGGTATAGATCGAATGACAATACAAAAATTGAAAAATAACAAGGCTCCGGGATATGATTTAATCACTGGCGAAATTTTGAAAGAGCTACCGAAAAAAGTGCTGGTTAAGTTGCTCTACATTATAAATGCTTCCTTAAGACTATTATATGTCCCAAGGCAATGGAAAGTCGCCGAAGTTATTATGGTTCCGAAACCGGGGAAATGTGCAAATGACAAGAAATCATATAGACCCATTTCACTTCTGCCAATAATATCTAAGGTCTTCGAGAAACTTCTGCTGAAACGATTGCAACCAGTAATTGAAGAAAGACACTTGATCCCGGATCATCAATTCGGGTTTCGGGTCAAACATTCCACAATCGATCAGGTGTATCGAATAACGAACGAGATTGAAAAAGCTCTAGAAGGGAAAAAAATATGCTCTAGCGCTTTTCTCGACGTATCGCAAGCCTTCGACAAGGTATGGCACGAAGGCCTAAGGTATAAGCTAAGGGTAATCTTACCGGAAAAGTTGTACAGAATATTGGAATCTTATCTTGAAAACAGACTTTTCCGTATTAGACACGGGAGTGAATATTCGGATTTCAAAGATATCTACGCCGGTGTTCCACAAGGAAGTGTTCTCGGTCCAATCCTGTTCTTGCTCTACACAAGAGATATACCACAAGATGAAGGGACCGTTGTAGCAACGTTCGCAGACGACACGGCTATCCTCGTAACGGATGAGTCAGTCGAATCATCAACGGGAAAACTCCAACGAGCTTTGAACAATGTATGCGAATGGACAAAAACCTGGCGAATAGTCCTCAATGAGACAAAATCAACGCATGTCAATTTTACGTTGAGAAAGATAAACAACTTACCTATATCCATTAACTCGGTACAAATACCTTACGCAAACGAAGCAAAATATTTAGGAATGACCCTAGACGCAAAACTTAAGTGGAAACCACACGTTAAAAAGAAGCGCGAAGAGCTCGAAATCAGATTTAGAGAACTGTATTGGCTACTCGGAAGATACTCGAAGTTAAGCGTATACAACAAACTGCTTCTGTATAAGCAAGTGCTAAAACCGTCTTGGACATATGGTATACAACTTTGGGGTTGTACCAAACCAAGCAATATGGCTCTACTGCAAGCATTTCAAAATAAAATGCTAAGAGCAATCGTGAATGCTCCTTGGTATATAAGGAATAGTGATATTCACAGAGATCTAGGAATTGCTACCGTGAGGGACGAAGTAACAAACTTTGCTCGCAAACTTCGTACCCGTCTTCATGTTCATTACTTACTTACTTACTTATATCCTTTAACCCCTCGGGGGGCATAGGGCGTCAACCACGCCTGCGCGCCATCGTGTTCGGAGTTCTGCAACGCGTTTGAGCTGCCTCCAACTCATTCCTAAAGAGCTCGATTCCTCCTCAACTGTTCTGCGCCACGTTTGCCTAGGGCGTCCCGCTATTCTGCCTGCCTGGGTGAGCGGATTCCACTGCATAGCGTATTTCGCAATGGAGTTGTCTTCGCGCCGTAGGGTGTGTCCAATCCATTGCCACTTTCTTCTTCGTATAGTAATGCTTATAGGTTCTTGGCCCGTTCTCAGATAAAGTTGTTCGTTGGAGATGCGGTTCGGCCAAAAAATCCTCAAGATGATTCTTAAGCATTTGTTTACGAAGACTTGCAGCTTGCGTGTGTTAATGGTGTCCACCTTCCAGGTACTGCACCCATAAAGCAGCACTGATTCTACGTTGGAGCGGAACAGTCGTAGCTTGGTTCTTAAGCTAATAACATTGCTTCTCCAGATTTTGGATAGCATTCCGAACGCAGCTTTAGCCTTCCCGATTCTGCTGCACACATCCAGTTCGGTGCCACCGCGATTAGCCGAGACGACACTTCCTAAATATAGAAAGTTATCAACTTTCTCGACTTGCTTTCCGGCAATGTTAAGTTGAGCGCGGGTATTGGAAGTACTCAGGGCTTTTGTTTTGACTGTGTTTATTTTTAGCCCCACTTTGTTTGCCTCAGCTTCTAGATTTTGGGCCATCAAATGAAGATCCATTATCCGATGTGAAAGTAGACAAACATCGTCAGCGTAATCTAGGTGTTTAAGGTAAGATGTCATAGTCCAACGAATTCCGGAATTAGCTTCCGTCAATGCTGCACGGAGTACATCGCTGATAACCACCAAGAACAATAGTGGGGACAGTATGCACCCTTGACGTACTCCACTTTGGACTTCAAAGTCCTCCGACACCTTACCATTGTGCACGACGTGACACTTGCCGCCCTCATATGTAGCCTTGATAATAGCTATAAGCTTTTCTGGAATGCCTCTCCTGCGCAAGGCCAGCCAGATAGCATCTCGATTCAAGTTGTCGAAAGCTTTCTCGAAGTCGATAAACATTAAATGTAGCGGAGACCTATACTCAACGCATTGTTCGATTATGATCCGTAAGGTGTTTATGTGGTCGATGCAGGAGGATCCAGCGCGAAAGCCTGCCTGTTCGACATCGAGAGTTGAATCTAAATGATCTTTAATTCGTTCTAGAATTATTCTAGCTATTATTTTGGCTACAGCTGGAAGAACACATATACCTCTCCAGTTACCGCACTCCATCAAGTTACCCTTCTTTGGAAGCTTAATGATCATCCCCCTTTTCCACTCCTGTGGAAATTGTTCACTATCCCAAGCTCTCCGTATTAGCGGATGCAGCAAATCTGCCGATGTATTTGGCGCCGCTTGAAATAGCTCGGCAGGGATGCCATCAATACCCACCGCTTTGTTTTTCTTGAGGGACTTGATTGCTGTTATTATTTCAGCTTTACTGGGAGGTACGGTGCGAATTCGGGAATTTGTTGCTTCGAACTGCTCATTCGAATTCAAGATCATACCGCCGTCGTCTAAGTGATTTAGCACTGTAGCAAAATGTTCTCTCCATCTAGTGAGCTGATCCTCATCCGAAATCAGAAGGTCACCGTCTAGACTCTTCACTGGATGTTGTTTGGAGTTTCGACCACCAATGAGCTCCTTAGTGATGTTGTAAACAGTCCTACTGTCGCACCTACTCGCTGCTTCTTCAGCCCTTGAGGCCAGTGAGTTGACATGTTGACGCTTGTCACGTCTCACACTACGCTGCACTTCTTTCTTCTTCGCACGGTATTGGGCTTCAAGCTCGGTTCTCTCTACTGCTGAGGCCGCTGCAATCCGAGCCTTGATTGCTGTACGCTCATCGATCCGTCTCCAGGTGTCTGTAGAAAGCCATGTGCGGTGGTGTTTCTGCTTTTTACCGACATAAGTGCGTGCCCCAGTCGCAAAAGCATTTTTCACAGCACTCCAGTGGTCATCCATGTTCTCTATGCTGCTGATTGCTTCTGCTTCTAAGGCAAGATGGTCCCTGAACTGTTGGCGCACTTGGGGAACCTTGAGCCTGTCGATATTAAACCTGGTGATGTTAAGCAGGTTTGAGCGGTTGCTGTTGACGGATGCAGTACGAAGGCGTAAATGAGCTACCATAAGATGGTGATCTCGTTCTTGTCCGACGTCAGCTCCACGTCTGTTTCGGACGTCCAGGAGACAATTTCTAAAGCGGCGACTGATCGCAATGTGGTCGATCTGGTTGGATGTTCGTTGCCTATCAGTAGAGACCCAACTGATCTTATGGCAGGTGTTATGCTTAAACAGCGTACCTCCGATGACTAGGCGGTTGGTATTGCAGAAGTCCACAAACCGCTCACCGTTGTCGTTACGGTCTCTCACGCCGTGAACTCCCATCACGTGCTTAAGCATGGTGTTGTCGCTACCCACCTTGGCATTGAGATCCCCCATTACCATTACGATGTCCCCATTAGGCGTTTGGTTGTAGGCGGCACCTAAGTGACTATAAAAATTATCCTTTTCATCCTCAGTCGCGTCTAGAGTCGGAGCATAACACTGTATGATGGTAATTTTTCTAACTCTACTCTGGAACCTAGCCGTCAATATCCGGTCACTATGGGGTTTCCAGGATATGAGGCTACTACGTGCTGCTGGAGTTAGCATGAGTCCTACGCCAGAACTCCGTGCACTTCCAGCTGGTTTACCAGAGTAGAGCATCACAGTGCTTTTTGTTGGGGAGATGTATTCCCCAGCATCGTACCATCTTATCTCGCTCAGCCCTAAGATGTCGATTTTATACCGTGCGAATTCGCGCTCCAATTGGAGGAATCTGGCGTTATAAGGCCCTTCCTTGAGTGAGTCCAGGAGGGTCTTAACGTTCCAGAATCCGATCGTTGTCCGTGTCCGATAGCCAAAGGTCGTCAACAAATGATCAGTCCGTATCCGAGGCGTATGTTTCCGTTTCGGAGCAATAGTTTGTTTTTACGGTTGCGGCTCGCTGGGCCACAGACCAACCGACACTTATCCTGTTTTTTGGCGCAGGAAGCTCGCCATTCGTCCTCTCCCGTTAGCAATTTCCGAAGAAATTCCCAGATGGCACCACGAGGAGGTGGGAGTAGGGCTTACTAACAGAGCTGCTAGGTTTTCGGCTGCAGTGGCTCCTACTCGTCATCACAAAAAATGAAAATATGAGAGGAACGAATTTCCTACTGCTATGAGTACGCGCAGCCGGTTCTCATAGTGCCTCTCTGAGGGGGTGAGGTTTAGCCCGTAGGCATATACTGACTAGCACTGATGGCATTGTCAGATATATGAATCGGGCATAACCAATGGTACGGACCATTGGTATCTTTTGAAGATTCCTGCACCTCCAAAACCAGGTATAGATGGCATATTTCCCTGCCTACTACAACAGGGAGCAAACCTGTTAATTCCTACCCTTATAGGAATTTTCAGATCCAGCCTTACACTAGGCTACATACCAAATCGTTGTAAGCAGGTTAAGGTGGTCTTCATTCCAAAGGCGGCAAATCAGGCGGAGCAATCGCCTAAATCCTTTCGACCCATTAGTCTCAGTTCCTTTCTCCTAAAAACGATGGAGAAAATTGTCGATCATCATATAAGGGAAAAGTTCCTTATACATGATCCTCTGCATGCAAACCAATTTGCTTATCAACCTGGGGAATCTACGGAAACAGCCATTCATAGCTTAGCATTATTGATTGAAAAATCATTAGCTGCAAAAGAAACAGCCCTATGTGCCTTCATGGATATATAGGGAGCATTCGACAATACTTCCTATGAGGCTATCAAAAAGGATATGATCAGAAAATATATCGCTCCTCTGATCATAAACTGGATCCTAACCATGCTATGCAGCAGGAAAATAAGAATCGAGTGCGGAGGCTCGCATAAAACTGTAACAGCTACCAGAGGTATATTGGTGGGCGCCGTGGCGTAAGTGGTTAGTGTGTCGGATCACTCTACGCATGAGGTTTCAAGTTCGAGTCCGAGAAAACACCAAAAAGTTTTTTCACGGTCCCACCTCTCGCGAGCGTCTGACAAACATCCGAGAGTATTGTTGTCATGAAAAAGCTTCTCAAATCGCCGTTCGGATTCGGCACTAAACTGCAGGTCCCTTCCATTCGTGTGAAAAATATAACGCACACAACATGAGTGGTTGCGAGAAGCTAGGCCCTGGCACTTAAAGAGCTGTTGCGCCAAATATTTATTTTTATTTTTAGCTACCAGAGGTTGCCCGCAGGGAGGAGTCCTCTCTCCCCTGCTCTGGACCTTTGTTATTGACGAACTCCTAGAGCTACTTGAAAAATCGGGTTACAAAGTACAAGGATACGCAGGCGACATTGTCGCCAGTGTCAGAGGCAAATTTGAGGACATAATTTCTCAACTAATGCAAGGTGTCCTCAATTTAACTTCCGATCGGTGCAGGACAAAGGGACTTACCATCAACCCCGGAAAAACTATACTTGTACCCTTTCCAGGAAAAGAAACCACACTCTCAAAAAAATTAGACTGGAAAACGTCCCAATCGACATATCCAAGGAAGCGAAATACCTAGGTGTTATACTTGACAAGACGCTCACCTGGAATTCACACCTGAACAAGGTTACCGAGAAAGCGACAAGAGCAATGTTTATGTGCCAGCACCTACATGGTAAAACTTGGGGGCTTAAACCCAAGATAATAGATTGGACGTACAGCGCCATTATCAAACCCATGGTCACCTATGCATCGTTGGCTTGGTGGCCAAAAACTTTACAGGCCAAGACTCAGGAACAGTTGAATAAAATACATCATCTAGCCTATCTGAGTATCACAGGAGCAATGAGAACGTGCCCTACGGCAGCAATGGGAGCAATGCTTAGCCTCACACCGTTGCACCTTGCAGCACAAAAAGAAGCTATGCTGAGTGCTCTTAGGCTACCCAAGATCTCGGACCTTAAAATCGGCAACTTTACAGGCCATTTGAAGATTCTAAGTTATATTCAAAATGACCCTATTCTCAAAATCCCAGATACTATGATCAAGAAATACCGGTTCTCCAGGAAATTCAATATGGTCATAGGTGGCCGCCACACATGGAGGAATGAATGACTTGTAGTCTTATCAAACTCTCAAACTTGGTACACAGATGGTTCCAAATTGGAAAATGGTAGCACTCGCGCAGGGGTTTATGGACCCAGGTTCCAACGTGCGGCTGCGCTTGGGAAATCACCAACAATATTTCAGGCGGAAGTCCATGCGATCGAGCTCTGTGTACGAGAATGTCTGCGTAGAAGAGTCGATGGTACTCGTATCTATATCCTCTCAGACAGCCAGGCAGCACTTATGGCTCTGAAATCGTACACGGTAGGATCAAAACTTGTATGGGACTGTCTAAACCTACTCGAAGATCTCGCATCGAAAAACACAGTCACTGTGGCCTGGATACCAGGACACGAAGGCTTCGAGGGCAACGAACGGGCGGACTGCTTAGCGAGAACAGGCGCTAGTCGCCCACTAATCGGTCCTGAACCCTATTTTGGAGTCGCACGGAGTAGCGTTAACATAAAAATAAAGAAATGGAAAGATGATCATTATGCAGAGTACTGGGCCAAACTCAAGGGCCTAAGACAGACAAAGAAGTTCATTAATCTCAACCGTTGCAAGGCTAAAAAGCTACTCGAGCTTAGGAAAGCAGACCTAAGAACCTTAACAGGCTACTTGACTGGTCATTACCCACTCAGGTACCATCTGCACAAGATAGGAGTAGCAGATACAGACAAATGCCGGCTATGTGGAGAGCAAAAAGCGACGGCAGAACATATTCTTTGTGAATGCCCCATGGCCGCAAGAAAAAGACTTCTCCATATCGGAAGTGCTTTATTGAGTCCCTCTGACTTCTGGAATATTGAGCCTGGAGCTTTGTTGAGGTTTATCAAGAGCCTTAACCAAGTTCTCAGCTAAACACCGAGGTGGCACAATAGATCTTGCAGGTCGCAGTGCGTACAAGGCCCTAGTAAAGTAAAGTAAAGTACCCTTCGGATGCGGCACAAAACTGTAGGTGCTTTCCATTCGTACGAGAATGTGGTTGCGAGAAGCTAGGCCCTCTATGAGTTTTTTTTTTTTTTTTGATTGGGAGGGTTCATCTTCAAAAGACGAAACTCAGTACGTCCTCAGTAACAGTGTGGGACTCTTACCCACTAAACCCCAACAAAATAAAATCCTTTACTACCTCAAAATTATATCTGTCTATTGTGGCGCTCTGTCCAAGACGCCGATGTTGGATGTCGTTTTTTGTAGACAGCTTCCATCTTTGCTGCCTCGATCTCAATACTCGCAAATGGCCCATTGACAGCCCGCTGAATTCTTCCGATCATGTCAATGTCATCGGCATAAACGAGTAGTTGTACAGACTTGTGAAAGATTGTACCTCCGGTGTTGGCTTGTGAGTTTCGTACAATTCTCTGAAGTATTATGTTAAATAGATCGCACGATAGCGCGTCACCTTGTCTAAGATCTCTCCTGACATCGAAAGGTTCTGTGATATTCTTACCGACTTTGATGGAGCAGCGAGAGATCTCCATCGTCATTCTGCGAGCAGCTCTAGTCCTTCTATGCAGCGCCGCTTTGTGCGCCTCTTGTTTTGCTGCATGTGCTTGCTGGTATTCCTCATCGAACCAGGGGTTTCGTTGTAGTGGCCGAGAGAAACCCAGTACATCAGAGGCACCATCTCTGATGGCGTGTTGGCAACGCTGCCACTGGTCTTCCGCATTTGCTACTGGCGGAATGGGACTTAGATTAAGATTAAAAAAAAAAGTCGATCGGCAAAGTCTCTGGCGGTCTCTTGCGATTGTAGCCGCCCAACGTAAAATTTCCTCACAGTATTTCGTTGATTTCTCTCCGTTCTGGATAACCCCATCTCTAACTTGGCTACAACTACGTAATGATCCGATTCCACGTTGGCTCCTCGGAAAGTCCGGACACCCAGAAAGAGTGCCTTGCGTCGATCGTAATGTGATCGATTTGGTTGACAGCTTTTCGATCAAAGGAGAGCCATGTTCCCTTGTGAATATCGAGACGTGGGAACCGCGTACTAGCTACGACAAAGTTTCGTCCCGCCGCAAAGTCGACTAGGTTGAGTCCGTTGTCGGATGTGATGTCATGCAGGCTGTGCTTTCCGACAACGCTACTAAAGACGTCCACTATCCCTAGATTTGCGTTAAAATCACCTAGAACAATTTTAACGTCGTGGCTAGGGCATTGCTCATACGTCTTGTCCAAGAGCTGGTAAAAGTCATTCTTTGTCGCGTCGTCCATCGCCTCGTGAGGGGCGTGATCGCATATTAGGCTATATTTGGCGAATTTAGCCTGCCTTTCTCATAAGCTTTCTTGCAGTGGATGAGAAGAAATACAACATTTTAAGTTTCGAGATGAGTCGACCGTGGTTTGCAGATCTTCTGTTACTTTAAGAAGGGCAGTTGTACATTTGTGATTTCGTCTGATTAGTTTGAACAAAGTAACTTTTTGCATTTGAGGAAAGCAGACATTTGACTGTGAATCAATTTTTCCAAAACCTTTGATAAGAAAGGAAGGATAGCAATGGGTCTGTGCTCAGCTGGAGAATGAGCTGAAGCTTTCTTCTTCAAGATTGGGATAATTTTTCATATCTTCCATACACTGGGAAAAGTGGAGGTTGTTAAAATATTATTAAATACGTAGGTTATTATCGGGAGAAAGTACGGTAGAATTGTTTTTATAAAAATAGGATGAATTCCATCAATACCAACAGCCTTTGATTTCATATCAAGAATGGCTCTAACCACATCAGCTTGATGGACTCTTTGGAATTCAAAGGAGAAATTACTAGAATGTATGATTCTGGAAGGTTGAGTGTACCGATGGGATGTTGTTTGTACTCTTGTTAATTCATGGTTGATCTGATTGGGATCAATATCATCCATTTCATTGTTTATTTGCCGCCCCATACCTACCGCGCGCAAATTTTTCCAAAGTGTTTTCGAGGGCAACTCAACATTTAAGTGATTAGCATAGGAACGCATCTTGGCTAGTCTTATTTTAGAATTTACTAAATTTCTTAATTGACGAAAAGTATCCAGAAATTCAGGAAGTCTGCTACGTTTCCGTTTAGTAAAAGCGGCATCACGTTTATTTTTCAGCTTATTTATTTCACTAGAAAACCATGGAATAGAGGAGTATCTAGCAACTTTAGTTTTGAGAGGCACGTGTCAAAGGGTACACAACTAAGTTTTGGATATAGTTAACCTGCCTATTGGGTGAGGTTTCATTGTAAATCGATTGCCAATTCACATCACGGAGATCTTGCTCTACTTTACTTACTTATATCCTTTAACCCCTCGGGGGGCATAGGGCGTCAACCACGCCTGCGCGCCATCGTGTTCGGAGTTCAGCAAGGCATAAGAGCTCCCTCCAACTCATTTCTAAAGAGCTCGATTCCTCCTCAACTGTTCTGCACCACGTTTGCCTAGGGCGTCCCGCTATTCTGCCTGCCTGGGTGAGCGGATTCCGCTGCATGGTGTATTTCGCAATGGAGTTGTCTTCGCGCCGTAGGGTGTACCCAATCCATTGCCACTTTCTTCTTCGTATAGTAATGCTTATAGGTTCTTGGCCCGTTCTCAGATAAAGTTGTTCTTTGGAGATGCGGTTATGCCAAAAAATCCTCAAGATGATTCTTAAGCATTTGTTTACGAAGACTTGCAGCTTGCGTGTGTTAATAGTGTCCACCTTCCAGGTACTGCACCCATAAAGCAGCACTGATTCTACGTTGGAGCGGAACAGTCGTAGCTTGGTTCTTAAGCTGAAAACATTGCTTCTCCAGATTTTGGACAGCATTCCGAACGCAGCTTTAGCCTTCCCGATTCTGCTGCACACATCCAGTTCGGTGCCACCGCGATTAGCCGAGACGACACTTCCTAAATATAGAAAGTTATCAATTTTCTCAACTTCCTTTCCGGTAATGTTAAGTTGAGCGCGGTTGTTAGAAGAAGTGCTCAGGGCTTTTGTTTTGGCTATGTTTATTTTTAGCCCCACTTTGTTTGCCTCAGCTTCTAGATTTTGGGCCATCAAATGAAGATCCATTATCCGATGTGAAAGTAGACAAACATCGTCACCGTAATCTAGGTGTTTAAGGTAAGGTGTCATCGTCCAACGAATCCCATAATTAGCTTCCGTCAATGCTGCATGGAGTACATCGCTGATAACCACCAAGAACAATAGTGGGGACAGTATGCACCCTTGACGTACTCCACTTTGGACTTTAAAGTCCTCCGACACCTTACCATTGTGCACGACGTGACACTTGCCGCCCTCGTATGTAGCATTGATAATAGCTATATGTTTTTCTGGAATGCCTTTCCTGCGCAAGGCCAACCAGATAGCATCTTGATTCAAGCTGTTGAAAGCCTTCTCGAAGTCGATAAACAGTCAATGTAGCGGAGACCTATACTCAACGCATTGTTCGATTATGATCCGTAAGGTGTTTATGTAGTCGATGCAGGAGGATCCAGCGCGAAAGCCTGCCTGTTCGATATCGAGAGTTGAATCTAAATGTTCTTTAATTCGTTCTAGAATTATTCTAGCTATTATTTTGGCTACAGCTGGAAGAACACATATACCTCTCCAGTTACCGCACTCCATCAAGTTACCCTTCTTTGGAAGCTTAATGATCATCCCCCTTTTCCACTCCTGTGGAAATTGTTCACTATCCCAAGCTCTCCGTATTAGCGGATGCAGCAAATCTGCCGATGTATTTGGCGCCGCTTGAAATAGCTCGGCAGGGATGCCATCAATACCCACCGCTTTGTTTTTCTTGAGGGACTTGATTGCTGTTATTATTTCAGCTTTACTGGGAGGTACGGTGCGAATTCGGGAATTTGTTGCTTCGAACTGCTCATTCGAATTCAAGATCATACCGCCGTCGTCTAAGTGATTTAGCACTGCAGCAAAATGTTCTCTCCATCTAGTGAGCTGATCCTCATCCGAAATCAGAAGGTCACCGTCTAGACTCTTCACTGGATGTTGTTTGGAGTTTCGACCACCAATGAGCTGCTTAGTGATGTTGTAAACAGTCCTACTGTCGCACCTACTCGCTGGTTCTTCAGCCCTTGAGGCCAGTGAGTTGACATATTGACGTTTGTCACGTCTGACACTACGCTGCACTTCTTTCTTCCTCGCACGGTATTAGGTTTCAAGCTCGGTTCTCTCTACTGCTGAGGCCGCTGCAATCCGAGTCTTGATTGCTGTACGCTCATCGATCCGTCTCCAGACGTGTCTGTAGAAAGCCATGTGCGGTGGTGTTTCTGCTTTTTACCGACATACGTGCGTGCCCCAGTCGCAAAAGCATTTTTCACAGCACTCCAGTGGTCATCCATGTTCTCTTGCAATATGCTGCTGATTGCTTCTGCTTCTAAGGCAAGATGGTCCCTGAACTGTTGGCGCACTTGGGGAACTTTGAGCCTGTCGATATAAAACCTGGTGATGTTAAGTAGGTTTGAGCGGTTGCTGTTGACGGATGCAGTACGAAGGCGTAAATGAGCTACCATAAGATGGTGATCTCGTTCTTGTCCGACGTCAGCTCCACGTCTGTTTCGGACGTCCAGGAGACAATTTCTAAAGCGGCGACTGATCGCAATGTGGTCGATCTGGTTGGATGTTCGTTGCCTATCAGTAGAGACCCAACTGATCTTATGGAAAGTGTTATGCTTAAACAGCGTACCTCCGATGACTAGGCGGTTGGTATTGCAAAAGTCCACAAACCGCTAACCATTGTCATTACGGTCTCCCATGCCGTGAACTCCCATCACGTGCTTAAGCATGGTGTTGTCGCTACCCACCTTGGCATTGAGATTTCCCATCACCATTACGATGTCCCCATTAGGCGTTTGGTTGTAGGCGGCGCCTAAGTGGCTATAAAAATCGTCATTTTTGTCCTCAGCGCATCTAGAGTCGGAGCATAAGACTGTATGAGGGTAATTTTTCTAACTCTACTCTGGAACCTAGCTGTCAATATCCGGTCACTATGGGGTTTCCAGGATATGAGGCTACTACGTGTTGCTGGAGTTAGCATGAGTCCTACGCCGGAACTCTGTGGACTTCCAGTTGGTTTACCAGAGTAGAGCATGACATTGCTTTTTGTTGGGGAGATGTATTCCCCAGCATCGTACCATCTTATCTCGCTCAGCCATAAGATGTCGATTTTATACCGCGCGTTCCAATTGGATGAATCTGGCGTTATGAGGCCCTTCCTTGAGTGAGTCCAGGAGGGTCTTAACGTTCCAGAATCCGATCGTTGTCCGTGTTTGATAGCCAAAGGTCGTCAACAAATTATCAGTCTTGATCTTGCTCTAGACGCTCAGCATTAATGTTCTTAAAATTCCCTTATTCAAGCTTGATTTGCTGTCTACTACAGGCAAAGTTAAATGTGTAGAAAATAGGACCATGCATGGAGAAAGCTGGAGCAGAGGCTTGGCTGTAAAATCCGTCTTCGTGGTCACTTGTCAAAAACAGATCCAAAAGATTGCTTATACTTCCAGTGAAGTGCGTTGGGAGAGTAGAGTTAACAACTTTTAAGCCAAGGGTATTCAGCGAATTGACAACGATTCAGAGAATTCACGGTTTAAAATGTTGCAATTAAGATCTCCACAGATTATTGAAGGAGGGAGAGGCAGTTTCAAGTACATTGTAGAGGACGGACAGATCAATATTACTATTTGGCCTATAAACAACACCAAGCAGGCTATCCTCTTTTTGCTGCAATCTCAAGGAAACAATACTCTATAGGGCTATCAGCAGGTGAAATTAAATGAAGCTTTGTGGAAATGGTATTGCGAACATAAATAGCAAAACCACCTCCTATTCCATTATGCCGGTCGGCCCGATAAATTCTGTATCTTAGAGTAGCTGAATTATTCCAGTTTTTATTTGCCACATTGAACACACCTTGTAAAGATAGCTGGTTAATACTCGTATACCAGGCATTCCAATAATTTATTTTTTTAACACTTGATTCCTACCCCAATGTGGCTCTCCCATTACTCGGATCTTAAAGTCATCATACGAGTGCTGCTTTAACGAGCACAACAGTCGTATTAAAGAATTGACAAATGCCTTTCCGTACAAGCCAACCGAAATGCCTTTCAAAAATATCATCCCAAACAATCCCCCAGGAATCAGAGTCTCCATAAATAACCCTAACATGTTTTGCTCGGCCCTCCCGATACGATTAAGTACTACACTGAGTAAAATATTCCGGACCGCAACGCATTTACAATTCGACTACTCTCCATGGAAATGTACCGTGTGCCCCAGCAATTTATCACTCTTTTCCAACTTTAGGAGCAATGACATCACCGAGTCGAACCCAGAATTTTAAATAACCATTTCATCTTTAACTTTCCAAACCCCAGGGGTTCAATCCTTTTCCCTCACCAGTTAGGTGGGTTCAATATAACCTCAAACATTTTAAATTCCAACTTGTTACCTCTCTTAACCGCTATACACAGTTGGTGGTACATACCTGCAAATAAAAGAACAAAAAAAAAAACAATATTATTATTCGTAAGGATCAAAAAGGATAACAAAACACACAGAAGAAATAAGAAACCCGTAAATCAAATTCAATTTGAGATAAAAATCGATGACAGCCAGCACTTTTACAACATAATTTCGATTCTTATCGCGCGGTTTATGATCGAGAAGATGTGAATCTCTCTGGCAAGGATAACAACAAGAGCCTGATTCAGTCACGAAAGGAATAAGAATACCAATTTACCGCAAATAAAAGGAGCACACCCACCACATCAGACTAAAAAAAAAAAAAAATAAATGCGTTCGCGATGAATTGTGGGGGAATTTCCATCCTCCCCTTCTCAAGGACACACAAGATAAGCTGCAGATGAGCAAAGGATAATCCAGAAGTTCAACGACGAGGTTACACGAGAAACAAACAACACCAATAATAAACGAAAATAACACCAAACCAACCGACCTACATTGTCCTTTGAGGCGGTCTATGTGTGTGTGTGTGTGTTTGCAAGTGCGTAACTCACCATAAAAGAAATTGTATTCAACTTATGCGATGAGCTCGTAAAGAAAATATTCACCCAAACCAACGGGGGAAGAGGAGTCTTAATCCTTGCGGGTGATGATGTTGATGATGATGGTGATGTTGAGGGGCCAGGATCTATTACACATACTCAGGGCATATTTTTGTTTGCTCAGTCAAGTGAAATGGAGACAAGGATAAGCGTGTGTATTCTGTAATTCACAGTCATTTGTGGATCCACCCCGGTCGTCCCTTACAACTGCGATATCAAGCAGTTTTTGGGAGAAAATTAGTTCAAGGGGTGATTGGTACGCGTAGATAATAGTTCGATGGCCTACGCAGATGCTTCAAAGGATGATGATCTATTTCTGGGGTGTGTGTATGCGATAAACCTCTTGCCGATATACAACACATTCGATGGAATAATAAAACGGAAAATAGTGTTTATTGGGGGATAAAGTGTTATTATTTTGTGTCGGATGGGAGACGGATGCGGAAAGTTGTTCCAATGCGATTGGCACTTTCAGGGTCAGGGCTGCGTATTCACTTTGCCAATGTAAATGTTTAATATAGGAAGTCAAAGTCGGTAAGAGGCGATATGATTTATAACGCACTTCGAAATTGGTTTCGCAGACTTTTATGGGTCATGGGTTATTGGACCCGCGAGAAATAAGGTAATGGTTTGGATTATGGAACGAGGAAAGGAGTTCAATCAGTGGCAAGACAGAATGTTACAATGACGACCGACAGCATGAAGGTGATTTGAAGAAGTCGATTATGAGAGAGAAAGGAAAACAAGTGACCTATGCTGAAGGAAGATGGCCCAACCAGAAATTACTGCGATTACGAGGATGGTTTCTAGTGATTTAGTTTGCTTCATAGTGGACTGTGACATAATGCAGGATTCGAGTTGAAAGGATTTCTAAAGAACAGCGTGAATGTAACATTAAATGAAAGCAATGTCGAATGTTTTCCAATGTAGGGTACACCTCAACCCTTGTGCTTGTTTAAATATTTACTGGTACGGATGAAGAGTTCATCGTAAAGCACAGGCCAGCGTTCGAACGTCAATAATTGGAAACGTTTCTATCACAATTTGCCATGGAGAATAATTATCGGTTTTCATTTTTTTGGGATAGAGATATGCTAAAGAGTGATTTTCAGTGAGCAGTGATCACAGAGAGCAGTGCAGGAAATGTGTTCTTCTTCTTCTTCCTATTTCTGCGAGGTTATGATCCGAAAACAAGCGATTATGACCCTCCCACTTCACCACATTTCTACTGATCCGCCTGCATGTAGAAGAAGTCTAACATACATAAGAGGAATACAAAACCAAAGGAGAAGATTAAGTTGTGATTTGGTATGTACCGACCCTAAATAATGGAGAAATCACTATCCCAATCATAACTATGCTCTATGATGCAATCTATACCTATCCTGAGCATTGAGTAGGTGAGCAGATGTAGCAATCACAATCATTCAGTACCTATGTACCACGTATCTACCACTGAGCAATCGCAACTGTGGCGCACTCAGTGCAATAAGCAGACTACGTATGAGATCCCGAGATCTTCGAAAATAAGACAACATAGCAATCGTTGTAGTGACCAAACTCCTTGAAGAATTGGAGTGTGACTGCAATGAAGCTATTGGAATGGTTCAGAACTGGTTAGTACGCATGCGCCTACAATTTGCAGAGGAAAAGACAGAAGTTGTGCTCATCAGCAGCAGGCAAGTCATGGAGACAATAAAATTAACCGTGGACGATCACGTGGTAGTTTTCACACCAAAGCTAAGGTACATTGGCATTACTAGAGATGCAAGGCTAACTTTTAGGTAACATCTGCAGTATGCAACTGAGAAGGCAGTAAAGGCAACGGCTGCCCCTACAAGGATCATGCCAAATATCAGCGGACCAAAGCACAAGCGGAAACTGTTCTTAGCAAGAGTTACGGCATCGATAATGATCTTCTTCTTCTTCCCTTTATCAGCGAGGCCATGATCCGAAAAAAAGGGATCACAACCCTCCCACTTCACCGCATTTCTACTGATCCGCCTGTGAGGTTCGCATCGATAATGATCTATGGCTCCCAAATATGAGCTTGTGCCATGAAGATGAAGTCATACAGAAGGAAGACGAAGACAACTTACAGAATCAATGCGTTGAGAGCATACTGCGCCTTCCGAACAACCTCCAACGAATCGGCATGTGTAGTGGCTGGCATGGTACCAATAGACATTCTAGATAACGAAGCCCAATGGAAATGCCGTGACAGCGGCACCAACTGCGATTAGTCGAAGTGTCGCTGAGGAACCAGCAAAGACAAGTCTGGATGAATGGCAGGAGAAATGAGATTACTCTGATAAAGACAGGTGGGCACATTGATCTCCAATATAAACGCTTGGATCAATAGGAAGCATGAAGAGCTGATAATCGGTTCAGATGCTTAGACGGTCATGGCCCCATTTGGTTTTCAACTCGAAACATCACTGGTTCAGCGCTGCTCAATTTCATCTGTTTTAATTGAATATCTTGACCAGATTTCTGCTTAAGTATGACTTCTGCTGTCAAGGATATCGAGCCCCAAGGAGATTCTGCATCAGCGCACCGTATTCGCATTACCCTGACCTTAAGGAATATCCGTTTTCTGGAGAATGTCCGTCGTGACCTGATCCAGGGTGCCAAGAACCAGAAACTTCGTGTCAAGGGCTCAGTATGCATGCCGACCAAGGTTCCCCGCATCACCACCCGTAAAACACCTTGCGGTGAAGGTTCGAAGACATGGGATCACATCCAGATGATTCTCCACAAGAGAATCATCGACTTGCACTTCCTGTCTGAGATTGTGAAGATAACATCCATCAACATTGAACCCGGTGTAGAGGTTGAAGTTTCCATTGCCAACTAAGGACAGTTGGAGACCTTTTGTACTCAAACACAATGGTTGCTCCAGGAAAAATTGTTCTCTCTGCTTAATGATTAATATGCCTATGGTCGGGGAAAAAATACTGTGAATCAGGAGCAGAGATAAAAATAAAAAATTTCCCCCGCTATCTGTACGCCTCCTCCGAAGTTTTTATGAAACATAATATCTGAGTTGCAAGCCACTACACCAATCCATCTCTCTATCCCCGATTGACCAACGTGCACGGAAGCAGTCGAGGATGCGGAACTCACCATGTTCCATTGTCCCCGATACTATGGAGAACGACACTTGCTGGTGAACAAACTGGGCGACGACAACATCACCAGACAGATGATGAGCAGGAAAGATGCCTGTGAAGCAGTTAGCGACAATGTGGCAACCATTATGAAGGAGCAGCGAAGACAGGAGTGACAACAAAACGCAGTGCAGGAGGCTGCCAACACGAACGAGCCGAGTATCTGAGGCTAAAGTCCCCCCGCGCGGTGAAATGCTTGACGGCACTGCCGTGTGGACCAGAGGTAGAAGGGGAGGTGGATTTAGTGGGTGGAAATCCCACACTGTCACAGAGAACGGGCTCAGTTTCGTCTTTAAATTCTCTCCTTTCGACGGAAAAAAAAAAGACTACGACATGAGATTCACAAGTTCAAACACATTGGGAGTATGATTTGGGTAAGGGTGAAAGATACGATTGCTTTGCATACATATGTATATGGCCCCTCCCTGAGGTGCTCATCTGTTTAAGGATTTAGTAGAGCTGCTGTTACCGCGGGTTGATTGGATGATTCTGGTTTTAGCATGGTCACTCAATTCCCGAATCGATTCAATACGAAGGTTTTTAAAGGCACTTTCGACGTCTAAGAAATTGGCTATGGTTTGTAGGTTAGGTTGAGTAGGGTTATGAGGTTATCATAAGATACTAGGTACTAATGTCGGCCCATCGCGATCTTTAGGAAACCTTTATGGCAAAAAGGACCTAAGCCAATACTTCCATACATTTGATTTCCCTACAGAATCTGAAGATGTTCTTATTATGGTTCCGGGACCTTACCTCTTCTAGGTTATCGAATAAGTGTCTTCCAAGGCCTTGTTCTGGCAATACCTTGGCATTCACAGAGTATATGTTCTATATCCTCCGAAACATGTAGGTCATTGCAGTACCTGCAAACATCCGTATTTGGTAAACTCAGCCTCATAGCATGCTTCCTTAGAAGACAATGGCCTGAGAGTATTCCTATCGCTGTTCTTAGCCCTGGCCTTTCAAGTTTTATGATCTCCCCAGATTTCCCGCGGTCTAACAAAGGCCACAAGGCCTTAGACACCTTATGAACATCTAAGTTGGACAGTTGATGATTCTATCTCGAATAATTATCCTAGCCGCACACCTTGGTAGTTTAATGTTACCGATTATGTTCCTATGCGGGAGCTCTGCTCCTTTTTTGGCCAGCTCGTCATCGCAGTGTCCAGGTCCAACATAATCTGACCATCTCAGATTTAGTGACACAAGACTCTAGCGCCTTTACCGCAGCCTGACTGTCAATGATGATGGCGATATTGTTGTTGGATATTGATCCCGTATCAAGTAATTCCACAGACTTAAGTGCAGCTAGAACCTCTGCTTGGAACATCCTGCATCTGTCCGGAAGTCCCAGGGCCACCTGGAGGCTTGCTTTTTTTTATTTTTCTTTTTTTAAACAGGTCGGTGGCTACGCCCAAACGGCGTGTAGGTACTGCGACCAAAGAGATCTATTGTGCCAGAGGCCACTTTTAGGGCAGCAGTACTTCTACTCTCCTTATGAAAGCTATGATTACGGCTGCGGAGGAGTTCCTTAAATCTATTGCAGATATGATCTCTTTAAGGAAAAAGCTTCTCCTAGTACTACACAGAGCTACACACTTACATAGTATGTGTACTGTGGTTTCGTCCTCTTCTAGGCAGAGGCGGTGATATCCTCCGAAATTCTCATTTTGTGAAGGTGGTAAAGAAGTTGACAGTGACCGGTAAGGAAGCTCACAAGCCTTCTTATGTCATTTCTGCCGTATTTTAGGATATCAACTGCCTGTCTTTGGAATGATTAGACAGCTCTTTTAGCCTGTCTGAGAGCTTGGGAGTTATTCCAGTGGGAGATGCACATGTTGCGTTCCCAAATACTTAGGGTCAGTTTAAAGGCGGAATCAGATATTCCGCAGAAGGGTTCAGGTCCAGTGAACAACTCAGAGGAGCCTTTCCCAGCTAGCAGGTCTGCAGTTTTTTTGCCGTCAACGCCTACATGACCCGGTACCCACCACAATTTTACTTTATTGTGTCGGGCCAAGTTTTGTAAGCTGTCGAAGCAGCTTTGAACTGAATTTGAACTGATCAAATGGGAGATCAGTGCTTTGAGCGCCGCTTGGACATCGATGAGTATATGGATAGAGGCACCTTTGATGCATGAGTGCAGGTTAATGTTAACACAAGTTTCAATGGCGTAAAGCTCGGCCTGGAAAACACCAGGACTCTTTCCGAGTGATTTAGAAATTTTATGGTTGGATCCAGACACACCGGCGCCAACTCCTGAATCCATTTTTGATCCATCGGTGTACCACACAATACCTTTTGGATCAAGCGACGGACCGCCATTATTCCATATATCACGGCTTGCGATCACAATCTCAAACCTTCTACCAAAGTAGAGTGATTTAGGCGTAAAGTCGGAGACCGTGCTGAGCATGTCTAGCTCGGGGAAGTCGTACAATAGCTCCATGAGATCCAAGTGATCCCGTGTACTATTAGCATCTGATTTTCTAAGACTAACTGCACTGCGGATTGCCACTTTTTTTATAAATATATGTAACGGAGTGAGTCCGATTATATTGTACATTCAGACCAATAAGTTTTACATCCTTCTTACTGAAAAGTATAGAGAGACTGGTAGAATTTCACGTGCGCAAATTTGCTTTGAGGCTGCATCCACTATCGGAGATGCAGCATGCTTATCAGCGTGGGAAATCCTGTGAGACCGCACTTCAAAATTTAGTGCCCAGAATTGAATGCGCGCTTGGTAGGAAAGAATACGCGATGGGTATCTTCATCGACATTGAGGGTGCTTTTGACAATGCGACTTTTGACTGTATGTGCGACTCTGCCAGACAACACGGGGCAGATGAAACATTAGTGCTGTGGATTAAAGTAATGCTAATGAATAGAACTTTGGTAGTGGATGCGGATTGTGGCCAATATGTTATGACAGGGGTAAACAAGGGCTGTCCGCAAGGTGGCGTTCTGTCTCCATTGTTATGGTGCATGGTGGTCGACTCTCTGTTGAACACTCTAAATAGTTCTAACGTCTACGCTCAGGCATATGCGGATGATGTCGCCGTACTTACTGTCGGGCCATGCCTGGCGACGGTCTGTGCTAACGAGCAGTGTACTAGGAGTGGGCTTTTTGTGAATCCTCTTAAAACTGAGGTTGTTCTTTTTACGAGAAGGAGGATTTTAACCGGTCTGACTCAGCCAGTGCTAAAGGTCGTCACCATTCACATTTCCAATGAAGCCAAATATCTGGGAGTGATTTTAGATAAGAAACTTCATTGATCTAAACATGTCGAGTCGAAAATATCCACGGCGCTCTCAGTCTTCTGGCAGTGTAAGTGTGCTTTTGGCAAGACTTGGGGCTTGTAACCGAATAAGGTTCTCTGGATCTACACGGCTATGATAAGACCATTCTTCGCATATGCGTCGGTTATTTGGTGGGAGGGGCTCTCGCGTAAATATGTGGTTGCCATTTGCGCGAAACTCCAAAGAACGGCTTGTCTCGGCTGCTCTAGACGCTTTGCTGAACTTACCTCCCCTCGATACTTATATCATGGGTTCCATTATCAAAGCCGTAAATCGTCTTAGGCGGGGCGGTTTTTGGTATACTCCACACTGGAATTTTGGTGAACTTGTGCGACAATTATCTTACGACTCCTGTCTTATGGATATGCCGTCTGATGCAATTACACCAGGACTCCAGCTGATGCGCAAATTCAGAGTCGACTTTCCTTTCGTCCAGGACTGGCTTCGGTCAGAGTCTGAGCCGGGAATGGAATGTAGTCGTATTTTCACGGATGTTTCCAAAACCAGTCAAGTGTCTGGCGCTGGGGTCTTCGTGGAAGTCGACAACATTAGACTTCACTTTTCGTTAGGCAAATATGCGTCTGTTTTCCAAGCGGAAACTTATGCAATCCTAATGGCCATGAACTATGTTGTGAAGAACAGGTGGAAGGGACGTAGCATTTGTGTCTGTAGTGACAGTCAGGCTGCGCTTAAGGCCTTGCTTAACCCTTTAACCACTTCCAAAATAGTTCGTGAAACCAAAAGCTCTATGAACTCGGTCGCAAGGCTGAATTCTCTGTCTCTTATCTGGGTCCCAGGTCACACTGGGATCTTGGGGAACGAGATCTCCGATGAGATTGCTAGACAAGGCTCAGAGGAGGGTTTCTCAGGTTCCGAACCCGCGTTGGGTCTTCCTGCGTCCTCGGTTAGGGCTTCCATTGACGATTGGGTCTCTCACGAGCACAATTGAGTGTGGAATGACTCTCCGGGAGGCAGGTTGACTAAAAGCATGCTCCCGGACGTTTGTAAGAAATCAGCGGCATTCTTGTTGTCTCTCAGCAGAAAAGACTGTAGAAAACTTATTGGCGTCTTGACAGCCCACTTTGCTTTTGCCAAGCACCTTAACTTGTTGGGCTTAAGTGACACTACAATCTGCGTCGCTTGTGGAGAGAGCGACGACACCGCGGAACATTATCTCTGTGAGTGTCCGGCCTTTACTCGTATCAGGTGGCAGATCCTCGGTGCGGATGTGGTGAGTGCTGCTAATGTATGCTTGACTTTCTTAGAAAGACAAGTAAATTCCAATAAAATGGGTAAATCAGGGTTTGCTCTCTGGTAGTACAATGGACCAGTTGCGTCTGAGTCCTCCAGTTGAGCGTTTCCTATCCCGACAAAAAAAAAAAAAAAAACCGATTATGGTTGCATAGTACCTGTGATACCGAGGCAAGCTAGTCTTTGAAGTTTAGTGAGTTTATTAATGGTTGTGATCTTTTTGGTTTTCATCCACCAGACAACGGACCCGTATGTCAGAATGGGTCTAACAACCGTGGTGTATAACCAGAAAATTACCTTTGGGGTCAGGCCGCAGGTCTTGCCGTACATACGGCGACAGGCCCACAAGGCAGTAGTCGTCTTGGCAATTTTATGCTTTAGCCACCTGTAGGCTAATATCTCTCGAATATATACCTGACCCTGTGCCCTCTCTTATCTTAGAACCATCTGTGTATATGGCAATCTCGTTGTGGACAGAGACTATCTTCCTTTGCCAATCCTCTTTAGCAAACATTAGTTCGTACGGTGTGACGAAGTCAAATGTGCCAAGGATATCGTCCGATTCTCAGGGATATCGGGAAATGATTCATTGAGAATGGAGCTATGTCCCACATTACTGCCCTTGAAGAGACCAACGTTAGTGAGCCGAAGCGCACTGTTGGCCGCTTGAAATGTGATTTGTAGGTCTAATGGTAAAAGATACAGAAAGATCTCAAGTGTAGCCGTAGTGCCGTAGTGCGTAAAGCACCCGTAATGGCAATGCCGACTGTTCTTTGTACCATGGCCAACATATCCCCTATGTTTTTCGTATTTGTTGCCCTCCACCACACAAGAGCCCCATACGTAAGAATGGGCCTGACTATCATAATATATAACCAGTGCATCATTGCAGGCTTCAGGCCCCACTTTTTCCCCGCCGTCCTTTCACAAATGAAGAGAGCATTATAATCTCAGTTTAGTTTCCTATCTAGCATAATACCAAGATATCAAGCGCGATCCGAAAGGGAAAGCTCCACCCCTGCTAGCTTCGGCAGTTTGAAGGGTGGTACCTTGTTTTTCCTGCTAAAGAGTACCAATTCTGTTGTATCCAGATTGACGTGCAGTACACACCCTCTAGCCCATTTTTCTAGACTATTAAGAGCTGATTCCATCATTTCACTTAATGTGTCAAGGAATTGGTCCTGAACTAAAATCACCACGTCGTCCGCGTAAGCAGTGACGCTTATGCCTGTATTGCTTAGTTCTTTAAGTATCCCATTGATGACTAGAACCCAGAGGAGGGGTGGATAACGTCTGCCTGGGGAGTCCCCTTTGTAATGGATTTTCTTGTTGAACTAATTACGATAGTGGAGTTAATGTTTCTAGTGCAGAGCATATTGCAAAGCCAATTGGTAATGCTATGCTCGACATTTATAGTTTCTAGGGCCTGTTTGATGGCCCTTCCTTCTGCATTATTAAAATCACCTTCTATGTCTAGAAAAAGCTGGTGCAAATTCCTTATGATGAAGGTTTGTTTCTATTTTCCCTACTACGTCATGTAAGGCTATTTTCACAGATTTTCCCTTTAAGTATGCATGTTGCATAGAAAAGGCTATGGTGCATTGTTTGTAGTTAATGCTTTTTTCAATCCTTCGCACAACTTCGTGGTACGCCGTCTCCGACGATTGTGCCTTAGTGTAGGCATGCTGAGATTTTGATAGAGAGGATGTTTCGAGAGTAGCTAAATTTCTACGTTTTCCTGTAGCAGTAGAAGTTTTAAAATCGTTTGAGCGGTTTTCGGTAGTTGGTAAACCTCAAACTAAAGCGCAGACATTTTCAATGCCAAACATGAAATATGCAGCTCTTGCTCCGCTTGGGTACTGCGGAATTGATGACGAACTTCTATGTTGAACTGCTCAAGATCTGCTATCGAAATTTGTTAACCCCCACCAAACGTAAAAATCCTAAGTGCTTTCCCTCACACTGAGTAAATCTTTCTCTCTCTTGCTGCCTCCATACATTTTGGCCACTAAAAGGATTGGATTAGTCCTTCTTCCAGATAAAAATAATTAATTGCTCTCTGACCTCCAAGAATTACTTAGTGCGTGTATAGCATGTCTATCTTATTGGCCACGTACTCCGATTTAAAAGCCGATAAGTAAAATCCCTTCCTCTGTTCACGTTGGAGTTGATCTTAGTCGGCCACTTAAGAGATTATCCCCGGAAAAATTCCTTAATTCCATTCAAACAACTGTCCACACAAAAAAAAAAAAAATGCAAACTACACCATAAATCCTGTACATTTAATCAAACATTCGCAATACATCACGACGCTAGTGGCAATCAGAAATTCAATTCCTTGATTGAACTTATCCCCGGTTCATCCGTCTCACTGATTGCAATTTACTTCATCTGATTAGCATCTGGTAGTGTCTCAGGATTTTTGTTTTATTTTATTTCGAACTTATTATGCATACAATGGAACTTAACTACTCAAATGAATGCTCCGGCATTTCAAATGAAATCATGGATGAATGATGGAGCGCACCGAGATAGAGTGGAGCGGACTCAAGTAATTCTGTGAATTTATCCGTTTCTCCCATTGGATCTTGTTTAACTCTTTGTCCATTTCGTTCTGCCACCACCAGCATAGCTGTTGGATAAGACAAGGGAAAAGAGTTTGTATCCGAAAGTATTTCCTGTGAAGCAAGAACACAGTCTGATGGCGGAAACGATAAATTATGTATATTTCCCGATTTCTCCAGTATTTGCATCTATTATAGGAATACTATGTCCATAAATACTGTTCATTTGTGTAAGTATACAGAACGTGGGTAAACAATGTTGGATTAATGAAGGAAAGATGGCGTTACGTATGAAAGGGATAAGGACCTGTCTAATAGTCCTTGCAGTCCCAAAGTTGATTGCAGTCAGAACAGTGTGACGTGGGTGGAAGTTGATTGCTTATAAACGGTTCTCTACTGGTTTTGGATGAGAATCAGCTAAGAAGATGGATGAAGCATTTCACATCCTTTCTAATATAGAGATGCCACGAATTTAAAATGCTCTATTCAATGACTAAAGTATTCGGATTCCCATTGCATCCCCCGGTAAAGCTTAAGTATTAGCCGCGATAAGAAGGACTTGACGTCGTTCCTGCCGAATTAAACAAAGCATTGCTGACCTCTTCATATTGGTAGATGCCCCACACTTGGGCTGTATAGCACATGATCGACCTCGCTGCTGCTTCAAAGATTTTATATTTTGTGATTAAAGCAATATTTTTTTTTTTACAGAGTATGCCTCTCCAACTACAGTTGATTGCTCCTTTTGCCTCTTTTAATTTTTCTTGCAGGTGTTTTTTGAAAGTCAGTCGCGGTTTTACTATGACTTGTACTCCTTCACATTTCCTAATTCTTCGCTTTGCCAAGTCCATCTTTCATTCCTTGCGAATGGCCCAAAACTATTCCGAAAGACCATCATTTTTGATTTATTTCATTTGTAAGTCCCACAAACTGCAGTTTTTTTTTTCTAATTTGTTGACCATGTTTTGCATCATGGTTGGCGTTTCCGATAGAATGACTATGTCATCCGCGTACATAAGGAGTTTTACTTTTACCCCGTCAAACTCAATTCCCCCAGGCAAGAAGGTTGGCAGGTTGTCCAAAAACAGAGAGAAGAGTAGGGGACTCATGAGGCATCCTTGTTTAACGCACATTCGCGAATCAAACCACGACACGTTGTGACCATCCCATACTGCAGTTCTGTTTTCATCGTTAAGACTTTGTATAACCTTAAGTACTTTCGTTGATACTCCCAGATTACTAAGTTTATAGAAGAGCGATTTTCTGGCAATGGAGTCGAAAGCTGCCTTGAAGTCTACGAAGAATGCGTATAGTTTTTTGCCCTTGTCGAGATAAGTCTTAGCCATACTGGTCAGAGTGAAGATATTATCCACTGTGGAGTAGTTCTTTCTGAATCCCGCTTGATATTCACTGAGTAGTTCGTTTGCCTGCACCCATGCGCACAGCCGATCCAAGATGATTCCGGTGAAGATTTTCATTATAGAGTTCAGGAAGGTTATGTCCCTGTAGTTACTCGGATTACTGCGATCTCCTTTTTTGAACAGTGGGAAGATTATATTTCTCTTAAAGCTGGGCGGCACTTCCCCCACCTCGAAAATGAAATTGTAAGCAACCGTTAGTTTTTCTATGAATTCATTCGTAGAGTACTTGAAGAATTCGTACGGTATGCGATCCTCTCCTGGGGCTTTATTTAAGTTGCATTGATGTATTACTGCGCGGACTTCCTGCGACGTAATTTTGCAATCCAGTACATCCACTCTCTGGTAAGGTTGCGCATAATGTAGTTGACTTCTCGTGTAAAGCGGGTTAAGCAGTTATTTAAAATGCTCGGCTTAGATCGATGCTTCCACTTGAATGCCACTTGTAAGGGTTTGGCCGTTGAGTATTCTTGCCAATTTCCAAAAGGAACGGCTGTCTTTAACTCTTAGAATCTCCATCGTCAGCTGCTGAGTGTACCTTTTTTGTTTCTCCTTGCATATCATTTTATATACTTTATTTGACTGTTGATACATGGCTTTGGCGGAGTTGTTACCTGTTTCTCTTAACAAGCGTAAATAAGTAAAAGCTTTTCTCCTTGCTAACTCACATTCCTAGTCGTACCATACTTGTTTCTTTTGCAATCTTCTCACTTGTTGCGCTAGCATGCCTGCGTCTGAGATACAAGCGGTGAGTATGTCTAGTCCGTGAATTGAATTGATCTCCGAGTCGCTTAACACACTGAGCTTCTGGTTTAAAAGAAATTTGTATCTAGATGCAAAGCTTTCCTTCCATTGAACTTTAGGTAATAATTGATTCTGTGTGGGCGGCGATTGTCGAGGAGTCTCAAGTCTTACTATAATAGCTAAGGGTAGGTGATCCGAGTAGTTAATCTCGTCGACGTAGAAGTCTGTTATATACTTAAGCCAAAACAGTAGTCAATGGTCGAGCATGCAGTACCTCTAATATATGTTAAGTGGCCTTTAGTGTCACTTTTGGAAAAACATTTTATTACTGTTAACCCAGTAGATTCGCACATTTCAACGAGTTTTTTGCCATTACTATCAATTTGGTTGTGTTCTGCGCATCTGGTTTCGTTCATTAATTTTGGTAAAAGTCCTGATTCCACTTCTAAGATCTGCGTATTTCCTACTTCTTCTTCTTCTTCTTCTGAGCAGTGACTCACGTATTTCCTACTCTTCCGTTGAAATCTCCAATAGCCATTATGTTTTCTTTTCCAGATTCTAATAAGAAGTTATACAGCCTCCCAAAATCTTCCATCCATTTGTTGCAATTGATGTATACCGGGATTATGTACATTCTAGATTTTTCGGTTTCGACTTCTACTAAAATTTGATCGAGTTCTTTTACGTATCGGCATCCAATATGGTCGTTGATTTGCTTCTTAATTCCATACAAGCATCCTCCGCTAACTCTGCCTCGGGTAGATATTCGTGTAGGTGGAATCCAATGGAGTGAATATTTGCCGAAAAAGGGTTCAAAGTGTTCCTTATTTTCTTCGACGAACGTTTCGAAAAAGAGGAATATATCAAATTTATTTATATATTGGAAGAAATGGCGGAAAAGCAATTTGTTCTTTAGACCTGATATATTATAGGCAAGTACATTAAATGTGAAACCACTATTAACTGGGATAATACTTAAACTAGGATTTAAATAATTTTTTGATAGGCTGACGGCATTTGTTCTAAAAACTATTCCCCTGGCCACTAGTTGCCTGAACGCTTTGTGCAGTTTGAGAATCACCGCTGTTGTCGGACGCTACATTTGACACTTTATGCTTATCATTTGTCAATTGTAGGAGAATATTTGATAAGCCCCCAATAGAAAGCAACTTTTTTCCGTCTTTTTTTTCTGCTGGGATAGGAAACACTCGTCTGAAACACTCAAACGAACCCGGTCCATTGTACTACCAGAGAGCAAAATCCTAATTCACTTATTTTATTGGAATTTCCTTGAGCTTCTTAGAACGCCAAGCAAGCTCTTCAGTGATGAACTTTCAGTATCAGCACTCACCACATCGGCACCAAAGCACAGGAAGGACACTCGTAGAGAAAATGTTCCGCAGCGTCGTCGCGCTATCCACAAGCATCGTAGACTGTAGGGTCACTAGAGCCTACCACATGAAAGCGAATCGGCTTGTCTAGATGCCAATAAGTTGTCTACAGTCTTCGGGCCCTCCTCTCTGTACGAATCCCAATCAGTTCCTTACAGAAGAAAATAGAGGATGAACCCACCGGTCGAGCAAACAGACGCTGGGTCCATCTGGAAACATGCGCAACGACCAGGGCGCTATGGCCGGCCCACAGCAAGAAGAGATCAACCTCTCTGGTAAAACTTAGTCGTTATAACGCACGAGTCATTTCTGAGAATACTGGACATTGTGCCATTGGCGTTCACGCGGAGCGACTCGGTGTGTTGCATAACGACTATTGCAGAAGTTGCAGGGACGAAGAAGAAACTGAATCTGTTCGTCACCTGTTGTGTGACTGTTCTGCCCTATCTATCAGAAGAATGAGGGCTCTTAAAAGTAACTTCTTCTCGGAGCTGGAGGTTAAATGATTGGGCACAAGGGACCCGTACTGTTGGTCTGAGTGAGCAGTGACTCTTTGTCACAAGGCACCCATCTACTTAACCTAACCTGTCTACAGTCTTTTCTACCAAGGGACAGCAAGAACGTCTTACAGGCATTTGGGAGCATTCGTTAAGTGAACTCAAATCCTTGAGAGTCATGCCACACACACTTGTCTTCGTGAGAAACCCAGTCGTCAATGGAAGTCCTAACCGAGGACGCAGGGAGACCTAACGCAGGTTTCAACCCTGAGCAAACATCCTCTGAGTTTTGCCTAGCAATGTCATCGTAGATCTCGTTCCCCAAGATTGCAGTGTGACCTGGAACTTAGATACGAAACAGAGAATTTAGCCTTGCGACTGAGTTTTTATATTTGCGAGCTACTTTGGAAATGGTTAAAGGGTTAAGCAAAGCATTAAGCGCAGCCTGACTGACGCAAATATTTCGACCCTTCCATTTGTTTTTCACAACACAGCTCATGACCATTACGATCGCATAAGTTTTCGGTTGGAACACAGATCTTTGACTAAATAGAAGTGAATGTTATCAGACAGACAGACAGACAGACCCTTAACTGGTTTTGGAGCCATCCGTGAAAATACGACTGCATTCCATTCCTGACTCAGACTCTGGCTAAGCACAGTCCTGAACACAAAGGCATTCGAATTTGAATTTTCGCAATAGCCGGAGTTCTGGTGTCACTGCGTCGGACGGCATATCCATACGAGTAAGACCGGAGACGTAGGAAATGTGTCGCGCAGTGACTCTTCCTTGATTTATGTGTGTTGGCGAAAGTTGGCAGCCACTTCAACCTAAGACGATGAATGGATTTCATAGTACATTCCATGATATAAGCATCAAGAGGAGGTAAGTTCAACAAAGCATCGAGAGTAGAGCCAGGCGTGCTCGGGAAAGCTTCCGTGCAACTTAATGGAGGTCTATTTGTATGCTTCTATTCAATTCAATTAAATTTTTATTTCATCAATCAGAGTATATATAGAATACCATATATATATTCTTACAGACTACGAATTATAACGTTGCAAAGATAAAGAAAATATGCTAAGTAAAGCTTGTGCAAGTTCATCAACCAGGGTAAACTATTATACGAGGGCAAAGTGAAAAGTTCTCGGCCTGCCCCAGAGTTAGCGTTCCAATCAGCAAAAAATTATATTTCCTGTCTGGGTGCCCCTCCCCATAGTTCGCATGACAAGATTCAACTTGTTCTCTCAAGTAGTTTGTTTACACAAACTTTTGCAGTAGACGTCTTGCGTGTTTTTCGTTAAAATGGATAGACTTGAATATCGTGTTGTCATAAAATTCTTCGTTTTGGATGGGGTTAACCCCTAAGGAAATTCATCCAAAGTTGACAAAAGTTAAAAAGTGGCCAGCTGATTTTAAACGTGGTCGCACGTCCCTCAAAGATGACCCACGTGAAGGACGGCCAAAAACAGCAACCACACACGAAACCATCGAAAAAGTGCATGATATCGTGTTTGACGATAGGCGAGTGAAGGTGAGTGAGATAGCTGAGGCTGTGTGTATATCGGAAAAGAGGGTGCGAAACATCTTGCACAAAAACTTAGGGATGCGAAAGCTCTGCGCAAGATGGGTGCCGCATTTGCTGAATGCCGATTAAAAGCAAATGCGCAAACGATTTTCGCGGTAATCTTTGACCCGATTCAATAGGGATCCGACCGATTTGGTGCGGCTAATTGTCACCATGGATGAGACATGGGCCCACCACTACACGCCAGAAACGAAACAGCAGTCGAAGCAGTGGGTGGAAGCCGGTGGTTCAGCGTCAAAAGAAAGCGAAGTCGATCGCATCTGCCGGAAAGGTCATGGCCAGTGTGTTTTGGGATGCGAAAGGGATCCTGTTAATTGATTACCTTGCGAAAGGCAGAACAATTACAGGCGAATATTACTCCAACCTTCTTGACCAGCTGGATGTCAAAATTCGCGAGAAGAGGCCTGGCTTGAAGAAGAAAAAAATCATCTTTCGCCAGGACAATGCACTTGTACACAAGTGTGCGTTGGCGATGGGAAAACTGCGGGATTTGCGATACGATTTGCTCGGCCATCCCCCCTATTTACCTGATTTGGCACCCTCAGACTTCCATTTGTTCTCAAACGTGAAGAAATTTGTTTCTAGGAAGCGCTTTGCATCCAATGCAGAAGTTGAGAGGGCCGTAGATGAATATTTTCACAGCCTTCCAGACTCTCACTTCCGAGAACAAATACTGATGTTGGAGAAACGATGGACTAAGTGTGTTGAAGTCAAGGGAGATAATGTAGAAAAATAAAATCATTTTTTAACTGAAAATCGCAGTCTTTCATTGTCAGGCCGAAAACTTTTCACCTTACCCTCGTAGTTAATAAATTTCTCTTAAACGAAACTCTATTGTTAATTAACTCGATAGAATTACAAATTGCATTGGCTTCTTTAATACACCGTGTTAATGGCTCATAGAGTCCATAATTTACCTTATGAAATGTATCATAGAAAAAATTACGAACTCGCAGGTCTCTTGTAGGGGCGTATATCCGTATCTGTGACAGTAAAAGGGGGCAATTGATGTGTGAATTTAAAATGTCTCGTACGAAAGTAATGGCAAAATATCTGCGTCGCATTTCTAGTGATTGCAAGCCTATTAACTAGCCTATTCTACAAAGCCAACGAAGGTAAAATCAGGGCTTGTATACTTTTAAAAAACAACATAAGGGCATTTCTTTTGAATAATTTCAGTGACGGCGATCTAGTAGCAGTCTCCTGTGAAAGAGAGGGAAGTAAACCGCTGTGTCTGGTCTCTGCATACCTCCCGTACGAGCAGGCGGAGATTCCATCTGTGAAGTTGAAGCAGTTGGTAAGGAAGGACAACTGGCTCTTCATCGTGGGCAGTGATGCAAATGCGCATCACTCACAATGGGGTAGCAGTGATACTAATACAAGAGGTGAGTGTCTTTTAGATTTCATCCTTTCGACCAAGCTCACCATATGCAACAAGGGTTCTACGCCAACTTTTGTAGTAAGGAACAGACAAGAAGTGATTGATATAACCTTAGCTTCTTGTTCTGTTCACCTAACGGTAGAAAAGTGGAGGGTTTTGGAGGAGGCATCTCTGTCTGATCACAGATGGATACGCTTTCAAATTAATTTCGAGACTAGGGTTAGCAACAGCTACAGAAACCCTAAAAGTACAGACTGGGGTATGTATACAGAGCTAGTAAGGAAACATCTTAAGGATGGGCCTATTCGCAACGGCGATCCTCAAGATATAGATAAGGCGGTAGATAACTTAGGCAAAGTAATGAACATGGCATTCGAAAGAGCCTGTCCACTAAGAAAGAAGTCCAAGAGGTCCCAACCTCCTTGGTGGAGCAAGGAAATCAACTCCAAGGAAAAACAGGTTAGGCATTTCTACAACAGGGCCAAAGAAATAGGAGACGGTACCACATGGGATGAATATATGGACGGCAAGCGGGAGTTTAAGTACTTAATCAGGCAATTAAAAAGAAAGTCCTGGAAGGAATTTTGTCAGTCCATTGCGGATACTAGTGAAGCTTCCAGACTTCGCAAGATGCTAGCCAAAGACACTTCTGTCCCAAGCTTCATCAAAAAATCTGACGGCTCGTGGGCAGAAAGTAGCGAAGAAGTTTTAGAAACGTTAATTGAAGCTCACTTCCCAGGAAGTAGATCGCCAATGGATTCTACTACTAATAGCTACTCGTACAATGGTAGGTCAATAGGGGACGACGTACAGCATCTCATTACATGGAAGAATCTGCGATGGGCCATTATATCATTCGCACCATTCAAAGCACCAGGCCCTGATGGAATTTTGCCAGCTATGCTGCAAAAAGCTCCAGCCAAGGTCAGAAGCAGGCTTAGGGAAATTTTTAAACATTGTTGAAGGTCATGTTACGTACCAGTGGCATGGAGGGAAGTGCGGGTTATATTCATACCTAAGGCAGGTAAACCAAGCCACACTTCAACGAAAGACTACAGACCCATAAGTCTCTCGTCATTCCTCCTCAAGACACTTGAAAGACTTCTTGATATTCACATCAGAAGTAAGTGTTGCAACGGGATTCTATGCAAAGCTCAGCACGCATATCTGAAGGGGAAATCGGTGGAAACAGCTTTACACGACGTAGTAGGGAAGATAGAGACTAGCCTTCACCATAAGGAATATGCACTAGCAGCTTTCCTAGATATAGAAGGGGCGTTCAATAACGTAGAAGGAAGGGCCATCAAACAGGCCCTGGAAACAATGAACGTCGAGCATAGCATTACCAATTGGCTCTGCAATATGCTAGGCACTAGAAACATTAACTCCGCTATCGGAAACAGTTCAATAAGAAAATCCGTTACCAGGGGGACTCACCAGGGAGGCGTTATCTCACCCCTCCTCTAGGTTCTAGTCATCGATGAGATACTTAAAGAACTAAGCAACACAGGCATAAGCGTCACTGCTTACGCAGACGACGTGGTGATTTTAGTTCAGGGCAAGTTCCTTGACACATTAAGTGAAATTATGGAATCAGCTCTTAAAAGTCTAGAAAAATGGGCTAGAGGGTGTGGACTACACGTCAACCCGGATAAAACCGAATTTGTACTCTTCAGCAAAAAATACAAGATACCACCCTTCAAACTGCCTAAGCTAGCAGGGGTGGAGCTTTCCCTTTCGGATCGCGCTAGATATCTTGGGATAATGCTAGATAGGAAACTAAATTGGAAATTTAACATACAGGAACAAGTCCGCAAAGCATATAATGCTCTCTTCATCTGTAAGCGGACCGCGGGGAAAAAATGGGGCCTGAAGCCCGCAATGATGCACTGGCTATACATCATGGTAGTCAGACCCATCCTTACGTATGGTTCTCTTGTGTGGTGGAAGGCAATGAATACGAAAAAAACACGGGATATGTTGGCCATGGTACAAAGATCAGTCTGTATTGCCATCACAGGTGCTCTACGCACAACACGGCTGCACTCGAGATCTTCCTGTATCTTTTACCATTAGACCTACAAATCAAGTTTCAAGCGGGCAACAGTGCGCTTCGGCTCACTAACGTTGGTCTCTTCAGGACTAATAACATAGGACACAGCTCCATTCTCAAGGAATCTTTTCCCGGAATCCCTGACGAATCGGACGATATACTTGACACCTTAGACTTCGACACACCATACGAAGTACTGTATCCAATTAGAGAGGACTGGCGAAGGAAGACAGTCTCTGTCCATAACGAGATTGCAGTATACACAGATGGTTCTAAGACCAATGAGGGCACGGGGTCAGGTATTTACTCGAGAGATACGAACCTACAGGAGGCCCTGAGACTTCCGGACACATGCAGTGTGTTCCAAGCAGAGGTTCTAGCTGTACTTAAAGCTGCGGAATTACTTGAGATGGGATCAATATCCGATAAGAATATCGCCATCTACATTGACAGTCAGGCTGCGCTAAAGGCGCTAGAGTCTTACGTCACCAAATCTGATATAATCAGGAATTGCCGCACAATGCTTAGGGCATTATGTACGCAGAACCGAGTCAGATTATGCTGGGTACCTGGACACTGCGATATTGAAGGCAACGAGCAGGCCGACGCGCTGGCTAAAAGAGGAGCGGGGCTCCCACGTAGCGATATAATTGGTAGCATTAAGCCACCAGGGTGCGTGGCCAAGGGAATTATTCGGGATAAAATCATTGACACGGCTAATCTAAGATGGTCAAACATAGACGGTCACAGGGTGTCTAAGACCTTGTGGCCTGTGCTAGATCGCAGAAAATCTGGGGAGATAATCAAGTTAGATAGATCGCGGTTAAGAACAGTGATAGGAATACTCTCTGGCCACTGTCTCCTAAGGAGGCATGCCATGAGACTAGGGTTATCCGATACGGATGTTTGTAGGTACTGCGACGACCTACATGTCTGTGAATGTCAAGGAATTGCCAGGACAAGGCTAAAGCATCTTGGAAGATTCTTCTTCGATAACCTTGAAGAGGTGAGGTCCCTAAACCATAACAAGGATCTTTTCAGATTCTGTAGGGAGATTAATTGCTTGGGAGAATGGGTTTAGGTCTTCTGCCGTGAAGGTTCCCTAGGGATCGCGATGGGCCCACTTTGGTGCCTAGTGTTTTATGATAACCTCATAACCCTATCTAACCTAACCTAACCTAACCTAAGCCTATTAACTGTAACTGGCATCTGGTAGTATACGGGGGCATGCGAATATTCCAGTGAATTCGATTAATTACAACTCTCGTAAAACGTTTTTGAATCTTTTCAATTCGCATAGAACTATTATCGTAGAATGGGTTCCAAATGACACAGCAGTATTCAAGGACTGATCTTACAAATCCAGAATACAATGATTTCAAAGTGTATGGATCCGTGAACTCCTTGGAGTTCCTCATAACAAACCCCAACATCGAGTTGGCTTTGGCCACAATATAGTCAATGTGGGAAGCAGAGCACAACTTAGAGTCAAATATAACTCCTAGGTCTTTCTTTTCACCTATCCTTAAAAGAGGGACAAGAACTGACATTTGGAAACATTACGGAAAAGCTGATTTGTATCGCACCATTCTGATAATTTGTCAAGGTAATTTTGCAAAAGCTCGCACTCTGATTGGGACGTTATGCAGCGGAAGATTTTTATGTCATCTGCATCCATAAGACAGTCTGAGTTCAGAATAAAATCAGGGATATCATTAATAAACAAGAAAAAGAAAAGGGGCCCTAAATGACTTCCCTGTGGGACTCCCGACGTTTAGATAGTATGTTGTTGATGCGTACTAACTGTTTTCGCTCCGTTAAGTAGGATTCGCACCATCTTAATAAATTAGAATGAAAGCCCAAGACTTCTAATTTTTTGATTAGATATGGTGATCCACCCTATCGAAGGCTTTGGGAAAGTCAGTATATGTGACATCACACTGATATCCATTTACAAGAAAGTTGATCACCGTTGCAAAAAATCGTAAGATTGGATGTGGTCGATTTACCGGAAGCAAAACCTATGTTGAAGTGGTGGAATTATTTCCTTAAGAAGAAACGTCAATTTTTTATAAATTATATTTTCAAAAAGTTTAGGAATAGCTGAGATTTTGCAAATAGGACGATAGTTCGTTACTTCCTGTTTAGGTCCCGATTTATGAATCGGAGAAATAAATGAGATTTTCGACTCGCTGAGAAATAAGCCCTTTTCAATAGAAGCATAAATTACTATCGGACGCATTAAGAACGTCTTAAAAGGATAGGCTAGTATCTACTGATGATCAGCCTACGTTGATCATGACACCCAAGGCAATTTGTTAATATTTCTAAAGGAATTCCCGATGAAAAGCGGCATCCCACAAGAACCCCACTGTTTACTGTCACCAATACTATTTTTCTTGATTACCAGTGACGTATTTCGCAGTGGTTTGTCGATGGGAAGCGCTGGAATCCAGTGGAGTCTTACAAACTATCTCAGACTAGGCTGATGATTATAACATAGAATGATGGACTTGGACCAAATGACGACCAGTTTGGTAAGAGATGCAAACATGCTGGGTTTAATGACCAACTCCACCAAAAGTAAGATTTTGAGCCTGAATAATCCGCATTACATGCAAGCATCGCTGGACAATGATTCAAAGGAGAGATTCGTTCTCGGCTTCGGATACTTTGGGTGTACCCTTTCGGTTGACGGTGGCACCGAGTCGTGTACTTGTATGTACTTCTGTGTCGGGAAATACTCGTAGAAATATCTCGCGAATATTCCGGTCAAGAGCAGTTTTATGAGATGCTTATTCCACCATGGAACATCGCAGTTGGTCCGTTTCTTTGTTTCGGCACAAGTGCCTTCGTAAGTAGCGGAAACGGTTTAACGAAGGTGTTCTGCCTCGAATTCCAACTCTGGAATGGTTTTTATAGGCTTCAAGGAGCGATTAAGTTCTGCCTCGAGGATAAACCGATAAGAATACTAGTTAGTGTCCCTAGGGTTCCTGTAGTTTAACATGCCATTCATGGAGACCCCTATATCAAATCTAATGTGGTTATGGTCCGATATGGAGACCTCGTCAGCCACGTGCCAGTTAGTGATGAATTAACATATGAACGGGCTTGCCAAAGTGAGATCTAGTACCTCTTGGCGAATGATGTTGAAGTAAAGGTAGGTAGGTAAAGTGGCGGTCCAAAACAACCCAATCAGCGCTTAGGGTGCGCCGTTTTGTTACCACGGACTCATGTATACCTATTGTAGTGGTTAGTTATAAAAGGGATGTTAAGTTTAAACCCAGCCTGTGGAGTTCAGGAAGAGGATCAGTTCTCCAATCCTCTTGTCCGCTATCTCTCTCAGATCCTCGAAGAAGGGTTTGCCAAGAGTTTGTTGTCTGATCCTCGCCAGGGCCGGACATCTGCAAAGGAAGTGACATAAAGATTCTTTCTCATTAATATCCTTGCAGCTCCTACAAAATGTGTTCTGGGGGGTACCAAGCTTGGCCGCATGGTCTCCAACTGGCCAGTGACCTTTGATCATAGCTACAATTTTTGCAATAACTGGTCTTGGTTTGCCTAGTAACTCTTTTGACCTGGGTTTGTTCAAACTGGGCCACGTCTTTTAGATATGACACAGCTTGTGAGGCTGTTCCAGCCGCGGTTGCCTAGCTGGAGGAAGTGAAGGTGAATATAGCTCTTAACGGCACCAAGCGGAATGTCGACTCTTTCTGCTAGAGAGCCGTTAAGGGCCGACCCTCGCCTGGCCAGCTCTTCAGCACGCTCATTACCCTCATGGTTGCTGTACCCTGGGACCCAGATGAGAGAGATTCTGGAGAATCAGAGTGCTTTGTTGATTCAATTCGAACCGGCATTGCTCTACCAGTTTTGAAGAAATGCAAATCGCATCAATGGCCTTGATGGCAGCCTGGCTATCCGAAAAAATAGCGATATTGTGGTTAGATGTTGGAAGATTGTTTAGCAGGCGGCAGGCTTCTCGAATCGCAAGAAGCTCCGCTTGGAAAACACTAGCAGAGTCTGGGAGACGGAAAGACGTTGATATATTCAGCTGGTCAGAGAAGATGCCTGTGCCGACTCCGCAGTCCATCTTCGAACCGTCCGTGTATATCCCTATATCATAGTTGTAGGTAACGGTTCCGTTCTTCCATTCTTCTCTGGAAGGGAATTTTGTTAAAAAGGATTTTCTGAAGTTGAGTTTGGGTATCGTGTAGTCGGTCGAGGACGCAATCAGTTCACTTGGTATCGTCTCCAGGACCTTGCCGTGACCATATGGCCTTGTGGTCCAGCATCTATATTCCCTGAGCCGGACTGCGCTGCATATAGCTGTGTCTTTGATGTGTAGTTCGAAAGGGATCAGATGCAAGATCACACTGAGAGCATCTGTTGGACAAGACCTCATTGCTCCTGTGCTACCCACGCACGCCGATCTCTGTACTTTTTTTATTCTGTCGATATTGTACTTTTTGCTCAAAGCTGGCCACCAAACGATAGCGCCGTAAGTAAGAATTGGAAGCACAACGGCTGTGTACATCCAAAGGGTCATCTTTGGTTGGAGTCTCCATTTCTTACCGAATGTTTTATTACAGGCATTGAAAGCTACGCTTGCCTTCTTAAATCGCTGTTCTATATTGAGTTTCCAAATAAGTTTCGGGTCTAGAACCGTGCCTAGGTATTTTGCACTGGAGCAAAGCGAGAGAGGCTGACCGTCTAGTTTGGGGATTGGTGAATGCCGGTACCTTGATTTTAGTCGTAAACAGCATCATTTCAATCTTTTCCGGATTTACTCCGAGGCCGCAGCTCGTAGCCCATGAGTGTACCTTATCCAGAGCCCTCTCCATGAGTTGACTTATCGTGGAGAGGAACTTTCCTGATACTAGTATAACCACATCATCCGCGTACGCAACCACCTTAAAACCCTCCCTTATCAAGTCGCATCAAGATTTTATTAATCGCCATTAACCAGAGCATGGGAGAGATGACTCCATCTTGTGGAGTTCCTCTGTTTACCGTCTTAGTTGTACTACTGTTGCCTAGTGTTACATGGATTATACGAGTACTGAGCGTAGAAACTATCCATTGGCTAATAAAGCCTTCTACACCTAACTCGGTGAGAGATTCCTGAATAGATTCAGTGAAAATGTTGTTGAAGGCTCCTTCTATATCAAGAAATGTGGCGAGAGTATAATCTTTGTAGTGAGGATTTTTTTTCCACTGTACGCACGACCTCATGAAGAGCAGTTTCTGTGGACCGCCCTTTGAGATAAGCATGTTGGGATTTGGACAGTGGAGGACTCAGGTTATCGCCGATATGGAAGTCTAGGATACGTTCTAAAGTTTTCAAAACAAAGGAGGACAGGCTTATGGGTCTAAAATCCTTCGCGGATTCATGTCCTCGCCGTGGGGATGAAAACCACTTTGACACGTCTCCAGGTTTGGGGAACATGGTTTAGGTTTAAGCAACTGCTATAAATCGGTAAAAGCCAGGGAATTGCTATGTCTTGCAATTTCTGCAGCATAATAGGCATGATGCTGTCAGGGCCAGGTGACTTATAGGAAGAGAAGCTATTTATAGCCCAGGAGACTTTATCCTCCGTAATAATGTTTGTGATGCTATCCCAAGCTGCCAGTGGCGTACAGGTGGAACTAGCTTGTTCTACTCTAATCTCACTGCAGCCTGGGAAGTGAGTACTCATTAGGAGTTCCAGAGATGCCGCAGAAGAATCCGTCCAGCTTCCTACCATCTTTTTAAGAAAAGACGGGTTTCTATGCCCTTTGGACAAAATTTTGCTGAGCCTTGCGGAATCTTTGAGGGACTCGATAGACTGGCAGTAATCTTTCCAGCCCTGTTTCTTGGCCATTCTGATAGACTCCTTATGTATTTTTAGGCAGTCCTTGTAGGGCTGCCAGAAGTTGTGATTGTAGCAGATATTGAAGATCGCTCTGGTCATCTTCCTAAGCTTTGATAGATCTTCATTCCACCATGTTGGGACTTCTTTTTTGTTAAAGTAAAACTAGGAACGTTTCCTGTATTTACCACCACCATGTTGTTAGTACAATACATACAAATTTAAAAAGCGATTCACCTCTTTTACGAAAATTAATGATTTAATCATGACTGATTACGGAGTTCCCCTTGAAGGGAAAAAGGGGCGACAGTAGACCAGAACTTGGTTATGTGATGTTGGGTCAAGGACCTATTGCTATTACAAAGCATCGTCTCCTGAGTCGGCTTTATTTTTACAAAACTTCTATGTCTGACGTGTGCCCGACTGATATCTCCTTCACTTATTCATAAGTACCCTTGGGGTACACCCTCCTCAAATTTTAAACTCTAACTCAATCCTTCATCTTATTTTGAGTTATACAAAATTTAAGAAACCTCTCACACACGTCCTAAGAGTATGCATGCTGTGCGAAATCAAAATCCAATTACGGATAAAGTGAATTTCTCTCGCGGGAAAAAGAAAAAAAGATATCCCTCGACTTATTGCCATTCTCACGTTTTATTTGTTTTGTTCCTTCAGTTTCCTTGCTCATTGACTCCCAAGTAACGACTTCATCCATTCCAAGGCCATATACGAGTTCTCTCCTCGTTCGCCACTCAAGGGACTTACATGAATCCATAATTTTTAACAACCGCATGATACATGAAATTTTGCGAATAATTTGTTCACTCTGGTTTTCCAGTACTCAATCATCCTGGGGTTTTCCCCGAAACTCATATCTCCATCCCTCAATTTCGAACCCAGAGCAAACAGAAAAATTCAAAATGCGTCTCACATGCAAAATAGCATTGTTGCCCGCCTTTTGACTTCGAAATGGCAAAAAGGACGAAATTATAAATGGCAACACATTTCTGCGGAATGCAGAGTTTTATGATCTGAAGCACGCACGTACATACTACCCGTCCTTCGTGAAATGGGCGGCGCGGCGTTCCAATAAAACAAATTTCCACCGATTCATCATAAAATTATCGCTGAGCTTTGTAGAGGAGCAGATCGCGAGCACAGAGAGGCAGCTCGTTAAACGCTCGGCTTGCGTTTCCTGAAAATCCGAAAATTTTTCATATTTTTCTCTCAAAAAAAAAAAAAAAATATCCATACACGACAGACATTAACCCAAACGCCAAATGCCAGAGCAGAGACCAAGGTAAACACCTTGATTCCGGGTGTTTTATGAGGGGTCTATTTCCCACACACCCAAACACGCAGGGTTTGTTGGTTTATGATGAAGGATGGCGGAGCTATGTGTGGCTTGCTGCTTTTTTTTTTTTTTGGTTCATTTTTAATGTCTATAAATATTCATAGGGCGGGCGAGACATTGTTTCGAGAAGTAACGAGCAAAGGGGTGAAAACGTGAAAATGCCTTGAGATGGTGATTTGGGATTTTATGCTGTTTACCGGGGGGTTAATGCAAATTACTTCAAAGGGAAAATTAAGGTTTGGCTGGGGGTTTTACTAAGCGACTTTATGTCAACATATTATGCGTGGGGCGAGTTTTATAGTTCTACTTTGGGTGAGACGTCACAACGTCACAACGGGTGGGTTCGGTCATGAAACTGATTCAAATTTGTAAGCTAATTCACTTATTATTTCGATGATTTAGGAATAATCAGGAAGGGCATAATGAAATTTATGGCTTTGGGAATATGCCTCACTTAGCGGGACCTACTGAGTCTAGAGATTTGTCAAAGGCGTCATGCTGAGTGCGTTAGTCGTCTTGGTTATCGGAGAGACTAGGAAGGTTTTCCAATCAACAGACTACCACAAATAACGCTTAGAGAGAAACTGTTAATCATTTATAAATACATTCTAACGAGTAATGACTATTAAAGACGGAATACCACTAATCATCAGTCATGGCATTATTGAATGCTATGCACGATGGGGTTGAGGTATCGAGTGACTACCAAGCAGAGAATAATTCTCTAAGAAACTAGAAAACATAATTAGCCATGTCTAAGTAGTAACTATGAATAACTCCAAGAGATAGGACACTTCTAATCAAGCGTTAAGCTAAATCAATCATCAAAGTGAGTAATACAAAAAAGTCTTTAAAAGGAATAACAATCATGATTTGTTGGTATTATTGATAGTAATAAATGCTAACCCTATTATTCAAAACAAATAGTCTTTGATATTAATGTCAATTTATGAATACTTTTTCATTATATTCCTATACCTATTTTGTTCACTTATCTTTTGTCACTTAACCGAATAAAACATGTTTGCTCACATCTTTTATTTAAACCTTTCTTTCACATTAAATATAAAAGCATTTCTACAGGTTATGGGCCCAGTAGACCATATATCTAATTAACTTCTCAAAAGAATAACTAATTTTGGCGATTACAACAGATTGAATTTAATAACCTTCAATTTTCATTCCGCGTGTGAAATGGCCACAACTAATGGATCTACATGCATAGACAAATTGATTGGTAGAGAGAACTATGCAACGTGGAAATTCGCCGTAAAGGCATACTTACAGCACGAAGATCTATGGGAAACTATTGAATGCAACGACAACGCGGCAGCAGCACCGTGGGTGGAAGCGGCTCACCCGGTGTGCAAATAGTTTTGGATAAAAAAAAGGACATGAAAGCCAAGTCAAAATTAATCCTTCTGGTTGATCCGGTTAATTTTGTACACATCCAAGAAGCATCGACTGCAAAGGGAGTGTGGGACAATCTCCAGAGGGCTTTTGATGACTCCGGGCTAGAAAGAAAGGTTGGGTTACTGCGAAACTTGATTACGACAACTTTGGAAAGTTGTGCTAATGCAGAGGAATATGTGAACAAGATAATGTCGACGGCACACAAACTCAGAAACATAGGCTTTGTAGTAGGTGATGAATGGCTTGGTACTTTGTTACTCGCTGGCCTACCCGATATGTACAAACCAATGATTATGGCTATGGAAAGTTCTGGTGTGACTATCACTGCGGACTCAGTGAAAACAAAGATACTTCAGGATGTCAAAGCATCAGATTCAAGTGCGTTTTATGTGAAGTATGATAAACATGCACTTAACAGCAGACAGCAGACATATAATAATGTTCCCAGTAAGAACCAGCACAATAAATCGCAGAACAAGGGGCCACGTTGTTTCAACTGCAACAAGTTCGGGCATATAAGCAAGCAGTGTCAATATAAAAAGAAAACTAGCAATAATTTGACTCATCACCAAAATAACTTCTTTGCAGCTTTTTCAGCCGCCTCCCTGGATGACCACAGTTGGTACGTTGACTCCGGAGCTTCAATGCACATGACCAAACATTCCGACTGGCTGTACGATGTTACAAGTCCTCCAGTTCTAAATATCAAGGTCGCAAACGACAAAATGTTGGCAGTGAAAGGATGTGGCAAGGTAAATTTAAGGATCAAAGGCAACGATGGATCAAAGCGTAAAATACAGGTGAGAAATGTTTTGTACATCCCTGATCTTACTACCAATTTACTTTCGGTGAGTCAAATGGCAAGAAATGGATGCGACACAAAATTTGAAGGCAATGGCTGTAAGATTTACCAGAACGGAAAAGAAATATTGACCGCAACGCTCCGTAATAGTGTTTACCTTCTAAACACGTCTGGTAACAGCCTTACCACAGTCAATGGAACAACTGGTAGTAGTTTTACCGCCGTAAATGAAGACGATAGCTACTTATGGCACCAGAGAATGGGTCACCTCAACTTTTTTAATCTACATAAGATAAGCGAAAACACAACGGGAATCAAGTTGTTACCAAAAAGAGAGGAAATTATTTGCACCATTTGTGTAGAAGGAAAACAAACCAGGCAACCGTTCAAGCATATGGGAACCAGAGCTACCCAACCTCTGCAAGTAATCCACTCCGACTTATGTGGACCGATGGAGATAAAATCTCTTGGAGGTGCAAATTATTTTTTGACCTTCATTGATGACTACTCGAGAAAGGTATTTGTATATTTTCTTAATGGTAAAAGCAATGTATTAGAAAAATTCAAGGAATTTAAAAATCTCGTAGAGAACCAATGCACCAAAAAAATTAAAATCCTCCGTACAGATAATGGTAAAGAATACATAAATCATAATTTTGAAGTCTATTTAAAACAGTCTGGAATTAAACATCAAACGACGAATCCATATACCCCCGAGCAAAATGGGTTATCGGAACGGATGAATCGCACTTTAGTTGAGCGAGCTAGGTGCATGCTACTTAATGCGAATTTAGGAAAAGTGTTTTGGGCAGAAGCAGTATCTACGACGGCTTACGTTGTCAACCGCTCTCCAACGAAGGCATTGAATTATAAGACACCGGAAGAACTTTGGACTGGAAAAGTACCTGATGTAAGTAACCTAAGGGTTTTTGGATGTAAAGCAATGGTTCACATACCTAGAGAAAGGAGGAAAAAATGGGATTCAAAATCGAGAGAATTATTATTCGTCGGGTATTGTGATGACACAAAGGGCTACAGGTTGTATGATCAGTCTAGAAAACTAATTATTAAAAGTAGAAATGTTGTTTTTTTAGAAAGTACTGTAAAACGAAATTATGTACCAATGACATTTTCTGATTCACAGCCACAAAACACAGAACTTAATGAATCGGAAAAGGAAATAGTCGATGCTACGAAAACATCTGAAGAATCATTTGATGAGAGCAATACCGCAAACAGCCAAAAGGATAATGATGACCTTACAGTTGATGATTTGAAACCAAGTACTCGTACAATGACACTGAGACCTAGAAACAAACAAGGAAAAACGTCTTCAGTTACTTACCTTTGCCAAAATAATTTACTTTCTACGATTTCGATAAAGGATCCGGAAAGTGTTGATGAAGCTTTATCAAGTGAATTTGCCAACGTTTGGAGAGATGCGATGAATGTGGAAAATAATTCTTTATTAGAAAACAACATGTGGACACTAGTTGATCTACCAGCCAATAAAAGAGCCATTCCATGCAAATGGGTGTACAAGACCAAGACTGATGCTGGTGGAAGAGTCGCGCGTTATAAAGCAAGGCTGGTAATCAAGGGCTACGAACAACTAAAGGGCGTTGAATATGGTGAAGTATACGCCCCAGTGGTAAGACAGACATCGATAAGGTACCTGTTTGGTTTGGCTGCCAAATATGACTTATGCGTTGAACATATGGATGTTACTGCATTTTTGCAGGGGGATATTGATGCTGAAATATATATATGTGTCAACCACCCTGTTACGAAGAAGGAAACAAGGTTTGTAAGTTGAACAAGTCAATTTATGGCTTGAAACAAGCTAGCCGACAATGGAATATTAAATTGAGTAATACTTTGAAAGAAATTGAATTAAAATGCTTAAGTGTAGATCAATGCGTATACTACAGAATTTTTTCTCAAGATATGATATTTATTACTGTTTACGTTGACGATCTTCTTTTGTTTTACAGCAATGCGAAGACCATGCAGTCAATCAAACAAAAATTAAAGGCCAAGTTCAATATGAAAGAGCTCGGAGAAGCTAATTATTGCATTGGCTTTAAAATAGCGCGTAACAAGAAAAAAGGTGAAATATATTTGGATCAAACAACATACATCGAACGAATTTTGCAAAGATTCAAAATGAATGAATGCAAAATAGCTTTCTCACCATGCGATGCAAATACCAAATTGACCTGCTCCAACAGTGATAGTAATATCCTAACAAATGTGCCATATCAAGAAGCTGTTGGCAGTTTGTTATACCTATCTCAAGGGACCAGACCTGACATCAGTTATACCGTAAATTTGTTAAGTAGATTTAACAACAAACCAGAAATTCAGCATTGGACAGCAGTTAAGAGGCTACTAAGGTACTTGAAGGGAACTAAGAACTACAAACTCGTTTTTAAAAGGAATACTGCTGGGAACATTACTGGCTTTTGCGATGCCGATTGGGCTTCGGACAGCGAAGATAGAAGGTCGTGCACAGGTTAGTGTTTATTTTTCAAGGAGCCGCGATATCTTGGAGTTCTAAGAAGCAACAAACAGTTGCGTTGTCAACCACTGAAGCCGAGTACATGTCCTTGGCTTCTGCTACTCAAGAGGCGATGTGGCTTAAACAATTAAAGGAGGAGTTGTGGCCTGATTTGGATGAAATCCCTTTGCCTATATATTGCGATAATCAAAGTGCAATTTTACTTGCGGGTACAGATGCATTTTATGCTCGTAGTAAACACATTGATGTGCGTCATCACTTCTTGCGGGAGAAGATAGCCACCAAAAGAATCGAAGTCCGTTTTGTGGTAACTGCTGAGATGACTGCTGATATCCTGACCAAAGCTACACACAAACCGACACATGATATTTGTGCTAGAAAAATGGGTTTGCATTTATGGGAGGATGATAGTAATAAATGCTAACCCTATTATTCAAAACAAATAGTCTTTGATATTAATGTCAATTTATGAATACTTTTACATTATATTCCTATACCTATTTTGTTCACTTATCTTTTGTCATTTAACCGAATAAAACGTGTTTGCTCACATCTTTTATTTAAACCTTTCTTTCACATTAAATATAAAAGCATTTCTACAATTATCGATGAGCCTTTAGAGTACAAAACACAAATGAATCCGAGGAACAAGAGACTTCTAGGTAGTCAATTTAGTAAACAGAAATGAGTACTAAAGATGAATGAATACTACGCAACAAATAGTTCTAATGACTGATGATCGTCCTTAGTCACGATTAACCGACAACAAATGTTTTCTAGAACCGATAAATTACTAGTCCATCACGATCGGTTTACAACAGCGAATGAGGCAACATATACAAAAGACGACTATCATGAATGACTTCTAAATAAAAGTGGTTGAACTGACGTTAGCTCGAGAGAATGTCCACCTAGAAACGGATAATTATTGACATTAATCATGACTAAGTACTACCAATGAATAAGTGTAGGATATGAGTGACTACTAATCAATCGTCAAGTCAAATTAATAATTAAAGTGATTACTATCAATCATTACTCGGAACCATCAACGAATAAGTGCTACACGTACATGACTCACAGAGGCTAGAGACTACTAAGTAGTCATGGTCAAGTACTTGACAAGACTGAATACTAGATATATATTTTTGTACTGAGCAACATAGAATTCCAATGACAGAAGACTACCAAAATGAGTTTCAGAGACCAGAAATTAGTCATGACTAACCAACTATACGAATGACTCGCAGAGAAATTACTAGTCAATCAGCTAATGAATAACATGGGGAACCAAGAGCGGTTGCACTAGATATCCCAAAAGCATTTGATCGTGTCTGGCATAGGGCGCTACTAAGAATACTAGCTTCCAAGAAATCTGCGGATAAATTTTCTGCAGCACAGATCAAGCCAGGTAATTGTCGAGCGACGGTGTGTCGTTTGATAAAAGATAAATAAAAATATTTGGCACAACAGCTCTTTAAGTGCTAGGGCCTAGCTTCTAGCAACTACTCATGTTGCGTGCGTTTAGGTCTTTTCCACATAAATGGAAGGGACGTACAGTTTAGTACCGTATCCGAAGGGCAATTTGTTTTGAGAAGCTTTTTCGAGACATTTACCCTCGGATGTGTCAGACGTTCGCGAGAGGTGGGACCGTGAAAAAACTGATTTGGTGTTTTCTGGGATTCGAACTTGGAACCTCACGCGCAGTGATCCGACACACTAACCACTTACGCCACGCTGCCCGATACATTTGCTATTAATGCTGGTATACCTCAGAGATCCATAATTTCTCCAACATTAATTTCGCCGACGATAGCACAACAAATACACCTGTGAGTGCCAATATCGCACATAGTCAGAGATGTGAATAAAATCATACAACTAACGAAGATCTAAATGAAATCGTGCAATGAGGAAAAGTAATCTTTGTGGAGTTCAACACAAAGAAAACATAATCTACCAGCTTTTCCAAGAAGAATACATCTACTGTTTCCCAGCTTCAAATGATATCCAAATAATCGAACCCAAGGAAGGTAGGACAGTAAACCCTGGAGTAACATGGCATGACCACATCGCAAAATTAGCTTTCATGAGGTTAAGTTATCTTTTCACAGCATGCTATCTTTTACAGTGCCACAACTTCTTCCTTTATACAAAGCATCATGTTTCATGTTTGGAGTCCGGCCCCAAAACACTATCTAAATCCAATTGACAGCATCCAGAGGCGAGCAGTTCGCTTAATAGAAGATTCAGCACTTATACGTATGTCTAACCTTCAATCGTTGGCTTACTGAAGGCAGGTGACAGATTCATGAACGTTCTATAGATACTACCATGGCAGATGTTAGGAAGGTCTCAATAGAATGACTCATAGAATCTCGAGAGTTTTCAACGTCCTACCAAGCAGGCCAATACAGCGCACAACTTTTATGTTCACCTGGAACATATTTCTATTAAAATTCTTTTTGTTTCAGGACAAGCAATCCTTGAAACCCGATGGACATAATTTCTGTGCCATCAGTAGTTCCAACAGATCACTAAAGAGGTATTCACCCTGATTGTCGTTGGCGTTTGAAATTTTTCAACGATTGTCGTTTTTTTCCTCAGATGTAGCACGAATTCATTTTCATAACTTTTCACTGGGAAAGAGTTGTAATGGTATTCTACACGACAAACAAGTTGCTTAGTAATGTTTAACGGTCGGCAGGTCGTAGCTATGAATAGAACGACAATCGTTGAAAAGCGACAAAAACCAACGACAATCAGGGTGACGATCTGAGGGTTACCAATCTTGTTCAGGTGATGGTATGATATTGGTGGAGACATACTCTTCTTCTTCCTTTTATCAGCGAGGTTATGATCCGAAAATAAGGGATCATAACCCTCCCACTTCACTGCATTTCTACTGATCCGCCTGTGGGGTGGAGACATACTCGTATGTATATATTGTACGTGGAGCGTGTATGACATTTTGTTTAGCGCCAGGAACCAGGCACTATTCAAACGATAAAGCCGTCTCATAACTATTACGCATACCCAAATTGGCATCAGTGTTGAATGACACTTTCTGACAAGTAGTGCAAGCGAGCTCAATTTATGTATTTAAATATGCGGTATACCTTCGGGAGGTGTTTACTACCACTAACTTGCTTAAGTGGCGCTACAGTTCGGGGTGAACCTGAACCTCAACCAACAAGCCGCTCTATTTAACTCCATCTTTAGCTAATTGCCTTCAGTTCCGTACTCGAAAGTTGGTTAAGGTTCCCTTGAACTTGTGCGCACCACCTACGGTGAGGACCTCACGCTGGGTAGTCCGAGCATCAGTAGGTTAGTCAGGAACTGGAAAGTATCAGATGAGCCGTCATTATCTGACCATAGAATCATTGTGTTTGAGTTAAATAGTGCATGCATCATAAGAAATCCAGTCAGGAACCAAAGAAAAACAAATTGGGAGGTCTTTAAAGAAACCCTAGACAATAATCTGGAGCATACTGATCTGAGGGCTCCAGCACACTATCTAGAGTAAGAAAACGCGGTAGAGGGCATTAGTACCGCGATTACAAACGCGTTCGAATTGAGCTGCCCCATAAGCAACAGAAAGGGTGGGAAATATGTGCCATGGTGGAGCAGCAACCTAACAAAGTTACGCCCTGATACACGCAATTTGTTTAACAGAGCAAAGCGTAATGGGATTGGTAAAGCTACAGGGCGGCACTCACAAACTACAACAAGGAGTTAAGAAGGGCGAAAAAAGAAAGCTTCCGGAAGTTCTGTGAGACAATAAACAGAACACCTGCTGCAGCTAGGTTACATAAATCCCTTGCAAAATCGGGGGGAATGCCAACATCCCTTAAAAAACCTGGCGGCAGCTTTACTGAAGATGAAGAACAAAGAGCATCACTGCTTTTAGAAACTCACTTCCCCGAAAGTTCGCAGAACACCTGTGATGGGAGCATAACCAACACGACCAGACCCCGGAAGGAAGATTGGGAGATTGCAGGGGCTATCTGTGCCAGAGGGAGAATCGAGCGGGCAATTAGCTCCTTCCAGCCTTTTAAGTCACCGGGTGTGGATGGTATTATACCAGCCCTATTGCAAAGGGGGCAAGAAAAACTACTACCACGCCTGGTCAGAATAACAAAAAGCAGTCTTGCATTGGGATATACTCCAAACCAATGGAGACGGGCGAAAGTTGTGTTTATACCAACAATGGGGAAGAAGGACCCAACACAGCCGAAGTCATACAGACCGATCAGCCTAACATCGTTTCTTCTCAAAACAATGGAGAAAACTGTGAACAACCATTTAAGGGAGGATGTACTTAATACATCCCCACTGCATTGTCGTCAGCATGCATACAGAGCGGGCAGATGCACTGAGACTGCTCTTTATCAGCTGACGGAAACAATCCAAAGTGCTCTTGAAACAAAAGAGATAGTAATCTGCGCCTTCCTAGACATGGAAGGGGCATTTGATAACACTTCACATGAAGCTATTAAACGAGCCCTTGACAGAAAGGAAGTTAGCAGAACAGTATCTAAGTGGATGTATGAGTTGCTGAGAACAAGATCAGCAGAAACTCAAACATCACGTAGAATTATCAGGGTCAACACAACAAGAGGATGCCCACAAGGAGGAGCGTCATATCCCCTAATGTGGAGTCTTGTTGTGGATGAGCTTCTTGAAAAATTAACAAGCTTTGGAATTAATTGTCAAGCCTAAGCTGAAGACATTGTACTGATTGCCAGGGGGAAATTCGAGGAAACCCTATGTGATATTATACAAAGGGGCCTTACACTAACTCAAGAATGGTGCAGCACGGCTGGGCTCAATATAAACCCAAAACCACAATAGTACCGTTCACGAGGAAGAGAAAACTTGAATTGAAGCCAATCCGACTGTCGGGCACGATACTGGCACCGGTAAAGGAAGTGAAATATCTAGGACTACACCTAAACTGCTAACTCTTGTGGAAGAAACACATAGAGGAGATATCCAAAAAAGCTACCCGTGCTCTAATGATATGCAGGAGCCTAGCGGGTAAGTCTTGGGGGTTTAGTCCAAACATTCTAAAATGGATGTATATTGCCATTGTGAGACCAATGATCACTTATGGAGCAATAGCATGGACAAAGCGAACTAGTCTAGTCACTACGAGGGAGACACTCACTAAAGTGCAAAGACTTGCGTGCCTCTGCATCACTGGGGCCATGCGAACGTGTCCAACTGCAGCCATGGAAGTACACATGGAGCTAACACCGCTCCATCTTGTAGTGGAGCAAAATGCACAGCGGACGATCCTAAGGATGGCAAAAGATGGTATTGGTAGGGAGAAATGTGTTGGTTCGAGAGAATACGATGCACTTCTCAAAAAACTTCCCCTTCTGGCCGTCCCCAGGGACGACAGTATCAGGAAATTTAACTTTGGAAAAAACTTTAGTACAAAGTTAAGTAACAAGAAAGAGTGGAGCAACGAATCCATGATATACGGACTGGGCAGCCACACGATAAAGTGGTACCCAGACGGTTCGAGAACTGGAGAGGGAACCCATGGGCAAGTGCACCACCATATTTCAAGCTGAAATATGCGCTATAAACAGATGCATTCAACTCAATCTCGAGAGAAGATACAGCATCTGCGACATAGCAGTACTGTCAGACAGTCAAGCAGCTATCAAAGCGCTTGACTCCTATGTCATTAAGTCAAAACTTGTGTGGGAATGCCTATACAAACTTAGTGAATTGGGCAGAAACAATAAAGTTACACTTTACTGGATACCTGGTCACGTCGGGATAAAAGGTAACGAAGCAGCAGACGCCTTGGCAAGACAAGGGGCTGCAGAACCCTTCATTGGACCTGAACCATTCTGTGGAATGGGGGAACACACCATACGCGAGGAATTCAGGCAAATGGAGAGAGAAGACAGGGTTGTGGAACAACACCACAGGCCTGAGGCAAGCTAAGAAACTACTGGGATGTTACAACCGGAAAAGATTCGAAGCCTGCATCTGCCTTAGCAAGAATAACCGACGGATCCTAACAGGCTTCCTAAGGGGGCACTGCAAACTCAGGGAGCATCTACGGAAACTAGGTATAACAAATGAAGGCCTTTGCAGATTCTGCAACGAGTCATGTGAGACTCCGGAACACCTTCTGGAGTCTTGTGGAGCACTGACCCACAAAAGATTGAAATACTTGGGCAAATACCAAGTATCAGAAGAGGATAGGCCAACCACTTCTCATTCTCAGATTCTTAAAAGAAACTGCTCTAAGGTGAACTATTCTCGCCGAAGCAAAGTAAGAGCATATGACCTTCAAACACAATTCCTCAGGAATTGCAATTGCGAAGGGGACTCTAATGAGGGAACAAACCTCTCCAGGGTATTAGCAGGGGGCACAATAGACGCTTAGGTCGCAGTGCAAAATAACCCTACACAAATAATAATAATAACACGGTGAGGAGGCCCTCTACTGCGTCGTCCCTCCGGGCTAGATTCGAAAACTGTGCAGGTCGAAGCGTTTGTGTCCATTCGGTCTACATGTCCTAGCCATCTTAAACGTCCAATATGCAGTTTATTGACTAGGTCAATGTCCTTGTACAGCTCGTGTAGTTCGTGATTGAATCTTCTTCTCCAAAACTCGTCAACGCAAACGGGACCGAATTACTTACAAAGAAATTCGAAGCGACCAAGGATATCTTGATTCGCTTTCAATAAAGTCCATACGTCAGTGCCGTAAAGCAGGACTGGGATGATCAGAGTCTTATACAGAGTCTCCTTAGTTGTTCGAGATAGAGCTTTACTATTGAATTGCCTTATTGGCCCAAAACGACAGCCATTGGCAAGAATTATTCTTCGCCGTATTTCTGCGCTGATATCATTGTCAAAATTGATAACAGAGCCAATGTAGACAAAGTCCCTTACTGCAATACCTCGTAGTTGTAGCTGTCTACTGTGATGTTCTTTCCAAACCGTTGATGTTAATTGTCCCTTCTTGCTGACAGCATCCGTACTTGGTTTTGCCCTCGCTTATCGCTTAATCCATTTTGGCTGTTATGATTCAATGCTCGAAACCGCACCGGTGACAGCAAGCTGAATTCTTTCAATTATGTCAATATCGTCGGCGGATGTAAGTAGTTGTACACACTTTTGATTATGCCTCTGGTGCTGGGTTGTGAGTTCCGTACAACCCATTCAAATACAATATTAAGGAAGTCACATGACACCGCGTCACCTTGTCTACAACCTTCCTTGACATCAAAAGTCTCGGTGAGGTCCGACCTTAGTGGAGCAGCGAGCGATGTCCATCGCATCGTGCACAGACGGACAAATTTGGCAGGGATATCAAAACAAGGCATGACTCTATTAAGCTCTTCTCTATAATGTTGTCATAGACGGCCTTGAAATCGATAAAGAGTTGCTGAGTATCGATTAGGAGTTCTTGGGTTTTTTCCAGGATCTGCCAAAGTGTGAAGATTTTATCGATAATGGAATTTCCTGGCCTGAAACCGTACCGATAGGACCCAATCAGGCTGTTGATAAAGGGTTTCAGGCGTTCACACAATATCACAGAAAATATCTGGTACGCGATGTTGAGGAGACTGATGCCTCTATAATTGGCGCAGGGGTCTCCTTCCTTGTGGATTGTGTTGACTAACTAGCCCGGGCTTCTATCAAGATAAGAAAGACCACCACATAGCTTCTGCTTTTTAACCAAATAGCTAAAGTAGGACACGATTTTCTTGATGGTGGTTATTCAGTACTTTTTGCCCAATTTTAGGAGTACTTTTGGTTTCAAATTCGCGACTCTATATTAGGTCAGGTTTTTTGAAATGTTTCATTTCAATATTTTACTGAACATTCTTCAAAGATTAGATATCAATTTAAATTGTTTTAAGTATGGTCCCACGTTGGGCGCCAATTTTCGATTACTTTCTTGTATAATTCTCATTTGCATTTTCTCTGTCCTTCAGTTTAGTGAAGCTTCCATCTCTTTGACAATTACTGAAAATTTAATCTACCAGGGTCGGGCGTTCAATTTTCCATTAGCATCTTCTTACTGAGTGCCCATCAGGCTTAAAATTGGAATTAAGATTTGCTCTTTTTCAGAATTAATTTTATAAGGATAATGTTCAGCTGGTTTTCTGCTGAAAATCATATCTTCTCGAGAATCCGTCAAGTCTGAAATTAACATTACGAGTTGCTCTTTCTTAGAAATACAAAAAATAATCCCACGTTGGGCGCCAATTTTCAATGTTTTTTTCTTTTCCATTTGTTGTCTAACCGCATTTTCATAGAATTTCATTTAAAATTCTCTCAATTTATGATGAATAAAATTCTTGGAAAACTTCTAGGAATCGAATATAAACGGGATTCTTTATGACGTGTATGCACTTGCAAACTTTCTCATCTAAAAATTAATTAAATTCCACAAGTTGACTCTACACATTTTCACTTTGCATTCACCTTACCTACCATTGATTCGGGCAGGTAAGTCATTCGTCCTTAAACACGTGTAGTCCTGAATAAATAAACCGAAACAGGTCTGCTCTTCTACGACAAAGAGAAAGAATAACCAATTTCCCACACACGCAGCCGGACAAATATAGACACAAGGACCACACTTCTCTTGGATCAAATAACTGGACAATAAGACACAAAATTCAATTCGAATTAACTTTCTGTAAATTGTTGGTTTTCTCTTCGCCTGTTTTTTTCTCTTATTTGACAACAAAAATTAATTTATTACACTTTACTGGTAGTCTGTGTCCTGTGTGTCTGTGTATGCTCAATGCAGTCCTGCAAAGGAAATTTATTAAGCAAATTGTGTGCTAAGTTTGTCCGCAAATATTTTCATTCTCATCTCTCTGTATTAGTCAAGCTATTTGTTTTTGTCAAAACATCAAATTGTCCTTGTGGGGAAAGTCTGCACAGAGTGGGAGTCCTGTCTATGAGGACATTTTGTTTTTCGAGAAAAATGTGTTCGGTGGTGCATGGGAGCAGTAAATCAATTTGTTTTAGAATTGAAATTTTGACGGGTAGTGTGTTCTCAATTTAACGTCGAACCTTGGCTTGCCAGTTGGAATAGAATTTACTAAATATTTTACCGTCTTCGACTTTGTCCTTGCTGTTGTGAGTAACGTAATACAGATGGTACGGTATTACTTCGTCTGGGGACAGTTTTGATATATGATTCACTTCGCTTTGTTCTTCCATGATGTCTGTTGTTGTTCAACTTCGGCGGGAATTTTTTGTGTTTTACTATTAAATGAGAGCTCTGGATGCAGGGTGAAGAATGTTGTACATAATTTATATACGACGAATAATTACGCTGAATATGACTGTTTTCCGTAAAAAACAATTCACACTTTAAATGGCGCCCAACGCTGCGCCACTGGGAGATGAGCTTATTTATTTACTTAAACCGAACGTTGATCAATTTTGATTGAATCTTATTTGGAAGCGAAACTGTGATAACTACTGTTCGATCAAACTGATGTCACACACCATGAAGATCGTTGAGCGGGTATTAGGTGGCTGACAGCGAAAAATAATACGGCAATCTGATGGTCAGTGCGGGTTTGTCGAGGGTAAGTCAACCACTGATGCAATCCAAAGTATTCATTCGGTTACGAAGCAACCAACACCCTCGGGTACGGATGATTTTACTGTTGACGACCCAAGCTAACGTAAAAAGGACAACGATCTTCGTGTCTGCACGTGGAATGTTAGGTCCCTCTACAAAACACGTGCAGCCGAACAACTTGCGGAGGCCCCAGAGTGTCTCAAAGCAGACATTACCGCCATCCAAGAAGTGCGATGGGATGGGCCGGGCAAAAGGAGGATGAAGAACTGCGACATCTACTAGGGCGATTGCTACAGGCAACAAGGACAGCGTCTATTCGGGTGGGGATTTGTCATTGGAGGCAGACTTAGGCAAGAAGTCTTGAGTTTCCGGCATGTGAACGAGCACCTTATGACTATCCGTATCAAGGCTAAATTTGCCAACATTAGCCTAATATGCGTTCACGCCCCTCATGAGGAGAAGGACGACGCGACAAAGGATGACTTCTACCAGCTCTTGGACCAGACGTACGTATGAGCAATGCCCTAGCCACGACGTTAAAATTATCCTCGGTGATTTTAACGCAAAGCTAGGAGGAGAGGGCGTCTTTAGTAACGTGGTCGGAAAGCACAGCCTGCACGACATCACATCCGACATCGGACCCAGGCTAATCGACATTGCGGCGGGACGAAACTTTATCGTAGCTAGTACGCGGTTCCCACATCTCGATATTCACAAGGGAACATGGCTCTCCTTTGATCGAAAAACTGTCAACCAAATCGATCACATTGCGATCGACACAAGGCACTCTTCCAGTATTCTTGGTGTCCGGACTTTCCGAGGACCCAACGTGGACTCGGATCACTACCTAGTTGTAGCCAAGGTAGGGATGCGGATATCCAGAACGGAGCGAAATAAACGAAATACTGTGAGGAAATTTTACGTCGGGCAGCCACAATCACAAGAGACCACCAGAACCTTTGCCAATCGAGTTTCTTCTAATTTTAATCTAAGTCCTATGCCGCCAGTAGCAAATTCGGAAGACCAGTGGCAGCGTTGCTCACAAGCCATCACAGATGTCGCTTCTGATGTACTGGGTTTCTCTCAGCCACCACAACGAAACCCCTGGTTTGATGAGGAATACCGGCAAGCACATGCAGCTAAACAAGAGGCGTACAAAGCGGCATTGCATAGGAGGACTGGAGCTGCGTACGAGCTCTACGTGCGCAGGAGAAAAGAGGAACATCGACTTTTCGGAAAGAACAAAAAGGAGCATGAGAAGCGCTCGATCGAGGAGATTGAGAGACTTTATTGCAGGAATGATGTTCGAAAATTTTACCAAAAGGTAAAAAGAACATGCCAGGGTTTCAAAGCCAGAACAGAATGCCTGCAGGGACGAAAATGGCAACATAGTAGTAGAATCGCAGTCGGTGCTGAGGATATGGAAGGAACACTTCTGCAGACTGTTAAACGGCGATGATGATCAATATTCCGCTGTCAGGCAGAATGAGCCATTCAACAGTGACGATAACAGTCAAGATTCCCGTCAACCTGATCAGAATGAAGTGAGGATAGCGATATCTAAACTTAAATCCAACAAAGCTGCTGGAGCCGACGGCCTGCCGCTGAACTTTTCAAAGTAGGAGGAGATGACCTGGTAAGGAGCATGCACCAGCTCATCTGTAAAACCTGGTCGGACGAAAGTATGCCCGATGAATGGAACCTCAGCATCGTTTGCCCGATCCTGAAGAAAGAAGACCCTCTGAACTGCGCCAACTACAGAGGTATAAGTCTCCTCAACATCGTATATAAGATCCTGTCTGTCGTATTATGTGAACGCCTAAACCCGATCGTCAACAACCTGATAGGTCCTTATCAGTGCGGTTTCAAGCCTGGAAAGTCCACCATTGACCAAATATACACACTACGGCAGATCTTGGAAAAAACCCATGAATATAAAATCGATACGCACCACCTCTTCATCGATTTCAAAGTTGCCTATGATAGCGTGTATAGAGACGAGTTATACAGAGCCATGTCTAGACTTGGCATCCCTGCCAAGCTCGTCCGTTTGTGCAGAATGACGATGGAGAACTCTCGCTGCTCCATCAAAGTCGGTAACAACATCACCGAACCGTTCGATGTAACGAAAGGTCTTAGACAAGGTGACGCGCTATCATGCGATCTATTTCGCATAGTACTTGAGAGAATTCTAGGAAACTCACAAGCCAACACCGGAGGTATAATCTTCTTCAAGTCTGTACAACTACTCGCTTATGCCGATGACATTGAGATAATCGGAAGAACTCAGTGGGCCGTCAATAGGGCATTTGCGAGTATTAAGATCGAGGCAGCAAAGATGGGTCTAGCGGTCAATGAAAGCAAAACAAAATATACGCTGTCTACAAAAAAGGACACTCAACATCGGCGTCTTGGACAGAATGCCACAATACACAGATATAATTTTGAGGTAGTTAAGGATTTTGTCTACCTAGGCTCTATGGTGAATTCCGCAAATGACATCAGTAAGGAGATCACACGAAGAATTACTCTTGCCAATCGTTGTTTCTATGGACTAAGACGACAATTGAGTAGCAAAGCCCTATCTCGAACTACTAAAGTAACTCTTTATAAGACACTAATTATCCCAGTCCTGCTGTATGGCGCAGAGGCATGGGCTTTGACAAACTCGCATGAGGGCGACATGGCAACGATTTATTGATGCGGTGATTGGGGCCGACTTGGAACCAAATGTCTTCGTCTACCTGGACGGCATAATCATCGTAACCAACTCCTTCGAACAACACCTGAAGATATTGGAAGAGGTTTTTAAGCGTTTATGCGAGGCTGGGCTGAAGGTTAGTGAGCAAAAATGTAACTTGTGTAGGGCGTCGTTGAAATTTGTAGGTTATATAGTGGACAGACATGGCTTGCATGTGGATCCTGAGAAGGTACAGAGTATGGTAGACATTCCAGCACCCAAGAACGTTAAGGGAATTTGAAGCTTTATCGGAACGGTTCGGAACGGTTTCCTGGTATAGGATATTTGTGCCAAACTTTGCTAGTTTGGTAAAGCCGTTATCCGATTTGCTTAAAAAGAGTAGGAAATTCTTCTGAAGTAACGAGTGTGAAGAAAGTTTTAGGAAGGCTAAGGAATGTTTAGTAGCGGCTCCCATCCTGACGTGTCCGGATTTTACGAGGCCATTCGTGGCTCAGACAGATGCCTCGGATTTTGGGATTGGGGCTGTCCTTATTCAGACGTTCGAGGAGGGCGAGAAGGTTATTAGTTACCTGAGTAGATCTTTAAACAGATGCGAAAAGAATTATTCTACCACCGAGAAGGAATGTTTAGCAGTTCTCTGGGCTATCGAGAAACTTAGACCATATCTAGAGGGAGTGAGATTCCGGTCATAACAGACCATTATTCGTTGATATGGTTGAGTAAGTTGAAGGATCCGGTAGGTAGGCTGGCACGTTGGGCTGTACGGTTGCAGCAATTTGATTTTTATATCATCCATCGGAAAGGCAAGGAACATGTTGTGCATGATATGCTCTCACGGAGTGTACCAGTAGTTTCTGGGATTTCAGAGCACAGTTCCGATCCATGGGTAACAAGGATGATAGAAAAGGTCGAGGCGAGGCCACTGTCATTTCCAGCGTGGCGTGTAGAGCAGTGAACTTTGTTTAAATTCTTTAAGGCAAACCACGTGATAGTTCACGAAAGCAACAGTGAATGGAAGAGAATAGTGTCGAAGAAGGGTAGGGCGATGATTTTAGACGAATGCCATGATCATCCTTTAGCAGGTCATTTGGGGGTAAAGATAACTTTGGCACAAAATGAGGTCAGACATAACCAAGTACGTTAGGAATTGTAAGATTGCAGTACAGACAGATGGCTCCAATACCAGTGAGGCAACGGTCAGGTATACCCTTGAGGGAACGGTCGGGTATATACTTTAGATATAAACCTACAGGTGGCTCCGAGATTTCCGGGCACATGCAGTAAGTTGCAAATAGAGGTTCTAGCTGTACCCAAAACTGCGAAATTACTTGATATGGGATCAATATCCGATCAGAATATGGCCATTTACAACACGTTGTGCTAAAGGCGCTAGAGTCTTACAACACACAATGTGAATTAGTCAGGGACTGTCGATATTAAGTACGCAGAGTCAGATTATGTTGGGTGCCTCGACACTGCGATATAGACGGCAACGTAAGTACCGACGCACTGGCCAAAAAAGGAGCAGAGCAGAGCATAAAACCATCGATGTGCGTGGCTAAGAGAACTCTTCTCGACAGCATCATCAACATGGTTGACCTAAGATGATTCAATTTAGAAGGACATTTTGTGTCGAAGACCGAAGTATGGAGACACAGATACTTGCTTAATTTCATTTGAGTCTTTGTGTTGAGTAACCAATAATTCCACTTCGCAAACATCCAGAAAGTTACTCGAATTTTCATAGATAATGGTTATCCTGGCGAGGTCATTAGGTGACTGCTAGATCACAAATAAACTAGAGCTCCAAGTAATGACGAAGCTGAGGGAAAGAATGGGACCTACAAGAGCATTGTCTTGTCTTCAACGGGTTATCATCAATCTTCTTCTTCTTCCTATTTCGGCGAGGTTAAGTTATGACCATAGCCCTCCCACTTCAATGCATTTCTACTGATCCGCCTGTGGGGTTCGGGTTATCATCTACTTCTCTTTCCTTTTATCAGCAAGGTTATGATCCGAAAATAAGGGATCATAACCCTCCCACTTCACCACATTTCTATTGATCCGCCTATGGGGTTCGGGTTATCGTCTACAACACCAAGAGTGTCAATCTAGCGTTTAAATCCAACAGAACGCTTGTATCCCTATTTAATAAGTTTACGGCTAAAACAGAGAAGGATAGATGCACAGATGTCATCTATAAATTGATCTGCCTTAGGATCATTGGTACAACCAAACAGCAGATCCCATAGTGACAATAAAACGACCCTCACGAGCCATGGTTACTTAGTCTGGTGGAAGAACTGGAGAAGCAATACCAACTTTCAAGCCTCACCAAGACCCGGAGGTTAGCCTGCATCACGATCATGGGATCGTTAAATACAATACTCACGGCGGCAATTGACACCATGCTAAGTTTCATTCCGCTGAATCTATTCTGCAGCTACACGGCGGCCAAATCGGCACTCAGACTGAGGAAAGTAGGATTCTGGTCATCGGTATCTTAAATCACACCTCCATCCTATCCAGATGGGTGGTCACAGGCTGGTAGTGACTCCGATGACTCCGATGCTAAAATTTGACCGAAGATTTACTATCAGAATTCCTGACAGAAATGACTGGAAAACGAACAAGTCATTTGTAATGAGGAACTGGCCTTTTTCAGTGACAAAACAGATGTCGGTGCAGGAGTTGAGATTAACTGAAAACCACTAGGGATCAACCACTTATTCAGAATTAACAACGAATGCAGCGCCTTTCAAGATGAAATCACTGTCATTACTTAGGCTGCGAAAATCAATTACTTTGTACATTAACAGCCATGTAGACGCTAAAGCTCTGTAATCCACAGTAATTAGATATGCGGTCGTTAGAATCTGTAACCGGCAACTTAATCAGGTATCGCAAGCCAACAAGGCGATCCTATGCTGGGTACCAGAGCATATTGACATACTGGGTGATAAAAGAGCAGACGAACTAGCAGGTCCTCCTCTGCGTAAACGTTCCTATCAGCTCTATAACAAACATCGGAGATGAAATCACTAGCGAAGGCAACATGCGATGGATCCATGTGTATACGTGCGTCACTGTCAGAATTCTGTGACTGGCTTATGATATGAGAGGATTGCATTCTCTGGTTATGCTTAGTCGAAACAGAACGCGGGCCATCTTTGCATAATGACAGGGCACTTTGCCATTGGAATTTAGGCAAAGAGTATCGGCGTACATGACAACGACTTCTGCAGGAGCTGCAAGGACGAGGAAGAAACTGAGTCTGTTTTACACCTGCTGTGCGGATGGCCTGCCCTGGCAAACAAAAGAATGAGGATTCTCATTGAGTTGAAGCTGAAAGACTTCCTGAGATTCATATCCTTATCTATGTGGTTCTAAACCGGCGGTTCCCTTTTCCGTCCTTGCAGACCCTCTAAGATTCATATCCTTATCTAGGTGGCACTGAATTCAGCAGTTTTTTCTTTGCAGGTTCCCTAGGTATAAATAAAATGAACACAAGGGAACCGTGTTGGTTTCAGTAAGCCTTTCGTTACAAGACACCCATATACCTAACCTAAGCTACGAGCCATAGCATTAGCATATACGTCATACATTCTGAACAACATAAACCGCAAACAGGATACAAAATATCTCATCGATCTTCTGTTCGCTCATCTCTACAAAAGTCTTTCAAATTCTGTCCGCAAATAATCGATTAATCTTCATCAGACGAAGTGTTCTTTTCTGGAAGGAGCACTGCTTTAACATTTCAATGGCAACAACGCTACAAAGTAGTTAATGGGAAAACCTAACGCCCAAAGCTGGTTAACATTCCAAACACACATTCCCCCGATGCAAAACTTCAATCCCTGCATCTGTCTGCAAGATATGCAGTGTCCATTTCATCATATATTGACATAGAGTCCTATCCCCTTCAAGAGCAAGAATCCATTTCAAAGTCATAACTTCGTCGGAAACCAAAATAAACGTAAAGATGTCCATTATCCTGAAATACCCTCATGTGATATACTACCCAGGTCCATATAAACACACAACACCTTTTGTCGTCAAAGCCATTACTAGACCTGAAATCCTTTTTCCATTCAATTCCCATGTGAGTCCTATATCCTTTCCCCCCATAGTGCCCATCAAAAGATTTATGTCCATTGCCATGTCATGCCTTCTGACCTATGTATCTCTCTCCATTTGAGTGTAACGCACACATCACGAACTATTAACATCTCTCTTCCTTTGCAAGACGACTGCCACAGGGACCCGCCTATCTGTCAGAGTTTTAACATATTCAGGGTAAACGAGAAAAACTTCTGAAACACACACATCACTCGCAAGGACCAAACAAGGAGTCAGAAGAAACAAAAAAAAATCCTCCATCAATCACTTAACGAAGCACAACATGACAACAGGAACAGAAACTCAAAGAGACGAGAAAAAAAAAAAATAAAAATCAAAAACACAACAACAAACTGAACATACCCATCAGCGTAGATCCCAGATGAGCCAGTCAACGCCAGAGCCTTGTAACGAGCCTGTTCGTCCGTAGGCAGGACAATGTCCACCGAACGCGACCTCGTTGCATTAATGTTCGGCACTGTGAGGAAACATCCGTCATCACTAGGCTGTAGCTCCTCCGTCTTCCCGCTGGATGACAGTTTCGAGAAGCATGAGTCCACAGACGCAGCACGGTCTCGTTTGAGGTCAGGTACTGCCAGGTAGATGTCCCGGACGACGAGAGCTGGTGGTTTCGCTGCACCATCCACCTCATCGACGACTGTCACTAGATGTTGCTGTTGCTCTTCTTCGTGGGAGACATTCTCCAGGGAATTGCCAGTTGGTTCGACAAATATCGCCTCCTGCCGTGATATCGACCGGCGACGTGGTCGTGGAGGCACTGCTATGGATTCCTCATCATCTGCTGGCGCCGGTGAGATGCACGGTTCAGGGGGTGGGAGCTCAATCGAAGGCGAATGTGGAATGAATTCAATCGAAGGGGACTGCGGTGTTGCCGCGCACAGGTACATTGGAGACACAGGTGATATTGGAGGCGAGCCGTGCTCAAAGGGAAACGCGGGTGGTTCAAAGTCGCCATTTGTCGGTGAAAGGGTGAATGTAATGTTACATGGCGTCGTCGGCGGTGGTGGTAGAAGAGTGTTGCCAAACTGCGGACTATCATCGTCCACGCCTTCATCCTCACTGGTCGTTGCTGAGGGTGTCCTCTGCAGACCATCATCACCGTCATCCTCATCCTCACTACAACTCGTACTGTAGCTAAGTGATTTCAGCTCTCGATGGTCTATGAAGTATCTCTGATCGGCGCTAACCTGCTTCTCATACTCCTCGAGATACAGGCAATGATAGCAGGGTGGCGGCGTTTTAGTGTTCGAAGCCCGTCGCGCTCGTATCCGACGCGGTACTTCCAAAAAAGTTCCAGAATCATCACTGCCAGCGGAATCGAAACTACGCGAACGCTGCGATTGTGGTTGAGGCACTTGGAGTAGTCCCGCATCAGAGGAACGTTCATCGGCTGAGGAGGAGGATTGCTGCTTCAGCAGATGCGAAGTGGCACGTTGGGCTTCCAGTTGCATTTCATCGAATGATGCAGAACGTACCTGTGTGGGTTTACGGTTATACATGGAATTCATTTCGTTTTTCTTATCTGATTAGAACGCAAAGTAGAACGAATGTGGCTATATCGCATGCAAAGCGGCTAGTGTGTGCAATTAAAAATAAAAATTGGAGCAAATGTGGCAGTCAAGTGGGTGGCCACGCCAAACATCAGAAGGGACAAGCAAACAATTTTTTTTTTTAATAAACAATAAATGTATGTAAAAAGGAATAAAATCATGCAATGAAGCGAACAAAAAAATTTGCAAATTTTATAAGAGGGTGTGGGTTGGGCGCCATTCAAGTTCCAATTGGCGCCCAACGTTGATCAATTAATTGTTGAAGAGTGTCGGTACTTTGTTTACATTGCGCTTATCGAGGCAAGAATTATTTCACATTTACAGAAACTCCTAGTGCCCCCAAGTCCTTAAGCCAAGAATATTGGCTCCGTGGAAATAGAACTATGCAAGTTTATGAGCTGATCTATGCGCTACCAATAAAAATGTGAACGTATTAGGTGTTTATAAAGCGAGGATGCTCTCGGTCGAAATGGATATGACGGGTACTAAACTGGAACAAAAACGTACAATGCTAGCTCTTAAGAGAAACATATTTGATATAACTAAACAGCGGAATATCAAAGTTCGAAACGAAAAGATACAAACTGCCTGAGAAGCAACCACAAGCCTTGGACAAGGACGATTTAACTGATGACGATACTAGCAAACGAAATAAGGACAACGATCTTCGGATCTGCACGCGGAATGTTCGGACCCTTAACAGACAACGTGCAGCCGAACAGAACACTTACCAGAGGCCCTAGACTGCTATAAAGCAGATATAACTGTCATACAGAAAGTGCGATGGAATGGGTCAGCAAAAAGAGGATCTGCGATTGCTACAGAGACAGCAAGCAGCACTTGGGGATTTGCTATACGCGCAGACTTAGGTGACGTCTTAAACTTTTGATGCGTAAGCGAGCGAATTTTGACAATCCGGATCAAAGCTAAACTCGCAAACATAAGCTTGAAATGTGCTCGTTCCCCCACGGAACAAAAGAGCCCTGCCACCAAAGATAGTTTCTACGACCTCCTCGACAAAACATAGAAGCAATGTCTAGATACGACATTAAAATCGTATTGGGCGATTTTAACGCCAAAATAGGAAAGGAGGATACCAGGTCTGATAACGGACTAAGGCTAATTGATAGCCAGGCAGCACTTAGGGCATAATCGTCCAGCCTAATGGACTCCAAAACTGTCAAATGCTGCTATGATGCATTACAAGCCCACACTAAACATAACAGGGTAAGGCTAGGTTGGGTCCCTCGACACCAGGGGATTGTTGGTAACGAATCTGCAGATGAGCTTGCTAGGGCTAGCTCTGAATCTGCGTTTATAGGTCCTGAAACTTATTGTGGTGTCAACTGGGCAACGGCTACAACACTGATTAACGAATGGGAAAAAAAACTTCGTTTAGACCACTGGACCAATGACTTTATTGAAAGCGGATGACGATATCCTTATTCGCTTCGAGAGAAATATTCTTCATAAGATTTTCGGTCGCATTTGCGTTGACGGGTTTTAGAGGAGAATATTTAATGACGAACTATACGAGCTGTACAGCGACATCGACCTAGTCAAAAAACTGCGTATTGGACGTCTAAAATGGCTAGGACATGTAGAGCGAATGGACACCAACGCTCCGGCCCGCAGAGTCTTCGAATCTAACTCGGAGCGACGACACAGTAGACGACCTCCTCGCCGTAGGTAGCGCGCACAATTGCAAGGGGACCTCAACCAACTTGGAGTGCGCAACTGTTGCCAATTAGTTAAAGACCGAGCTATATGGAGATGCTTGTTGGTTGAGCTACAGGTTCACCCCAAACTGTAGCGCTACCTAAGTAAATAAGTTTCTGATGCAAACCAGGCTATCCAGGAGGTACGACGACACAATAAGAACAGGAGTGCAACCATCTTCAAAATAGCCGCCCAAAGAAGAAGGAATGGTCAGGAGATTCGTTCGCCAAAATTCGTTAACAATGCTCATGGCCAGTTTCTTGTGGATGAGGACAAAATTCTGCAGAAGTGGCGGCAGTATTGTGAAGAACTTTCGAATGAATGAAGTTTCCCCAGCTATACTTTCCAAGAGCCACCCCTAACTGTGAAGAAATACCCGACATTACAGACGAAGAAGTTAGTGACGCGGTCAAATACTCCAAAAAACGAAAAGCGGTTGGGCCAAACGAGATGCCCTCTGAGTTGTGGAAAAACATGGAAGACATCGGATTCAGATGGCTCAGAATTCTCATCTCCAAATTTGTGAGAGGTGACCCAATGCAGAATCAATGGAGGGAAAGTTACCTTCTCCCTGTATACAAAGGGAAGGGTGATACGCGAAACAGTGATAACTTCCTTTGGATCAACATGCCGCCCGAGTCTGGGCGGAGGCACTGAGGACCAAGGAGGCCAAAGGGATACTATCGTCATCATACAGACTCTGTGCGCTACGGACAATCAGCGGCTTTCGAACCATCTCTGGCATGGCATGGAGAATTACTCTTCCAAGTTTGTCACTACTCCTCGACCATATGTTACGGTCGGAAGAGAATTGGATGGCAATATGTTCCTTCGTAACAACTCTACAAAAGAAGCTGCGGAGAATAGAAAAGCTAAGAAGAGCAGCTGAAGCAGCGGAAGAAGCTGACACAAGAAGCATAGCATAAATTGCTAACCAGCCCCGCGAAGTAATACCCAACGGCAGTCCCACGGGGAGAGTGGTTGAAGTGTGTAGGGTGTGTGTTTAGTACGTAGGCGTATTCCTGGCATCGATTACTCAGCTTTGCGAATCGTGCATGCTAGTAGCACTCAGGGCTATTAGTATCTATGAAGATTACACATCCTTGGCGCAATCAAAAAAAAAAAACGCTGTATATATTAAGAAATATTCATGACTGCAAGTTGCAACACCACAGGTTTTACTTGCTTGACCGCATGCAGTTCAAAATTTATTTATGGTGGCAGTACAACTAAACCTCCTTAAAAAGTTGAATACCACGTTGGGCGCCAGTTAAAACAACCATGTCAGACATTTCCTCAACTTTGCCCTAAACGAATTTCCATGTCACGTCCTTCACATAAAACGTTTGCAACAAACTCGCAGTACACTATCCTCGTAAACTGCGTTGCAAGAGTCGACGATAGTCGCTCCATATGAATAATAACGCATAATAAGTTAAAAGCTTTCATATTACAACGAGGATATTTACACGAAACGTATATTTGCTTCCACTTTTTGCAAAGCTTTCATAGTATACAAAGTAAAAGGATATTCTATGCCTGGGTGAGGGTAGTTTAAAGAGTGCAAAACCAACAGAGGGGATGGAATTAATTAAATATTTTACGGTAGCCCACAACATTAATACCGCTATTTCTGCTGTTGGAAAGCGCCAGGAGGATATGCAGTCACGGCTGCTTACTTTCACATATTTGAGGTTATTTGCGTGCGAATGACTGACTGATTGATGGTCGGATAGAATTGTACGATGTGCTGTGCAGTGAGTGGAAATGTTGTGGCAATGAATGTTTTTTTCTTCTTCACCTTTGGCGTAATAACTTCCAAGTTCTCTCATGATGTTTGCTCAGATTTATTGGTTTATTTTATTTTTTATTTTTTTAATAATAAATCGTGGAGAAACTGAGATTTAATTATTTGAAAATGGATAAGAGAAATGAGAGTCGAATGGATGGAAATGGAAGTCATGGCTTGTGGCAAGAGAGTGGGTAATGAATTAAAAATTAAATGCAATCCGTGAGATGAAAGTGCACATGTGTGCGCATAGCCGTTCGCCTTGAAGGGGAATATATAATTGGTAGAGTCTTTGACGTAACTGGCAGACAAGGATGTGGCATGGGATGAGCAAAGGAGAGCACTGTAATTTATCAAAGTAACTATGGTAAATGAAAACCAGCTGCATCCTGGTGTGGGTTTTAAGAATGCATTTGAGGATACACAGCAATGAAGGTTATGACGAAGGTAAAATGAGAACGTATATCCCACGGGATGTAGGCGTTGTAACAGCTCTACATAAATGAAGGCCAAAATACTGAAAAGCGACTTTGTATTGGGCGCTAGTCAGGCGTTGCACGCACTCATAAAACTTATTATTCTCAATATTCGGAGCGGAATGTCAGTTCGAGACTCATTTTATTAACGTTTGAGGGCAGCAAACGAGAGAGCCCATTGACAGGTTCGTTTCTGGAGATAACACTGACATCGAATAACTCGATTGTTTGGCCAGCTTTGTGCTATGTTGCGCTGTCATGTTGAAACCACATACCACCTTGATCAAAAAGTTCCCGGAATTTATTCAGAAAATTAAAAATACAAGTTTATTCATCTAAATCTATATTGTCCCCTTCAAAGTAATCCCCATCGACTGCAACACACTTATGCCAGCGCTTGATCCAATCTTCGAAACATTTTTTTTATTCGGTTTTCGGTATGTCCATCAGTGCTTCCTGCGATTTTTCCATTACTTCCTCTCGGCTGCTGAAACGCGTTCCCCGTAATGGTTTTTTAACTCGATTGAACAGAAAGAGTCACAGGGAGCCAAATCAGGTGAATTCGGTGGCTGTTGGATGGTATTTGTTGCATTTCTCGTCAAAACATTACAAATAATGATGGCACTGTTCGACGGTGCGTTATTATGGTGCAAAATCCACGAGTTTTCTGCCCACAATTCTGGTCTGGTAAAAAATCGCCAAGACACACAGAGATAGATGTACTCTTGGCTACGTAACTTTTGCAAATGTCAAGCTATGACGCTAAGATTTAGAGAGAATATCAACAACAGATGTACCAACTTAACAAAGAAAACAGAACTCAAATCGGAACGATGGGAGTGCCACACGGTTCTTATTCCGGGAACTTTTTGATCAAGGTGGTATGCTCCAAGTCATCCTCTTCAAATTCATCTCAAAAATAGTCAGTCAATATGGTACAGTAGCGATCTCCGTTGACTGTAACTGCGTTGCCATCATCACTGAAGAAGAATTATGGGCCAATACCACCTACCGCAGGAAACCCGCACCAAACAGTCCATTTGTGTTGGTGTAATTGCATTTCGTGAATGACTTCGGGTTACTGCCTTGTCCGAATGCGACAATTTTACTTATTAACGAAACCGTTGAGCCAGAAATGGGCTTCATCGCTGAGAATGAGAAATCGAAATGAGCGAAAGTAAAGTTGTCGCAACCGAACCTTAACTTTGATAAGAAATTTGGATAATTTGCAAACTGGCAGCTAATTTCACGCATAGCCGAGATCTAGTCGGCTCAACCCAAGATCTAGCGCTACTGCTGACGGGTTTGGTGAATTCCGCATGTGTCGCTCCTATACCAAGAAGAAAACCCAGCACACGTAGACTACCCTGCTACTGGTAGAATGTCGAAATCAAATCTCTCAGAGCAAACTGCCTGCAAGCAAGTCACAGAGTTAAACACTCGAAAGGGAGGCCGGAGTTTAACCAGAAGCTAGCAGTATTTAAAAGTGCCAGAAAGGCTTTAAAAATTGCTATCGGAGATAACAAAAGAAGATCCTTCAAACAACTGCTGGAGGAAACCGACTTAAACCCCTGGGAAGCTATGATGGAGCTCAAAGGACACAAAACATCGCAACTTACATGTGCATTATACTCGAAGACGTCATCACAACATAGCTCCCGCAACACTCAGCAACGTCCAACGAAGAAATCCCATCGGTTCCACGATGGTGGAACCGAACTGGATATCGCCAAAGCAAAGTCCGCGTTCGGGATGTTGTCCAATCAGTTTGAACACCAAGATAAGACTGTTCCGCTCCAACGTTGAATCCGTGCTGTTATATGGTTACAGCACGTGAAGAGTGACCACTACTATCACCAGAAAGCTGCAAACGTTTGTTAATAGGTGCCTGCGCAATATCTTAAGGATTTTCTGGCCCAATCGTATCTCTAACGAACATCTTTACGAGAGAACGGGTCAGGGTCACAATAGGCACAACCATCCAACGACGGAAGTGGCAGTGGATTAGTCACACGTTCCGAAAGGGTGAGAGTTCCATAGCGAACCATGCTATGCAATGGAACCATCTAACTCAGGATGGCAGAAGACCTGGCGGTCCGAGGAGCACATGGCGCAGAACAGTTGAGAAGGAGGCACGGCAGTTGGGGAAAAGTTGGGGAGAACTCAGACACATTGCCAGAAACAGTACACGATGGCGCGTAGGCGTAGTAGAGGCCCTAGGACCCACAAGGGGATACAGGACATAAGAAGTTGCCATCTTCCAGTACGCACAGGATGCTGGATACGAATTGGGTTAGGTTTGTGGTTGTAGACCTTCCCTTTAAGAAACCGTGTTGGTGAGGGGAAAATATAGACTAGACTTACAATGGAAAAACATTGCATCGTAAACAATACTTTCGAATAGCTTACTCTTAGGTATGCAGGAGAGTTTAGCTATAGGACGATAGTTCGAAATTTCGTTTTTCGGACCTTTTTTATGGAGGGGAATAATATAAGAACCAAAAGAACCAAAGCGTAGGAAAGATGCTTTGAGAAAGAGACAGTTGGAACAGAGCCGTAAGGGGTTGAGCTAAGGAGTTTATAAATTTTTTTTTTTTTTAAACTACGGCAGGTATACCGTCCGGGACAGTGGAGTAATCGCTGTAAATTCTTTCGATCTTTTCTATCACGAGAGCCACTGTTATGTCAGATGAAGTTTAAGAGGTCTGGGGACAATCTCTCATGTAAGAGAAGTAAGAATAGTCGGGCTCAGATGTGTGGTTGAAAAACGATTGACTAAAGAAATGAGCGAAAAAATTTGCTATTATTCGAGGATCTCTCGACGATATATTGGAGAATGTCAGAGTCGAAGGGCAGCTGTCAGACTTTTTTTGATATTAATAAAATCAAAAAAATCGTTTGGGGTCAGCGAATTTCCTTGAATGAGAGGTGGACCTATAATGGTGAAATCATTGAGGTAGTTAAGGACTACAAATACCTTGGAGTTTATTTTACGAGCAATTTAAGCATGGAGAAGCATTTAGAAGAAAAACTGATCAAAGCCAAAACCGCAGTGAATATAACGTGGAACAGATGTTTCACCTTAAGTATAGAGTATTTGAAGCTGCCTCCGAAACTATTTTGTTATATGCAGCGCAAGTATGGGGACATAAAAAATATGAAACTGTGGAAAGACTCCTACGGTATTATATCAAAAGGTCATTTCATCTTCCTGCTAACACTCCCAACTACATGATAATTTTGGAAACGGGTCTGTCCCCCCTTTTTATTAAGACCTTAAAATTGTAAGTCGATTATATACTCAAAGTCCTAAGTCAAGGGACATCTGTCATTGACTATTGTCTTATAAGAGGTGAATGGAACGCACTCGTAACTGATCTAGAAGTTAAGCATGTGCCATACTTTTACCATCTACCGATTGTGGTCACATTTGACCATAAGATAGCAGATGATGGAGAAAAGAGAGATATGAATGTACTTCCTAAGCTGGTATGGAACAATTCCAAAGCTTCCATGTTAAGAAGACAACTCAATGAACGGCTGCTTATACATCACGATGCTGACTTCATCCGTATTGAACAAATCATTAAAGACTCGTATCCAATTAGTTGCCAAAGGAATTCCAGAAAACAATTCAAGGAGCCGAGGAGTGTGAAAAAGCAAGACAGTTATCCTTCGCCGCCTATTCAACGAATGTGCTATGAAGGATTCTTATATTAGAGCAAATAAAGAATTTAAGCTTATATGTAAGGCAAAGAGGAGTAGTTACCATGAAGCAGAGGCTCGAATATTGGCACGATGTAATAATTCATCGTATTTCTGGAAGCTGGCAAGAAAACTCAATGGTGGAAGATATGTTATGAGCAGTAAGCTAAGTCCGAATATCCTCCTAACTCAGTTTAAACCGTTATTGAGCCCATCTGCTAGTCGCTTTTATTTTCAATACGCCACGCCAGGTCTCCAGAATGATATTTTGGATAGCCCGTTCTCAAATCAAGATATTATTAGTGCGCTAAGAAATTTAAAGGATGGGAAAGCGGCAGGTTCGGATGGGATACCGTCCGAATTCTACAAGTATGCTACCAATGAACTACACATCAAACTTGTTTCCTTATTTAACAACATTTTGGAGTCAGGAATAGCCCCCCAACAATTTAAGGAAGCCTTCATTTTTCCCATCCATAAGAAAGGTTCTACGGCGGATCCAGCAAACTATCGAGGCATTTCGCTCTTGAATGCATCTTATAAAATATTCACCGCAATGATGCAAAGCCGGTTTAATCGATGGATAGGAGCCAATAAGTTGTTAAAGGAATTTCAAGCGCGGTTTAGGCCAGGATATTCAACTATCGATCACTTATTTGTACTAAGTAGTATTGTGAACTCTTTTCTTGTGCGAAATAAAAAACTCTACGCATTCTTCGTGGATTTTAAGGCAGCCTTTGACACAATGGATCGTAACGCATTGTTCTATAAGCTCTACAACTTGGGTATGTCGCTTAAATTTGGACGGGTTATCCAGAACCTGTATAGTGATACCAGAGCGGCTGTGTGGAACGGGAGCGGACTATCAGAATGGTTTTATTCGTGTTCAGGAGTAACACAGGGGTGTTCTCTAAGTCCAAGTCGTTTTGCACTCTTCATCGAGGACATAACTGAGTTTCTTCAAGGCGGGGTAGAGTATGCAGAAGTCCCAATCAAAGCGCTTTTATTCGCAGACGACGTAGTCTTATTGGCGCACTCTCCAGAACAGTTACAGCTCACGATTAACCGTCTTAGTGATTACTGCAGGTTATGGAACTTAATCGTCAATTAAGATAAGTCTAAAGTAATGGTGTTTAAGAAAGGAGGTGGTAGATACGGTGCTAACGAGAAGTGGAAATACAATGGTGAAATAATTGAACTGGTGGAGAAATATAAGTACCTTGGAGTGTTCCTTACGAAAAATCTTAGTATGAATATCCACCTCGAGGAGAAATTAGTAAAATCGAAAGCAGCCATCAACTTAGCTTGGAGAATATGCTTCAACAGCCCACAGAGCTAAATATAAAGTTTTCGAAGCGGTATCGGAGTCCATTCTGTTCTACGCTGCACAAGTATGGGGATGTAAAAAATATGAATCCGTAGAAAAACTACTAAGATATTACCTCAAAAAAATATTTCATCTCCCGTCCAATACACCAAACTACATGCTTAGGCTGGAAACAGGCTTATCACCACTTTTCACAAAAACGTTGAAACTCCAAGTGAATTATATCCTTAAGGTTCTTAGCATGCCGGATTACCGACTTCCAAAAATAGCAGCTGTACAAGCTATACAAAGGTGAACTGAATGGTTCAAAGAGTGGTTGGAATTAGGCCACAGCTGTGGTATTGATTATTAATCACGAGGACTTAAGGTGTTTGAAGAACCAACTTTATCAGCTCATCGAAGGAGTCGACGCTTAGGCTAGGGCAAGGTATTTAGAGGAAGCAGCTGGATCTCTGTATAGAATGATATATAGCCGTTTGAATCAAAATTTGATGCAGAAGAATTATTTCCGGGATAAATACAGCATCGATGAAATTTTGACGATCTTCAGGCTGCGGGGCGAACTCCTAAAACTTAATTATATACCTCACAGAGAAGATTTACCTCTTCAATGTAGTTTGTGCAATTTGGCAGAGAGGGATGATACCCTGCAGATACTGCAAGCTGGAAAGCCGCCTTATACCTTCTAATAGAAAAAGTGGACGAACAATGCAAAAACGGATTCCTAGAGAATGCTTCGGGCTCTCTACATAGATCGATCTATAGCAGGTTAAATCATGACTTGCAACTTAACAATAACTACTTTCGAGATGAGCTGAGTATTCACGAAATATCTATGATGGTTAAACTGCGAGGAGAACTTCTTCCCTTGAACTACAATATATACCTCATCGGAACGACCTCCCAATTTTGTGTGGTATATGGTATGTAACGTTGCAGAGAGGGAAGATGTAATTCATTTCATGGGCAGGCGTCCTACCCTACGAGAAATAAGAAGATAAATCTTTGGAGCTGATTTTTTGCCAGACGATCAGGTGTTTGAACTCCTCGGTGAGCGGCATGTCCACAAGCTTTATCCATACTGTAAAACAGCAATAGCATATAGGGACAGAATACTAAACGAAAACTTCTAATAAATCTAAATGTAAAAAAAAAATTGGGTATTCTCTGTTGTAAAGTAATTATGTATATAAATTTACTATCTTAAAAGCGCAATAGGTATATTAATTGTTCACAGTGTTGTCAATCTGGCAGACGACATAGACCATGTCTTTGATTTTTGTAAACTTTGAATGGATGTAACAAACTGAAGTATGAATAAAATCTATCTAATCTAATCTAAATCGACAGAAATGTGCGTACTGTTAAAAATGCTGTTGAAATTAATAGCGCTTAAAAGGTTAATAAGTTTTGTATAGTCTGCCTTGCGAAAAATAAAGCTGTACGAGCACTCTGATTGTATAGTATTTTTACCGTTTTTGTAAGACAAGGTAAGAGCTAGAGGAGTATGGTAATGATCCAATTTGGATAAGAGATGGTTGCTCACTGAAACGAGGCAGTTTTCGGCATCTGAAGAGAAAACGAAATCAAGTTGTCTGCCTAGATTATTAGTGACTCCACTTAACTGATATAAGAGTGGAGTCTGAGAGACAGTCAATGTAAAGGACTTCCTTTTCTGAAGAGGGGTTTATTGCAGTATAATGGGACTGATCGCCTGATGATAAAGAAAGTACAGAAAGTACCTGCACAGATTCATGCACGACAGCTCACCACTTTGTCTGTGCTGCGATAACGAGGAAGAACACACAGATCAGTGTAGATAAGATACGGTTGGAAAAGACCTGGCACAAAGTAAATGCATATGTGAGCGGGCTCGTAAACTAATTGTTCAAACTACTAAGCCGACTGAAAGGACGCTTGAATCAGCAGGGCAGACTCTTACAACAGTCAACCAGCCTTCTGAGCCGATTAAACGTACGTCAAAGTCGTCCACTAAAAAGGCTGAACGAAAAATAACCTCGGATAAGCCAGCGAACGCCGTACGTCTGACGTATTCTCAGGCTGCAGTCAAAGCAACCAAACGAAACGACGGACCACCCTCTGATCCGTTGAATGAAATTGTGAACTGCATCTACGCTAAGTTCGAGGAACAATGTGAAGTTAACAAACGGATTCTCGAACGTCTTAGTAACGTCGAAAGCTTTTGTATGGCTAACCTTATATCTAAATCTAAGTAAATATGGACGCTTTGCTTAAAATAGTAACATGGAATGCAAATGGACTCTTACAAAAATCTAACGAATTAGAAATGTTTCTAATAAGAGAAAATATCGACATATGTTTGATCTCCGAAACCCATCTAACAAGGGAGTCGCAAATAAAGATAAGAGGCTACGCTGGTTATCACGCCTACCATCCTTCTGATAGAACGCGGGGCGGTTCGTCCTTATTAATTAAAACTAACATCGAACATTCGGCCGATATAAGCATAGAGCTGGAAAAACTGCAGTTTCGCGCGGTAAGGGTTAAAAATAAACACCTGCGCTACAATATAGCATCTGTTTACTGTCCACCGCGATGCTTACTAGAAAAAGATGACTACTTTCGTGTCTTCAATGACCTTGGTTCAAATTTCCTTATTGGTGGAGATTTCAACGCGAAGCACACCTTCTGGGGTTCAAGATGTACATCTTCGAAAGGAAAAATTTTCTACGAGTGGCATATGAATTCGGTTGTTGTTTTTATTCGACAGGAAAACCGACCTATTGGCCAACTGACTCACAAAAAATTCCCGATCTTATCGATTTTTTTGTTACAAAAGCCATTTACGAGAAGTTTATTACAGTCAAAGAATGTTTTGATCTCTCTTCTGACCACTCGCCGCTAATTTTATTACTTGGAGAAGCGCTGATCAAGAAAAAAGGACCTCCAAGACTTACTAGCAATAGAACAAACTGGGAGGGCTTTAGAAATTATTGCGAAACAAACATCGCCTTAAATGTATCACTTAGAACACCTTGGGAACTGGAGGACGAAATTGATCGTTTCGTGGAAGCAATTCAAAGAGCGGCATGGAGAAACACTCCTTCTAGAAGCTATAATATATATAACCGCAACGAAAAGTATCCCAGAGAAATCATTGAACTGGTGAGGGAGAAACGAAAAGCACGAAAGAAGTAGCAAATCACTCGTTCACCGCAGCATAAAACGGTCCTTAACCGACTATGCAATCGGCTTAGAGATAGTATTCGCGAAGTTAAAAGCAAAAAGATAGCAAGCTATCTTGAAAATCTCTCCGCTGAAAGAGAATCAAATTATTCGCTTTGGAAAGCACTAAAAGGCATCCGGAAACCTCAAATGCAAGCACCACCAATTCGGACAATCGATGGAAACTGGGCCAAGAGCGACAAAGAAAAGGCAGAACTTTTTGCTTTGCACTTAGAAGAAACGTTTAAGCCGTTCGACGGCCCTTCGTTAACGCCCTACTCCCCAGTCACGACATCTGACAACTTTTAGTAAAAAAAGTTGCATTGATTGAACTGAGGGTAGTGATTAAAAATTTAAAGACCAAAAAAGCTCCGGGTTACGACTTAATAACGGCGTAGGTAGTTAAAGAATTGCCGAATAAAGCTATTATCAAACTGCTCTATTTGATCAACGCTTCGCTTCGTTCAGATTGCTTTATGTTCCGAGGCAATGGAAAGTCGCCGAGATTATAATGGTCTCGAAACCAGGCAAACCGCTAAATGAGAAGAAATCATATCGGCCTATTTCCCTATTGCCGGTTATCTCAAAAATATTTGAAAAACTTCTTTCCAAACGTCTACAGCCCGTAATGGACGAAAGACGTCTCTTTCCTAATCATCAGTTTGGATTTAGAATTAAACATTCTACAATTGACCAAGTCCATAAAATAACTGACGTGATTGAGAAAGCTCTGGAAGAAAAAAAGATTTGTTGTGGTGTATTTCTTGACGTCTCACAAGCTTTCGATAAGGTTTGGCACGAAGGCTTGGAATATAAATTGCAACGACTACTGCCACGGCAACTCTTTTTATTCTTACGATCGTACCTCACCGATAGACTCTTTCGTGTTAAGCACGGAAATGATTACTCTGACTTCAAGGAGATTGCAGCCGGAGTCCCGCAAGGAAGTGTCCTTGGCCCGCTTCTATATGTACTCTACACGCGTGATATCCCGCAGGAAAGAAACTGCGTCGTCGCCACATTTGCGGACGATACGGCGATATTGACCACGGGCGAAACTATTGAAGCAGCAACTGGAAAGCTGCAACATGCTATTAATAAAGTCCACGCTTGGACGAATTCTTGGCGTACTGTGCTGAACGAAAGCAAATCTACTCACGTCAACTTTACCTATAAAAAAGTGGATAGATTATCTCTATATCTTAACTCGGCTCAAATACCGTACGCGAACGAAGCAAAATATCTAGGAATGACTCTAAATGTTAAGCTTAAATGGATATCATACGTAAAAAAGAAACGCGACGAGCCAATACCGACAAATGTACTGGCTACTCGGAAAACATTTGAAGTTGAGCCTACATAACAAACTGCTTATCTATAATCAAGTGCTAAAGCCTGTGTGGACGTATGGTATACAACTATGGGGTTGTACCAAGAAAAGCAATCGAAACATCATACAAACATTTGAAAATAAAGTTCTTAGAACGATCGTCAACGCACCGTGGTATGCACGTAACGAAGATATTCATCGAGATCTGGGAATTCCCAGCGTCGTCGAAGAGATAACAAAATTTGCGCGTAAACACAAAGATCGTGTTCACGGCCATTGTAACCGTAGCGTCATTCAACTACTTGACGCGAATAATTCAATTCGTCGTCTGCAAAGGATAAAACCTTTTGACCTCGCGTCATTGTATACCATATGCCGGTCGCGAAAAAGGCAGGAACTATCATTGGAATTTAACCTGCCTAAAGTTCTACATTTCTTTTAACTTCGTACGAACATTTTGATTTCCCCAAAAATCACGTGTATCGTAAGCGAAAATAAAACTGCTGGATAAGCACTGGCTTAGTTGTAGTATTACTTTTGAAGAGAGGTGTTTTTTTAGTGAGTAAAAATTTCACACTACCATAAGCACGCTCGGTCGGGCCTTATGGTGTCTTTAGAAGATTTTTCAGCTACTCTCGGCAAAAAAAAAAAAAAAAAAAACATATGTGACCAGCATTCAGATTGAACCTAGGAGAATCCAGTGTCTTAGAATAGAAGATAGCGAAGATGAGAGCAGAGACTAAAAGGCTGACCAATCCCGCGAAGTAAGACTTAATGGTAGTCCCGCGGGGAGAGTGGTAGAAATGTGTAGGTGTGGATTAGTACATAGGCGTATTTCTATCGTATATATTATTTAGGTTTGTGAATTGTGCATACTGGTAGCCCGCGCTACTAGTATCGCCCGCAAAAAGTAACGCATAGTCGAGAAACCCTTTTGGAAAAATGGAGCGTTCCAATTGCAAAACCCTTTGAAAGGAGCAATTTTTACCGCATTCTGCGATCAATTAAGCAACAAAATGAAGCTGGAAAAACATACAAAAATTAAAGATTTAATTAAAATTTAAAAGATGCACGTCAAGATGTTTTTTTTATCTTTGCGCGCGGCTCGAAGGACCACATTACTTGTAGTATTTTTGGCCAACAAACGATTTGTGCTTAAACTACAATCCTTCTCCTACTATTATTTGCTTTATCGAGTGCTAACAACCCCCGTCTATTGATATAAAATAACTTTGAGAGTCATTCTCTTAAAACAAAGTCCTAAATAAACACAACCACTACTCGTAGATACTTCCCCTCCACATCCTTCTAATGACGCCTTCAACATTTCAATTCGACTTCTATTCTTACCCTCTATAGACAAACAGAAGCCATTAGTATATTTTCAATAGCAAAATAAACCATAAAAAAGTCAATAATCACATCAATTGTAAGTATCTAATAAAAAAGAAACAAAAGGCACAAACAATAAAAATCAACAACATGCACTCCTTTCCGGAAACGGGGTTAATATTTGCATATTCTGAAATAAACATTCTGACAGCGTAAAACGAAATTTATTACATCACAACAATCATTCCAAAAAGTAACAGACAAAAAGGACGAAGGCAGTAAAAAAAAATCGAACGACGAATAAATAGAGAAAATAAAAGGAACAACGACATCTAGTGGCAAAAAAAAAAAAAAAAAAAACAGTGATGGTAGTAAAAAACGTACGGAAAAAACTTTTAAGGAATAAAATTTCTAGAGAAATGAACCTTTTTCCAGACCTGTTTCGGTACTTCAAGGCTATTTTGAGTTTTCATTTCGGCCCCAGTTGGTGTACGTGACCTTGTGAATGTGGTGCGCAATCGGTGCATTCTTCCAGGTGAATGTGGCTAACCCACCATCAAACGCACATTCACTGTGTTGCTGTTGCCTATTATTGTTACTGTTGCTGTTGTTATTTGATGTAATTGAATGTCTTGTTGTTGTTATTTATTTGGTTGGGTTCGGGTTGGTTTCTTTGTTTTTTTGGATGCCCTCCCCACCCTCAAGTGACGATGGTGGAGGCTACATACCACCCCATCGTCTCCATCTGGTTTTCCAATCCATTTCTTACACCCTCGTCTGTTGTAAATGAATCCTGATACAGTTGTTACAACACTTGTTATCCGTTGTCGTCTGTTATTGATGTTCTTTTCGAACTTGTTGTTGCTATTATCCTTTTCCACAAATCCCTGCTGTTGCTGCTAAAACAACACAGAGAGATAGAAAGGAAGAAATGCAAGAAAAAAAAAAAGACATTGTTACCCTGAAGGATTATTTTCAAAACAAGGATCTAACAAGGCAAAAAAGGACATTTCATTTAAATTTAAACAGTAATTGCTGAGTGGGATGACGAATGTGCTCTAAAATTATCCCAGGTGCACTATATTTATATTTTCATCGAAAAAGGACATTCCCCGTACACACAAAACGTGCTCCTCAAAAGTTTTATTTACTTTTTTGTGTTATCCTTTTTTTTTTATATTTGCACGTAAAAAAGGATAACATTTGCATTTTGGCTTATGCACAGCTTCACGTCAAATCCAGTAAAAGTACCACGAATTTGAGAAACGAAAGGAAATGGGATTCGGGATTGTGGAGAATGCACTCAAAGGGTGGAATTTACACGGATCAGGTCTGAGGGGATATTCTGTGAAGCTTTTCGTTGTTGTTGTTTATTGTTTGCACTGCAAGAGCTAGTGTAAATATTTTACGAATATTTTACAAGTTTATACTGGGATTGCATGGCTTGTCTCTGGTACAGGCGGCGATACAAGGATCAAGTTTACTGTACGCAGATGGGGTAGGAGGATGTCGCTTGGAACCTATAAATAAACATGCCTGTCCGCTGCAAATCCTCGGGAGAACCCATTAAATATATTACTCTATTAATAAGAAAGAGAGAGAGTGCTTAATCCCGCTTAAATCTGCTGTGGGTGGTCAATACTCTAAGAGATTGTCTTCATAAAGGAAAACCAAATATTGCGGGAGAAAAGGATTATATGCTTTAAATATTGAAAATACCATACTTTTCGATTATTTTTTTTTAATTTTTATAAATGCTAATCGTTACATGGAAAACATGTTCTCTGGCAGTTTTGATTTTCATTCATTCATTCATTTTCAATGGCCCGCTAATCCTTCATGAGGGTCGCGGGGGTAGGATGCTCAGGTGGACTCTCCATCCTTCTCGATCCTCCGCCATTGACTCCAATTTATCTGGAGAAATCCCTAAGCGGCTCCAGGAGAGATGTCGGACTTCATCCAACCATCTATTTCTAGGCCTTCCGCGAAGTCGCCTACCTGATGGCACGGCAACCATGGCGCGTCTTGGAAGCCGGTCTGGGGACATACGCACTACGTGACCAAACCATCGAAGCATAGATCATTCCGTTCGGAGAAGTAGCTGCTCAACGTTGAGCGCCTCGCGTACTCTGGTGTTGCGCACTCGATCCCTACGAGTTATTCCAACAACACCGCGAAGGAACCTCATTTCGGCAGCTTGTATCCGCGATCTTATTCTTTCGGTCACTACCCAAATTGCATGACCATAGGTGAGAGTTGGAACATACACAGAGTTAAAAACTGATAGCTTAGCTTCAACACTAACTTCGGCCTTCCTTATAACAGATTGGCCAAGCTCTCTCAAAATTGATCCAGCCTGACCAATTCTACAGGATAACTCGGCATTGCTCCTCCCATCACTCGTGAATAAAACCCCGAGGTACTTAAACTTCTCCACCTGCTTCAGTGGGACTCCACTAACATGCAGAGTGCACTGAATGGGTTTTTTGGAAACGACCATTACTTCCGATTTGTTCACGTTGATCTTCATTCCAGCATCATCACAAACGGCTACAAACCTTTCGAGTGCGCGCTGAAGTTCGGTTTGAGAGGACCTAAGGATGACCAAATCATCCGCAAAGAGCAGATGACTAATCCTTAGGTCTCCCACTTTGAAACATTCTCCGCCACGGCTGCGCTGCAACATCCAATCCATATATACAATGAAGAGGAGAGGTGACAAAACGCACCCCTGGCGGAGTCCAACGCCCACAGTGAAAGGTATTGATTTAACACCGTTTATCCGAACACAGCTTTTACAGTTTGTATATAAAGACTGAATCGCCCTTAACAGGGAACCAGCAATCCCATACTCCTGCAGAATACTCCAGAGTTTGCCTCGAGGAACCCTATCATATGCTTTTTCCAAAACAAGTGTAGACAGGTTTGGCATATTCCCAGGCCTTCTCAAGAACCATTCTGAGAGTGAACAACGGGTCGGTTGTGCTTCTACCGGGACGAAAACCGCACTGCTCATCCCCCAAACTGTCCTCAACCACAGCTCTGGAACGCTTTTCTAGCACCTTAGCGAAGACTTTTCAAGGGAGACTTAAAAGAGATATACCCCTATAGTTGGTGCAATCTCTTTGGTCCCCTTTTTTAAAAAGAGGAACTATCACCCCCCTTTGCCAATCACCAGGTGTTTCACCGCATTCCCAGGCCACTTTAATGACACGCGAGAGCCATTGAACTCCCGCTTTACCTAAAGCCTTGAGCATTTCTGGCCGAATTTCATCCACACCAGCAGATTTGCCAACTTTTAGCGCTTTGATCGCCAAAGTTACTTCCTCTACCGTAGGACTACTTTCCGCCCAACTCTCGACCATAGGTCTGTCATCTTCGGTGCCCTGTTCGGGATTGAGCAATTCTGAAAAGTGCTCGCTCCATCTGCGTAAGATGTCCTCCTCATTGGAAAGAAGTCTACCGTCTTTGGATTTGACTCCTTCAACGATATTCAACTTTTTTCCTCTGAGTCGGCGGACGGTCTGCCAGAACATCTTATTTGCAGATCTGTGGTCACGTTCCAATTTCTCGCCAAACTCCTTCCAAGACTGTTCTTTCGCTATTTTCACAGCTAATTTGCAAGTTCTTCGCGCCTCAGTGTACCGATTTCGAGAATCGGAGTTCCCCAAGTGAATCCACACCTTAAAGGCTCTCTTCTTCTCTCTGATGGCTTCTTGAACTCCGGGCGTTTTAAACCAAGCAGTTCTTTTCTCACCACCAGCCGCCACACCAAGCCGCTTCACTCCACAAACATCTCCCGCAGAGGCAATAACCGCCGTTGAAAACAGTTGCCATTCTTCCTCTACATTTGATGGAACAGTTGGAATTCGTTCAAACCTTTCAGATATTTGCCGTGCAAATGTCTCCCGTATCTCATCGTCCTGTAACCTCTCCCATCGTATGCGTGTAACCATCCTTGGTTTACGCTTTGGTAGGGGAGGCACTCTCTCGCTAAGATACAATTTGCACAGCACTAAGTGATGATCAGTTGACAGTTCGGCCCCTCTCAATACGCGAACATCACAAACCATTCTCTTCAGACACGATGGTACCACAAAGAAATCGATCAGCGACTTCTGCTGAAGACTCTGACGGTACCACGTGTATTTGTGAATGTCTTTGTGTGGAAAGATGGTGTTCATGATGGATAAGCCATTTTCACAACAAAAATCCAACAACCTCTCTCCGTTCGCGTTTTGATCAGGATCACCGTTTCTCCCAATCACACTCCCCCATGTCATAACATCTACACCCACATGAGCATTGAAGTCACCCATCAGGACAAAAGAATCCATATCTGCAACCTTTTCAAGGGCAACATCAACTTCATCTAAGAAAGCTGCGTACTCTGACAGAAGGTTCGGTGCATACACCTGCACCAATGCCAGAGTTGATCTTTCAAGCTTGAGCTTTAAGATCGCAACTCTCCCTCCTAATGGTATCCACTCCAATACTCTGTCTGTCAACCTGGGACTTGTGAGTATCCCCACTCCCGCCCGAGCAGACATTGAGGGTGCGACTCCTGACAGGAAGAGCTTCCACCCACCCGAAAGGTCCACAGTTTTAGAACCTCTCTGCTTTGTTGAAGAGACGCCAACTATATCTAGTCGACTTTTAACAGCCTCCCCAACAAGCTCAAGATCCTTCCCTGTGAGCGATGAGACGTTCCATGTGCCTATCCTAAGTCGATGCCGTTGTCGAATCTCAGAGAGTCCATCTGTGCCCCTATCGGTGCACAGCGCGTTCACCCCTTGACCCCCGTAATGGTTCGCGAGACCATTGACAGGAAGCTCGTAGCCATTTCGGGTTTGACCCGGCCGGCTGCCGAGCGGGACAAGCCGACCACCAGACGCTCGCATCCTGACACCCTTCAGGCCTGGCTCCAAAAGATGAGCCAGAATGAGTTTTGATTTTTTGATACGTAAAACCTTTTAGGATTTTGTGTTGGTGGCGAAACCTGGAAAGAGAATTCATTTTCGGCAGCTGTGTCAGTTGGCTGGAAACTCAATATCCTAGAATATAAGGAATCAATATAAGGAATCGAACGTTCGACTCAAGTCGAACTGCCAGGCAAATTACTTCTGTCGCTTTTGACTTTTCACAGATGACATTTAATTTTGATTTACTTTGTCAGCACTGATTCTTTACTCGAATGAAAATGTTCCTTAGCAGCAATACTACGACAGAAGCCATTCGCCTAGCAGTTCGACTTGAGTTGAACGTTCGATTCCCTAACCATAATAGGGGTGTGTATGCAAAGATGATTCCTTTCTTACAGCAGGATAGAGATAATCATAAGAGGGGTGATAATAAAACTATAGAGAGCCGAATGTTTTTGTCTGTCTGTGCACACATCACGCGGAAACTGCTGCACAGATTTTGATGAAACTTGGCTCAGTGATAGCTTATATCCTGAGCCAACATTTAGGATACTTTTTATTGCTGTAAATGTAAAAGTGTTTGAACACGTAACACGCAAAAACTACTGCATGTAATTGAACGGGGTTTTCGCAGTTGCATTGCTTTACATACAATATATATTTAACAGTGATCTTCCATCCAGAACCTGAGATCTAATGAAAAATATCTTTTGCAAATTTCAGGCTTTAATTCATTTTTTCTTGATCATGATCTCGAATCATACACTCAGTGGAGGTAATCTTTCTTTTTTTGTCCTTTTTTCTTCTTCTCCTTTTACTGTCTTTTCGTAAGCTTTAAGAGCAGAGCCGACAGGGTGACGAAAGAGGATGATACTCTTCGTGTTTTCTTATTCTTAAAACGAATCTGAACAAATCAATAATAATCGACATAGTATAGTTTTCTTTTCCGTATACCTGTTTGATAGCTGGGGATATACAGGATGGGCCAACTACAAGTTTCTTTTTAAAAATGCAATAAAATGAACAAAATTAAATTTTTTCCATGTATTATGGCTTTATTAGTAAGAGCAAACATTCTCATTAATTATGGAACACAACGTCGTTCAAGTGGCTGCCTCGGCTGGCCTCGCAGTAGCGCATTCTATCACTTAAATGTTCCAAGACCTTGTTGATGGTTTCGGGCTGTAGCTCACGGATTGTTTGGATGATATTGGCCTTAAGTGCTTGAATCGTTTCCGGATTGTTGGCATAACATCGGTCCTTCACAGTTTCCCACAAAAAGAAGTCCAAAGGGGTCAAATCGAAGCTCCGAGGCGGCCAATTGACATCGCCAAGACGGCTGATAACACGATTTGGGAATTTGGTGCGCAAAAGACCGATTGTGGCATGGGCTGTGTGGCATGGCGCGCCTTCCTGCAACTAGAGGTCGTCCAAATCCATGTCTTCAATTTCAGTAAAAAAAAAAATCGTTAACATGGTTCTGTAACGCCCACCGTTGACCGAAACGTTGTTCCCAGCCTAATTTTCGAAGAAAAATGGTCCAATGATGCCACCACTCCACAATCCGCACCAAACGGTCACTCTCTGTAGATGCATTGGCTTCTCGACAATAACGTACGGGTTTTCCGAGCCCCAGATGCGGCAATTTTGTTTGTTAACGTAGCCGCCGAGATGAAAATGTGCCTCGTCAGAAAAGATGATTTTTCGCCCAAAATCGTTGTCCAATTCAAGCTGCTCTAAGGCCCAAACTGCGAAGCGATAACGAAACGGATGGTCGTGCGCTTTCAATTGCTGAATCAATTGGACCTTGTAAGCGAATAATCCCAGATCTTTGTGCAGAATTCTCCTCAGGCTAGTGCGTGAAATGTTGAGCTGTTGAGATCGATGACGAGTTGATGTTCGTAAATTGAGTCTCACACTCTCGGCTACAGCAGCCACATTCTCGTCTGTGCGCACCGTACGATGACGGGGACTATGAGTGTTGTCTAGCATATCAGTCTCACGAACTTTTTGCACAAACTTGCGTACAGCAGGCACGGTGCTTCATTTCGGCCAAAACTTCTTTTCAAAAAACGCACTGTTTGGGCTATACAGCACTCACTTTGGAAATAAGTTTTCAATATTTTCCAATGTTGTTCAAGCGTAAAGCGACTCATTTCGTTCCGCGGAAGTATGATACTGACTTTCTGTCAAGATTTCGAGCGGAAAACAGCTTTCAGTATCAAAATAACCTATGATTGAAAAAGAAATCACTAGATGGCCCACCCGTTACATACTTTCCTCAATATTTCTACACTTTCAGTAAATCCTAGGTATGTATGGACTATAGGACTATAGAAAGGTGTTAGAAGAAAATGTTTTTTTTGTCTTAAAAGTGGCAGGCGGGCAAAGCAAGGCGAGGATGGGTCAGCTAGTAAGAAATATATGGGGACTACGGCCACGAATTACATACTGGCTCCATGTATCTGTCATCAGACTCATACTAACGCATGGCATGATTGAAAGCTATTCACCTTGGCCGTGTGCAAATGTCGGCTTGTCTATGCATCGGTAACTAAGGTGACTAGCGACTATATACATTTTGGGTCTGCTACTAACCACAGCCAGCCCGATGTCCTCTTTGAATTTCCCCCGCTCTGAGAGAAATAGTTGTGGTCTAATCAATATCGCAGCAAGCGTATTTGCCGCTTGTCCAAGCCTGCTTGCAGCAGAACTTGTGTACCAGTACCGCTTTCAATGTGGACCTGTGCTCCGAAACCGCCCTTAAAGTGGACTAATGTACCAGGACCGCCTTTAAGGTGGACCTGTACCCCAGGATCGGCCTAAAGGAGACCCGTGATCCCAAGGTGGCGTAAAAGCAGTCCTGATGCCGAGACGGTCATGAGCTAAGGTAGATTAAGTCATTATTAGTATTGTTAAACATACAAATTATTAGCAAAGGACACCGTTTTAGGGACGGGGTAAGAATACCACTGCAGCGCCCACCGACAAATAGCGCTTGTGGTAAAAACTGACTAAGGGGACAAGTCAGATCTAGACAATATAACACCCAAGTGAGCCCAGCGACACATACATTACCTTAAAAACTCTCCCAAAAGTGTGCATGCGATTCCGTGGGTTGATACGACTGGAGATTACCGGTGTCATAGAAGAAAGATCAAGCAAACAACAATAAAACAGGAGCATGCACTTGTCAAACAACACACCATCGCAATAATATTGCAAAACTGTATCATTATGGTAATACTTGCTAAAAGGAAAGGCATTACCCCGCCAGGCACTGCCACTGCTGTGCATGATACTAATCCTTTTCGGGTCAGAGCTATACAGAGGCTAGTAGCAAAGTAATGAAACAGTTTGGACGAAATTTGAGGGTCGCGAGTTGGAACGTTGGAAGCATGACCGGTCGAAGTTACGAGCTGGAAGAGATGGTGAATAGAAGGGGGGTGGATATCTTGTGTGTCCAAGAGACGAAATGGAAAAACACCGGAAATCGGGCGCGTTTCTTGGACGTTAGGACAAAAGATTACAAGATGTGCTACTACGGAACGGAAAAGGCTAGAAACGGAATCGGTATCATCCTTGCGGCAGAGCTACTTGGAAACATCTTGAGTATCTCGAAGTCCAGCGACCGTTTGATGTCTTTCAAAATAGCAATACAAGGAGAGTTGTGGAATATTGTCAGTGCATATGCTCTCCAAAATGAGTGCGATCAGAGAGATAAAGATGCATTTCGGGTAGATTTCCACAATCTCCTTAAGAACATCCCAAAGAAGAGTTTCTGTCTGCTGGAGGAGATTTGAATGGACACGTTGGGAAGTCAAACGAAGACTATAAAGACTGCCATGGGGGACTAGGATACGGCACCAAGAACCTTCCTGGCTAAGACATCCTAAGCATGTGCAAATCACACGGTCTTATCGTATTAAATGTTCATCAAACAAAGCCGACACCTGATGACTTACAGCAGTGGTGGAGATGAAACCCAGATTGACTACCATTTGGTAGCCAGTTTCACTAAGCCTCGGGTAAAAGATTGCAAAGTAATCCTGGGAGAGACGATCGCTCAGCATCACCATCTCCTGCCAACAGAAATTTATAAAGACACAAAAAAAAAAAAAAACAAACAAACAAGGGTCTGTGAGAAAATCAAGTGGTACAATCTGGACAAAGAAAAAGGCGAGGCTTTGTTTTCGTGATGAAAAATGACTTCTCACACACCATCAACGGAGCTGAGGATGAAGAGTGCAGAGCACAAAATATGTGGGATTCCCTACAGCGAACTTGCTTAAAGAAGGCCAAATCACTACTAGGAGCTTCAAAAGGCCATCAACAACACGCCAAGGAAACATGGTGACGGAGTGATGAAGCTAAGAAGGTGACAAAAGAGAAAAAAGTGGATTTCAAAGCTTGGTCAAAATGCCCCTCTAATAATAGTGACGAAAAAGCTCGCCTCGAAGTGGAATACAGATGTTGCAAAAAAAAAAAGCGAAGAAGAAGTGGGCCCAGCTTCAAGCAGAGAGTACGGAGGGCCTGGATCGGGAGCTGGAGAAAATATTTTTCCCGGTTGCTAATGCAAACCAGGAGCTGCGAAGAGACAATATGAACAAGAGTGCAACCATCTTCAAAATAGCCGCACAAAGAAGGTGCAATGCTCAGGAGATTTGTTTTCTAAAGTTCATTAACAATGCTCATGGCCACCTTCTTGTGGATGACGACAAAATTCTGCAGAGATGGCGGTAGCATTGTGAAGAACTTTTGAATGAACAGTTTCGCCGGCTATACTTTCCAAGAGCCACACCTAAATGTGAGGGAATACCCGACATTACTGTCGAAGAAGTTAGAGAGGCGGTGAAATACTCCAAAAAACGAAAAGCGGTTGGGCCAGACGAGATGCCCTCTGAGTTCTGGAAAAAGATGGGAGACATCGGGTTCAGATGGCTCAGAATTCGTATCTCCAAATTTGTGAGAGCTGACCCAATGCCGAATCAATGCAGGGAAAGTTACCTTCTCCCTGTATACAAAGGGAAGGGTGATACGCGAAACTGTGATAACTACCATTCGATCAAGCTGATGTCACACACCATGAAGATCGTTGAGCGGGTATTAGGTGGCCGACTCCGAAAAATAATACGGCTATCTGATGATCAGTGCGGGTTTGTCTCGGGTAAATCAACCACAGATGCAATCCAAAGTGTAAGAATCATAATGGAAAAACATCGCGATTCCTTAAGGGATTTGCATATGGTATTGGTTGACTTTGAAAAGGCATTCGACAGACAACCACGAGATCTGATATGGGTGGCGCTAAGACATCGAGGGGTTCCAGAAACCTATGTACACACGATCATGGATATGTACGAAGGAGCAAAGACAAGAGTAAGATGTCCCGCTGGAGTAGCCGAAGAGTTCCCAATCAAAGACGGGGTGCACCAGGGAAGCGTCTTAAGTCCTTTGCTCTTTATTACAGTCTTTGATTATCTGCTTGAAGGTAAAGCGATGGACCCCAAGGTACATAAATTATTCTTTGTGGACGATGAAGCCATCATAAGTGAGGATCCTACATCCCTGCAACGAGGACTTGATGTGTGGGTGGACACTCTGGAGGGAAATGGGTATCCCATTAGTTCAAAAAACACGGAGTACTTGTGCTGCCCGTTCTCAGATCCACTCAGGCCTATTCCAGACATTTATTTGAATGGAACAGTGCTTCCCAAATGCGAAACGTCCAAATATCGGGGATCTTTGATCAATAGTAAAGCAACCTGTGATGACATCACATACGGTTCACACTGTTGGACAATGTACACAAAGTATGAGAGTAAATTAACGGCAGCTGATATGAAGATGCTTCGCATGACTGCAGGAGTGACAAAGCTTGATCGAATAGGAAGTTCGAAGATACGTGGAAGCCTTCACGTCAAGGAAACCATCTTACGATAGATGGAGCTTGACCCCCTCAGCCTGTATTGCCAGGTTCAAAGAAGAGATCATTTGAACCCTGTTAAAAAGGCAATATCAATGAATGTTCCAAAGACATCGCGAAGCAGGAGAGGCACGCCTACAAACGCCTGGATCACACAAATGCCGCGACACCATCATTTGATTGGCCTCAGCAATCGAGTGATCTAAAAGCGCAAGGCCTGTCGATATTTTCTGAGGTCAAATATGCGGACCCCACAGGCGGATCAGTAGAAATGCGGTGAAGTGGGTGGTGGTGGTGGTGATCCCTTGTTTTCGGATCATAACTTCACCGAAATAGGAAGAAGAAGCAAAGAACACCATTCGATTGTCAATGGACTTCTGTTAGCATTACGAATAAACATTCATTAAACATTATCAATAAATTTCTACTTTCTTTTTAAAGTTTAGGTGTTTCTTTGGCGACCCTAGATTGTAGATTGTAGATTGTTGAAGAGGTGGGATTGGGTCACCTTATCACTGCGGCCGCATTGGTGCTATTGTGATTTCCTCTGATCTTAAAGCTCACTCAATATACCCGATTTAGTGATGAACTCTGCTATGCTTTTGAGTGAACTTGCAGATAGGTCTTCTGCTTCAAGGTAGTGGTGACCCTAAAATCTGGCGAGCCCACGCTAGCCTTTAAGAAAGGCATCGTGACAATCCATTTTCGGGAGAAAAAATTGTTCGTGCCTTATCAAAATTCGAACAGTTCACTAAGAAAATCCGTTACTAGGGGGACTCCCCAGGCAGACGTTATCCACCCCTGCTCTGGGTTCTAGTCATCAATGGGATACTTAAAGAACTAAGCAATACAAGTATAAGCGTGACTGCCTATGCGGACAACGTGGTGATTCAGCCCAGGGCATATTCCTTGACACATTAAGTGAAATCATGGAATCAGCTCTTAATAGTCTCGAAAAATGGGCAAGAGGGTATGGACTGCACGTCAATCCGGGTAAAACAGAATTGGTACTCTTCAGCAGGAGATACAAGATACCACCCTTCAAGCTGCCGAAGCTAGCAGGGGTGGAGCTTTCCCTTTCGGATTGTACTCAATATCTTGGTATAATGCTAGATAGGAAACTAAACTGGAAACTTAGTATACAGAAAAGAGTTCGCAAAGCTTATAATGCTCTCTTCATCTGTAAAAGGACGGCGAGGAAAAGGTGTGGCTTGAGGCCTGCAGTGATGCACTGGATATATATTATGATAGTCAGACCCATTCTTACGTATGGGGCTCTTGTGTGGTGGAAGGCAACGAATGCGAGAAACATACGGGATATGTTGCACATGGTACACAGAACAGTCTGTATTGCCAACACGGGTGCTCTACGCACTACGCCTACGGCTGCACTCGAGATCTTTCTGCATCTCTTACCATTAGACGTACAAATCAAATTTCAAGCGGCCAACAGTGCGCTTCGGCTCACTAACGTTGGTCTCTTCAAGGCCAGTAATGTGGGACATAGCTCCATTCTCAAGGAATCATTTCCCAATATCCCTGACGAATCGGATGATATCCTTGGCACATTTAACTTCGTCACACCGTACAAGTAATGTATCCTGCTAGAGAGGGTTGGTAAAGAAAGACAGTATCTGTCCACAACGAGATTGCCATATACACAGATGTTTCTAAGACTAGAGAGGGCACGGGGTCAGGTATATATTCGAGAGATATTAACCTACACGCGGCCCTGAGACTTCCGGACAGATGCAGTGTGTTCCAAGCAGAGGTTCTAGCTGTACTTAAAGCTGAAGAATTACTTGATATGGGATCAATATCCAACAAAAATATCGCCATCTTCATTGACAGTCAGGCTGCGCTAAAGGCGTTAGAGTCTTATGTCACTAAATCTCAGATCGTCAGGAATTGCCGCACAATGCTTAAGGCATTATGTACGCAGAACCCTGTCAGATTATTTTGGGTACCTGGACACTGCAATATAGAAGGCCATGGAAAGCCTGACGAGCTGGCCAAAAGAGGAGCAGAGCTCCAATATAGAAACATAATCAGTAATATTAACCCACCAAGGTGTGTAGCTATGGGTATTATTCTAGATTCATCAACACAGCTAATCTAAGATGGTCCAACTTAGATGGTCATAAGGTGTCTAAGGCTTTGTGGCCTGTGTTAGACCGCAGGAAACCCGGGGAGTCATAAAATAAAAATACTCTCTGTCTTCTAAGGAAGCATGCTATGAGACTGGGTTTGCAGGTACTGCAATGACCTACATGTTTCGGAGGATATAACACATAAAGGGTGACCAGATAGCAATGATACTTTTTCCAATTTCTATGTTTCAGCAGCTGGTTAAGTTACCAATGACATCCAGCTGTCAAAATATTCAGTAAGGTTTGCCATTTCATCGTGCATCGTTTCACGCTTGCCGAACGTACAGAAATTATTAAAAAATATTATCGAAATTCCAGCTCAGTTGTAAATACGGAATGTGAATTTCGTCGTGAGGTCGGTCGTCATCACGGCTTCAGTGTGTAGGCAATTCGTCGCACCGTGAAAAAGTTTGAGCGTGAGTACACTCTTTTAGATCTTAAGCCACCAACTAGACAGAGATTGGTACGAAATGAAGAAAACATAGACACCGTAGCGAGCAGTATCGAAGAAGACCCAGAAATGTCGAATCGGTGCCGATTAGCTGAATTAGACGTCGCCAGAGAGGTAGCCCGGTTTATTTTGTAGTTGGATTTGGGCCTACATCCATATAAGATTGTGCTGACGCAAGAATTGGAGCGCTCCATGCCATACAAGTGACGAAACGCTCAAGGTTGTGAAACAGAAATTTGGCGACTGGGCCATCTCACGGCGTGTGTCTTTAACATGTCACTTGCGTTACATTGCATATGTGGACGTTTTTGTGTAACTTTGTCTACCTTCCAGTGTTTGTAGGATCCTCATTTCGCGCTGCTGCTCGTTCCTCCAGACGTAGTTATTGCATCATGCTGATGTTGATCTCGTTCGCTGTGTTCCAGGCTTTTTTCGTTGTCAGCATACATACGTCCTCTCGGAGTCACTTGGCCGCCAATTTCTCTCTGTAGTACGTTTTTGGCCGTCGTATACATCCGACATTCCATTAAAACATGTTCCGCGTTCTGGATTTTGCTTTCACAGTGCAGGCAGTACAGGTCATCTACGTGTTTGTATTTGTAGAGATATTCCCGAAAACATCCGTGTCCTGATAGGAACTGTGTCATGTAGAAGTTTACTTCTCCATGTTTCCTGCTGATCCATTCATCTACGTTGGGGATCAGCATATGGGCCCATCTTCCGTTTGGTGTGTTGTTCCATCTCTGTTGCCATTCTTCTTGTATAGCCTCGATGGTTGCTGCACTTTTTTATTTCCAAATCGATTGGCATTCGACCAGAGATTACGCTAGTTGCCTCTGTGGACACCGTCCGAAAGGCAGAACACACTCTTAACGATGTGATTCTATGGGCCGAGTTTATCCGTCTCATGTACGTTATCAGGTACGTCGCTGGTGCCCATATGGGAGACGCGTACATAAGGATCGACTTGCTTACCGTTGCTAGCAGGTTTCTAATTGGCTGCCTGGGTCCTCCAACTTTTGGCATTCATCTTGACAGTGCCGCTACTGCCCTGGAGGCTCTCTCGCCTGCGTATATTAGGTGCTCTTTGAAGTTTAGCCTGTGGTCCAGCAGCACTCCCAGGTACTTGATGTGTGGACACGACTCGATGGTGGTTTGCTCACCGACCTGTATAGTAAGGTGTTCTATCTGCTTCTGCTTTGTGGTCTGCCAGTTCCAGACCTGATGCGTGTAGCCATGCCCTCACGTTCCTTATTGTTTGGTTGCAGTTTTCGGACACTTGTTTTAGCGTTTTTGCTACGACGATTACTGCAATGTCATCAGCGTAGCCGATCATTTCTACTCCGCTCGGCCTTGGCGTTCTTAGTATGCCATCATACATTATATTCCACAGGACTGGGCCTAGTACTGACCCTTGAGGGCTCCTCCCGTAATTGTGTACTTCTTAGGCCCCTCTTCGGTGTCATAATGAAGAGTTCTCTCACTGAAGTAGCTGCTTATTATTCTCAGCAGGTAGCTATATATACGTAGGTTGCTTAGCGCTCTAACTATGCAGCTCTAGCTGGCTGAGTTGAATGCGTTTTTGACGTCGAGTGTTATGACGGCGCAATACTGCTTGCTCCCTCCTAGCCATCTCACGGCGATCGTTCATCAATTGGCCGCCGCGATCATGCGACTTGACACCACTCGATTATTTTCTCGTGGGCTACGTCAAGTCCTTAGTCTACACTAACAAGTCAACCACCACTTTGGACGAGATCGAGGCCAACATTCGAGATGCTATTGCCAGAATAACGCTTTACATATTGGACCGACCGCTTGAAGCACTGCCAGCGAAGCCGAGGCGCCCATTTAAATGATGTGCTATTCCATACATAATGGCATGAATGTAGCTTCAAAATAAAGCCAGAATCAATTTTAAATCTCAGACCGTGGTTGTTTTATTTCAACAATTTTTTTTCCTATCGTTCTTATCTGCACAGCCTGTAGGCAGAGAGAGAAAGGTTTGGTGTAGTTTGCTCTGTGAATGCTTAGGCATTGCCAAAACAAAGCTAAAGCACCTTCAATGATACTTCTTCGATAACCTAGAAGAGGTAAGGTCCCGGAACCATAATAAGGACATTTTCAAATTCTGTAAGGAAATCAAGTGTATCGGAGAATTGGTTTAGGTCATTTTGCCGTAAACGTTTCCTAGGGATCGCGATGGGCCCACCTTGATGCCTAGTGTCTTATGATTACCTCATAACCCTACTTAGCCTAACCTAAGCTACAGAAATTCCAATTCCAACATCAAATTGAAAAATTGGCACTTAATTGCTCTTAACACAATTTTTCAATGCTAAGCTGTAAATTATTGACTTCACCCAGTTGGGTGAAAGGAGGAGCTTCAAAAAAGGCGCGATACTCTCAAGAAACCGATACACCCGAACCCAAGCTTAAGAGATCGTAAAACCGATAAGCCCAAGACCGCTAAGCCAGTCAAAACGAAGCGACCGATAAAGGGAAATAAAAAAATTGCGCAAGAGAACGTCGCTGGTCCAAGTGCAGCGGAAAAACCGCCACAGGTTGACGCGAGATCGTACGCGCAAGTCGCGTCAAACGAAAACAAATTAAGATCAGCTACAACAGATCCGGTTAGCCAAATATTTACCATTATATTGGAAAAATTTGAGGAGCAAACCAAAGTTAATAAAATTATACTTGACAAATTGAGCAAGCTCGAGTTCAAACCTCGCAAGACAATCAAAAAAACATGAATATGAAACAGCTACTTAAGATACTAACGTGGAACGCAAACGGCCTTCTGAAAAAAATCGACGAGTTAGAAGTGTTTCTACGGAAAAATAACATTGACATATGTTTGGTATCGGAAACGCACTTAAAAAAGGGACTTAGACCCAAAATAAAAGGCTACAGCGATTACCATGCGAATCATCCTTCGGAAAATTCGAGAGGCGGGTCCTCTCTTTACATCAAAGACTGTATTAAGCACTCCGAAAACATAGAAATAGAATTTGATTCTATGCAAATAAGCTCAGTCTCCGTAAAAATAAACCACTTAGACTACAACATCGGATCTAGTTACTTCCCTCCGGGATATAAGCTAGTAGAAGACGACCTCGTTCGTCTCTTTGACTCACTCGGACCTAATTTTGTCTTAGGTGGTGACTTTAACGCGAAACACACTTTCTGGGGATCCAGATGCAATTCGACAAAAGGCAGATTATTGTACAAAGCCAGCATGAAACGTGGGGTGAACTTTTTTTCGACAGGAAAGCCAACTTATTGGCCAACTGACAAAAATAAAATCCCTGACCTCGTCGACTTCTTTATCGTAAAAGGGTTAACTAAAAATTTGACGGAAATCGAAGAATGCTATGATCTATGCTCAGATCACTCGGCAGTCACTCTGAAAATAGGTGGAAGTCTAGTAAAAAAAGAAGGACCGCCTAGGTTAACTAGTAACAAAACTAACTGGGACGCTTTCAGAAGAGACTGCAAGGAAAATGTTGCTTTAAATGTACCGCTAAAGACACCGTTCGAAATAGAAGAAGAAATCGACAAACTCGTCGAAGCCATTCAGAGCTCAGCGTGGAAAAACACTCCTTTGCGAAAGACAGAAGCGCGGAACAATAAAGTCAAATACCAGCCTGAAATCGAAGACCTCATACGAGAAAAGAGGAGAGCGCGCAAGAGATGGCAACAATTCCGCGCGCCACCGGATAAAACTTATCTGAACCATCTTTGTAACAAGCTTAAAAAAGTGCTGCAGGACCTAAAAAATCACGAGACTTCTACTTACCTCGAGGGTTTGACCGCTGATAAGTATTCAAACTACTCTCTATGGAAAGCCTTGAAGTCCATAAGGAAACCTGTAATGCACTCGCCGCCAATTAGGAAAGCTAACGGGGAATGGGCAAAAGAAGATAAAGAGAAAGCAGAATTATTTGCCGATCACTTAGAGGAAACGTTCAAGCCGTTCAATGGACAACCGTTGATCGAAGATCCGAATGATAATATGGCACCCGACAACTTTAGAGTAAAAACCGTATCCCTGTCCGAACTTCGAATGACAATACAAAAATTGAAAAATAACAAGGCTCCGGGATATGATTTAATCACTGGCGAAATTTTGAAAGAGCTACCGAAAAAAGTGCTGGTTAAGTTGCTCTACATTATAAATGCTTCCTTAAGACTATTATATGTCCCAAGGCAATGGAAAGTCGCCGAAGTTATTATGGTTCCGAAACCGGGGAAATGTGCAAATGACAAGAAATCATATAGACCCATTTCACTTCTGCCAATAATATCTAAGGTCTTCGAGAAACTTCTGCTGAAACGATTGCAACCAGTAATTGAAGAAAGACACTTGATCCCGGATCATCAATTCGGGTTTCGGGTCAAACATTCCACAATCGATCAGGTGTATCGAATAACGAACGAGATTGAAAAAGCTCTAGAAGGGAAAAAAATATGCTCTAGCGCTTTTCTCGACGTATCGCAAGCCTTCGACAAGGTATGGCACGAAGGCCTAAGGTATAAGCTAAGGGTAATCTTACCGGAAAAGTTGTACAGAATATTGGAATCTTATCTTGAAAACAGACTTTTCCGTGTTAGACACGAGAGTGAATATTCGGATTTCAAAGATATCTACGCCGGTGTTCCACAAGGAAGTGTTCTCGGTCCAATCCTGTTCTTGCTCTACACAAGAGATATACCACAAGATGAAGGGACCGTTGTAGCAACGTTCGCAGACGACACGGCTATCCTCGTAACGGATGAGTCAGTCGAATCATCAACGGGAAAACTCCAACGAGCTTTGAACAATGTATGCGAATGGACAAAAACCTGGCGAATAGTCCTCAATGAGACAAAATCAACGCATGTCAATTTTACGTTGAGAAAGATAAACAACTTACCTATATCCATTAACTCGGTACAAATACCTTACGCAAACGAAGCAAAATATTTAGGAATGACCCTAGACGCAAAACTTAAGTGGAAACCACACGTTAAAAAGAAGCGCGAAGAGCTCGAAATCAGATTTAGAGAAATGTATTGGCTACTCGGAAGATACTCGAAGTTAAGCGTATACAACAAACTGCTTCTGTATAAGCAAGTGCTAAAACCGTCTTGGACATATGGTATACAACTTTGGGGTTGTACCAAACCAAGCAATATGGCTCTACTGCAAGCATTTCAAAATAAAATGCTAAGAGCAATCGTGAATGCTCCTTGGTATATAAGGAATAGTGATATTCACAGAGATCTAGGAATTGCTACCGTGAGGGACGAAGTAACAAACTTTGCTCGCAAACTTCGTACCCGTCTTCGTGTTCATTGCAATAATGAAATAATCCGTACTATGGACGTGACAAGCCTTGAGCGCCGACTACAAAGAACAAGACCTTTCGACCTAGCGCCGTAAGGAAAAACCGCATGTAATGACGGTATTAGTAGGTGCCTTCACTGGAAAGCTACCTACCTAACGCGATTAACACTACAGAAGCGTAAACTACTCGTTAAGACAACTTAGTCGTAGTCATCACAAAAAATGAAAAAATGAGAGGAACGAATTTCCTACTACTATGAGTACGCGCAGCCGGTTCTCATAGTGCCTCTCTGAGGGGGTGAGGTTTAGCCCGTAGGCATATACTGACTAGCACTGATGGCATTGTCAGATATATGAATCGGGCATAACCAATGGTACGGACCATTGGTATCTTTTGAAGATTCCTGCACCTCCAGGCGCAACCAAAAAAAAAAAAAAAAACCCAGTTGGGTCAACTACGCAATTGTTTTTCAAGCTACAATATTGTGCATAATATTCCAATGAATTATGTTTACAGCCCATTGTTTTGCTTTTTGCAGATTAATAATTAAAAAAAAAACATTTCGGTTGTATACATTTCAGATTTTAATTAATGGCTGCATTTTCTATGCAACACAAAATGTTAAATAATTCTTAAAATCGTGTTAAATATGAATATGCACATTGTCACCACCATGCCTAATTACCCGCGCTAAATAACGCGTCGAAAAGGCGAATTGATTAAATTTCTATCCAACCCTCCATCCCCTATTCCGTCAAGCGAATTCAATTAAAATTCCAATTCCCCATAAATCAATATTTATCAATTCAACTAATTAACAAGCAAATATCGGCGTCAGTATATTTGCAAAATAAAAAAAAATAAAAAATCATAAACAACCACTTTGATGGACTAAAAAGTTTATTAGACGAAACAGAGCCTCGAAAATTAACTACCGGAGTTGTTAAGTGCTGAAAGCCAACCACCCCCGTAAAAATGATGAATGTCCTGCCGCAAATGACCCCGAAAATGCCTCGTGGAATATTTTACCCAATGCAGATCAATAAATTGTATTTCTGACAGCGATTGTCAATTAAAATATGAGTGGGGTTTGTTTTGTCGTATTCAGTTTGTTCATGGGGTTTGCTTTTATATCCCTTGGGGTATCCTTTAAGCGGTAGCTTGTAGAACAAGCAAACTTTTATTTAATTTTTTGTTTTATTTTCGGTGTTTGTATTGTTCGGTTGTACATGTCATTGACAGTGCTGCAGGCGGTTGGTATGTATCGTTTTCTACCTGTATACATTAAATATGCAATTATATTGTCGTCTAATGGAATACTTCCGGCGGGAAAATGGAGTAAAAATAAAAATTTCATTCTCTCGTCGATTTTATTAATACAGAATGCAATTTTCCTGCTGGTTGTGTGGGGTAAAGGATATTTGCTATTGTCTTTGATGAGGGCTCCTGGTTGTGGGGAGTATGCTTTAATAACTCATTTAACCTGGGAAAAAAGAAATGTATTGAGAGGGTGGCGCGGAAAAAAGTTTCTCATTTAACAAACTCGAAGAAAAGCCATTAGGGGTAAGAAAGGGCGCTGGAGAAGGGTTAAAGTGGATGAAGTGCAGTGTAAATGAATTTCCATCGGATGGTTCTTACATCAATATTGAGTTTAAGGAAAAGAAAGGCTTCTTAGCTTGTCACCTTTACTGCGAACGATCCCTAAGTAAACGACAACCGGTACCCCTACTTTGATGGGAGAGTGCACCGAAGATTGATATAAAATGGTATTGAGGTTAGCTTTTATTAGATTATGTGTGGTCCTTCGGATCAGGGAGAGTAATATCTGTTTTTCTCACGACAATAATAACCATTGTTTTTACTTAACATATAATATTGCAAGATGTTCTTGTGTCTGACCTCCTTCTTAGAATTCCTTCTCTAAAATTTCACACTCATGAATTTGGGTAGTGGTTTAAATCTTAGGGAATTCACGGTAAGAAATAACAGTGTACGCCTATTTGATATGATTAGGGTGATCAGAGCACAAAATACAGGAATACATTTATGCCACCTAAATTCACAAAGTCTTAATCCGAAAATTGACGAGTTTCGACATCTTTTCATTGAGTCAAAGGTCGATGTCAACTGTGTTTCAGAGACTTGGTTTTGGCCAGATGTTTCCAACCTGACTTATAGTGTAGACGGATACAAAGTCTTTCGGGCCGATAGGGTCGGCCGTATTGGCGGTGGCGTTGCAATCTATGTGCGTGAAGCACTTAAATGCAAAGTCATTCGTATGTCCGATCCAAAGTGTCCCATTGAATTTGTATTTGTTGAACTAACATGTTTTTCTGAAAAACTTCTGGTAGGAACAATCTACGGGCCCCACAAGCACATTAGTTTAACACCGGTGTACAATGTCTTAGAAGATCTGGCTTGTACTACCACTAAAATCGTACTATGCGGTGACCTAAATTGCAACATCCTAGATGTGCCTAGAGCGACATTTCTGTTGAACCATATGAAGTCTCTTAACTTAGTTCCTGTCAACTCATCCGAACCTACTAATTTTTTTGGTAACTCATGTTCACTACTCGACGTTGTCTTTGTGACTGATATTGAGAGAGCTTTACTCTACAGTAAGCTTTCAGCTCCTGGCTTCTCAAAACATGACCTGGCTTACTTAGACCTTGATTTAAACAGTGCTTGGCATGAACCAGAAGTAAAGTTTAGAGATTTTTGCCGCATCGAATATGGCGCCTTATTGCAGGACATCAATCAATATGAATAGGATCGTAGACACTAAATGACTTCGATAGATGAGCAAACCATGTTTTTGCAACAACAAAATCGTCTCTCTTTGAAAAGCACCCTAAAAACTATAAAAAAAAACATCCTTCATTACTGAAGTGGTTGACCACTGACATACAATTTCTCATGCAAAAACGGGATGTTGCTTACAAGAATTGGAAGAAATACCATTTACATAAATTTTTAAACAGCTATCACTATCTGCGCAATAAAGTGATTACCAAAATAAGGTCGGCTAAGTTCAATTATTTTAGCGCTAAGCTCGGCTGTTTTACGTCAGGGGAAAAACTATGGAAACAGCTTCGTCAACTTGGTTATGGTAAAGAAAAACTCGAGACTCCGACTGACATTGATTGCGACAAGCTCAATTCTGAGTTTATCACCCTTTCCGCGTTGCCTTCGAGTTCGGCATTTACTCCTGATATTGATCCTGAAGGTGAAAATGAAAATCTTTTTGACTGTAAAAGGATACGCGAAGAGGATATTGTGCAAGCAATTCTCTCTATAAATCCAATGCTGTGGGACTGGATGGCTTAAGCTCAAAATTCATCGAACTATTGTTACCCTTCATACCCTTATAACGATGTCAGTTTCTCCATCTGAGTGGAAAGAAGACAAGGTCATCCCTATACCAAAGAAAGTAAGGTATATTTCCGTTTTTGTCAAAAGTTTTTTAAAAAAGTGGTCTTGTCGCAAATATGTGAGCACCTAACAACAAAACATTTTCTTTGCTCTAATCAGTTTGGTTTTCGCCCAAAGAGTACCTGTAAAACAGCATTAAACCATGTAGTCGATGAAATTAGAAGGGCCCGAGACAAAAACCGCCCACATTTCTAACTCTACTTGACTTCTCCAAAGCATTTGATATTGCTGACCATTCCATTTTGTGCAAACAATTAAGTAAGGAGTTCAAATTTTCGACTTTTTCTACAAAGTTAATTTTTTCTTATTTGGACGGAAGGAAACAATGTGTTACAACTGGAGAATGGTCGTCGGGATTTCTTAGTGTCCAATGTGGAGTACCACAAGGATCTATCTTTGGGCCCTTACTCTTTTCATTATATGTGAATGTACTACCAGGCGTAGTAAAACATAGCTCTGTACACATGTTTGCAGACGATGTCCAACTGCTGTTGAGCTGCCTTCTAAATGCGATTGATACCACCATATTCTCACTAAATGAAGATCTCTCAGGCATCTATGAGTGGTTGCTTAAACATAACTTACGGCTTAACCCGAAGAAATCAAAAGTTCTTCCAATTTATAGCAAACCTATTGATGTCACAGCTGTTCCGAAAGTCCAGCTTGCACAGTGCCCAATAGAGTGGGTTGTTTCCGCCAGAAACCTCGGTATCGTTTCTAATAGAACCCTTTCATGGGATACTCATATTAATTCTACTATCGGCAAGGTTTATGGTGGGCTTCATACTCATTGGGCAACTCAGCGCTTCCTACCAACTACCACCAAATTAATGTTAGCCAAGACACTACTTTTACCGGTTCTGCTCTACGGATGCGAAATCTTCTTCACCACTGATTATAATATTATAGCAGGAGAAAACTTAATGTTACGTTACATTTGCAATTTAAAGAGACGTGATCATGTTTCCTGCTTTTCAAAACAAATAAGCGGATGTACCTTCGATAATCTTTTAAAATACAGGTCATTACGTTTCCCAAATGACATCATACAAACCCGACAGCCCGACTATCTCTTTGATTAATTAGAATTTTTCCAATAACGTAGGTCGCTAATGTTAATTCAGCCTAAATATTCCTGTGTTCCCTCTGAACGCTAGTTTTTCGTACAGGTTACTCGACTGTGGAATTCCCTGCCACCAAATCTAAGAAGGATCGAACATGAACAATTTTAAATCTTCTCTCTTAATGCATTCGGCCTTGTAGAGTGTGCAACCAAACGTACAATTAAATTTATTGCTTTATTATTATTATATACATATTTTATGTAATTTTTTTTCTTTTTTCAATGTAAAGTCTTTATCGTTTAGTTTTTGGAAGCCTTGTAATAATTTCCTAATTTGTCCTAAACTTTCCTGACATAAATCTTAAAACTTGCTAAATTGCTAATGTCTTACGAATATTATATTGTATAAGATTTGTATCTTTAATTGTAAGAAAGAAGTAAAATAAATACAATACAATACAGTACCTTGTGGGGAAAAATATATATACCCTTTATATCCGCTAGCTTGTAGAGCCTGAACTGTAGCGTATAAAGGGCAACATAAACTAAATCTAATTAAAAAGTCTTGCATTCAGTTTAATGCACTTATTGTGGGCTCGACGGACAGTAATGCCATACTCTACTACTAAATGCAACAACCTGACAGTTTGAAATTATACCTGTCATATTTATCGCAGCCCCAAAGAATTCAGATTTGTAATTCGTATTCGAATATTTGAAACTTGAACACCGTGCACCTAAGAGTATGTCACTGAATGCGATGATTCTAGTTTTCATTGCCTACCCGTTGGTGCAAAGGATTTCCGGCTTTAGTGATTTAATTTGCTTATTCTTCCGACCGAAGCAGGGGGCTAATGCAATCTTTAGGTAACAAGTCAGCAAAGTTCACAGTAAGCTGTAATATATTCAAGGAGGAGGAGGTCAAAATCATACACACATTTTCTAGAATCAAAAATCAACAAGACTGGGAATCCAACTAATGATAATTGTTGGAGCCGTTGTTGTGTGCACTGGTCGTTCTTTGAGAAAGCAGTCGTCGCTTTTACAGGAACTGCTACAAGAACAAGAAGAAGGCCTTTACAAGAGCCATTTACGAGAACAGCATTTAGATTGACTTAAGGAAAATGACCTATTACTGAAGAGTCATCCACACCTCAATTGCAGAACAGCTTAAAACGGATACGATCGTAAGATTTTGTTTTGCTTTCATAGACCGCTAGACCCATCTTTGCTGCCTCGATCTCAATAGTCCTAAATGCCCCACTGACTGCCCGTTGAGTTCTTCCAATTATGTCAATGTCATCGGCATAAGCGAGTAGTTGTACAGACTTGAAGAAGATTGTACCTCCGGGGTTGGCTTCTGAGTTTCGTACAGTTCTCTCAAGTACTATATTAAAGAGATCGCATGATAGTGCGTCGCCTTGTCTAAGACCTTTCCTGACATCAAACGGTTCGGTGATGTTCTTACCGACTTTGATGGAGCAGCGAGAGTTCTCCATCGTCATTCTGCACAAACGGACGAGCTTGGCAGGGATACCAGGATTAGACATAGCTCTGTATAACTCGTCTCTATACACACGATCATAGGCAACTTTGAAATCGATGAAGAGGTGGTGCGTATCGATTTGATATTCATGGGTTTTTTCCATGATCTGCTGTAGTGTGAATATTTGGTCAATGGTGGACTTTCCAGGCCTGAAACCGTACTGATAAGGTTCTATCAGGTTGTTGACAATCGGTTTTAGGCGTTCACATAATACGGCAGGCAGGATCTTACATGCGATGTTGCGGAGACTTATGTATACCTCTATAGTTGGCGCAGTTCAGAGAGTCTCCTTTCTTCAGAATCGGACAAACGATGCTGAGGTTCTATTCATCAGGCATACTTTCGTCCAACCAGATTTTACAGATGAGCTGATGCATGCTCCTTACCAACTCATCTCCTCCTGCCTTGAAAAGTTCGGCGGCAAAGCCGTTGGCTCCAGCACCTTTGTTGGATTTGAGTTTAGATATCGCTATCCTCACTTCATTCTGATCAGGTTGACGGGAATCTTGACTGTCATCGTCACTGTTGAATGGCTCATTCTACCTGACAGCGGAATATTGGTCATCATCGCCCTTTAATAGTCTGCAGAAGTGTTCCTTCCATATCCTCAGTACCGACTGCGATTCTACTATCGATGATAATCCGGAAAATTTTCGAATGGATTTTGGTGGCTTTGTATACATTTCACCCAAATTATCGAAGAAGAATCCTCCGAGGACCGTCTTTCTGATTCCTTTTATCAGCGAGGTTATGATCCGAAAGCAAGGGATCACAACTTTCCCACTTCACCGCATTTCTACTGATCTGCCTGTGGGGTTCGCCTTCACCTGCGTCAACGCCATCACAGTATCTGCATAGGTCTCCGTTGCTTAGACGCATTCTACTTAGGTGAACAGCCAGCAAATTGTTGCCTATGATGATACCTACTATAAGTCTGAAGCGCACTTATTGCTTTGATATTACTTTTATTGCACTATGCCGAGAGTGTTCTTAAAATGCGGCAATATGAGTGTACTCCATCTCTCGCACGCAGGTTTTGAAATTCCAAGGCTTTACTGGATTTTAATATTGCAAAAGGGGTCAGAATAGAATTTTCGAATCAGGTGGTCCGATCCTAAGCCTTTTCTCAATTATTCGTCGACCATGTCATTACCATAGAGACTCTTATGTTCCGAGCCCCAGTAGAAGGCACTCTGAGCACAGCACGATATCGTTTAACTTCTAGTTCACAACTGTAGTTGGCTTTGATTGCTGCTATATATAAGAACTGCGACTGTTTCCCGCGAACATCTGACAAACATCCGAGGGTACTATTATCACGAGAAAGGTTCTCAAAAACATATTGCCCTTCGGCACTAAACTGTAGGCCCCTTCCATTCGTGCGAAAAATATAATGCACACAACACCAGTGGTTGCGAGAAGCCAGGCCCAGGCACTCGAAGAGCTGTTGCGCCAAATATTTATTTATGTTTGACTGTTTCACCCCACTGTTGAGCCAGTACTGCTGTATAGGTGTAGTCCTTGGAAGGTGAGTACCATTGTCACTCGAAAGCTGCAAACCTTCATAAACAGATGTCTCCGAACTATATGAAGGATTTTCTGACTGAATCAGGCCTCGAATGAATAATTCTATACGAGAACAGGTCTAGGGACCACAATCCATGGAAGTGGCAGTAAATTGGTCACACCTTATGGCACGAAAAAAAAATTCTAGCGGTGGAATCAATTATTCAAGCTAGAACCTCATAGACCATCATGGCGTAGAACAATTGAGGAGGAATCAAGAGCTTTTAAAATTAGTTGGGAGGAGTTGAAGCGCGTTACAGAAAACCACGTGCAGTGGCACGCTGACCTGGTTGATGTCCTATGCTCCATGGGAGGTGGCAGGATATATGTCTGTTAGTAGGGTACGCAACAAAAGGTCTATTTAGATCCAAACATCACCACAAACGATTGGAGAATATACTAAAAAATAAATATTCAACGTCATTCTTAAATTCAAAGAATTGAGTCTAACTGCAGTACCACCCTGTAGTACATCATCCTTTGTGCAATGGTAGAATAACCTTTCAATGCATTTTTAATTCATTTGCAAAAAGGATTTAATGGAAAATGTATGTAGCTACTGCTGGATTGATATAAGGTACGAGTACATACATCATCCGTGCAGGAATAATTACACGGAAAACATTTCTCAGGATACTCTGTAGCAACATGCAAACGTAATTAATGAAATTATTTGATATTCAATCATTTCAATATCAGTGCAGAGGTAGTATCCAGTATTTCATGCGACTGGGATGCCATTGAAATGCGGTTTATGTAGCTTTGTTTGCACTTGACATGAAGTATTGTTTAATTATGCATTACCGCATGTGTATGTTGGTCTACACAATGGTAGAATTGAAAATAAAAAAAATGAATATCCAGCTCGAAGGACCAAATTTTTAAAAAAGCATTTCAATTTCTCCGCTATAATAAGTCCTTAAAAGTTCCATAACAAATATTAATTAAAAGGAAAGAAGAAAATTGGAGTAATAAACACAAGTATGTACAGTTTCAGAAACGAACAACCAAAGTAAAAGATGAAAACAACCATTCACCAACTATGAGTATAGTTGCCTTGGATGGAGAACTACTTGCTTTGGCCTTTGGCTGCGACAAATGTTAACCGTTTCACAAAGGATTACCAATTACGTCGTAAACATCCTTTTTGGTTTTTTATTGCAACTGGAACGAAGTGGAAAATTATTAAATAGCGTGTTACCGTTCTGTTTCCTAACCAACAACTTCTGTTTGTTTCTAAGCAGTGCGAGTCCTTTTTGAGTTCTTTTTTTATTTCGATTTTTTGATAGAACTTCCACAAGAAATTAGCCATGCAAATTCTATTTAAGGAAAGACATTCTCTCCTTTTTTTTTATCCCTCTTTCAAAGTTTAATAATTCATCCTGAAAGACATGCAAATGAGGGTCAACTTTGAGTGGGCCACACTGCTGGACATCTTTAATCACTATTTAATAGGCTTTTTAATTTGTTGTCCCTAGGTCCTGGCATCTGGTCACAGTTGTTAAGGCGGTTGGTTCTTACAATTTGTGGGAGAGTGGGAGTCAACATTTCTTCGATTCCATCTGTTATTTAAGGAACGGAAAATGATTCGTTAGCAAATAATTTGGGATTCCGTTTTGGGTTTGTCAACATTTATTGGGCCCATAGCAATGCATAATAATCAAGCGATCGATATGGATTAGATGCTATTTTTGGAAGCTTCGAAAGGGAAATGAATTCTTAATGGGTTGCTGGGGAAATTGTTTACACACATGCGGTGGTGAAAATTCAAGATAAATAGGTCATAGATACTTAGGCAGTCGATTGCTCATAAAATAACATTTATTGCTGGATGTGGTTTATTTGGGAGTGAAATCGAAATAAGACCTTTCTGAGGTCTTGGGGTATTTTATCGACTCAATGTATGACTTACTGTATTGCTGACGTAGCACGTAATAAGTATTCATTACTCGGCTTTAATTCCAACGGACTTTATTAAGAAATAATTTATTTTCCTCTCCGTATGGTTTCAGCGGACGGCTTTAGTTCGTCCGTCCATGTGAGTCGGATCTCCAGGGTTGTCATTTTGTAAGACCATAAAGTGGCGGTGTGGCTAATATTATTGATACGATAGTACCAAGAGCTGTGGTATCTCGGAACTTATACTCTCAGAAGAGCTGCTTAAGATCGGTTGGGCGGACTGCCTTAGTAAACTGTGATAAATACGAAGCTATTGCGGTATGCCAGAGCTACCTCAACGTACTCAGTCAGTATGGAACCTCCAATGATGTATTAAGATTTGGGAATAAAATTGATAGCGATAAAGCTTTTTATGCGACTGGCAGACAGGCAGGCGTTTTATCCATTTTGCAGTCTACCATGTTAGAAATGCTGTACACAGAGATCGTTAGACCCATACTTACATACGGTAACTTAGTCTGGTGACAAGCCGCCAGTAAAGCAATCAATCTCTATGCAATGACAAAAATATAAATGCTTGCAGGCATCAGTACAACTGGCGCAATGAGAACATCCACAACAGCGGGATTGGGAACAATCCTTGAAGTACTACCGCAAGACCTCTATATGCAAAAGTCTGCGGCAAAAAGTGCGCTCAGAATTACAGTTGAAAATCAAGTCGAACCGGACATGCCCAGATCCTAAGCAAATTCGCAGCAACAAATGTCAGTAGCGACTATCGGCTGCCTTACCCCGACTTCAGTCAACTCTTCTCCTGTATCATTCCAAGCACAGAAGAATGGGATAAAGGAAACGTTCTAAAGACGCAGCATCTTCTCGGAAGCGCTCAATATTCGAAGCTCGATTGGACTCCCTCACTACAGCAGTTTTTTTCCAATCGAAGGTTCTAGCAGTGACGCAAGCTGCCAATATCAACATTTTCGTTAATAGCCAGGCGGCTATAAATGCAATATCTGCTACAGAAATAAAATCGAAACTTGTTAAGAGTTGTCGTAAAGAGCTCAAGTTTTTTGGCTCGCAGCACAACGTAAAACTTTGCCAGGTCCCTGGCCACAAGGGTTTCGCGGGTAACGAAATAGCTGACTATTTGGCGAGAAAGGGCTCTGCGCTGGAGCTTCAACGAGATGACAAATCAATTAGGACTCCACTCTGTAACCTCAGAGGAATTGTAGAGCGACGGATTCTAAAGGCAGCAAACACCAGATGGGTGCTAAAAGGTGAGCCAACAGTTATTATTATTATTTGTGTAGGGTTATTTTGCACTGCGACCTAATGGTCTATTGTGCCCCCTGCTAATACCTTGGGGAGGTTTGTTCCCTCGTTAGAGTCCCCTTCGCAATTGCTATTCGTGCGGAATTGTGTTTGAAGGTTATATGCTCTTACTTTGCCTCGGTGAGAATAGTTCACCTTAGAGCTCTTTCTCCAGACCAGTTTCTTTTAAGAATCTGAGAATGAGAAGTGGGTCCATAGTCGGCATATCCTCTTCTGATACTTGGTATTTGCCCAAGTATTTCAATCTTTTGTGGGTCTGTGGGCCACAGGACTCCGGAAGGTGTTCCGGAGTCTCACATGACTCGTTGCAGAATCTGCAAAGGCCTTCATTTGTTATACCTAGTTTTCGTAGATGCTCCCTGAGTTTGCAGTGCCCCGTTAGGAAGCCTGTTAGGATCCGTAGGTTATTCTTGCTAAGGCAGATGCAGGCTTCGAATCTTTTCCGGTTGTAACATCCCAGTAGTTTCTTAGCTTGCCTCAGGCCTGTGGTGTTGTTCCAGGTTCTTGCCCTGTCTTCTCTCTCCATTTTCCTGAATGTCTCGCGTATGGTGTGTTCCCCCATTCCACAGAATGGCTCAGGTCCAATGAAAGGTTCTGCAGCCCCTTGTCTTGCCAAGGCGTCTGCTGCTTCGTTACCTTTTATCCCGACGTAACCGGGTATCCAGTAAAGTGTAACTTTATTGTTTCTGCCCAATTCACTAAGTTTGCATAGGCATTCCCACACAAGTTCTGATTTAATGCCATAGGAGTCAAGTGCTTTGACAGCTGCTTGGCTGTCTGACAGTATTGCTATGTCGCAGTTGCTGTATCCCTTTTCGAGATTGAGTTTGATGCATCTGTTTATAGCACATATTTCAGCTTGAAAGATGCTGGTGCACTTGCCCATAGGTTCTGAGTGCTTGGTCCTTGGCCCAAATACGCCTGCCTCTGTTCCCTCTCCAGTTCTAGAACCGTCTGTATAGCACTTTATCGTGTGGCTGCCCAGTCCGTATATCGTGGATTCGTTGCTCCACTCTTTCTTGTTACTTAACTTTGTACTAAAGTTTTTTTCAAAGTTAAATTTCCTGATACGACGACCCTGGGGACGGCCAGAAGGGGAAGTTTTTTGAGAAGTGCATCGTATTCTCTCGAACCAACACATTTCTCCCTTGTGATACCTTCTTTTGCCATCCTTAGGATCGTCCGCTGTGCATTTTGCTCTACTTACTAAAGATGGAGCGGTGTTAGCTCCAGGAGTACTTCCATTGCTGCAGTTGGACACGTTCGCATGGCCCCAGTGATGCAGAGGCACGCAAGTCTTTGCACTTTAGTGAGTGTCGCCCTCGTAGTGACTAGACTAGTTCGCTTTGTCCATGCTATTGCTCCATAAGTGATCATTGGTCTCACAATGGCAATGTACATCCATCTTAGAATATTTGGACTAAATCCCCAAGACTTACCCGCTAGGCTCCTGCATATCATTAGAGCACGGGTAGCTTTTTTGGATATCTCGTCTATGTGTTTCTTCCACAAGAGTTTGCTATTTAGGTGTAGTCCTAGATATTTCACTTCCTTTACCGGTGCCAGTATCGTGCCCGACAGTCGAATTGGCTACAGTTCAAGTTTTCTCTTCCTCGTGAACGGTACTATTGTGGTTTTGGCCGGGTTTATATTAAGCCTAGCCGTGCTGCACCATTCTTGAATTACTGTTAGGCCCCTTTGTATAATGTCACATAGGGTTTCCTCGAATATCACATAGTGTTTCCTCGTCAACAGTTAGTGAGGAGGTTTTTATTAAATTAAACACAAATTTATTATGAAATCAATGTAGAACTTTTTTGATTAATGGAGTGCGGTCCATGGCAATTATGAATGGAACACAACATCGTTCATGTGGCCACCACGTCTTCTGTTGCAAGTGTCCATCCGAAGGTCAAAATTATCGATGACTTTTTGAAGAATAAGTAGGTCAATGGCCGCAATTTCAATTTGGATGTTATGTTTGAGATGCTGAATTGTCGCTGGGTTATTGGCATAGACCTTACTCTTCAAATAACCCCACAGGAAGTATGGGTTTTTCCGTCCCCAGAAACGACAATTTTGGTTATTTACGAGTACGTACCCATCAATCCAAAAATGGGCTTCATCAGAAAAGATAAAATTGGAGGAAAAATTATGGGCGCCGTGGCGGAAGTGGTTAGTGTGTTGGATCACTACGCATGAGGTTCTAAGTTCGAATCCCAGAAAACACCAACAAGTTTTTTCACGGTCCCACCTCTCGCGAGCGTCTGACAAACATCCGAGAGTATTGTTGTCACGAAAAAGCTTCTCAAATCGCCGTTTGGATTCGGCATTAAACTGCAGGTCCTTTCTATTCGTGTGAAAAATATAACGCACACAACATGAATGGTTGCGAGAAGCTAGGCCCTGGCACTTTAAAGAGCTGTTGCGCCAAATATTTGTATTTGATGAAAAATTGTCCCGGCCGTCCAATATCCATTTAACAAATCGGCGACGTCGTAGGTAGTTCAAAGGAATCAATTGTTGTGTTATTTGGATTTTATAGGCGTGCAAATGAAGATCAACTTTTAAAATTCGCCGTTAAGTGCTATAAGTGAGGAGATTGTTGACTTGGGCGACGAATGAGGTGAATGGCTGGTTTTGAACACTTTAGCTCACAGTGGTGATGTTTTGGTGTGTACGTGCTGGCCGAGCATGGTGATATGGAGTCTGACCCGACACCGAACCAATTTCTTCAAAACGCTTCACCATTGCATGAATTCCGGACTCACTAGGGCGATTATATTGTCCGAAAAGTTCACGAATTTTACGAAATGTTAATTTTATCGATCGACCATTTTCGTAATAAGATTGAATAAAAAAATACGTTGTTGCGTAGTAAAGGACTCTATGACTAAAATTGCCAAAGATTGTACTTGACATCTGTCGAAAAGATCAACCACATTGAGTTCGGTAAATGACAATAATTGACAGCCAATATCCACACCATCTGTTGGCCATCCTTTACTTCCCACCTGTTAAATATCTCGTTGACTGTTTCCAAAGTACGACATAAACAGAACCAATTAACTGCTGCAAAAAGAGAGGGGATTCCTCTTAGTAAGGGGAGGATAAACGTACACACTGGTCACAATCTACTAAGAAGTCACACTTTAAAAATGCAGCGACGAAGAAGTTCATGAAGACACTCCACACCTTCTATCTCACTGCATGAACCTCTGTCACTTAAGAAACAGAATTCTAGGAAGATACTACTTCCAAGACATTGAAGACCTATCTGATGTTTTACTCTCTAATCTTTACAGTTTTTCGAGGACATTAAGTTGGCTAAGAGCACCCAACAGGGATCCACAAGAGTAGGAAGGAACAAACTCCAGACCAAGATCACTAGAACAAAACCTCAATGGGCATCAAAATGGGTCCACATAGACATCGAGTGTGATGAAGAAGAATTAACTTCTTGATTATCTGCTTGAAGGTAAAGCGATGGACCCCAAGGTACATCAGTTTTCCTTTGCTGACGATGGAGCTATCATAGTGAGGATCCTACATCCCTGCAACGAGCACTTGATATGTGGGTGGATGCTCTGGAGGGAAATGGGTATCGCATTAGTTCAACAAAGACAGAGTACTTGTGCTGCCCGTTCTCTGATCCACTCAGGCCTATTCCAGACATTTATTTGAATGGAACAGTGCTTCCGAGGCGAACCCCACAGGCGGATCAGTAGAAATGCGGTGAAATGGGAGGGCTGTGATCCCTTGTTTTCGGATCATAGCCTCGCTGATGAAAGGAAGAAGAAGGAACAGTGCTTCCGAAGTGCGAAAAGTTAAAATATCGGGGATCTATGATCAATAGCAAAGCAACTTGTGATGACTACATCAATCATCGTGTAAGCGTAGGGTGGATGAAGTGGCGAGAAAATTCCGTTGTCTTCTGTGACAGAAAAATGCCACCTAAGTTGAAAGGAAGCCTCTACACCGCAGTTGTACGTCCGGCGCTCACATACGGTTCACAATGTTGGACGATGTACAAAAGGTATGAGAGTAAATGAACGGCAGCTGAGATGAAGATGTTTTGCATGACAGCTGGAGTGACAAACCTTGATCGAATAAGAAGTTCAAAGATCCGTGGAAGCTTTCACATCAAGGAAACCATCGTACAAAAAATAGAGCGCGACCGGCTCAGCTGGTATTGCCACGTTCAAAGTAGAGATCATTTAAACCCAGTTAAAAAGTCAAAATCAATGCACGTTCCAAAGACATCGCGATGTAGGAAAGGCAAACCTATAAACGCCTGGATCACACAAATGTGACGACATCGGCATTTCATTGGCCTCAGTAACCGAGTGATCCAAAATCGGAAGGCCTGCCGATATTTTCTGATGTCAAATAGGCGAACCCCACAGGCGGATCAGTAGAGATGCGGTGAAGTGAGAGGGTTATGATCCCTTATTTTCGGATCATAACCTCGCTGATAAAAGGAAGAAGAAGAAGAATTAACTTCTTCATCAATCCACTTACCTAAACTTACCTAACCATGTTAGAAATTCATATGACTTATGAAGTTTAGGTTAGGTTAGGTAAGTGGGCTGGTGTAGAGGGATAGAAAACCTCCACACCACACTCAGGACCCATGGGGGGAAAGGGGATAGAATAGTGAATCCCTTCCTTGTGAAAAAATATCGTCTTTGTGCATATCCTAAAGAAAGCATTTAGTACTTACTGTGCCCGAGATACAAACCATCCAGAGGATTTGATGAACTGATGTTATTTACTGGTCTGTTGGACAACTCTTCTAGATCCTCAAAGAAGTGTTGTCCAAGGAGCTTATCTCTCAAATGATAGAGGCCTGGGTAATGACAGAGAAAGTGGGCGGTGACACCTGAGCCGGTGTCGCCGCAGCCTCTACAAACGTCTTCGTTAGTCACACGTACTTTTTTAATGTGGTACCGCATGGTATTATGCCCCGTAATGACTCCTATTAGAGTAGAGAGGGATTTTCTATGCCTCTGTATGAGTCTATTAGTTCTTACTCTGTCAAATGCAGGCCACAGCTTCCTCGTGGTGACACAAGTATCTAAAGAGGTCCACCTGGTGTTAGCCTCCGTTAGGGCTTTGTTTCCTGCTTCGAGCTTGAGGGCGCAAGGCGGCATGTACACCGAGGGGTCGGATTGGTCCGAGTTTAGTGCTGAGCCTCCTCTAGCCAGTTCATCGGCTTTCTCATTCCCTGATATGCCTTCATGACCAGGGACCCAGCAGAGCTTTACCTCGTGCTGTGTTCCAAGAACCTTGAGCTCTTCTCTACAACACTTCACAAGCTTTCACTTAATTTCTATGGCAGTAATCGCCTTTACAGCTGCCTGGATGTCAATAAAGATGGTGATACCTTCTGGCGGTATTGCCCTTACCGCAGACTCACGGGCGGCTATTGCCACTACTAAGGCCTCTGCTTGGAAGACGGTACTCTGGTTTGGAAGTTGTATGGATTTTATTTCTATAGCAGATATTGCTTTTATCGCCGCCTGGCTGTTGATGAAAAAGGTGACATCCTCTCGTGGTATTGCCCTCATCGCAGTCTCACGAGTTGCTTTTGTAACTGCTAGGACCTCCGCCTGGAAAACGCTACTGTAGTTCAGAAGCCGAGCTGACATGGAGAGACCAAGCGTTTTAGAGAAGATGCCTGCGCCTACACCTATTTCCATTCTGGATCCATTGGTGTATACTGCTAAGTATCGCTCGTTAGGCGTTCTGTCATTTTTCCAGTCTTCCCTGCTCGGATAGGTGCTAGAAAATGGTCTTGTGAAGTCTAGGTAAGGCGTTAAGTAGTCTGTATTAGATACACTGCCTAGATATCTCTGCAGGATCGTGGTGTGACACATTGCATTTGGTCTCTAGCTATCTGTTTGGATTAATCTTACGGCACTAAGAGCCGCCGATACTTGTATAAAGATGTCTAGCGGCAGCAGATTGAGAATGGCCTCAAGTCCTGCTGTAGGTGTCGTTCTCATCGCACTGGTTGTGGCGATGCACGCTAGTCTTTGTACTTTCGTGATGGCAGCTAGGTTGATTATTTTGCTGGCTGCTTGCCACCATACAAGGCTGCCATACGTTAGTATTGGCCTTACTATAGGTGTATACATCCATAGGATGATTTTGGGGTTCGGTCCCCAAGTCTTCCCGAATATTCTATTGCACGAGTAAAAAGCTATCGTGGCTTTTTGACATTTTCGTTAATGTTTAGTCTCCGGTTCAGTTTCCTATCGAGCACCAGGCCAAGGTATCTTGCACTACTGGAGATACTCAAGGGAGTACCCCTTACAGAATGTGTTTATGAGGTTTAATGATTGAGATTATAACCTCCGACATTTTGATTTCAAGAAAACGTAGAGTTGAAAAGGCTCTAAGTGTATATAAACTCCGTTCTTGTTCCATTTAATATTAAACCAAGCTTACTTACTTACTTACTTACTTACTTACTTACTTAGATGGCACTACAATCCGGGGTGGAGCTGGGCCTCTACAGCCGGCTCAGTCATAAGTCAGCTGTCTCCAGTTGCATACGCCAAGTTGGTTGCGGTCGCTCGGATATGGATTTGAGGACTTTCCGCTCCGGAGAGTTGATGTCCATCCGCTCGACATGTCCTAGTGATCTTAGTCTAAACCCATTCTTGTCGCTTCTTCTTCATTACTCAAGAAGGCACCATTGACATCGCGTTCTCTCCTGCCAACTACGAGTATCTATATCAATATCGTCCACTTAGGCGAGTTATTCTACATACATGTGAAATACGAGTAGTGTGCTTCTTATGTGGCTTGTGAGTTGCGCACAATAATTGCAAGTACAATGTTGACAAAAGTCGTATTACAGAGCGTTACCTTACCTTAATCCTTTTCTGACATCAAAGGTGGCTGTACGGTCGTTGATAACCTTGGTGGAGCAACGTGAGCTCTCCACTGCCATCCTGCATAGGCGGATAAGATTGGGAGGAATGCCAAGACAGGATATAGCTCTGTATAGCACTTCTCGATATTTGCTGTCATAGGCGGCTTTATTCCTGGGTTTTTTCCAAGATCTGTCGTACACATTTGGCCGATGGTGAACTTTTCTGGTCTAAAACCTCACTGGTTGCTAACAAATGCAGCTCTGCTCCGTCTGTGCTATGCTGCTTTATATGCTTCTTGTTTAGTTGCATGTACTCGTCGGAATTTTTCATCAAACCAGGGATTTCTTTGTGGTAGTCTGGAGAAACCCAGCACATCAGCACTTGATTCCAGTGTTGCCACTGGCTATCTGCACTTACTGCTGGCGCCATAGGACATCTTCAGAGATTGAGGGATAATTGACCGGCAAATGCTCTGTCGGTTGCCTGCGATTGCAGCCGTTTGATGTCAAATTTTCTCACAGTATTACCCTGATTCCGAACTGCACTGAATATCCGCATTCGTACCTGAGCTGCAGCCAAATAGTGACTCGTGAAATGTTCGAACACTCAATATACTGGATGAGTGCCTTCCATCAATCGCAATATAATAAATTTGGTTGACGGCTACATGATGCATTAGACTGACATGTTCCCTTGTGGATTCTGAAACGAGGCAACCGTGTGCTTGGCTAAATCCATTATCGGATGTATCGTCGTGTAGGCTATTATTTTACACTGTACTACCAAAGATGGTTACCTTTCCCAGCTTTGCGTTAAAGTCGCCCAAAAGAATTTTAACGTTATGGCTAAGGCATTGCTTATACGTTTGGTTGAGGAGCTCGTAGAAGTCATCTTTGGCGTCGTCACCGCTTTTCTCTGTGGGGCATGAGCGCATTGTGAGGCTAATGTTGGCGTATTTAGCCTTGATGTGAATTGTCATGAGGTGTTCGTTTACATGTTGGAAACTTATGACTTGTTGCCTAAATCTGGCTCTAATGACGAATCCTTATCCAAATACACGCTTTCCGGTATTTTTGTAGCAATCGCTGTAGTAGATATCTCAATTTTTCATCCTTCTTCTGGCTAGTCCATCCTATCGCACTTCTTCGATGACGGTGATATCTGCTTTGTAGCAGTCTAAGGCCTCCGCAAGTTGTTTGGGTGCATGCGGCTTGTAGAGGGATCTTACATTCCACGTGCAGACTCAAAGATCGTTTTTCTTTATCCATTGGGCTGTCAGCAAGTAATTCGTCCTTATCCGAAGCTGTTGATTGCTTCTTCTGGTTTAAGTGTGTCTTTATTTGGGAACATACAGCTAACTAACCTAGTTACTTTCACTCCGCAGTCCTCTAACATCTTGGTAGAAGACTTAAATTACTGGCGATGATTTATGTGTCCCGTCGGTTTCTATAATAGTGTAGAATACTATTACAACTCTTTTACATTGAAAAGGTTATGAAAATGGATTCGTGCTACTGACTCAATTGGCTCTCAATATAAACAATCCCATAAACCACTTAATTGCCATCTATCAGACAAATTCAACTGCCCGCATAGGCTGTCCAGTCTCTTAAAAATCGAATCCCGTGAAGGTAAAGATCTATCCTTGGTCCCCTTCATCTTCAAAAGCATTGGATATGGTATGCATCTCTAGATTGTTTCTTCACGACAGAGTGCCCACTGAATAGTATTTTATCCGCCTGTACCATTCCAATAACGTCTTTAGTTCCAGTCTCAATTATAGCTCATGGTTTTGTTAGAATGGCATTTTGAGCATCTCCATTATTTTCTGTGAGTCATGGCTAAACGACTGCACTGTAACAGTTGAACTCTTACAGATACATTCATTAAAACCTTTTCAGTTTATCGCGGGATATCAACAAGATTCCTTATCAGATCTTTTTATCCCCGCATCCAACTCACGTACATCCATATAAGCGGATCTCACTCGCAGTGAGTATTTTAAGATAAAATTATCCAACCATCCCATTCCAAATACAACCTAAATCACAACGCTCAATCTACCCTCATTAAGTCCACTAAAAACTGTCCACTTATCTAGATTTTTAATTTGAAAGTGACCATCAAAAACCAATCAAAAATTATAATCTCATTAGCATTTGTCAACCTCCGCTGTCCATAATGCGTTCAAAATTCAATTTTCATTCAATAAATCTGTATCCAACCGTCGCCCGGCTACGTTGGCTCCCCCAACACATACAGTATCTGTGAGGTCAATCGTAGCATCGACATCACCGTTGCCATTGCCACCACTTATCAAATATGTCCACAGGATTCGGCATACTACAGATTTTCCTCAATCTCGTCCTCATCCACGTGGCGGTGCAGGTAAGTGTGTTATGTGTTGCATGTCCCCAGTCCCGAAAATAGCATCTAATTAGCTCGAGTTAATTAAGAGAGATTACCTCATCATGTTCACCTCCTCTCTGTGTGTACTCAACAGTATTGCTACAAAATGAATCTGCTCTCGTACAAAAAGACCGACACCAAGAATTACCGACTGAGCATGGTAATTCACAGCAACAACACAGTATCATCGGTGACAACTGTGTCCAAGGAGATACCCATCCCTTTGTGGCATGTGACACTGATGCAACGTAGTCATACTCAACAGAAGATGCACTACAATGGCACCGTAAAGGTTTGTGACTTTTGGAAATTTGTTAAACGTGTAAGGGTGTTTCGCGAAGTGACCTCAACCTTCCTCCAGCCGGAGAATGGAAATTTATCCTTGGCTTGCCCGATGCCAGTGGGTCGTTATGTTATGCATAATTTGTTGGTACCTCCCGATTCGAACTTTCTAAAGTTTATCTATTCGCCAAATTCATTGTACACAATGTATGGAACGGTGTTGTCACTGCTGCCCAACAAGCGAATGGAGACACTGTGCAAGTATGAGATAAATGGAACCATCACAAGGATGTGCTAGACTTAAGTAATAAATAAAATTAAAATGAGTTACAGAGTTATTTTGTGCGTTGTATTCCTTAAGGATACGAGTAAGTTCCACCAAACTGAGATATCCTTTTCAGAGTCTCATTCGGTTTGACATTGATATAGCGGGTGAATATTTTCTTGGGTTATCCTTGAATGGAACAAGTCGTTGACAAATGGGTATAATAAAGGAATTGCGTTATCCCACAATATCAAATTGCCCGTGGGGATTACACTCAGCGACGAAAATGTGTGTGCTTACGAAACAGAGATATCGAACCTTTAACAAAACGCCTTGCTGTTGCGAGTAGGACTTATCCGGTACATGTTTTTTCTTTTTTTTTTGGGATAGGAAACGCTCAACTGGAGCACTCAGACGCAACTGGTCCATTGTACAATACTACCAGAGAGCAAACCCTGATTTACCCATTTTATTGGAATTTCCTTGTCTTTCTAAGAAGTTTACAGTACCAGCACTCACCACAACACCGAGGATCTGCCACCTGATACGAGCAAAGACCGGACACTCACAGAGATAATGTTCCGCAGTGTCGTCGCTCTCTCCAAAAGCGTCGCAGATTGTACGAGTAGTGTCACTCAAGCCCAGCACGCAAAGGCGCTTGGCGAAAGTGGCCTGTCAAGACGCCAATAAGTTGTCTACAGTCTTTTCTGCTGAGAGACAGCAAGAATGCCCCTGATTTCTTACAGATGTCCGGGAGCATACGTTTAGTCAACCTGCATCCTGGAGAGTCATGCCACATACAATTGCGCTCATTAGAGATCCAATCGTCAATGGAAGAGCTAACCGAGGACGCAGGGAGACCTAACGCGGATTCGGGACCTGAGAAAGCCTCCTCTGAGGCTTGTCTAGCAATCTGATCGGAGATCTCATTTCCCAAGATCCCAGTATGACCTAGGACCCAGGGAAGAGACAGAGAATTCAGCCGTGCGACCGAGTTCAAAGAATTTTTGGTTTCACGAACTATTTTGGAAGTAGTTAAAGGGTTAAGTAAAGCCTTAAGCGCAGCCTAACTGTCGCTACAGACACGGTACATGTTTAAAGTTAAAAAGGATCTTAGGATATGGTCATAAACATCTTCATGAAAGATGGTATGATATTGTACCTGGCTGACTTTATTCGAACTTATTCTAGTCACTGTAGCTCAATGTGACCTTTCTCTATCCATGCAATTCAACAGCCCGTACATTTATCTGTTCAAGTAGTCTCCTCTGGTTTCCTTAAAGGTATCAAAGGAGATCACAAGCATCTTCCAAATATATCATACGATTTATTCGAATTTATCCTAACCATTGTAGTGCTGACCTATGCAACTTAAAAGCCCGGATATTTCACCGTGACTGAGTGTATGTGCGCAATAGTTTCCTCTTGTTTCCTAGAAAATACCTAAATACGTAGCCACCCTTTCCCTTGGTTTCTAATTCAATACTTTCGTTAGTTTGCTTTGCATTTGCTGTGACGTTCGTAGTAAATTGAAAGTTTAGTTTCTATTTATAACAAATATTACATTCATTTGTTGAACTAGTGGGGACAGCCCAGTAGGAAGTATGAAACTTTTAACCACACAACAACCTGTGTACGTTGGAAAAGTTGTCGACAAACAACCAAGCAACCCGAGCATATGCAAACGGTCTGAGGTACTTTACAGGTATGGAAACTCCAAGAACTGACATGGATGCACACACATATTTCTAATGAACTATTCAAAACAATCAAAATGAGCTCTCTTTCGTAAGAGAGTGCAATACACAGGAGCAGTCGGTTTCAAAGTTTCCTCGTTTGAATTAATTCACATGTGGCAGCTAAGGCGGATGGTTTTGGTTTGAATTTTGGGTTTTTCTTTGGATTATCCTAAAATATATGAATTTTCAAAACTTTTGAATTGAGAGCTGACAAGTATGAATTTGAAATGCAAGCCAGGTAGAATTTCAGAGACACTAATGCAATAGTTAATGCAACTGCAGGCATATGATTTTATAATTAGGAACATCCTTATGCGGATAATGAATAAAATGACGGATAACGGCATGAGCCGTGTGGGATCTTGAGTAAGGTGTAGTGTGGCACACTACGCATCTGAATTAGAGAAACTTAATCGCCATTCCTCACTTATACTCTTACCACCTAATGTATAGATGGGCATGCTCTCCAATCAGCAACTCCTCATCTCCCAATCATGCCATAGTCAGCACAATCAACAATTATGCCCACTAAATATACCCGGATAATTTTGAACTCAATTCGGATAAAGCGGGCATACAAATTTAATTTCTGTGAATATCATCACGTAACCTGATTTCCCTTAAATGTTGCTAATCGATTATGAATCCTACTTTCTGTGAATAATATTGCTTTAACTTTTCTTGGATAGTGTCCGAACTAATTGGAAAAACTATTAACCAATCGAAAAAATTAAAATCGACAAATATAGACTAGAACTGTACTTGGACGATTCTAAGCCGCATTCTGATAAAATTCTTCAAAGCCCGGATAAAGCCATTTTCCAATATTTCCATACGATTTGTATGGACGTCTCTGTCCCTTACACTCTTTGAATAATGTTTCCGATAACCGGATAATTTTGGATTGTCTTCTTAAAGACCTGGAGCAAGTGAGCGCCGTCGGACTCTCGGTTTTTAACAAAATAGAAGAAACACTTGAACAACGCTTCTGTATTCAATTTTGTGTAAAGCTTGACGATTTCCAAGTGCAAACAATCCGCAATTCACAACAAGGCTTCAGGAATAAAGCACACAGATAAATGAGTGATACAATCGCTTCAAACATGGCCGCACATGAATGGAGAGTGAAGCACGTTCTGATACGCCCCCAACATCCAGAAATGAGATCATTATTAAACAAGTGAAAACTCTGGTGATGCTGGATCGTTGAATCAAAATCAGAGAACTTGCAGGTGATGCGAGTATCACTATTGGATCCATTCATTCCATTTTGACTTCTAACAATCGAGCAGGAGCATTTCCGTTTATTCAACACACCAATGGTTCATCATAGGTGTGTTGACTAGAATGGTAAGCGACTAAGAAAGGCCTCGTAGGAGCAGCATCTCTCGATAGGTGTTGGTCCGCTAAAAAACGAGAAAGAGCCACTGCAGCCGAACAACTTGCAGCTCTGTTAGAAAGTTCTGTTCCAATGTTGAAAAACAAACCGATCGAAAAATTTAAATTTTACGCACTGATGGTGGAACCGAATACTGCAATAGAAATTTTGATCGCTTCTACCACCTTAATGGTATACACCACCAACGCACGAATGTTTATACGCCAAAACAGAATGGTGTGGCAGAGAGGATGAATCGGACAATAGTCGAACGAGCCAGGTGCATGATTTTTGATTCTAATCTGGATGATTCATTCTGGGCCGAAGCGTGCAACATGGCCGTGTATATAATTAATCGATCTGTTTGTGCATCGCTAGTTAACAAAACACCTGAAGAGGTATGGACAGGTTCAAAAGTCGATGTTTCCAATTTGAGAATTTTTGGTACTCCGGTAATGGTCCATATACCAAAGCAACGCCGCAATAAATGGAGTGCTAAATCGTCAAAAATGTTATTCGTTGGTTTTGACAGCGATAAAAGGGGCTTTCGCTGTATGGATCTTAAAACCAAGAAAATAAAGATAAGTCGTGATGTAATTTTCCACGAAACCTCAACTTCATCGAAGACCATTTTCAACATTGGCTTGATTAATGATTCGAATCAAGTGAGGGAAGTGGCCAGTAATAGTGATTGGACCCAATCTGTACAGGACGATAGTGAAGAAACTACAATGCCAATCCAAGAATCAAAGGATTCGAGTGATAATTCAACATTCAAGATTGAAGAAGATGCGACGAGTTTTACATCTGCCATTGAAGAACCAAGCGACGAGACTTTTAGCGATGTCGACAACAAAGAAGATGATCCGGACTTCATCACACGAGCTCAAGTCTCAAGCACTATAAGAAAATCATCTCGTCAACCAAAACCAAGGAATTTTGAAGGAATGGTAACCCATTTGGCTTATACTAATCCCAATGTTTCTGATCCTATTACAGTAAAAGAAGCACTCTCAAGACAAGACGGCGAAAAATGGCAACAGGCTATATATGCTGAGCTACAATCTCATTTTGAAAATGAAACTTGGACAGTTACCAATCTACCAAAGGGCCGAAAGGCCATCAAAACAAAATGGGTATTCAAGACCAAAAAAGATGAAAAAGGAAATGTTCTACGTCACAAAGCTCGTTTCGTTGCCAAGGGTTGTGCGCAGAAATACGGTTTAGATTACCACGAAACATTTTCCCCTGTCGTGCGTTACCCGACTATACGATTTTTAGTCGCACTTGTTGCAAAAAATGGCCTTAAAATTGACCAAATGGACGCGGTCACAGCATTTCTGCAAGGGGATCTAAATGAGGAAATTTTCATTGAATTGCCGGAACAAGTCGCCGATGGGAAAACCAAGTTCGGAAAATTAAATCGTGCTATGTATGGCCTCAAACAGGCTGGACGTGAATGGAATCGTAAGTTAGTGGGCGCTCTAAAATCATTTGGCCTCTTACAGTCAAAACTCGGTCCATGTGTCTTTTACAATCATACTTTGGACTTGATTGTAGCGATATATGTTGATGACATACTAATATTTTGGCGTGACCGAAAAGTCTTATCTAAAGTTAAATCATCATTGATTCAACATTTAAGATGAAAGACATGGGACCGGCCAAATATTGTTTTGGAATTCATGTCAATCAAACCGATGAATACATTGAATTAGATCAATCAGAGTACATCAGCGAAATTCTTGACCGTTTCGGCATGGAGAGCTGCAAGCCTATTTCAACTCCAAGTGACACTAACGTCAAATTGTCGAAACACATGGGTGTGACCGATGAAGTGAGCAGAGAACGACTGGATCAGATTCCCTATCAAGCTGTTGTTGGCTGTTTGCTGTACCTCACTCAAGGAACAAGACCTGATATAGCTTTTTCAGTAAACAATATAGATACAATTTACAATTTACAATTTATTTATTTATTATATGCTGACACATTAAGATACAATATCTTATAAATTTGTGGAGCTTGGCAAAAAAGAAAGCAAAAAAAAAAAACACAGTATTTCAATTATCAAAGTTAAATGCATTAAACGTAAGGAAAAATTAAATTAAGGAAAAAAGAAAGAAGAAGAAAAACAAAAAAACCAAGAACAGAGAACATAAAAATTATCTTGGTTCAGAAAGACCGGAAAGCTAATCGGATGTAGAGAGGAATAATTGCAGTCGTGTCCTAAATTCGGTGAGATTACTTGTTCTTCTTACAGTGGGTGGTAGAGAATTCCATAAGCGGGTGGCATTGACGAGAAATTGCCTTTCGGATGTCAAACACGAAAACCGGGGAAGAATGAGCTGTGAGAGTCTGTTTGATGCTGAGAACTGAAGTCTATTGTAAAGATAGGAAGGGTGATGGCTCTGAAGTATATTAAATAGTAGCAAAAGTGTTGGAAAATTTAAGAGGTTATCGAACGACATACCATAGATACTTTTAGAAAATCTCGAGACATGATCGTACCTCCTTAAACCGTAAATATATCGCGCGATATTGTTATATGCCACATTAAGTTTTCTCTTGCTCACAGCATCGCTTTTGCAAAAGATTTCACATCCATAAGTAAGGATAGGTATAACTAATGTCTTAGCGAGCATTTTGCGTGTTTTTAGAGGAGTGAAATCTTTTGTGACCCAAAGCGATCGAAGAGCACCATATACTTTACCGACAATGGAATTAACGTGGTCCTTCCAGGTTAAATTTCTATTAAATATAATTCCCAAGTTTTTTACATTGTCAGCCAATTCTATAGGAGCATTATTTAGGTAGATTCGAGGGAAGTACGATACGTCTACAGATTTCTTAGAGATCACAATGACTTTAGATTTTTCATTTAGTTTCTGTGAATATCATCATGTAACCGCCTTTCCCTCAAATGTTGCTAATCGACTAAGAATTCTACTTTCTGTGAATAACATCGCTATATCCTTTCCTGGATAATATCCGAAGTATTTAGGAAAGCTGTAAGCTAGTAGAAAAATTACAATCGACAAATATAGCTTGGAAATGTAATTGGACAATTCTAAGCCGCATTCTGATAAAATTCTTCAAAGCCCTGATAAAGCAATTTTCCAATATTTCCGTACGATCAGTATGGACATCTTTGTTCCTTACACTGTTTGGATAATGTTTCCGATATTTGGATAATTTGGGATTGCCTTCTTGAAGACATTGAGCAAGTAAGCGCCATCGGATTTTTTTTTTTTTTTTTTTACAAAATAGAAGAAAAACTTGAACTACGCTATTGCATTTTTATTTTTAGAAAGCTTGGCGATTCGCAAGTGCAAACAATCCACAAGATACAACAGGGCTTCAGGAATGAAGCAGTGGGCACCACACAGCTAAATAAGTGATACAACCGCTTCAAACATGGCCGCAAATCAGTGAAGAGTGAGTGAAGCATGTTCTGGTAGGCCCTCAACATCCAGAAATGAGATCATTATTAAACACATGAACTACTGCACAAATTGACTGACGCCGGCATTAAGTGTAAGGGGTACGCCGATATAGTCATTGTTGCAAGAGGAAAATTTGAAGAAACGCTATGCGAAATCATTCAAAGGGGTCTAAGGATCAAACAGAAGTGGTGCGGTAGGACTTAGAGTGAACCCTACTAAAACCACTGTGATACCCGTGACCAAGAAGAGATAGCTAAAGCGTATCCAAACTATTCTATTGGAAGGGATCAGGATCGACCCACAGAAACAAGTGAAGCATCTAGATATGACAATAGACAGCAAACTCCTTTGGAAAGAACATGTAGAAGCTGTGGTAATCAAAGCCACCAGAGCACTTATTGTGTGCAGGAACATTTCGGGAAAGGCCCAGCCACACTAAGGTGGATGTATATGATGATAGTAAGACCCATCATCACATACGGGGCAGTGGCATGGGTTAACCGAACAAGGTTAACTACGACAAGGACATCCCCGAGCAAGATGCAAAGATAAGCCTGCGTATGTATAACAGGTGCCATGCGAACCTGTCCCACAGCAGCACTAGAGGTGTTCGTAAGTATGCCTCCATAGTGCTAGAGCGTATTGCCAAGGAGACCATATTGAGAATAAGCAAAGAGGGCATCGGAAAAGGAACATGCATCATAAACAAAGAGCGAGTATCCCTATATAAATCAGTGCCGCTTCTAGACTGGCCCAGAGACGATATGGTCAAGAAATACTGCTTTGAAAAAAGGTTCGAATCAAAGCTGAGCAACAAAAAGGATTGGAGCAGTGAGTCCGATAAGTACCAATTCAAACAACACACAATTAAATGGTACACGGACGGATCAAAAACATCTAAAGGCACTGGGGCGGGGGTGTACGGGCCCAGGACCAGATACTCAGAATTACTGGGAATATTCCCCAGAATGTTTCAAGCAGACGTTCACGCGATCGAAAGATGAGCAATTCAGCCTCGACAGGAATTGTCGGGGGCAGGACATCGCAATACTGACAGACAGCAAAGGCTATGAAAGCATTGACCTCACACGAGATCAGATCAAAACTGATATGGGGATGCCTCACCAGGGTCAACAAACTGGGAGAGGCAAATAAAGTAGCTGGCTACCAGGATATGTAAGAGTAGAGGGAAACGAAGCAGCTCACGAACTAGCAAGAAACGGATCTTATACGTCGTTCCTTGGACCAGAACCCTTTTGTGGGATAGGATCCCTCAAAATAAGGGAAGATTTAACTAAAGAGGAAGAAAACAAATGGGCTAAGCATTGGGACGATATTCCCCGACTATGACAGGCGAAAGAACTTCTGGGGAAATACAATCAGAAAAGAAGTAGAACCTGCCGACTTCGCATCTTGACGGGTACTCCAAACTTAAGGAGCACTGCAGATTCTGCAGGGACTTCGCAGAAATAACAGCGCAGCTTCTTATGAAATCCGAAGCACAGATCCACAAAATAAGAAATTACTTAGGTGAATACCTCCTATCAGAAGTGGATCTGCCTTCGCTGGATGATGCAGGAACGTTGAGTCATAATCAGAGAACTTGTAGGCGATGTGAGTATCAGTATTGGATCCATTCTTTCCATTTTGACTGCCAACGATCGAGCAAAAGCAATTCGGTTTGAACAACACACCTGTGCTTCGTCAGGCTCCCTACCTTCCCGGCAAGGCTCTCCAAACTAAAATGCCTCTGAAATGGAATAGATTTCAGTCCATAGAAGGCATCTTGCTCTCAAAAGAGGTGTTCCAGCGCAGCTTCCGACAATGGCACAATCGTTGGGAGAAGTATGTGGCAGTCCAAGAGGACTACTTTGAAGGAGATTAGTGTAAGTGCTGCATCTGCACGTTATAAACATTACAGCACATAGCGCGATTAGGCTCAGAGCGTCTCGGTGCTGAATTATGAAACCCTATGGCCACAGTAATACTCGTATTCTGGATTCTCTACCGAGAGAACTCGAACCGACTCGAACAGATTACATTATCCACAAAATTGGTACGCAAAGCGTTTCAAAATACAATTTCCCACAAGAGCAGAATGGCAAGACAATCTACACAGACTGTTCAGAGATAAACCGCGAAGTAGGTGCAGTTGTGCTTTCTGAATCCTTGAATCCATCTCAAAATCACATTCACCCTGATTGTCGTTGGCATTTGTCGATTATCGGCGATGGTCGTTTTATTCTTCTGATATAGCACGAATCCATTTTTATAACTTTTTCATTGTGAAAGAGTTGTAATAGTCTTCTACACGACAAACGAATTGCTTAGTAATGTTTAACGGTCAGCAGGTCGTAGCTATGAATAAAACGACAATCGTCGAAAAGCGACAAACGCCAACGACAATCAGCGTGATAGACTTCCGGAAAATGCCAATGTTTTCCAGGTGGAGTTACTCGCTATCCGCAAAGCCTATCGCCATATCAAACTAAGGACAAATATAGCTTCAATCGCAATATTCATTGATAGCCAAGCTGCTATCAAAGCCATCGCCTCGGTTACTATATCCTCCAAACTAGTACAAGAATGCCGAAATGAGTTTACCTCAGTAGACAGTAACGTTTATGGAATCGAATAGGCCGACGAACTGGCCAAGTAAGGCTCTGTCTTGGAATTACTCTAGACAACAAATTAGACTCGAAACCTCATATAGACAGAACCACTGAGAAGACGACTAAAGCCTTTTGGGTCTGTTCTAGGTTTTTCGGCAAAAAATTGGGATTAAATCCAAAAATGATCCACTGGAGCTATACCACAATCATCGTTCCGATAATAACTTATGCTTCGGTGGGATAAAGCTAATCAAACCATTGCCCGCTCCGCCGTCCAGAAGGTGTAAAGACTAGCCTGTGTAGGTATTACGGGCGCAATGCGCACCTGCCCAACAGCTGGGCTGGAAGTTCTCTTAAACCTTCCACCTATACACATAAATATTATGAAGACTGCGGCTGCCAGTGCTCTAAAGCTTCACCTTTTATGCAACAACACAAGTTCCGAATTAGTTGGCCACTTGAAGATCCTTCAGGAAATTCCGCTACTTAATTCTCCAGCAGTATGCATCTCAGACGTCATGCCCAAAAGAATCCCTTCACAATTAACATCCCTGACCGCACCTACTGGAATTATCCCCAAAGCCCTCAATCAACATCTTAAATCAATTGGTACACTGACGGTTCGAAAATGTCAAATGGGGCTGGAGCTGGTATCTTTAGCCCCAACTACAAACTCTTTACACCATTAGGTCAATCCGCTACTGTCTTCCAAGCAGAGGTCTATGCTATCGAGCTCTGCGCCAGAGATTGCATTAGAAGAAACCTCCGAAGATCACATATTAATATAATGTCAGATAGCCAAGCAGCACTCAAGGCTCTCACGTCCTTTGACTATAAGTCTAAGCTGGTTTGGTATTGTCTCCAGACTCTTTTGCAGCTTGCTGCACACAATAAAATCACACTAATGTAAGTCCCCGGTCATAAAGGCATCCCTGGTAATGAAGCGGCTGATGAGCTTGCCAGACTAGGAGCCCAATCTCCTTACATTGGACTTGAACCCTTCTGCGGTTTACCCACTAGCCAGATCAAAATAGAGCTATCTCGCTGGGAACGCGAACAAATGCTTTCACATTGGAATGCACAACCTGGCCTAGGGCATTCCAAAAAAATTATTAATTTCTCAAAAAATAGAACTAGAGACATGCTATCAATGAGCAAACAGAATGCTAAGATCTTTACTGACTTCCTAACTGGACACTGCTCTCTCAACTACCATCTTAAGAAAATGGGCCGTGTTCAATCGAAAACGTGCCGTCTCTGTCTTGAAGACACCAAAACAGCCCACTACATAATCTGTGATTGCCCGGCCATAGACAGACATAGGTTAAAACACTTTAATAAAGGCTTCACATCACCTTCTGGTGTCACCTCTTCCTCAGCTCGAACTATCCTTAGCTTCATTAACGAACTTGATTTCAGCTAGTTGACAAACTCAAAACAATCAACCAGGGGATAGCACAAAAGATCTTTTAGGTCACAGTGCTACGTGGGCCATTCTCTGCCTTTTCTCCCAATTTACCTTAAAAAAAAAAAAATGTTCAGTCCGCCACTGTTCATAAGCAGAATTAGTCCACATTTCGCTGGGAGCAGTCAAGGCAAAAATCTCCTCAAACTTTTTTATTAAAGTCAACCTCAGGTGCACTAGACTGATAACTTATGTCAAATCTATAACAAGGCAAATGCAGATGACTTCCTCAACAGAACGCGTACAAACAACGCCAGAATAACAGCGATCACCACGGGACTCCGACCGATAGGAGACCATGCAAACAGACGCACTACCGTAGTTGCAATATCGCAACTAAAAAGAGACTCTTACCCACTATATACGCGCCTGTCCGACACTAGCTAGGTCCAGACATCGAGGTTTATGCAAACTTTTCGTCAACTCACTTGAGGAGGTCTCAGGTGAACAAATTCTCATCAACACATCAACGTCTAGGTTACATGAGTTGTGGCAACAAAACGGCACCTAGTGCAATTTGGGGTTCTTTTTTAAAGAATATCCACTTGTATCTACCCATCCATTCGAATACAATCGATTGGGATAACTTGTAATACCGAAACGGATTCGGATAAAGTTTCATATATCATAAAGCTTAACGGCAGAAAAAGATTCTAATTACTCGCTTTGGAAGGCTATAAAAGGTATTAAAAAACCTCAAACTCAAGCCGCCCCAATTAGGAAAAATCAAAACGAATGGGCCAGGCATGATAAAGAGAAAGCGCAAGTTTTTGCCACCCACCTGGAAGAAACTTTCAAACCGTTGGGTGGACGAGTTCTTATTCAAAATACAAATACGTCATATATAGCCAATAGCGTAATAAGAAATGCAACACTTACCGAAATTAAGGAAGAAATAAAGAAACTTAAACCAAAGAAGGCTCCTGGATACGACCTAATTACGGGAGAGGTTCTTAAAGCACTACCAAGAAAAGCTCTAATTAAGCTTCTGTTTATTATAAACGCCGCGCTTAGACTACAATATGTTCCCAGTCAATGGAAAGTCGCCGAAGTCATAATGGTCCTTAAGCCCGGAAAACCTCCGAATGAAAAAACGTCTTATAGACCGATTTCGCTTCTTCCAATTATATCCAAAGTGTTCGAGAGAATATTGATTAGGCGAATACAGCCGGTTATAGAAGAAGGGCATCTCATTCCGGATCATCAATTCGGATTCAGAAGTAAGCATTCTACAGTTGAACAAGTACAGGGTGTCCGCCGGGAAGGTATACTACTTTGTTTGTTTATAATTTTTGATTACATGAAAGAGAATGGATCTTATATTGATAAAAGTTTTATTTAATGTCGGCAATTATGTATGGAATACCCGTTCCCATTCTTCAGCTGCCTTGACGTGGCGGAACGGCTTAAGAGTCAATGACCCTAAGGTGACCCAGGTGAGACATCGAACTAAAGGCTGAGGACGTCTTGACTGTGACGTAAAACCTGTTGAAGGTATGATGGAAGAAACTTGTACGGTATCTACTCCAGGTGGTACTCGTGAAAACGATAATCCACCCGTGGTCATTTTGACTACGGCCGGGACGAGGATTCTGGAGGTCCCAACCACCATACTTTTACCCCCCGCCTCTGGCGTTGAATCAGAAGTAGTAGCGACGCTTGTTTCAGAAGACTCCTGCAGCTCTGTCTCCGACTCGATTGATAGACTGGGCTGGAATGGCAAAGAAAGTGGCGGAAAGGCTTCGGCTGGAACGTCTAATCTCTGTCTCAATAGAAGGGTAGCTGGTCGAAGTTGTGTCGGTGACGGTTTGACTCGGGAAACCAATAAGGCTGAACGAGCTCCCGAAGCGGCGCACTCCGATGGGCTCCTGACTAAGAGTCAACTGAAAAGGAGAAGAAGGAAGGCGGCGATGGCGCGGTGCAAAGAGGCTGCAGAGTCAGCTGAAGGCGCAAGCGCCAAAAGCAGTCATCCTTCAGTAGCGACAAATGTGTGGAATACAATATCAGGTAAATGTCCGCCTCTGCTAGTCTCACAAATGCGAGCCCTTTTGAGCACATTTTTCATTACATTCTCACACATTTCACGCGGTATTTCATTAATTTCATCACGAATATTTTGTTTGAGTTGCTCAAGCGTTTCTGGTTTGTTTGCATAAACCTTGCTTTTCAGATATTCCCACAAAAAGAAGTCAGGAGCAGTCAAATCAGGCGACCGTGGAGGCCAATCAACATCACCATTTTTTTAAATAACTTGTTGTGGAAAGAGGTCTCGCAGTAATTCCATTGTAATCCTGGCTGTATGCGATGTGACACCGTCTTGTTGATACCACATGTTAATCAAGCCCAAAGCATGCAGTTGTGGCGTTAAAAAGTGGCCAAAGTTGTTCTTTGAAGACCAAGCTCCTGAGCACGGCGTCGAATTGAGGTTGATGGATTGTTTTGAACACTTCCTTGAACAGCAGTAATGTTTTCAGCCGATCTTGCAGTACGTTGTGGCCCATGCTTGGGCCTATCACCTACAGACCCTCTTTCTTCGAAATCATTCACTACACGATAAATAGTGTGTTTTGTTGGCACGTTGTTTCTCCCAAAAAGTTCACGTAACTTTCTCATCGTCACAGTAATCGATGATTGATTTTGATAAAATGTTTTAACGATTAAAACACGTTGGTTTATCGAATATTTTCCTATAATAAATTTGCCACGTGTCTACTTCACGACTGCCAAATATGAACTGTCAAGACTAATGTTTACCAAAATGGCGGCAAAACAAAGTAGTATACGTTCCCGGCGGACACCCTGTACATCGAATAACACATGTAATCGAAAAGTCACTTGAAGAAAAAAAGATTTGTTCAAGCGTATTCCTTGACGTCTCTCAAGCCTTTGACAAGGTCTGGCACGAATGCTTAAAGTTTAAATTACGACAAGTTCTGCCAGAGCACCTATATAATATTTTGAAGAACTACCTTACGAATAGACTATTCCGCGTCAAATGTGGAAACGAATATTCGGATTTTAAGGAAATAATGGCTGGGGTGCCACAAGGAAGCGTTCTTGGTCCGGTCTTATATCTATTATACATTCGTGATATACCGCAAGTAGAAGGCACTGAGCTAGCTACATTTGCCGACGACACTGCTATCTTGGCAGTAGGTAAAACGGTCGAAGATACTACAGAAAAACTGCAAGAAGCTTTGGATAGAGTAAAAGGTTTGGCCAATCGCATTCAACGAGACCAAATCTGTTCATGTAAATTTTACTTATAAGAGAGTAAATAATCTGCCGATCTTTTCAAACTCGGTTCAAATTCCGATTGCAAACGAGGCTAAGTATCTTGGAATGACACTTGATGCAAAGCTGAAATGGAAAGCGCACGTTAAGAAAAAACGCAAAGAACTAGATAACAAATATCGAGAAATGTATTGGTTACTTGGAAAATATTCCAAGCTTAATATAGAGAACAAACTGCTGTTATATAAGCAAGTGCTAAAGCCTGTATGAACATATGGTATACAACTCTGGGGTTGTACCAAAATAAGTAATATTAAAATTTTACAAACTTTTGAAAACAAAGTGCTAAGAGGTATTGTAAGTGCTCCATGGTATATCAGAAATAGCGATATCCACAGAGATCTTGGCATTAAATCAGTCGAAGACGAAATCAAAAACTACGCGAGAAAACATAAAAGTCGACTAGAAAGTCACGTTAATATAACAGTCCTCCAAGTTTTGGATGAAAGAAACTTACTACGCCGTCTACAAAGAACAAAACCTTTAGACTTAGCGCGATAAGTAACCGCGTCTAAACTGCGGAGCTAGCAGGAACTTCTAATGGGAAGGTACCTGCAAAACGTCCTTATTTCGTGAAACGTAAACTACTTGATAAGTCGAGTACTTAGTTGTAGCAAAAAAATATAAACAAGTTTGTTTTGAAGGGAGGTTTTTAAGTGGGTAAGAATCCCACACTACTATGAGCACGCGCTGTCGATCCTCATAGTGTCTTGATGAAGATTTTCACCTACCCTCGGAAAAAAAAAAAAAAAAAAGTTTGATATGACCGGATAAAATCATTTTATACTCTTATTGATGACGAAATAATACTAATTGAAGGATATTTAGAAGATCGATAGATAGACAGATAGGTTTATTAAATTTTCAGATTGTACAAAATTTACATAAAAGAAAAATACTTAGATCTTAAAGGCATGGCTCAAAGCCGTCTGCCAAAGACTATCAACCTTTTGGTACAATTTTAACAATTTTTCAGTAATGTTTACTTCTAACTTTTTAATTTTTAAAATCTTCTTCAATGATCATTGTTCTATAACCTAACGTTGATTCACAGAACGATATGAGACCTTTCCAATTAGAAGCGTTTAATAACTCAGTTACTTCTTCGCTCGACAATGTGGCTTTCCCAAAGTAAAATCTCCTGATACCCCGGAATATTGGCACAATACGAAGAAGTGTATAGAGTTTTTCCCTTTGAGCTAAGTTGCAAATTAAGCAGAGAATTGGAAGATCCTCCCTGTGTAGCACGAAGTTGAGTGGCAATACCTCTCCTCTGGCACGAAAAATCAAAGAGATACATCTTACGCTGTTAGAATACTTAAAGTAATTAAGGAGGCCTAGGTTGAACCGCAGAGTCCTATAGAGTTCCCTGTGTGTTGATGCCTCTGCTTCCTCGATATATTTGTTACGCATACATATATCTACGCGAGATATAATGTCGTAGAGTATCCCGTTCCAATTATTCTGAGCATTCCAATCTAAGCTAAGGTCGTATCCATACGTCTCCGCCAGATTTAACATGTCCTTATATCACAGACTTTGTGCATTCACTGGCGAACATAACCGATTTTCTTGTCAGCCTTTCATCACCCGTCCTAAGTATAATGAGAATGTAGTCCACGCTCAGTTTAAGAGTCTGTATGAACAATGGAGCAAGTCCAGTTTCGATCATCAGTATGTAGTTTGGGGCAGTTGTTGGGAGTTGAAATGACCTACGAAGATAAAACCTCTGTAGTTTTCCTAGCAAGTCATAATACTTATGACCACATGATTGCGCTCTGTAGAACAATATGGATTTGGATACAGCTTCAAAGACTCTGTACTTCGAACTGTGAGGTATATTTCGATTCTGGAAACAAATTCGCCACGTGGAGTTTAGTGCATTCTTAGACTGCGCTAATTTTTCATTTAGATGGGTGTCTAAGTTCAAGTTACTCGATAGCACAACTCCCAAGAATTTATAGCGTTTAACCACTTCAATCGGATCACCGTGAAATGTCCATCTTTCTGTCTGCCACCATCTACATAGTCTGCCACCTCCTTTCCTAAAAATCATAATTTTTGATTTGTCCAGGCTTAGTTTTAAATTTCATAGTGTGCAGTAGTCGTACAGCCGGTTTATCATAAGCTGCAAGGACTCTGGTAACCTAGCCAACAGGCTAGGCTCTTCACTGGGTATTGGCTGGAGCTGCGACCACCTGTCAGCTCTTTGGTGATTTTGTAGACGGTCCTGCTGTCACACCTCCGTGCAGCTTCTTCTGCTTCTTTAGCCGGCGCGTTGATGTAGTTGCGCCTGCCAAGTCGCACGCTACGCTGAACTTCTCTCATCTTCATGCGATATAGGGACTCTAGCTCGCTTCTCCCTGCTGCTGGGGTAGCTGCAACGTGAGCTTCAGCTATTTTCGTTCGTCAATCCGCCTCCAGGTATTCTCGGAAAGCCACGCCCTATGTCTTTCCTGCGATCGGTCGACAATTCCTTCAGCACCAGATGTAAAAACATTTTTCACAGCACACCAATGGTCTTGGATGGTTGCGAGCAGTGAGCTGCTGATTACCTCCACACCTTGCGAAAGGTGCTTCCATAATTGTAGGCGCACTGAGGGATCACTAAGTCTATCGATGTTGAACCTGAGCATTCTTGTGTTGTCGTGGGATCTTCGAACTGCAGCAGTGCGTAGTTGGAGAGTAGCTATCATAAGATGGCGATCACGTACTATCCCCACATAGGCCCCTCGCCTTTTTCGGACGTCCGGGAGAATACTTCTAAAGCGGCGGCTGATAGCAAAATGGTCAATTTGGTTGGAGGTTGCTTGCCTGTCATTGGAAACCCAGCTGACTTTGTGGCAGGTCTTGTGCTCAAACATAGTGCCACCTATCACATCTGCGTACAGAAGAGCCTTAATAAGAGTACCTGCAAATGTGACTCCTCCTGGAAGGTAATCAATAATATCCTCTATGTAAAGGGCAAGTACTGATGGGCTGGCATTACATCCTTGTCTAACTCCTATTTTTGTAGAAACTACTTCGACAATTCGTCACCGTTCCAGACTGCTGCTTTCGTACTGTTGTATAAATTCTCCAGTACATTTCCAAACTTATAAGACAATCCATACTGGTACAATTTGTAAAAAAAAAGTCAATGTCGGTCTACGGTATCAAAGGCTGCCCTAAAGTCGATGAAGAACGTGTAAAACTTTTGTTTCCGTTCGACGAATGTCTCCGCTTTCGTGTTTCGCAGTACAAAGATGTGATCAGTAGTAGAGTAGCCAGCTCGGAACCCAGTTTGAAACTCTTTCAGAAGTGAGTTCTCCTGTATCCAATGCAATAATCGGGTTTGCAGAATATTTGTAAAATTTCTCGCTGATACATTCAGAAGGGAAATGCCCCTATAGTTGGATGGGTCTGACAAGTCGCCTTTTTTGAAAATCGGAAATATTACTGCTTGAGCTTTCCGGTACGTTTCCAGTTTCAGATATGGAGTTGTAGACTGACGTAATGGTTTCCACATTAGATTAGATAATGATAGATATTTAGAAGAATTAGCTAGTATTGCCACGTTCAAAGAGAGATCATTTGAACCCTGTTAAAAAGGCAATATCAATGCACGTTCCAAAGACATCGTGATGTAGAAAAGGCAAGCCTATAAACGCCTGGATCAGACAAATGCGACGACATCGGCATTTCATTGGCCTCAGTAACCGCGTGATCCAGAATCGGCGGGCCTGCCGGTATTTTCTAAGGTCAAATAGGCGAACCCCACAGACGGATCAGTAGAAATGCAGTGAAGTGGGAGGGTAAGCATCCCTTATTTTCGGATCATAACCTCGTTGATAAAAGGAAGAAGAAGAAGAAGATAGATATTTAGAAGAAGTCGAGCAATAGTACGAACAAAACACGGTTGGGTAGTTTTTTATGATATCTGGATAAATTGTAAACTACTCGGATAAACTATTCTACGCTTCCATGAATACCTGAGATGGCGATAAACATTTTTAACGTTTTCGACTAAAATCTAGTTAATTGGATCAATATTAATTATTCGATTTGAAAGGTGGAACTCCCACCTAATATGTATTTTCACCCACAAAATGCAAAGTTCCAAAAGCCATGAATTGCAAATAAACTAAATTTTAAATCAATTAAGTAAATATCCGGAACCTACGATGACAACCGAATCCTAAATCTATTCCCAGTACAAAATAAACATATTTCCAATTTAGCAATTATTGCATTTAACATAAACCGAAGGCTGCCACAGACAACCTCAGTCAGGCTCCTCTCCTGTGCAATGGCTTTTGAAAAATTCATGAATTCATTAGAAGATCAAAAATCAATAGGAGAAGGGGTAGCTACCCGTAAATGTAGTCGGTGAATAAATTAATAATTCTACTCACTCTCTGTGTGTGCATGAAAGTGATTTGATTTGGAGAGCAGCATACCATTTGCAGAGGTGGTTGGCTCGTTGGCTGTTCATTGATTGATGAAACCATGTTAATTAAGTTTGTGGGTGTCTTGAAGTTCCCTTTAAAACACGACTGACTGCATGAAACCACAGGTAGTGTGGGCGCATATGTATACCGCACGCACGCATGGCATAGTATACTCTTCATGTGAGCTAATCAATCATTAATTAAAGTGGCGAAGGAACGCTTAAATATTTTATTAGTTTACTTTGTTACGCATTAGAGGTGAACGTATTCCAATTTGTTTGTGTGAAAAATAAATGAATATGAACTCGAGATGATATGAAGTTAACTGTAGATTAATGATACCTCCAGGTTACTAGAGGCAATTTATTATGATTTATGATTTTGTGGAGGATATTAACCTATCCCTTGAGGGGTGTTAGCTTGAGGAAAGATTTACAAATCCCAATTCTGATGAAAGCTATAAATATCCTTATAAAATCATACTTACATATTCAAATCTATTTTAAATATCCTCGGATAATAATGGAAATATACATCAAAACCTCCAAACTATTTGTATAAGGCTAAAACGGAAGTTTAATAGTCTGGGATAAACACAAGCTTATTTCAACCACAGATGTGGACATAAAAGTATTCCCCATTCAACAGCGTGCAAAAGGTTTGTTAGTAACGTTTCTGTTTGACACTTGAACACAAAGATACAATGTATGTTAAGATACGATGTATTCATAGATGCCCGGCTGATACAAGAAGCATTTCTTTAATTTTACAGCACCCTGATAAGTATGTAGAAATGACAGATCAAGCTGTATACTTTTCCGTATAAGATTAGAACGTGGTCGGATAAAATTCTTCGTAATGTTTTGAAATACATTGGTTTTTACGATCGCACTTAAAAACCTTGAAAGCACAGTGTAAGAGAACCTTGAGGACCTGTAAAACCTTATCTGAAGCATCGAGCTCGACTTAACGTGAAAGAGGCCCATGGGTAGGTAGGTAAGTGTGGTGGTTCTTCTTAAGAAAAGAACGAAATTAGAACTAGGTGCCGTTTTGATATCACAAAACTCGTGTACCTGGATATAAAAGGTGTGTTGGTGTGGAGTCTCTAGATCCAGCCTGTGGAGTTTAAAAAATTATTAAATCTTTAATGTTTCTCTCTGAGACTTCATCAAGGGAATCGAAAAAGGGTTTTCCTAAAGCTCGTTGTCTGGCCCTAGCTAGTGCCGGACAGGCAGATAAAAAGTGCCGTCCAGTTGCGGGGGTATACAGCTCATGTTGACATCATCGGCAGATCTTAGCCTACCGTCATAGAAGTATTTACGGCAATTGAAGATCAAGCGAGATTAGTTCGTCTTGAGGTAATTGAGGGCAAAAGCAAGTACATACGTATGTTATCAACAAACAAAAATCTATCTGTCCGAAACGTAGGATGGACTGTCTCTGATGATGACCTTAACTTCGAGGTTACCAAGGAGTTCACCTTCGTGCAGATTCAACGGGGAATAGCCCTAGGACACCGCTTCTACTTCAGTTCAACAAAACGATTGAGCCCAGTCGAGTCCTAACTCAACGAATTAAATGAATGCTCTACTGAGCGCTAATCTTATCAGTCTTGCTATATGTATATAGCTGGACGATAAGTAAGAAGGCTAAGTTAATATGCATTGATCTCTTTCGAGAGAAAAATACTTCGTCGGATATTAGGTCCCGTGTGCGAGGAGGGCGAATGGAGGAGTAGATTTAACCGCGAACTCTATGAGCTGTACCAAGATGTGGATGTAGTCGAAAAATCTAAGATACGACTAATTGTTGGTCAGGATATTGAAATAGAGATGGTGACGGAGGAGCCCTTAATGGACCAACGGCAGCGCTCATACTCCCGCAGTGGGCTACTGGCACCGGTATACCCGGCCCCTCGTTCTAGGCGAATAATTAAGGAACTGGCGCTCCAGGTTGGAGGTTGTGCCGTCGGGGTAACTTCCCTACCACTCAAAAAGCCTATGGTTCCGAAACAACCAAAAGCCTCGGATAAGGATGACTCAACTGATGACGACTCCAGCAAACAAAATAAGGGCAACGACCTCAGAATCTGCACGTGGAATGTTCTGTCCCTTTACAGACCACGTGCAGCCGAACAACTAGCAGATGCCCTAGACTGCTATAAAGCAGATATTACCGCCGTCCAGGAAGTGCGATGGGATGCGCCGGGCAAAAGAGGATGAAAAACTGTGACATCTACTACGGTGATTACTACACAGGCAGCCAGCAACGCTTATTCGGATGCGGATTTGTCATACGCGGCAGACTTAGGCAAGAAGTCTTAAGCTTCTTTGTTCATGCCCCCACGGACGAAAAGGGCCCTGCCACCAAAGAGTGTTTTTACGAGCTCCCGACAAAACATACGAGCAATGTCCTAAATACGACGTTGGGCGATTTTAACGCCAAAATAGGAAAGGAGGACGTCTTTGGTAGAGCAGTCGGTAAGCATAGCCTACACGACACCACGTCTGATAACGGACTAAGGCTAATTGATTTCGCTGTGGAATGAAATGTCACCATAGCAAGCACATGGTTTCCTCATCTCGATATTCAGACATGGCGATAAGCAGACATGGCGGTCCAATGATCATGTAACGATCAACCAAGTTGATCATATTGCGATCGACGCAAGGCATGCCTTCAGTATTCTGGATGTCCGGACCTTCCGAGCGGCCAACATAGACTCGGATCATTACCTTGTTGTAGCCAAGGTACGAATGCGGATATCCGAATCTGAGCAATAAAGAAGAATCACTGTGAGAAAATTTAACGTCGAAAAGCTACAATCGCAAGAGACCGCCAGACACTTCGCTGAACGCGTATCCCGAAATCTCTCAATCACCCCTTTGCCGCCAGGATCAAGTATCGAAGACCAGTGGCATCGCTGCCAACATGCCATCAGAAACGTCGCGACTGATGTGCTGGGTCTCGCTCGCCCACCACCGCGAAACCCCTGGTTTGACGAAGAATGCCGGCGAGTGCATGCAGCAAAACAAGAGGCATACAAAGCGGCGCTGCAAAGGAAGACGAGAGCTACTCGTGAGCTCTACGAGCAAAGGAGACGGGAAGAACATCGGTTTCTTCTAAAGAAGAAGAAAGAGCGTGAAAGTTTATACTCCAGGAACAATGTACGGAAGTTTTACCAAAAGGTAAAAAGAACGTGTCAGAGAAGCAATACCTTTACCGAAACCTGTAGAGATGAAAATGGAAACCTCGTAGTAGAATCACGGTCGGTGCTGAGAATATGGAAAAACTACTTCTGCAGACTGTATAACGGCGACGAAGACCAACATCCCGCTGTCAGGCAGAATGAACCATTCAACATAGACGATGATAGTCAAAATTTCGGTCCACCTGACCAAAACGAAGTGAGGATAGCAATATCCCAGCTAAAATCGAACAAGGCTGCTGGACCTGACGGCTTACCGGCCGAACTTTTCAAGGCAGCTGGGGATGAATTGGTAGAGTACATACATCAACTCATTTCTAATATTTGGTCAGACGAGTGTATGCCTGATGAATAGAATCTCAGCATCGTTTGCCCGATCCACAAGAAAGGAGACCCCCTCAACTGCGCCAATTATATAGGCATCAGTCTCCTCAACATCGCATACAAGATCTTTTCTGCGATATTGTGTGAATGCCTGAAACCTTTTATGAACAGCCTGATTGGACCCCATCAGTGCGGTTTCAGGCCAGGAAAGTCCACCATCGATCAAATCTTCACACTTCGGCAGATCCTGGAGAAAACCCAAGAATTCCAAATCGATACTCACCACCTCTTCAACGCCGCCTATGACAGCATCTATAGAGATGAGCTTTATAGAGTCATGTCTAGTTTTGACATCTCTGCCAAACTTGTTCATCTGTGCAGGATGATGACGGAGAACGCTCGCTGCTCCATCAAGGTTGGTAATGACCTCACCGATACCTTTGATGTCAAAAAAGGTTTTAGACAAAGTGACGCGCTGTCATATGACTTCTTTAATATTGTACTTGAACGGATTGTGCGGAACTCACAAGCCAACACCGGAGGCACAATCTATTACAAGTCTGTACAATTGTCCTCATACGCCGACGATATAGACACTATCGGAAGAACTCAGCGGGCTGTCACCGGTGCGTTTGCAAGCATTGAGGCGGAAGCGGCCAAAATGGGTTTAGCGATAAACGAGGGCATAACCAAGTATATGCTGTCAACAAGAAGAGACAGCCAACACCGGCGAATTGGACAGAACGTCACAGTGGGCAGCTATAACTTCGAGGTAGTAATGGACTTTGTCTACCTAGGCTCTGCTATAAACTCGAAAAACAAGATCAGCGCAGAAATCAATCGAAGAATAACTCTTGCCAATCGCTGTTTTTTTGGGCTTATAAGGCAATTTAACAGAAAAGCCCTATCTCGAACTACTAAGGAGACTCTGTGTAAGACCCTGATCATCCCAGTCCTGCTTTACGGCGCTGAAACATGAACTTTATTAAAACAGGATGAAGATATCCTTGGTCGCTTCGAGAGAAAAATTCTTCGTAAGATTTTCGGTCCCATTTGCGTTGACGGGCTTTGGAGGAAAAGATTCAATAACGAACTATACGAGCTGTACAGCGACATCGACCTAGTCAAAAAACTGCGTATTGGACGTCTGAAATGGCTAGGACATGTAGAGCGAATGGACATCAACGCCCCGGCCCGCAGAGTCTTCGAATCTAACCCCGAGGGACGATGCAGTAGAGGGAATCATCGCCGTAGGTGGCGCGCACAAGTTCAAGGCGACCTCGACCAACTTGGAGTGCGCAACTGGAGGCAATTAGCTAAATGGAGAGGTTTGTTGGTTGAGGCCCAGGTTCACCCCAAACTGCAGCGCCACCTAAGTAAGTAAGTAAGACGACTACATTGGCTCGGCCACGTCGAGCGAATGGACAACAAGGCTCCATCCAAAAAAATCTTCGAATCACAACCCCCAGGTTTGAGATGACGAAAACCACCGAACCTCCGGTATAAATAACCAAGTAATCGCGAATGCCAGAAAATTTAATCCGCGTATCGGGAAGCAGCGTCCCCTGGCTCGATGAGGATGGATGGATGCTGTGTCTTAGGCAGAAACTATACATGGGTTGGGAACCCATTAAATAAGTAAGTAATAAGCGATTAGGGCTCCACCGAGTTGCTATATAAAACGATTTCTACGTGATTTGACAAAATTGAGAAACAAAGACAAAATCTGGAAAAAATCCCCAAGCGGAACAAATCGGTTTATTCGATAATTTCTGGTATTTGACCTTCTTTCACGGACACACCCGGGGAGAAAAACGTAGTAAATCAAAAGAATCCATTTAATTAATAGGCACTGACAACTTATGACATATAGGACATAACTTTGGTAATTTTAAATATTCAAATGTTTCCAGTTTTTTATGGATTTTTTTCCAGTAGAGAAGGCATTCTACTTTTTTGCACCACGACCATTCTTCTCATCATTCTCTCACTAATCAAACCTTTGAATAACTTTTCATTTCATTTTGAATCCATTCGAAAACGATTTCAGTAAAACAGGATATCTACGGATAAAGTTTCAAAAATACATCCAATTCATAGTGTTGAGTGATACGTAAAAGTTCAAACAAAGTTTGTAGTTATTGCAATATAAACTCAACTCCGCCCGGATATTTCGCAGAGAGTCAATAACCATTTCGGATAAACGCATAATCGCTCTGGATAAGGTCAAACACTCTGCAAATATCAGTAATATTTGCTTGCATATGCGAACATATTCCTGCGAAATGAAGGACGAAAACTTTGCTTGAAGTATACCTCTCAACTGTGTGTTGGTCGTTTTAATTGTCCCACATCTTTCGATTCATGTTTTCTGCAAATAAATCACCACATATCTACGCCATCACTTATAACCCTCATATCTGCGCGTATGCAATTAATTATCCTGACAGAGGTCGTCGCCTACATTTACGGCGATTTTAAAACTCTTTTGCTTGCCTGTGTGCTTGTGTCACATATGTAGGTGTTGTCGCCCGCAGAACAGCAGTTCCAATGAATTACAAAATCCGACATAATTAAACGCTGTGGCACTGAAAGCTACCAACCTGTACATAGAGTTCGTGTACCAACTTGCTTTTGTGTATGTTTTTTTTTCATCAAAGAGTCCTGAAACCGAGTCCTGTTTGGCCATCACAGAAAAGCGGGATAAAACAGCACCACACGCAATGAAATGCGAGGGGTCGCGTCGTACTATAATATTTATTTGAGTAGTAATTATTTTCACCGCATACACGAAACCCAGACAGGAGCTGGTTGTTTATCCTGGCTGTCATATGCTGAATGGTGAGCTCTATCTGACAAGGTAAATCGCGTGTCCGTTAAGGTCCGCCGCTTCTTTTTTTTTTTCAATTAAAATAGAAGCCATTCTCCGATGGTGTTTGTACAACTGGCGACGGACACAGATGTCACCTGTACGGTCGGTTCATGAATTTCGAATATTTCCAGGATGGGTTGGCCATTAGAATTGCTCCATAGGGACGACGGACAACGACGGATAAGCATGGGTGTGGAGGAGAAATGTGCATTAGGCAAATGGCCAATTCATGAGGGACTATGCACAACACACATTTTCAAATTAAAACTCCTTTATGCGCGGCAACAGGACTAATTTCTTCTCTACACTGCGGTGTCGCGCAATATACTCGTGTGTGGAGGAGCTTTTAATTTCTGCATTTGAGTGAGTTATGGTGTAATTAAGGCATGAATGGTAGTATTTGGAGTGCCTCGCAGTGTGGAACGAATAATTATTAAGCCCTTCTATTTCCGTATTATTTTTCGAATAATTACAAACTGTCAAACACAATACTGCCTTGATCAAAAAGTTCCCAGAATTTATTCAGAAAATTAAAAATACAAGTTTATTCATCTAAATCTATATTGTCCCCTTCAAAGTAATCCCCATCGACTGCAACACACTTATGCCAGCGCTTGATCCAATCTTCGAAACATTTTTTATATTCGGTTTTCGGTATGTCCATCAGTGCTTCCTGCGATTTTTCCATTACTTCCTCTCGGCTGCTGAAACGCGTTCCCCGTAATGGTTTTTTTAACTCGATTGAACAGAAAGAGTCACAGGGAGCCAAATCAGGTGAATTCGGTGGCTGTTGGATGGTATTTGTTGCATTTCTCGTCAAAACATTACGAATAATGATGGCACTGTGCGACGGTGCGTTATCATGGTGCAAAATCCACGAGTTTTCTGCCCACAATTCTGGTCTCTTTCGGCGAATTGCTTCACGCAAACGTCTCATAACGCCCAAATAATACTCTTTGTTTGCTGTCTGGCCTTCTGGCAAAAATTCATGATGCACTACACCGCTGTAATCCATGAAAACCGTGAGCATTGCCTTCTTTTTTGACTGAAAACGTCTGCCACTGCGTTCATCATCTTCGATTGACTCACGACCACTTTTGAACCGCTCGTGCCACTGGTAAACGACCGTTTTCTTTAGAGAATCGTTGCCGAAACACTTTTCCAACATTTCCAACGTTCGCGCACCATTAAATCCGTTTTTTACGCAAAATTTGATACAAGTTCGTTGTTGCAAATTTAAATCCATTTCTAAAAAATCGCCAACACACACAGAGATAGATGTACTCTTGGCTACGTAACTTTTGCAAATGTCAAGCTATGACGCTAAGATTTAGAGGGAATATCAACAACAGATGTACCAACTTAACTAAGAAAACAGAACTCAAATCGGAACGATGGGAGCGCCACACGGTTTTTATTCCGGGAACTTTTTGATCAAAGTGGTATAATCGGATGTAGTCATGTTGCCAACAAAGAAGGGATTACGCAGATCCTTTTATGGACTACTTAGTACTAGGTATACGGGTGATATCTGTTTCTAGTATGAGTTTCTTTAAACAACAATATAGAGCAGGATAAGACGTAGAAACGTACACATTTTTAAGAAAGACCACCATTGTCACAGAGCCCATAATCCGTAGAAAATTCAGACTTTAATATCGAATCCTCCTTCTCGGATATTAGTTAGTTGCACTCATTTTCTACTCATCTCAGAGCTCGGATAGGTAAGGTTAGGTTGAAGTGGCTGCCAGCCTGCGGCAGCACACATAGACCAAGGAAGGTCCGTTGTGGTACCACGAAAGATCATGTAATCCCAGCCGAACCAATTAGAGCTTCTAATCAAGCGAAGGAGGCTCCTGATATCTAAATCTATCAGATCGCCTAAATCATTAAAATAGAAAGCTCGTAGGTGAAGCTTTCTTCTATGGGAAAAAGCTGATCACGCACAAAGAAGGTAAGAATGGTTTCATCTTCTTCTACGTCCATGCAGGTTCTGAAAAAATAATTTGAATATACATACGCCAAGCCTTGTTGCATGCTTGCCCATTAGACAGTGTCCTCTAATTACACATATAACGGGTGGGCCATCTAGTGATTTCTTTTTAAATCATAGGTTATTTTGCCACTGACAGCTGTTTCCCGCTCGAAATCTTGACAGAAAGTCAGTATCATACCTCCGCGGAAGGAAATGAGTCGCTTTATGCTTGAACAACATTGGGAAATATTGAAAACTTATTTCCAAAGTGAGGGCTGTGTAGCCCAAACAGTGCGTTTTTTTAAAAAGAAGTTTTGGCCGAAATGAAGCACCCACCGCGCCTGCTGTGCGCAAGTTAGTGAGACTGGTATGCTAGTGGACAACACTCATAGCCCCCGTCGTCGTATGGTGCGCACAGACGAGAATGTGGCTGCTGTAGCCGAGAGTGTGAGACTCTATTCACGAACATCAACTCTTCATCGATCTCAACAGCTCAACATTTCACGCACTAGCCTGAGGAGAACTCTGCACAAAGATCTGGGATTATTCGCTTACAAGGTCCAATTGATTCAGCAATTGAAAGCGCACGACCATCCGCTTTGTTATCGCTTTGCATTTTGGGCCTTAGAGTAGCTTGAATTGGACAACGATTTTGGGCGAAAAATCATCTTTTCTGACGAGGCACATTTTCATCTCGGCGGCTACGTTAACAAACAAAATTGCCGCATCTGTGGCTCGGAAAACCCGCACGTTATTGTCGAGAAGCCAATGCATACACAGAGAGTGACAGTTTGGTGCGGATTGTGGAGTGGTGGCATCATTAGACCATTTTTCTTCAAAAATGAAGCTGGGAACAACGTTTCGGTCAACGGTGGGCGTTACAGAGCCATGTTAACGACTTTTTTTTTTACTGAAATTGAAGACATGGATTTGGACGACCTCTGGTTCATGCAGAATGGCGCGCCATGCCACAATCGGTCTTTTGCGCACCAAATTCCCAAATCGTGTTATGAGCCGTCTTGGCGATGTCAATTGGCCGCCTCGGAGCTTCGATTTGACCCATTTGGACTTTTTTTTTGTGGGGAACCGTGAAGGACCGATGTTATGCTAACAATCTGGAAACGATTCAAGCACTTAAGGCCAATATCATTCAAGCAAACCGTGAGCTACAGCCCGAAACCATCAACAAGGTCTTGGAAAATTGGAGTGATAGAATGCGCTACTGCGAGGCCAGCCGAGGCAGCCACTTGAACGACGTTGTATTCCATAATTAATGGGAATGTTTGCTCTTACTAATAAACTCATAATACATGGACAACATTTCATTTTGTTAATTTTATTGCATTTTTAAAAAGAAACTTGTAGTTGGCCCACTGCAATGGAGCCAATATGCAATCGGTTAAGAAAGATCCATTTTTTAGAGCGATTGCTCTACTTCGATTGCATCCAGCTTGAACTTAAATTTCCAAGTAGCGATTTATATACTTAGACTATTCTTGTTTTAACAATTGCCAGGGTAGCAACCTTCACTCACATCATCGGCTGCAATGCCAATGCACATCATGAAGTTTGGGGTAGTAGTGACATTAACAGAAGGGGTAAGTGTCTTTTAGAATACCTTGTCAGTAAATAAATAAAAACCTACCTTGTCAGTCGTCAAGTAGATATTTAAAACAAAGGCTCTAAGCCCACCTTTATAAATGCGATTCGCGAAGCAGTACTTTACCTCACACTCACTAGTCCATTTATTTCTAATTTTATTGAAAGTTGGCACGTATCAGATGAAAATTGGCACATCAGACCATAAACATATTAGTTTGACATACCCGGTCAACTCTCATATGTCTCCAACAGATACAATCCCAAATCGCTATCGTGAACCTGTTTTCTCAAAAAAAAGCTATGCTTCTTACATCTATTGAGTCCATAGAGGACCTTTATGAAGCTGCATACCAGCTTAGCGACATACTGCTTAATTCCTCCCGCGACAGCTGCGTCCCCAAAACCAATGGAAGCAAACGTAGGTGCCCTGGTGACATGACCAACTGGCGAAACATAGGAAGAAAGTCAGGAAACTATTGAACTCTGCAAAGCAAACGAAGAGATGGGACGAATATAGGTTTGCTCTCATAGAATACAATCTAGAAATGAGACGATCTAAGCGAGCTGCTTGGAGAAAATGCTGAGAGACCATTGCTGATAGCTAATAGCCGCACGAATCCATAAATCGCTCGTCAACGATTATGTCAGGTTATTGAAGAAGTATGACAGAACGTACACGACGGACCGTACGGACACACTTAGAACTTTGCTTCAAGTACTTTTCCCAAGCACGTCTCCTAACACATCTCACGTCTACTCGACCACAATTGACCATAGCGTTTCCGTGGATAGTAGAGTTAATAGTTTACCTGGAAAAATATTCAGTCCAGACAAAGTTGAATGGGCAGTGGGCACTTTCAAACCCTTTAAAGCTCCCGGCGGTGGCGGTCTATTTCTGGCACTTCTGCAAAAATCAATCGACCTTATTCTGCCGGGGTTGACAGCCTTATTTAGAGCCAGTTACAACTTGGGATACATACCACCCACCTGGAGGCAGGCAAACGTAGTATTCATTCCCAAACCGGGAAATAGGCCTAGCGAGCTGCCTAAATCCTATAGACCTGTAAGTCTAACGTCATTTGTCCTCAAGACAATGGAGATACTCATAGATGTTCACATTAGAGACCGGTTGGATCTTTCTAACCCGCTGCACTCGAATCAGTATGCATACAAAAAGGCAAATCCACAGTTGGTGCCCTTCATTATCACGACAAAAAGATAGAAGGTACACTCAGTTCTAAGGAAATAGCCTCCGGGGGATTGTCGGTGTCTATAACTGCAGCCAAAGGCTGCCCACAAGGTGGAGTTCTCCCCTCCTGTTATGGTCAATAGTCATCGACAACCTGCTAGTAGATCTTCACATATTAGGCTACACCACCATCGGTTATGCTGATGACCTGGCGGTTGTATTAGTGGCAAACATGGCACAACAATCTCCAACGTCATTCAAAGCGCACTACTTCAAGTCTCTGAATGGTGCAATAAAGAAGCACTATCCATTAACCCTATTAAAACCATTCTGGTACCATCTATTGTACAAGGAAGACACAGGTCAACCTTGCGACTATTACAATCAGATGCACCACACTAGTTAACTCCAGCGAGGTCAAATATCTTTGTGTAAACCTTGATAAACGACTTAACTGGAATTCACATATCCAGTCCGCTACAGAGCGTGCTACCAGAGCACTGTGGGCCAGCAGACGCCTATACGGCAAAACTTGGAGTCTCTCTCTCAAAATGATACATTAGTTGTACATAATGACGGCGAGACCCATTATCACGTATGCGGCCATCATCTGGTGGCCAAGAACTCTCGAACAGACAACGGCAAACAAGCTACAGAAGTCAATCTACTCTGTGTGATATAATCAGAGAGACCAATGCAGAGCACATCCCTGCTATCACACGGGAGGAGCTATTCGAAGCATGCAGGAAGATAGGAAGCAACAAAGCACCTGGACCAGATGGCATCCCCAATAAGGCAGTGAAAGTGGCTGCCCAAAAGAGGTCGGACATTTTTATAGCCACTATGCAAAAGTATATGGAAGAAGGAGTTTTTCCTGGGCCATGGAAACTTCAACATCTAGTACTGCTACCAAAAGGAAACAAACCACCTGGCGAATCATCGTCATATCGCCCAATATGTTTACTCGACACTTTGGGAAAGATACTTGAACGAATAATATACAACAGACTGCTCGTGGTAGCAGAAGAGAAAGGAGCACTGTCAGACCATCAGTTCGGATTTAAAAAATCGCGTTCTACCGTTAATGCCATGAAAGCGGTAGTTGACACAGCAACTGGAGCGATCCAAGGAGAAAGATGGCGACGGGGAACAAAGAAATACTGTGCAGTAGTGACTTTGGACATCAAAAACGCCTTTAACTCGGCAAATTGGACATTCATAAGGAGATCGCTAGCCAGAATGGATACTCCATACTACCTATTGAGGATAGTTACAAGTACAGGAAGTTGAGGTACCAAACCAACGATGGGGTAAAGTACTACAACGTCACGACAGGAGTCCCACAAGGATCGGTACTAGGACCCTCTCTTATGGAATATCATGTACGACGGAGTCCTGCGACTAGCACTTCCACAAGGAGTTAAGATAATCGGGTTCGCTGACGACATCGCCGTGGTCACCGTAGCTAAACACATCCACGAAATAGAATCAGCGACAAACGAAGCAATCGAAAAAATTAAAGACTGGCTACGATCCGCCGGCTTAGAATTAGCAGACCACAAAACTGAAGCTGTTCTTATAACAAGTCGAAAAGCTGTTGAATATGCGAATATTCAAGTCGGAACTCAGACTATAAGAACCAAGGAAGCAGTTAAATACTTAGGAGTAACGCTCGACAACAGGTTAAGTTTTAAAACACACGTAGAATACTCGAACAAGAAGGCTTCACTACTGCAGGCAGCCCTTTATCGAATACTGCCAAACATCGGTGGCCCTGGATATGCTAGACGGATTCTACTATCCAGAGTGGTTAGCTCGGTTCTCCTATACGCTGCACCGGTTTGGGCAGCGGCGTTAGCGACGATAGAAACACGGAAGATATACAGGCTATGCGCGATAATGATCCTCATCATAGCCGGAATGATCCCCATCGACATGCTCGCACATCCCTTGGCGCAACCAAAAAAAAATAAAAAAGTTGCAAAGAATTGCCTGTCTTGGTATTACAGGTGCGATGCGCACCTGCCCTACAAAAGCTTTGTAAGCTATTGTCGGGCTAATATCCCTACCAATCTTCATCAGGAAGATGGCTGCTAAATATGCCATAAAACTGCAGCTGGATTATGAGTATAAACCAGGTGACCTTGTGGGACATCTAAGGATACTCAATTCAAATCCTGTAAGGTAGTTTCAAGGCGAATTGCCGCACATGCACAGACATGTTGTACGCTAGACCTTGCTTAGAAATTCGCAATTTATAGCATCTTCTAAGGCTGCCAACCAGACAACCATCCCGTATGTGAGTATCGGTCTAATGACCGAGATGTATAGCCAGCAATGACCGAGGTTCTAGACGCCATCTGTTCGCAATAGCTTTTTTGCAAGAGAACAGTACTACTGTAGCTTTCCTGGCTCTTTCTTGAATGTTAGGTTTCCAGCTTAGTTTCCTATCTAGGATAATACCCAAATAATTTGCTTTACCAGAAAACGTTAAGCTGATACCATTAAGAGAGTGAGGATCGACAAATCTCTATATTTTCTTGAGAAGAGTACCAGTTCAGTTTTATAGAGGTTTACGCCCCAAACCACACCGAACCGCTTATCTGGTTAACTTGTTTACAGCGTTTAGTAGCAGTTCCTTTAGAGTATTAAGGTGCTGTCCTGAGACTGCTATAGCAACATCACCTGCATAAGCGATCACCGTGCTCACCCTCCAATATTATCAATAGTTCATTCATAACTACCAAATTCCAAAGGAGAGAAGGTTGAACACCCCTTGCGGAGTGCTTCTACTGACAGATCTTGTTGTAGACGTCCCACCTAGCTCTGAATTGATAGTCCGTAAGCAGTAAATTAATCAATTCTCTACATCGCCAGGTAATCGTATGATTGCTCGAAAAAATATTTATGCCCATTATTGAATCCAGCGGATTGATTGCGAGGGGATCTCATTCGATCCGCACATGAGCAGGTGCATGTGGATGTTGCCGTCTTCATCTTCTGCTCTGAGGTACACCGCTGCTCCAAATGCCCTTTCTGACGAATCGCAGAAACCGTGTAGCTGGAGTATATTGGTCGTACCAGGAGTATGTAACCACCGTGCAATGTGTAGGTTATAAACAGCTTGCAAATCATCGTGGAAAATTCTCCAATTTTCCAGAATGTCAGGGTCAACTGGATCATCCCAGGATTGCTTGCGGACCCATAGAAGCTGCATCGGGAGTTTCGTCTTTGTGATGGATGGCGCGATCCAACCCATGTGATCGAATAGGCGTGCAATCGACGATAGTATAGATCGCTTAGTTGGCTGCTGCTGTTCCGAAGAAGTGTAATTGAAGGAGAATTGTCGGTAGGAGGGAGCCACTGTATACCCAAAGTCTTCACTCGATTTGAACCGTCCGTGGGTAACGAGAAGGATGTCTCGTGATCCTGTGTGGGTACACTATCGAGAAGACCTTCATTGTTGGCGGTCCATTTGCGTAGATGAAAACCCGCTCCACCTAGAATCTCCTTGACTTCCTCTATTTTAGCCTTAGCTTCTTGCAGGGTCTCAGCTCCCGAAATCAAGTCATCGACATACATTTCGTTTCGAATCATTCTAGCAGCTCTGGGACGCAGCTCTCTGAATTCCTCTGCTAATGCCTGAAGAGTGCGAATCGCTAAGTATGGGGCAGAAGCTGTGCCAAAGGTCACAGTCTTGAGGCGATATGTCCTCAAAATTTCGGATGGTTGCTTACGCCAAAGTATGAGCTGGTAATTAGCATCACATTCTGGTACCCTTATTCGGCGATACATCTTCTCTATGTCTCCAGTAAACGTATATCGGTAGAGCCTCCATCTGAGAATGATGTCCGTGATGTTGTGTTGAAGCGTCGGGCCTATCATCAGCTGATCGTTCAAGGTTATGCCATCAGATGTCTTAAACGAGCTTAGTAGTCGAGCTCGATTCCTTTAGAACTGCATGATGTGGCAGAAAGTAGTGATGCGGATTCGTAATGGAGCCTTCCTCCACTTCTTCCATATGGCCAACATTCAGGTAGTCTTCCAAACAGTCTGCGTATCGTTGTTTCAAATTCCGATTTAGTTCTAGTCTCCTTTCCAGACTCTTGAAACGATTGAGAGCACCTTCCCTAGATCTGCCTAGAATAGGGTATACATTGAAATCGTCGGCTAGCAAGTGAACGAATGTCGGTAAGGAAGTGACCGAAAGTAAGCATTATTGAAACCGCAAACGATTCGCACTCCATACAAAGTCAGACGTTTTCAATACGCATCAAAATAGCTGCGGATTACAGTAACAGTTGGTAATTTTTCTCTTCGAAATGATGAAAAGCAATAAAAAGTATGCTTTAATATACGAGTACATATGAAGATAGATAGACAGATACGTATCTGAATTTAGGTTTGAGCAGACTACGGACTAGTGAAATGAACTTGCTAGATGTAGATGTATATTACTGTGAGGTGCAAGTGCACTGCGACCTATAAAAGATCTATTGTGCCCCCCATACTACGGCTCTAGCCGATGATATACTCGGTCTAGAGCACTTCCTCCAGTCCAGCTGCTACAGCAAACCGGAGTATCTTCAGCGAAGGTAAATCCGTTTCTGATAGGAGGTAGGCACGTAGGTGATTCCTTCTTTTGTGGATCAATGCTTCGCATTCCGTAAGAAGGTACGTTGGTGTTAATGATTTGTATTTGGTGTTTCTGCGAAGTCCCTGCAGAATCAGCAGTGTCCGTCTCCTTCTATTCCCAGTTTCCTAAGGTGCTCCTTAAGTCTGCAGTGACCCGTTAACATGCCCGCCAAGATGCCAAGTCGATTCTTACTAACTCTTAGGCAGGCTCTGCTTCTTTTCTGGTTGTATTTCCCCAGAATTTCTATCTTATTTGGGGGATATCGTCCCAATGTTTGGCCCATTTGTTCTCTTCCTCTTTCCTTAAGTCTTCCCTTATCTTGTGGGGTCTTAGCCCACAGAAGGGTTCTGGTCCAAGGAACGGCATTTCTCATCCGTTTCTAGCTAGTTCATCAGCTGCTTCGTTTCCCTCCACACCTACATGTCCTGGTACCCAGTAGAGAGTCACTTTGTTTATTTCTCGCAGTTTGTTAATCCTGGTGAGACATTCCCATACCAGTTTGGATCTGATCTCGTGCGAGGTCAGTGCTTTAATAGCGGCTTGGCTGTCTGACAGTATTGCAATGTCCTGCCCGCGATATTTCCGGTCTAGATTGAATTTCGCGCATCTTTCGATCGCAGGAACTTCTGCTTGAAATACGATATACTAAGGAATACTCCCAGTGATTCTGAGTATCTAATCCTGGGCCCATACACTCTTGCCCCAGTGCCAGTAGATGTTTTCGATCCGTCTGTGTACCATTTAATTGTGTGTTGTTTGAGTGAGTATTTATCGGATTCGCTGCTCCAGTCTCTTTTGTTGCTCAGCTTTGAGTCAAATATCCTTTCAAAGCAGTATTTCTTGACCATATCATCTCTGGGCCAATCCGGAAGCGGCACTGATTTGGATAAGGTTACTCGCTCTTTTTTTGTGATGCATGTTCCTTTCCCGATGCCCTCTTTGCTGATTCTCAATATGGTCTCCTTGGCGATTCGCTCTAGCACTATGTGTAGCGGAGGTATACCTACGATCACTTCTTATTTATTATTAAAAAATTGTACAGTTGTACATTTTGGTTGTTAAATGTAATGCTCCTTCACGTGGAAAACCTTAATTTAAGCGCGCAACAAGCAAGCTCCGCCAGCCTTCTTTATCTTATCCTCAGCCTTCTTCGAGAAGTATTTGGCCTTAACGATGATTAGATGTTTGGGCAGGTGTCCGCGTCCTAGCAATTTGTAGTAACCGAATTGTACTAAATCAACTACCGGAGCTTTGTTGCTCGTCTCCTTTACGAGTTCAGCGTACTTTTTGCCGCCAACCACAAACCATAGTTTGTCCAAATTGATTGACGGACAGAACTTGTGTTGTCTCCTCAAGAGGAAGTTCCTCATGCCAACCTTACCGAAGTAACCTGGATGGTATTTGCCGAAGTTGATGCGGTGATGGTGCATGCCACCAGCATTACCGTGACCACCAGGATGCTTACGGTGCTTGCCAATACGACCATGTCCATGGCTGACGTGATCACGAAGCTTCCTAGTCTTCTTCCTCTTCTGGTTCGACATATTGCTATTTTTTCACTTCTTATTTATATATATGCAGGCTAATCTTTGCACTTTGTTGATGGATGTCCTCGTCGTGGTTAGCCTAGTTCTGTTAACCCATACCACTGCCCCGTAAGTAATGATGGGTCTTGCTATCATCAGGTGCATCCATCTCAGTGTGGCTGGGCTGCAATCCCAAGTCTTTCCTGAAATGCTCTTGCCTACCATAAGTGCTTTGATGGCTTTGGTTACCACAGTTTCTACATGTTCTCTCCAGAGGAGTTTACTGTCTAGTGTTAGACCTAGATACTTCACCTGTTTTTGTGGGTCAACCCTGATCCCTTCCAAGAGGATAGGTTGCATACGCTTTAGGTGTCTTTTCTTGGTGAAGGGTATCACGCCGGGTGGGCGCCGTTGCGTAAGTGGTTAGTGTGTCAGATCACTACGCATGAGGTTCCAAGTTCGAATCCCAGAAAACACCAAAAAGTTTTTCACGGTCCCACCTCTCGCGAGCGTCTGACAAACATCCGAGAGTATTGTTGTCACGAAAAAGATTCTCAAATCGCCGTTCGGAGTCGGCATTAAACTGTAGGTCCCTTCCATTCGTGTGAAAAATATAACGCACACAACATGAGTGATTGCGAGAAGCTAGGCCCTGGCACTTTAAAGACCTGTTGCGCCAAATATTTGTATTTTTTTTGGTATTACTGTGGTTTTGGTAGGGTTTACTCTAAGTGCTATCGTTTTACACCACTTCTGTGTGATTCGTCTACGAATGATTTCGCATAGCGTTTCTTCAAATTTCCCTCTTGTGACAATGACAATATCGTCGGCGTACCCCTGGCACGTAATGCCGGCATCTGTCAGTTTGTGCAGTAGTTCATCGGCTACTAGGCTCCACATCAATGGTGATAATACCCCTCCTTGTGGCCAGCCTATAGTGGTACCTATTGTGATGGTTTCTTGTCCCACCTCTGTCTCAGCAGTCCTAGTTCTTAGCATCTCACACATCCAGTTACTTGTGTGACAAGTAACAATGAACTTGCTAACTGAAACATCTGATGACAAAAGCAATACGTCCATAGGCTTGACCAGCCAAATGACCAGGACACCTGCAATACTATTTCACCTAATAAACCAGTCGAGAGAAAAACCAAAGCCATTGCAACTACTTGCACTAAAAGCAGGTAACTGTGCAAGAATAAATGTATGAACAAATATCTAAACTGCTTTTAACTGTTAGAGAACAATCCGGGGAAACAAATTCTTGTTTGAAAAAAGTCTACCGGTCAATAGATCGACTGAGTGACTACCAAAGAAAAGGGAATGCAATCCAACAGTTACGGCTTGAAGAAATAAAAAGGCACAAGGAACGCATGGAACAACTCGCGGTAAAAAAAAAAAATAATTAAAAAGAGATAACCTTCAACTTGAGTTAATGATTTCCATTATTTTCAAAATACCTCGCCTGTTTTGAATATTTGTTGAGGAATATTTTCATTTGACAGAAAAAGGGCTGAATTCGATGTCGTTAATAATTTGCTTTTGCGGACCGATAATGTAGTTCATCCGGCGGTTTCTATAATGGAATCACACAGAGAAAGTGAATAGGTGCGGATCGGATGAGATCCCTTCGCAATTAATCCGCCGGATTCAATAATCGGCATGATTATCAACTGTTTGAACAAAAATATTATTCGCTCAGGAATCTAATGAAGCTTCTCTGAAACTTGCAAAACTTTTCTGAGTGACATTTTCAATCGGACTATTATTCTAACGTTATCCGAAAGCATACATATAAACTTCAAGAGGACGAACTTCAGTTATAAGAAATCAAACCTTAAGCAGGTCCTCAGCACTTACAACCTTGTCCGGAAAGGCTTACATTGTATCCAGTCCGTAGAAATCACTTGCCACGTGAAAAGCTCATCTCTAATAAAAGGCACCACCTTGTTTTTCCACTAAATATCCAAAACTTGAACTCCATAACAAGCCATTAAAAAATCTGTTACACTTTCATCATCTGGTTTCAACGTCCACGTGTTGAGACAGTTCATTGGAAAAGTTTTCCTCTCGAGATGGTTTTCAAAAAAGGATAAATGATCGCTTAGCACAACACGAGCAATATTAACGACGCCACCAGTTCGTCAACTTCCTGCCTTACCGAGCCAATGAACTTTGCCACTCTCTATTTTCTTTGTAAACAGCAGCACCCGCTGTGTGTTCCCCCAAACAGCACAGCGCTATAAAAAAAAATTTAACTTTATAATTGGTTTCTTGTTTGTTGGTTCAATTAAACTGAAAGACTTTTCATCATTCTTTCGTCCCTATACACCCTACCATACCACAGATACTCGTCCTTCATATTGTTTGCTGCCAATGTTTGTGCCCACCCTTTATCCAGTTAACCGAAGTGAAATATTTATACTACGCACACACAACTCTGTTGCGTAATGGAAAGTGAGACCGAAACATGGATCAACCTAGCCACCAAATATGCCGCCCAACTCATCCCATTTATATCCATTCACGTATCTATTCAAATATTTATCTATTCGATATCAAAATAAAAATTTCCCATCATTTTTACATGTTGTCTGTCGTTCGTAGTTGGCGTCGCTGTATAATTTGAAAACATGAGGTACGTCTTACTATACTTAGATACATCGGCGGCGTGACGGGTAAGAGTTCTGCGAATGCCGTATGCAAAATAAACACTGAGTACTGCTTCTCCTCTTGTCGTCGTATCCGTGGTTGTTGTTAATCTCTGGCAACAATGTTGGGCTATGTATTATTCAATAGTCAACTAATTTGGATAGATACATCATCGGCAGACTGGAATGGATACAAAGTTCGAGGGCCTCGTGGGGATAGATACAGCGTACTCAGTGGAGTGTTTAATTTCCGGCAATCATTGTTTTCCTAGCGGATATGTTGCAGCGTGCCATTGATATCGAATAATAATGAGATACAATGATGGCTTTGACGATGACAGTGATGTTAGTGGTTTCATGTATCATAGCGAATCGATCTATTGAAAGGGTTTTTCATTGGAACAAAGATTCTTTAGTGAAGAGCTAGCTTTGTTTGTTTGTGCTTATTGCTGGTGGGCGTAATGAGGTATTTTGTATTGTCTTTGGGTTTTCTTTTATATTTGCTCAGCACTATAAGTATCGTTTAGAGTTTATTGACGCATTACTTTTAATCTAGAAGACCTTGGTTCATTGTAGGTTTGATTATGTGGAAATGGCTGAATGGTTTCAAAATAGTAGCTGTGTACGGATAAAAAGACAAAAGAACTATGAAAACCAAAATGAACAGCATGGTCTCCACACTGCTACTTTATATTTGAGATATATTTCGATGAATGCTAATTGTCGGAATAAAGCCCAATCGAATTTCAAAAAAGTTACTTAAATCAACATAGCCCCAGATAAACTTGTAGCCCACATGGACAAGCTCTTGTTTATGCAAACTGGATACATTGGAAAAGAACTATAGAAATTCGGAGAATCTGCGGGCGCAGATAAAATGTTTCTCAGTAAGAAAATAACGTAACAGGAGAAGAGCATTAAAGGCTCTAAGGCTATCATGTCTGCCACAAAATCCCAGAGCTAATGCCGTTGTAACAGGAAGAATTTAAGATGGAAGAAGCTCTTTAAGTCTAGTTGGTGGAATGACGCTTGGTGTGGTGGCTGGTGGTGAGAAAAGAACTGTATGTTTTAGTTTGAGTTAGATTAGGTTGGCTGTCCACACGAGAGTGAAGACATACTTAGACCAGTGAAGGTCCTTTGTGATACCATGGATCAAAACCATTTGACCACTCAGGGACTAACAAAACCAACCGGAGCTTTTGATAAAGCGATGAATGCGCATGACGTTTAGGACGCCAGATCGACGAGGTCGTTAAGGAAGGGGGACCCTAGATGGAGCATTCTTTTATGCGACAAGGCTGGACAAGTGCATAGGAGGTGAAAGATGGTTTCCTCCTCCTCCTCATCCCTACAGCTTCTGCAGAAGTCGTTGGAGAAGAGGCCAAGTCTTTTGGCGTGTTGGCCTATAAGACAATGTCCAGTGAGAACACCAACCACGCAGCTAATTTGTGTTCGCTTTAACTTGACCAGCTCGGCACTATGTATTTGATCCAGCCTAAGCCAGATCTGTCTCGAAATATGACACGTTGAGCCGTTTTCTTATCTGAGGTTGGACGTACTAATAGAGTTCAGCTTTAGTAGATACTTGTATGTAGCGAGGGGCATACCCAGGGCTTGCCTGTCAGGCAGAATCTTTAAAGCGGTACTCAGTTTGACGACCTCGTCAGCCCTGCAGTTACCTGGAATGTTCCTATGGTACGGGACCCAGCATAGGTGAATGTTGAACTGCTCTGTCATCTCCATAAGAGATAAACGACAGTTTAAGGCGACTTTTGAAGTGAAGGAGAACAATTCCAGGGACTCGATTGCCGCTTGGCTGTCAGTGAAAATGCTAATATCCCTTACAGATAGTACATTACATTTTAGCCAGGACAGGGCTTCCTTAATCGCCAACTGTATGTTTTAGAAAGCTTCGATTTTAAAAAGACATCTGAGAGAAAAAAATAACCTTCAAGGTTTGGATTCACTTGAGGGATCTCGATTCTCCTAATGGGTATACTGGGGTACGAAAAATTTGCAAATAAGCTGTGGAAAAACGCGGCCACAGATCTGCATATAATCTGGCAGACAATCCATCGACTCAGAGGAAAGAAGTTAAATATAAGCATTGCCGAAGGAGTCAAATCCGAAGATTTGCTTGAATGCTAATGTGTTAAAAATACTTTCCCGAGCTATGGTTGAATCTAGGTTAGGCGATGAGCAATATGTGTTTCGCCCTAGCACAAGCATTATCGACACAATTTGGAAGCATGCCGAAAGGACCTTGTGGATATGGAGAAACCGTATTATCGGATTCTTTGCGGTAACCACTGAAGCATTCTGTTCTTGTATTTAAACCACAGAAGCTGTGTTTGGGTAAATGGAGTCAATCAATTCCTTTCAGTGTGGACGTTGAATTTCGCGTTTTGTCACTTCTCCTCTTCATTATATATACACATATATGGACTGAATACCCGCAGAGTAGTCATGACAGAAAATGTTTCGAATTGGAGACTTAAGGATTAGTCGTCTGTTTTCTGCTGTTTTCTTCGATCATTCCAAACCGACTTGTCATCTGTCGTGATGCTGGAATGAAGGTAAACGTTTTCATAACAATCGCTCAGTGCACTCTACACGTTAATGGAGTCCCAAACAGGCGGATACAAGCTGTTGACATGTGTTACTTTCGTGTTTCTGGAAGAACTCAGATGGATCGAGTGAAAAACACCAGAGTACATATACGATGGGACTAACAAAAGTTCGCTTAGTTGATTGAATAATAAAACAGAAAAATAATTTTAACTTTAGATATTTAGGCCGGTAATTATCAAGCGCTCTTAAATCGATTTTAATTTTATGAAGCTCTTAGTTTTAAATTTTTGCTGCGTATTCACCAAGCACTAATAGGTTTGTGTCCATGCTAATTCGCGTTCTAAAATGAGTTTCCGAACTCTCTTTCGAACAAGGTACATTTAATTTTTCTTGCTTCTTCTTCTTCTTCTTCTTCTTCGGACGTTTGACGGAAATGCTGGAGGCATTAAATTCGTCGGCCTTTCTTCTTTTGCATTACGCCAATGCAGCCTGTCCTTTGTTTGGTCTGAGTAACAGTTAACAGCTGATTTGAAAATTTTCGAAATTCCTGAGTTATGAGCGCTCTTAACTTAAGAGTGGTTGGGACCACTGATAAGTCTTATGAGCGCTAATAAATCTGCACTAATATTGCTTGGTAAATAGGTTTATGAAGCTCTTAGTTGCTCGGTGAATACCGGGCTTAATCTTTATCTTTTCTTAATTTCTCCACATAATTCCCATTTATTTCAATACATTTCTTTAGACGATGGATCTATTCTTCAAAACAGCTTTCAAAATCCTCTCTTTGGAGCTTTTCGATTTCGACATTGACTGCATTAATAATCTCCTCATTAGATGTGAAGATTTTTCCTTCAAATTTTTTTTTTATTTTCGGAAACAGCCAAGTCACACGGCGCTAGATCCGGAAAATAAGGTACTGGGCGAATTTCATTGATGCCCGAGAGCGCAAGAAAATTGTTGGTTTTTTCAGCAGTGTGCGCAGGCGGATTGTCGTGATGCAAATAGTAGCGGCGCAGCTCCTCTTTTTGTCGGTGACCTAGTAAATTTGGGAAAACTTGTGGTAAGCAAGTTTCAGTATACCAATTAGCAGTGATTGTCTGACCAGTTTTAAGCGGGGTGACGGCGACCATTTTCGCCCTGGTGAAGTACATCGACATTATAACTTTTGTCGCTGACTTTTGTTGTTTAGCCTTTACTGGAGGGTTTTGCACATTCTGGGCTCCATACCATGGACTAATGTTTGGTTTCCGGGTCGTACTTATAAAACCAAGATTCATCACCTGTAACGATCTTATTGAAGAAGCTTGACTCTCCATTTTCAAACTTATCCAGGAAATATTGAGCAAAACGAACCCGAGCCTCTTTTTGCTCTCCATTCAACATTTTTGGAACTCATCGAGCTGACTTCTTCGAATACCATATTTCAGGTGATAATTTAAAATTCGTGACACAGCCATGGCATTCAAGCCCAGTTCATCCGCTATCATCTCCTGTGTCATCCTGACATCTTCGTCAATCTTAGCTTTCACCAGGGCCACATTTGTATCGTCGGTCGAGAATTTGGGTCGAACTTCACGAGATTCGTCCTCCACAGAAAAATGGCCAGTCTGGAATCATCGAAACCACATCGAAATAGTAACAAGAGATGGTGCATTTATTCCGTATGCATTTTGGCATTCGTGCAGAATTTTGACTAGCGTGAGTTGACGTCGAAATCCGAAGAGAATGGCCAAACGAATTTCTTCCTGTGTTGGCGGTGGAACTTCAACCGAGCTTACGTCGCTAATTTTTCTCTTTCTCGTCTCCATTTTTACATATTGTTCTAAAATTTGGAAAAAAATATAGTTAGATTATAAGCTACAGAAATGAATCTTTTTTTTTTTTTTTTCAAAAACTACTAAATTGACACCAACTAAGCGAACTTTTGTTAGTCCCTCCGTATACTCAATGTTAAGAAGCTGCTTCTCCGAACAAAATGATCTACGCTTTGGGTTTCAAGACGGATCATGATCATAGTGCTGGATCATATACTGGACTTAATATTTGTCATACAAATCCTGGTAGCATTCGTTCTAAATATACAGTTTTGTACCAAATGCTTAGCACTTCTAAAATAGATGTGGTCATGGTGTCAGAATCGTTGCCCTATAAAGATATTCACTCACAACTTGTGCATCTTTCAGGTTTCAAGTTGTTTAGGAATGATCGTGTTGATAGGATAGGAGGTGGCGTTTGCATGTGTATTAGTGTATTAGTGATTGTACACCGGCAAAAATTATATACTCTTCAAGTTAGTCGGACAATCAGTTCTTGTGCGTTGAGATCAGTAACAACAATAATGAAGTGTTTATTGGTAATCGTGTATTCTCCGCCTCATCATTTTTGTGAGGCCAATCTCGAAGAACTTGAGGACACGTTACAGATTTTAGGCCCTAAATATAAGGACATTTTGATTGGCGGTGGTTTCAGTGTAAACATTCTCGTTAACAATAGCATGGCAAGAAGTTTTCACTATTTTTGTAACCGAATGAGTCTATTCATTGTGAATACACATTGGTCTACTTACTCTGAATCACTGGAGAATCCGTCGCTAATTGAAATGTTCTTAACAACTTCGATATCTAAAGTTCTAGGGAACGACCAAGTAAGACCCAGATCTGAATTTATTTATTATATTATTTATTGTTCTTTCAAGTTCGATGTAGTTAACTTAGGTACTGTCCGATATATTAGTTACAGGTCGTTTCGAAACATTGATTATGAGGGTCTCCAACGGTATAGCAGTTTCTTAAACTGGAATGATATATATTATACCCCGGATATAGATAATAAAGTTTTGCTATAAAACACTTTATTTAACTCGCTGTATGACAACTATGTCCCATTGATAACCAAGAGAATTAAATCGCTAACTTGCTCATGGTATAATAGTCAAATAAAACTTTTGATCCAAGAAAGAGAACGTTTTTTTAGAAGGTACAAAAGGAGTCCGTCTGAGTACAATAGAAGGCAATACTGTTTCGCTCGGAATAAGGTCGCGGCTCTTACCCGCTCATCCAAGTGGTCGTACCTACTTGAGAAACTTGATCCGTCACAAGGTGCTTTCAACCTTGGAAGAACATAAGAGATGTAGGCATAGTTGGGACTAAAAACATGTCAAAATCCTCTTTTAATCCCGATATTATGATGTCACACTTTGTCCCAAGTTTCGCCAGTTCTTCTATGCCCGAACCCACTTCGGATAACCTTAATCCAAACACGTCGTTTTCCTTCAATTGTATTGATGTGGAAGTTTGTTTAAATGCCATCTGCTCGGTTAAATCTGATGATGTAGGCCCCGATAATATATCACCAAAGTTTATTAAACTTATTTTGCCTATAATCGTAGGGTATGTAGTCCATATTATTATGGATGCATTTGTAGCAGTATTTTTCCGACACACTGGAAGGAAGTTAAAATTATCCCAGTTCCTAAAATGGCAAGTCCCACTGCTCCAGCGGATTTCAGACCAATAAGCTTGTTGCCCTTTTTATCGAAAGTCTTTGAAAAACTTATTCAAAGTCAAATGCTTATTTACTTGAATAACATTAATATGATTTCTGTCTGGCAATCTGGTTTTTGAAATAAGCATAGCTGTAAATCAGTAGTCACTAAATTCGCTATCGACCTACGTATGGAACTGGATTCAAACAAAATTGGTCTATTGTTACTATTAGACTTTTCAAAGGCTTTCGACTGCATTGATCACAGGGTTCAAACAGTTTATACTGATAGTGAAATTTCTAGACCACTTACTGTAAATATAGGAGTTCCACATGGCTCAGTTCTGGGACCACTATAATTTTCACTGTACATAAATGATCTCCCGGATTTTATAGCCTCTTGCAATATATAAATGTACGCGGACGACGTCCTGATTTGACTTATGTCATTCAGTAGGCCTGAGGGAGGAGCTAGTGGCTAGGATGAATGAGGAACTAGAAAAAAATCCAACTTTGGTCTAATCTCAACAAGCTTAAACTGAATCCCGCTAAGACTCTTACGATGCTATGCTCAAGGAGAGAAGTGAAAGCTGCTGAATTTCCCCGCATTGTTCTTAATGGCGAAATAATTCTATAAGTGGACAAAGTGAGGTATCTTGGATTTACGCTAAATAACAAGTTAAGATCTTACTTACTTACGTACTTAGGTGGCGCTACAGTTCGGGGTGAACCTGGGCCTCAACCAACAAGCCTCTCCATTTATCTCGGTCTTTAGCTAATTGCCTCCAGTTGCGCACTCCAAGTTGGTCGAGGTCCCCTTGAACTTGTGCGCGCCACCTACGGCGATGATTCCCTCTACTGCATCGTCCCTCGGGGTTAGATTCGAAGACTCTGTGGGCCGGAGCGTTGGTGTCCATTCGCTCTACATGTCCTAGCCATCTCAGGCGTCCAATACGCAGTTTTTTGACTAGGTCGATGTCGCTGTACAGCTCGTATAGTTCGTGATTGAATCTTCTCCTCCAAAACCCGTCAACGCAAACGGGACCGAAAATCTTACGAAGAATTTTTCTCTCGAAGCGACCAAGGATATCTTCATCCTCTTTTAATAAAGTCCATGTTTCAGCGCCGTAAAGCAGGACTGGGATGATCAAGGTCTTATATAGAGTCTCCTTAGTTGTTGGAGATAGGGCTTTACTGCTAAATTGCCTTATAAGCCCAAAAAAACAGCGATTGGCAAGAGTTATTCCTCGATTGATTTCTGCACTGATTTTGTTTGTAGAATTTATAGCAGAGCCAAGGTAGACAAAGTCCCTTACTACCTCGAAGTTATAGCTGCCCACGGTGACGTTTTGTCCAATTCGTCGGTGTTGGTTTTCCCTTCTAGTTGACAGCATATACTTGGTTTTACCCTCGTTTATCGCCAAAACCATTTTGGCCGCTTCCGCCTCAATGCCTGCAAAAGCACCGGTGACAGCCCGCTGAGTTCTTCCGATAATGTCTATATCGTCGGCGTATGCAAGCAGTTGTACAGACTTGTAATAGATTGTGCCTCCGGTGTTGGCTTGTGAGTTCCGCACAATCCGTTCAAGTACAATATTGAAGAAGTCACATGACAGCGCGTCACCTTGTCTAAGGCCTTTTTTGACATCAAAGGTCTCGGTGAGGTCATTACCGACCTTGATGGAGCAGCGAGCGTTCTCCATCGTCAGCCTGCACAGACGGACAAGTTTGGCAGGGATGTCAAAACTAGACATGACTCTATAAAGCTCTTCTCTATAGATGCTGTCATAGGCGGCCTTGAAATCGATAAAGAGGTGGTGAGTATCGATTTGGAATTCTTGGGTTTTCTCCAGGATCTGCCGAAGTGTGAAGATTTGATCGATTGTGGACTTTCCTGGCCTGAAACCGCACTGATAGGGTCCAATCAGGCTGTTGATAAAAGGTTTCAGGCGTTCACACAATATCGCAGAAAAGATCTTGTATGCGATGTTGAGGAGACTGATGCCTCTATAATTGGCGCAGTTGAGGGGGTCTCCTTTCTTGTGGATCGGGCAAACGATGCTGAGATTCTATTCATCAGGCATACACTCGTCTGACCAAATATTAGAGATGAGTTGGTGTATGCACTCTACCAATTCATCCCCAGCTGCCTTGAAAAGTTCGGCCGGTAAGCCGTCAGGTCCAGCAGCCTTGTTCGATTTTAGCTTGGATATTGCTATCCTCACTTCGTTTTGGTCAGGTGGACGGAAATTTTGACTATCATCGTCTATGTTGAATGGTTCATTCTGCCTGACAGCGGGATGTTGATCTTCGTTGCCGTTATACAGTCTGCAGAAGTAGTTTTTCCATATTCTCAGCACCGACCGTGATTCTACTACGAGGTTTCCATTTTCATCTCTACAGGTTTCTGTACGGGTATTACTTCTCTGACACGTTCTTTTTACCTTTTGGTAAAACTTCCGTACATTATTCCTGGAGTATAGACTCGCGATATTCTCAAACGCGCGCTTCTCATGCTCTTTCTTCTTCTTTTGGAGAAGCCGATGTTCTTCCCGTCTCTTTTGCTCGTAGAGCTCACGAGCAGCTCTCGTCTTCCTTTGCAGCGCCGCTTTGTATGCCTCTTGTTTTGCTGCATGCACTCGCCGACATTCTTCGTCAAACCAGGGGTTTCGCGGTGGTGGTCGAGCGAGATCCAGCACATCAGTCGCGACGTTTCTGATGGCATGTTGGCAGCGTTGCCACTGGTCTTCGATACTTGATGCTGGCGGCAAAGGGGTGATTGAGAGATTTCGGGATACGCGTTCAGCGAAGAGTCTGGCGGTCTCTTGCGATTGTAGCTTTTCGACGTTAAATTTTCTCACAGTAATTCTTCTTTGTTGCTCAGATTGGGATATCCGCATTCGTACCTTGGCTACAACAAGGTAATGATCCGAGTCTATATTGGCCGCTCGGAAGGTCCGGACATCCAGAATACTGGAGGCATGCCTTGCGTCGATGGCAATATGATCAATTTGGTTGATCGTGACATGATCATGATGAGGAAACCATGTGCTTGCTATGGTGACATTTCGCTCCACAGCGAAATCAATTAGCCTTAGTCCGTTATCAGACGTGGTGTTGTGTAGGCTATGCTTACCGATTGCCCTACCAAAGACGTCCTCCTTTCCTATTTTGGCGTTAAAATCGCCCAATACGATTTTAACGTCGTATTTAGGACATTGCTCGTATGTTTTGTCGAGGAGCTCGTAGAAACACTCTTTGGTGGCAAGGTCCTTTTCTTCCGTGGGGGCATGAACACATATTAGGCTTATGTTAGCGAATTTAGCCTTGATCCGGATAGTCATAATACGCTCGCTCACGTGTCGGAAGCTTAAGACTTCTTGCCTAAGTCTGCCGCGTATGACAAATCTGCATCCGAATAAGCGTTGCCTGTTGCCTCTGTAGCAATCACCGTAGTAGATGTCACAGTTTTTCATCCTCTTTTTGCCCGGCCCATCCCATCGCACTTCCTGGATGGCGGTAATATCTGCTTTATAGCAGTCTAGGGCCTCTGCTAGTTGTTCGGCTGCACGTGGTCTGTAAAGGGACAGAACATTCCACGTACAGATCCGAAGGTCGTTGTCCTTATTTCGTTTGCTGGGGTCGTCATTACTTGAGTCATCCTTATCCAAGGCTTTTGGTTGTTTCGGAACCATGCACTTTTTACGTGGTAGGGAAGTTACCCCGACGGCACAACCCCCAACCTGGAGGGCCAGTTCCTTAATTATTCCCCTAAAACGAGGGGCCGGGTACACCGGTGCCAGTAGTCCACTACGGGAGTATGAGCGCTGCCGTTGGCCCATTAAGGGCTCCTCCGCCACCATCTCTATTCCTTACCGACCTGTGATCCGAATACGTCGAAGCAGCTCGCGCAAGGTATTCACTAAGTTCAACCTAACTGGAACTATAGACGCCACCGTTGACTCCGTCTAGGGAATTCGTCCGCTGCCGTCTGGAACAGGAAGAAGTGCTCTAGTGAGAAAAGCACTCTTCCCCCCTCTCTCATCTGCTGCCACCAAGAATCCGCCAAACGGGGTTGGTTACCCATTTCTTGGATTAAGGTACTAGGCACCCGGCTGTCACCGCGTGGAGGTTGAGAGTAGGAGTTGGTAGGCCTCAGCTGAGTGAAAACGCTTGTGTTTTCATATGATCGCATGCACAACCGTTTGACCAGCCAAGTTAAGATCTTGCCGACCACAATTGGGAGATTCTTCTCTGGGTTGCGCAATTTGAGATGCTCTACTGGTCTTTTTCTCCCAAATATGAAACTGCGTTTAGTTAAAAGCCTTATTATGCCCTTTTCTTATTTAACTGCTGCGTATATGCCACTCTAAACTACGAATGCAAACACAAATTAAATGTAGCTTTCAATGATTGTCTCCGCTTTTATAATAAACCGAGATATACCCGTGTCTCACATCTCAAGACTTTTCTACTAGTAATCTGTCTTAATCATTACTATGACTTCCGTAACTTGTTGAAGCTGCATGCCATTATTCATAATAACTATCCTGTGTATCTGAACGAAATACTCCGATTTGCCAAATCTGGTAGGGGTCTGCGCCTAATACTGCCCCGATTCGAACACACCACTGCTGAGCGATCCTTCTTCGTATCAGTAATTCGACTATGGAATAGACTTCCGGTTTGCAGAGAATAAGCTCATCGGCCGAATTTCAAAGGAAGCTATTTTTACTTATTTTCTTTTGCTGAGAATCAATTTATGGTTAATTTATAAGTAGTTTACATATGCATCTACCTGAAGTCATTAAAATCATTTTAAATCTTTACTATTTTCAATTAATATATATTATTTTTATCCTTTTTATTTTTTTTTTATTTTTCTTTAATTTAAACTTTGTAAATTCTATCTCGATGCTTATTATAAGATTTAATATCTAGTAGTATCATGTTAAATTCTTTTTTTTGAATAAATGAAATGAAATGAAATAAGTCATATAAGAGCTGGCTGATGGTATTGAATGGTGGATATGTAGTTAAATGCTGCCTCCAAACTCAAGTTCAAGCTTCTATTTATTCACCCAACTTTTTGTTTTCACAGCAAACAGGATATGATTCATTATCACTATCCCCCGACAGTGTTCACTTCTCCTGCGTGTTCACCTACGTGTGTAATTAAATTAAACACACAGCCTTGCTTCATTCCCTTCTCAGTTAATTCTTTTCAGTTTCTTTGTTTTTCTTTTCAAAAATTGTTCAAGTGCTCAAATCTGTTCGCGGGTGATGTTTGCGCATTTTTCTGACTTCGAGGGAGAACAAACAAAAATTTGGCCAGCGGAAACATGGTCTGAGTTCTATAGAGGTTCGTGTTTGGTTTTAATTAAATTTGAAACAACGCTAAAGAAGGCTATAAGAGGTAGCAATTAATTATGTGTTATAATTTAGTGTTTCCTTCTTTTTTTTTGTCGCCGCAGCCACCACCACCGCCACCGACCCCGTCCAAACCGACCAAAGTGGCTACCACTAATGGCAGACGGTTTTTTTTTTTTTTTTAATTTGGAGGGTTTCCTATTTCTGGTGGGATTATTAATTGGTCCAAGTAGCTGTCGCCGTTTTTATTTTTCTTCGCCCATTTTCCTTTGTTGGTGGTAAATTAAAATTTAGTAGCTTTGTTATTTATTGAATGGGAAGGATGGGTCAGTAAATTGTTGCTAAATGATGTCGAAATCAATAGATTGGAGATTAATTCGGAAGCCTAATAAAATTGTCAGGATAATGTGTGTAGGACGATAAATTTTACAAAACAAACGAGCACTTATTTTCAACACTTTCTGACGGATAGATTTACGGTCAACTGCTGTCATTAGTTTGAGCCAAATCTTCTGTGATACTAAAACTATCTGGGGGAATTGGTCCATATGGGATAACTTATAAAATATTCTCGTGTCTCCACGAGTTTCAACAAGTTTTTATTTCACTTGGATAGTCGTTAAATCAATATTCGAAAGCTTCGGATAAATTTGCTGTCTTTTCATTTTACTGAGTACTGACAGAAAAGCAATGTATTTGAAAAACTTGTATGAAAATGTACATTGCTCTGCTGCGCTTCACATTTGTTTGTGTAAGTATGACATTATTTCGGCGGATAATATTTCAATAAGTTCGAATAAACTTCCATTTGTCTTAAGAGTTCAATAGGTTTTCATTCTAATAGAAAGATGACTTGAATCATTTCTGATGCTGGATAAAGAGGAAGTTTAATTAAAACAGTTAATTATGCAACTCCTAAATAGCTGCACCCTTGTCGCAAGCAGTCCGCACATAGTTTTACAAATTTTTATTCAAAAAAGCACCTAGGTTATGTGAAACAGCGTCCGCCACCCGCCTAAATTCTCAAGTTTTCATAAAAATTTAACAAAACCTCCAAAAATTACTCAACGTAATGATTGGTGTAGTAGTAACGTCGTTAATTGCCACGTTAATCGTTTACAGTTCAAATCCTGACGTCAGCAAACATTTATTTATTTTTCATGAAATATATAAAGTTAGTCCGATCAATTGCAAAAGCTTGTGTGAACATTACTGCGAAGGCATAACACTGGTAGTAGCTTAGTCATATGGCTGAAAAAATTGTTCGGCCTGTTGATAATGATTCGCCTATGACATCAATAAAATAAATAAATAAATATGACATCGGTTATCGGAAAAAAAAATACTGTGAATCAGAAGCAAAGACAAAAAAAAATTACAAATATCTCAGATCGGCTGAAATACTACACTCGCTCATATGGAGAGCGTGGGTAAGTTAACAATTTCACCAAGAGTGGAAGAGAGGGATGATCATCAAGCTTCCGAAAAAGGGAAATCTAATGGATTGTGGAAACTGGAGAAGCATATGGGTTCTACCGTCTGTAGCTAAGATAATAGCTAGAATCATAACAGAACGCATTCAAGAACATTTAGATTCAACTCTTGACGTCGAAGAGGCAGGCTATCGTGCTGGATCCCCCTGCATTGACCGCATAAACACCTTACGGATCATAATAGAGTAATGTGTCGAGGTCTCCGCTACATCTACTATTTATCGACTTCGAGAAGGCTTATGACAGCTTGAATCGAGATGCTGTCTGGTTGCTCTTGCACAGGAGAGGCATCTCAGAAGAACTCATAGCTATTATCAAGGCTACATACGAGGGTAGTGATTGTCATGTCTTACACAATAGTAATGTGTCGGAGGATTTTGAAGTCCAAAGTGGAGTACGTCAGGGGCTGCATACTATCATTGCTGTTGTTTTTGGTGCCCATTAGTGATGTACTCCGGGCATTGTCGGAAGGTAACAGTAGAACTCGATGACATCTAACCCTAAACACCTCCACTACGCTGACGATATTACCTGGTTGGTTGGTTAGGATCGGCGCTCGATGAGGATATACTTAGACCAGAAAGTAGGTCCATTGTACTACCGATGTCTAAGGCGGTTGGGTCACCCTCTTACTCTTGGAACCATTTGTTCGTTGAATAAAGGCGTGAATTTTAGCCGTGCAGGCGTTGCTGAGATCATTAAGATCATTGTAGAAGTATTCACCCAGAGTTGGCGAGCGCAGGACAGGCGCACAGGAGATATTACCTAATTTCATATCGTATAATGGACCTTCATCTGATGGCCCAAAATCCAGAAGCTGAGGCAAATAAGGTGGAGCTCAAAATAAAAACGGCAAAACAAAAGCCTTGTGTACTTATAACGCCCGCGCTCAACTCAACATTGCCGGACAGGTAGTCAGGAAAGTAGACAACTTCTGTACTTAGGAAGTTTTTTTTTTTTTGCGCGTTTCGAAAGCCCGAATAATCGATGCCAGGGATGCGCCTACGTACAAATCCACACCCCGCACACTTCTACCACACTTCCCGCGAGACTGCCGTAATGTATTACTTCGCGGGGCTGGTTACCAATTAATGCTATGTTTCATATATTGCTGCTTCTGCTCTCCTTGCTCTCGTAATTATTCGGACCTCTGTTTGCACATTCGTTATTCCAGTCAATTCTCAGCATTTGGTCTATAAGGAATAGTGGACTTGGTAGGTTATTTCTCCATTCCGTAAAGCGATTGCAATGGATTATTGCGTGCTCTGTATCTTCCTCTTGGTCTGGGCAATGTGGCCAGAGAGGTGAGTTATCATGTCCAAATCTATGTAAATATTTGCGATAGCTGCCGTGACCCGATAGGGACTGCGTAAAGCGATAGTTGCAGATAACATTCACTCGATTGGTCCAGACCTCAATGGTGGGAATCAGCTTGTAGCTCCATCTACCTTTTATACTGTTATCCCACCTGGCTTGCCACATAGTTAGTGATGTTGCCTTCTCCTCATCCTTTATTCTCTTGACAATACCTGCTTCTTGATGGCTCAAGGTTCTCCTTTCGTGAGATTATCATCTCATTTGCGAGGATGTCGATGTGTACTTAGGAAGTGTTGCCTCGGCTTACGGCGGTGGCACCGAACTGGATGAGTGCGTTCGGAATGTTATCGAAAGCCTGAAGAAGCAATGTTCGCAGCTTACTAACCAAACTGCGACTGTTCCGCTCCTACTCAGAATCAGTAATGTTGTATGGGTGCGGTACTTGGAAGGTGGATACCACTATCATCCGCAAGCTGCAAATTTTCCTAAATAGATGTCGACGAATCATCTTGAGGACCTTTGACTTAATCGTTTCTTCAGCAAACAACTTTATCTGAGAACGGGCCAAGAATCTGTGGACTTGCTGTGGGGAAACTAGCAGTGGATTGGACACACCCTACAGCGTGACGACATCTCCATTGCGAAATACGCCATACAGTGGCATCCGCTCACTCAGGCAGACAGAACAGCGGGACGCCCTAGGCAAACGTGGTGCAGGACAGTCGGAATTAAGCTCTTTGGGAATGAATTGGTGACAGCAGAACTCCCTATGCCACTCGAGGGGTAAAAAGATTTAAGTAAGTAGAGTAAGAAGTTTCTTTTCTTAGTCATGAGGCTGTGCGAGAAGGTCTCTCTACCAAAACTCCTTATCTTCAACTATTCTAGAACATAATTGACCATCTGCAAGCAACTCGACGCAGTCTTTCGAGAGAAAGTGATAAAAATAAACCAAGCTTAAATAGATAAATATTGTGCAAGATAGTACGTCATGAGATGCACTGAGGTCCATTATGATCCCACTAAGGAACAGAGATAAAGATCCGAACCTTATATCAGCTTGTGAAACAATCTGGCTCTTATGGTGAATCCATTGACTGTGATAGCTCAGGCCGTATTCGCCTAAAGTAGCCTTTTTGACACAGACAATGCAATGGATATGCTGAGGAGAAGTGAACAATAGTGTTTCTCTGAAGCGTAACAACTGAGTTTCAAAACCTCCTTCCTCGTTCTGCTTTCAGATTTAGCAGAAGTCGTTGCTTACAATACGTAGGCTTAAAGCATGTCTGCCGAGGATGCAGTGATCTGTGATGGGTTTTGCCTATTTAGAACTGCGAAAAACCCGGAGCTTGGCAAAAAAAAAGTCTACCTATGCTGCTAGAGCTTAGGTCTATGTATCTATTGCTCGTCTTTTTGCTGCACTAGTATAAGTTAGGTACTTGATGAATGACATTGGCAGGCTGGTATTATCTTAAAGCTGAATCCTTATACCGAGTAAACCTTGCGTAACAGTTTCCGGGATATCTTTCTGAGCAGCAGTCTTTCACTGCCCTAGATTGTAGATTGTAGATTATTGAAGATGTGGGATTAGGTCACCTTATCACTGCGGCCACATTGGGCCTATTGTGATTTCCTCTGATCTTAAAGCTGGTGATGAACTCTACTACCTAAATAACGATGACGTGTTCTGATTAGACAGTTACAGTGACATAAGGTGTGTTCTGCTGATTCTTCGTCTTCGTTGCACATTCTGCGGATGCTGTTTTGTGTAATTCCCATACCCATGTGATGTTTTTTCAGTCGTCAGTGGCCTGTAAGGAAACCTGTGGCTATTCGAATCAGACTCCTAATTAATTGTAGGGTTTGTTTCGTTCTTTTGAGGGAAATATTTCGCAGAAAGTTCTTGGCTTGCCTGTAACCTTCAGTTTCCATCCACTGGCCTAGTTCAGACAATCTAACAAACAGTAAAGGTTAAACTCAAGATATTTCGGAGAAGGTTTAAATAACCGTTCGGTGAAATAGATGTGCTGGATAAAACTGAACTCTCTTTACGCGAAAAAAGGGTTCAATTCGGATAAGGGAGTAGTAATACAAGATAGGGTGAAAATCTATTTTTTGTAAGTCCTCACGTCGTTGAACTTTGTCCAGATAATTCTGCGAACAATTAAAATTAAAACTTGAATCATTTCGAATAAAGCTCAGATAAGTTCTGATAAATGCAGAATTTTGTGAGCCACGATGCCGGATACAGCCCTAGTTGTCGCGAAAGAATTTGCAATGTAAAAGCGTTGGTTCGTCACCACTATTTTAATTTGGTAACATTATGGATAAAGCAAAATCACTTTGGATAACATTGCAATACATCTAGAAGTGTTCCTACATTTCCACATAAATCCATATCCTTCACACCAACAACATCTGCGGATATTTCCCCAAACTTGACAATAACCAACAAATTTTCAACTAATGGTGCAGAAATAGTGTATGGGATAGTCTCTGCCGTTCTATGTACACGCCCTCACAAGTTTCAGTCAACTTATAGCACTTCATTTGGCTTTTAGATACTCTTTCTCTTTGTACTATATGAATCACATCGTCCACTCGTCCATGTTGTATATGGCTTAACCGCATACGAACGGAAGTTTTTGCCACCCAAACAGGTAGCAATCTGCACGCAAGCTAAAAAGCATATTTCCATGAACTTCGTAAGTTGCACACGTGTGTACGTACACCACCACATCTCCTGCTCATTGTAGTGCATTCTATGCAACTTTAATCTGTGCGAGAAAAATAAGAATTATCATGCAAACAACCATCGAACGGGTGGGTGGTGTAGATCCTTTGTTCAAGGATTTCACATTTTCCATTCACGACTAGAATGTTTTTTTTCCACCCCCCCAAGCATATAATTTGTGTGCGTTGGAGCTCACTATTATGACCAAGCGGAGGGTGAAAATGTTGAGAATTTTCTTTTGAAAAACATATTATGGTTTTCTTTTTAATTTTTTGTTGTTGTAACATTTTTACGTGCAAGGAAATGAAAAGCGGATAAAAGCACCGAACTAGTTCTGAGAATGTGAACTACAACAGCGGGTGGTATGGAGAATGTGCGAATGCACATAGTACCCCCTTTGTTCAAAGCTGCATATTTCAGAATATCCTTCGAGTGAAAAAATCTTTCTTGTCCAGAGGAAGAGAGAGAAGGTATTACCAACAATTACAGAAGTGAAGGAGGATACTTAGAGTGCATGCAAGTTTGTTAGAAATATAAGTACGTGTTTCTGACAAGTGTTTCTCGATTAAACTTGGATGCCGAAAGAAGACTAGATAAACATTTGCCAAAGTATTCTAGTTGAGATATTTCCTCAACTCTCGCTAGTTTCTCTTCCCAGTGCAGGAGATTGTTAAGTATATGTACTATGCATGGTGAAACTTTTTAATGAAATACTTTGTGCATATGCGTAGGCGTGGAAGGAATCCGTCGAAAAACTAAGATTTGCACGAGTTCGACCATAGACTAGTATTCAAAATATAAAACGAAACTTGGGAAACTTACATAGTTCATCGTAGAGTAACTTAGTTATTAGAAACTTTCTATCCGCAGTCTTTCAGCGAACTATGGATTTATGGTATGGATTTCAAGCCAGTCACACAGTTCACTGCAGTTTCTTAAAATTATTTGCAACAGAAAATTTAGGAGAGATTTGCATGCATACACATCAATTCTATACATTCCGAGCCGGATATACGTCGTCGTTTATCCAATCGTAGATGAAGAGAAGAGATAGGAATCTGAGATAATTTTGGGGCAGTGGTTCGAAACTTGTATCTTAGCGAGAGAGTGGCTCCCCTACCAAAGCACAAACCAAGAATGGTTACACGCATACGATGGGAGAGGCTACGGAACGACGCGATACGGGAGATATTTGCGCCGGGAATATCTAAAAGGTTTAAACGAATTCCAACTATTCCATCAAATGTATAGGAAGAATGACAACTGTTTTCAACAGCGGTTATTGCCTCTACGGGAGATGTTTGTGGAGTGAAGCAGCTTGGTGTGGCGGCTGGTGGTGAGAAAAGAATTACTTGGTTTAAAACGCCCGGAGTTCAAGAAGCCATCATAGAGAAGAAGAGAGCATTTAAGGTGTGGATTCTCTTGAGGAACTCCGGTTCTCGAAATCGGCACACTGAGGAGCGAAGAACTTGCAAATAAGCAAACCACAGATTTGCAAATAAGATGTTCTGGGAGACCGTTCGCCGACTCTGAGGAAGAAAGTTGAATATCGTTCAAGGAGTCAAATCCAAAGATGATGCACTTCTTTCCAATGAGGAGGACATCTTACGCAGATGGAACGAGCACTTTTTAGAATTGCTCAATCCCGAACAGGGCACCGAAGATGACAGACCTATGGTCGAGTGTAAGGTGGAAAGTAGTCCTACGGGAGAGGAAGTAACTTTGGTGATTAAAGCGCTAAGAGTTGGTAAATCTGCCGGTGTGGATGAAATCCGGCCTGAAATCCTCATAGCTTTAGGTAAAGAGAAAGCGCAATTGCTCTCGTGTGTCATTAAAGTGGCCTGGGAATGCGGTGAAACACCTGGTGATTGGCAAATGGGAGTGATTGTTCCTCTTTTTAAAAAAGGGGACAAAAAAGATTGCGCCCGCTAAAAAGTCTTCGCTAAGGTGCTAGAAAAGCGTTCCAGAGCTGTGTTTGAGGATAGTATGGGGGATGAGCATTGCGGTTTTCGTCCCGGTAGAAACACAACCGATCAGTTATTCACTCTCAGAATGGTTCTTGAGAAGGCTTAACCTGTCTGCACTTCTACTGGGAAAAAACATATGATAGGGTTCCTCGAGAAAAACTCTGAAATGTTGTGCAGGAGTATGAGGTTGATGGTTGCGTGTTAAAAGCGATTCAGTCTTTATATACAAACTGTAGAAGCTGTGTTTGGATAAACGCTGTTACATCAGTACCTTTCACTGTGGGCGTTGGACTCCGCCAAGAGTGCGTTTTGTCACCTATCCTCTTCATTGAATTTATGGATTGGATGTTGGATGTTGCAACGCAGTCGTGGCGGAGAGTGTTTCAAAGTGGGAGACTTATGGAATACTCATCTGCTCTTTGCAGATGATTTGGTCATCATTGGGTCCTCTCAAACCGAACTTCAGCAAGCACTCAAAAGGTTTGTAGCCGTTTGTGACGATGCTGGGATGAAGATCAACGTGAACAAATCGGAAGTAATGGTCATTTCCAAAATACCCATTCAGTACACTCTGAGTGTTAGGTTAGGTTAGGTATGTGGGCTGGCAGGGAGGGACGCTCTCTGCCACACACAGGTCAGCATTGATCCATTTTGGTACCCATGGGGGAAAAAGTAAACCCTTACCCAATGAAACTAAAAACTACTAACTCAGTCACTTACTTCATTTCTACATACAACCCACCCTGATGATTTGATGAAGCTCAACATCTTTTCTGTTGAAACGCCGGAGAGTTCCTCGAGATCCTGAAAGAAATATTTACCAAGAAACTTTTTCCTTGAGTGTTGAAGACTCGGACAATGGCACAGGAAGTGGGTAGTGTCCTCAAAAACTTCGTCACCACAGCCTCTACATAGTTCCTCCTTCGTCAGGCGTAGTTTCTTCAAGTGGTATCGCAGAGTATTATGCTCCGTGATGATGCCCACGAGAATGGAAAGGGATTTCCTATCTTTACGGATGATTCTCTCGGTCTTTGCTTTGTCGAAAGATGGCCATATCTTCCTAGTGATGGCGCAAGTTTCCATGGAGTTCCATCTTGTGTTCGCCTCCTCAGCGGCTTTATTCACTGCAGCGAGCTTAAGCGTGCAAGGCGGGATACACACAAGGGGGTCAACTTGTTCTGTTGGGGCTGCGGTTCTGAGCCGATTCTCGCCAGCTCGTCGGCTTCTCATTGCCTGGGATACCCTCGTGTCCAGGGACCCAGCAGAGCGATACCTTGTGCTGTGTTCCAAGAACCCTGAGCTCTTCTCGACAACACTTCACAAGCATCGATTTAATTTCTATGGCAATAAACCCTTTTATAGCTGCCTGGCTGTCGATAAAGATGGTAATACCTTCTGCCGGTATTACCCTTACCGCAGACTCACGGGCGGCTGTTGCCACTGCTAAGACCTCTGCTTGGAACTCTGAATGTTAGTGGAGCCCCACTGAAGCAGGTGGATAAGTTTAAGTACCTCGGGGTCTGATTTACGAGTGATGCAAAGAGCAATGCCGAGTTATCCTGTGGAATTGATCAGGCTGGATCCATTTTGAGAGAGCTTGGTCAATCTTTTATAAGGAAGGCCGAACTTAGTGTTCAAGCTAAGCTATCGGTTTTTAACTCGGTGTATGTTCCAACTCTCACCTATGATCATGAAATTTAAGTAGTGACCAAAAGAATAAGATTGCGTATACAAGCTGCCAAAATGAGGTTCCTCGCGGTGTTGCTGGAATAACTCAAAGGGATCGAGTGCGCAACACCAGAGTACGCGAGGCGCTCTATGTTGGGCAGCTATTTCTCCGAACGGAACGATCTATGCTTCGATGGTTTGATCACGTAGTGCGTATGCCCAAACCGGCTTTCAAGACGTGTCATAATTGCCGCGCCATGAGCGACTTAGGCGATTCCCCGGTAGCCCTAGAAATATATGGTTGGATCAAGTCCGACATCTCTCCTGGAGCCGTCTAGGGATTTCTATTGATGAGTGGGAGTCAATGATGGAAAATCGAGAAGGATGGATGGTCCACCTGATCATTCTACCCCCGCGACCCTCATGAAGGATTAGCGGGCCAATGAAAATGTATGTACATATGTATGTATCACCAACAGGGCTGGCCATAGATGGCCAAATCTAGAAAAACAAGGCCTTATGTCCACCACTATACCGGCGGAAATCCGGAGAGATTATTAAACAAGGCATGTCACAGATTAGAACAATAATAGGGATATTCTCTGCTCTTTGTCCTCTAAGGATACGGATATATGTAGATACTGTAGTGGCATACATACATCGCAGGAAATAGAGCAAACACTATGTGAATGTGAAGGCATTGATAGGAACAGAATGAAACACTTACGAAGCTACTTCTTTACCAATCAAAGTTTAGATTTTATCGGCTGTTAGGGACCTACAGTTTGGTGCCGAATCCGAACGGCGTTATGAGAAGCTTTTTCGTATACTCTCGGATTTTTGTCAGATGCTCGCTCGCTCGCTCGCTCGTGAAAAAACTTTTTGGTGTTTTCTGGGATTCGAACTTAGAACCTCATGCGTAGTGATCCGACACACTAACCACTTACGCCACGGCGCCCACACACCTTGCAGAGGTGTTATTTCTTTAGCCTTGTCCTTGAGTACATATCTTAAAGTCTTTCACGATTGTACTCGTGCTCCATTTGTTTTATTACAACTACTATAAGCTAGTAGTCAGTGGACTTACTACAGGGCAGTATCTGAATACTAGATTACTAATTCATCAGCTCGCGCGTTTCACTAATCAATTCTGTCAGTAATAAAACCACATATGCACCTAAGTGCCATATTAAATCCCCCAAGTAATCCAAAAATTCCAAAACAAATTCGAATAAATTTGACACCATTTAGACTACACGTGCTCCAACTATCCATGTAAATTCCCCAACAATCAATTTTATTATCGCACGCTTACCACACATGTAATTCTCGTAATAATTATATAAAACCAACAACCATCGGATTTGAATGGACAAAATCTCTGATTAATCGCCTCATACGTGGTGGCTAAAGCCAAACCACCTTCTTCTCTGGAAAATTTTCGAATTCAAAATGAAATCCAAATTTCAATACGCTCCACTTGCACTAGCCCCCTGCTACACAAACGCGCACGTACCCACGACATTACCGATTAGAACACCTGCTCATGTGGGTGTAATTAAAATCGAATTAAAAATCAATTTAATAGACTACCATCAGCTAGCGTAAATTGAATTAAACAACTCTCAGATACAATGCATTTTATCTATCGCAGTTGAACGAATTTACATGTCTACCTCATCGCAATCGAATACCTGGTCACACACTTCGAACACTACACCTGAGTGTATTGATTTGAAAGAGAATTCTATTTTGGTTGTGCCGCAGTCGTATTGAAAGGGGAATTCCTTGTAGCATATGTAAACGTTACCCGATTCCTAGATACGTATCATTATGGTGGTAATGACGATTTATTTCAAGGAATGGGAATGCAGATAAATGATCTGGATGGTGGAGCAAAGTATCAAAGATGGCATTGCTTCATTTATTTTTTTCTTTTACTCGAGTTAACTCACATTGAGATAGATAGATAGATAGATACTACATGTTTCTTTTTAAATAAAAGATTTGTACTATGTTCAGTGTTTTTTACGAGCAAGTACTTGTCGCCTCATTTCCATGTGGTTTGAAGGTTCGATTTAGCAACTCTTCTCTTACTTAAGAAAGAGTGCCAATGGTTTCACATAAAAAGTCAACCGGGAAACAACTGAAGTCCTTGAGGTTGTATTATAGTTGACTTTTGAGTAGAATCTCCCCTTTGCTCTCATCAGTCATCCAGATTATTTTGAGTCCTTTCTACCATTGAACGGCTGTTCAACTATTGAACACAGTTCGCTGCCAGGTCCATCCAATCTCTATAGCAAAGAGCCTTATGATGCGCTGCATAAGGCAGTAACATATTCGGAATCCTCGAGCTATGTATATCCTTGACACTTCCTAGATATTCGGCATTCAATTTAAGAGTCGATATGAAGATTCAAACTGATATCATATGGCCACCTTATGGTACGAGTAGCTTTCATCCGCCTTCGAACTGCAGCTGTCCGCACAAGCAATAGCACAGCGCTTGGAGGAATGATGGAGTCTAATAGATCCCTCAAACTGCCAACAACTAAGGGACAACATTGTTCAAAGAAGAGAACATATCAGCAGCGTCACGCCATCGAACACAAATCAACACTGGAATGCTGAGAAAGTATTGTCAGAAGATCACGGAGAGGCATGTTACGTGACTTATGCCGCGCTTGGATTAGAATATGTTCCCGGTCAATGGGAAGTGGCGAAAGTTATAATGGTTCTTAAGCCAGGAATTGATCAATTTACTGCTTAATGGTCGGATTATCAACTCAGAGCTAGGTGGGACGTCTTCTAGAAGATCTGTCAGTAGAGGCACTCCGCAAGGTGGTGTTCTATCTCCTCTCCTTTGGAATTTGGTGGTTAATGAACTATTGACAATACTGGAGGGTGAGGGATACACGGTGATTGCTTATGCAGATGATGTTGCTATAGCAGTCTCAGGAAAGCACTTTAATACTCTAAAAGAACTGCTACAAAACGCTTTAAACTAGTTAACCAAATGGGCGGCTCGATGTGGGTCGAGTGTAAGCCCACATAGAACTGAACTGGTACTCTTCTCAAGGAAATATAAAGTTATGTTCATCGATCCTCCCTCTGTTAATGGTATCAGCTTAACTTTCTATGATAAGGCGAAATATTTGGGTCTTATCCTGGGTAGGAAACTAAGTTGGAAACCCAACATTCAAGAAAGAGTCAAGAAAGCTACAGTAGCACTTTTCTCTTTACAGCCTCGAATAACTTACTGGCTATACATCTCGGTCATTAGACCGATACTCACATACGGTGTGATTGTTTGATGGACAGCCTTAGAAAAACTATAAATCGCGACTATCTAAGCAAAGTCCAGCGTATAGCTTGTCTGTGCATAAGCGGAGCACTCCATACAACTCCCTCTGCGGCACTGGATATTATGCTTCATCTGTTACCCCTTGATATATTTAGCAAGCAAATGGCAGCGAATGCAGCCGTTCGCCTTGAAGCTACCCAACAGTGGTCAAGGAAAGAGTTTGGCCACGCTTCCAGATCACTCTGCAATGAAGAGGCTTTCATAGGAGAAGACTCGATCCACTTCTACACTGACGGCTCGAAAACGAAAGACGGTGTTGGTGGAGGTGTTTTCTCTGATAGGCTTAATCTTGAGCTCTCTTTCCGTCTACCAGATTATGGTAGCGTGTTCCAGGCGGAACTAATGGCGATTAAGGAGGTCTTATCTTGGCTAAAGAAAAACGTGATATCCGCCAAGGACATCCGTATCTTTTCAGATAACCAAGCTGCAATCAAATCCTTGGAATCGAGAGAAAGAGATTGATAGACTTCTTTCGTTTGGCATTCTTGTACCGGTAGAGTTTTCTGAGTAGCTACACCCATCGTTCCGGTGTTGAAGTCGCATGGATCGGTGAGGTTAGGTTAGGTTAGGTTGGCTGTCCACACGAGAGTGCAGACACACTTAGACTAGTGAAGGTCCTTTGTGATACCATTGATCAAACCATTTGGCCACTCAGGGACTAACAAAACCAACCATCGCTTTTGACAAAGCGATGAATGCTCATGACGTCCGAGGACGCCAGATCACGATGTCGTCAAGAAAGGGGGGCCCTAGATGGAGCATTCTGTTATGTGACCAGGCTGGACATGTGCATAGGAAGTGAAGGATGGTTTCCTCCTCCTCCTCGTCCCTACAGCTTCCGCAGAAGTCGTTGGAGAAGAGACCAAGTTTTTTGGCGTGTTGGCCTGTAAGACAGTGTCCAGTGAGAAAACCGACAACGCAGCTGATTTGTGTACGCTTTAACTTGATCAGATCGGCACTATGTTTTTGATCCAGATCTGTCTCGAAATGTGACACGTTGAGCCGTTTACCCATCTGAGGTTGGTCGTGCTAATAGTGTTCAGCTTTAGTGGATACTTACAAGTAGCGAGGGGCATACCCAGGGCTTGCCTGTCAGGCAAAATCCTTAGAGTGGTACCCTGTCTGGCGAGACCGTCAGCCCTGCAGTTACCTGGAATGTCCCTGTGGCCCGGCACCCTGCATAGGTGAATGTTGAACTGCTCTGTCATCTCCATAAGAGATAGACGACAGTTTAAGGCGGCCTTTGAAGTGAAGGAAAACGATTCCAGGGACTTGATTGCCGCTTGGCTGTCAGTGAAAATGCTAATATCCCTGACAGATAATACATTACATTTCAGCCAGGACAGGGCTTCCTTAATCGCCATGATTTCCGCCTGGAAAACGCTTCGATTATCAGGGAGGCGGAAAGAAATGCTCAGATTGAGCTGTTCGGAGAAAACACCACAACCCACTCCACCCACCGTCTTAGATCCGTCTGAAAAGAAGTGAACCGAACTACCAACGACAGGGGGGGGAAGTGTCCCATACATCCCGGTTGGGGATGCTCGTACGGAAGTTACGGTCAAATCTCAGTTTCAGCGGGGTGTAGTCCGTGTTTTCGTGTTTGAAGTTGAGAAGATCAAGGATCGAGGAGTGGCCAAAGCGATAGCTAGACCACTGAGAGGAGGCTTTCAGGCGGATGGCGGCACAGGCAGCCATCTGTTTGCCGAAAATATCTAAAGGTAGCAGGTTGAACAAGATGTCCAGTGCCACAGAGGGAGTAGTTATCAGTGTACCACTGATGCAGATGCATGCAGATCTTTGCACCTTAGCTAGTTGAGTGAGATGGACCGCCCTGTCAAGAGCAGGCCACCATACGATCACGCCATATAGTAGTATAGGCCTGATAACGGACAGGTATAGCCAATGAATGATTTGAGGTTTAATACCCCAGCTCCTACCTATAGCCTTTTTACAGGAATAGAGAGCTACATTAACTATCTTGACGCGCTCTAATAGATTGGCCTTCCAGTTTAATTTCCTATCCAAAATAAGACCCAGATATTGTGCGTTTTCAGAGAAGGTGAGACTGATGCCATTTATCATACGAGGGTCTATGAGGGGAACTTTATATTTTCTTGTGAAGAGAACGAGTTCTGTTTTATGGGGGTTAACCCCCAGCCCACATTTGGAGGCCCATTTGGTGACCCGAAGGAGAGCATATTGGAGGATTTCCCTGAGAGTGTCCGGGTGTTTACCGGAGGCAGCAATAGCAATATCATCAGCATAGGCAATCACTCTACAACCTGACGTATCCAGGTCCATCAGTAGCTCATTTACTATCAGGTTCCACAGAAGAGGTGACAAGACTCCATCTTGGGGTGTACCGCAGCGAGCAATTCATGTGGCCGATGCTCCGCCCAGCTGTGTGTTAATAATCCTGCATGTAAGCAATTGATTGATCAACACTCCGAGCGAGGTATCCACTTTCAAATTTGCAAGTGCGTCGGTAATCGCCTTTGATTTGACATTGTTCAAAGCTCCCTCAATGTCAAGAAAAGCCACCAAGGTGTATTCTTTGATGCTCAAGGATTTTTCGATGGTGCGCACAAGCGAATGTAAGGCTGTCTCAACCGATTTGCCTTTGCAGTACGCATGTTGGGACGGCGAGAGTAAAGCTGGGCTAATACTTTGCCGAAGATGGATATCAGTCAACCTTTCTAAAGTTTTAAGCAGAAAGGACGATAGACTGATAGTTCGGAGATCCTTTGGTTCCACGTACGAGCTCTTTCCTGCCATAGGTATGAATTTGACTTCAACCTCGGTCCAAAGTCAAATACTTTGACTATGCTGACGATGTTTGCCTACTATCGCACAGAATCATGGACCTGCACCAACTGACCACCGGTTTGCTGGCAGAGGCAAACCTGATAGGCTTGAGGATTAACTCCACCAAAACTTTCTTCGAACTCATATAAATTGTTCTGGAGAAGTTCGATACGCTAAAAGTTGTAGACATATCTTAAAAACATTGTTAAAAGCCACAGTAAGGTTTGTCTTCGTTTTGCAAGGAAATTTCGCATCCACAGATGAGTGAAATTAGAATCAATAAACTTTTTGCTAAGCTCAGTCTAATATGTTGTAGAGCAAGGTGTTTTGATAAGGATAAGCTCCGTTGGCAGCCATATGTTTTGCCTACTGCCATCTGAACATGATAGTTCTAAATTTAGGATAAAGAACCACCAACTTGGAGATAATTTCCCGCATCGTCAGCGTGCATGCAGTGGGAGGTCATTTAAATGGATAGACAATAACAAAGGCCCAAGTATTGAACCTTGATATGGTGATAAATGAACCTTGACGATAAATTAAAGAAATCTGATGATTCCCTACCTAGTACAAGAGCTTGTCTCCTTCTGAATAGAGTCTCAGCCGACAATTAATTCAATGTCATTCGATTCCTACGGCCCATAATCTCTTTCTAATTGAAAGACACTTTTCGACAATGGCACAAATTGTCCCAAGCCGATTATAATTTCAATTCAAACGAAAAGCTGATTTCGAGACAATTTCGATCATCTCACAAAGTTCGCACGGCATTTCGAATACTCCTCCTCAATTCCAAATGATTTTTACGTACACACATCATACAAGCATTGATTGATATGCCTGGTAACAGCTGCCAGAGAAACAACGACACTCTTCATACTGAGTACTGTACATGTAACGAAAACTCAAGTAAATCTATAAAGCAGCAGTACGCCTTCACGAATTCCCCGCAATTTATTCAATTATTGATATTATTTACAAAGAACCCGAAAATCAATACCACCCCCACCCCCTATCATGATTATACTTCGATGAAAGTGAAGGGAAAAAATGTTACTCATACGCCCCACCGAACGTTATTATAATATTTCCCTTCGACTGCAAGTTTGGTGGCATGATTGAGCGCGCAGTGATCCGTTGGCTTTTAAATACCTTTTCTACTCCTAATTTTATCTCCTTCGTCTTGCTTGTGAGTCAGCAGTAGTCAGCAGAAATAAAATCCCTCGGGAGCAGCCCTTCTGTTTCCTGGTACTGATTTTTCGCCATTCTCTCATCGGCCTACCTTCGCGTTTATAATTATAATCATCAAAGGTATTGTAATTGACATTAAGTAAACACTAACACTACGAAGAAGCGAAGGACAAAGGAGAGCAAAACAGAACAGAATCTGACAACTGACACGCAGACGATTTTAATTATCCTTCTCTTTGGTACTAGCTAGAAGTGATATCCTTGCGGACTGGTATTGCTGTTTGTGGCACTCACCTCAGGGTGGCACAACACAGCTCGGTTATAATCAGAGGAATTGAAGAATTTAAATTAGCTAATTATAAGAAAATTTAATTTATGATTACCAAACAATTATTGTACGGAGATGCGGGGCGGTTGCATTTGTCTACGAAGCCATTTACATCGCGCCTTACACGAGTTTTAATTAAAGATTACATAACTAATGCGGAGTCGGAGTTTATCCGACGGTGGGGGCGGGGTCAAGGATATTATTGAACCAGAAAACATCCTTCGTCCTTGTAAACAGCGATTATGACTGTCTCGTCGGCATATTTGGATTTTTCTGCCAAATATTGTTTTTCTGTCATTTCTCATAAGGCTCAGGATTGAAAGCCGAGAGAGGGTGGAGAACGAATTTCATTAGAAAAGATACATTTTGTGAATGGATTGCCTGTCGGATTTATCACAGCTGATGCCACCGCTTGGGGCTATTTTCGCAAGGAAAATTAACAAAATATGATAATATTAATTAATATTTCCAAGGACTTTCTATTACTCTTTACTGTTTAACATGATGCTGTGTTCATCCTTTTCAGTAATTCCTTTTAGGTAGATTGATATGCCGTCGTTGTTTTTATACGAATTTGAGGATTTTTATAGGCTTATCAGGTTTCACTGCTTATGCAGATACATTTCGGGTAGATATATATTTTTTGAATGAGAAATACTTCGACAGTTGGTTGGTTAGGATCGGGCGTTGATGAGGATGCATTTAGACCAGAGATAGTTCCATTGTACTACCGATGTGTAGGGTGGGTCATCCTCTTACTGTAGGAGCTTCGTTGTAAGAAGGAGTCGATTTAAGCAGGCATTGCCGAGATCATTTAGATAGTTGACAAATCCTACCACTTTTTTATTTGTAAGCTATAGTCTGCCTGCTCTCATTGCTATAGACGCATTCGAAAATGCTACTTTGCAAAGCAAAGGAGTCGAATATGGTTTTCAAAACTAATCATATCCGCCACTGATTTGCATTTAAAATCAATCTACAATGTCAGAATATCTGTTTAAAGCTCAGTGACTTCAAAAACAGTCCGCAAAGTGGAATAATTTGCACAAAATATGAGTTTATGAACGGCCCTATAATTTAAGACAACATTTTACTCCACTGTAAATTCTCAAAAAACAACTTTTGAGTTAGCCAACTCAACTGTTTCCCCTCCCTAGTCACCCTTCCAGTCCTCGTCCCTAATCTCTATGTTCGCAAGCTGATCCTAAGTGGTCAACCAAGCCAAACATTCGCCTTAAAATACCAAAACGAATCATTTTTTCCTTCCTTCCACATGCACAAGAACTAAAGCTCCCAACAACAGTCTCATATAATTTTGCTCGTTATTAACCACCTTTAGCCGCCACAGTCAAGATAAACAACTCATAACATTTATCAGCAATTTATTCATCTCTGTCACAATGTGGCACCCCTCCTAACACCGCTTAATAACGGTGGCATTTATCTCATACGTGCACAGCTTATCCACCCTCCGGTCTGGATGCTGTGACAGCACCGTCCCATACAGTGTGTATATAGAATTGGGAGCGTAAATGAATTTCAGGATACCCGTATCGGGTGGCACATGTACATTCTGCAGGACGTAGTTTCCCTTTGGCAGGGGGCAAGTTAGCGACATATTGCCACTCTCCGGACGAAGGAAGAAGGTTGCGACTTCCTTGAAAACACGCACCCGTTTCACAAACTTCCAGAACTCGCAAACCTTTATCGTTCCATTGTAGTGTACCTTCAGCTGGCTGGGTGTTCGTTGCACCAGCAGCAGGTTCCACATGGGTACGGGGATATCCTTGAGCACCATGGTCAGGGAGGAGATGGTGTTGTTCTTAAACAGCTCCATGCTGAACTTGTATTGCGGTGTATCAGTCGACCGATGCGACAGCATGTTCATCTTGTAGCAATACTACGGAAGGGATGGCATTTAGATAATCTCTTAACATTGACACCAGTAGCAGCGACTTACCTGAAATGCAATTCGGATAAGGAGGAGATTGAGCAACAGATGTAGGATACCGTTTATGGACATGGCGACGCGATGGTTTCACGAAACGTACTTGGATTGGGTGCGATGGCACTCATCAGTGATTGAATGGAATGGAAATCATGGATTCAGTGGGGCAAGCTAACGAGAATATAATTTGCTGACCGCCAAGCTGCGTCTCGCTGTGTGGAGCAGTGGCGAATGTCAATTAAAAAAGCAATTTGTACAGATTAATGAGATAACTTGTGTGCAGATACGGATACGAGTTGTCCCTAACTAGGTTGTGAATCGGGTGGGAAACGACTAATTATCCAATTGGGGGAGCTGTGCTTTATGTGTGATTAAATTCGACATGGAAGTTATCAGCCGGCAGCATTCCATTTTAGGTTTTTATGATAGATTTCCTGACAGTGGTGTCAATCAGTGGTGGGTTTTTATATTCGGTGGCGCTTTGCTATGAAATGTTTTACCGACGGTGGGGATTTGGTGTGCTATAGAAACGTGTTAAGCACCTTTAGCACTATAGGTATAATGTTGTCATTAGTATCTGAAATAGAAATACGGGGATTTTGTGCATCTTGCTTAGTATTGAATACACAATTTAGCTAGTTTAGGTTGCAGTGGCTATCTACATTATGAATACATCAAAAGTAGGTGTACGTATACCATCGGGCTTTAAGATGTTTCAGACAAACTTGGCGATTCTGCCATAAATAGTCTGACTGATTGCCTGTGGGATTAATAGGTGCCCTGGTGACAAATAGAAAACCTCGACATATGTATGTGTACTATCATTAGTTCTCAACCTTTTCCTAGACCACGTTGGGGTAGTGGCCTGACTACCTTCCTTCGAATTGTGTCCATTTTGTTTGATGCCTTTGCGTACCTGTTAACAGTTTGACGAAAATACACAATAGAGAGCAATTGCAGAGCCATAAATAGTATAGGTAGATCGGCTTGAATTTCAAATAAGTATTGGATATGGGAAATTTTGAGAATCACACTCCACTATTGAATTGTTAATTGAATGTGTTGGTTTGCAAAATTTTCATTTCCGAGGACATCTCGGACGGTAACATTTTCAAAACTAAGATCATTAAAGCTGATCATTTGTCCTGAAAAGTTGTCAGCTCACATAGTTCGTATTGAGCGATTTCATCCTCCTCTAGGCAAAGTCAGTGTTGAAGTGTAAACAGACCTTCAGTCTCTTTCCAACGAGCTAACTGCTCTCAACAATGCCCCCCCTCTAAGGTACCGAGTTGTTTATATCTGCTAAAACTCAACGAACGAATGTTTCGATCATAACCTAATTTGTCTCCCTTTTCTCGGCCACTTGTATTTTAACCGCCATGGTAAGCGGCTCGTATTCCTCAATAAAAGTTTTAAAATTCCAAATAATTGTATTTGTCTTTGTATTCGGTCGACCTTCGTTTGTTGCGGTGGACATTCCCCATTCACATAATCCGTATACTCTCGTACACGAGCAAAATTTCGTTGCTGACCCCACACGCACTCAAGAAGTGCCAACCCAACAATACAGGGTACTCGGTGTTAGGTTTTTCGAATTACTAGCAACTCCTAACTCAAGATCACCCCATAAATTACCATAGCAACCCCCAAATCAAGAACAGTCCAGAAACTTCAACCGGCCCCAGCTCGACAATCGGCACTCAGTTTTCTGAATCACATTCATCTTATTCGGATGAAATCTAAGCCAGCTACATATGTCGGATAGCCTAGAAGGATTCAGTTCTTCTACTGTATCATCGGAAAACTCTATTGGATAACTTTTCCAGTGGAAACTGTGAATGTCCGTGAGCAGTGGTCACAGAAAGCATTAAAGGAAAAACGAACAGTGACTTAATCACTTTTAAGATCAGCGGTTAGAATTTGATACTTTGTTCTCTTTGGCGCACAGTACAGAACACAATTTAAAGCAAAACATACGAATTGAACGTGACAGTCAAACAAGAACACTAGAATGAATGAATGTTAAGGAATAAAATTCTTGAAGCATTCCCTTTCTAGAAATGTAGATATCTACACAAGTGTATACCTTAAAAAGGGCAATAGACGATTGCGTCGCGATTGAATATGTATCTATGTATCTATCCTGAGGTATAGAGCTATCATAATCATCAGTAACAGTTCTGCAAAAGAGCAATCACAATAGCAATTACAGTCCCAATCACAATCTCAATCAAACCAATGCCCCATGATATGACATACTTGTGGCAGTCAATGTACCAAAGGGCAACAATACCAGTCAATGGTGTAGTGGTAACGTCATCAATTGCCACGCTAATGATTCATGGTTCAAATCCTGATGTTAGCAAGCATTTATTTATTTCTCATGAAATATATAAAGTCAGTCCGATCAATTGCGAAAGCTTGTGTGTTCACACATAACACAGGCAGTAGCTTGGCCATATGGCTGGAATAATTGATCGCTCTCTTGATGATGATTTGCCCATGTTATTTGTTATTGCGAAAAGAAAACGGCGAATCAGAAGCAAAGACAAAAAATAAACAAAAATCTCCCCAGTTACCTGGACGCCACCCCCAGAGTTTCTCTGAAGCATAAACAACTAAGCTTCAAACCACTACACCAAATCATTCTCTCTCTCTCTCTCGCTCTATCTATCCTTTCCAAGGCCCACACTGTGTGAACATGTTAAGGGTATTTATAACCCGTTGAGTGCGCGTAAATTAAAAAAAAAAAGTCACAACAAAAAACAATCACAATCACAACTTATTCGGAATGTACCTACCACTGAGCAGTCAGAGATATTCCCTACTCAATGCGATAAATAAAGCTATGCATAAGTTTCAGTACTCCAATGGATGGTTGGTGCAGGAGTTAAGAATATGATTGCCTTGCATATAAACTGCAGTTTGATAGTTCGATGTTATTGAAAAACAATGAGCAAACAATACACATACGAGTATTGTTAAGTGGAGTCGTACGTGGTGTGCAAAGCGCTAAATCACTGTCAACAGCCAAGCAGTTATATTACCGAAAAATTGCAACTATTCCCTGCTCAGTGAAAATCTGTTTCTTCCTATTTCGGCGAGGTTATGATCCGAAAACAAGGGATCATAACCTTCCACTTCACCGCATTTCTACTGAGCCTGTGGTGTTCGCCTCAGTGAAGGTAACAGAGTAATAACTAGCAGTGTTCGTAATCACAGTCTCACCACTAGTTTTACGTGGGACTTTTGGAATGTCGCAGAAAGATTCTAGTCCTATGCGTCTTGCCAAGGATTTCTTACAGCACTGTAATGACACTTGTCCAATTTTCAGTTCCTCACGTAGAAACCTAGAATCTTGAGCGTGGCTATGGCTTGCCTCAGAAAATACGTATGGATATACCCTTGGCGGCAGTGGTCATATTTGCTCATAACTCGATAGCATGAAGAGGTCTATAAAACACTTGGATATATTCCTAGCGGCTTCGAGATTTGGTGGTTTGATGCAAAACTGTCCGAAACTACCCCCGGAGTCCATTCTGGAACCGGTATATCAAACGATTTCCTTAATCCAAACTTTCCAACAAATCAGAGCACATGAAATTCGAGAACGCATAGAGCACTTTTCCCTTTTGGAATTGTTTTTAGGATATCCTAGATTCTCTACCTGGAGAACTCGTATCGACTCCAACATACTACATCATCCCCACATTGAACTTCACAAAGCGTTTTGATGTACAATTCCCTACAAGAAAAGATTGGCAAGATGGACAGGCGACCAGTGGTTTCGATCTAACAGTCTACACCGATGGGTCAAAAATGGACTGTGGGGTTGGTGCGGGTGTTTTCTCGGAGTCCCTGAACATCGCAAGATCGTATATACTTCCGGACGCTGCCAGCGCCTTCCAAGCGGAATTACTCGCAATTCGCGAAGCCTGTCGCCAAATCAAGTCATATACAAATACACTACCAAGGCAAAGAATCGCTATTTTAATTGATAGCCAAGCTGCTATCAAAGCCATTGCATCGGAAACCATTTCCTCGCAATTAGTACTAGAATACCGACAGGAGCTGGCCTCGCTAGATGGCCAATGCATGGTGACCCTAGTCTGGGTTCCAGGCCACAGCAACGTTGATAGCAACGAACATGCTGACGAACTGGCCAGGCGAGGCTCAGCCCTCCACTGCTCACTTGCGGAACTTGTTCACACCCCGCTCGGCGCAATTAAGGCAAACATCTCCTCAATCTTTCTTAGAAAAGCTAACCTTAAATGGTCTCGGTTAACGAACTGCGTCATATCCAGAAAGATGTGGCCTAACTACAACAAGACTAAAAAAATCGCCCTATTGAACAGAACGCGCAAAAACATTGCCCGTATAATCGCGATAATCACGGGACACTGGCCGGTACCAGAGCACGCAGCCAAACTAGGTATCCCATATAATACACACTGCCATAGTTGCAACATAGCCACCGAAAAGGAAACAATTATCCACTACATGTGCACTTGTCCAGCACTAGCTAGGGCTAGACATCAAGCATTAGGCAAACCCTTCTACAATTCACTTGAGGAGATCTCGGGTAAAAACATAAATGAGCTAACCCTCTTCTTAAACTCCACAGGCTGGCTCTAGATTGTCCTCACATACACACATCAACATCCAAAGTCGCATGAGTCGTGGTATCAAAACGGCACAACTGTGCTAATTGGTTCCCTGTTTTACAGAACCGACACTTCTACCTACCTACCTGCTTTTAGGGATTTGATCTCATGGATTTCATTTGTCATTACGCCTTGCTGGTTTCTTTATAAAGGGGCGTATAATTGTAGTCATGGTCAAGTAGGTACTCACAAATTCTCTCGTTGGAAGCTGATAATAATGGTCCCTTCCTTGGCCTTTATCCACAAAAAAAAAAAAAAAAAAAAAAAACAGATGCATATGTTATGATCGGTCTGATCATCACAGTATAATGGCCATTACGTCCTTTTGGGGCGAACCTCATGCATGGCCTATGTCGCCTTGATGGTGGTATATGTAATTAGTACGAGTTTCCCAAATTAGTCTTCTATCTGAGGTGACTACTACATAGATCTTTGCCTTTATTGAAGACGACTTAAACTAAGGTACCCAGTGGCATCGTAGCCAGTTTCAACTATAGCTTATCCTTGAAAACACTGCCCCCTTGAATGCTTACTTAAGATAGACGTAGTAACATTATGCCATGCGGTGATCGTCAACGTAAAGTATCCCCATTGCTGATACTAGTGACTTACGAGTATTCGGAATCAAATTTTGGAGAAGAGGAAGTAGGACACCTGCTTTGACTTGCATCTCTTAAGGAAAAAAAAATAAAAAATAAATAAATAAATATTTCCCCGTAACCAATTGACTTTTGTTTTGCTAGTCAAGTGATTGTGAAGAAGATTCACGGTATCAACTGAACTTCCAATTGTCCTCTGTTCAACGTTAGACCTACTTACCGCGAAAGAAGGAACCTAAGAAAAGTTCCTTACATATTAGTGTCGACCTGCAAAATCTTGCATTTCTTCAATCGATTTCTGTTCAATTTGAAGACCTGATCGGTTCAGTGAAGGGTTAAAAAAAATAAAATGAAACTATCGGTCAAAGACTCTTTTACTGTTTGTATGACACGACCCTCACAGATCATTTCTGCATCTGAGGATAACTAATCCACTTTTTTAATAACTTCTATTTCGCTGTGCTCATCCTGGCATTGAAGACTATATCCCAGTGGGCGTTGGATTTGGATTTTAGTTGGTATTATGTGTCATTCGATCTCATTGAATATGACTCAAAGCTGTAAAGAAAGAGGTTTGAATTATTTTTCTAAAGGAAAATTCAAATTCCAGCGCACTCAGACTCGAAGCAAATATGTACTCAGAGCAGAGAAGGTATCATAGGTCGAGAAACTTTGATGGCATTTGTTTCACTTTTATCCTTGAGTAGCTCTTGGTCGATATTCCCTGCGGGGAACGGACGATTAACCCAATCATGGCAAAGCCGCCTGTAAGTTGTTACGGCATGACCAGTGATGTCTAACATGCTTCGTGGTACATCACATCTTAAGATAAAAAATATGGAACACAGCACAAGGTAAAGCTCAGCTTTGAGCAAAAAGTACAATATCGACAGAATAAAAAAAGCACAAAGCATCGGCGTGCGTGGGTATCACAGGAGCAATGAGGTCTTGTCCAACAGATGCTCTCAGTGTGATCTTGCATCTGATCCCTCTCGAACTACACATCATAGACACAGCTATATGCAGCGCAGTCCGGCTCAGGGAATATGGATGCTCGAACACAAGGCCATATGGTCACCGCAAGGTCCTGGAGACGATACCAAGTGAACTGGTTGCGTCCTCGACCGACTACACGATACCCAAACTCAACTTCAGAAAATCCTTCTTAACAAAATTCCCTTCCAGAGAAGAATGGAAGAACGGAAGCGTTACCTGCAACTATGATATAGGGATATACACGGACGGTTCGAAGATGGACTGCGGAGTCGGCGCAGGCATCTTTTCTGACCAGCTGAATATATCAAGGTCTTTCCGTCTCCCAGACTCTGCTAGCGTTTTCCAAGCGGAGTTTCTTGCGATTCGAGAAGCCTGCCGCCTGCTAAACAATCTTCCAACATCTTATCACAATATCGCTATCGGATAGCCAGGCTGCCATCAAGGCCATTGATGCGGTCTGCATCTCTTCAAAACTGGTAAAGCAATGCCGGTTTGAATTGAATCAACAAAGCACTCACTCGAGAATCACTCTCATCTGGGTCCCAGGGTACAGCAACCATGAGGGAAATGAGCGTGCTGATGAGCTGGCCAGGCGAGGGTCGGCCCTTAACGGCTCTCTAGCAGAAAGAGTCGACATTCCGCTTGGTACCGTTAAGGGCTATATTCACCTTCACTTCCTCCAGCTAGCCAATCGCGGGTGGAACAGCCTCATCAGCTGTGTCATATCTAGGAAGACGTGGCCCAGTTTCAACAAACCCAGGTCAAAAGAGTTACTAGGCAAACCAAGCCCAGTTATAGCCAAAATCGTAGCTATTATCACAGGTAACTGGCCAGTTGGAGACCATGCGGCCAAGCCTGATATCCCCCACAACACCTTCTGTAGGAGCTGCAAGGATATTAATGAGTAAGAATCTCTATGTCATTTCCTTTGCAGATGTCTGGCCCTGGCGAGGATCAGACAACAAACTTTTGGCAAAGCCTTCTTCGAGGATCTGAGAGAGATAGCGGACAAGAGGATTGGAGAACTAATCCTCTTCCTGAACTCCACGGGCTGGGTTTAAACTTAACATCCCTTTTTAACTAACCACTACAATAGGTCCGTGGTAACAAAACGGCGCACCTTAAGCGCTAATTCGGTTCTTTTGGACTGCCACTTTACCTACCTACAAGGTAAAGCTCTGTTGGGTCCCTGGACATGAGGGCATACCAGGGAATGAGAAAGCGGACGTACTGGCTAGAGGATGCTCAGCACTAAACTCGAACCAATCCGACCCCTCAGTGTACAACCTGCCTTGAACACTTAAACCCGCAGCAGGGAACAAAGCTCTAATGGAGGCGAACAATAGGTTGACCTCTTTAGATACTTGAGTCACCACGAGCAACCTATGGTCTATATTCGACAGAACAAGAACCAATAGACAATAGACCAATAGACGGATAGAAAGTCCCTCTCTACTCTAATACTCGTACGAGTCACTACGAGGCATAACACTATGCGATACCAAATGAAAAAGTCTAATGTGATGAACGAAGACCTTAGATAGATAGATAATTGTTGTGAAGCGCAAGTGAACTGCGACCTTTAGCAGATCAATTGTGCCCCTCAAATTAAGTCTCTAGTCGATGATATGCTTGATCCAGAGCACTTCCTCTAGTCCAGCTGCTGGTATGAACCGGAGTATCTTGAGTGGATCCAGCGAAGGTAGATCCAATTCTGATAGGAGGTATTTACCTAAGTGATTTCTTCATTTGTGGACCAATGCTTCGCATTCCATAATAAAGTGGGCTGGTGTTTCTGGGAAGTCCCTGTAGAATCTGCAGTGTCCATCTCTCTCTATTCCCAGTTTCCTGAGGTGCTCCTTGAGTCTGGAGTCCTGCTGACTCTTAGGCAGGTTCTACTTCTTTTTTGATTGTATTTCCCCAGAAGTTCTTCCGCCTGCCTTAGTTGGAAGAAGAAGACCTTATTAGGGGCTGTGGTGACCAGAAGGTTCAGAAGGACACTAGCCACTTTCTTTGCCATTGCCAAGGTCTCTACCACCTAAGAAACAAGTTCATTGGACAGTACTTCTTTAAGGATTTAGAAGAATTATCCAACAGACCGGTAAAAGAGAGAAAAGTTTTGTATCTCTGGTTCAGTAAGTACAATATTAAATACTTTCTACAAGACTATGTACAGTACATAGATATACGTATACTTTTCACGAGGAAGGGATTCGATCTATCTTTCTTTCCCCCTATGTGAATCACAATGGGTCTATATTGACCCGAGTGTGCTGTAGACGCCGTGGCGTAAGTGGTTAGTGTGTCGGATCACTACGCATGAGGTTCCAAGTTCGAATCCCAGAAAATACCAAAAAGTTTTTTCACGGTCCCACCTCTCGCGAGCGTCTGACAAACATCCGAGAGTATTGTTGTCACGAAAAAGCTTCTCAAATCGCCGTTCGGATTCGGCATTAAACTGTAGGTCCCTTCCATTCGTGTGAAAAATATAACGCACACAACATGAATGGTTGCGAGAAGCTAGACCCTGGCACTTTAAAGAGCTGTTGCGCCAAATGTTTTTTTTTTTTATTTGTGCTGTAGACGATTTCTACCCCCTACGCCAACCCACTTACCTAACCTAAGGTAAGGAATACTCTTACCAACTTTGGAGGATGATCGTTTAGACCTATGTAAATGGCAGAGCTCTCCAGGATAGTGGCTGTTGAACATCTAGTACACTTAATTTGATTGCATGACGTTTACTCCTACGTCCACCACCTACAGGTCCGAAGAATTACATGAATCTTGACGCATCTTATCGCTAAATAAATAGTAACCTTGTACCACCTGTCACTTATATTGGACAAGTTTTCAAAGCAGCTTTACCACTTCGATAGCCGTCCTCCCATTACCATTTACACCCACGCCAGCCATCTATAATCCGTATTCTCTCCCACGTCGGCATGGTCCAATTACAGCCTCAACTAAGATTTATCTAAACCATTTTGTACAACTTTGACTATTGTTTACAGTAGTTACGTTTATTTACCCTTATTGACTGTTTGATTATTTGCGGAACCTAAAGTTACCCCAAAACAATGGTTATTTGCTATTCGCAATCTGAAATCGCACACAAAGTTTGCGACAGGACTGCTTTGGTTCTCCCTTTGTTTGATGTTCGGCTTGAGTGCAGACAGAAGTTATGGCTAATTGCGTTACCATCCTCTATGTGCTCTTGCTGCCTCAACATCTGCGGGTGGAATATTGATTCGAAGGGATAATGACAAATTTATGATAATCGATTGTCAAGGATTAAATAGCAACCTGTTAGTGTATCCTGTGAATTGAAACACTAACTTTATGTGTGTGTTCTAGATACATTATGATAATCTCTACCGAAGGTTATGGAACTTCTAAAGAAATATATAATGGGCAAAGATACGATGCTGGTGGTGTTTAGTGAGCTTAAGACGAAGCTATTTAGAATTAATTAATACGAGTATGTGATTGATGAGGATGGAATTATCTATAAGCAAAGGTTAATGGAATCCTCCTAAGGCAGTGTACTGTTTCTATGGAAATTGATAAAGGATTACGTGAGTTGTTGACAGGGCACCAAGATTTTCTGGTATTTAGTTGTTCGAGTTATGAAAACATTCTCATTAATTGGGTTAGCCATGTTGGCTGTCTTGTTCCAATTATCACATGGAATGTTACCTAAGTTGATTTAAGTCAGTCTCGAGAAGCTGTTGAAGAAGACACTTTTATATTCGCACATAAAAATTAAAAATAAAAGTGAACCATAGGTTCTAAGGTTTTAATAATAATTTCTTATCTGAAATTACTTATTTGCATGTTGTCAATTGTAAGTGCTAAAAAGTGGTGAAACAGTGAATCCTACTGTACGTCAAAAAATAGTTTTAAAAATAAACACTGAGTGGTGGAACAGAGAGAAACGGCAACGAACAACAAACGAAGACCGTGAGTCGCTAACAGACATCCACTCCAGAATACGTACCAAATATCGAAAACATTGGAGAGAGGTTGGCTGCATTATAGAACTATAGGAGTATGTAGTCGACTGAATGGAATAGACACAGAGATTCACGGAGTTAAAGGGAATCTTGATAAAGATTCAGAATTCCTTGTAATACTAATAAAGATAGGTCATGCTGAGATGCTTGACAAAAGTGCTAGTAAACTATCAAAATCAATTATCCTGCAGCTCTAGCACCATGGGAGGAATATTTCAAAGAATTGTTGAACGAAGAGTTTCCTAATAGCGCAGTAACCAACTACCAAGTTGTCGCTGGCTCAGTGCAGAAAATCACTCCGGCAGAAGTCCAAAATGAGTCAGCAAAATGAGAAATAAAAAAGTAGTCGGTCCCGATAACTTGCCAGCCGAGTTATGGAAACTTCTTCTTCTTCTTCTTCCTTTTATCAGCGAGGTTATGATCCGATAACAAGGAATCATAACCCTCCCACTTCATCGCATTTCTACTGATCCGCCTGTGGGGTTCGCCGAGTGATGGAAACATCTGAGCAATAGCGCGTATATTTGGTTAGCGGAGATATTCAATAAAATCCTTGATGGTCATGAGATGCGAAATGCATGGTGGCTAAGTACACTAATACAATTCTACGAGAACAAATGCGATGTGCGATTATGTTCAAACTATAAGGGTGTAAAGCTCACATCTTACACCTTAAAAATCTGGGAACGAGTATAAGACCAACGCATCAGAAGACTGACAACTATTTCTGAAAACCAATGTGGCTTCGTAGAAGCCAAAATAACAACAGACGCCGAACAAACACTTCGAATAATAGTGGAAAAGAATATGCTCAAAAAAAAAAAAAAAAATTTTCATATGATATTTATCGATCTTGAAAAAGCATTTGATTAAGTTCCACGACTACTAGTATGGCAGACCTTGAGCGCCAAGGAAGTTCCAGAGGTCTACGTTAAGGCGATCCAAGACTTTTACAAGGATACTCTGACGTGTATCCGTAGTCCTTGTGGAGAGTCGAACTATTTTTAAGTTCAGGACGGTGTACACCAGGGATCGGCAATAAGTCCACTTATCTTCAATTTAGTCATGGATCATTTATTAGCTGAATTACAGGATCCACTGCCAAACACGATTCTATACGCAGATGATATCGTCCTTGAGGAAGAGACGATTAAGCCGAACCAAGACCGAATACATGCACCTCTTCTTGGGAACTTAACTAATCGGACCACAAAACACATCCTACTTGTGGGGGGAAGCAATATCGAAAACAAACGCGTTCAAGTACCTAGGGTCGATCATATCAAGCGGCGGAAACATTGAACAGGATCTCAATGCGAGAGTAAATGCGGGGTGGCTGAAGTGGAGAGCTGTGTCTGGTTTGCTATGCGATAAACGCATCCCGTTGAAGCTCAAAGGGAAGGTGTATAAAACGATGGTCAGACCAGATCTTTGCAGAGGAAAAGACAGAAGTATTGCTCATCAGCAATATGGGCGCCGTGGCGTAAGTGGTTAGTGTGCCCGATCACTACACATGAGGTTCCAAGTTCGAATCTCAGAAAACATCAAAAAGTTTCCGAGAGTATTGTTGTCTCGAAAAAGCTTCTCAAATCGCCGCTTGGATACGGCACTAAACTGTAGGTCCCTTCCATTCGTGTAAAAAATATAACGCAAACAACATGAAGGGTTGCGAGAAACTAGGCCCTGGCAGTTAAAGAGCTGTTGCCCTAAATATTTATTCATTTATTTTTTTTGATTGCTCATCAGCAGCAGGCGAGTCATAGAGACTATAAGAGTGACTGTGTGCGATCACGTGGTAGTTTCTAAACCAGAGTTGAGTATGCAGCGCCTTTCGAACCTCCAACGACGCGGCAGTGGTACTAATAGACCTTCTGGCTGAAGAAGCCCAACGAAAATACCATGCCAGCAGGACAGTGGCATCAACAGCGACGAGTCGGATTGCTACTCAGGTACCAGCAAGGACAAGTCTGGAAGAATGGCAGGATCACTCTGATAAAGGCAGGTGAACGCAGAGATTGATCCACAATAAAAAGACTTGGATCAATAGAGGCATACGGAGCTTGGTTTCTACCTGACCCAGATGCTTACTGGCCATAGTTGCTTCAGAGCCTACCTCCACAGGTTTGGACTCGACAGCAACCCATATTACCTAACGTGCACGGAAGCAGTCAAGGATGTGGAACTCATCATGTTCCATTGTCCACGATACTGTGAAGAACGATACCTGCTAGTGAACAAACTGGGTGAGGACCTGGCCCCAGACAAATGATGAGCAGAAAGGATGCCTGGGAAGCAGTTAGCGACACTGTGGCAACCATTATAGAGGAGCACCGAAGACAGCAGCGGCAACGAAACGCAGTGTAGGAGGCTGCGAATACGAATGAGCCGAGTAACGGAAGCTGAACTCCGCCCTCGCGATTGAGTCTAACTGCTGTGGAACTTAGGTTTCCCTTGAGGAGAAAGTTGATGGAAGAAAATGAATTTTCCAAAATATTCTGCGAGATCAACGTTTCAAGAAATCCTCAAGTGCCTACGAACTACTCTGCAAAACCCTAAAACTTCACAGACACTCAAGAGACCAGTAAGGACATCGTCGTTGCGCGTATTTAAAAAAAAACATTGCAATTTCGAAATTCCCCAATTCCCATTCACAAACTGACCTTTCAAGATGCTTTCAATTAATTTCCCTTAATCGAGCCTTTTTTTTTCCCACAACCCTCCCTCCAAATTCTTATGAAAAACCAACACACATCTACACAAAGGAACATTTTCATTTTGCAAATTGAATGGGAACCACAAAAATAGAAGAAAGAAAAACCAAACGCAGTAAATTATTCCTTTCAAGTTATCCGAGGGAAAAGCCCGTTGAAGGATAACGTAGAAAACCCCAAAAGCCGGTCCGGTTTCTATTTATTTTTAGCCATCGTAATTAGAGTACGACTTGCTCTTGGAGTCCTTAGGATCCTTAAAAAAAAGAATGTGTTACACTAGCGGGCGTATAAAATAAACCAAAAGCTCTCCGCGGTCCTAGAACCCAATAGCGGACATCCACTTTGTATTCAATGCACTAACCTGCATTCTAGAAGAGAGTGCTGCACTCTGGGGCCGTGTTAGGGTGGAAATAGATAACCACTCACATGTAATTTAGGCTAGGAGGCCCTCTCAATGTGCTGTCGTATCCAATTCACACACTCTGAGTCCATAAAGGGTTTTTTTTTTTTTCTATATTGTCATGTCATGCAGATGTACTTCACTTCCTCTCATGTCACAGGGGTGTCTAGCACAATTGTGTTAGAGTGGAGTGGGATGGAATCGGAAAAGCATTTTCAATTTCATGCCTACCGGTATAGAATTTTCTGTTTTTCCGTTTGCTCCGTGCTATTTCGAAGGGTTGTGTGTGCAGATAAGTGGGTTGGTCTCTAACGAGAGAGAAACAAGGGATGGCGGTGAACCACCCTTAATAAAACACCTTAACAGATGGAATTCAGGGAATTAGGTCGATTTGGTTGATTACACAAAAAGCACAGCACACTCACATCCGCTTAGCGAGAGGATACACATGCTGATGTGAAGCGGATGGTGGAGGATTGCCTTTTGTATGACTCTTTTGCTTCCTGCTTCCCAAATTACACTGCTTCATAATTCATGTAATTCTTTCGGTTCATTCACCTGTGTGCGCACAGCGAAGAAGGTCAGAATAGTAGACGTAGTACAGCACCGTGCGGCTTTTAGGCAATTTTTCATTCCATTCGAAGGATCCCACGGGCGGAATGAAACCTTTGCCCGTTATCGTCGTCAGCGCGAAGAAGGCAATAAGAAAGGCAAAACAAAGTAAATAGGACGAAGGGTATTGAAAAATTTATAAGCCGAATAGGCCTCCTGGAAAGCCAAATAAGTGTACTTAATCCCGTAATGATGTAATCAATGTTAGTTAAGAGTGAGGAGGCTACGTTGGAATACTGTTGTTGTCCTGTGTTTTTTTTTATTCTTTTAGTCCTTAATCCTTATTTTGTTTTGGGGGAAAGTTTATGAAATTTGACAGAATTTTTGCTTGAAATACAATATCTGAGAGGGAGTAGGTACGGCTGACGTAAGAGATTGGCAAAAAAAAATAAAGAATATGTCTCGGCATATAATCCTCTGTTTGTGTGTGCACTTTGTTCAGCTAAAAGGTAACAGGGATTATATTGATGGTTTCCGACAGCAAATCAGTTTGCCATAAGGGGATTGCAAGCAGAGGGCGACCTATGTACTCGTGCAATGGGTATAAGCAGAGTGGGACTAAGGGCCAAAAAGTGGTTTAAAAGAATTTATAGTGGCAAAATGCATTTGGAGTCCTATCACACTTTGAGTGGAATCTACAAATCATACTCGACGGTGTGAAGTAACAAGATTTCCATAAAATCAGATTCAAGTAGAAGCATAAGTGATAAAGATGGGGGCTTAGGAAATGCTGATTTAAGCATACTGCAGAATCCAAAAGGCATAATATCATGACATGTACTAAACAAACATTTCAGCCTATGAAATTCTCGGAAATCCCATTTTCCAGAGCTTTTAGATAGATTTCAGATACATTTTTAAAGACTTCAAACAAACAAAACAAAACAAATATTTGGCGCAACAGCTCTTTAAAGTGCCAGGGCCTAGCTTCGCGCAACCACTCATGTTGTGTGCGTTATATTTTTCACACGAATGGAAGGGACCTACACGTTTAATGCCGAATCCGAACGGCGATTTGAGAAGCTTTTTCATGACTACAATACTCTCGGATGTTTGTCAGACGCTCGCGAGAGGTGGGACCGTGAAAAAACTTTTTGGTATTTTCTGGGATTCGAACTTGGAACCTCATGCGTAGTGATCCGACACACTAACCACTTACGCCACGGCGCCCACTTAAAGACTTCGATATTTCAAAATATTTGAAAATGATCAGCCATGGTAGAAGTTATGCAAAGCAGCTGTCGGAACCGTGGTTTGAGGATAATTATAAAAGGACGAGGCACTTATCATTTACTTGACTACAAACATTCTGTAAGGGAAGGGGAAGGGTTTTTTAGAAAGTCTTATATGCAAGCCAATGCATCTCCGCCTCCCTGATCATTGTAGCGTTTTCCAGGCGGAAATCATGACGATTAAGGAAGCGCTGTCGTGGCTGAAATGTAATGTGTTATCTGTCAGGGATATTAACATTTTCACAGACAGCCAAGCGGCAATCAAGTCTCTGGAATCGTTTTCCTTCACTTCAAAGGCCGCCTTAAACTGTCGTCTATCTCTTATGGAGATGACAGAGCAGTTCAACATTCACCTATGCTGGGTGCCGGGCCACAGGGACATTCCAGGTAACTGCAGGGCTGACGAGCTCGCCAAACAGGGTACCACTCTAAGGTTTTTGCCTGAAAGGCTAGCCCTGGGTATGCCCCTCGCTACATGTAAGTATCTACTAAAGCTGAACGCTATTAGCACGACCAACCTCAGATGGGTAAACGGCTCAACGCGTCGCATTTCGAGACAGATCTGCCCTAAGCTGGATCAAAAACGTAGTGCTGATCTGATCGTACACAAATCAGCTGCGTTGTCGGTGTTCTCACTGGACACTGTCTTACAGGCCAACACGCCAAAAGACTTGGTCTCTTCTCCCACGACTTCCGCAGAAGCTGTAGGGACGAGGAGGAGGAAGAAACCATCCTTCACCTACTATGCACATGTCCAGCCCTGTCGCATAAAAGAATGCTCCATCTAGGGTCCCCCCTCCTTGACGACCTCGGCGATCTGGCGTCCTTGCATGTCATGAGCATCCATCGCTTTGTCAAAAGCTCCGGTTGGTTTTGTTAGTGTTATCACAAGGGACCTTCACTGGTCTAAGTGTGTCTACACTCTCGTGTGGACAGCCAACCTTACATAACCTAAGCGAATGCAAATTATGAAGAGTTGTCTTCTTCTTTTTCCTATTTCGGCGAGGTTATGATTTGAAAACAAGCGATCATAACACTCCCTGTGGGGTTCGCCTGTTTAAACTCAGAAAACATCGGCAGGCTTCCCCATTTTGGATCACTTCGTTACTGAGGCAAACCAAATGCTGGTGTCATTGCATTTGCGTTTAAGGATTTGTGTAGGAGTAAGAAACATTTTGAAAATTCCCGGGTCCGAGGAATCGAGGAGTCTCATTCTAAACTGATTCCGACTAAACACATTGAAATAAGTGCAGCTTTACGAAAATAGATCTGTGCCTTAATATCGGCAGAGCACTTGCTACCTACTTCAATAATAGGGCAACAGGAACACCGTCGAATAATTTGGAAAAACAAGATGTAACACTGGGATGAGCTAAGAGACTTTTATGCATGTTTTCCCTGGAAAGATATATGTTTGAAAAGTAGCGATTTCAAGGAATACGAGTATACAGAAGCTGTCACTGAAGCAATTCTTCTCGGAATGCAGTTAAAGCTTACTCATATACTCAAATATCAGACTGTAGTAATCCAATACATGCGCCCCATATTAACATACACTAGTTACACATATCGACTTCCATCCCCTCGCTATCGCATAGCATCTTCCTAAAGCACTAAGAAGCCTGATCGTTTTATTACCGCATGTTGGAAAACCCTTTCGATGTGACCAATCATCCGCGTTTTCCTAATGCATGGGTACGTGATTTATGACCGAATATGGTGTGTGATTAGGTACCCCGTCGGTACAAGATCACAGGAGGTGTTTAGCGTACATGATGTTATGTGTGCATGGTGGGGCTGGAACCGATACGCTATTTTAAAAACCATTTGCCTGAATACGCTCTTCTCCCTGTTCTATAAGGAAAAACACGGCGAATTCAGTCATTACAAGTCCTCAGCAAGGAAGGGTTCAACAGAGATTATGAGCAATCTATCGCCTCAAAAAACAGAGCCTATAGGTAGTGCCGATCCAACCCAGTAGAACAGAGGAGAGTTAACTTCATGAGCTTGCGAAACAGATGCGAGCTAACGATAGAAACAAAAAAAAAAACAGTTAACAACAAAGATCACCTCCGTTCTGATCAACAGCAATATTGACTAGCAATGGCTGCTGTTTTCCTTAAACAAAAGATTACTTACCACAGCACCCAAGGAAAAAGATTATATTTTTGCGAACATAATGAAGGCATTCGGACACTGGATCCGGTGCAGTAGATCCACCAGTTATACCGGCTGTACAAACATCGCTTCTTTGGGTGAAGTTTAAGCCCCTCATACAACAGAACTCGTTCTCTTCACGAGGAAATATAAAGTTCCTCTCGTAGACCCTCCTATGATAATGACACCAGTCTCACCTTCACTGTTAATGCAAAATACCTGGGTTTTATTCCGGGCAGAAAACTGAACTGGAAAGTCAATCTACTAGAACGCATAAGGAAAGCCAATATAGCTCTATATTCCTGTAGAAAGGCAGATAGGAGCTGGGGTATGAAACCTCAAATAATTCGCTGGCTTTACGTGTGCGTTACCAGGCCTATACTACTCTATGGCGTGATCGTTTAGTGACCTGCTCTTGATAGGGTTGTCCACTTCACTCAACTAGCTACGGTGCAAAGATCTGCATACATTTGCATCAGTGGTGCACTAAAAACTACTCCCTCTGCGGCATTGCACATTTTGTTCAACCTGCTACCCCTAGATATCTCTGGCAGATAGGTCGCTGCCAGTAGTCTTAGTGGTCTAGTTATCGCGTTGGCCACTCCTCGATCTTTGATCTTCTCAACTTCACACATGAAAACGCGGACTACACCCCACCGAAACTGAGATTTGACCGAAACTTCCGTACGAGTATTTCTGAACGGGATAAATGAGATAACTCCCCCCCTAATTCGGTGCACTTCTATACAGATGGCTATAAGACCGAAGGTGGGGTGGGTTGTGGTGTTTTCTCCGAAAAGCTCAACCTGAACATCTCGTTCCGCCTCCCTGATCGCTGTAGCGTTTTACAGGCGGAAATCGTGGCGATTAAGGAAGCCCTGTCCTCGCTAATGTGTTATATATTATCTGTCAGGGATATTGGCATTTTCACTGACAGTTCAGCGGCAAACAAGTCTCTGGAATCGCACTCTTTTACTTCAAATGCCGTCTTAAACTGGCGTTTGTCTCTCAATATTCACCTATCCTGGGTGCCAGGCCACAGAGACATTCCAGGTAAGCCCTTGGTATGCCCCTCGCTACATGTAAGCATCTACTAAAGCTGAACGCTATTAGCAAGACCAACTACAGGTGGAAAATTGGCTCAACGTATCACATTTCGAGGCAGATCTGGCCTAAGCTGGACCAGAAACGTAGTGCCGAGCTGGTTAAGCCAAAGTGACTACAGATCAGCTGCTTTATCGGTGTCCTCATTGGACACTGTCTAATAGGATAGCATGCCAAAAGACTTGGCCTCTTTTCCAACGACTTCTGCAGGAGCTGTAGGGCGCCGTGGCGTAAGCGGTTAGTGTGTTGGATCACTACGCATGAGGTTCCAAGCTCGAATCCCAGAAAATACCAAAAAGTTTTTTCACGGTCCCACCTCTCGCGAGCGTCTGACAAACATCCGAGAGTATTGTTGTCACGAAAAAGCTTCTCAAATCGCCGTTCGGATCCGGCACTAAACTGTAGGTCCCTTCCATTCGTGTGAAAAATATAACGCACACAACATGAGTGGTTGCGAGAAGCTAGGCCCTGGCACTTTAAAGAGCTGTTGCGCCAAATATTTGTATTTGTAGGGACGAGAAAGAGGAGGAAACCATTCTTCGCATCCACCGGTTCATCAAAAGCTCCGGTTGGTTTTATTAGTCACTGAGTGGTCTAATGGTAGATCCTTGACATCACAATGGACCTTACTGGTCTAAGTGTGTCTGCACCGTCGTACAGACAGCCAATCTAACCTAACCTTACCCCGCGTGATTCGACGCATCCTTGAAAAGCAGGACTGCAAAAAAGCCACTGATCCAGACGGAATACTAGCCATAGCCATTAAAAACAGTGCACCGGATCTAGCACAGATTCTATGCAAACTTTACGCTCTATCTAAAAGAAGTGCCTGCCACAAGATTACCGCCCCATAGCCATGCTATCTACGACTTTTAAATTTATGGCAAAGACCATAAACGCCGACATTATCAAATATGTAGACTATCATGGACTAATACTTAAGTGACCGGCAGTATGGTTTTCGTAGATGTCGTCCATCAGGAGACCTGTTAAGTTACTTAACCTATCTATAGACCTCAGCTGTTCAACAACTTTGCAAATAAAGAGCAGTTGCACTAGACATCTCAAAATCGTTTGATCGAGCATAGGGCTCAGCAAACTAATTTCCTATGGACTACCACGACAACTCTGCGAATCAGATCTATTCAGGCTGTTGTGGATGGTGTACCTCAGAGATCTCTTCTTTTTCCAACATTATATTTTCGGTAGACAGCAGTGGGTATCTAACGCATTATCTTTAAACTCTACCCTGACCGGTCTAAAACGGACATAGGAACCGGTGCTCGAGTTTTCTGTGAATCACCATATACAAACTCCCGGGTGACTGCAGTATATTCCTAGCTGAAATCTTCGTCATTTAAAGAGCAGCAGACTATACACGCGAAGAAACTAAAACCATCCAGATTCATCTAGGAAAAGCAAGAGAAAAGATCACCACCTCCTGGGCAGCTAGAAGTGACTGTGTCATATCTAGCAGCTATGGCCGACTCTGAATGAAAAAAGGACCAAAGCCTTTTGTTAGTGAACAAAACAGAAACCAGTATCATGTACTAACTGGGCATAGCCCGGTACGTACAATGGCCACCAGATTAGGCATCAATTTACCTGGTTACTACCGGAGCTGTCATGATACACAATAAATCGAAACTATCAAACAATTGCTGTGTGATTGTCCCAATCTTCAAACTTCCGATATATAGGGGAACCGATTTTTCGAAGAACTGGAGGAACTGGCACAAGTCCCACTCGGCAACCGTGATATGTTTCATCAGGAATACAGGTTGATTTGATTCAAGACCAACCGAGAGGCAACTAAATTAGAGATGGTACCACAATTTATATGGAACCACAATGGACCAAAAGGCCCCCGTGCAAGAACTCTCTAATGTGAACTTCCCTCATACCATACCATACCATACCATGCCGTAGCTGCTCATTTGGCTTGAGTGCTTAACAGGCTTTATCCTCCTTTTACTCTGCTTGCTACAGGTATGGTGAAACTTCGTCTTGCTGCCCCTGATTGTTGACCGAAAGGCTAGTCTATAGTCATATGCTAGTGATGCACTTCAGCCGGACAACTTTACCGCTGTTTCGTTTCTCATCAAGTCGTTATGGCCTGGCATTCAAATAATTTGCATATTGTTCTATCCGCCCAAAACCCTTGGCTAAGTTCTGTACGATGGGGTTCGCTTCCGGAGCCTTAATGACAGATATCCATCTGAGATATACCTAATACTCTCACTTGTTGGCCGACTTCTAGAATACCTATTTGAAAGGCGAGTGGATTTTGAGACTCCTAATGTCTGTGGATGGATGTAGATATAGATGTATGGTTTGTGAGCTGCATGTACACTGGTACTCGTACCTTTAGTAAATCTATTGTACCACGCAAACTAAGACTCTAGTCGATGATATGCTCCATTTAAAGCACTTGCTTTATCCAGCTGCTTTGATGAACCGGTGTATCTGAAGTGGATCCATCGAAGGTGAATCCATCTCTGATAAGAGATAGGCAGCTAGGTAATGTCTTCTTTTATGGATTGGTGCTTCATTGTGTTTTTAACTGTCCAACCGCTCAGACGTGTTTTTCATTTTCTCCTGCTTCGCTAGTTAATTTTTCCACTTTTCGCCAAATCGCTTTAACCCGCTTTCTCGCCAACGTCCTCCCTAACATTAAATATTGCGTGCTAGTGTTTCTGCATGGTCCCTGTAGAATCTGCAGTGCTCGTCCCCTTCTATTTCCAGTTTCCCAAGAATGCGAAGTGAGTTCCTGATAAGTCTGCTTCTTATCTGGTTGTAGCTTCTTTCGCCTGTCTCAGTTGAGGGATAACATCCTAAAGTTTGATCCATTTGCTCTCTTCTTCTTAAGCAAAAACCTACCGCCTTAGGGAACTCGTTATAGTCAGATAACCTACCTCCTGTATTTTGGTTACCAGCGTGCATTTTCTGAATTTATTCATTGGTATCCACCAGATTAAAAACGATACCGAGATGCAGGAATCTACCCTGCAGTAAGCTGCCTAGTTTGTAAGACTACCCTAGTGGTACAGAGAAATCTCTTTCAAACTGATCTGATATTTTCCGACCATGATTTAATGCTCTTATCAAAAGACATTCAAAAATGCATTTATAACGAAAAGGACTTAGCTCCATTCACGAAACGTCTAAGTGCACCTTGTTCGTCTACCCCCATGAGACACCACACTTCGTAACAATGTACAGCTAAGCTTTTGAGACTCTTACAATCACATAACGAGTTTTTGCGAAATCCCTTAAGTGGGTGATATTTCGGGTTTTAACTCGAATCAGTACCAGGGAAGACAAACACACACACACACGCCAAAGGGTGGGAAAACCTCTGATATTGTGCGAAAGTTCCCCAAGAATATAGACAACTTTTGAAAGTGGATCCACCGTTTTGGGGAGTAAACTTTCTTCTCCTCGAATCGGCCGCACAAGAAGTAGCAACATACCCGAAATTTTCAATTTTTCACAACTTTGCTTCCACATCAGTGGCGCACGTCCTTGTCGAGCCACAAATTCCAAGACTGCTTGAAAACGGTTGTACTCGTTGGAGACTAAAACTAAACCTGGTTAGGGGATAGTAAACTTTTGGTATTTTAAAGTCACAAGTGGGACCACAGAAACTTTTAATTGAGAAAACATTTGAGGTTATTTTTCCCAATCCTATTTCAATACACAGGTTCTGCCTAGAGAACTTAAAACTCGTACCCACATACAAAAAAAAAAAAAAAAAAAAAATAAAACAAAAGGACTCCTAGAAGGACATTCTGGGAAATTAATTCCACTTTCAATACAAATAACATAGTTGTGAGGAGGTGACACTACATTGTCAGGACACCCAGGCGATTCAAATGGAAAACACTTGTCCTTTCGTCGTTTATCTTTTTCAATCGAACAAAAAAAGAAAAAACAAAACGGTGTGTACTCTAGAATGCGAGCCGTATGTTCCGAACAGGACATTGATAACGTCGCTCTGTTGACTATTTCTCCTGCTTTGTTCGCTCGTGCGTGGGCGTTAAGTACAGAGTGTCCGGACACATTACATTTGATAGGGAAGAGTGCACAAATAGTGGGAATGAATGGGAATTGTGCACACGCCTACATGGTTCTTCCGATGGTGATTATGGTGAATAGGGGATATTAAAGCTTGTTGAAGGCATTACTGGTTTATTATTGATGTTATAGCTCTGGGGAGAGGATTAACTTTTGACTATTTGGATTGTGGTAATGCAACTACTGTCTTTGTAGTTTATTAGACTTTCTTTTCAACACCTTCGAATGCCTGATATGGCGATGGAATTAAAAAAAAAAACACAAAACTCAGAGCTGTGATGAAAATAGAGAGGATGGCACAATTAATGCAATAAAAACACCATCCGCGTCAGCTCCAGAAGCTATGCACCACATGCTGAACTTAGATCGGTATATACAGCAGTCTACAATCAAAAATGGTCTCAGAACCAGTGAAACAAATTGTTGGATACGTCAGATTACCTATTACTCAATCAGACTCCCGGACAATTGAAGTATGTGCCAACAGCAGATTCTTACAATGACGGGGCTATAACTTAGGCCAATACGATAGGGATTCCAGCAGATGATATCAAGTTTATCGTGCACAGTTACTTCTTAATCCTTGACAGATTAAATTTACACGAGTTGGTGACCAACAAACACCACCCCTCGATATAAATTTGTTAGATATTGCAACTAAGTATTAACTTATCAAGGAATTTTTCTTTCATGAAATAAAAACGTTTGGTAGGTTACTTTCCACTGAAAGATCCTGCATATTCCGCAATCTAGACGCGGTTAATCTCGTCAAGTCGAAAGGTTTCATCCTTTGTAGACGACGCAATAAATTACTCTCATCCGAAATTTGTAGGACTGTATTGTTGACATATCTGATTAGTCGATTTCTATGCTTACTCGGGAAGCTTCTAATTTCAGCTTCGATTGTCGGAACTCCGAGATCCCTGTGGATATCGTCGTTTCTAGTATGCCACGGTGCTTGGGCAGTTTCTCTTAATACTGTAACGAAGTGTTACAATTACATCGCCTCCACTGTGCTTCATTTTGATGGCCGCTACTGTGCATAGTTGGTTCTGCACAAACAACAACATCCGACGATGATCACGCCACCCGAACATGACCATTTCTCTCAATCGCATTGGCAAAGTTGTTTGCAAAAGTGAATTGCATTCACCTATGTAATTCACACTTGCTTTTTGCAGAAATTTGCATAAGGGGGAGATTAAGAGATATGGTCAGAAGAGTCTGCTCAAGTGGTGAAAATACCAATCTCGTGTACTCTTGACATCCTCTCCCTGGGATCGAATTCCGACCCATTTATTCCGTTTTGACGCCTTCCCTCAGTGATCCCTCAGTGCGCCAACAATTAAGGGTGCACCTTTCGCAAGGTGTGGAAGCAATCAGCAGCTCAATGCCCGCAACCATCCAAGACCATAGGTGTGCTGTGAAAAATGTTTTTACATCTGGTGCTGAAAGAATTGTCGGTCGAATGCAGGGAAGACATAGGGCGTGGCTTTCCTATAGCTGGAGAGGGATTGACGAACGAAAACAGCTGAAAGCTCGCGTTGCAGCTACCCCAGCAGCAGGGAGAAGTGAGCTAGAGTCCCTATATCGCATAAAGAGGAGAGAAGTTCAGCGTAGCGTGCGACGTGACAAGCGCAACTACATCAACGCGCTGGCTACAGAAGCAGAAGAAGCAGCACGGAGGTGCGACAGCAGGACTGTCTACAGAATCACGAAAGTCGCAGCTCCAGCTAACACCCAGTGAAAAGCCTAGACGGTTCCTTGCTCATTTCGGATGAGGACCAGCTCAAGAGATGGAAAGAGCATTTTGCTACGGTTTTGTAACCGTGTATTCACTAGCGATATGCTCCCAAATCAAACTGAGATGCCCGAGGTGAGAAGTTCCCGAATACGCATCACGACTCCCAGTAATGATGAGATCATTACCGCGATCAAGGCACTCAAAACCAACAAGGCGGTAGGACTTGACGGTATTCCAGCAGAGCTCTTACGAGCAACATCGGCTGAGCTTCTGCTTCCACATGAGAGGGCTTGGGAAGCTGAGAGCTTTCCTAACGAGTGGAAAAAGGGAATGATCGTCAAGCTTCCTAAGAAAGGAAATTTAATGGAGTGCGGAAACTGGAGGGGTATCTGCGTGCTGCCTGCTGTAGCTAAGATAATAGCTTAAATCATCCTTGAGCGAATCAAACAACATCTCGAAGACATACTCGATGCCGAACAAGCAGGTTTCCGCTCTGGATCCTCCTGTGCCGACCACATCAACACCCTGCGGAATATCATCAAACAGTGTGTTGAATATCGATCGCCACTGCACCTGTTGTTCATTGATTTTGAGAAGGCGTTCGATAGTGTCAAGAGGGAGTTTATTTGGCGTACCTTACACTGGAGAGGTATTCCCGATAAGCTAGTTGCTATTACCAAAGCTACATATGAAGGCTCCAAATGCCACGTTCTGCACAGGGGGAGGTTGTCTGAGGAATTTGAGATCGAAGGGCTGTATCCTTTCACCAATATTATTCCTATTGGTGATTAGTGATGTGCTTCATGCAGCTTTGTCGACGGGAAACAGAGGAATTCGATGGACTCTTACATCTCAACTGAAGCATCTTGACTACGCAGACGATGTATGCTTACTCTCCCACAGAATTATGGACCTCCACCAAATGACAGCAGATGTGGAGCGGGAAGCAGGTGTCGTCGGGCTGAAAATTAACACGGCAGAAACTAAAATTATCAGTCTTGGAACTAACTCATCGGCTCAAATATGCATTGCTGGACAACCGGTAGAGAGAGTAGAGGATTTCCAGTATCTTGGGAGTATTGTCTCTACCGATGGTGGAACCGAACTGGATATAGCCAACAGGATCGCCAAAGCAAAGTCCGCGTTTGGTATGTTTTCCAAAATGTGGCGAAGCAATGCAATCAGTTTGAGCACCAAAAAAAGGCTGTTTCGCTCCAATGTTGAATCCGTGCTGCTATATGGTTGCAGCACGTGGAGAGAGACCACTACTATAACCAGAAAGCTGCAAACGTTTGTTAATAGGTGCCTGCGCAATATCTTAAGGATTTTCTGGCCCAATCGTATCTCTAACGAACACCTTTACGAGAGAACGGGTCAGGAATCAATAGGCACAACCATCCAACGGCCGAAGTGGCAGTGGATTGGTCACACGTTCCGTAAGGGTGGCAGTTCCATAGCGAACCATGCTATGCAATGGAACCCTCTCACTCAGGATGGCAGAAGACCTGGCAGTCCCAGGAGAACATGGCGCAGAACAGTCGAGAAGGAGGCACGGTAGTTGGGGAAAAGTTGGGGAGAACTCAGGCACATTGACAGAAACCGTACACGATGGCGCGTAGGCGTAGTAGAGGCCCTAGGACCCACAAGGGGATACAGGACATAAGTAAGTAAGTCGACGACGGCGACACGAGGACGGGTTAAAGAACCCCAATGTCGAATCATTTAAGGACACTGAGTGTCATAAAACATAAAACATAGCATTTACTCTGATTAGCTCTCTCTATCTGTCGTCGTGGTCTTCGGACATCGTCAACTGGTACCGCTTTTATACGGATGTAGACTATTAGCATTACAGGACGATCCCGCATATATATACAAAGGTGACTTTAGGCCAACTTTCCGACCGACTGACTCAGCGTACTTGTTTGACTTGAACACTGCTAGGGTTTTTCTTTATAATATTTTTCCAAGAGAAAGAAAGCGGAATGAATAGTTGGACGAAATAGCAACCAATATTAAATGAAGCAGTCCCACAATACCTAGAGAATGCAAATAAGTACTCGAAGCAAATACTAAGAATCAAAAACCGAATGCAAAAATTTGTAGTAATTCTCCCTGAATAGTTGAGACTGCACCCGTGGAGTGAATATGTACCCAAATGCTACCTAAGCTTTAAACAACTGCATCAAAAAATCCAGTCCTTCCATGCTCTTCATTTTCAACTTAAGTAATGCAATTGCATAATCTTAGGCTTAATTGTGTCTTTGAATAGGAAATCTCTGCGTACCTTCCCATCTCAGTTTTCGATAGAAGTTTCTGATTTTTCTGCATTTCTCTTGCCCCCTGAACACGAGTTTTTCTATTTTCTTTTGTAAGAGCTGTCTAGTTGCCCGTGTGATTTTATGTGACGCTACTCGGACATTGGTAGCAAACCAGGGGTTTTATAAAAAGAGGGACACCAAGCACAACAACCTTCCGGACATACTGCTGTTGTAGTTACAATTACAGGGACAAATCTTGCCTACCACTCTATGATCTTCATTTCAAATTGAAACTAAATTGCTTCCGCATATTGCCTTACAAATTGTAACACACAAACAATCAAAAAGCCATTACCTGTCCAATCTCTCAAATTAACTTCCATTTTCCAAGCTCACGTGCGCGTAACCAATTGCTTATCAATGTCCTCACTTACAATCCCCATCTCTCAGCACATTGCCAAACTACCTCAGTGACAGGATACCAAAAGTATCTCATAGGTGTTTCCACTCAATTGCTCATGCAAGCGATTTTACGAAAAAAACAAAAATATATATATATATATATAATCGACATTTCGTTTATTGGAATTTCGTAGCAAAAGATACTTTTTCGCCACCACCGAACCATATCCTTGCAGGTATTGCGCAGCACATTATCGCCTGCTGATTTGGCTTTAACGACCATTCGCCGTGAAAGCAATTTCCATTCCAGTGCTTTCCTTTCATTCTCCATTCTCCCCTTTGTTTTGCTGTCACTTCTCATGCTCTTCGCTTTCCCCCTCACAGAAGATGAAAGGACAATGGAGGAGCCTCTCAAAAGAATTCAACTTCACATACAGGAGAAACTTTCATTTCATTTCTTTATTTTTGGGTGGGAAGGGGAGCCTTTCCTTTTTCTTCGGTTGAATGTCATTAGACGGCAGGAAAATGAAAGTAATCTTCTTCCTTTCGAACTCGAATATCCCGCAGGTTAACCATTACCACTGCTATCAAGGGTGGGGGGCGATGACCGGCCGCCCGCAGCAAGGATAAAGGCAAAAACTCATTGAATTTATATTGGGGAATTGCAATTTCCTTTTCGGCCTGGACTGTCATCCATGGCCTATAGACCTTTTTCGATTTTCTAAAGACCACCACACCGGTGAGAAATGTCATGTCATCCTGGTTGGTAATTTTCCTAATGTTCCTGTGTGCTATGCTCCCCCCCCCTCCCACCTAGATACATTTTCTTTTGACGCGGCAGCAATTTGCAGATTCATCAAAAATTTATACTCGAGTCCTTGTTCGGCTGGCAAAGTCTAAATAATTGCAAAAAGGGGTGAAGCCATTACTCGTTGACCTTGTGGAACACATCTATCTGCATCATTAAATAATGAAATATTCAAGAAATATCCTGTTTCGTATCCTTTTTCATCAAATCACTTTGAAAGTTTCCTTCGGCCTGTTACAATATGTATTGCGAGTGAAAAGTTTTACGCAACCGAAAATGGGAAGATTTAATTTAATAGTTCGAGACTCAATACAAAGTGGATGTCAGAAGTTTAGAGAGAACTTCCTGAATCTTAAGTTGGTCCAGGACGAGGTAAGTTGTTGAATTTGCAAATATAATCCTATCACTTTTTAATGAATTTCGGATGGATGGTGAGCCTTAATCGCCTTTTCCGTTTTTTTTTTGTTTTTTTTTTGTTTCCCTGCTTTACACTTTAGAGCATCCTTTCTGTTGGTTGTCGTGCCAGGCTTTGAGGTTAATTTGAAATGAAAATGAAACCATTCAACCAGCTGGTGGTGATGATGATGATGATGATGATGATGAAGAAGAAGATTACGGTCCAAACTGATGCTGTATTTTTTTTTCAAGGGAAAACAACTTTTTTCCAGGGTGTACTCGGAGTCCTTCTAACCACTAAACACCCTGAGACGTCAGCATCTCCGATGCGAAGGCAAAGGATCTTAGGATTCTTAATTATCACCACAGTAATGCTTTCAAGTTTATGGGCAACAGCAGTCGGTTTTAATTGTTTTCATTATTGGACCGGTGAATCCTTTCTTCTTTTCTTTTGTTGGGATAGCCAATCTCGTAGTGAATATTAGATTTGTTGATGCTGCCAATTTGAAGGGATAATGGGCGATGTAATTGAATTAATAGGGCAATCTGCCAATCATTGATGGAAATCCATTTATAGGCGGGTAAATGAGATTGAAAGATCAGACTGTTCGAGGACTGTGAACAATGATATAGTAGGGTTTTGTAACGAAGCGGCGTTTTAGAAGAAGCGCAAATAAGCCAGTCGAACTTGGAACCACTCCCGCGCGAAGGCTGACAAGCACACATCAGTATCATCTGATATCTTGTACTAAATTTACTGCATTATCAGATTACATGCAAACAAATTCAAAAAGAACATCCTTGATTCAACTCTTCCACCTCTCAGCATCTTCATCTTCTTCTTCCAATTTCGGCGAAGTTATGATCGGAAAATAAGGGATCATAACCCTCCCACTTCACCGCATTTATACTGATCCGCCTGTGGGGTCCACCCCCCAGCATCAAAGATGCTAATTTGCAACAAAAAGATTCACGCATCTAAACGTGACCACAACAAGAAAGCTGTCGCCTGATCAACAGTTCAGTAACCAAATTGACAGACGGCATTGCCCTAATCTGCTGGAGATACCATATAAACATTCCAAGGCACCAGCATATACTATGCTGTCTAGTAGCAGTCGACAGCATTACCGAGATGAATTTGTAGGATAAAATAGCGCCGCGCAACAATGTGGAGATCATATACCATGTAATATCTAAATTTACCTGCAGGCCAGTAGTCCTCCAAGCCATTTGAAGCCCGACTATTGTGCTAAGTTCTATGAAGAGAAAAGAAGTAACGAGGAAAAAACCATGTCCGGGGGGCAGAAAAACTCTAAAGCAGGGCAAAAGTCATAATTTTCTACCGAAGCTTAAGAAGGGAAACAAGGGGCTCGCTAGTAGAAGACACAGCCTACAAAGGTTAAAGGTGGAATCACCTGGGGTCACAGGCTATATGTAAAAGCCCACCTTAAAGGTAAAGAGAGACTACTGCTATCAAATGAGGATGAAGGTATTCTATGCACTTACTCGACGGTAAGCTATGACGAACAGTTACAGACGCTTCAAACGTTGGCTCATCGGAAATACTCCTAGAAGTAAGAAGCTTAAGTTTCTAGGCAAACAAAACGCTGTAGACCATGACTTCCATATACCAGGAGGCTTACCTATTTTCAGGCATCTACAATGGTAGGTTATCCCATAGAAGGATTGATATCTTTTTTTGATTAAAGAATCTAGCCCCCAGCATGGATTTGTGTCGAACAGATTCATGTGCACAAATTTTAACAATTGCATGTGAGTAATGGTTATGAAACTGGTCGTCAGACTGATATTATTTTTATAAACTTCGCTAAGGCCTTTGACAGAGTGGGGCGCAGACTTTTAGCCCATAAGCTGGAATCAATTGGGCTTCTTTCTTGTTTTTTTTGGAATGGGTTCCTTCGAACCATCAAGATCGAATCCAATTTGTATTTGCAGTAGTTTGCAAAGTCTATTAAAGTAGCGTCTGGTGTTCCCCAAGGAAGCCACTTTGGACCCTTGCTATTAGTTCTTTTTTATCAACGATATCCCTTCATATTTGAAAGTCTTTCAAACTATCAAGACCCTTAAAGAGGGGATTAGGTTTTCAATTTCGGCACTCAATATACTTCTAGGAGGTTTGTCAACCTGGCACTGGAAAGAGATTAAGGGTTTGCTTAGCTCATTAATATGTATCATCTCTTTGGTGTGATGTCAAATTGGTTTATATTCCCAAACGAGCGAAACAAGATTTTAGACATGCCAACTATTGTATACTTTCGGAGTGTTTGTCGACATAGAGGGTGTCTTTGACAGCGCTATCTTTGATTCTATGTATAGCTCTGCCACAAGGTATGGAGTAGATGAAACCATTGTGAGATGGTAGGCTGCTTAGTAGTAGGCTAGCCTTAGTACGACTCAATTATCTGAATTTTCTTTCAGCGTCGAAGAGCTTTCGGTACGACGCGACGTGGGGTATGAGACAGCAGGTTCTGGTTGTACATAGCTATCATCAGACCAATTTTCACCTATGCGTATGTAGTATGGTAACCTTGTAGACCAGAATCATCATATAGAGAAATACAACAGAGAAGACCAGCTATCTAGTAAACCTAACTAAGGTACAACAACTGGCATACATAAACGTAACAGGAGCACAGAGATCAACACCGCAAGCAAGCTTGATGGTGATGTTAAACCTCCTCCACCTAAATGAGTACATTCGAAGAACAGCTGCCAAGATCGCGATTCGCCTCAAGTAATCGGGCGCGTGGAAGTAAAGCTCCTGTGAACACGGTTTTATACTACACAGCTATAGAACAGATCTTGAGAGAAGAACTGACTATGCCATACCCTACATAGACTTCCATAAGAATTATTCCACGTTTATTTCCGAAAGACAAGAGTGGAACTCAAACACATTACCCAATGAAAAGGTTCATCAGCTCTACACGGACGGGTTTAAAATCGATATAGGAACTGGTTCTGGAGTTTTCTGTGTGTCACTCCAAATCACGACTCATACAAACTCCCGGAGGATTGTAGTATCTTTCAAGCCGAAGTATTCGCTATTGGAAGAGCTGCACAGAAAGAAACTAAATCCTTCCAAGATTACCATCTTCGTGGATAGTCAAGGGGTAGTCAAAGGACTAGACAGCGTTGAAGTTTTATTTTAAACAGGTGTGTGGCCACGCCCAAATGGCGTGTAGGCACTGCGACCAAGGAGATCTATTGTGCCATAGGCCACTTTTAGGGCAGCAGTACTTCTACTCTCCTTATGAAAGCTATAATTACGGCTGCGGAGGAGTTCCTAAGATCTTTTGGAGATATGATCTCTTTAACGAAAAAGCTTCTCCTAGTGCTACACAGAGCTACACACTCACATAGTATGTGTTCTGCGGTTTCGTCCTCTTCTAGGCAGAGGCGGCAGGTGATATCCTCCGAAATTCTCATTTTGTTAAGGTGGTAGAGAAGTTGGCAGTGACCGGTAAGGAAGCTCACAAGCCTTCTTATGTCATTTCTGCCGTATTTTAGGATATCAACTGCCTGTCTTTGGAAGGGTTGGACAGCTCTTTTAGCCTGCCTGAGACCTTGGGAGTTATTCAGTGGGAGATGCACATGTTGCGTTCCCAGATGTTAAGGGTAAGTTTGAAGCCGGAATCGGGTATCCCGCAGAAGGGTTCAGGTCCAGTGAACAACTCAGAGGAGCCCTTCCTAGCTAGCAGGTCTGCAGTTTCATTGCCGTCAACGCCTACATGACCTGGTACCCACCACAATTTTACTTTATTGTGTCGGCACAGATTTTGTAAGCTGTCGAAGCAGCTTAGAACTGATTTTGAACTGATCAAATGGGAGATCAATGCTTTGAGCGCCGCTTGGCTATCGGTGAGTATATGGGTAGAGGCGCCTTTGATGCCTGAGTGCAGGTTAATGTTGGCACAAGTTTTAATGGCGTAAACCTCGGCCTGGAAAACACTAGGACTCTTTCCGAGTGATTTCGAAATTTTATGGTTGGGTCCATACGCACCGGCGCCAACTCCTGAATCCATGTTTGATCCATCGGTGTACCACACTATACCTTTTGGATCAAGCGAGGGTCCGCCATTATTCCTATATCACGGCTTGGGATCACAATCTCAAACCTTCTACCAAAGTAGAGTGATTTAGGCGTAAAGTCGCAGACCGTGCTGAGCATGTCTAGCTCGGGGAAGTCGGACCATAGCTCCATGAGATCCACGTGATCCCGTGTACTATTAGCATCTGATTCTTTAAGACTAACTGCTCTGTGGATTGCCACTTTTTTTTATAAATATATGTAACGGAGTAGGTCCGATTATGGCTTCAGTGGCTGTTGTGGGACAAGTGTGCATAGTACCTATGATGCCGAGGCAAGCCAGTCTTTGAGGTTTTGTGAGTTTATTAATGGTTGTGACCTCTTTGGTTTTCGTCCACCAGACTACGGACGCGTATGTCAGAATGGGTCTTACAACCGTGGAGTATAACCAGAAAATGACCTTTGGAGACAGGCCCCAGGTCTTGTCGTACATACGGCGACAGGCCCACAAGGCAGTAGTCGCCTTTGCAATTTTATGCTTAATATGGGAATTCCAGTTAAGCTTCTTATCCAGGACAATTCCTAGATATTTGACCTCATCGGAGAAATTGATTATTGTGCCGTTTAGAGTCACTGAGCCAATATTTAGCATTCTTCTTCTTGTAAACGGTACAACGACTGCCTTGCTGGGGTTAGTCGATAGGCCCTTCCCAGCATACCAGTCCGAGACTACAAGGACTGCATTATGCATGAATTGACACACATTGTCTTCATGTTTGCCTTTAATGATAATCACTAGATCATCTGCATAACCTATGGTTGTGAAACCTGACCTGAGTGACCATAAGAGAGGCGAGAGGACGCCTCCTTGGGGGCAGCCTTTGCCCGCAGAGACCTCTCCAGACGAAGATGTTATTATGCGGCTATCGAGCATGTTCCTAACCCATCTGGTAGTAGTTTCGTCTATTCCCCTGCGTCTCATAGCACTAGTGGCGGATTCATAACCAGCGTTATCAAAAGCACCTTCTATGTCAAGGAATGCAGAAAGGGCGATTTCTTTGGAGCGGTAGGCAGCTTTAATCTCTGTGACGAGATAGTGAAGAGCACCTTCCGTAGATCGACCTTTCCTGTATGCAAATTGACTAGAGTGCAGAGGTATAGTCTTTTCAAGAATACTTCTAATGTGTAAGACTAGCAGTCTTTCCATGGTTTACAAGAAAAACGATGTCAAGCTGATTGGACGGTAGGATTTGGGTAGCTCGCTGGGTTTGTTACCTAGCTTAGGGACAAACACCACATTTACCTCCCGCCAAGTAAGTGGAATGTATCCCAGGTTGAAGCTTGTTCTAAATAGAGCTACCAAGGCAGGCAAGATGTAATCCAGACCTTTCTGTATGGAGCTGGAAAAATACCATCACTGCCAGGTGCCTTAAAGGGTTTAAATGAACCGATTGCCCATTTCATTTTTTCTTGACTGAACAGATTTCCAGACAAGCTGTTGACTCTTCTGGAGGTGCCACATGTGGAGCCTTCAGGAGCAACAGGTACGTGGTCGCTTAGAATTGTTGAGCCAGGGAAGTGAACCTCGAGCAGAGTTTCCAGGGTTTCTCTTCGACTGGCGGTGTAGGTGCCATCAGGTTTGATGAGTCTTCCCACCCCATTGGAATGATCCTTTGAGAGAGCCTTTTGGAGACGGGCTGCTACTGGAAGGCATTGAAGCTAGATCAAAAATAGTTTCCAGATGCCGAAATTCACTGAACAATACCCATGATGTAACTCTCTGCTGAGTTCTCGGACATAGGAATATAGAAGGGAACGAGGCAGCAGATGAACTAGCCATAAAGGGATCAGCATTGGATAAAGAACATACCCAGATATCATTAGAAGTTCCTATTGTAATACTGAAAAGAAAAATCGACCTCAAAATAAGAGAGATCAACTCCGCATGGATTACCAGAGGCGGCAGTATCATGTCTCACAGTTTCTAACCGGTATTGAATGAATGAAGAACTAAAAGCAAGAAATAAAAAAGAAGTCCATATCTTGATAGGTGCACTTATGGGACACTGCGCGATTGGGGAAATGGTCGTAAGACTAGGCATCAACTCACCTGAACACTGCAGGAGCTGTCAAGATGCGGAAGAGATAGAAAGTATTAAACACTTGCTGTGTGTGACTGCCGAAATCTACAAAACCGCCATCAATACCACACATTGGCACAATAGATTTTACAGGTCGCAGTGCGTACAAGGCCCTAGTAAAGTAGAGTAAAGTAATACCACACATGGGTAAAAGGTTTTTTGACGAACTAAATGATTTTGTGCAAGTTCCACTAAGGAACATGATACGATTCATAAAGAGCTCAGGTTGGTTCGACCGAAAGATGAAGAGTTTAAAGTTCCCACAAACAAAAAGGGAAGACAATGGGCCGTTTGGCCCGGTGAGAAGCACCTAAGTATACTTCTCTCTAACCTAACCTAACCTATGGTAGCCTAAGACGTTGGTTAAATCGGCCTATTTTCACTACTTCTGGCGACGCTTTTAACGCGCTGTTGAACGTACTACCACTGGACTTACTCATACAGAAGGAGGCGATGTGTCGACTTAAGAAAAACAAGGTCTAACAAATAGAACATAACATTCCATGAAGCACTATTTCGCAAGATGTCAGAGCAACATGCTTTGTTCATGATGCCTATCGATAATATGAGCCCCATCATCATGTTCGGTAGAAGATACAAAGTGTATGTCCCCGTGTAGGCCCAGGTTCACCCCGAACTGTAGCGCCACCTAAGTATGTCCCCGAGAGGGTCAAATGGGAAAAGCCAAATTAATTTCTTTAGGATTTCACTAGTGTATTCTACACTGATGGCTCTCGATCTTATGGGTTTGAGTCTGGTTCCCTCGTCGAAATTAAGTTTCACCAAGAGTATACAATGGACAGCTTTCTGTCTGAGTTACTTCGGATAAACTAACCTTTATCCCTCCTCAATCTAATTCATTCAAGACTGTGGACGATTACAGGTGCCTTTGAATACACTGGACGTCAAGCGTCAGTGAAACTTCTTTTGTTCAAGTGCCAAGGTCTTACCTGCACTAAAAGCACAATCCCAAAACTCTTTGACTAGAGCGTTAGACCCAAGAAAGACAGTTGTATTGGATCCGCAACAGTAGCAAAATTCAGTCAGACTCAAAGTTGAGATGCTTAAAGTTGAAGAAATGGAAGCAGGGAGCACACCAAGGTCATCTATGAGTAATGTCCAGATGAAAGAATAGCAACCGGCATCAACTAAGTTAACCGTCTAATTTTTAGCCTGAAAAACTTGCAATCGAATGTGTCTTCAAGTGATGCTAGATTCTGGAAAAGACGAAAGAACGCAAAATTCCGAACCACCACTTATTTATTGATTTTAAAGTCACATACGAGTATAACAACATTGGTTCATTTAAATAATTTTTGCAGAAGCTGCATGGACGAAGAAGAGGAAGAAACCATTCCTCACCTTCTTTGTGCATGTCCAGCTCTCTCCCATAGAAGGAAGCTTCACCTAGGAGCTTTCTATTTTAACGATTTAGGCGATCGGATAGATTTAGACATCAGGAGCCGCCTTCGCTTCATCAGAAGCTCTAATTGGTTGTAACGAGTAGGCTGGGATTACATGATCCTTCGTGGTACCACAACGGACCTTTCTTGGTCTATGTGTGTTGGCGTAAGCTGGCAGCCACTTCAACTGAACCTAACCTATAACAGTTAGAGAAGAGCTACATGTCTAGTTGTGGTATTCATGTCAAGCTCATCTGCCTATGCGGGATGATTATAAAGAACGCAAGCTGCTTCGCTCAGTTTGGCAAAAGTTATACTGGGCAATGACAATGATGCTTTGAGACCGCGTATATGGGTGAACGGACCAAAGACAATAACGGGTAGGCCATCTAGTGATTTCTTTTTAAATCATAGATTATTTTGACACTGACAGCTGTTTCCCGCACGAAATCTTGACAGAAAGTCAGTATCATACCTCAGCGGAACGAAATGAATCGCTTTACGCTTGAACAACATTGGGAAATATTGAAAACTTATTTCCAAAGTGAGTGCTGTGTAGCCCAAACAGTGCGTTTTTTGAAAGGAAATTTTGGCCGAAATTAAGCACCCACCGCGCCTGCTGTACGCAAGTTTGTGCAAAAAGTTCATGAGACTGGTATGCTAGTGGACAACACTCATGGTCCCCGTCATCGTACGGTGCGCACAGACGAGAATGTGGCTGCTGTAGCCGAGAGTGTGAGACTCAATTCACGAACATCAACTCGTCATCGATCTCAACAGCTCAACATTTCACGCACTAGCCTGAGGAGAATTCTGCACAAAGATCTGGGATTATTCGCTTACAAGGTCCAATTGATTCAGCGCACGACCATCCGCTTCGTTATGGCTTCGCAGTTTGGGCCTTAGACCAGCTTGAATTGGACAACGATTTTGGGCGAAAAATCATCTTTTCTGACGAGGCACATTTTCATCTCGGCGGCTACGTTAACAAACAAAATTGGCGCATCTGGGGCTCGGAAAACCCACACCTTATTGTTGAGAAGCCAATGCATCCACAGAGAGTGACAGATTGGTGCGGATTGTGGAGTGGTGGCATCATTGGACCATTTTTCTTCGAAAATGAGGCTGGGAGCAACGTTTTGGTCAACGGTGGGCGTTACAGAGCCATGTTAACGACTTTTTTTTTACTGAAATTGAAGACATGGATTTGGACGACCTCTGGTTCATGCAGGATGGCGCGCCATGCCACAAAGCCCATGCCACAATCGGTCTTTTGTGCACCAAATTCCCAAATCGTGTTATCAGCCGTCTTGGCGATGTCAATTGGCTGCCTCGGAGCTGCGATTTGACCCCTTTGGACTTTTTTTTGTGGGGAACCGTGAAGGACCGATGTTACGCCAACAATCCGAAAACGATTCAAGCACTTAAGGCCAATATCATCCAAGCAATTCATGAGCTACAGCCCGAACCATCAACAAGGTCTTGGAAAATTGGAGTGATAGAATGCGCTACTGCGAAGCCAGCCGAGGCAGCCACTTGAACGACGTTGTATTCCATAAAATAATGGGAATGTTTGCTCTTACTAATAAAGCCATAATACATGGAAAAAATTTCATTTTGTTCATTTTATTTCATTTTTAAAAAGAAACTTGTAGTTGGCCAACGCTGTATATTGCACAATCTATTGATTAGTAGGCACACTTACTATAGACTACCCATATTGAACCCAGAAAGGGTCCATTGTGATGCTCCTGGATCTAACACTGATCGATTGCTCAAAGATTATTAGCTTTTTATAAAGCAGAAGAAGCTGCTGACGTCTGTATTCGCCAAGTCGTCAAGGTCATCGAAGAGAAGAGTACCAAAATGGATTAGCGCAGAGGAAATAGAGCATGCCTCCTTCATGCTCTTCATCCCTGCAGCTCTACCAGAAATCATTTGAAAAGAGACATAACCTTTTGGCTTGTAGCCCTATTGGGCAGTATCCTGTGAGGATTGCTTTAGCAAGATCAAACCATTCGGCTGTTTTTCATACTGTCGAGGCCAGATCTGTCTGGATATATTGCATATTGTGCTAACCTCACATTTGATACATACCCGTAGTCTGCTTATCCGGTAGAATTCTTTGGATAGTGCCAAGTTTGACCAACTCGTCAGCCTTGCAGCTGCCTTACAGTCTCTGTGGCCTGGCACCCAGATTAGGTGGATATTGGATTGCTCCATCTCCATGTGGGACAAGTTCCAATCTAGAGTGATCAACATACGGCCGCGCTTCCATCGTGTCTTGTTCGAAGACCGAATAACCGAATAACCACCCAAAAGATTCTTGATATGAAATTCAAATTACTACTGAAATCCATGTCAAAGTCGGCTGGATAAGTCCACAAGTTACAAGCAAGGGATAACTGGATTCTGTACTAAAGATACCAAAATAAATATCGGTACAGAAGTTGAGCTGAACCCACCACAACGACTGCAGCGTCTGTCAAAATGAATAAGACTCTGCTAGTAGAATCTACATGAGACACATGCAGTGACAATAAGGAGTTGTATCAACCATGCAAAGAACGAAGAAGCCATAAGTTTGCTCTACTTGGACACATACACAACTATGAGAACCTCGCTGTCAGTTTACATCCAAGTAATTCCGTTGCCAGCAGGACTGACTCATGTTAGGTAATTCTACGCGAGCTAGAGGGCTTACTCACGTCTTTAAATGGTTCTAACCCTGCATTACAGGTTTCCTGACAGTCTTAGTCTACCTAGGCTGCGTTACAAGTTGAAGGGTGGCATTACGCAATTTCTACTTCTTATAGCTGAGGGGACAATTAAGTAGCAAATTCGTCGACTAATCAAGTATGTAAGCTGTTTGTGAGACCCAGGTGATCCCAGGACCATGGATCTTATCAAAAAATGACGAAAATTGTTCAACAGAAGAAACCTCCGAGCGATTGAACGTTCGCATGGACTAACGTAATAAGCAGCATTAAGGTCTTTACTCAATATTTGCATGGACGCGTATGAAAGTGAATTGACCCTCCAAATTGTATTTGCATAAACTACGCTTCCTTAAGGAAGTACACGCCTATAAACAACTCCCATTTGCATTCATTAAACCTAAGTAGTTACCTGCATTGGCAATACCCACCAACAAAATACCGTGACACTTTTATTTATTTGCATTAAAAATTCCACCCAAACAAAGTGCACAATTAAACTTTTACAAGACTCTCTCTCGAGTGCTAAATATTTATCTTTTTCATAAAACATAAATCCTACTTCTCCTTGAGCCGAAATAAAAAACAAATTCTACGCATTTAGGCCAAAAGACTCGTAAAAAACATAATCGCGTCCCAACGTATTCAGCGTATTTCCAGCATTTTAATTGGAAGAGCTCTTCAAAAATCCACAATTTTTCAAAACAAAACACCATTAAGGGAAGTTTACTCCCATCCCTTGTCACCTTCCACCCGAAACTTGAAAATGAATTGCAGCTGAACAAATATTTCAACTGACCTCTGGGGTAAGCTTACAATATTATGAAGACCGACGGATAACAACCTAAGTGCTACTCCAAACGTACTCTACTCCGGTGTACTTGACAAATACGTGGGACATGCCTGGCAATAAGTAATCCTCCCCATCCCCCTTCAGATTGAACCCAGCGAGGATTATTAAATAAAATGAGTCCCGTAAATGAAACACCGAATGCTACCCTGCTAATATGGCTACGCAGGTTTGGACAATGAAGTGTACCACTTTTCTAGAATAAAGAAGAGCGATTGGACAGAAAAACTACTACTACTATAAAAGAAAGAACAATTTTAAACAAGTTAGGGTTGGTAACGATGACGGTTCCATCTGCACGTACAACTACCTACTTCGGTTATCAACAGCACTAAATGATTGGAGGAGACAACTTAATGGCGGCTGGCTGAGCTGGATGTCGGATCCTTCACCAACAGTGTTGAGTGTCCTCATCAGAAGCATGACGTGACAGTTGAATGAAGAGCCAGTCAACTGCAAGAGAACGAAACCACCTGAGCGATGAATGACGACAAGTCTGAGATGCTTATAGAGACGCGTCCTTCATGGAAAGCATTTCCATACCTGGACTGGAGTTTTTTTTTTAATTTTCTTCACTTTTCAACTTACATTTGTTCAAATTAATGATGACATTCTATGTCCATTACCAGAGATTGGCTCCTTTTGCTATTAGCAACTTGGTGAGTATGCACGATGTCTGCTTCAAGAGGATCGTGGAAACGGTGAAGTTTTAATTTCACGGAAGTGGCAAACATTTTTTTTTTTTCGTCGACTATCTGAAGGAGGACACAGCGAAAGCGAAGTAAGATGGCAAGGATAAGAAAAGAAGGATTTGTTAATTGGTTGTGGCAAGAGACTTAATTTCGAATTTGCATTCGGCAGAGGAATATTTTAACTTGGGCTGAGTGGGCGATATACAGTTTGAGGTCAAGTTAATGGACTTTTCGTGTCCCCATTTATTAGTTGAATTGCTTGTAATTGAGCTATCGGAATGCGCAGAGTTCTCTTCTTCTTTTTTTTTTAGCTGTGTACTTTGAAGGACGGGAATTCGATGGATTTGCTTTCGAATAATGGATAAGGTTAATGCACTCTCTACCAACTGAGCCCTAAACCACTAAAAGCTAAGGGGAAATCATTTACATTACAAACGTTTTCAAATTTCCTTAAGAATACTCGTATAATACCGAACAATATTTTAGAGATCCAAACCTCTTCTCATTCATCCATACACAGTCAGATAGAAGAGGAAGCCTATCTAAAAGTTTGAATTGACGCAGTCAGCAGTTGAGGGATTTGAGCTAATGTCCATCTTGCTTACTTAAGGGGGCTCTCGATAAACCTCTGCATAGGACTCTGCATAGGACTACTAATACCTCTCGCGAGCGTCTGACAAACATCCGAGAGTATTGTTGTCACGAAAAAGCTTCTCAAATCGCCGTTCGGATTCGGCATTAAAACTGTAGGTCCCTTCCATTCATGTGAAAAATATAATGCACACAACATGAGTGGTTGCGAGAAGCTAGGCCCTGGCACTTTAAAGAGCTGTTGCGCCAAATATTTGTTTTGTACTCGCAACCAAGCCACACCAAACCTTTTGGTATCCGCGATCACTTGGTCTTTATAATGGTTTTCGTTTTTCATTGCCTCGATGGTTGGCATTCAATTTCAGTAATCTCTCGTCGAAGTTGACATGTACAAGCAAACTATATCTACAATATATGATTTCAATGGAAGAGCAGTTTTACTTATACTTTTTGAAATACTACTTGACAAGAGATGTGAAAAGAGTTGATGGCATATTAATCTCGAAAATCCGACAGAAGTATCTCAAGGCAAGCCAAGGCAGCCCACAGATACTAGGTGATGTTATCCCAAATAGATGTACTGAGATTTCTTGCGTATGCTCAATAAATCCTGCTTGGTCATACCCTCGTAGAATATCAGCGTACTTAGTGCTTTTGGTGACAGAAATTGCAGACCAAGTCGCAGTCGTTGTCTACATGGGTCCTGCACATGCTTTAATTTAGTAGTTGAGTACCAACGTGAGGAAGTACTGGCATGAGGAAATAAAACGCAGGGTTTCTAAGATGACCCAATTTTGAATGCTTTTTCAATAGCATCGAAGGTTGTTACAACTTTTAGCGGGTTCATCGGGATCATTAATGATTTTTCCAGCGTTAAGGCTTCCGATACTTCACATCTAGTACCAAATGTTTTTTCGTATATTTTCCTACAATATTATAGTTTGCTTAAGAGATCCACGTTTTCAATCTAGTTGCACATACTCGTAATTTTCACATGGTCGCACCTTTCTTTGTTGGGTTACGAAAGGCACTCAAACGCAACTGGTCCATTGTACTACCAGAGAGCAGAACCCCGGTTTTCCCATTTTATTCCAATTTTCTTGACTTTTTATAATTTTTATAATTTGTGCGCACTCAAAAGGTTATGCATACCTTAAACATGTTTACACACAGTGCAGGCGTTGGAAAGGATGGATAGAGAGAGAGAGAACGATTTTGGTGTAGTAGTTCTTGAAGCTCGGTTGTTTATGCTTCAGCTATTCTCCGGGGGTGGCGCCCAGATAACTGGGGAGGTTTTTGTTACTATTGTCATTGCTTCTGATTTGCAGTACTTTTTTCCCGATAATCGATGTCAAGGGCAAATCATCATTAACAGAACGAACAATTTTTCCAGCCACATAACCAAGCTACTGCCAGTGTTATGCCTTCGCAGTAGTGTTCACAGAAGCTTTTGCAAATGATCGGACTGACTTTATATATTTCATTAGAAATAAATAAATGCTTGCTGACATCAGGATTTGAACCATGAATCATTAGCGTGGCAATTGACGATGTTACCACTACACCATTGTCTTTCTAAGAAAGCCAAGCAAGCACTTCAATGATGAGCTTATAGTACCACCGCTCACAACATCGACACCGAAAATCTGCCACATAATACGAGCGAAGACAGGTCAATCGCAGATAAAATGTTCCACAGTATCGTAGCCATCTCCACAAGCATCGCAGACTATTGTGTCACTTAAGTCTACCACATTAACATGGTTGACGAAAGCAAAGTGGCCTGTCAAGACAACAATAAGTTGTCTGCAGTCTTTTGTGCTGAGGGTCAGCAGGAATGCCAATGATTTCTTATAGACGTCGGGGAGCATTCATTTAATCAACCTACATCCTGGAAAATTTTGGCATATATAATTGTGTTAGTGCAAAACTCAGTCGTCAATGGAATGCTCAACCGAGGACGCAGGAAAGCCTAACGCAGGTTTGGATCTTAAGAAAACCTTCTCTGAGTATTGCATAGCAATCTCATCAAAGATCTCGTTCACCAAGATTTCAGTGTGACCTGGAACCCAGATAAGAGACAGAGGATTCAGTCTTGCAACCGAGAGCAAAGAGTTTTTACATTCATGAATTATTTTGGAACCAGGTAAAGGATTAAGCAAGGCCTTAAGCGAAGCCTGACTGTCACTACAGATGCAAATACTTTGAACCGTCCGCCTTTTCGTCACAACATAGTTCACGACCATTACAATTGCAAAAGTTAACGATTAAAAATCAGACGCATATGCTTAAGGAGAACTGAATACAATGTTGTCATGTTCTACGAAGACATCAGCATCAGACCCTTGCTGGTTTTGATGCCATCCATCAAAATACAACTGCATTCCATTCCTAGCTCAGACTATGGCCGAAGTTATTTTTCAACACGAGGAAAGTCGACTTTAAATTTCCATAACAGCCAAAGTTCTGGTGTCATTGCTTCAGACGGTATATCCATCATACCGGAGTCATAGGATAAGTGTCGCGCAAGATCACCAAAGCTCCAGTGTGGACAACAAATGGCTTTGATAGTGCAGCCCGTTTTTTTTTTTTCATTTTTTTTTTTTATAAATTGCGCTCACTCAAGGGGTTTTGAATATCCTTTAAGTGTTAACAAACAACGCAACCGTTGGAAAGGATAGAGAGAGAGAGATATAAATATCAACTTGAAATAAGTTCAACATAGCATATACCTATAGAGCAGAGTCAGGCGTACTTGGAAAAGCTCCCGTGCAGCCGAGTCGTATCATTACAATATCTGACGAAGGGTGATCAGAACTAGTTTTAGAACAGTCCGATTAAAGGCTACTTAGCGACCTTATTGCTCAGTTATTTAGATTTATCTTCTTCACAACGATCTTCATTAGCTATGTGAACTTGTATCGCCTTGAGCAAGGTACTGGTAGAATATTTTTGGAAAATGGCAAAAGTGTCTGAAATTGAAGAAGTACTGTCGGGCTTACCATTGAATGATAAAGGTAAAATGTACCCAGAAGGTCTTGACCAGTTCCATTTACATATATTAAGATTTTGTCTAGGTGAACCCCACAGGCAGATAAGTAGAAATGCGGTGAAGTGCCCACCACCACGAAACCCCTGGTTTGACGAAGAACGCCGGCGAGAGCGTACAACAAAATAAGAGACATACAAAGCGGTGCTGCAAAGGAAGACGAGAGCTGCTCGTGAGCTCTACGAGCAAAAAAGACGGGAAGAACATCGGCTTCTCCAAAAGAAGAAGAAAGAGCATGAGAAGAGCGCGTTTGAGAATATCGAGAGTTCATACTCCAGGAACAATGTACGAAAGTTTTACCAAAAGGTAAAAAGAACGTGTCAGAGAAGCAATACCCGCACAGAAACCTGTCGAGATGAAAATGGAAACCTCGTAGTAGAATCACAGACGGTGCTGAAAATATGGAAAAACTACTTCTGCAGACTGTATAACGGCGACGAAAACCAACATCTCGCAGTTAGGCAGAATGAACCATTCAGCATAGACGATAATACTCAAGATTTCCGTCCACCTAACCAAAACGAAGTGAGGATAGCAATATCCTAGCTGAAATTCACCAAGGCTGCTGGACTTGACGGCTTGCCGGCCGAACTTTTCAAGGCAGCTGGTGATGAATTGGTAGAGTACATACACCAACTCATCTCTAAGATTTGGTCAGACGAGTGTATGCCTGATGAATGGAATCTCAGTATCGTTTTCCCGATCCACAAAAAAGGAGACCCCCTCAACTGAGCCAATTATCAGTCTCCTCAACATCGCATACAAGATCTTTTCTGCGATATTGTGTGAACGCCTGAACCTTCTCATCAACAGCCTGATTGGACCCTATCAGTGCAGTTTCAAGCCAGGAAAGTCCACCATCGATCAAGTCTTCACACTTCGGCCGATCTTGGAGAAAACCCAAGAAGTCCAAATCGATACTCACCACCTCTTTATCGATTTAAAGGCCGCCTATGACAGCATCTATAGAGAAGAGCTTTATAGAGCCATGTCTAGTTTTTACATCCCTGCCAAACTTGTCCGTCTGTGCAGGATGACGATGGAGAACGCTCGCTGCTCTATCAAGGTCGATAATGACCTCACCGAGACCTTTGATGTCAAAAAAGGTTTTAGACAAAGTGACGCGCTGTCATATGACTTCTTTAATATTGTACTTGAACGGATTGTGCGGAACTCATAAGCCAATACCGGAGGCACAATCTATCACAAGTCTGTACAACTACTTGCATACGCCGACGATATAGACATTATCGGAAGAACTCAGCAGGCTGTCACCGGTGAGTTTGCAAGCATTGAGGCGGAAGCGCCCAAAATGGGTTTAACGATAAACGAGGGCAAAACTAAGTATATGCTATCAACAAGAAGGGAAAGCCAACACCGATGAATTGGACAGAACGTCGCAGTGGGCAGCTATAACTTCACGGCAGTCAGGGACTTTGTCTACCTTGACTCTGCTATAAGCTCTAAAAGCAACACCAGCATAGAAATCAAGCGAAGGATAACTCTTGCCAATCGCTGTTTTTTTTTTGGCTTATAAGGCAATTCAACAGTAAAGCCCCATCTCGAACAACTAAGGAGATTCTGTATAAGACTCTGATCATCCCAGTCCTCCTTTACAGCGCTGAAATATGGACTTTATTAAAAGAGCATGAGGATATCTTTGGTCGCTTCGAGAGAAAAATTCTCCTTAAGATGTTCGGTCCCGTTTGCGTTGACGGGTTTTGGAGGAGAAGATTCAATAACGAACTATACGAGCTGTACAGCGACATCGACCTAGTCAAAAAACTGCTGAGATGGCTAGGACATGTAGAGCGAATGGACACCATCGCTCCGGCCCGCAGAGTCTTCGAATCTAACCCCGAGGGAAGACGCAGTAGAGAACCTCCTCGCCGTAGGTGACGCGCATAAGTTCAAGGGGACCTCGACCAACTCGGAGTGTGCAACTGGAGGCAATTAGCTAAAGACCGAGCTAAATGGAGAGGCTTGTTGGTTGAGACCCAGGTTCACCCGAACTGTAGCGCCACATAAATAAATAAGATGTGTTGGCCAGAAATTATTCACTAAGAGTATTGGGGTCGAGTGCGCAATTTAACTTTTTCCTTTTGCCAATACCAATATCCCGTAGATTTAGACCAAAACTGTTTCGAGGAGAGTTGTCCATTTAGATTCGATGCAAAGAAATTTCTTTTCGCTAATCGGGCTATTGAAGTAGCCCCGTTTCGCGCCTGTCAGTATATTAACCATACTATCCGAGTTTCCTCTCCATTTATGGTACTACTAGTGGGTCCAATAATTTCTTAGATTTTTTTATTTTTTAGGCGAGTATTGAAAAATTTGCACGAAAGCAAAATTATACGAGTATAATTAACTTACTGGGAAAATGTTGGTAAATTTCTATTATCACTCAATTACTCGTACAAGCATATGTAAGTAGCATGCACAGTAAGAACGAAGTGATTAGATGCTTTTAAAAAATTGAAGATATTTTGCCTCCTAAACCTTTGACAAGACAACAATTAACTTTTGCAAAAGAATTTCATTTTCGAGATGAAAATAATTTAGCAGGCATTTTTGATGGAAAGCATTTTTCTTTTTCTTTGCAAATACTTTACAGACGAATTATAATTGAGTTGAGACGTGTGGTATGATGGAAGGCACCATCATTTCAAGGTTGAAGGTCGAATTCCTAGAAGTGTCATGCAAGTTAGGAGTTCTTCATCTGAGTTGAAGAATAAGCAGAATTTTTGACATGTATTAATAAACATGCGAATATAAAGATATCATGAGGTTTTGTAATGAATAATTAAAATTTGACAAAAAGTGAGAGTGAGTGAAATTCATGGATACTATACTCGTGGATACTATGGTAATAGGAGAAAGTTAGATAAAACAAAATAAATACTTAAAACATGAGGATACCTCCAAAAAAAGAATTTAAAAAAAATACCCGAAAGTTTTCTCTAATGAGATGTTGTCGAGACGAGACCATAAATCCTTAAAAAAATTCTTAATGAGGGTTTAATGAAAACAATGCGCATAAATATTCAAGAACATGTAACCTTCTATTGAAACCGCGCTCTACATAGAAGCCAGACCACGTTATAACATTTTTGGATGTTGAATTAAAGATAACACAGGTGATTATCATTTTTTATTAGCGGGACTACACGAAGAGGAAAAATATGTTTGGACTTGTTCATTTATTTATTTCATTTATTTCGATTCATCGAGCTGAGTTACAATAATAAGTACGCTGAGGACTACTAAAACCAAAATAAGATACTTATTAACTACCGCGAAGACTACTTACAAGTTAATAAAAAATTATTTTTGAATGTATCTCGATTTTCATCAAAAAGTTACAGACAGTATTTGCTTCTCTTAGACATCTACTTACAGGTTCATTTATAGCGTAGTTTACTATATGAAAAGGAACATGAAACAAAAAAAAGATTTCTAAGTGCTCTCGCAGGAGCATAAAACCCAATTAGGGACAAAAGATAGGGGCAATCAATCCTACACTATATCACGGATAAACAAAATCGAAAAGTATAATACTTTCGTATTGCCGAATTGGATGAACCGATATTACTTTTAGAGTTGCAATCTGCCCTTAAAAGTATGAAAAATAATAAGGCTCCATGAATTGATGGGATTCCAGTGGAATTTTTCAAGAACTCGACTCCAGCCTTTCAAGAAACTCTCATAGTTCTATACAATAAAATCCTTGCCGAAGAGATAGTTCCAGACTTGTTAATTAAATCTATAATCTTTGCCATTTTCAAGAAAGGTGACATCAAAGATCCGGGTAACTATAGGGGGATATCTATACTCAGCAGCCTTCGCAAAGTATTTACTCAGATCTTATATAAGAGATTAACCAGCTGCTCAGCATTTATCAAGCAAGTTTTGGTGCAGGTCTATCAACAGATGACCAAATATTTGCATTGGAGAGCATTGCCAGGAGATATACCAGCAAGAAAAAAAAGCTTTATGCCTTTTTTGTCGATTTTAAGGCAGCATTCGACACCGTCATTAGAAACTCGCTTATATATAAATTGTCTAAGATCGGCTTATCATCAAAATTCTTACGGGTTTATAAAAAGCTATTCAAAAATACGTCAGCTGCAGTGTCAAATGGAGATGTTGTGTCCTCCTTTTTTAAGACGGACACAGGTGTTCCTCAAGGATGCGTTCTCAGTCCTATATTGTTCGCACTTTTTATTGATGATGTGTCTGATTATTTGCCTGGTGGAGTCAATTTCGGAGGTGTAGATGCTAAAGTTTTGCTTTACGCAGACGATATCGTAGTTCTAGCTGAAAGTCCATCTACTTTGCAGCTACAAATTAACAAGTTAAAGTGCTACTGCGATACCTGGGATCTGAAAATCAACGCTACCAAATCTAAAATCATGGTCTTTGAATCTTCTTCGCGTAGGAGAGTGTCACAGGAAAAGTGGTATCTGGGGAATGAGCCTATTGAAGTAGTCAAACAATTTAAATATCTAGGATTCCTTATCACCCACAATCTAAACTTGCGTCCTCATATAAAAGAGAAAACGGTAGCAGCTAAAATGGCTATCAATATTATGCGGAGAGTATTTGATGCTACCATTAACTCTTGGCTTTGCTACGGCAACCAGACCTTCGGATACCAACATCTTGAAGAGTTTGAATACATTCAACGCACTTTTTTCAAGCGCATCTTTAAGCTTCCCGTGACAACGCCCACTTACGCAATACACGTTGAATCTGGGCTCCAGCAAATCTACTTAAAAAATCTCAAAGCAAATGCAGATTATATCATCAAGGTAATGAGCAGGAGGGTAACAATCTCCAAAAAAGGCTTATGCAATTTGCGCTTCAATGCCGCTCAACACCCTTTAAATAGTGGTATGATATAGAAAATGAACACGGTGCTAGCTTCGACCTGGATGAGTTAAACCTTAACGATTGGCAGGATATGTTTTATAGCAGCATAGCAAAGGTCGACGAGTATTTATACCAACAATGTCTGAGCAGAGCGCGGGAGTCAACAAGCAGGCTTATTTATAAGGAACTTTGCCATTCTCTAGGCACAAGCAACTATTTTTGCAGGCAACTATCAGCCAGTCAGATAAGCTCAGTGTTTAAAATAAGAACGGAGGCCTTAGCACTCAATTACATCCCGCATAGGCAAATTCTTCAAACAATTTGCACCCTTTGCAATAGAAATGAAAATGAAGATGTTTACCACTTCCTAGCAGTATGCCCCATACTACAGGAGATTCGCCGATTGTATTTCTCCAGGAATTGTCTCACACTTAAAGACGCTAAGCAAGTTCTAAACGGTGCATATGGTTGGAAACGGCTCTCATCTTACTGTAGCCATGCCTATAACTATCGCATCGCATGAACGGAATTAATCAAACTTGTAACTTTAATTATTTAAATATTGTAATCCACTATTTATTTATTTCTGAATTATACAACAATGCTAATAATGAAGTCAATACTCGGCAGACGGCAATTTATGCCATGCATACAAATTCTTTTGTCAATCAAAATTTTATATTTTTATATTTTAATGAATTGCAATAAAGAATATTAATAATAATAAATATTAATAATAATAATAATAATAATTAATAATCGTCTAGTCTAGAGAGGCTGAATTCCTAATAATTTACATCGAGTGTCATACGAAAGCATATTTATAAACCGGCGCAGTCTGCGAATGGCAACTCTGGTAAATCGTTTTTGAGTCCTGTCTATTCTTAACGCGTGAAACTTGTAAAAAGGATTCAAAATTATACTACAGTACTCTAGAGTAGACCTTACGCATAAAAAAAGAGACAATTTAGGGTATGTAGATCAGTAAAGTCCTTTGAATTTCGTAAAATAAAACCGAGCATTGAATTACCTTTAGCAACTAAAAAGTCCATGTAAATGACAAGGGCATATTACCAATCTTATATATAAAACAAACAGGAGAGAGGTTGCGACAGTAGGTAAAGCTTTCGAATTTTAAAACATTCAGATATAGAAAGTTCTTATTACACCAAAATGATAATCTCTGGAGATCTTCTTGCAGAAGAATGCAATCTTGTTCAGATTTTATTGGTCGAAATATTTTTAAATCGTCGGCATACATCAGACATTTAGAATTCAAGATAATATCAGGAATATCATTTAAAAGGAGGAGAAACGGCAAAGGGCCAAGATGACTACCCTTAGGAACTCCCGAAGTAACGTAAACTGGTGTCGAAAGTGTGTCGTTGATCCGAACGTACTAAGTACGTTCCCTTAAATATACTGAGCTCAATTGGAAGGAAAAACTTTGGGAAAAACACTCTCTCTTCGGACGAGGTCATTCGTTATCTAAATGGAGAAAACGTGGCCATTCTGTTCAACTTTTTGAAATCTGCTCTAACATACCGGCAACAAATTATAAACGAAGCTTTCTAAATTCAAATTGTCAATCACTTCAAATGAAATAATAATTATTAAAGGTTAAAACTTTCTCTTTCGGCTGACGGCAGAAACCAATGCTTATTGTAAAATTTGTAACAAATTAACTTTTTTGAATTAATAAAAATTAATATTACTACTACTTACTACTTAAATAGGAATTGAATCCACTTCAAACTCAGAGGGCATCGCGTCTGGGCCAACTGCTTTTCGTTTTTGTTTTTTGCAGTATTTGACCGCCTCACTAACTTCTTCGATTGTAATGTCGGGTATTTCTTCACAGTTAGGGGTGGCTCTTGGAAAGTATAGCCGGGGAAACTGTTTATTTAAAAGTTCTTCACAATACTGCCACCACTTCTGCAGAATTTTGTCGTCATCCACAAGAAGCTGGCCATGAGCATTGTTAATTAACTTTGACGAACGAATTCCCTGAGCATTCCTTCTTCTTCGTGCGGCTATTTTGAAGATGGCTGCGCTCTTGTTCATATTGTGTCGTCACAGCTCCTGGATAACCTAATTTGCATCAGCAACCGGGAAAGATATTTTCTCTGGCTGACGATATAGGCCCTCCGTACTCTCTGCATGAAGCTGGGCGCACTTCTTCTTCGCTTTTTTTCTTGTAACATCTGTATTCCACTTCTATCTATCTATCAATCTATCTATCTATCTATCTATCTATCTATCTATCTGTCTATCTATCTATCTTCTATACATATAATAAAACGACAACTATGGTCGTCTTTGAGCAGGTATCACACAAAATCTAATTGACAGATTTTAGTAAAGCTTTGACATTCTATATCTTAGAGGCTTGGTCACAATCTCCAATTAGAATTATGACGATATTCCTCAAGGGGCTTAAGGTATTAAAATAAATAAACACAGAGATTAAAAAAAAAATTCGGCAAAGCTAGGCATTATACAAGTATAAGTAGATTTCGAAAGTTTGAGAAGTACTTGTTTTTTTGTGTAATATATTTATTTCCTTGCCTACCTATGAGGGGCAAGTTTATAGCTACATGTGCATCTTGACGCGGGCAATAACGATGGCGTTTGATGTATTCCTTCGGTTACCTAGGTTAGGTTAGGTTAGTGGGCTGGTGTATGGATAAATATCCTTTACACCACACTCCAGTCAATGTAGACCCATTGTGATACACATGGGGGGAAAGAAAATAGAATAGAATGACTCACTTCCTCGTGAAAAAAGAAAATAAACGTCTTTTGTAAATAGACTAGTAAAGAGCATTTAGTCCTTACTGTGCCCGGGATACAAACCATCTAGAGGATTTAATAAAGTTTACAATGCCGTTTACTGGGCTGTTGGACAATTCTTCTTAATGCTTAAAGAAGCATTGTCCAAGGAACTTGTTTCTTAGATGGTAGAGGCCTGAGCAGTGGCAAAGAAAGTGGATAGTGACCTTCTGAACCTCCTCATCATTACAGCCCCCTTTTTTTTTTTTTTTTGGATTCATTGATGTACACAGCTATGGATCGCCCGTTAGGTGTTCTGTCGTTTTTTCATTCTTCCCTGCTCGGATAGGTGGTCTCGTGAAGACTAAGTATGGCATTGTGTAATCTGTACTAGATGCATTGTCTAGGTATCTCTGTATCTATATCTGTTTGGCTTAATCTTACGGCGCTAATAGCCGCCGATGCCTGTATAAACATGTCTAGCGGAAGAAGGTTGAGAATGGCTTCGAGTCCTGCTGAAGGTGTCGTTCTCATTACACTGGTTGCGCCAATGCATGCTAGTCTTTGCACTTTCGTAATAGCGGTTAGGTTGTTAGTTTTTCAGGCGACTTGCTACCATAAAAGGCTGCCGTAAGTTAGTATGGGCCTTACTATAGCTGTATACATCCATAGAATCACTTTGGGGTTCAGTCCCCAAGTTTTCCCGAATATTCTGTTGCACGAGTAGAAAGCTATCGTGCCATTTTGGACTCTATCGATAATTGCCAGCCTCCAGTTTAGTTTCATATCGAGCACCAAGCTCTCGCACTGCTTGAGATACTTAGTGAGTTGTCCCTTACAGAAGGTGTTACGAATTTTGGAATCATCTTTTTGTTAGTGTATAGTACCTACTACGTTTTCTGAGAATTGGTCGCTAGTCCACATCCTTTCGCCCAAGAGTCAATGGTTTTGAGTGCCTCTTCAATTTGCTCGCTCAGAGTTGGGAAAAATGTTCCTGTTGCCAGCAGCACAACTTCGTCCGCATAAGCTATGGTTTTGATACCGCTTGCGGTTTGCGAGTTTAAGACGAACTTTATTCAGGACAATTACCCACAGCAGTGGGGATATAACCCTTCCTTGAGGAGTGCCTCTTAAGGCGTAGACTTTAGCTTTGTTCCTCCGAGTTCAACTGCAATATGTCTTTCCTCTACTGTATTGACGATCCCTTTTATCAGAGAGTTGCGAATATTGGGGTTGGTTAAACGCTTCTTCAATGTCTAAGAAATCGGCTTGTGGAAATTCCTTGTCTTTCAATGAATTTTCTATTGAGCCAACTACACAGTGCAGGGCTGTCTCTACTCTTTTTCCTTGCATATATCCGCACTGTGCTGGGGATAGATCACCAGAGCGTTGTAACGAAGTGACATAATCCACCACCCCAGAAGCGATCATCCACAGGCGAATAGTGCAATAGGAGAAAATGTAAATACAAAGGTCGCAGACGAGAATGTGGAGGAAATTTTGCATTGGCTTAAAATTCACATTCTCGTCTTGCAGGATTTTTCCATAAAGGAGAGTGGATGAGAGTCAGTCGGGAGAGTCTGCTCAAGCGGTGTGGTACCAATCTAGTGTACTCTTGACAGCCTCTCGGAATTGGTCTTACGACTTTCCACCAATTTTCTGCCTTCACCTCGGTGATTGGGCAATAATTCACGGGTCTGCTACTAGCAATAGCCGGCCCGGCCGATAGGTTTCTCCCCTTCTGAGAGAAACAAACTGAGTAAACTACAGCGGATTTGCCGCCCTTTGTCGAGCTACAGCACGCCTGCCCTAAGTGCGGACGGCTACATTCCAAGCCTGCCCTAAGTGCGGACTGGATCCTTCTAAAGCCTGCCCTAAGTGCGGACGGCTACATTCCAAGCCTGCCCTAAGTGCGGACTAGATCCTTCCCAAGCCTGCCCTAAGTGCGGACTGGGTCACAGCACGGCTGCCCTAAGTGCGGACGGCTACATTCCAAGCCTGCCCTAAGTGCGGACTGGATCCTTCCCAAGCCTGCCCTAAGTGCGGACTGGGTCACAGCACGCCTGAGCTAAGTGCGGACGGCTACATTCCAAGCCTGCCCTAAGTGCGGACTGGATCCTTCCTAAGCCTGCCCTAAGTGCGGACTGTGTCATCGCAAGCCTGCCCTAAGTGCGGACTGCGACCTTCGAAGCCTGCCCGAAGTGCAGACTGAAACTCCTGCCCGCCGACGTACCGAACCGAGCCAGACCACCGGAGCATAACCCCGGCCCGTACCAGAACCAGCCGCAGGACGACCAACATTAGCATTAAGTTATACATATATTGTTAGGTATAAGCATTGTTAGCTAAGAAACCATTTGCATTGTTAACTAAACAATATTGTATAGAACCATTCCTTTTATCAATAAAAGTACCTCTTTCCCAAAGTCTAGTGTGTTCCTTTGGGTTAACCCTGGGGCCGGCGAGCCAACCTTAGCCTTTAAAGAAAGATACCCTCACAGCGTAGTTTGTTACGAATGTGTATACTAATCTTTCAAAAGTCTTTAGGACAAAGGAGATAAGACTTATTGACCTAAAGTCCTTCGCGGTAGTGTGGCTTGCCTTATCGGCCTTGGATGTGAAGTCCATTTCAACCGCTATCCACGGTCTAGGTAAATACTCCTAAATGAAACTATTGAGGTATAGTTCTTCGAGTACCGGGATAATTGTGGTTAAGGTTTTCTGCAACATGATCAGGATAATCCCGTGTGTCGGATCACTGCGCGTTAGGTTCCAACTTCGAATCCCAGAAAACACCAAAAAGTCTTTTTACGGTCCCACCTCTCGCGAGCGTCTGAGACACACCCGAGAGTATTGATGTCTCGAAAAAGCTTCTCAAAACAAATTGCCCTTAGGATACGGCATTAAACTGTAGGTCCCTTCCATTCGTGAAAAATATAACGCACACAACATGAGTGGTTGCGAGAAGCTAGGCCCTGCCACTTAAGGAGTTGTTGCGCCAAATATTTATTTATTTTTTCACTTAATGCCATAAGATCTCAAATTCTGTGCAATAGAGCTTTTCAACTTCAAACTATTTGTAGCTGTTTAAAAGACAAAATTAAAAATGTAAGTCCTCCTAAAAAGCAAAGAAGCAAACTACCAACTTTTTCAGCACACTCTGCCAAAGAAAATAACGAGTAAGTCCCCAGTAAATCTCGAAAAATATTACTTGCAAAACTTTCGTAAATGCTGTTTATGAATTGCAAAGGAGAGAGAACAGCATCTCTCATCTGCATCTGACATGCATACAGCCAAATGCATCCCTTGGGCAGAGATAAAAAAAAACATGCATTCAGCCTTCTTTGTCCCTTTGTGTAATAGGGATCAACCCTGTCTTGTTAGATAAAATTTTCATCAACTCGGTTGGTAATAATAAATTATATTAATCTAAACTTTTGTGTGGTGCACGCTTCAGGCAGGACGATACCTTTATTCCCTTAGTTTGCCAACTACATTGGACCAACAAGAGGTAAGATTTACAACCTCCATTTACCAACTTGTAGAAGAATGCATATCCTTTGTGAGTTCACAGAGCACAGCTCTCTCCTTGCCAACGTTGACCTGGATCTGCAATAAGGTCCAAAGGTGCTTAATGTATGACCACCACCCACCCGTTGGACATTAAATTGTAGCCATAAATTGATATTCAGATTTATCTTTCACCCTCCAATAAATTTTTTCTGATTGAAAAGTTTTTCTTGTTCAATTCGCGGTGAATGAAGGGTGTGCACGGGGGTTGGTAAGTCATAAACCGCCTTAGAGTCCCCATCAATCAAATTTTTGTAGCAAAAATAATGCGCACCCATCGGCATTACACAGCATTTGTACCCATAAACAATGATGAATGGATGTAGATATTGTATCTGAGTATCTGCCGTACAAAGAGCGCAGAAGAATTGGATTTAGGAGCCTGCTTCTGTGTTTTTATAAATTGAAATCGATAATTTTGTTTCCCCCGGTTTCTCTTTTTCGCTCGAAAGGTGGAAAAAAAGGACGAAACTCAACCAAATGACGACAAATTGATTCACATCAAATGGTATGAATTATTGATCAATGCCGGATGTTCCAAATGATTTTATATTAAAACAAAACAACGGCTGTTGCCGTTGATAACTTCTGTTATTGCTGTTGAGAGATGCCAATGCCAGCGATGCCTTTGTGGAGATTTTTTATTCCAACAACTCAACCGAAAGAGAGATTTTTTTTTTTGTAGGGATTATTGCATATGGCAATATTTTTAAATTGTCCTGATGGTCGTTTTAAGAATCTTCTAAATACTGAGCTAAAGAGCGCACAAAACCTTTTTCCATGATTAGATGACTTTCAGGGATTGCTTGGGAATTTAAAGCTTCAACCGATGTTTTCTTGTGCAGATGGTGACCTTCAGATACATGGCACGTGAATAATTGTTTACTTTAATGTGATTACCGGGGAAAACAAACTTTCGTAATAGGACAACATGCTTCAGGGTACATAACATATTCCTTTTGCTGACCCACTTGCACGTGCCTTTGTTGTTTCGTAATTTTCCCTACTTTCCAATGTTAAGATATTGAATTTGTTTGCAATTCCTCATACTTCTAATGGTGACTGACTAAGGGTGAGATTTCACAGTAGGTCGTGAACCTCATACTTTCCCATCTATTGACCACATCCAAAGCTCTGATAACATCCGAAACCTTTGTGAACTTGCGGCATTTGTCAGTGACTTAATCATCTCATCCAATATCGCTGACATCCATCAGATGTTGGCTTCGTTGTGTGTGGATAGGAACTGAAGGATATTGCAGCAGGATTCAGTTCTTTATGATTCATAGATTTGAAAATTGTTGCTATGAGCATTTGTAAGTACGTCCATTAGTACTCATTTGCGCCATGGCTCCAGCATTGCAGGATGTTGTCGAAGACACTCTTGGACTTGTAAGCTCCACCTTCGCAGTGTGGGTAGTAATTTGTAATACATCAAAGGATAAACACACATCTATCGATAGTGTTATTAGTGATCCACACAAACAACCCGACAGCAATATTTGGGTATGTGTTAATACAAAGCATGTTGCAATTTGGATATGCGGAAAGCATGCTTTTCAAGACGTTAGATAAGCAGAGGGCTTCGTATAGAGAAAAATCAATGGAATTAACTTTTACAGCTGCTATGCAAGACCAAGCTGGACAATGATGGAATACCAGACCATGTTTGAAAATCTCAGTGCCGATGTGCATGGTTATATGTCGCGAATTTAACGCGTGGCCAACGGAATAGGGTAGCGGATCAACTAATCTAAGAGGGCGCATACTATTGAAAACATTTGCATCCCTACAAATAGAAATTGCAAACGATGGCAGAGCGAACACTTATCACAAAGCGGGAACAGGCTCGATTATCGACATCACTTTCGTGACACACTCTCGCCTGCGAGAGGGTAAGTAAAGCGTTCACGCAGAGCGATCACCAGGCGATCATTTTCGAAATAGGAGGAAAGAAAACGATAAAACAGAGGTTCCCCGTGCTATTGGTGGACCGAGGAGATCAAAACGCTACGGGCGGTGTGCCTAAAAGCCCGGCGCTGAACTCAACGATCTAGGGAAGACTTTGAAGCACGCCTAGAAGCCCTAAGATTGGTACGACGTAAGATAAAGCAACCAATCACAGAAATCAAGACCACCTGCTTTAAGAGGATATGTAATGATGCAGACATTAACCATTGGGGTATATTCAAAATTACCCTATTCTCAAAATCCCAGATACCATGCTCAAGAAATACCGGTTCACCAGGAAATTCAATGTATTCATAGGTGACCGCCACACACGGAGGAATGAAGGACTTGTAGTCTTACCAAACTCTCAAACTACACAGATACACAGATGGTTCCAAATTGGAAAATGGTAGCACTGGCGCAGGGGTTTATGGACCCAGGTTCCAACTACAGCAGCGCTTGGGAATTCACCAACAATATTTCAGGCGGAAGTCCATGCAATCGAGCTCTGTGTACGAGAATGTCTGCGAAGAAGGGTCGATGGTATTCGTATCTAAATCCTCTCGAACAGCCAGGCAGCACTTATGGCTCTGAAATCGTACACAGTAGGATCAAAACTTGTATGGGGCTGTCTAAACCTACTCGAAGATCTCGCATCGAAAAACACCGTCACTTTGGCCTGGATACCAGGACACAACGGCTTCGTGGGCCAGGAACGGGCGGACTGCTTAGCGAGAAGAGGCGCCAGTCGCCTACTAGTCGGTCCTGAACCCGATTATGGAGTCATACGGAGTAGTGCAAACATCAAAATAAAGAAATGGGAAGATGATCATCATGCAGAGTACTGGGCCAAACTCAAGGGCCTAAGACAGGCAAGGAAGTTCATTAATCTCAACCGCTGCAAGGCTAAAAAGCTACTCGAGCTTAGGAAAGCAGACCTAAGAACCTTAACAGGCTACTTGATTGGTCATTGCCCACTCAGGTACTATCTGCGCAAGATAGGAGTAGCAGATTCAGACGAATGCCGGCTATGTGGAGAGCAAAAGGAGACGGCAGAAAATATTCTTTGTGAATACCATATGGCCGCAAGAAAAATACTTCTCCATCTCGGGAGGGCTTTATTGGGTCCCTCTAACTTCTGGAACATGGAGCCTGGCGTGAACCTGGGCCTCAACCAACAAGCCTCTCCATTTAGCTCGGTCTTTAGCTAATTGCCTCCAGTTGCGCACTCCAAGTTGGTCGAGGTCCTCTTGAACTTGTGCGCGCCACCTACGGCGATGATTCCCTCTACTGCGTCGTCCCTCGGGATTAGATTCGAAGACTCTGCGGTCTGGAGCGTTGGTGTCCATTCGCTCTACATGTCCTAGCCATCTCAGACGTCCAATACGCAGTTTTTTGACTAGGTCGATGTCGCTGTACAGCTCGTATAGTTCGTGATTGAATCTTCTCCTCCAAAACCCGTCAACGCAAACGGGACCGAAAATCTTACGAAGAATTTTTCTCTCGAAGCGACCAAGGATATCTTCATCCTCTTTTAATAAAGTCCATGTTTCAGCGCCGTAAAGCAGGACTGGGATGATCAGGGTCTTATATAGAGTCTCCTTAGTTGTTCGAGATAGGGCTTTACTGTTGAATTGCCTTATAAGCCCAAAAAAACAGCGATTGGCAAGAGTTATTCTTCGATTGATTTCTGCGCTGATGTTTTTCTCAGAGTTTATAGCAGAGCCAAGGTAGACAAAGTCCCTTACTACCTCGGAGTTATAGCTGCCCACGGTGACGTTTTGTCCAATTCGTCGGTGTTGGTTTTCCCTTCTTGTTGACAGCATATACTAGGTTTTGCCCTCGTTTATCGCTAAACCCATTTTGGCCGCTTCCACCTCAATGTTTGCAAACGCATCGGTGACAGCCCGCTGAGTTCTTCCGATAATGTCTATATCGTCGGCGTATGCAAGCAGTTGTACAGACTTGTAATAGATTGTGTCGCCGGTGTTGGCTTGTGAGTTCCTGCCTGGCGCTTTGTTGAGGTTTATCAAGAGCATTAACCAAGTTCTCAGCTAAACACCGGCCTGGCACAATAGAACTTATAGGTCGCAGTGCGTACAAGGCCCTAGTATAGTAAAAAAGTAAGACCCTTGGGGTATAACATATAGACTGGTAATGACAAAACTGGAGAGTTATGAGTTAAGGCAAATATCTTGCCCGATGATGCTTAAAACAATGGTGGAGCACTTATTCCCTCGAAGGCCCTCCAGTGCATGCAACATAATTAGAGAAATCACAGTAGGAGAGGTACCAACAATTACAACGGAGGAACTATTCTGAGCAGAGTAGGTTACAGAAAAGTGCCGGGACCTGGTGGCATACCAAATATTGCAATAAAAACAGCTGTCCAAAAAAGACCAGACATTTTCAAAGCAAAGTTGCAAAATTGTCTGGAAGAAGGAGTTTTCCCCGAGCCTTGGAAATTGCAACACCTGGTTCTACTGCTTAAAGGAAAAAAGCCACCGGAGAACCGTCGTCATATTGTCCAATATGCCTCCTGGATACAATGGGAAAAATCTTGGAACGCATGATCTACAAAAGACTTCTTTTGCGGTAGTAGAATAGTAAGATGCACTGTTCGACCTTCAATTTGTATTTAGGAAATCTCGCTCAACCGTAAACGCCTTTAAAAAGGTTGTTGACATCGCAGCCGAAGCGATACAAGAATAAAGATGCCATTTTGGAACTAAAGAATACTGGGTGGTAGTGACCTTGGACATACAAAATGCGTTCAACTCGGCAGACCGGCCGTTTATAAGGAGAACATTAGTCAGAATGGGCACGCCATACTACCTGCGAAAAATAGTGGCAAACTATATGACTAATAGAAAGTTAAGGTATGAAACCGACGAGGGTTGGAAATACTACAACGTGTCTGCGGGAGTTCCACAAGTATCTGTATTCGGCCCCGTTCTGTGGAACATCATGTACGATGGAGGTCTGTGACTACCTCTGCCGCAAAGAGTGAAACTTGTTGAATTCACTGATAATATCGCTGTGCGAAATATACCTACGAGATAGAGACAATCACCAAGAAAGCAATATGCGGCATTAAAATTGGTTAGTGACAGCTGGTCTGGAACTGGCAGACCATAAAACAAAGGCCTTCTTTATAACCATTCAAAAAGTTCCAGAATATGTCAACATTCAGGTTGGAACCAGCAAAATAGAGTCCAAAGATGCCATCAAATACCTTGGTGTGATGCTAGACAAGCGGGTGAACTTTAAGAGCCACGTAAAATCCAAGAGTAAGAAATCTGAGGATTATCCCAAAAATCGGGGGACCCGGTTAGGTTAGGTTGGGTAGAGTTATAAGGTAATCATGAGATACTAGGCACCACAGTGGGCCCAGCGAGATCACTAGGGAACCTTCACGGCAAAACACCTAAGCCAATTCTCCCATACAATTAATCTCCCTACAGAATTTGAAAAGGTCCTTGTTGTGGTTCAAGGCCCTTACCTCTTCTAGGTTATCAAAGAAGTATCTACCAAGGTGCTTCAGCCTTGTCCTGGCAATTCCTTGGCACTCACAGAGTATATGTGTTATGTCCTCTGAGACATGTAGGTCATTACAATACCTACAACCATCCGTGTTAGATAATCCTAGTTTCATAGCATGCTTCCTTAGAAGACAGTGGCCAGAGAGTATTCCTATCGCTATTTTTAGTCGTGGTATTTCTAATTTTATGATCTCCACAGATTTTCTGGGGTCTAACACAGACCACGAGGCCTTAGATACCATGTAACCATCTAAGTTTGACCATTTTAGATTAGCCGTGTCGATGATTCTATCACGAATTATTCCCTTAGCCGCGCACCCTGTTGGTTTAATACTGCCAATTATGTCACTATGTGGGAGCTCCGCTCCTCTTTTGGCCAGCGCGTCGGCTTGCTCGTTGCCTTCGATATCGCAGAGTCCAGGTAACCCAACACAATCTGACTCGGTTCTGCGTACATAATGCTCTAAGCATTGTGCGGCAATTGCTGACCATCTCAGATTTGGTGATGTAAAACTTTAGCGCCTTTAGCGCAGCCTGACTGTCAATGGAGATAGCGATATGCTTGTCGGATATTGATGCCATCTCAAGTAATTCCGCACCTTAAAGTACAGCTAGAACCTTTGCTTGGAATACACTGCATGTGTCCGGAAGTCTCAGGGCCAGCTGTAGGTTCATATTTCTCGAGTAAATACCTAACCATGTGCCCTCTCTGGTCTTAGAACCATCTGTGTATATTGCTATCTCGTAATGGACAGAGACTGTTTTCCTTTGCCAGTCCTCCAATAGGATACATTACTTCGTAGGGTGTGCCAAGGATATCGTCCGATTCGTCAGGCATTTCGGGAAATGATTCCGTTAGAATGGAGCTATATCATACGTTACTAGTCTTGAAGAGACCAACGTTAGTGAACCGAAGCGCACTGCACAAATTCCGCTTGGAATTTGGTTTCTAGGTCTAGTGGTAAAAGATACAGAAAGATGTCGAGTGCAGCCGTAGGTGTTGTGCGTAAAGCACCGGTGATGGCAATACAGGCTGTTGTTTGTACCATAGCCAACATATCCTGCGTGTTTTTCGTATTCGTTACCTTCCACCACACAAGAGCTCCATACGTAACGATGGGTCTGACTATCATGATGTATAGCCAGTGCATCATTGGGGGTTTCAGGCCCCATTTTTTCCTCACCGGCCCTCTTACAGATGAAGAGACCATTATAAGCCTTGCGGACACTTTCCTGTATGTTAAGTTTCCAATTTAGTTTCCTATCTAGCACTATACCAAGATATCGAGCGCGATCCGAAAGGGAAAGCTCCACCCCTGCTAACCTAGACAGTTTGAATGGTGGTATCTTATTTTTTCTGCTGAAGAATACCAATTTTGTTTTATCCGGTTTGACGTGCAGTCCACACCCTCTAGCCCATTTGTCGAGACTATTAAGAAGCTGATTCCATCATTTCACTTATTGTGCCAAGGAATTTGTCCTGAACTAAAATCACCACGTCGTCCGCGTAAGCAGTGTCGTTTATGCTTGTGTTACTTAGTTTTTTAAGTATCCTATCGATGACTAGAACTCAGAGGAGTGAGATAACGCCTCTCTGGGGAGTCCCCTTGCTGGGGCGACCCGGTAACGCCAGGTGAATTCTACTCTCAAGAGTAGTCAGCTCGGTCCTCGTTTATGCTGCCCCGGTGTGGGCGAAGACATTGACAACAAAGCCGATATGATATAAACTCACTTGGGTATACAGACTTTGTGCTGTAAGAACCATAAGCGGATTTAGGACAATCTCGTATGAAGTAGCATTTGTCATAGTCGGAATAGTCCGAGTCGAAGTGTTACTGAGGTACCACCAAGAACAAGTCCCTAAAAATGACAGGAGAGATTATTATTATTATTTGTGTAAGGTTATTTTGCACTGCTACCTTATGGTCTATTGTGCCCCCTGCTAATACCTTGAGGAGGTTTGTTCCCTAGTTAGAGTCCCCTTCGCAATTGCAATTCCTGAGGAATTGTGTTTGAAGGTCATATGCTCTTAATTTGCCTTGGCGAGAATAGTTCACCTTAGAGCTCTTTCTCCAGACCAGTTTCTTTTAAGAATCTGAGAATGAGAAGTGGGTCCATGGTTGGCATATCCTCTTCTGATACTTGGTATTTTCCCAAGCATTTCAATCTTTTGTGGGTCAGTGCCCCACACGACTCCAGAAGGTGTTCCGGAGTCTCACATGACTCGTTGCAGAATCTGCAAAGGCCTCCATTTGTTATACCTAGTTTCCGTAGATGCTCCCTGAGTTTGCAGTGCCCCATTAGGAAGCCTGTTAGGATCCGTAGGTTATTCTTGCTAAGGCAGATGCAGGCTTCGAATCTTTTCCGGTTGTAACATCCCAGTAGTTTCTTAGCTTGCCTCAGGCATGTGGTGTTGTTTCAGGTTCTTGCTCTATTGTGTGTTCCCCCATTCCACAGAATGGTTCAGGTCCAATGAAGGGTTCTGCAGCCCCTTGTCTTACCAAGGCATCTGCTGCTTCGTTACCTTTTATCCCGACGTGACCGCGTATCCAGTAAAGTGTAACTTTATTGTTTCTGCCCAGCTCATTAAGCTTGCATAGGCATTCCCACACAAGTTTTGACTTAATGACATAGGAGTCAAGTGCTTTAATAGGTTCCCCTGTTCCCTCTCCAGTTCTCGAACCGTCTGTATACCACTTTATCGTATGGCTGCCAAGTCCGCACATCGTGGATTCGTTGTTCCACTCTTTCTTGTTACTTAACTTTGTACTTAAGTTTTTTCCAAAGTTAAATTTCCTGATACTGTCGTCCCTGGGGACGGCCAGAAGGGGAAGTTTTTTGAGAAGTCCATCATATTCTCTCATACCAACACATTTCTCCCTTCTGATACCTCTTTTGCCATGCTTAGGACCGTTCGCTGTGCATTTTCCTCCACTACAAGATGGAGCGGTGTTAGCTCCAGGAGTACTTCCATGGCTGCAGTTGGAAACGTTCGCATGGCCCCAGTGACGCAGAGGCACGCAAGTCTTTGCACTTTAGTGAGTGTCGCCCTCGTAGTGACTAGACTAGTTCGCTTTGTCCATGCTATTGCTCCATAAGTGATCATTGATCTCACAATGGCAATATACATCCATCTTAGAATATTTGGACTAAACCCCCAAGACTTACCCGCTAGGCTCCTGCATATCATTAGAGCACGGGTAGCTTTTTTGGATATCTCCTCTATGTGTTTCTTCCACAAGAGTTTGCTATTTAGGTGTAGTCCTAGATATTTCACTTCCTTTACCGGTGCCAGTATCGTGCCCGACAGTCGAATTGGCTTCAGTTCAAGTTTTCTCTTCCTCGTGAACGGTACTATTGTGGTTTTGGGTTTATATTGACCCCAGCCGTGCTGCACCATTCTTGAGTTAGTGTAAGGCCCCTTTGTATAATATCACATAGGGTTTCCTCGAATTTCCCCCTGGCAATCAGTACAATGTCTTCAGCGTAGGCTTGACAATTAATTCCAAAGCTTGTTAATTTTTCAAGAAGCTCATCCACAACAAGACTCCGCATTAGGGGATATGACGCTCCTCCTTGTGGGCATCCTCTTATTGTGGTGACCCTGATAATTCTATGTGAAGTTTGAGTTTCTGCTGATCTTGTTCTCAGCAATTCGTACATCCACTTAGATACTGTTCTGCTAACTCCCTTTCTGTCAAGGGCTCGTTTAATAGCTTCATGCGAAGTGTTATCAAATGCCCCTTCCATGTCTAGGAAGGCGCAGATTACTATCTGTTTTGTTTCAAGAGAACTTTGGATTGTTTCCGCCAGCTGATACAGAGCAGTCTCGGTGGACCTGCCCGCTCTGTATGCATGCTGACGATAATGCAGTGGGGATGTATTAAGTACATCCTCCCTTAAATGGTTGTCCACAGTTTTCTCCATTGTTTTGAGAAGAAACGATGTTAGGCTGATCGGTCTGTATGACTTAGGCTGTGTTGGGTCCTTCTTCCCCATTTTTGGTATAAACACAACTTTCGCCGGTCTCCATTGGTTTGGAGTATATCCCAATGCAAGACTGCTTTTTGTTATTCTGACCAGGCGTGGAAGTAGTTTTTCTTGCCCCCTTTGCAATAGGGCTGGTATAATACCATCCACACCCGGTGACTTAAAAGGCTGGAAGGAGCTAATTGCCCACTCGATTCTCCCTCTGGCACAGATAGCCCCTGCAATCTCCCAATCTTCCTTCCGGGGTCTGGTCGTGTTGGTCATGCTCCCATCACAGGTGTTCTGCGAACTTTCGGGGAAGTGAGTTTCTAAGAGCAGTGATGCTCTTTGTTCTTCATCTTCAGTAAAGCTGCCGTCAGGTTTTTTAAGGGATGTTGGCATTACCCCCGATTTTGCAAGGGATTTATGTAACCTAGCTGCAGCAGGTGTTCTGTTTATTGTCTCACAGAACTTCCGGAAGCTTTCTTTTTTCGCCCTTCTTAACTCCTTGTTGTAGTTTGTGAGTGCCGCCCTGTAGCTTTACCAATCCCATTACGCTTTGCTCTGTTAAACAAATTGCGTGTATCAGAGCGTAACTTTGTTAGGTTGCTGCTCCACCATGGCACATATTTCCCACCCTTTCTGTTGCTTATGGGACAGCTCAATTCGAACGCGTTTGTAATCGCGGTACTAATGCCCTCTACCGCGTTTTCTTACTCTAGATAGTGTGCTGGAGCCCTCAGATCAGTATGCTCCAGATTACTGTCTAGGGTTTCTTTAAAAATCTCCCAATTTGTTTATCTTGAGTTCCTCACTGGATTTCTTGTGATACATGCACTATCTAACTCAAACACAATGATTCTATGGTCAGATAATGTCGGCTCATCTGATACTTTCCAGTTCCTGACTGACCTACTGATGCTCGGACTACCCAGCGTGAGGTCATGACAGGAGAGATGGTATCACTCTGATAAAAGTATGTGGACGCAGAGTTTGTCTACCTGACCCAGGTGATTATTGTCCATGGTTGCTTCAGAGTCTACCTCCACAGGTTTGGACTCGACGGCAACCCCTATTGTCCAACGTGCACGGAAGCAGTTGAGGATGCGGAACACATCATGTTCCTTTGCCAACGATAATATGAAGAATGACATCTGCTGGTGAACAAACTGGATGAGGACCTAACCCCAGAAAGCACTATCATAGAGATGATAAGCAGGGAAGATGAATGGGAAGTAGATAGCGACACTGTGGCAACCATTATGAAGGAGCAGCAAAGACAGTGGCTCAGTTTCGCATTTAAAAGATTCCCACCTTCCGACACAAAAAAAAACATGTCTGTTACGTCTGACCATTCGCTAGTACGTAAATTAATTTTTCCCAAATGCCGTACCTTTCGAGGCATAACATGGATATTGCCTCTTTCAATTTTCCATCATACACCATCGCAAGGTAGAAGGGCATGTGATTATATCTCCAGCTTCACTTCAGGAGTTAAAGGCCAGTACGGTGACTCAAAGCAAGTCATCTCTAGTTTGCCCGCACGTTCTACCCAAAGATGGCATAAAAGAGTAGTGAACTGACTCTGGTTTCCACTTACCGAAGTTTTAGTTAATTTTTTCTAACCTCCATGAAGATTTCTACTAGCCGTACATCGGTTAGCATTCACCGATGTGAAATGGTGCTCAGACGGTTTCAACAGACGGCATTCACCCACTTATAGTCTGCCGCCAACCACCTAATCATTCGATTTATTTTCTGTTCAACGCTGAAATTGCTGATATGAACAATTAGTGTAACAGATAAGGCATCCATGCAAGAACCCCCACCCAAAATCAGTTAAATTATTTTTTATACACTCATAACGATCATCCACTATCACCACCGCACTATTAAGTTCCCCATCTGACGAGAGGATTATGCGCGGGGATATAGCTCAGTGGTAGAGCATTCGACTGCAGATCGAGAGGTCCCCGGTTCAAACCCGGGTGTCCCCTTTGTAGATTTTTTTTTTATTTATTAATATCTCGAAGCTCCTGTAGACTTTTGTTAACTGAATGATTCCTTCAAAAATATTTTTTGGATTTATTGCGCACCAGGCGGCCCAAATTAAGTGCCACCAACGCACACACTCTGAACAATATTTCCAAAGTAAACAATGTATCCCTAAGTTACTTAAGGATACCTAATAACATGCATCAAAAGTATGAAAATCTGCACATCTCACAAAGTCCTGATCAGGACACGCAACAAAAGGAATTCATTTCGCGTAACAAAATTAAATTTATGAGCCCGTGTTGCTGTCGCGCTTCGGTGGCTGCTGCTCCTGGCGGCATGGTAGGGGTGGTGGTGGGTGATTGTGGTGCGTAACTTTTATTATTCTCTGTTGTCAGGACAAAGACGAAGAAGCGATGACTATGACATAAAAATAAGAAGGTGGAAGCCCTTAATCCTGGTGTTCACTCTACGGGTGGTATTTCCCTCATTTTCTCTTTTTTTTTTTTGGATAGATGTAGTGGTTAACCAGTGTAAGTGTTGTCCCTACCCGTACATTGTGTCCTGATCCTGTATCTATGGTTCGGTAATAACAATAAAGATAAAACTGTTTGGTGTATCTGTCTGGGTATAAATGGTGTGTGCGATGAATAATCACATATGTGCAAAAAAAAATATATATTTGTCTAAGTGCCTACGCATATCCTTCGAGATGACACACCGGCATGCGAGTGTCGTCGTCCTCGTATATGATACCATCGCAAATGAAGTCTCTTCTAATGATGTGCACGGCAAATGCTGTGTCACGTAAACCGCACAAACTTGATTAATATTCTGAGATACTTTCTTGGCAAGCGCCAGGCCAATCTGCCTCCTTCGTGCCCCAAAAATTGGTGACTGTAATGTGTGGCAGATATTCAAGATGGAGTCTGGGAGTGAATGGGGGATTAAGTTCGTCTTTGAATTCGAACAGAGAGAGAGAGAGAGAGAGTGGAAGGGAATTAACTTCCGCCAACACACCAGCATCAGCAGTGCAACAAGTGGCACAAATATCGAAATTTATCGGAATGTGTCGTGCGGTTCAGTTTGAGGACACGTTTTGGAAAAGACAAGCGTTTTCTTCGTCTTCCGCACATTTTCGTACTCGTGTGGTAAAATTTGTACGTGAAGCGTGACAGCTGATGCGAATCTTGTGACAGAAGGCTTTCGAGCAGAAAGATGGCTTGTTTGCAGTGCGGCTGAAAAGTAAACGGACTGGAATTTGTTATAACATAATTAAACCTATGCATGTTGTTTCTCAGGAACTACTGGTCCGATATAGATCTGGAGTCGAATCGCGGTATCAGTGAACGGATGACTCGTCCGATTTGGTAATAACGAGTGCTTAGAATAAACCTACGCAAACTCTTTCATCTCTCGTACTCCACAGGTATATTTTCAGATACATACGAGTACGTAGATGGAAACTTGCACATGACCATCAGTGGTTTTAGAACTATCTCTGACGAAGCAGCCTTTGTCATAGCAGGAATGGTTCCTATCGACATCCTCGCGAACGAGATGCAGAGAATCTACAATCGGAGGGGCTCGAGCCATCAAGAGGCTAGCGAAAGAAGAAGGGTAATAGAAGAAGAAAAAGCAGCTTCAAGAGTTGTGTGGCAAGATCGATGGGATAATGCAGTTAAAGGCAGATGGACCTATAAATTAATCCCCACCATCGACATTTGGATAAACCGAGCATATGGGAACTGCACCTACCACCTCACGCAGTTTCTGTCTGGCCATGGAGGTTATCGCAAATATCTTTACCGGTTTGGACACAATAGCTCTCCGTTGTGTCCAGAATGTCCAGACCAGGAGGAAGATACGGAACATGCAGTCTTCTACTGCAGGCGATTTGAAAACTGGAGAAACGAACTTCCCAGTCCTCCATTCCTCATAGATCATATGGTACATTCTGAGGAAAAATGGATGGAAATTTGCACGTTTATTACGCACGTACAAACGCAGCTTCGAATTCAAGAAAGAATACGTCGAGAAGCAGAAAGTACTGCATAAATTGCTAACCAGCCCCGCGAAGTAATACCTAACGGCAGTTCCGCGGGGAGAGTGGTTGAAGTGTGTAGGGTGTGTGTTAAGTACCAGCACATAAAACCTCCCCTTCCACTTATCGACACATAGCCTTAACGTCAGTGCTTTACAAAGTTATGGAGAGCATTGTAAATTACGATCTTATGACATATCTAGAAGAAAGCAATCTCTTAACTGACCGACAGTATGATTTTAAGCCACAGCATTCCACAGGGGTACCTTATGGTGTACAAATGGAATCAAAGCATTATCACTATGGTGAATCACGAATAGTAGTTCTTGATATCTCCAAAGCTTTTGATAAAGTGTGCACTAGTGATCACGATTGAAGCTTATTGCGTTGGAAACATTTTTTTAACCATGGATTGTGAACTTTGAAGTATTCGATCTATACAAGTTGTATTGGACGGATGTTCTTCTACCTCCTTCTCAACCAATGCTGCTATACCCCAAGGTCCAGTCCTCTCTCCAACCCTATATCTGATATTAATCGGCCACCTTCTATATCTTACTCGCAACCTAGTCAATTGCATCATCGCGGATGACAGCACTCTTCACTTCGCCTATTCATTAACGTCTCCACGGCAAGGCGCTGAAGCATGGACTTTATTGAAGATATCCTTAGTCGCTTCGAGAGAAAAATTGTTCGCAAGATAGTCGGGCCCATTTGCGTTGTCGGGTTTTGGAGAAGAAAATTCAATGACGAACTATACGAGCTTTACAACGACATCGACCTAGTCAAAAAACAGTGTATTGGACGTTTGAGATGTCTAGGACATGTAGACCGAATGGGCACCAACGCTCCGGCCCGCAGAGTCTTCGAATCTAACCCAGTGGAACGACGCAGTAGAGGACCTTCTCGCCGTAGGTGCTGCGCACAATTTTTAGGGGACCTCGACCACTTGGAGTACGCAACTGGAGGCAATTAGCTAGAGACCGATATAAATGGAGAGGTTTGTTGGTTGAGGCCCAAGTTCACCCCGAAGTATAGCGTCATCGAAGTAGGTAAGTAAGATCAGCTGGCGTTAGATGCCTAGATAATGGCTGTCGGCTGTGAACAAATTTCTAGACATGCGCAAGGACGATTGGGACAAAATTTTCCTTCGTATTTTGACCTGTGATGATGCTTGGACTCACTACTATGCCCCGAAGCAAAACAAAGCATACGGTGGAAACCGTGTTCCTATCAATATGGGAATCCATTTTCTGGAATGTGGAGGGAATATTACTGCTTATTTGGCGCATAAAACCACGATCCCGAGCGTCTTTTATGTCGGTCGACTTCTGTAAAAATTGCACGTGGAGTAGTGTATTCTTTTTCAACGACAACGCGACGGCTTACAACTCGCTTTTTGCACAAAGCGTAGTGAAGGTTTGTCCTCCAAATACATACTTGCCCAAACGCCGAACACGTTTTATTAGAATTTCTACTATTCGCCGGCTTGGCTTGGTGAGTTTCCAATCCCCGAATACATGCCAAGAGACATAAAATGTAACCGCTGAGTGCATAACGTGCGCAGTAAAACAACTGCGTGCACTTGAAAGATTGAAAGAAGAGCCCATTTGGGTCAGCACAAACGAATAGGAAAACGAGACATTGGCGGTACAAAAAAATACCTAGCCCTCAGCGGCTACTTCCTGTTTCTGCACCTGAAGAGAGAACTCAAAAACAGGCATTTGTGGCATCGACCTAGTCAAAAAATCTGCGTATTGGACGTCTGAGATGGCTAGAACATGTAGAGCGAATGGACACCAACGCTCCTGCCCGCAGAGTCTTCGAATCTAACCCCGAGGGAGGACGCAGTAGAGGATCTCCTCGCCGTAGGTGGCGCGCACAAGTTCAAGGGGTCCTCGACCACCTTGAAGTGCGCAACTGGAGGCAATTAGCTAAAGACCGAGCTAAATGGAAGGGCTTGTTGGTTGAGGCCCAGGTTCACCTCGAACTGCAGCGCCACCTAAGCAAGTAAGTATTTGTGTCCAATGAAGAGGGTCATGCCGCTATTTCTGAGTACTTTGACGGCAAAGATTCAAACTAGTTTTCCAAGGGATGGAAGCGTTGAAGAAACGACATGAAAAGTGTGTTGAACTTCGTGGAGATGATATGCAACAATAAAAATCTTGCATTCAACCTTGAGGCCGAAAACTAATCTACCTCCCTACATACCCCATCTAAATGCAGAGATGAAGATGTACGAGGGCTTTTCGATAAGGCAGTGACTTTGATGCAAGATGGCGCTCGGATCGCATAGAGGATTTTTTTCGGACATTGTTTCGTATGGTTGACAGGATACAGCTGCATTTCGACCTAAATAGATCTATTATGCCCCCCAAACTAGGGCTCTGGTCGATGAGATACTCGAATTAGAGCACTTTCGGTAGTTTAACTGCTTTGAAGAACCGGAGAATCTGAAGTGGATTCGGCAAAGATAGATAAGTCCCTAGAAAAAGATAGGCTCCCAGGTCGTGTCTTCTTTTGTGGATTAATGCTTCGCATCTCATGAGAAGGTGTGCGATGTTCTTCGAAGCCTCTACAGTATCTTGGTCACTGACAACCCAATAGCATGCCTGACAGGACGCGAGATCGATTCTTGCTTACGCTTAGGCAGGTTCTATTTCTGTTTTTGCTGTGGTTCCTCAGAAGTTGTTGGAGTTGTAACAGGTGGGCGATATCGTCTCAATGCTTGATTCCCGTAATGTATGCGGTTCTAGCCAACAGAAAGGTTTTGGTTTAAGAAAGAGGGTTTCTGAACCGTTTCTCGCTAGTGGGCCAGCTGCTTCATTTCCCTCCACTCCTACATGGCCTGGTACATAGTAGATAGTTACTATAATAACCAGGATCAGCATGCTGACCTGAACTAGATATTCCCATACCAGTCGGAACCTGGTCTCGTGTAAATTCAGCGCTTGGCTTTCTGATATTGGGGCTCGTGGTGCTGTGTGTGTCGAACCACTGCGCGAGAGAAATCACCAAATAATTTTTTCACGGTCCCATCACTCGCGAACGTTTCACAAACACCCGAGAGTATTGCTGTCATGAAAAAGTTTCTCGAAAACAATAGGTCCCTTCCATTGTAGCCTCCCTGATCATTGTAGCGTTTTTCAGGCGGAAATCATGGCGATTAAGGAAGCCCCGTCTTGGCTGAAATGTAATGTATTATCTGTCAGCGATATTAGCATTTGCACTGACAGTTAAGCGGCTATCAAGTCCCTGGAATCGTGCTTAGACTGCCATTTGTCTCTTACAGAGATGACAGAGCAGTTCAACATTCACCTATGCTGGTTGCCAGGTCACAGAGACATTCCAGGAAACTGTAGGGCGGATGAACTCGCTAGAGAGGGTACTACTCTTAAGGATTCTGCCAGATAGGCAAGCCCTTGGTATGCCCCTCGCTACATGTAAGCATCTACTGAAGCTGAACGCTATTAGCAAGACCAACCTTAGGTGGGATAGCGGCTCTACGTGTCACATTTCGAGGCAGATCTGGCATAAGCTGGACCAGAAACGTAATGCCGAGTTGGTTAAACTAAAGCGATTACAGATCAGCTGCGTTATCGGTGTCATCACCGGACACTGTCTGATCGGGCAACATGCCAAAAGACTTGGCCTCTTTTCCAATGACTTCTGTAGGAGCTGTAGAGACGAGGAGGAGGAGGAAACCTTTCTTCACTTCCTATGCCCATGTCCTGCTCTATCACGCAAAAGAATGCTCCATCTAGGAGCTCCCTTCCTTGACGACCTCAGCGATTTGGCGTCCTTAGTCGTCATGAACATCCACCGCTTCATCAAAAGCTCCGGTTGGTTTTATTAGTCCCTGAGTGGTCCAATGGTAGATCCCTGGCATCACAATGGACCTTTACTGGTCTAAGTGTGTCTGCATTGTGGTGCAGACACCCAATCTAACCTAGGTCCCTTCTATTCGAAAAATATAAGGCACACAGCACAAAAGGTTGCGAGAAGCTCGGCCTAGCTTCTCATGGGCTATTGTTCCAAATATGTATGTACGTATCTAATAGTACTGCGATATCTTTCGCGCAATATTTCCTATCGAGTTTGAAATAGGCGCATTTTTCGATCGCATTAATCCCTGCTTCGAATATACTACGAAAGGTGACTAGAGATTCGGAGTATCTACTGTGTACCACATGCAATACCTCCTGTAATTACGAGTATGATTTACAATGCATGGCTGATATTTAAGAAAACGCTGGCATACAGTTGCAAGCTCACCCTTCTGGTAAGACATCCGCAGATACTCACACCCACACCGTGTACCACTTTATGACTTACCATGACAATAAACAGTTTCTAGGTAGGTCCAGTGATCGTTCTGGAACTAAATAATTGGGTTTATCTATAGATAAGCAGCTTAAAGTGTTGGCTTCCATTTACATTAGAAGAAGAATCTCATCGCAGCTATATAACCCAGATTACTTTAAAAGATGTTTATATCCCACCCCACCAGAGGAATGAATGAATGCAGTGTCCGTGATCATAAAAGATATATCCTCAAGATATTTCACCCATGCAACGAAGAAAATTTACAAATCTTCATTCCTTCTACTGTTCGTATAATATTCGAATGAAATGCGTCTTCTGTACGTTTGGCACACACTGTTCTCCACCACACCAACCGCAAAGCAAGCAATCACATTTCAATGGCAGACGACATACACCCATCCTCACACAACCAGCAAAAGCAGAGATAAAATGAGTAAGCAAGCGAAACTTTAAGTATCTGAGGAATCTCATTATCTCAAAGTACGGGTACTTCTTCTCATTTCCTGATCGAGGGCAACTTTCAAATGAACTTAAGTTCAGGCAAAAACCAGGAAACGGAAACCAAATCGTACCGCACGAGTGGCACGAGAAGCATTATCCTTTCTACCAGAAAAAAAAAAAAAAATTCCAGGATGTAAATGGAATCATCTTTCGATGAGATCTCATCATGATGTCGCAAAATATCTGACCGAAAGGAATTTTTCATTTCTCTTATGAAAGTCCATAGGTTGTCGTGTGTGTGTGTGTGTGCACGAAGGACTCTTGCGTCTGGAATTTAAGAAACTGAAGACGAAGGTCAGCGTCGAGTGGAATACTTCGTGATGGCTCCCCTTAGTATAATTGTTCCTCGATGATGATGATTGAGATTCTAATTCAATCGGAATGACTGGCGCGCGAAAGATATTTGCGATTAGTGTGGCAAGCGATGGTGGTACGAGTAGACATTCACACAAGAATCGTAAAAGACAATGACAGAATTTTATTGGCTCTTCGGAATGTTGGGTCCCCTACGCAGAAAAAAGGGCATAGACGTGATAAAATCTACAAGAATCGGAAGAGTGAAGTGAACTAGAACTATGAATAGAAATTGCCATTGATAAGCCTTATCTCACAAATTTGTTGAAAAAATTTCGAACAATCAAACCCTGGTTATCGCAACACCAGCCGGCAAGACCGCTTATCTCTTCGTCTGCTCAGTGAGAGTGGGACACGTCAGTGTCGAAAATTTTAGAGTTTATTGCCCGAATGGCGTGAGATACACTTGGCACACTGGTGTCTAATGGAAGCACATTTCAGAGCGGAAGTTCGACTTTCAATACAATCCCTCGTCACACAAAAATCAATCAAAACCCACCCACTGTGTGTTACGTTGCACAAGCTTCTAGTCCATTCTAAAAATACCCATACATCCTCCTCTGCACAAGTTTTATTTTCCATATTCCTCGATTTTTATTGACATTTTCCAGTTTCCGAAAAAAATGGAGAGATGGAAAAAATATATCTCGAGCCAAAGCATGTGTACGTTATGCGCTTTTCGATGTTGTATACCTTGCCTCCTGTTTTTTTTTTTGTTTTTGCACGGAAATATGTGTGTACTCCCACATGGTTGATGCTTCCTCGTTCTATACCTGGCTCAATAGATTTCATCCCAGCATTGAGGCCATTTCACGTTCACCATATTACCATTTCAAGTCGCACGTAACTGACTCAATAACAATCTCACAGCATTACGTAGAACGTGCGAATATAATTTCGTACAGATACTTTCTTGCTACTGCTGCTGCTTCGGTTGGAAGCTGATTAAAAGATAAAATTGCAATTTTATTAAATTGAAAAAGGAAATCCAATATAATGTTAGTCTTCCTTCGCATGAATGGAGGCGGGATGACTCCATTTGCAACTTATACTAATGACGATTATACTTTTCATATATGTTGGTTTCTAAGAGTTCCAATCAATGGGTGGATTCACATGAGTTTGCTAGAATTTTATTTGCCAGGAACGTGCTGTGCAGGTTTAAAATGTGAATAAGTGGACGAGTGTATAGAAAAGTGGGTCATGAATGGGAACGACTATCCATTTGAGTGCTGCTTTAAGATGACGCAAATGCAGCAATCCAGGCGATTATTGCTTCTTTATTACAAATAGATAGAAAGACATTGATATTTCCGTTTAAAAGGATTCTCCTCCTCAGAAGATGAGAGGAGTTTAGTTCTTATTTTTTCCATAGTAGTACATCCTTGATTTAAACGTGAAAAGCGACAGATTCAAGAAAGAATTCGTTCGCTCTGGCTAACCAGATAGACGTAAGAGTCTTCTTTGTTCACTGAATCATATTGCATCGAGATAAGTTGGTGGAAACGATGAACTACCTCAATATTAGCCATTCAAGCAGGAAAGCTGTCGTCGAAAGGAGTCGTCAATATTCATTCAGGAATATACGAAATCCTTGAGACGCGCTATCAAAGAACTAAGAGCCAACACTCCTGTCCTACTAGAGTATTCGAGAGAGCTGAGCACACCCGACATAAAACCATAGGCTTCGGTGGAATCTACTCGGTACTTCTTAAGACATATCGGCCGGTAGGATAACAAAGGGATTACAAAAATCAAAAGTACGAGCGTTGGAATTGCTATCCAAAAACTAGGCAAACCAGATCAACTGCACTTCTTAGCACATGCAGCAATCTGCTAGAAGGACCAACCTGTTACCCACAAGAAAGGAGACCCCCTCAACTGCGCCAATTATAGAAGCATCAGTCTCCTCAACATCGCATACAAGATCTTTTCTGCGATATTGTGTGAATGCCTGAAACCTTTTATGAACAGCCTGATTGGACCCTATCAGTGCGGTTTCAGGCCAGAAAAGTCCACCATCGATCAAATCTTCACACTTCGGCAGATCCTGGAGAAAACCCAAGAATTCCAAATCGATACTCACCATCTCTTTATCGATTTCAAAGCCGCCTGTGACAGCATCTATAGAGAAGAGCTTTATAGAGCCATGTCTAGTTCTGACATCCCTGCCAAACTTGTCTGTCTGTGCATGCTGGCGATGGAGAACGCTCTCTGCTCCATAAAGGACGGTAATAACGTCACCGAGACCTTTGATGTCAAAAAAGGTTTTAGACAAGGTGACGCGCTGTCATGTGACTTCTTTAATATTGGAAGCACAATCTATTACAAGTCTGTACAACTGCTTGCATACGCCGACGATATAGATATTATCGGAAGAACTCAGCGGGCTGTCACCGGTACTTTTGCAAGCATTGAGGCGGAAGCGGCCAAAATGGTTTTGGCGATAAACGAGGGCAAAACCAAGTATATGCTGTCAACAAGAAGGGAAAGCCAACACCGACGAATTGGACAAAACGTCACCGTGGGCAGCTATAACTTCGAGGTAGTAAGGGACTTTGTCTACCTTGGCTCTGCTATAAACTCTGAGAAAAACATCAGCGCAGAAATCAATCGAAGAATAACTCTTGCCAATCGCTGTTTTTTTGGGCTTATAAGGCCATTCAACAGTAAAGCCCTATCTCGAACAAATAAAGAGACTCTGTATAAGACCCTGATCATCCCAGTCCTGCTTTACGGCGCTGATACATGCGCTTTATTAAAAGAGGATGAAGATATCCTTGGTCGCTTCGAGAGAAAAATTCTTCGTAAGATATTCGGTCCCGTTTGCGCTGACGGGTTTTGGAGGAGAAGATTCAATCACGAACTATACGAGCTGTACAGCGACATCAACCTAGTCAAAAAACTGCGTGGACATGTAGAGCGAATGGATACCAACGCTCCGGCCCGCAGAGTCTTCGAATCTAACCCCGAGGGACGACGCATAGAGGGAATCATCGCCGTAGGTGGCGCGCACAAGTTCAAGAGGACCTCGACCAACTTAGAGTGCGCAACTGAAGGCAATTAGCTAAAGACCGAGCTAAATGGAGAGGCTTGTTGGTTGAGACCCAGGTTCACCCCGAACTGTAGCGCCACCTAAGTAAGTAAGTAAGAATTAAGTCGTTCGCAGAAGAGGAACTCCACTCGGAGTTCATACTTCCATACTTCCGTTGCGCTGAAGTTGCTGGAGTTGAGTTCTAGTGCCAGTCTTAAGGGAGATCGTCGTGATTTAAGACGAGATCTTACACTAGAGTCGATGTCGTTGTGGATTGGCAAGAGCAAGATGGCATTGAGTTTCTTGAACTCGCGCAGTAAGGCATTTTGGCGACGGAGGTCCGCTGGAAGGATGTTGCTCAACACCGGGAGAAACCTCGTTGGGGTAGAACTAATATTTCCTGTGATTATGCTCATTGAAGTATTAAGCTGTACGTCGACTTGGTTGGTGTGAGCGATATTTAGCCAGACGGGAGCGCAATATTCGGCAGTAGAAAATACCAACCCGCAACGCGGTTCGTAATATTTTAGCGGGAGCACCTCAAGTCGTTAATGCCAACTTGTGTATGATGTTGTTGCGGGAGTTGAGTTTTGCTGCAGTGGTTGGTTTGTTTTGTAAGCATTTTTTTGGTTGCTACCTAACTTTTGTTGTACCTCGCTTTAGGGGGTTTACACTTGTATCGATTACACAATTAAGGAATGCGGTCAACCTAAGAGGTGTGAGATATCAGACCGCCCTTTCGCTGCAGTGTTAATGAGGTGTTATTTGAACGATAGGGTACGATTTAGAGTATTTATTATTAATTCCAAGATATTTGGGTAAAAAGTTCTGGGTAAGCTGAGCATCGTTAAATTGAACCGACAGTTTAGTGTTGAAGTGGAAATATAAAACTTCCGTTTTGGTCATACTTGGACACAGTCTCCACTTTTTTAAGTACGAGTACGAACCTAGTGCGGCAAGGTCTTTCGTTAGCGTTGCCTCCGTTTTAAACATGGACTGGTGTTGTGTGGCTATGGCAAGGGCGTCCGCGTATGCAAATTTTATTGATTCTATACTTGGGAGACCATGAGTGTACAAGATGAAAAGCAGAGGTGGCAGCACTGATCCTTGAGGGAGTCCGCTGTTCAGTTTTCTGTGTGAACTATGCTCCTCGTTCAGGAAAACTTGGAATAGTCTGTCGTTAAGCATGTTGTGGCTATCTTTGTGCATGGTACGACTTGAAGAAGCTTCAGAATCAAACCGTCCCTCCAGACTGTATCATACGCTGCAGTACGGTCGATAAATACCACCGATGTTTTTATGTTGGCCTGGTAACCTACTTCAATGTGGGTCGTCAGCGCTAATACTTGATCCGAGCAGCTACGCCCCGATCTGAACCCAGCCTGCTCTATAGGTACCACTGCGTTGAGGGCGGGTTCTATTCGGTTGTATATAAGCCTTTCAAAAATCTTGTACACAACACTGAGTAGAGCTATTAGGCGGCAGCTCTCTGGCAGGTCGTTGGCTTACCAGGTTTGAGTAAAGCGATTACTTTTGATTTCTGAGGTTAGCTTGAAAGTGCCCTATTTCCATTATGTTTGAAAAGAAACGCGCAAACAATTGGCATGCTGCTACCGAGCTTGTGGAGCAGGCTCCAGGCCTTGGGGCCTGTACTCTCGACCGTGTGTTGCCATTTTGCGCTACGTGCCTTGTCGAGGGACTGGAGAAGCTTGTCAGCTGCTTTGGGCAGGCCATTCGCTTCGAACTCTTTGTAAAGGCGATCGCATTCATCCGACCAACCAGGAATGTATTGTTTCCGATATCCTCTCGGAACGCGTTTCTTGGCTGTAGAAAGAATGGTGCCGACGAGTCGTTCATAGTTTTTGGCTAGCGGGTGGATGCATCTTATGTTGGCGTCCAGGTCTTTTGTGTACTCGTCCCAGGAGGCTTTGGTGAAATTCCATCTAGGTTGGGCAACAGATACAACAATAGGTACTTGGTACTGTCACCTCAAATCCATAATTCATCTGCTCAGCCAAAAATAAACCTCGAGTTCGAAGCCAACCGAGAGGTGGAGTCGTCAATATTCATTCAAGAATAGACGAAATCCTTGAGACGCGCTCTCAAAGAACTAGGAGCCAACACTCCTGTCCTACTAAAGAGTTCGAGAGAACTGAGCACACCCGACATAAGAGCCGGGATTGCAAAACCATAGGCTTCGATGGAATCTACTCGGTACTTCTTAAGACATATCAGCCGGTAGGGTACCAAAGGGATTACAAAAATGAAAAGTTGGAATTGCTATCCTAAAACTAGGCCAACCAGATAAGCGGCAAACTGCGCTTCCTAGTACCTGCAGCAAGAATGATCAACCTACGAGTATAGTGAGGACATTATAGACCAAATCATCTCGATGGAAGAAGTCGGATTTCACTTGCACTACACGGACAATGTACTATTTTGAACTGTTATATCGAGGCTGAGTTTAAAAAAAAAATAGTACTGTATGGTGAATGAATTGGATCGGGGGATAAAGGTTAGTTTATCCCATTAATTCAGATACATAAAGCTGTCGATTGTACTTCAACCCCTAGTCAACACCTAGTTAAATGAACCCATAACATTGAAACCCAAGATGAGCAGTTTCGTCCATTTAATGGAAGGACGCAGGTGGAGAATATGTTCCATCACTTTGCACGCAAGCCTCGCCCATAGGTTTCCTATGATTCCTATTGTTCATGTGATGACTACATGCATTTTGTCCTCTGATTAGTTCAAGCATAGTTCTGCAGCCGTTCCTACTCAGATTGAGAAGGAATGAGAATCGGTCCAGTACAGGATTTTTGGCACACTGACACCAATTATATGATATTCGGAACTTAGAGAAAAAACTCTCTGAACCCTCATTCGTTCCGCTATGATCTGGTTGGCAAATTGGACAAACCCTATTCTATTTGGAAAGATTCCTTAGCTTGTTCTTATATTCTAGAGCAATCTTGAGTGATTTCTGGGAATCTCGAGTGCCTTGCCTGCCTGTTGCTACAGATATTGATACATCTACTACTCCATCTCACATTAAATATCCAATTTACGACCCCGAAAATGCAAAAAGCGTCCGCATCTGTCGTATACATTTATGAAAGTAGTTCAGTACAAGACACAATGTGCCAACTTGATAAGCAATACTTATACTAAGCAATAGCTCTTTCTAAATTTGTATACATGACAGCAAAGCAACGCAGCCTACCACAGTGATCTATGCTTACTCCATTGCTATTTAACCCGTATATGCATGAAATACTGGAGTCCAGAAAGTGACAATATACAGATGATCTAAACTCAATCACTCAACCTTAAGATGTCCTCACTTAAGGCCTTGAAGTCCTCGCTAAGAGGAGTGAGACTAAATAGCTAGCACATTGGCCACCAGAAACTAATTTGAACGGCTCTGTTCTATAACATAATAAAGACCCCAAATATCTGGGGTGGATGTGGGCGCCGTGGCGTAAGTGGTTAGTGTGTCGGATCACTACGCATGAGGTTCCAAGTTCAAATCCCAGAAAACACCAAAAAGTTGTTCACGGTCCCACCTCCCGCGAGCGTCTGACAAACATCCGAGAGTATTGTTGTCACGAAAAAGCTTCTCAAAACGCCGTTCGGATTCGGCATTAAACTGTAGGTCCCTTCCATTCGTGTGAAAAATATAACGCACACAATATTAGTGGTTGTGAGAAGCTAGGCCCTGGCACTTTAAAGAGCTGTTGCGCCAAATATTTGTATTTGCAAATATCTGGGGTAGCATTGGATGGATCTATAACTATTCATAAGCATCTCCAAAATAGTGCAACTACATTGGAAACAAGAACCAATCTGCACCGCAAATCGCCATCAAGTAGCTCGGGAGCTGCTCCCACAACACTATGCATTGCCGCTCTTACTCTTATGTAATCATCAGCGGAATATGGTGTTTCGGTTTCGCCCAATCTGCTATGCTATGTACTTAAGGAACACAACGAAATCCTTCTCAATCCATATCTGCCTGTTCCTGACAACCTCCACATAATCAACAGGAACGGACTCATGTCAAAGAAAATTCCGTAAAGGCAAACACCGATATTGTGGACGGAAAGCGAACATTTTTAGCGATGACCCGTCTATACTTACACCTGGCTTTAATCTGCCCAGAAATAGCCTATCAATTCATACATACAGTCATCTGGCAGGGCACTGCTTTCATAAGCCAGAAAGCTTTCATTGATCTTACAAGCCCGCCAATTTCAATTCAAACCTCACATGTGCTTTCCGGGAAAATTGGGCACTTTGATAGCAAAGTAGGTTGCGATGTAAGAAAACAGCTATTACCCATAGAGCCTCAATGTATTCGCGGAGCGGTCTTGTATTAACGGACAGGAAGACTTTAACCAGAGACCTTGAGAAGAGGAGGTAAAGTACCACGAGGAGTGACAGAAAGAGATGAAGACAGCCGCCATTCATAGGGGAAAGTTTCATAGAGATTTGCGAATGCGCAGAGTTAAAGAGACGCATATTCTGTCAGAATTTCAGGTGTGAGTTGATCTTAAATTTCAGGGCATAGATGCAAGGATGCCCGAGAGTCAGACCACATTTCTGGGTCCCTTTTCATCTATCTTCTACGATGGTCTTAGCCGGAGATACTATTCCTATTTCTGCAGAGTTACTCTCTGGCCTTGATATCTTGTGGTATAGTTAGCATTTGCTGTTATCTGGCTGACCCCTTCAGGCATCATCTTCCAGAAAACCCATCTTCTTCAGGTGATGTAAGAATTGACTATACCCTCTGATTAGTCCTACTGACCATTTGGTTCTTCGACAGCTTTTCTGAAATTTTGACCAGCCCACAGTTCACCACCCCTCATGGTGTCCAGTAGTGGCCCACTTCTCGATCAAGCTCTCTGTCAAGGTTTGAATTAACAAATTCCGAGACTGACTACTGTTTTGCCAATTCGTTCGCCTTTTCATTTCCTTCGATCCCCATGATCACATAGACCAATGATAATTCATTATGAATTGCCCATTCGTTCTGCACACAATCCAAAGCCAGTGAACTGTTAATGTATGTCTACTCCATGTTCCTGAGAATAGCCTGATTTTCCAGTGCTATTAGGGTGTTTTCTCTATCACCTGATCCTCTTTCAAGTGATCCAACGCGTGTGACAGAACATCTTCGCCTTTTCTCCCCTGCGTACAAGGTGTTTATGACAAGACTTGTAAATTCTAACTAACCACTGCTCTTTCGGAAGATAGTGTCAGTGAAACCGTCTTAGATGCATACGATGGAACTTTTTAGATGATATATCAAATTGAACCTATTAACAAGGAGTTGCTAGGTATAAGCTCTGAGCTAAGCTTAATCGTCCTTTTGCTTGTAGATTCCACTCTTCCTGCCACTTTGCTAAACTTTGCTGCCTTCCTTCACTTTCGCGCTTCACTTCCTTCACTTTCCGCTAACCTCTTACTTAGGTGGCGCTACAGTTCCTCTGCTAACGTATTTTCATCTGCAAGAATATGCATGGATATCGTACTATCAAGGACTATCATTGGTGATCCCAAGTCATAGAATTGAAGGCGTTCTTCTTCCTTTTTATCTTTTGCTCTCTATGGCGGTCTCTGCTATAGCGGTTATTGTTTCGATAGCGTTCACTGTTACGTGTGCTTGCCGAAAACCATACTGATGTAATTTCGACCCTTGGTTGGTTAGGGATAGGTAACATTGCGGTATAACCTTACGTTAGGTTAGGTAGATGGGTGCCTTGTGACAAAGAGTCACTGCTCACTCAGACCAACAGTACGGGTCCATTGTGCCCAATCATTTAACCCTGAAAACGCTGTAAAGACAGTCCATTGTCAGAACCACCCAGAAAGTGATATGCATCTCAGGAGTTCCATCAGATGTGGGCGCCGTGGCGTAAGTGGTTAGTGTGTCTGATCACTACGCATGAGGTTCCATGTTCGAATCCCAAACAAACAGCAAAACGTTTTTTTACGATCCCACCTCTCGCGAGCGTCTGACAAACATCCGAGAGTATTGTTGTCACGAAAAAAGCTTCTCAAATCGCCGTTTGGAGTCGGCATTAAACTTAAGGTCCCTTCCATTGGTGTGAAAAATATAACGCACACAACATGAGTGGTTGCGAGAAGCTAGGCCCTGGCACTTAAAAGAGCTGTTGCGCCAAATATTTGTATTTGTAGGTCCATCAGCTCAACATTACCCAAATCCTCCAGCTCCGAGAAGAAGTAACTACCAAGAGTCCTTATGTAGTTACGGATAGGGCAGGACAATCACACAACAGGTGACGAACAGATTCAATTTCTTCTTCGTCCATGCAGCCTCTGCAATATTCGTTATGCAGCACACCGAGTTGCTCTGCGTGAACGCCAATGGCACAATGTCCAGTAATTATGCCAGAAATCACCCGTGCGTTATAACGACTAAGTTTTACCAAAGATGTTGATCTCTTCTGCTGTAGGCCGGCCATAGTACCCTGGCCGTTGCGCATGTTTCCAGATGAACCCAGCGTCTGTTTGCTCGACCGGTGGCTTCATCCTCTATTTTCTTCCATAAGGAACTGATTGGGGTTGCTACAGAGGGTAGGGCCCGCGATAAGTGCAGCGCTGACCCTTTTCTAGCAAGCTCGTCAGCCCTTTCGTTACATTCGATATCCATATGCCCTGGTACCCAGAAGAGGGACACCGCATTGGCTCTAGATATCTCGTTTAAGAGTGATTTGCAGCTTCTCACAAGCCTCAACCTAATTACACCAGAGTCCAGAGCCTTAACGTCTGCCTGACTGTCTATACAGACAGTGATTGTTTTACCAACAATATTACTCTCACGTATAATTTCAGCAGTCTGTGTGATGACTGCGACCTCGGCCAGAAAGACGCTGCAGTCGTCGTTTATTTAAAGGGAGTGGTTTAATCCTAGGGCTTCACAATAAACTCCGGCTCCCGTGCCAACGTCTATCTTAGAACCGTCGGTATATAAAGCAAACTACTTTTTCTTCATAGTTCTTCGGTTCTTCTAGTATATTCTGTCAGGAATTCTTGTAGTGAATCTCCTTTCAAATGCTAGCATCGGGTTCATGTGATCGGTTTCCGTCAATCCACTGACAGTACCCCATCGGGAAAGAGTGGAGGCATGACCATAAAGGCTCGATGATATAACCGCAGTATAACCTTACTCTTAATCATAAATGGGACCAACGTGAACAGTGGGTCAGCCATCGATTGCACATATTTCCACCACTTTCATTCGAATTAAGGTCGAAACGCTTTCCCACTAAAGAATATTAGGCTGAAGGTGCGATCATAGCACTGAAGCAATCATTCTGTGAATGAAGCACACGAACATAATTTTCTTTGAAAATGTGCTTCAATTTCACAACACCACAATAGCCTCCTATTCAACCAATTCACTTTCAGTCTCCGATAAGTCTTCACGATCTACACACTCCTCAGCATGGATCGTTGGCAAAACCGCGTCGCTGTAGTAACCGGTGCTAGTTCTGGTATTGGTGCTGCTATCGCTAAATTAGTGGTTGGAGCTGGCCTGCAAGTGGTCGGATTGGCGCGACGCCTTGAACGTTTGCAAGAACTACGTCAGACCTTACCAGCCGATCAACAGGGTCGTTTTCATTTCAAAAAGTGTGATGTCTCCCAAGAGAATGATGTACGTGAAGCCTTTGCATGGATTGAAAAGACTCTAGGTGGCACAGACGTACTAGTCAACAATGCTGGCATCATTCGAGACGGAAACCTTGTCAACATGGACCTTGCAACCGTCAAAGAAGTTGTGAATACCAATTTTATGGGAGCCATCTACTGCACTCAACAGGCCTTTCGCAGCATGGAGAAGCGCAATTTTCCAGGACACTTGATATTTATCAATAGCACAGCTGGGTTGGCTGGATATAATCCAGGACATGAATATCCCAGTTTGAATGTCTATACCCCGACCAAGTTTGGACTGAATGCAATCAATGAGATTTGCCGGCAGGAGCTGATTACACTGAAGACGAAAATTAAGACCACGGTAAGGATGGAATTTTGAAACTCATATATTCGAAAACATAAGCATGGGATGGGTATCGCAATCTTTTAAAGAATCTTTTGATAGAGAAATTCGTATTTTAATTTAGCGCGAGGATAGATGGAACTCTTTGATACCATACGATACCATCACGTGTCTAAAGCCGACCTAGACATTTTTCATAAAAAATGAATAGTTGACTGTGAAGTATGAATAATTGGCAACTCTTTGACGAATCGCTTTATTGAAACATTTCGAATGCAGATAGGACATTACACTTAATGACTTTCCTCGACCTATGCTATGTACATATACCATATAACGTCACAGCGCTTCAATAAAAATTGTGACGAAACAACTCCTTGAAGACTACAGTGAAGGAGATCAATGCACGCACATTCTGTCAGAATTTCAGGTGTGAGTTGATCTTAAATTTCAGGGCATAGACGCAAGGATGCCCGAGAGTCAGACCACATTTCTGGGTCCCTTTTCATCTATCTTCTACGATGGTCTTAGCCGGAGATACTATTCCTATTTCCGCAGAGTTACTCTCTGGCCTTGATATCTTGTGGTATAGTTAGCATTTGCTGTTATCTGGCTAACCCCTGCAGAAAACCCATCTTCTTCAGATGATATAAGAATTTACTTTACCCAGTGATTAGTGCTACTAACCATTTGGTTCTTCGACAGCTTTTCTGTCATTTTGACCCGCCCTCAGTTGACCATCCCTCATGGTGTACAGTAGTGGCCCACTTCTCGAGCAAGCCCCCTACCAATGTTATTCCTAGCGGAGCGTTCAGAATCAAGAAATTCCGAGACTGACTACTGTTTTACCAGTTCGTCCGCCCTTTTATTTCCTTCGATCCCCATGATCACATAGACCAATGATAATTCATTGTGAATTCCCCATTCATTCTGCACACAATCCAAAGCCACTGAACTGTTAATGTCTGTCTACTGCATGTTCCTGAGAACAGCCTGATTGTCCAGTGCTATTTGGGTGTTCTCTCTATCACCTGACCCTCTTTCAAATGATCCAACGCGTGTGGCAGAAGATCTCCGCCTTTTCTCCCCAAACTCGACTGCTCCAACTCTCCCATATATCGTGGACCCATCTGCCAAGAGAGCTATTTCTCCTATCGTCCTGTCTAGGACTGATCCTTAATTCAAATTCGGTGGTAACTTTCAAGGACACGCACTCTTTCCCTATTTATAAACATATTCAAACCCCTTATATCATTCCTCATGAGAATGACACACCTTGCGTATGTTTAGGGGAGTCCAAAATGCCTATCTTTTCAATTGATGATAGCTTGCTATACTTCCCTACATACATTGACTAGGATGAGCCTAATCTATCAAACCGAATACATACCCATCAACAATTAAATATAAATCTGGTTGAAAGGTACACCATACCACCATACCGCGTTTAGGTCTCCTAAGACAGTTGATAGCTTGGCGTAATTTCGGCGCTCGAAGACTCAACAAAAATGTTCCTATACTCCATAGCAAACCTTACGATACCATCTATTGATCATAGTCAAATCTTGGTACGACTTGATAGGCAAAGTTTTAAGGCGTTTGCGTATGCAAATGATGTGGTTATACTAGTGTCAGGAAAATTCCTCTCCATGATAAGTCGACTCATGGACAGGGCTCTGGATAAAATACACTCATGGGCCTCGGAGTAATTCCGGAAAAGGCCGAAAGGATGCTGTTTACCACTTAAACCAAGGAACCCGGAATCTGGGTGCTAGACCGCAGAGCCATATGGTCACTATAAAATCCCGGAAACGATTCCAAGTGAACTGGTTGCGTCTTCGACTGACTACCGAATACCCAGGCTCAGCTTTGAGAAATTATTCTCAGCAAAATTCCCTACCAGAAAAAAATATGAAATATATACGCGGACGGTTCGAAGATGGAATGCGGAGTCGGCGAAGGTGTCTTTTGTTACCAACCCAGTCCAGTCTTTGCCAGTTGCCTGGTCTCTGCTTGCGTTTTCCAGGCGCAAATTCTCCCGATTCGGGAAGCCTGCCACTTGCTGAATAACTTCGCAACATCTAACCACAGTATCACTATCTTTTTCCTATAGTCAACCTGCTTTCAAGGCCATTGATGAGGGTACCACAACCTCAAAACTAGCAGAGCAATGCGGGTTGGAAATTAAACAACAAAAATATCCGCTCACGTATCACTCTCAACTGGGTCCCAGTACACAGTAATTATGAGAATTATGGTCAGGGGAGGATTAAATCCTTGAACCCATCGAGGGCCATAGGGCGTTAACAACGCCTGCGCGCCATCTTATTCGGAGTTCTGCAACGAGTTTGAGCTGCCTCCAACGCATTCCCAATGAACTTGATTCCTCCTCGACTGTCCTGCGCGACGTTTGCCCAGCGCGTCTCACTGTTCTGCCTGCCTGGGTAAGCGGATTCCACTGCATGGCGTATTTTGCAATGTTGTCTTCGCGCCGCAGGGTGTGCCGATCCACTGCCACTTTCTCCTTCGCACAGTAATGTCTATAGGTTATTGGCCCGTTCTCAAATAAAGTTGTTCGTTGTAAATACGATTCGGCCAAAATATCCTCAAGATGTTTCTTAGATATTTGTTTACAAAGGTTTGCAGCTTGTGTGTGATAAGGGTATCCACCTTCTAAGTAATGCACCCATACAGCAGCACCGATTCTATAATACGGTGCCACCGCGGTTAGCCTAGGTTAGGTTAGGTTAGATTGGCTGTCTGCACCACGATGCAGACACACTTAGACCAGTAAAGGCCCATTGCGATGCCAAGGATCTACCATTAGACCACTCAGGGACTTTTAAAACCAACCGGAGCTTTTGATGAAGCGATGGATGTTCATGACGTCTAAGGACGCCAAATCGCTGAGGTCATCAAGGAAGGGAGCTCCTAGATGGAGCATTCTTTTGCGTTATAGAGCAGGACATGTGCATAGGAAGTGAAGAATGGTTTCCTCCTCCTCCTTGTCCTTACAGCTCCTGCAGAAGTCATTTGAAAGGAGGTCAAGTTTTTTGGCATGTTGGCCGATTAGTTTAACCAACTCGGCACTACGTTTCTGGTCTAGCTTAGGCCAGATCTGCCTCGAAATGTGACACGCTGAGCCAATATCCCACCTAAGGTTAGTCTTGCTAATAGCGTTCAGCTTCAGTAGATGCTTACATGAAGCGAGGGGCATACCAAGGGTTTGCCTATCTGGCAGAATCCTTAGAGTACCCTGTCTAGCGAGTTCGTCCGCCCTACAGTTTCCTGGCTGGGCGCCGTGGCGTAAATGGTTAGTGTGTCGGATCACTACGCATGAGGTTCCAAGCTCGAATCCCAGAAAATACCAAAAAGTTTTTTCACGGTCCCACCTCTCGCGAGCGTCTGACAAACATCCGAGAGTATTGTTGTCACGAAAAAGCTTCTCAAATCGCCGTTCGGAGTCGGCATTAAACTGTAGGTCCCTTCTATTCGTGTGAAAAATATAACGCACACAACATGAGTGGTTGCGAGAAGCTAGGCCCTGGCACTTTAAAGAGCTGTTGCGCCAAATATTTGTATTTGTATTTGTAGTTTCCTGGAATGTCTCTGTGACCTGGCACTCAGCATAGGTGAATGTTGAACTGCTCTGTCATCTCTGCAAGAGACAAATGGCAGTCTAAGACGGTCTTTGAAGTAAAAGAGCACGATTCCAGGGACTTGATAGCCGCTTGACTATCAGTGAAAATGCTAATATCGCTGACAGATAATACATTACATCTCAGCCAAGACAGGGCTTCCTTAATCGCCATGATTTCCGCCTGAAAAACGTTACAATGATCAGGGAGGCGGAACGAGATGCTCAGGTTGAGCTTATCGGAGAAAACACCACAGCCCACCCTACCTTCGGTCTTAGAGCCATCTGTGTAGAAGTGCACCGAATTTCTATCATCGGGGGGAGAGCCATCCCACTCATCCCCTTCAGGGATACTCGTACGGAAGTGTCGGTCAAATCTCAGTTTCGATGGGGTGTAGTCCGTGTTTTCGTGTGTGAAGTTGAGAATATCAAGGATCGACGAGTGGCCAATGTGATAACTAGACCACTGAGAGGAGGCTTTAAGACGAATAGCCGCACTGGCAGCAGTCTATCTGCCGAGGATATCCAGGGGTAACAGGTTGAACATAATGTTCAATGCCGCAGAGGGGGTAGTTATTAGTGCACCACTGATGCACATGCAAGCGGATCTTTGCACTTTAGCTACCTGAGAGAGGTGAACAGCACTGTCAAGAGCAGGCCACCAAACGATCACGCCATAGAGTAGTATAGGCCTGACAACAGACACGTAAAGCCAACGAATGATCTCAGGTTTCATACCCCAGCTCCTACATATAGCCTTTTTACAGGAATAGAGAGCTACATTGGCTTTCCTTACGCGTTCTAGTAGATTAGCTTTCCAGTTCAGTTTTCTGTCCAGAATAAGACCCAGGTATTTTGAATTAACAGTGAAGGTGAGACTGGTGTCATTAATCATAGGAGGGTCTACGAGGGAACTTTATATTTCCATGTGAAGAGAACAAGTTTTGTTTTATGAGCGTTAACCCCCAATCAACATTTGGAGACCCACCTAGTGAGCCGAGAGAGAGCATATTGGAGGATTTCCTTGAGAGTGTCTGGGTGCTTGCCAGATGCAGCAATCGCAATGTCATCAGAACTTCCTAAGTATAGAAAGATGTCTACTTTCTCGACTACCTATCGGACAATGTTGAGTTGACCGCGGGTATTAGAAGCGCTCAATGCTTTTGTTTTGGCTGTGTTTATCTTAAGCCCCACTTTATTCGCCTGAGCTTCTAGATGTTGGGCCATCAGATGAAGGTCCATTATCTGATGTGAAAGAAGGCAAACGATGCCAGGCGAGGGTGAGCCCCTAACAGCTCTCTAGCAGAAAGAGTCGATATTCCACTAGCTACCGCAGATAGCCAATCGCGGGTAGAACAGTCTTACTGTTCGTGCCATATTACGAAATACTTGGCCCAATTACAACGAACCCAAGTCAAACGAGTTACTAGGCAAATCAAGACCAGATACTGTCACAGCCAAGCTTGGTGTTCCCTACAATCTTCTTCTTCTTCTTCTTCCTTTGATCAGCGAGGTAATGATCCGAAAACAAGAGATCGCAACCCTCCCACTTCACTGCATTTCTACTGATCCGCCTGTGGGGTTCGCCTTTGTAGAAGCTGCAAGAACATTAATGAAAAAGAATCTCTATGCCACTTGCTTTGCAGATATCTGACCCTAGCGAGGACCAGACAACACACTCTGGGTAAAACCTTTTTCGAGGATCTGAATGAGATAACTGCAAAAGGATTGAAGAACTAATCCTTTATCCGAACTACATGGGCTGGGTTTAAGCTCATCACCCTTTCACAACCAATAACACCTCTTAGACAAACTGATATGCATGAGTTTCTTGGTAACAAAACAGCGCATCCTTAGCGTTTCTCAAATTTCTATCCGGAATTTCTTCTGTTTCAGAGTACGCACATCTCTTTGCATTCTAAGTCAATTCTACTAAAGTGTTCTCGTCGAGAAACTCGTAGTGAGTGTTGGAAGTTCATTTCCACTAAGGCCGATACCGGTCTTAGATCTTCTCCTTATCATAGTCATAACTTTATATACATGACATAGACATGACAAACAAAGCATATACACAATATCACAAGTCAATCAACTAGGTCTGCCTTATGCTACTCTCTCAATCTGGAAGGTTCAGTGAAGTTCATCTGATCACCAGACGAATGACTGGACCGACCAACAAATGAACAGATTAATCTGCCTCGTGTAAGCAACATCAAACCCTCTGAAGACCGTCGCATCTTGATATATTAGTTCAGGCGGGTTAAGTGTTCGAATCAAAGTGTACCTCTGGAACTCAGAACATTTTCAATTTAGTGGTAGACATATAAAAGTAACAAACATCCTTGGAATATATCTTTCCTTATGACAAAAAAATATTCCACTCTGGCCACACTAAATATCACATTCCGGACATTGAGGACCATCAGAAGTCTGCTACCAGAAATTAGAAATCCGATTACACTAGGTACTGCCATGTAGTCTATGCTAGGATTCAACTTAAAAGGCCATCCAAGATGGTATAGAAGGCAGACTTGAACATTACATTATTAATTACCTAGACTAGTGTGAGTGGTGGAGTAACATAACTAAGCATTACCAAGACTTCGCTTTAATTAATAACCTTAGCGCCAGTCAACCTCGAAAGATACTCTTCCCTTTGACTGACTTCCAAGATTAAATTTTCTCCTAAACGTGAATTTTCTGCTCCAATTTATTTATTTAATTTTATTTTTTTATTTTTTTTGCAGAACATCAGCCCTGGATGGGTATCAACAGAAATTGTTCCAGATGAAACGAAAGAAGCCTTAGGCGATGTAATCCTTCAAGCTGACGACGTAGCACAAGCTGTCATGTATGCGCTGTCAACGCCACCACATACCCAGGTTCAGGAAATTACCCTCCGGGCATTGGGTGAATGGTATTAGCTACACACATACTCCAGCCGGCAGATATTCTGTGATGAAGTCTTTTTTAAATTAATTAATTGAAGCTAAAAATATACTTTGATACCAAAGGACTTGTTTTAAAAGCGAAAAAGGATGACACAAACCCCGCTGTAAAAATAAACCTTCTCAATACACTTCCTCCATGAGTTGATTATAAGACTTCTCTTCAGGGTTAGGCGCTCCATTCAACTTTGTGCTATAATTTCCTTGCTTAACTTTTCAAGGATGTCTCGCAAATTAAAAATTCCTTGATTCCCTCATTAAAATTGTTTAAACACTTTTTCCTGTGCCCACTTCGCTCTGATCCGCCTCTGTCCCAATTCCAAATGCTTTGCTGAATTATTTGTGTTCTGATTACCAGAAGGCGGCTCTTCCTCGTAGAGTTCCTTGCTCTTTGGCCTAAAGCCTCCCTCCCTGGTACCTACAGAACAAATTAGCTAAGCGGATAGCGTCTGATGTCGACTTAATTAGTAGCAAATGCAAATCTGATGCCACTACCCGATCTGAGGGCGAATTTCTGAGCAAACAGAGAAATTAAGTGCCTAGTGGCCATTAAGTGCCTACATTCTCGTTCTACAATCAGGCCAGACCACCAGCAGTGAACCCGCAAAAAGGATTAAAACCGAAAATCCATTTGGAATTTTTGAACGTCAAGAGGTCGAGAGAGAGAGAGAGAGTGTGGGCATTTCAAGTGAAAACTTCCGGTGGTTTTCAATTAAAAATATGTATTTTCAATGGGAAGCAGAGGTCCTTTCAGTTATTCTGTTTAAGTTCAGTTTAAGTTGTCTTCTTTAACTGGATGGAGTATTATTTGACTTCTGCGGTGAGTTTGGTGGGCTTGGTAATGTCAACACGTGTGGCAACAAAAGGATTGTCTAAGGGCACTTGAATGCAAAACAAATATGGAATATGATGTTGACGTTGGTTCAGAAGGTCAGTTAAAATGCCAACGAAAAAATTGAGAGGACGTTGCAGTGACCAACGTAGCCTCAGTTCAAATTGGTATAGATGGAAAGAAATTGACGCAAGAGGGAACAGGACATGTAGTTTTCGAAAGATCGAATACAGGACTAGGCTAGATTAAAAAAGTTACTCGTAGCTGCATCGATTGGTGCAGCCCGCACTCGGATCTCAAAAAGGATCCATTGTGCTCCCCGGACGTGGAATTTACTGCCTGAAACACTGAATAGATAGAAAAAGAAACAAAGTGACTAGAGTTCTGTGGTGTAGCAGCGGTCTCCTCGAAACCATCCTGAAGAAGTTATGAATTTCAGGATACTGGTTGGTGGCTTATTAGACAGGTCGCCTAGATGATTGAAAAAATACTCTCAGAGGGCCGTCTTTCTGGTAATGCAGAGACTATGGCATTTGCATAGCGTCTGTGTTGCCACAGCCTCTGCCAAGTTTGTCTGTTCTTAGCCGCATTCATTTTCGGTGGGCTGCTAATAGGTTGTGGCCGGTAATGATTCCTATGAAAAGCGCCAAGTTTTTTCAGCTTTGAGTGAGAATGAGCTTGGCTTTCACCTTGTACACGACAAGATTGTCCAGATGTTTCTGGAGACGCGGCACGATGGAAGCGCTGTCCATCTTTCTTCTGCTTGTAGTTTAAAGTCAAGTGTTGTGTTTGATTTAACACATTAAAGTAGAGAGAGGACTGAGTTCTGGGCTATTGACAGATCTCGGTCCGATCTCTTTCTCACCAGTTCGTCTGCCATTTTATTCGCTGGAACTCCTTTATGTCCTGGGACCCACCAGAGTAATACATGGTAGCTATCGGTGAGCGTCTGAAGCTCCTCGCGGTAGGGTTTTATTAGCTTCGATTTTATTACCACGGATGAGATGGCTTTTATAGCAGCTGTACTATCTATGTAAATGCCAATGTCTTTTCTAGTAACAAACTTCGTGGATAGTTCTCGTGCCACCCCTTCTACTGCTAAGATTTCCGCTTGCAACGCACTGCCGTGGTTCGGAAGTGTAAGTGATATTGCAATATCGGGTTCTGTTGAGTAGATAGCCGAATCCACTCCTTCGTTTGTTTTGGACCCATCGGTGAAGACCGAAGTGCTATACGTGTTGATGGCCCCACCGTCCGCCCAGTATTCCCTTGATGGGATGACCTTTCTGACGCTTAGGCTGAAGTTTGAGGCTGGCGGAAGGTAAACTGTGGTGGCCTCTAGAGGTGAGCCCATCATGCAATAGTACGGTAGGCTAGTGGGATCAGTGCGAGAATTGTTTCAAGGATTGCGGTCGGGGTGGTCCTGATGACGCCAGTGGATGATATGCAAGCAAGTCTTTGGTTTTTTCTCAGTCTCTTGAGATATGTGACTTTCTCCACTATTGACCACAAGACAATGCACCCATATGTTAGAATGGGTCTGACTATGGCTGTGTATATCCAGTGGATGGTGGCAGGTTTGGGTTCCAACTTTTTTCCACAAATTCTACAAGCAAGCAAGCTTTCTTTATTCTTTCATTTGCATTATCTCTCCAGCTTAGTTTAGGGTCAAGTAACGGGTGGGCCATCTAGTGGTTTCTTTTGAAATCATAGGTTATTTTGACACTGACAGCTGTTTCCCGCTCCAAATATTGCCAGAAAGTCAGTATCATACCTCCGAGGAACGAAACGAGTCGCTTTATGCTTGAAAAACATTGGGAAATATTGAAAACTTATTTCCAAAGTGAGTGTTGTGTAGCCCAAACAGTGCGTTTTTTTAAAAGAAGTTTTGGCCGAAATGAAGCACCAGTTCATGAGACTGGTATGCTAGTGGACAACAATCATGGTCCCCGTCGTCGTACGGTGCGCACAGACGAGAATGTGGCTGCTGTAGCAGAGAGTATGAGACTCAATTCACGAACATCAACTCGTCATTGATCTCAACAGCTCAACATTTCACGCACTAGCCTGAGGAGAATTCTGCACAAAGATCTGGGATTATTCGCTTACAAGGTCCAATTGATTCAGCAATTGAAAGTTTGGGCCTTAGAGCAGCTTAAATTGGACAACGATTTTGGGCAAAAAATCATCTTTTCTGACGAGGCACATTTTCGAGCCAAATCTGGGGCTCGGAAAACCCGCACGTTATTGTCGAGAAGCCAATGCATCCACAGAGAGTGAGAGTTTGGTGCGGATTGTGGAGTAGTGGCATCATTGGAAAATTTTTCTTCGAAAATGAAGCTGGGAACAACGTTTCGGTCAACGGTGGGCGTTACAGAGCCATGTTAACGACTCTTTTTTTTACTGAAATTGAAGACATGGATTTGGATGACCTCTGGTTCATGCAGGATACCGCGCCATGCCACACAGCCAATGCCGCAATCGGTCTTTTGCGCACCAAATTCCTTAATCGTGTTATCAGCCGTCTTGGCGATGTCAACTGGCCGCCTCGGAGCTGCGATTTGACCCCTTTGGACTTTTTTTTGTGGGGAACCGTGAAGAACCGATGTTATGCCAACAATCCGGAAACGATTCAAGCACTTAAGGCCAATATCATCCAAGCAATCCGTGAGCTACAGCCCGAAACCATCAACAAGGTCTTCGAAAATTGGAGTGATAGAATGCGCTACTGCGAGGCCAGCCGAGGCAGCCACTTGAATGACGTTGCGTTCCATAATTAATGGGAATGTTTGCTCTTACTAATAAAGCCATAATACGTGGAAAAAATTTCATTTTGTTCATTTTATTGCATTTTTAAAAAGAAACTTGTAGTTGACCCACCCTGTATATACCCTGTGCTTCGTCCGAAACTTGAAGTAGAGTGCCATCGAGCCGTAGGGGTACGAATGCTAGGATTTTTCTTCTGTTAGTGAAGAGGACCACCTCTGTTTTTGTTGAGCTAACGTTCAGTCCACATCTTTTGCCCATCTTGCGGGGTTCCTCTAGAGGCCAGTGCATTTACTTGGCCGTCACCCAGCTTTGAGTTGATATGTCTCGACTCGAGCATACATTCTATTCTGTCGGAGAGGTTGGAATCTACGCAGAGCCGGTCTAGTGATAGTCTATCGATTCGGTTTTCAGATTGTGAAAGGCTCCTTCCACGTCTCAAAAGGCCGTTAGTGTAAGTTCTCTGTGGTAGAGTGATTGCTCGATCATTGTTACCATTTCGTGCAGGGCTGTTTCGCCTGAACGGCACTTTTTATAGGCATGTTGTGCTGTGGACATGTTTTTAGGGCTTATTTTGGAGCGGATGTGCAGATTTATTTGTTTTTTGAGTCTTTAAAGCGAATGAAGACAGACTGATCGGTCTGAAGTGTTTTGGGTTATAGTAGATGGAATCGATCGAACTGGTCTGAGTACAAAGCGGCACGTAACTACTCAACCTCCATTGTTTGTACTTCAAAGAAAAATGATTATGCTTCCAAACTAAATACCTCCCTCCCCGCAAAGAAGCTGTGGAGTAACTTGCATGAAATTGGCATTTCTAGTGGTAGCTACGACTCTAAATGTATCCTGGACCCCGATGAACTAAATCTCTACTTCTTTAATGATGATTCCACCTCCTATGCTCAGAACTAAGACTATAATCGGACTGTAGATCTGCACTCGGTACCAAAACTGGAGGACTTTATAGTCGCAACAGAAGACCACGTCATCCAATGCAAAGCAGCTACTAAGTCTGATTCTATAGGTGAAGATGGTATACCAATACGTTTTGTCAAACTTATATTACCCCAAATTATCTCTCATCTAACCCATGTAATTAATTGGTACATAACGACCTCAACCTCCTCGACCTCCAGGTTGGGGGTTGTGCCGTCAGGTTAACTTCCCTACCACGTAAAAAACCTTTGGTTACGAAGCAACCAACAGCCTCGGATACGGATGAATTTACTGTTGACGACCCAAGCAAGCGTAAAAAGGACAACGATCTTCGTGTCTACACGTGGAATGTTACGTCCCTCTACAGACCACGAGCAGCCGAACAACTTGCGGAGGCCCTAGAGTGTCTCAAAGCAGAAGTGCGATGGGATGGGCCGGGCAAAAGGAGTATGAAAAACTGCGACATCTACAACGGCGATTGCTACAGACAAAAAGGACAGCGTCTATTTGGGTGCGGATTTGTCATTGGAGGCAGACTTAGCCAAGAAGTCGTGAGTTTCCGGCATGTGAACGAGCGCCTTATGACTATCCTTATCAAGGCTAAATTTGCCAACATTACCCTAATATGCGTTCACGCCCCTCACGAGGAGAAGTAGTAGAATCGCAGTCGGTGCTGAGGATATGGAAGGAATACTTCTGCAGACTGGTTAACGGCGATGATGACCAATATTCCGCTGTCAGGCAGAATGAGCCATTCAACAGTGACGATAGCAGTGCAGATTCCCGTCAACCCGATCAGAATGAAGTGAGGATAGCGATATCTAAACTCAAATCCAACAAAGCTGCTGGAGCCGACGGCCTAGGCGCTGAAGTTTTCAAGGCAGGAGGAGATCAGTAGGTAAGGAGCATGCACCAGCTCATCTGCAAAATCCGGTCGGACGAAAGTATGCCCGATGAATGGAACCTCAGCATCGTTTGCCCAATCCTGAAGAAAGGAGAACCTCTGAACTGCGCCAATTACAGAGGTATAAGTCTCCTTCTTCTTCTTCCTTTTTATCAGCGAGGCTATGATCCGAAAACAAGGGATCACAGCCCTCCCACTTCACTGCATTTCTACTGATCCGCCTGTGGGGTTCGCCTATTTGACCTCAGAAAATATCGGCAGGCCTGCCGATTTTGGATCACTCGGTTACTGAGGCCAATGAAATGCCGATGTCGTCGCATTTGTGTGATCCAGGCGTTTATAGGCCTGCCTTTCCTACATCGCGATGTCTTTGGAACGTGCATAGATACTGCCTTTTTAACAGGGTTCAAATGATCTCTTCTTTGAACGTGGCAATACCAGCTGAGCTGGTCGCGCTCTAATTTTTGTATGATGGTTTCCTTGATGTGAAAGCTTCCACGGATCTTCGAACTCAAAATCGCATATAAAATCCTGTCTGCCGTATTATGTGAACGCATAAAACCGATCGTCAACAACCTGATAGGTCCTTATCAGTGCGGTTTCAGGCCGGGAAAGTCCACCATTGACCAAATATTCACACTACGGCAGATCTTGGAAATAACCCATGAATATAAAATCGATACGCACCACCTTTTCATCGATTTCAAAGTTGCCTATGATAGCGTGTAAAGAGACGAGTTATACAGAGCCATGTCTAGTCTTGGCATCCTTGCCAAGCTCGTCCGTTTGTGCAGAATGACGATGGAGAACTCTCGCTGCTCCATCAAAGTCGGTAAGAACATCACCGAACCATTCGATGTCAGGAAAGGTCTTAGACAAGGTGACGCGCTATCATGCGATCTCTTTAACATAGTACTTGAGAGAATTGTACGAAACTCACAAGCCAACACCGGAGGTATAATCTTTTTCAAGTCTGTACAACTACTTGCTTATGCCGATGACATTGTCATAATCGGAAGAACTCAACGGGCCATCAATGGGGCATTTACGAGTATTGAGATCGAGGCAGCAAAGATGGGTCTAGCGGTCAATGAAAGCAAAACAAAATATATGCTGTCTACAAAAAAGGACACCCAACATCGGCGTCTTGGACAGAACGCCACAATAGACAGATATAATTTTGAGGTAGTAAAGGATTTTGTCTACCTAGGCTCTATGGTGAACTCCGCAAATGACATCAGTAGGGAGATCACACGGAGAATTACTCTTGCCAATCGTTGTTTCTATGGGCTAAAACGGCAATTGAGTAGCAAAGCCCTATCTCGAACTACTAAGGTAACTCTTTATAAGACTCTAATCATCCCAGTCCTGCTGTATGGCGCAGAGGCATGGGCTTTGACAAAACCAGATGAGGATGCCCTTGGTTATTTCGAGAGAAAAGTTCTTCGAGCGATCTTTGGTCCCGTCTGCATAGACGGTGAGTGGAGGAGAAGGTACAATGCCGAACTATACGGCCTGTACAAGGACATCGACTTAGCCAGAAGAGTTCACATACAGCGACTAAGATGGCTGGGTCATTTAGAACGGATGGAGCCCAACGTTCCCGCTAAGAAAGTTTCCGAATCCACCCCGGATTGACGACGCAGTAGAGGACGACCTCGCGGTAGGTGGCGCAAACAAGTGGAGGGGGACCTCAACCAACTTGGCGTGCGCAACTGGAGGCAGCTGGCTCGTAACCGTGCTAGCTGGAGAGGTTTGTTGGTTGAGGCCCAGGTCCACCCCGGACCGTAGATCCATCTAAGTAAGTAAGTAAGTAACGACCTCAACTTTTCCCTAGTTCTGGAAAATTGCAAGAGTTTTGCCCATTGCAAAGAAAACTAATTCATCTTCAACATCTGACTTTCGACCGATTAGCATTCTACCTACATTGTCAAAAGCCCTGGAGAAAGTAATAGCAAAACAAATGACGAAGCACATATCACGAAATAATCTGTTGACTGCTCAGCAGTCCGGTTTCAGAGCTAACCACAGCTGTTCCACAGCTACGGCCAATTTGCTTGAGGAAATCAGACAAGACTTTGACAGGGGTTATGTTTCGCTACTTTGTCTGCTAGACTTCTCAAAGGCTTTTGATAAAGTGAATAATGCAATTTTGTGTTGGAAGCTTAGAAACTATTTCGAATTCGGTGAAAGGATGAAGCTAGGTGTTCCACAGGGCTCAATTTTGGGACCTATACTCTTCTCCGTGTTCATAAATCTCTGGTGTCAGGTAATAAGGAGTTAAGTCAAAAAATGGCAAATGGGTTTAAGTCAGATTGTCTTCTTTTCCGATTGGTATTACCAACTTAAGTCTAGCGCAACTGCTTCCTATAATAATTAGCTGATCCACAGGCAATAAGTGAGTAAATTGCTCATATAAAAAAACACACTTAAAACCTCATTTTCTGTTAAGAACAATTTCTGACCTTTTTTACCTAACGTCAAAGAAATTACCTTCCATCCATTTGTAAACATGCCTCTGTCCACCTATATGCAGATGATGTCCAACTACTCCTATCGAAACCCTAAAATAAACTGAATGAACTTGCTCTTCTCATCAACGAGGATTTAAATCACATACATACGTGGTCATTAACTCGGTGGCAATAAGCTGAAGTAGCTTAAGTCCATTTGACTTTTCAGGAGAGACATTCAAAGTTGTCGCTCATGTAAAAATCGTATGAAATTTTTCAATTGCGCGATTATTCTGATAGTCGTAACTCGGCAGTCTTTACAGATATACAAATGAAAAATTGAGAAAAAATACTTTGTATAATTGCGAACATTTTTCTGTAATTAATTCAATTTTGACTTAAGTCGACTTAAGCTACTTCAGCTTATTGCCACAGAACTAACGGATTGCTACTCAATCCGACAAAATCTCAGGTAATAGCAATATCCAATAAGAACTTTAATTCGAATCTTTTACCCGACATATACCTCAATAATAATAATATTTTAGCTGTTGAATCTGTAACTAGTCTTGGCTATAGAATAAATCGTAATTTTTCTGGGTGCAATCACACCAATATGGTCATTGGTCGTAACTATGGGTGCCTACGCAAATTATGGCTTGGTGCATACTTTACTCCAATGGAAACACGACGAAAGCTAATTAGTCTTCCTTCTAATAACATATGCCGAGGTTGTTTACAGTAGCCTCGACTCATTATCCCAGGGTAAATTGCAAGTGGCCTTTAATGATGCAGTGCGTTACATTTATGGCCTTCGTAGATATGACCATATCTCTGTCTATGCAAGGGACTTGCTTGGTTGTTGTCAGGATTTGTATATTTTTACACAAATTATTTATAATCAATGTCCGTCTTACTAGTATAACAGGCTTATGTTTGTTCGTTCCTCAAGAACTATTAATCTGTTTCCATCCCGCTTCAATTACCTAAGCTCATCGCGTTTGTTTTACATGCACGCTGTTAGGCTATGGGACTCTTTACCGCCACGCATAAAATGTATCTCGAGTCCTCGCAATTTTAAAAGTGCAATCCTGCTACATTTTTCCACTTTAACACCTCAACGATAAACCTTCCCTCCCCACCACCTCTACCTTTTTAACCTTTCTAAACTTGTATATTAGTCTTAAGTAATTAATGTATCATCTTAACTTTAAGTACCAAGTACTAAAAAAGATTGTAAATCATAATGTACATACTACATAATGAAATAAATGAAATGAAATGTGGCTTGCTTTACCAGTTTTGGGTATGAGGATGCCTTTAACTTCCCCCCACGCCTTACGTACAGTTTAGGTACCCGCGAAAAATGTTCGCTAGCCGTAGAATGACGTATTCCCTGATGCTTTGTAGCATCATGGGGAAGATACCATCTGGGCCGGGCTTCTTATATGGAGAAAAAGAGTCAATTGCCCAATGAGCACAGGACCAACTTAGCAGACTGTGCCTCAAAGACTGCGTGCTGATTGTCGGTCCTTTTAAAGTGGCTTAGAGTAGTAAAGGCTACAAATATTACAGAGAATTTTCGACTCTGAATATTGGACCTAAAGGTTTAAGCTTCAGCATTTTCGGATAGCGACGCTGTAGATAGTGACCGCAATGCGAACCACTCAAGTCTCAGGCCGATGGTGACACTTCAAACGTAATTCATTCAATGACTTCAATGACTTTTGTGATTTCAATGATTACTTTGTACCACTACGACTTCATTAAGCTTAGGAACTTCAGTGCCTCCTTTTGTACAAGAGCATAAACAATGAATACCATGACTTCACTGATCTCAGAAACTTCAATGACTTTAGTGACTTCAATGACAAACTTGTACCATTATCACTTTACTGATCTTAGAAACTTGACTGACCTCAATTAGTGGGCGCCGTGGAGTAAGTGGTTAGTGTGTCGGATGACTGCGCATGAGGTTCCAAGTTCGAATACCAGAAAACACCAAAAACTTTTTCACGGTACCACTTCTCGCGAGCGTCTGACAAACATCCGAGAGTATTGTTGTCACGAAAAAGCTTCTCAAATCGCCGTTCGGAGTCGGCATTAAACTGTAGGTCCCTTCCATTCGTGTGAAAAATATAACGCACACAACTCAAGTGCTTGCGAGAATCTAGGCCTTGGCACTTAAAGACCTCAATGACTACTGACAATGACCAACGACTACTATGAAGTAAGTTAGACATTCAGTATACGAGTAAGTAGTCACGCTTTGAAGTAGAATTCAAGTTTTCGAGCAGTTCCTGATATGATTGTAGAACAGTCTCAACAAAATTTCGTAAAAGTGGTTGTTGTTGTTGTAACAGCTACGGTTCCGCTGGGAACAAATCACTTTCTAGACTCAGGAATCGAGCCACGTCTGTGGGTCGTCCCCAAAGTGCATCGGGGCGCAAGTCGGTTGGCTTTGCTGGGAAGTTGAAAAGATGTTTGGTGTTGTGCGGGCCATTTCCGCAATCAGGGCATTTGTGTTCTATGGAGGCGTCGAGACGGTTCTTGTAGCTGTTTAGTAAGCGACACCAACGTGAGCGTAGCTGAGCTAGGGTGGTCCTATGTTCTTCGTCTGCTATAGGTGGTGGGCGGCCTCCAAGGACCACGTTGGGGCAGAGATTCTCCATAGAGTGGGACACGGCCATGTGATCAATGCTTTTCAATGCATCTTTGTAGGTCTGTCTATCGATCCTGGTGCCATGCGTGTAGGTATCGAGGTCATTTTTTTAGATTTGGAACCCTTTGCGAATGGAATGGGGTGGTTGTGGTACCATCATCAACGGATGATTATGGTGGCCTTGGAGGTGACAAGCTAAAAGGAACTGCTTGGAGAGCATGTTATTACGGTCCCTTACTGGAAGCAACTTCCTCACAGCGTGGAGGTGATCAGCATGTGACATTAGGTACATCCGGTGACAGTCCTCATGGCCGCGTCTTGGCAGGCTTAAAGATGCTGCCAGTTAGTGTCACTCAGCTGCGGTGTCCAGATGGGGGCAGCATAGTTCAGCATAGAGCGACCGATTGCCTTGCATTTGGCGAGTAACGTCTCTTTATCCATTCCCCAGGAAGATCCCGCTAAGAACTTGAGCACATTATTACGAGGTCTATGTCAGTTTCTGATGTTTGATGCATGTGCGGCGAACGTCATCATGCTGCCGAAAGTGACGCCAAGAAGTTTTGGTTGGCTGGAAGTTGGAATTCGACGTTCTGATATGTCTGTGTCTCGGAGTGACCTTACCTCCTTTATCCAGGACGTGAAGAGTGTGACTGAGGACTTCTCGGCCGACAGTTGTAAGTTGCGGTCTCTGAAAAGTCCGTCCAGGACAGAGAGATATGAGTACAGCGCTGTGCATAGTGTTGGCAAACAAAAAACAAATAAACAAATATTTGGCGCAACAGCTCTTTTAAGTGCCAGGGCCTAGCTTCTCGCAACCACTCATGTTGTGTGCGTTATATTTTTCACACAAATGGAAGGGACCTACAGTTTAATGCCGAATCCGAACGGCGATTTGAGAAGCTTTTTCGTGACAACAATACTCTCGGATGTTTGTCAGACGCTCGCGAGAGGTGGGACCGTGAAAAAACTTGTTGGTGTTTTCTGGGATTCGAACTTGGAACCTCATGCGTAGTGATCCGACACACTAACCACTTACGCCACGGCGCCCACATAGTTTTGGCACGTTGGGCCCAATTGTAAGGACCGTACAGTCGTCGGCATATGAAACAATATTGATTTCGTCCGGGGGGAGGGGTAGTTTGGAGATGTAGAAATTGAAAGGAAGTGGCGATAGGATGCCCCCTGTGGAACTCTCTACTCGACTCTACGGTACCGAGACTTGGCGTTCATGAACTCCACAAAGAATTGGCGGGCGCAAAAGTAGTTGGCCAGCCAGCGCGTGTGGGTGTTGGGTAGTGGAGACCCTACGATATCGCGTAGCTGCGTGGCATGATCCACCGTGTCAAATGCCTTAGATAGGTCCAGGGCGACGGCAACAGTTCTATGGCAGGATTGTTTTTGGTTAAGTTCGTTAGTGATCTGCGATGAAATCATGTTTAGGGCTGAAGTGGTGTTGTGGTTTTTCCGAAAACCATGCTGGTGGTGCGCTAGCGTAAGGTGTTCGGTGAAATCCGGAAGAATCAGAGCTTCCATTATATTCAGGAAGCAATCTGTGTACATGTACATGAGGCTTTCCGCTCACACTATTTTTCTTAAATTGTAGGTACATATGTACGCATATACTAAAAAAGAAAGAGGTGCCGCCCCCACTATCCCTACCTCTTTTAATGTCAAACAACTGACATGAACTCCAAATGGCAGGTTCATTGTGTCAAACTGTCACTAATCAGTGACAGTGACCTTTTGTACGAATTCAAATTTAATACTATTCTTCCATTCTTAGAAAAAGGATTTCACGTGTGGAATACTGCACGCGTCGCCTTCTTTACCCACGACACAAAGCGGGACCCAAATTAGCAGGAAAATTCAAAATTTTAAAACAAACGTGGGTATACCTGATCGAAAATGCACAGCATTTCGATTGAAATCAACCTACGTCTTAGCCAGATATTAGCGCTCTCATAACCAGAAAAGTTTTAAAACTTTTCCACTTGAACGCCCAACAAAGACAATAAACACTTAAAAGTGCGCAAAACCGTCATTTTTCCACCAAAACAAAATATAAGAAAATCCAACAAAGCTTATTGAAATTTTCCATTGAAAGACAGTCGTCCAAGACACTTCGCCGTAGGCGTTTCCAAAGAATTCCAAATTCACTGAATTGAATTTCTAATGTCCCATTGATTTCGATGAAATTGCGGATACAAGGGAATGCGAACCTTTGCTATTTGTTGTAAAAAAAAAAAAAAACAAACAACACCCCACGACTTACTTCCATGAAAAGTGTACCTACTACCTACGTAACCAAGTCCCGTCAAGTCATCCATGAACTCTGACTAGCCGCAAATCCTAGATTTTATTCAAAATCGCCACCCATCAACTCATCCTCAACAAAAAAAAAAAAAAAAAGCTCGTCTGAGTATCCAAAGCAACCCATGTACTCAGGCGTGTCCCTTGAAAGCAATCATGAACCGTTGTACTTTGTCAAAAAAGAAACGAAACTGAAAATCACTTTAAAACCCTTAGCAACAATCCCTCCCCCACTCCTCCTCTCAAAGTTAAATTTCAAAGAAAATAGGAAAAAAATATGAAAATATTGTCTTTTTCACTTCGTTGCAGGACTCTTTTTTTTTTTGTCCTTTTTGGCGGCAAGAAATGACGTCAATTGAAAACCAATAGAAAAGTCCTCTCCTTCAAAATTGAAAAAAAAAAAAAAACTCCGCGCGCAGTACACATTCTTCATTATTAATTTTTTCATCCCCTTGTCGGAACCAACCCCCTTTGGCTGTCACGCACACGGTAGCAGTTATCAACCCCAGTGTTTGTCGTCGCAAAGTGTTTAATGTACTCGCACAGCGTATGTATCTTGAGATCTTAATGAGCCACGTTGCTTCAATTAAATGCAGAAAATCGATATCGAAACACATGAAATAATATCCGTTATTCTGTTCCAGGATACTCCCCCCAAAAAGGACGAACAAATCCAACCATACTCGCACTTAATCGAGAAGCGATTTATTATTTTTTTTTTTTTCCAGTCGTTCGTTCGATGGTACAGGGATAAATAAACTTTGAAGGGTTTTTTTTTTTTTTGTTGGTGCGGGCGGGGGGCGTGTCACGACAGTGGGATTTAATGGGAAAATTCACGTTTTCGATATATCATCACATGAAGGGCGCGACACAGGACGAACAATAAAATTCATCGTGTCGAGGCAGCAGGAGTTGCTTTCGCGAAAATATTTCGCAAAGTAAATTCATAAAGTTTGGGGTTTCAGTTGGATCCGCGTGAATCGCATAACTTGAAGGCTGCAACTCATCGGAACGAGATAGGGTGGGTTGGATGCTTGGGGAAAGGTAAAATGAGGACCGACGACGAATGACTGATGTTACGTGATGCATGGAATTTATTTATTTTTATTTTTTTTTTTAACTGTCTTTGAGGATAGCAGAGTGAGTTAGTGTTCCGGAGAAAACGGATGGATTTTTTGAAGATATACAGGCTTTGGGCTTATTGCGGATTGGTTCATCGTACGTTGTGAGTTTTTATTTTGATATGAAAATGCGGCGCTCGAGGACATCCGCCAGTGGATGGAGGTATTCCAATGATTCTCTTTCTCAAGTTGCCAGTTTATTTGGGTACTTCCGGGAATGATGGCACAGGGAAGTGTTCATTTTATACAAATTGGTTGGCATACATTTATGAACTGCAGTATGGGTTGGTGAAATTAAGGAGCTTTGGTTAAGACCCTAAGGCCTTATCAGCGACGAATATCTTCTTTTCTTGTGAAAAGTACCAGTTGTTCGAAAGTCTCCACGGAGGTATGTATCTGTATCCGAAGCTGCATGTGTGGAAATAATAAAGCTGAGCTTAAGGAAGTTCTAGAACAGAGAAAGAACATCGGGACGCAGTTAAATTGTTGGCATTAACCAGTTCGCCTAGATTGTCGAAGAAGTAGACCGCTAAGTGCAATCTTCTGCAACTGAAGAGACTGACATCTACAAAGGAGGTATAGAATGGATTCCTTCTCTTCCTCGTCCAGCTACTACAGAAGTAATTTTCGAAGAGGCCTAGCCTGATTGCATGCCTGCTAATGATGCTGTGCCCCGCAATGACACCTACTATAATCCCAATGAGCGACATTTTCCGTCTAATAAGGCAGCTGGAGCGTTTCTGATCCAGCTAGGCTAGATCTGTCTAGTAATGGGATGCGTAGTGCCGTCTGCACATCTGCGGTTAGGTTAGGTTAGGTTAGGTTAGGATCGGCCCTCGATGAGGATGTACTTAGACCAGAAAGTAGGTCCATTGTACTGTCGATGTGTAAGGCGGGTGGATCACCCTCTTACTCTTGGAACCATTTGCTTCGATGAATGAAGTCATGAATTTTAGCCGTGCATGCGTTGCTGAGATCATTAAGATCATTGTAGAAGTATTCACCCAGAGTGGCCTTCCCGATGTTGGCAAGCGCAGGACAGGCGCACAGGAGATAACTGATGGTCTCTTCTTCCTCTTCATCTCTGCAGCTTCTGCAGAGGTCATTATGAGGGATACCTAATCTTTGGTCATGTCTTCCTATGACGCAGTGTCCAGCGAGGAAATTTGTTATTTTTGAGAGGTTTCCTCTGTTGTGCTTCAAGAGTCCGATGGACCTGGATTTTTTTAGTGTCGGCCAGAGCTGTCTGGCAGTATGACATTGGTCTAGATGTTGCCATCGATGATTGGTTACTTTATCGGCATCAATTTGAATAAGGTACTTAAAATAAGACGCTGGCGCTTCGATGTCGGTGATGCTTATGCTATCTGTACCAGAGGAGCCTTGTCGTGCTAGTTCGTCGGCTGCACAATTCCTCGGTATGTCACAGTGACCTGGTACCCAGCAAAGGGTTAGGTTGTACTGACCAGCTATCTCGTTAAGAGATATGCGATAGTCTTTCACTGCCTTAGATCTCGTAGTGCTGGATGTGAGGGATTTGATGGCTGCCTGACTGTCGACATAAATGACAATATCAGGTGTTGATAGTGTGCTAGCCGCCAGCCAGTCAGCAGCTTTGCGAACTGCGGTGATTTCGGCTTGAAAAACTCTGCAGTAGTCTGGAAGGTTAAAGGAGGCACCGACTCCGTCCTTGGTTTTGGACCCGTCCGTGAAAATTGACAGCGATTCATTGCAAGGGACATTGCGTTGCGTCCACTCACTTCTGTCCGGTATCGAGTGCGTGTAGCCCTTGTTAAAATCATACTCAGTGGGCAGATGGTCAGTGGAATTGGGAAGATGACGGTGCATCGATAATATATTGGCATGTCCCGTGTGTTGCTCCTTCCACTGCTTGGAGCCTCTCAGTCTTATTGTCGAACTGACAGCCAATTGTTTACTGACCATGTCAATCGGAAGCAGGTGGAGCATGGTTTGGAGCGCCGCTCTGGGAGAAATTCTCCGTGCACCGGTAATACTGAGACATGCAACTCGCTGAGTTTTTTCCATTATGGATAGGTTGGATCTCTTCTCCAAGGCGGGCCACCATACCAATACTCCATACATGAGAATCGGTTTAATGACCGACGTGTATAGCCAGTGCATGCTGCTTGGCTCAAGGCCCCAGGTGGTGCCTACTGCTTTCTTGCAGATGTATAGGGCGGCCAGCGATTTCCTGGCCCGTTCGACGACATTCTCTTTCCAAATTAGCTTGCGGTCAAGCTTTAGGCTTAAATAGCTAGCACTATTTGAAAGCTTGAGGGTGGATCCCCTTATCTTGGGCGGAGTGAAGTCAGGTAGCTTGTGTTTTCTTGTGAATAGAACTAGCTCAATCTTCGTCGGGTTAACGGAGAGGCCGCAATTATCGGTCCATCTGAGCAGTCCATTAAGAGCAGACTGCATGACATCGGCCAGCGTCTGCGGGTATTTGCCTGTTGTCAGAATGGCGACATCATCTGCGGTTGATAGCGTTGAGCTTAGGTAGCAATCTCACTGTAGCAAGAGGCATGCCAAGGATCACCTTGTTCAGTGAAATCGATAAGCTAATGCCCTGTCCGAGGCCGAGGTCGACGACCATGCAATTCCCTGCAAGTTTTCTGTGCCCCGTCCCGTGAATATTGAATTCTTCAGCCATCTCGTTAAGAGACAGGTGCCAATTTAGGGCAGTTCTTGGGGGATTCGATCGCAGCTTGACTGTCAGCAAAAGTTGTGATATCCCGATTAGATGTCATATTCTACTTTAGCCACGACAAGGCTTCCTTTATCGTCATAATCCCCGCCTGAAAGACACTGCAGTAATTGCGAAGGCGGAAAGAAATACTCAAGTTTAGATCCCATACATGACGCGTACAACTTAAAAATTGGGTGCCGGCTACTAAGATTTTAAGTAACATTCAGGTTGCGTCAGAGTAACTAGCAAACATCGGCGGTGTCTATGATACTAAAAGTGTGTTTCTAACTGCCCAAACAACTCTAGATTTCGTATGAAAATCCTTAAAATCAAACACCCTTCTGTCAGGACTTAACCACATCATATGAAAGACATCTGCATAGCTCCGTTTGCACTATTTATTTTACTTTCCACAATTCTTATTGTGTAATCCACAACACACAAGAAAAAAGAAAAACATCCTGGCAATTACTTAGAATAATCCTGTAAAAATCGCTCAAAACTTACACTCATCCGTTGCCATGATATGATACACACATCTGTACAACCAGCACAAGGGTGCTCATAGAAAAATGGACATTGAAGCGGAAATTATCTCACTCTCTGTACTTGTATATCCTTGCTGTTGTACTGCTTTTGTACATTTTATGTAAATTCTTTGAAATATATTTCCCAGAATTGATAAAAAAAAAAAATGGTAGTTTCCTGCACGAGGAATATTCCACATGCTATGGATATCCGTTTATCTTTCAAAAATGACTACATACCCTCACGTATTCCAAACAGCAGACTGTGAAGAACTTTTAATTAAATTCAATCAAGGCTATACGTAGACCAGAACCCTCTCAAGGTACACGTTTAGATGCGCACAACAACAAAAAAAAAACAAAAAGTATCTCAAGAACAATTTATTGATTCGTTCATAAATTCTCATCTAATTCTCCCCTCGATGGAAATTATTTTTTAAAGTATTTGCAATTTGGAAAGAACAAGGAAAAATTAATTTAAAGTGATTTCAACTGTGTAGGTGTATGGGCGGTGGTGTGGCATTTCCACTTGAGTATCCGCTTATACAGGTGAACATGAACGTGACTAATAGGACAGCAGGAGACTGGCGCAAAACAAAGACAAAAGAAGACTGCTCCTTATTTCTTTGTTCTGCTTGAAAGGATGCATAAGTTGGTTGTGTTTGGCGACGTATTTTGTATCTATAGGTGTGTGTACCGTTTGGTATCCTGATTAAAGCATATTGTTGGGTTTTTACGATGTGCGCACAACGAAAGAAACAAGGAAGCATATGCTGCCTTTCTGATTACTTACACCTTGTTTTACCGATGTACAGCCCGCTGTTGGATGCTTCTATTGCTGCCGGGTGTTGTCTTAAATGAGGCCGTTTACGCGTATGGAAATGGTTGTTCCGGGGAACCATCTTACTGGAAATATGAATTAATTGAATATGTATTTTTAAACACACCATTTTCAGTCGATGTAATTTTACGTTTTTGAATAATGGAATTCACTGACGTTGAGGTACGAAAAGACATTGTGGGCTTCAAACAGACAGAATTAGAAATAGATTTATTATTAAATTTTAATTAAATATTTTTAGCTACGAAAAGCACATATGAAAACGACCCCCAACACCTACATTACCACTCACTTGAAAATTAAATTGTACTAAAATCGAGCAACTGAAAGTATTCACCGGAGTGGAATAGGTTCAAATTTCATTGCATACTTATTAACGATGGGGTCTTTTAGCAGTGTTATTAAAACAGTACTAATATCTTGACTTGGGACAAGGAGCAGCTAATTACAGGTAGTTCCGAAAGGTAAATAGCCGCAGTTCGAAGACTGCCTTCTTAAAATCATATGGAAGATGGGAAACGGCAATCAATCTGAAGGTAGACATACATTTTACAGGTTAGAAATATATTTATGTCAATGCTATGTTGACAATAGAATATGGCATTAAACGAGTATAGAAATTAGAAAGAAAGTCTTGGCCTAACAAGAAATTTTGCAAAGCGACTGAATATCAAATAAGCAGCACGTCTACATGGTCTATATAATGCAATGTAGAGGCTAGCCGTACAATTGTATAATTGTACCACAGAAAAGCTGCGTTTATAACGAGATCTGGAGCTAATAAAACGCTGCCGCGAGGAGCTTAAAACACTCACTGATAGCCACCATATTACATTCTGGTGGGTCCCATGACACAAGGGAATTCCAGGGAACGACATGGCAGACGAACTAGCAAGAAATGGATCAGAACAAGACCTGTCAATGGTCCAAAACACAGGCCTTCCTCCCCTAAAATTTGTTGAATCTAGCATAGCACTTGACTTCAAACGACAAGCAGAAGAAAGATGGAGAGCACTTCCATCATGCCGCGTCTCCAGAAACATCTGAACAAAACACGACAAGGTGTAAACCAAGCTCATCCTCACTCAAAGTAGACAAAACTTGGCGCTTTTCATAGCCCATTACCGGCCACAACCTATTGGCGGGCCACCGAAAAAGAATGCGGCTAAGTACAGATGAACTTTGCAGAGGCTGCGGTAACATAGATACAGAAGAGGATACGGATTACTTCCTATGCCAATACCCTAGTATCTGCAACACCAGAAAGACGGCACCCGGAGAGTATTTCTTCAATCATCTGGGTGATCTCTCTCATAAGCCACCAACCACCATCCTGGAATTCATAACTTTTTCATGATGGTTGAAAGGGGTTCGCTCCAACACAACAGAACTCTAGATAATTTGTTTCTTTTTCTAAGTTTTCAGGATTTCAGCCAGGAGTTTCTACGTCCGGGAAGCAGAATGGATCCTTTCGAGTTTCGAGTTTAGTTTGCACTACTTCGATGCAGCTAACCACTTTAACCTAACCTAACCTAGATGCATGTGGGAAGATCGAATTACCAGAAGCATAATTCATTACAGCAATATAGAAGAGAGGTTAAGGAAAAATCGTAACACCATATTATGTACGATATGAAGGCGGAATTAGTCGTTTATTCTGAAGGAATACTGATAAAGACACAAAACATAGCTACTAGAAGTATACAACGAAATAGAAAAGTTTCACATTTCATTGTATACCCCTTGGTACCAAGGTTTCTATCCTTTTTTCATCTCAAGACAGCATTAACCATGATAATATTGTAGAAGACTTGTGACACATTAGCTCATATCCTCGCGGACAGATGACCGACGTCGGGGTCCCGCAAGGATCGGTGCTGGGCCCATTACTATGGAACATAATGTACGACGGAGTTTTATGACTACCACTGCCACCTAAGGTGAATATAATTGGATTTGCTGACAACATCGCTGTTGTTACAGTAGCAAAACAAATCAGTGAAGTAGAATCAGCTACAAATGTGGCAATCAGTCAAATCAAAAGCTGGCTAGGATCCGCCGGTTTAGAATAAGCTGACCACAAAACTGAAGCTTTTCTAATAACCAGTCGGAAATCTGTGGAATATATGAATGTCCAGGTTGGAACACAAATCATCAGATCCAAAGAAGCAATCAAATACCTAGGAGTAATGCTCGACAATAGACTGCGGTTTAAGCAGCATGTTGATTATTCGAGCAAAAAAGCGTCTCACGGATAATGCCCAACATTGGAGGACCTGGATACGCTAGAAGGATCCTCCTATCCAAAGTTGTCAGCTCAGTCCTTCTTTATGCGGCTCCGGTTTGGGCGGGGGCTCTCGCGACCAAAGAAACAAGGAGGAAATTTACATCAGCCTACAGACTCTGCGCTATAAGGACCATCAGTGGTTTTAGAACTATCTCTGACGAAGCAGCCTTTGTCATAGCAGGAATGGTTCCTATCGACATCCTCGCGAACGAGATGCAGAGAATCTACAATCGGAGAGGCTCGAGCCATCAAGAGGCTAGCGAAAGAAGAAGAATTATAGAAGAAGAAAAAGCAGCTTCAAGAGCTGTGTGGCAAGATCGACGGGATTATGTGGTTAAAGGCAGATGGACCTATAAATTAATCCCCACCATCGACATTTGGATAAACCGAGCACATGGGAACTGCACCTACCACCTCACGCAGTTCCTGTCTGGCCATGGAGGTTATCGCAAATATCTTTACCGGTTTGGACACGATAGCTCTCCGTTGTGTCCAGAATGTCAAGACCAGGAGGAAGATACGGAGATACTGTAGGCGATTTGAAAACTGGAGAAACGAACTTCCCAGTCCTCCATTCCTCATAGATCATATGGTACAATCTGAGGAAAAATGGATGGAAATTTGCACGTTTATTACGCACGTGCAAACGCAGCTTCGAATTCAAGAAAGAATACGTCGAGAAGCAGAAAGTACAGCATAAATTGCTAACCAGCTAACGGCAATCCCGCGGGGAGAGTGGTTACAGTGTGTAGGGTGTGTCTTTAGTACGTACGCTTATTCCTGGAATCGATTACTCAGGTTTGCGAATCGTGCATGCTAGTAGCACTCGGTCTATTGATCATTGATCACAATAGAATTAGGCTTCAAAAGAAACTTAAAATAAAACATCTGCTGTTTTCGACGATCTGACCGCTGCCACTATTTGGAGTGAGGGGCTAGTATACCCTCAAGACCCTCAAGTGCTATAAAACCTCCAGCCTCATCAACAATATGCTCACCAATCGGATTTTCCAAGTTTTCTTACACGACGATTCCAGGAAAGCCAGGAAACTGATCAATGGTCTACCACAAGTGTCTGTCCTATCCCCGCTGTTGTTCAACTTGTACGTCTCTGACCTGGCCGATACAATATCATGGAAATTTGGGTATGCTGATGACCTAAGCCTAGCAACTCAGAGCCATGATATGAGCATGAGAGAAGATACGCTAACAGCAGATCTAAACCTCCTTAGCCAATATTTTTAAAAATGGAGACTTAACCCCAGCATGAGCAAAACGGAATCGGCTTGGTCCCATCTCAGCAGTAATCTGGCTAGAAACCGCCTCGAAGTGCTATTTAATGGTGTTATACTCAACCATAAACTACACCCAAATATTTTGGGCCAACACTAGACCGGACACTGTCTTTTAGCAAACACCTCTCGAGCACTGCTGACAAACTGAAGTCGAGGAACAATATTGTATATAAATTAGCTGGTGCCACATGGGGTGCCGATACACCCACCCTACGCCGCGCGACCCTTGGAATTGATAACTCAACAGCTGCTGCACCGGTGTGGCTAAACAGTGTCCACGTCACGATAGTTGACAGTCAGCTAAGCATTGCAATGACGACTATTACGGATGCCGTTCAATCCACCCCAACACAGCGGATTCCGACTCTCAGCAATATCATACCACCCGCAATCAGACGTCATAATGCGCTAGTTCGAGAATATGGTAAGACTGCAGCTAATGTGGGAGATGTAATGTGCATTAAGTAAGAATAGACGTGTTCTTCTCATCGTCCAGTAAAAGTGAACAAAAAGAGTGTATAATCCCAGTTAACAAACTCTAAAATCATACAAAGCCTTAAGACTCAGTGATTTGAAACTTATTGACGGTTTTTGCGCAACGAAGAACTCTAACATCGGTCTTTGATTTTGCTAAAATAGTTTGTCGGTTTTTCCTAGTCTTACATCACTTTACTATTGCCCTGCCACCATTCGTTCTCTTAAACCATGGCTGGAGCTACTACCAACCTCCGTTCAAGAGCGATTTCAACTAAAGCTCTCCCATCAACACCCACTCAACCTACTCAACCATCAAGTGACAACGCTCCTCTCACTGCCAAAATCTTACAGGAGCACCTCACAAAGCAGGCCGATTTAATGCGGCTTGAGTTCGCGAAAACAATTTCTTCTGCAGATTGAGCAAATCAAAGCAACCTGGAGTCAGCGATTTGATGAGATCAATAAAAATGTCACCAGCATAGTTGAGCGCATTGATCGAATTGAAGAAACCACTAGCATAACTATGCAATCGCATAGTGCAGAAATTAAAGCTCTTCAACAGCGATGCAATGCATTGGAAAAGAAGGAAGTAGCTTGTGATGCACTACTCTTCGGAATACCTGCACTCCCCAATGAGAACATAATTGGTTTGTTCAATAGGCTCTGCTACAATATCAACTGTACGCCGCCTCTCTTACTAAACGCATTCCGCTCTAAAAAGCGTAACAGCAATAACAACACTGCATCACCTCCGATTGTATTAAAGTTCAGCAATGCACAAGAGCGAAATGCCGTCCCTGATCTCAGCAGCGAAATACCGCAAACAAAACGCGACTGAACTATGTCTCCAAGATCTAGGCATAGAATCAGAAGGCAGCTGTTACCTCAATGAGAGTCTAACGAGGCAAATGCAATTTCTCTTGAACAGTGCACTCACGCTCAGACGAAAAAAACAACTCTTTGCTGTCAACACGAAAAATGGATCTGTTTATGTTAAGAAGTCGGCGAATGGAAAAAGCTTTCTCATAGAAAGCTCCGAAGATCTGCTTGCTGCTGCTACGACACCTCAATGATTATTGTTATTCAATTGTACGTAAGCTTATTCTTGCATTGTAACTCTGTTGTCATTATTACTCTGTATTTCCCCTTTCTCTATAATCTCTCCCTAATTCCTCCCCTTCTTCTCTAGTTCGAATGCACTTTTTGTTTATTCTTTTTAATGGATGCCGTAATGTTGGGAAACCAATACAGTGTGAATGAAAAATCAACGCGCACTTTAGTAAATATTCTCTCCAATTGCTATGAGGGACTTAAAGTCTTTTATATAAATGCACGTAGTTTAAATGACCGCAAATTAGACTATCTAAAGTACTTGTTTTCCAATTCCTGTGTTGATGTTATTTGTGTGAGTGAAATCTGGTTCAAGTCGGCTGTATCTGATTTTTTTTGTATAAAGTACCAAATTATGAAATCTATAGGAATGATACCACTGTGGGGCAACGAGGGAGAACATCCACCGAGACCTCACAAGTATCACCAACATCGCCAATCAACACACATACTGCCTTGCCGGAGGTGACTTCAATGCTAGGCACACACTTTGGCATGACAGTGAGTGTTCATCACAGGGACTAGCAATTGTCAACTGGCTAAATGGAAACAGCCACCTGCATTCCTTTGTTGTTGTATCACAAGGACAAAGAACATTCCCAGGTACACCATCAACGCTGGACTTTTTCCTGGCGACATCCAATTTCGTCAACATACTGCCGGAATTTCAGAATTATTCGTGCCTTGCGCACCCGAGTGATTCTGATCATCTGGCAGTGGAACTCAAAGTTCGCCTGATGAGGCGTATCTTGACCGAGCACCCTACACCCGAGTTCCACATCATGTTTAACCGATTGAACTGGGTACGACTTAAATCGGAAATCGAGGCGGAGCTCCCTCAAGCGCCAACCACAAGAAACCTGAGCAATGCAGAGATCGATGAAAACATCAACCGTTTTCAATCCGTCATTAGCAATGCGTTGGAAAGGCAGAAGACACCCAAAACCAGTCGAGACAGGTACGAGAACCTGCCGCGACACATCCAGGCTATTTACGCCCATAGGCAGCGGCTCCGTAAAAGGCTCCAGAGGATCATGCGGCGGACACTGAACAGAGTCAACGATGAATATCGCAGTGTATCTTCCCAGCTACAGTGCACCAATACGATGTTCATCCGGGCGGTCAAGGACTACCAAGACAAGGAGTTCAGCAAGCGACTCGAAGACATCAAGCCTGGGCCTGATGCCTTCAGGAAAATAAATTCTCTGGTAGGAAGAGTACATTCCTTACCGGAGAATATCAGCCACGGCCAGGTAACTGCAACAACACCGGCCGAGAAAGCCGAAGCTTTTGCAACCTACTTCGAGGGAAACTTCGTCGACCGCCCACCTGTTCATCTGCCTGATTTCTTGGAGGAAGTCGAAGCACAAGTCTGCGAGGCAACTGAACCCGGTACACAGATCACAACATTTAGCGAGGACAACCCGGCGAATGACCCAACCAGCGACGGAAGCTTCACCACCACTGAGGAAGTGGTGGATATAGTTGAAAGCGGTAATGCCAAAAAATCGGCGGGAATTGACCAAATTTCCAACTTTTTAATTAAAAAGTTGCCAAGTTTAGCCATTGTCCTGCTGACGGTTATTTTCAATAACTGTATTAACAACGGCTACTTCCCGTCAAAATGGAAGGTTGCGAAAGTGGTTCCGGTGCCAAAGAAAACCGACCGCTCAAATGTAAACGGATACCGGCCCATTGCCCTACTGTGCTGCGTTAGCAAAATTCTAGAGTCGGTAATCTTGCGGAGAATTAACCATTTCTGCACGGAGCGTGGGATAGTCCCCAACAACCAGTATGGTTTTCGGGCGAGACATTCCACCGTGCACCCTCTGCTTAGGCTACACAGCGACGTCACCCGCGGACTCAACAAGAAGGAGACTACAGTAGCATGCCTTCTGGATATTGAAAAGGCCTTTGACAGCGTCTGGACGAAGGGTCTAACGTTCAAGATCATAAATTTAGGATTCCCAAATTACTTGGTAAGAATAATTTATAACTTCTTAACACATAGATATTTTTTCGTGCAGATTGACAACGCAAAGTCAGCAATAAAGAGGACCAACGCCGGAGTGCCGCAGGGATCAAGGCTTGGCCCGATGCTGTTCAACATTTTCACTGCTGACCAGCCAAGCACATTAACAGGAACCAGGACTTTGCTCTATGCAGATGACTCGTTAACGTATGCAATCTCTCTCTCTCCAGAGATAGCAGCCCGAAGAGTTGAAGCACACATTAGGACATTAGGTAAATACTACTTACCCTACACGTTTTGCTAATAATCGTTCACCCAGTCTTCTAAACCTAATCGTCGTTTCTAATCCGTCGCTTGTTCTCCTGTTTGACCAACTCTCGTTTGATGTTTCTGACCATGATCTACTGTCGTCCCAGATACCTTCACATTTAAAGATTTTAACTCTATTGACCTACATGCGCTACAAACTGCTACTTCTTCTGCCCCTTGGGAGCAATGTCGTTTATGTGCTGATCCGAATGAAAAAGTAAAATTATTTCAGTCAATTTAACACTATTATTTGATGAATGTGTACCAACAAAAACGGTTAAAGTGCAAAACAGAGCATGTCCTTGGTTCACATCTGAGGTGGTTAGCTCTATAAAAAAGCGAAATCAACTGTACAGCAGATGGAAGCGTAGGCCATGCAACGCTTACTGGTCTGAGTACAAAGCGGCACGTAACTGCTCAACCTCCATTGTTCGTGCTTCAAAGAAAAATGATTATGCTTCCAAACTAAATACCTCCCTCCCCGCTAAGAAACTCTGGAGTAACTTGCATAAAATTGGCATTTCTAGTGGTAACACCGACTCTATATGTGTTCTGGATCCCGATGAACTAAATCTCTACTTCCTTAATGATGATTCCACCTCCTGTACTCGGAATTTAGACTATAATCGGACTGAAGACCTGCACTCGGTACCAAAACTGGAGGATTTTATCGTCGCAACAGAAGACGAAGTCATCCAATGCATAGCAGCTATTAAGTCTGATTCTATAGGTGAAGATGGTATACCAATACGTTTTGTCAAACTTATCTTACCCCAAATTATTTCTCATCTTACTCATGTAATCAACTGGTACATAACGACCTCAACTTTTCCCCAGTTCTGGAAAATTTAAAGAGTTTTGCCTATTGCAAAGAAAACTAATCCATCTTCTCCATCTGACGTTCGACCGATTAGCATTCTACCTACATTGTCAAAAGCCCTGGAGAAAATAATAGCAAAACAAATGACGAAGCACCTATCACGAAATAATCTGTTGACTGCTCAGCAGTCCGGTTTCAGAGCTAACCACAGCTGTTCAACAGCTATGGTCAATTTGCTTGAGGAAATCAGACAAGACTTTGACAGGGGTTATGTTTCGTTACTTTGTCTGCTAGACTTCTCTAAGGCTTTTGATAAAGTGAATAATGCAATTTTGTGTTGGAAGCTTAGAAACAATTTCGAATTCGGTGAAAGGGTGGTGAAATTGATGAGTAGTTTTCTTTCTGGCAGATATCAAAGGGTTATTTCTGGAGAACGTTATTCAACCCTAAAAGAAATGAACCAAGGTGTTCCACAGGGCTCAATTTTGGGACCTGCACTCTTCTGTATGTTCATAAATGACCTTCCGTCCACGTGTAAACATGCCTCTGTCCACCTATATGCGGACGATGTCCAACTAGTCTTATCGAAACCCTACAATAAACTGGATGAACTTGGTCTTCTCATCAACGAGGATTTGAATCAAATACATATGTGGTCAGTAACCCTGGCCCTGGCACTTTAAAGAGCTGTTGCGCCAATATTTGTTTGTTGTTGTGGTCAGTAACTAACGGATTGCTACTCAATCCGACAAAATCTCAGGTAATAGCAATATTCAATAAGAACTTAGCTCGAATCTTTTACCCGACTTACTTACTTAGGTGGCGCTACAGTTCGGGGTGAACCTGGGCCTCAACCAACAAGCCTCTCCATTTAGCTCGGTCTTTAGCTAATTGCCTCCAGTTGCGCACTCTAAGTTGGTCGAGGTCCCCTTGAACTTGTGCGCGCCACCTACTGCTATGATTCCCTCTACTGCGTCGTCCCTCCGGGTTAGATTTGAAGACTCTGCGGGCCGGAGCGTTGGTGTCCATTCGCTCTACATGTCCTAGCCATCTCAGACGTCCAATACGCAGTTTTTTGACTAGGTCGATGTCGCTGTACAGCTCGTATAGTTCGTGATTGAATCTTCTCCTCCAAAACCCGTCAACACAAACGGGACCGAAAATCTTACGAAGAATTTTTCTCTCGAAGCGACCAAAGATATCTTCATCCTCTTTTAATAAAGTCCATGTTTCAGCGCCGTAAAGCAGGACTGGGATGATCAAGGTCTTATATAGAGTCTCCTTAGTTGTTCGAGATAGGGCCTTACTGTTGAATTGCCTTATAAGCCCAAAAAACCAGCGATTGGCAAGAGTTATTCTTCGATTGATTTCTACGCTGATTTTTTTTTTTCTTTAACCCGACATATACCTCAATAATAATAAAATTGTAGCTGTTGAATCTGTAACTAGCCTTGGCTATACAATAAATCGTCACTTGTCTAGGTGCAATCATACCAATATGGTCATCGGTCGTATCTATGGGTGCCTACGCAAATTGTGGCTCAGTGAATACTTTACTCCACTGGAAACACGACGAAAGCTGGTAATATCGTTAGTCTTGCCTCTAATAACGTATGCCGAGGTTGTTTACAGTAGCCTTGACTCATTATCTCAGCGTAAATTGCATATAGCCTTTAATGATGCAGTGCGTTACATTTACGGCCTTCGTAGATAATGACCATATCTCTGTCTATGCAAGGGACTTGCTTGGTTGTACTCTGCAAGAATATATTAATGTCAGGAATTGTATATTTTTACACAAAATCATTTATAATCAATGTCCGTCTTACTTGTATAACAGGGTTAGGTTTGCTTAAGAACTATTAATATTATTCCATCCCGCTGCAATTACCTAAGTTCATCGCGTTTATTTTACATGCACACTGTTAGGCTATGGAACTCTTTACCGTCACGCATAAAATCTATCTCGTGTCCTCGCAATTTTAAAAGTGCACTCCTGCTGCATTTTTCCACTTTAACACCTCAACGATAAACCCCCCCCCCCCCCCCCCCACACTCCCCCACACCGCTACCTTTTTAACCTTTAGATTAAGAAACTTGTATATTAGTTTTAAGTAATTAATGTATCATTTTAACTTGAAGTACTAAGTGCTAAAAAAGATTGCTAATCTTAATGTACAAACCACATCATGAAATAAATAAATGAAATGAAAAATGAAACAAAATGAAACCTCGCAATCCACTCTGACCTACAAGCAAGCAGCTCAACAAGACTCAAGTCGCGTAAGCCACCTCTCAAACTTACCCAAGATCTTTATTAAAGAAACTTCTAGGTTGCGCCTGCATGGTCAAATTTCTGGCAAAACTCACCATTGTGCAACTGCGCGTACATAACAGACCCAACAATAGAGGTTGCCGGCTTCAGAGAGAAAAGAAAAACGGGGGACAGCCTGAACCGAATAAGGGCGAAGCATAGTCGATGCGGGAGCAATCTCTTCAAATGGGACTTAACCACCGCCGCGGAATGCGATTGCGGAGCACCAAATCAAACGATAAACCAGTCGATTGCCCACTACCCAGGAGATATAGCAGATATATACAGAGCGACGGCAAATGGCATCGTTTGACTTAATAACCTAGACATACATCTATAATTTCTGTTCATTAATGTAATTTCTTTATCTGTGTACTGTAAACCATACGTTCCATTTATTTATTTAGCACAAGTATTGGTGAAGAAAACGGAGTCTAATGAAAATCAGAAACGGTGATCAAATATGGAGAAGTTAAGACGGTATAACCCCAACCAATAAGCCAACGGCTAATTCATAACGCAGTTCATCGAACACTTAACTGGATAGTACAAAGCCAGAGCATGTCTAAATATCATCCAAGAAGGTTACTAGCAGAATATGACCTCCAACATACGCCATAGACAGGATTACAGCATGTTTTAAATATTTTGAAGTGCAGAGAATTAAAGAAATACACACCAAGTAGACATAAGGAATCAAATTTAGAAAAAGAACAGACATTCAGAGCATCTTCCATTCGCAGTACAGTCTTATAAAGTTGTCACTTTCATTTGTTTAAAATTTCTTGGCTAAAACTTTTACCACTCCCACACATACATATATCTTAGATATACCTTACCACTCGCAAGAACCGTAAAACAAACTTTTTTGAAATTATTTCCCTCATTTGATACTCGTTGAACAGGTGATTAGATATCGTGAAATCTCATCCTTTATAGGAAAACTTTTTCGTCCCGAAACACAACCTAATGCCAGCAAAGGAGTCAAAACTTTTCAATCTTCAACGTCCTGAAAAAATTCCAACGCAAAAAGATGTATTTCTGTTCGCATTTGGATGTGGGTTCTTCTCTAAAATGCGACATGTTTGATAAAAATTGTTTGCAAACAAATATTGGCTGAACGAACGAATGGCGCCCAACGTGGGGCCCTCTGTCAGTCGGTTAGGCACTTTATTTTGATTATAATGGCTTTTTAATTAAATAATACTTCTGTGCAGCCAGAAATTGAAACCTAAAAATAGGCCACAACAAATATGAAACGAAACAACAAACGGGAGATGTTAACTCGAATTCTTTGAACTTTATCATTTCGTCCTTTTGCAGAAATACGACCCTTCCTCTGGCCAAGCATTGTTTGCCAGCGAAGAGAACAACACACCAGGAGGCCGACTCTTTTTCTTGTGTTGTACGTTCTGAGAATTTCAAAATGCGCAACACAAAAACATTCTCTGTCAGATGATGAGGAAAACTTGTTTCCGACGAAAGAGGTAGGAGTTGGGTACATCTTTAATGCACCAGACTTTGTAATACAGTCTGTGTTAGTGGAGATGTCGGATAGGGAAGGTCCTTAAGCCAAATGCGTGAGTTAAGGAAACAAGTTACACTGTTGTCTCACCCTTGTTGGGAAGCAATTATTGTTCTACCACTACATTGTTGATTATCCATCAGAACCGGCCTCGGTGTGGTGGGACTAATTGAGTTTTCAACATCACTTCACTTCGGAGAAGACAACGAGGGCAGGAGGAGGAGGCCTGGAATAATATGCTTTAATTGGAGTTCGCCGTGAAAAGAGAAGGAAATAGAAATAAGAAACAGTAATTTATGTCTAAAGTTACAATAGCGAAAGTGGCAACATCGATCCAGGGAATGGGATCCGCTGGTGATGTTTGATGTATGCGATGTGAGGGAGTAACTTCGAAAAGAATCTTCATCAAACTTTTCTGCTCTAGTCAGCGCCGCGGAGGTGTAAATGGGATGTGATGTGAGTGCTGTTCCTGGTTTCTTTTTAGATATCTTCATTTTTTTTTTTTTTTTCTCTCTCTCTTTGGAAAAGGAAAGTTTTTCAATTGAGAGCATCTTTAAGTATTGGGAATAGGGGAGGCACGTCGCGCTCGAAGGCAATAATGAATGCAGTGAATAATTTAAAGTCAAGATGAATCATTCTTCTTAAATTTTCCAAAGGAAGTGAAATTTAATTTTAATTTTATATTAACTTGATTTATGAATCAGAAAATATCCAGGCAGATGAATTTTATTTTATACACGTGTAAGGAAGATATGAAATACACGCCTCAAGACGTAGCTGCTGACTTGTTGCCAATTTGTTTCAGATCAGTTAAGGGATGCTGTGTGCTTTTTACAGCAGATTATCATTAGCTAAAAGCTATTACAAAGAACTGGTAAGCCGTATCTCATCTGAGAAAGCGGTTAGTAATAGAAAAGTATACACAAATTGCTTACAAATAAATGCAGGCAAAATAGAAGAGTGGCGCCCAACGTGAGTCCCCCACACAACGCCAATCGAAAATAAATTTGCTCTTTGCGAACTTTCACCAAAAGTGCAAAATTCTTTAACACAACCTCGAGCTAAGGTTTCTCAGTACTGGTTAGCGACTGAATTTTTATAATTTTTATTTATAGGTACCTAGAGTTAGAGATGAAACTGTGATTCGCATATCGTGGGAGAAACCACTTAAGACACACACAGCTTGCTCATTGTTTTTCAGTAACATCGACCTAACAAAACATGGTTTATATGTCACAAATCGAATTTCAACGTCTGGGCTACTGATTGGGGCAGTAGAACCACCGACGCAAGGGGAAGAGCTCTCCTCGAATGCTTCGCAGCACTGGACATTAGTCTGGCCAACGACGGTACAGTGGAAACGTTTCGAAAGGCAGGCAGAGGGTCAATCATTGACATCACATTCATGAGCAACTCACTCCTGCGGAAAACCAAATGGCGGGTCAGCGAAGACTTTACCCACAGTGACCACCAGGCAATTATATTTAATGTCGGCGAGGAGAAACGTAGACTGCGTCCCACCCTAACAGGACCAAAGTGGAAGGACACGCTCTCCGGCAAAGACATGTTCGAAGAAATGTTAAACACCAGCGCCACAACAAATAATGGATCGGCTGAGGCACTTTCGCATCAGCTGATCCAGGTCATAGTCAAAGCGTGCGACGCAGCAATGTCCAGAAGGACTGTCAGTAAAAGAGGCGAGCCCTACTACTGGTGAACCGACGAGATTAAACGGCTCAGGGCGAAGTGCCTACAAGCACAACGCAGATCTCAGAGATCCAGAGGCAGACAAGATTTCCAAGACCGGCTAACCATATGTAAATTGGCGAGGCGAGAACTGGAAAGGGCCATTAAGGAGAGTAAGTCAAGGAGCTTTAAGCGGCTCTGTGACGAGGCCGAATTAGACCCCTGGGGCATGGCGTATAGAGTGGTGATGAAGAAGCTTAAAAGCAGCAGGTCTCCACAACTTACATGCCCGGCAATGCTAAAGACTATAGTAGAGCACCTATTCCCCCATAGACCAACTACTATGGTCTCCATCACGAGGGAGATCAGCATGGGGCATATCCTGGCAATCACGTCAGAAGAACTCTTTGGGGCATGCAGAAAAATCGGAGACAGCAAAGCACCTGGACCGGATGGCATCCCGAATAGGGCAATCAAGGCGGCTGTTAAGACGAGACCGGACATCTTTCTAACAACGATGCAAAGGTGCATAGAGGAGGGGGTATTCCCTACACCATGGCAATCGGAACATTTAGTGCTGCTTCCAAAGGGCAATAAGCTGCCTGGACAACCATCATCGTATCGCCCAATATGCCTGCTCGATACGCTGGGAAAGATCCTAGAGCGTATCATCTATAACAGACTGCTTGCGGTGGCGGAGGAAAACGGAGCCTTATCAGACTGTCAGTACGGCTTCAGAAAATCACGCTCTACCGTCGATGCCATAAAGGCGGTAGTGGATATAGCAACTGAAGCAATACAAGGGAAAAGGTGGAAATGGGGGACGAAGAAATACTGCGCAGTAGTAACGCTCGACGTTAAAAATGCGTTCAACTTGGCAAGCTGGTCATTCATTAGGAGATCCCTGGTCAGGATGGATACACCAAACTACCTGCTGAGGATAGTCACGGACTACTTCAGCAATAGGAAGCTAAGATACCATACTGACGATGGCGTTAAGCACTACAGTGTTTCCGCGGGAGTCCCGCAAGGGTCGGTTCTGGGACCTCTCCTATGGAACATTATGTACGACGGAGTTCTGCGACTAACATTACCTGAGGGAGTCAAAGTAATTGGCTTCGCTGACGATATCGCAGTGGTTACAGTAGCCAAGCACGTACACGAGGTGGAGTCTGCCACGGATGAGGCAGTTATAAGAATAAAGGAATGGCTGGAGTCTACCGGTCTGGAACTAGCTGCCCACAAGACCGAAGCTGTCCTAATAACCAGCCGCAAAAAGGTGGAATACACCAGCTTCCGGGTCGGAAACCAGACAATCAGGTCCAAAGAATCCTTGAGGTACCTTGAAGTCATGCTCGACAACAGGCTGCGCTTCAAAGCCCATGTCGAGTATTCTAGTAAGAAAGCATCACTGATGCAGGCAGCACTCTCCCGAATGCTCCCGAACATCGGCGGGCCTGGATACGCCCGCAGGATCCTGCTGTCCAGAGTGGTCAGCTCGGTACTTCTATACGCTGCCCCAATATGGGCAGGTGCACTGGCGACAAATGAGTGCAGGAAGAACCTATCATCAGCTCACAGGCTCTGCGCAATCAGAGTGATCAGCGGCTTCCGAACTATCTCCGACGATGCAGCCTGCGTTTTAGCTGGGATGGTCCCAATCGACATCCTCGCTGATGAGATGCAAAGGGTATACCCTCGAACCGGCAAGAGGCAAAAAGGATTAAGGAGGAGGAAAGGGCAGCATTAGCAACGCTGTGGCAAGCCAGGTGGGACAGCTCTACCAAAGGCAGGTGGACCCACAAGCTCATTCCCAGTATAAAATCATGGACAGAGAGAGCGAGGGGGAACTGTAACTACCACCTCACACAGTTCCTGTCCGGACACGGTGGCAGACGCTTTGCAGAAGACAGAGCAAACCTGCCAAGTCCAGAAAATCTTGTTAGTCACATGACACGATCAGAGGGCGACTGGATGGAGATCTGCTCATTCATAGTATGTGTGCAGAATGCGCTGCGAAGAGCAGAAGCCCTAAGAAGAGCCCAAGAGGCGGCCTCGGAGACTAGAGCATAATTGCTAACCAGCCCCGCGAAGAAATACCTAACGGCAGTACCGCGGGGAGAGTGGTTGAAGTGTGTATGGTGTGTGTTTAGTACGTAGGCGTATTCCTGCAATCATGCATGCTAGTAGCACTCGGGCTATTATTATACCCTTGGCGCAACCTAAAAAAAAAAAAAAAAAAAAAAAAAGCTTAGCTTAGTGCTCATATTGCACCCTATACTGTGCATCCAAGAGAACAACGCAATACATGCTAACTGTAATCTTAAGAGTGACTAAATCGCTGTTATTCTTAGCTATTTCCTTCCTTAACTACTGTGATCACTGTTCACTAAAAATCACTATTTAGCCTCTATCTCTGCCTACGATAGAAGTCAAATAAGCAAACAAAGAAATTTTTAAATACGACGGAGTTTAAGCTCTTCTTTCAAGCTTGCGAGGTAGATCTGAATCTAACGCGTACTATAGGATACAGTAGGATTACCATGTACTCAAATTCTTACATCAGGCAAAATACTACTTAGATTGCAAAGGTTGTGACATGTCTTGTCAACGAATTGTTTGACTGGTTTTGTTCGGATAATCAGGCTTTCTTTAAGTCTTAGTATCCAACTGTACAACTGGTTATAAGGCGCTCGATTTGGAGCGCTGTAGTTTTTGTATTGTATAACCTCAGACATAATTTTTTTGGTAATCTCGCTCAGTAACTATGCATGACAGAGAGTCAGTTCCCGATGGCATTGACGTAAACACTAGACTGCCTTAGGTGCCCATACATTTACCAAATTTATTTCAACTAGCATATAAGTGTTAAGTTCATATGTGATCAACCCTAGGAGGTTAGGTTAGGTTGGAGGGAAGTGCACCTAAGTGCTTATCACGGGGGCCAATGGGTCCTTTCTAGTGTGGAACCTTTACTTAAAATATTATCTTATGGTCGGTTCTGTTGTGAACCAGAATCTGCTCTTTATGAAGCATATCATGTTCCTTAGTGTGACTTGTATAAGATCCCCTAGTTCGTCAATAAAAATTTCCCATATGACGGAGGCGGCGGTTTTAGAGATTTGGGCAATCGCATAGCAGGTGTTTGATGGTTTCTGTCTCCTCTAAATCTTGACAGCTCCTGCAGTGGTTGGGTGTGCTGACGCCCAATCTCCCAGCCATTACTCCTATCGCGCAGTGTCCAGTTAGCGAACCTATCAACATACAAAATACAAATATTTGGCGCAACAGCTCTTTAAAGTGCCAGGGTCTAGCTTCTCGCAACCACTCATGTTGTATGCGCTATATTTTTCACATGAATGGAGGGACCTACAGTTTAATGCCGAATCCGAACGGCGATTTGAGAAGCTTTTTCGTGACAACAATACTCTCGGATGTTTGTCAGACGCTCGCGAGAGGTGGGACCGTGAAAAAACTTTTCGGTATTTTCTGGGATTCGAACTTGGAACCTCATGCGATAGTGATAGAGAGGAAGGTCTTCAAGGGGAACTTATATTTCCTCGTAAGAGAACGAGCTCTGTTTTATGAGGGTTAACTCCAATCCACATTTGGACGCCCATCTAGTGAGCCGAGATAGAGCATATTGGACGATTTCCTTAAGAGTGTTTGGGTGCTTGCCAGTATAGGCAATCTCTCTACAGCCTGACCTATCCTGGTCCAATAGTAGCTTTTTCACTACCAGATTACACAGAAGAGGTAACAAGACTCCACCTTGGAGTGTTCCGCATCAGGCAAGTCTTCTGGCCGACACTCCGTCCAGCTGTGTGTTGATAATCCTGCATGTTAGCAATTGATTGATCAACACTCCGAGCGACGTATCCACTTTCAGTTTTGCAAGTGCATCTGTGATTGCCTTTGGTTTGACATTGTTAAAAGCTCCTTCAACGTCAAGGAAAGCCACCATAGTATATTCTTTAATGCTCAGAGATTTTTCAATGAAGCACACAAGCGAGTGGGCGCCGTGGCGTGGTGGTTAGTGTGTCGGATCGCTACGCATGAGGTTCCAAGTTCGAATCCCAGAAAACACCAAAAAGTTTTTTTACGATCCCACCTCTCGCGAGCGTCTGACAAACATCCGAGAGTATTCTTGTCACGAAAAAGCTTCTCAAATCGCCGTTTGGATACGGCACTAAACTGTAGGACCCTTCCATTCGTGTGAAAAATATAACGCACACAACATGAGTGGTTGCGTGAAGCTAGGCCCTGGCACTTAAAGAGCTGTTGCGCCAAATATTTATTTATTTTACACTAGCGAGTGTAAGGCTATCTCAACTAATTTGCCTTTGCAGTACGCATGTTGGGACGGCGAGAGCAAAAACGGGCTAAGGCCCTGTCAAAGGTGGATATCAATCAGCCTTTCCAATGTTTTCAGTAGAAAGGACGATAGACTAATGGGTCGGAGATCCTTTGGTTCCACATTCGAGGTTTTACCTGCCATCGGTCCACAATTTAAGAATGTAGACAAAATTTAAAAAGCCCGATAAGATGACTTTGAGCCATGGAAGCACAGTGTTCTCACATTTTTGAAAGAAACAGCAGCCTCCAACTGTTTGGATTTGTTTGCACTCTTTATCTCATGTATTTTGTAGGTAGTTTGTAAAGCGGTGCGATTCTCCTAATCGACATTTGGATACAGCTTTCAATTTGACCTCTTCATTGATAAAGAACCTACCCACATTAGACTGACTACCTCAGTCGAGAAGTACCTTCTTGTGTCCTTGTCTTATATTGTCATGTTGCCTTATAGAAGGTCTTTACCTCAAATTTTTTTTTTTTTTTTAATTTGCGCGTGCCAAAGGGATTATTAATACCCTTATACTTATTCTCAGGGCATGGGCGGATAGAAAAAGGGGGGAAAGAGACAGAGGAGATGCCGGTTTGCGTTGGCTTTAAATGTTTGAAGGTTGTAATGATTAGGAAATACAGAGGCTGGTAGTTCGTTCCATAAACGCGTTGTTCGGCTTATAAACGAATCCCTATATTCGACAGTACGTCCGAAGTTGGGCTTCAGGGTGAACTGATGTGCATTCGAAGCGTGACGCGTATTGCGGGTGAAGTTTTGAAGGGGAGTAATGCAACTGGCTATTTCGCCAGAGCATTTTTTATAAAAAAAAGCGATAAAATAGGGACAGAGACGAGACATTTCTACGATGTTCAAGTGAGACTAAGGAGTTCACGATGTCTCTATCACCTATCAATTTTAAGCGCGATTCTGTACCCTATCTAGAATGTGCAGAGCGGTCTTGGGTGCACCAGACCAGATGTGGGCGTTATATTCCAGCTTTGGCCGGATAAATGCCTTATAGATGGAGGCCAGATCAGACGGAGTAAAATATTTTTTGCACCGCTTAAGGAATCCTAGACATTTTGCAGCATTTTTGCCGACTTCGAATATGTGATCGTTCCATCGAAGACGGTTATTGATGCACATACCGAGAATGGCAAGTCTTTCGAATTCAGCGATACAAGTACCATTCATGGATAATGGTTGAGGGTCTTGGTTTCGCTTAAGACACAGAAGACAGCATTGAGTTTTGAATGCATTAAATTCCACTCTATTGATTGAACCCCATTTGGTTATGCTGTCCAGGTCGAAATTTAATGTGTTTAACATACGTTTTCATTCCTCTTCTACGGTCGAAGAGCAGGGACATGAGTTAGGGAACGAATATGAAAAACTGAGGGTACTGTCATCAGCGAAGGAATGGATTGGATAAGAAGTTGCAGACAAGAGGTCATTTATAAAAATGAGGAAGAGAGTCGGAGACAAAACGGAGCCCTGGGGGACACCAGCATTTATATGGTGAATTGCAGACTTGAAGCCGTCCAAGACAACTTGTATTGAACGGCCCGAAAGGTAATTTCTAATCCATTGAAGAAGAGACTCATCGATGCCATATGCACGCATTTTCGACAAAAGAGCCTAATACCAAACTCTGTCAAGTGCTTTAGAAATATCGAGCGCAACCATCTTTGTTTCGCCGAAGTGATGGAGAGATTGGTTCCACTTTTCGGTGAGATATGCCATCAAATCAGCAGTGGACCTATTGCTACGAAAACCATACTGCCGCTCATTGAGGAGTTTTCGTGAATCAAGATATTTCATAAGCTGACGATTTATCAGCGTGACCTTGGAAAGAAGGGACGTAAGTGCAATGGGTCGGTAATTGGCCGGGGAGGAAGATTTGCCTCTTTTAGGGACGGGCTGGACAAATGCCGCTTTCCATATACTCGGAAAGAGCCCAGAAAAGTAGGATAGACAGAAAAGCTTACGCAGAGGTTTTGCCAGCGTGGAAGAACACCTCTTCAGAACTATGAGTATGTTGACTCTTTTAAGTACTCCTGCAACTGTACGAGTGCGAAAGTGGACTTGTCCCATGGAAAATTCGACGCTCTCAAGTACAGGTGGAGACAAAGGACTACCTGGCATGGTGGAGTTCGCTGCAAAGTGAGCAGCAAGCAGATTGGCTTTGTCTAAGGAGCTGACAGTTGGAATGTCATTGTAAATGAGCGTTGGGTTGGCAGACAAGACAAAATTTTTAATATTTTTGACGAATGACCAAACATTTGTACTACCTTTGGGACATTGTAGAATTTGTTGCCTCACTTTTTTGGTCATGTAAGAATTTTACACGTCGAATGTGGGCATTGCAGTCATTTCTGGATTGTTTAAACTTCTTTCGGTTTTCTTCAGATTTGTTGGCTTTATAAGACCGAAAACTAACCTCTTTCGACCTGATTGCCTCTTTGCAGCTTTGGTCCAACCACGAGTTTGCCTTAAGTTTGATGCTTTAATTCTCTTAGGAATAAAGGCATCTATACATAAGAGGATGGTGTCACTAATCATATCAGCATATTTATTTTCTTCCTCCTCTTATAGGATGAATGCCATTATCCTGCGTCACCTCCTCTTGTTGTGTTAGCAAAATAATTTCATGTGCCTAAAATCTACATAGTAGCTGACTCCTAACCTTTCAGTTGTGCAACCATCTGCAGGATTTGATTTAAAATTCCACCCTTTTCTCCACGAGTAAAGCTACACTCCTACGGAAGGAAATGCCAACGATGCCATTCTCCTAGCTCCACCTAATAACACAAACTGAGACAATGAAAATCATTTGGCATTCCAACTAGAGCTGCAAATTCATTAAGTCACTCCGCCTGCAGCGTGTTATACTGACATTCATTCCTGTCGAGCACCTCCCCTTCCATGGCATCCCCATCATCAGCATTATTGTAGATGCAATCCAATTCAAATAGTTTCCAGCTAAAGTTAAGCATTTTTCGTCTACTTCTCCTTCATTTGATTTATTTTTTTACCACGACATTTCTGCACGACTTAGAGATACTTTTATGAAAAAAATTTATTTTCAATTTGAAGTTGGGAATGCAAAAAAAAAAAAAAGAAACAGAAAATCATATCCATGGCATTTTCAAATAGAACGTGGAATATGCAAGTGCCTTTGGTTGCGCAACGCCAAGAATAACGACCTGTTTGACCAGCCATGGGCATCAACAGGGAGATGAAAACTCAAAACCACAAGCGAGGTAAATATTGGCACTATCCATGCAATATTCCGAAAACAATTTTGCTGGCGATGCATATTTGAAGCCGACAGAACAGGCTGTAAATATTGCCCCCAATCGGATATTTCGCGTTCGAAATTGCTTCTGTTTATAAATATTTGCCTATGCTCGGGTGGTGCTTTAATGGACCAGTTACTGCTATTCAAATGCAGAGTTGCGATAGTGTTCAAGCTTTCGATTTTGAGCGCTTTTTAGCGATGTGTGAAAGGGTATTCTATTGGCAGAAGGGATTGAATAATTGATTGGATAGCCCATCAGTTCGAACCATGCATTTAACCTTCGCAAATTCACTCAATGTTTCACAGTGATAGGCCCTTAATGTCCTGGAAAAGTTATACTCGTTGAGAGAAGGTTTTCAGTTGTGGGGTAAGGTCAGTGCAGTGTTTATCCTTAATACACCTAAGACTCAACATTTTAATTGCCTTCCATAGGTAATGGAAAGAACTACTTGAGCATTAAAAATACGGTACGTCCTCTAAATAGGTAGGTAGAAGTGGCGGTTCTGTAAAACAGAGACCCAATTAGCACAGTTGTGCCGTTTTGATACCACGACTCATGCGATCTTGGATGTTGATGTGTGTTGGTGAGGACAATCTAGAGCCAGCCTGTGGAGTTTAAGAAGAGGGTTAGCTCATTTATGTTTTTACCCGAGATCTCCTCGAGTGAATTGAAGAAGGGTTTTCCTAATGCTTGATGTCTAGCCCTAGCTAGTGCTGGACAAGTGCACATGTAGTGGATAATTGTTTCCTTTTTGGTGGCTATGTTGCAACTACGGCAGTGTGTATTATATGGGATACCTAGTTCGGCTGCGTGCTCTCCTACTGGCCAGTGTCCCGCGATTATACGGGCAATGTCTTTGCGCGTTCTGTTCAATAGGGCGGTTGTTTTGGTCTTGTTGTAGTTAGGCCACATCTTTCTGGATATGACGCAGTTCGTTAACCTAGACCATTTAAGGTTAGCTTTTCTAAGAAGATGTTTGCCTTAATTGCTCCGAGTGCGGTGTGAACAAGTTCCGCAAGTGAGCAGTGGAGGGGTGAGCCTCGCCTGGCCAGTTCGCCAGCATGTTCGTTGCCATCAACGTTGCTGTGGCCTGGAACCTAGACTAGGGTCATCATGCATTGGCCATCTAGCGAGGCCAGCTCCTGTCGGCATTCTAGTACTAATTTCGAGGAAATGGTTTCCGAGGCAGTGGCTTTGATAGCAGCTTGGCTATCAATTAAAATAGCGATTCTTTGCCTTGGTAGTGTATTTGTGTGTGACTAGATTTGGCCACAGGCTTCGCAAATTGGGAGTAATTCCGCTTGAAAGACCTATACGATCTTGCGATGTTCAGGGACTCCGAGAAAACACCCGCACCAAGCCCACAGTTCACTTTTGACCCATCGGTGTAAACTGTTAGATCGAAACCATTGGTCGCCTGTCCATCTTGCCAATCTTTTCTTGTAGGGAATTGTACATCGAAACGCTTTGTGAAGTTCAATGTGGGGATGATGTAGTCTGTTGGAGTCGATAGGAGTTCTCCTGGTAGAGAATCTAGGATATTGCTGTGTCCATAGGGTTTCGCAGTCCAACACTCTCTAAATCTGATTGTTGGAGTCGATACGAGTTCTCCTGGTAGAGAATCTATGATATTGCTGTGTCCATAGGGTTTCGCGGTCCAACAGACTCTCTGAGTCTGATTGCGCTGTTCGCTGAGATATTTGTGATATGTAGATCTAGGGGTAAAAGGTGTAGCAGGACTGTTAGAGCGTCTCTGACGGAGTTGGCCGTAGGGCGGCTGTGGTGCCTATGCATGCTGCGCTTTGTACCTTATTTAGTTTGGTTATATTATAGGCTTTTTTAAGGGCCGGCCACCATACTATCGACTCGTAGGTAAGGATTGGGCGTACTACGGCTGTGTACATCCACAGGGTCAATTTTGGTTGCAGGCCCCATCTTTTGCCGAAGGTTCTATTGCAGGCATAGAAGGCTATACATGCTTTCTTTACTCGTTCGTCTATGTTTGGTTTCCAGTTAAGTTTAGGATCTAGAATAACTCCTAGGTACTTAGCACTGGAAGATAAGGAGAGTAAAAATAAAACTAAATATTTGGCGCAACAGCTCTTTAAGTGCCAGGGCCTAGCTTCTCGCAACCACTCATGTTGTGTGCGTTATATTTTTTACACAAATGGAAGGGACCTACAGTTTAGTGCCAAATCCGAACGGCAATTTGAGAAGCTTTTTCTAGACAATAATACTCTCGGATGCTTGTCAGACGCTCGCGAGAGGTGGGACCGTGAAAAAACCGTTTGGTGTTTTCTGGGACTCGAACTTGGAACCTCATGCATAGTGAATCCTGCACACTAACCACTTACGCCACGGCGCCCACCAGATAAGGAGGGTATCTGACCGTTTAGTCGAGGAAGATTGAATTCGGGTATTTTGGGTTTTGTGGTGAAAAGCATCAGTTCAGTTTTATTTGGGTTGACTCCAAGTCCACACTTTCTGGACCATGCGGTGACTTTACTTAGAGCACTCTCCATGATCTCACTTATCATGGGAGGAAAAAGTCCCGACGCTAAAATTACCATGTCGTCCGCATACCCAACTACTTTAATTCTTTCTCTGTCTAAGCATAAAAGGATTTTATTCATGACTATTAGCCATAGTAGAGGTGAGATGACTCCACCTTGGGGCGTTCCTCTACTGGCATATTTGGTTATGGTGCTGTTTCCTAGAGATGCCTGAATGGTTCTAGTGCTGAGCATAGACACTATCCATTGACTTAGGTAGGTTTCTATGCCCAGCTCCATGAGGGATTCTAGAATTACTTCAGTGTGCACATTGTTAAAAGATCCTTCTATGTCTAGAAAGGTAGCTAAAGTGTATTCCTTATACTGTAGGGATTTTTCTATTGTTCGCACTACTTCATGAAGAGCTGTTTCTGTAGATCTGCCTTTAAATTATGCGTGCTGGGATTTGGAGAGAGATGACTCGATTGTATCTCGCAGATGGTTGTCTAAAACGTGCTCGAAGCTCTTCAAAACAAAGGAGGTCAGACTGATTGGTCTGAAGTCTTTCGCATTCTCATGTACGCGCCTCCCCACCTTCGGAATGAAAACCACGCCCTCTAGTCGAAAGGACTGAAGGGTCCTTGTTGCCAAGAGAAAAGGCTCTCGCCTCTTCCTGTACATTATTCAGGTTTCTGGCAACGTCAAACTCTTCCACCGAAGTAGACCAACCTCATAAAAATGTCCAACTCCATGTCAAGCAGCAGGACTATTTCTTTCAATTAAGGGCAACAGAGGATCCATCTTGGGACACCTGAAAGAATATAGTTTCTTAAAACGTAAAAGAAGCGAATTATCCACAGATCCCACATAAGCGCATTTTCAGATAGAAAGGTGGCATTGGGAGCTCTTAATTCCTATCACTCTACATCAGCTTGATGTTCATAGTCAAGTCTGGTGTAATTGAGTTCCGCACATCAGATCGAAAGGAACAAAATCGCAGACCGATTTGTTAAAGGGTAACAATCTCCTCCATTCAACAATGCTGACCTCTTCTGTGGTATCCATCAGCCAACTGAAGCTATAGTTCGATTCATAACTCCAACTCAAGATGTCGGACAATGAAGGAAGTCAAGAAATCTTTAAAATTGTGCGTTATATCTATGTCTGACAACACAGCTTGGCAGAATCTTGCCTCAACCCACAAACAGCCTATCAGTAGTGAAGAGCTGGCTCCCAGCAAATATGATGAAAGTTGGTTTTCACTGGAACACTGATCCGTTGTACCAGGAATCAAACCTTATTCTACCCATTTTACTGAGTTTTGTTTGTCTTGTGTAGAAAGCCTAGAAGGTGTTTAAAATGGGCTCCACATCAGCACCGAGGATCTGCCACCTGATACGAGCAAAAGCAGGACAATCACAAAGGAAATGTTCCACAGTATCGTCGCCTTAACCACAAGTGTGGTAGACTGTAGTGGAACGCTTTGATTGGTCTATATGTATCAAAGAAAATCATACAACAGGCAATTATGTTCATAAAAAACTCAATTAGTAATAGGAACCCTGACGGAAGACATAGAAAGACCCAACGCAGGTGTAAGTTCTGAGAAATCTTCCCCTGGGCTTTGGCTAGCAGTCTCATTCGAAATCCTATTCCCCATGATCCTAGGATGACATAGAGCAAAATGGAACAAATGGAACAAAAATCAACCTTGCGATCCGTTTCAGAGAGCCCTTACATTTTCAACCTACTTTGGAAGTGGTTAGAGGGCTTTAAGTCCAGCGTGGCTATCGATACAGATACTCCGACCTTTTTACTTTTTCCTTACAACACAGCTCATGACCATTAGAAGCGTGTAAGTCTTCGCTTGGAAGATAATTGCTTGTTTGGTTTATATTACCGTTTTCTACGAAGACAACGACACCGAACCCTTGACCAGTCTTGGACGCAAAGAAAGTCCACTTTAAATTCACGCAACTATTGCCAAAGTATGGTCATAACATCTCCAGTGCTCACTATACCTGAAGCCAGCTTGCCTAAGGCAGAAGATTACTTTTATAGAGCTTCCTATGATATTTGTATCAATAGGAGATAGGTTCAGCAGTGCACCTAGGGTGAAACCAGGCGTACGCGGTAGGGCAAAAGGGTGTCACATATTTATGTTTGAAGTTTCCTTTCAATCAAACATCATATGCTAGGAACAGTCGTGTCGCAACCATATAAATCCACAGAAAATGTTTGGGTGATATGATTTAAATCTTCTCGAAAGCTTCCTTGCACGACTTATGACTTAAGACGTTTTCTCCAGGACCACTCCTAAAGATTTGGAGATCCGGATAGTGACGAACTTTATTACTTGGTGATTTCATAAGAAAAATACCCTCAGATCACTGCCCTGAAAGTAATGAAGACTTAGTGATGTTTCTGCGGCACCTGAAATCCCACCAACTCCGTACTACGAGTGGAGTTACGCTTGATGTATGTATAAGACAGGCCTTACACCTCATTCATTGCATCTAGAGTGAGTGGATTCATAACGGAGGCCGATATTATTTTCAGCGTGAAATACTTCAGGTAAGTTTGCCTTAAAGACTTATCGGCCTAGTATGGATCTAGAGATATGACATCTACCTGACAGACTCCCTGAGAGCTTACTCTATTGCGGATCAAAGTGGTTAAAGTCTCCTCCGCACCGTAGAATATCTTCTTATTAGTCGGAGCTTGCAGTAGTCCATGAAGAAGTCTGATTTAAAGAACTTGTCCCAGAACTCGAATACCATGTACGAATAGAATTCATAGAAAGATTTAAAATATCTTAGCCGTTTGGTAAAGCCTTGCTTACGATCGATTCTCTGGACTATAGTTGGGAACCGTGAGACTTTCTCATCGCAAGCCTGACAAATACTCCAGACTTGGCCGATGTATGTTGTCCTAGATGCTCTCTGAAGTGGAAACTTTTTAAATGAATCTAGGGCCGCGATATTTCCCGCAGTCGGTTTATAAGAATTCATTGCTAACTTATTCAAAGATTGAGAAACTATAGAGCAAGATCCTAAAATACAGAAGACCCTATTTTCTAAACCACTTTACGAACTATACTGCCAAACTAGTAAACATTTGTTTTAAACATTTCAGCGACATTAGGTCACAATCGGTCTTCTTTTAAAGAGACCACACTCCAGACAGACTACTTCTTTGATCCTAATTATTCGTCAAACTCACCCGTCTAACGCAACCCTACCCTATATCCAGCAGACAGTATATGCTATCATTGCTACTGTCTCCTATTCAGTGCTCCTAAGACTAAGATAATGACACCAACTACTTCTACTATCTATTCCATTTTTATGTCTTTGCTGACCTTGCTACCGCCTGCCCATTCACCGTATAAGATATCTTGCTCTCCGGTGAACCCTAGGTCTACCCCAATAACATCAGATCATCGCCTGAATATCTTAAATTCCTTGAATTCACCTTTAGATACAAATTAACCTGTCTAATGGACTTCACCTCACATTTATCCTCTGCAAAAAGAACAGAAGCAAAACAAATTTTATAGCCATGGTAAAATTTTGAACCACCTGCAGGACCAACAAACAGCACCGGATTCCCCTGCAGTTGAAAAATCCATAACAAGGTCCAGATACATTCTCCATGACGACAACGACAACGACAACGACAACGACACTGACAACGAATCCAAATCAATTATTCTACAAATAATTTAGTATCTGTTTCCCATTTTATTTATTATCTCTCGACTCTATGTCGTTCTATTTACGACATCGTTGTCATTTGTGTCGTTCACAGTCTATATTGCCCAAGGAGAAGGTCTATGAATCGAGATAGTCCTTTCCCGTAATTTTAAGCGTAAATATTTGTAAATTTCTGTCGCAACATTTTTACGACTCTCCAGTTCTACTTAGTATCGATTTTCATTCACTCTGATAGGCTTTCAAAAGGACGAGGGGGAAGGTCGAAATTTCACCCCCAGGCACCGAACTCGGTCATGCACCTGACCAGTTTGTGGTACAAACACACGCACTCACGTGTGTATGTTTCATTTGATACGAGTATCATTTGAGGGGTTTACCTTTATAACTTTTACTTTGATGCTAATTTGCATGTCCTTTTCGTCGTCCTCGGCCTATTGTGTGGTGTATACGGTCGGTGCGGACGCAATCAGATGGAAATATGCATGTGACAGTAATTAAAAGGACTTTTCCTTTGATTTCATTTGGGGTCTGTCTAATTGGAAGGATCGGTGTGAAACTAAACCAAGAGAAAGAGGATTAGAATGAAGGAGCTATACGAGTCGATCAATTAATTTTCGAATAATAGCTCATTAATTGAAGGTGGACTTCGGAATTTGTTCGCCCAAATTATATTAATCAATGAGCGCGAGGGCGTGTAGGGATTGGAGGAAATTAATTATCTGGAATAAATAACGACGTTCGACGACTTGAACGGTGGATATAGTTTTGTTATTGATTGAGGCGCCGAAACCTTGAGAACTCTCATTTATGCGAAGAAATTCGATTTGTGCGAAGAGACGTGTTCCGAGTTAAGTTGATTAAATTAAATTCGGCTCCTTGGAGGATTATGTCGTTTTGATCGATTCTGTCTCATTTGCGAGAAAGCGAAATATTTCTACTACTTCGTCTTGTTGTTTTGGAATTTTGGCGAGAGACGTGTTTTTCGTGGTGTTTCTATTTTTATACGGTGTGGTACGCAGTTCTGGTAATGAAGGTCTTCAGAAATTGCGCAGATTAGCTGACTTCATTATGTGGCAGTTGTGATGTTCCCAATATCATCATACCGAAGGGTATTGCTTTCATAAAATTATTCAATCTAACTGCTTTGATAAATTTTTGGAATACAAACGCAAATATAGAGCATACAGAATGGTTACAATTCATCTGAAACGGATCATAGGATACCCTATTCTTTATTATTTTAGGGATGGCGATTGTGTAGAGGTAACGTCGTCTATTGTTACGCTAATGGTTCACGATTCAAATCCTGATGTCAGAAAAAATTTACTTATTTCTCATGAAATAAATAAAGTCGGTTCAAATGATTCCTGATTGAACTGATTGACGATTGATATATATGACATCAGGCGAACGGAAAAAGATACTCTGGATCATAAAGCACCGAAAAAGTGAGAAAAAATTCTCCTCAGTTACGCCAACACCAGAGTTTTTCTGAAACCGAATTCAACCCGTCTAGTCACAGCAACATCCTGAATATACCAATGGATTTGATAGCGAGCCTAACTGATAACACAACAGAGTAAACTTTTGAAATTACGGGATGGTCAGTTTCCCTTCCAGGTTCAGAGATTCAGGTAAATGTGAGGATATTCTCTGATACGCTTAATATATCAAAATCATACGGCTACTGGATGCGTGCAATGTCTTTCAGGCGGAAGTACTTGCTGTACGAGAGTCTTGCCGTCTATTGAAACACAATCCTACACCCTTTAGTACCGTTGCCATCCTCATTGAAACCCAGGCTGCTATCACGGCAATAGTTTTTCGCTACGTCATCTTCCAAACTGGGGGAGCAGTACAAAGAGAAACTCCCCTCGCTGGGTCATCGGTTCAGAATCACTCTCATCTGGGTACCGGGATACAGCAACATAGAGAGCAATGAACCAACCAGATGAACTTGCAAGGCGGGAATTTTCCCTTGGTAGGTCCCTTGCGGAGGTGGTTCCTGTATCGTTGATAGCCCACAAGAGAAACATCTTTCACTCGACGGGTAAGCCAACATATTCGCCGACTGATAGAAATAAGATACCAGATCTAATCGATTTCTTTGTGGTTAAAGGAACATCTAGCAACTGTATAAAAGTTGAAGAAAGCTTTGATCTCTCTTCTGACGATTCTCCAATTATTATGACGATAAGCGATGCTCTGATTAAAAAAGTAAGACCGGCCAGACTAAACAGCCCCAAAACTAATTGGGATGGCTTCAAAAAAGATATTGAGCCGAATGTATCACTTAAAACCCCCTATGAACTTTTCAGCCGCCGCTTTAGAACGAGTCTCCTGGACGTCCGAAACAGGCGAGGGGCAGATGTGGGGATAGTATGTGATCACCATCTTATGATAGCTACTCTCCAACTACGCACTGCTGCAGTTCGAAGATCCCACGACAACACAAGAATGCCCAGGTTCAACATCGATAGACTTATTGATCCTTCAGTGCGCCAACAATTAAGGGAGCACTTTTCGCAAGGTGTGGAAGCAATCAGCAGCTCTATGCCCGCAACCATCCAAGAACATTCGTGTGCTGTGAAAAATGTTTTTATATCTGGTGCTGAAGGAATTATCGGCTGATCGCAGGGAAGACATAGGGCGTGGCTTTCCGAGGATACCTGGAGACAGATTGACGAACGAAAACAGCTGAAAGCTCGCGTTGCAGCTACCCCAGCAGCAGGGAGAAGCGAGCTAGAATCCTTATATCGCATGAAGATGAGAGAAATTCAGCGTAGCGTGCGACGTGACAAGCGCAACTACATCAACGCGCTGGCTACAGAAGCAGACGAAGCTGCACGGAGGTGCGACAGCAGGACCGTCTACAGAATAATGAAAGATCTGACAGGTGGTCGCAGCTCCAGCCAACACCCAGTGAAAAGCCTAGACGGCTCCTTGCTCATTTCGGATGAGGACCAGCTCAAGAGATGGAAAGAGCATTTTGCTATGGTTTTGAACCGTGTATTCGCTAGCGATATGCTCCCAAATCAGACTGAGATGCCCGAGGTGAGAAGCTCCCGAATACGCACCACGACTCCCAGTAAAGATGAAAAAAAAAAAAATCTTCTTCTTTTTTCAAAGGCCAATAGCAGATGGAAAGGGTTGCGGAATTACATCATACCTAGGCAGATGTTGCGCAACTACAAGTTGAACAGAATACATGATCTACAAAATGGAACGGTGTAGATATTGCTAGAGTTGTGGCGTTTAGCACTGCTCACTGGTCCATTGGGAAGAAACAATCTTCCATTTCTTTTGCAATTTTCTGGCTCTAGGTAGGACCAGGCAGTGCTCACTAGACAAACTCTACTTTGACAACATAATAGAGATATCGGAGAAAAGTATCGCTTTCATTCCAAATACGTTCTTATTTTGCTATCAACCCGGCTTATTTTGCGGTTGGATTTGGGCCTACATCCATATAAGACTGTGCTGATGCAAGAATTGAAGCCACTCCGTGCCATACAAGCGACGAATCGCTCAAAGTTGTGAAGGAGTAATTTGGCGACTGGGTCATCTCGCGGCGAGCGTTCATCAATTGGGCGCCGCGATCATGCGACTTGACACCACTCTATTATTTTCTCGGGGCTACGTCAAGTCCTTAGTCTACGCTAACAAGCCAACCGCTTTGGACCAACTCGAGGCCAAAATTCGAGACGCTATTGCCAGAATAACGCCGTGCGTATTGGACCGAGTCATGAAAAGTTGAACCGACCGCTTGAAGCACTGCCAGCGAAGGCAAGGCGGCCATTTAAATGATGTGCTATTCCACACATAATGGTATGAATGTAGCTTCAAAATAAAGTTAAAATCAATTTCATATCTCACACCGTTATTGTTTCATTGTAATTTTTTTTTTCTTATCGTTCTTATCTGCTCACCCTGTAGGGAGAGAGAGAAAGATTTGGTGTAGTGGCTTGAAGCTCAGTTGTTTATGCTTTAGAGAAACTCCAGGGGTGGCGTCCAGATAACTGGCGGGATTTTTGTTATTTTTTGTCTTTACTTCTGATTCACAGTATTTTATTCCCGATAACCGATGTCATAGCCAAATAACCCTAACAGAGCAAACAATTTTCGAGCCATATGACCAAGCTACTACCAGTGTTATGCCTTCACAGTAGCGTTCATACAAGCTTTCGGAATTGATCGGACTAATTTTATATATTTCATGAGAAATAAATAAATGCTTGCTGACATCAGGGTTTGAACCATAAACCATTAGCGTGGCAATTGACGACGTTACCACTACACCATTTCCACCGCCAAATCAATTTGAATCAATTTGCTCGACACCAGACATCATTTTAATCTATCAAAAGGCATTGAACAGAATAATGGCACAACCAGCAAATCAACTTATCCTTTCTTAAAGATAAAACACATAAATGCCATTTCACACAAAATGAAAACAAAAAAGCAGAGAAGAAAGCATCCGACAAGGCGAGACCAAAAGGACACACCAGCATCCCCTTCAAACACAAATCTGAGACTTTTATCGCAACAAAAAATAAATGAAAAATTACAAAACCACAAAAAAATCAATTTAAACACTTCGTAAGTCAGCTTACTGCCATCATCATCCGCAGACAGCAAACGTAAAGAAATTCATCCTCATCCCCCACCATTTCTACATCAATCCTGAATAGTTTTCTATCCAATATCCCTGAACAAATAATTCCACTCATTCACTGCAGACTGAACCATGTACAAGCGCCGTCCATCACCGTCTAGCAATAATCCTTGCAGCACAAAAGCCAGAGACAAAAAGGCAGAGAGTGAGTGCGACAGCCACCAATATCAGGCTACAATAAATCGACAAAGAATCCAGGAAGTGGCATCAAAAAGGACCAACACCAGAGAATTCTAGACCAGAGAGACCAGCAAAAAAAAAAAGGGAGGGAGGCAAACTTAACAACCTTTTAAATGGAAAAATTCCTATTGAACAAGAGAAGTCCATTTTTTCACACGTGGGGGAGTCTGGCCTTTGGTTGGAGGTTAAAAGCAGCAAAAAAGATATCCAGTATCGAGATAGAAACGTGGTAAATGAATTCAATAAATTTGAGGTGCAGTTAGAGTGCGCAAAGAGCGTGGGAAAGATATCTGTATCTGTATCCTTTGTGCACACAGATCCCTTTGAAGGAAGGAAAATTAAAGACCTAAGTTCCGGAATGGAATCTTACAAAAAAGGGCAATACGACAAAGTCGATGATGGAAAGGTGAATGAGATTGCAGTTAAAAAAAAAAATTAAAAGGAGTGGATGGGTGTACTTTGGGGATGGAAAGAAATTTGTCATCGAATTCCTGTACCCGCGTCCTATATCCGCGGGGACCCAATGGAAATGAGATCATATCTCGAAAACTACCTCCCACGCACATAGTAGGAAGAGTTAAATAATCTACGCACACGTCTTTTACTAGGAAGAGAGATGAAAGTATGTTGCTCGTATATTCGTACTCATGAATTCAAAAGTAATAGCGTACTCTATGAATGCGAACAGCGACTGGATGGTGTATATCACGTCATAACTTCGTTGTTTTCTCATTACACGCGTTTTTATGCTCCAAAGTACATAATACTGTGTCTAGAGACGCAGCAATGAAATTAGAAAACGCAATAAGCATTCAGATGTGGTATTGCAAAGGTCACATACGAGTTAACACTCAGTTTGTAATGGGTTTCTTCAAATGGGTCATATGATGTGGGCGCTGAATATGTCTTAAAAGTAAAGAATTTCTTATAAGGGGCAACAACTTTTTTTTTTTATTGTGCAAATCCGGAGAAGAGTGGTAGTTATAATACTAAAAGCAAGCTACAAGTACGCAAAGTGAAAAGTGTTGCGCAGAAGATGGTTGTCGGTAGAATTTGGGATACATAGCCGTGTCTCACAGGGCTGTATACTATCACCACCACTTTTTCTTTTTCCGGTTTATGGTTTATCGACACGAAACGATGAAATCCAATGGCCTACCCACTGAAACCTAAAAGTTGATCACTGATGCAGACCTGATGGAGCTGTGGATAAACTCCAACAAAACTAAAGTCATCTGTCTTACTAACAACGCATGAACCTCACATATAAGCAACAGCTCGATAGAATCCAGAACTTTCGATTCTTTCAGAGAGAGTCAAGCCCTATGCTGTGCAAAATCTAGAGAAATAGTGTCATCACATTAACATCTTGAACGTGGAGTCAACATTGCTTTATGAGCGCAAAACTTGGAAGGCGAATACGAATGTCAGAAGATGGTTGTAATGGATGGCTACTGCAAATGTCGTGCAATGATGAACGGAAGGGCGTCTGTTTAAAGCATACCACAGGACATTCGCGGAAAGAAAGAGTTTGTTGGAGTTCAGACAAGTGGTTTGGAACTATGCTTGATAGTGCGTAGCAGAGCTAGATACTCATAGATTCATAAGGGAACAGAGGACCTTATTAAGTCTTAGGTTAAGGACTGTCTAACGTAGCAATTTCTGAAACTTCCGAGGCAGACTTAACAAATATTTCCAGGCTTTATACTTTTACAGTTTTTTCACGGTCCCACCTCTCGCGAGCGTCTGACAAACATCCGAGAGTATTCTTGTCACGAAAAAGCTTCTCAAATCGCCGTTCAGATTCGGAACTAAAGTGTAGGTCACTTCCATTCGTGGGAAAAATATAACGCACACAACATGAGTGGTTGCGAGAAGCTAGTCCCTGGCACTTGTTTTATAACATCTTTCACATTAGACCTGGGGCCCGTTTAAAGAAAGAGTCAAGTTGATGTAAGTTAAGTTAACGAAGTTAAACATAAAACAAAACTGAGAAAAATAATGATTGGTCGAGCAAAAAACAAAGGAAATAATAAAGATTTATATATACATATATGTACATTAAGAGAAAAAATAAATAAAAATGAATAGATAAAAAATATTATAAAAGTTAAGAATTGTTGACTAGATATCTGAATAAAACTCTTTCAAAGTGTTTGGTACCGCGATGTCTTGATTTAATTTAATTAGCTTAATACAAGCTGTAAAGAACTTAAATCTAATTTACAATGTGTACTTAAAAGCTAGTTAAAATTTACAAATATCAAGACCTGAGTGAGGAAGGGGAGTAAAGGGAGTTTCTAAGGGTGTTTTTACTGCACTGGAAATCAAAAAGGTTCTGACAGTCATTAGCAGAACGAAGCATTCGAGACATAGGCTCATTACAGCCGTAGTTTGTACGGTGAAACTTGAGACAGAAGAGAGGTACTGATCTCAGCACGTGGGTTGGTGCTGAGTGAAATGGTTTGGAGCCACATAGGACAATCAATATTGCCTGTTAATAGTTGATGTACAAATAGTATATCGGCCACTTTTCTACGCTTTTCAAGCGACTGCATGTTCAACAAGTTTAACCGATGCTCATAAGGAGGTAGGTTGAATCTGTCAGGCCACGGAAGTCCGCGTAGAGCAAAGCGGATGAACCTTCGTTGGACACACTCAATTCGATGTGAATGTGTATCGTGATAGGGAGACCAGACTTGACTGGCATATTCAAGAATTGGTCTTACAAATGTGAAGTACAGCGATTGCGTGACGTAAGAATTTGAGAATTCCTTGGACCAACGTTTCACATAACCTAGCGCAGAATTAGCCCTGCTAATAGTATTGTCAATATGGCTACGAAAATTAAGCTCACTGTCGCATATGACGCCCAAATCACGGAGAAAAGTGACAGTGGGAACAGGCTCGTCGCAAATCGCATACGTTCTGGGGTCTGTCGGAAGACGCTTCCGGGAATAAGTAATAGGTTGGCATTTGTTGACATTCAACTCAAGAAAGTTTTTATTGCACCAAGTAGCAAAGCTATTCAAGTCAGTTTGAAGAGCACGGGAGTTAGTGTGTGTGGAGATGTGTGTAAAAATGTTCATGTCGTCCGTCGTCTTATGTTTTGGGGTAAGGCATTTCACTGTCTGACAACAAAAACAAAAAATTGGCGTTCGGAATTAGTGCAGGTGAATCTTGGCTGTACAAATATAAACGATCTTGATGAGGTAGCAAATCTAATTTTTTCATGAAGGTACGAAGGTTCTTTATTAATCAAGATATTATTTAAAGTCTTAAGGGCGCAATATTTAAAATACGTGAATAAGTTACATCCAAATATATTTTTTGTATACCCTGATACATGATCAAAGCGTTTTAGATTATATATGTATCGGACTACATTATTGAATGCTACATTTAAACTTCTTTTTGTTTCGGAATTTAGACAACAGAAAAATGCACACCCGTAAGTTATAAGCGGCATAATTATTGATCTAGCGATTCGTATTTTTATGTGTTCGGGTGTGAAATGCTTGGATAAAGATAAGTTCCGCAGACAGCCATAGAATTTACCTATTGACAACCGTATGTGATAGTCCCAGCTAAGCGTGGAGTCAAACCAAATGCCCAAGTTCTTTGCTTTCTCAGTATATTGAATCACTGTTGTACCCAAGTATATTTTCGGAAAGTAGCTTAAGTCAAGTTTATTTTTGTAAATTATTAAACACTTGGACTTTTTTGGATTTAGTTGCAACCTGTTCTTATCTGACCATTCCATTATACTATTAAGATCACTGTACAATTTATTAGCCCCATCTTCAACCAGTCCAAGTTTGCAGCTTAAGCAAATTTGCACATCATCAGCGTACATGTGCAGGGAACAATTTTTAACCGTAAGCGCTAGATCATTGATGAACATCGTGAACAACAATGGGCCTAATATGGAAACCTGAGGCACACCAGAAGAGAGTTCTAAAAAATTTGATGCATTTCCACTTATTACAACTGATTGTGTCCTATTTGCTAGATATGAAAACATCAGTTTGGCGGCCGAGTTGGAAAACCGAAAAAATTTCCTCAATTTGGAGACGAGTATTTGATGGTTTACAGTATCAAACGCTTTAGAAAAATCCAGCAGTCCTAGAAAAGAAACCAGATTTTTGTCTATAGAACACCTTAGGTCATCAGAGACTTTAAGTACAGCTCAAACACAACTATGTTTTACCCTGAAGCCGGATTGAAATCTACATAAGAATTTGTTATCGTTAACAAAAGCTGATATTTATTTATGTAAAATTGTGTCCAAAACTTTTGAGAGATATGGAAGTATAGAAATTGGCCTATATTCGGCTTTTACATGTCGAGTAGGAGCTCTCTTTAGGATTAGTATAAGTTTGGCTTTCTTACATATGTATGTGTGGAACAGAATTTGTTAAAAGAACTGTATTAAATACATGTGTTATAGCAGGGAGTATATGTGGGAGAATTATTTTTACAAATAGTGGATGTATTTCATCAATGCCCATAGCCTTTGATTTCATATCGAGAACAGCCCGTACAACTTCTTGTTCTTCTATTCTTTTGAAATAGAAGCAGTTCTCAGCAGTATTATCGTAAGAAGATGCATCTGAAATATAGGCATCTTGTGGGCATTGAATTTTCGCAAACTGAATATTAAGCAAGTCCGGACTTACGTCAGCGGGACATTCCTCTTTTTCCCGACCAACACCTAATTCTCGAATGCGTTTTCAGAGAGTTCTAGAAGGCAAATTTGGGTCGAGTCGGTTGAAATAGAAACGGCTCTTAGCTTCCCTTATTTTAATTTTCACTTTATTTCTAAGACTTCGAAAAACACTGTAATATTCCGGGAGCCTATATCTTTTCCATTGCGTAAAAGCACAATCTCTCCTTTTTATTACTTCAAGTATTTTTGGGGTAAACCATGAACTATATTCAGCCAAACGAGAGGTACGTCTTAATGGAACATGTTTGTTAAAAAGGGTTCTAATAGTATGTTGTAGAAAATTAGTTTGGTCGTTCGACGAATCCATGAAGTAACTTTGTTGCCAATTGATTGCAAATATGTCGTTTTCTAAATGATTGTAATTAATGTTTTTAAAATCTCTAAACTCGTGGAAAGATACTACATTATTTGCCTTAATTTTAAAAGTGGCAAAGATTAAGTCATGTTTCGAAAAGGCTGGTGCTGATAGTTGCGAAAATAACAGAGTGTTATCCGGATTGCTAGTGAGGAAAATATCTAGTAGAGTAGCACCTTGATGTGAAAAATGCGTGGGAGAATCTGTGTTCACTGGAAATAGACCAAGTGTATTGATGCTCTCAATAAATGATTGTGACGTTTCTGCGCACAGTAAATTACAATTTAGATCGCCACATAAGACAACATCACTATAGATTGGAGAAAGCTGTTCTAAAACTGAGTATAAGTGCGAAAAACTTACATATTTATTTGGTCGGTATATAACGCCAACCAGGCATTTACTACCACCATTTGTCAATTCAACAAAATAATAATCTACGGCTGAATGTTCATCCGACTGCGTGACATATACGCACTTAAAGAGCTGTTGCGCCAAATATTTTTTTTTTTAATACTTTTACATGCGTTTCTTCCGATTTGAACTTTCCTTCGTTTGACATATGGTTCTTTGCTGAAGGTAACTATCTGGTTCTAACATTTGAGAAGGCACAGTAAGGGATTTTCTGAAAGCACATGCAAAATAAGAGGGAACTCGTTGTACTCTACCTTAACGGGGAAAACAGTCTCCAGTTAGAGCACAGACCCTGATAGAGAACGAAAAGGTATGTTGAGGTTGAGTGACGAAATGACCAGCGTGGTATTTGGTTACGAGACATGTTGAGAGCTGATCTATTCATGCAACTAGCTTTATTACTGCACTCCGCGAATGAAGGCGCTTCGAAATAAAGGCTAAGAGCTCCCGCTCCCGACTGCCAAGATTCCGGCATTCGATACTGAGTATAGTAAACAAGCAAAGGAATATTATTGACAGCGTAACTAAAGCAAGTGAAAGACCCTCAAGTCTCTTTTTGTGGTAAACTTGTGATAATTCCATTTGTGCTTTGTTTTCATTATGCCCACACTAATCTCCATTGGTGCGCAGTAACCCATTAAAGCTACGGATACCTAGTACATATTAGGATTGCACAGCATGGCTTTAAAGCATATATTCGGATTCATTGACGCGATTTGAAATCCATTTCAATTAATATTTATGGTCTTGGTTCAGATTTGTACAACGTGAAGGATTGCAGATGTGACGACGTAGTATAATTGGTTCTCGTAGTATTGTATAATTTGGTCCTCGTTGCCTATGAATATGCCTCAGTTTAATTGAAAGTATTTACTCGACTACTGATATCCACGGCGCCACCATTCAAATATATAGTTATAGATAGCGAAGTAACGATCAGGATGCTGAGTTCCTGTTAAGTCTTTGACTAGGACGGGTCCTTTTTCGCAGAAATAGGGATGACACAGCAGGAATTGCATATGCATCTCAATATGAATTTTTAAAATTGATGTAGTGGCGATGCCACAACTAACTTTGTGCTTCCTATTCTATTTCATTTCTCTTGTGTTCACCATAAGAAGTAGAGACCGATAGGTTAGGCGAGGTAACTGTCCTGGCAGAGTCAGGACACACTTAGACCAAAGTTAGGTCCATTATGATACAGGAAGTTACTGGGTGCCTAAGGGGAGCCGTGAGCTATCTCAAGTGTGAAAGATATCAAGCTGTCTGATCTAGCTGAGTAGGGTGACTGATTCAATCGTACCTAACCTAATTACCTAAGTGGACCATGAAGGTAGTAAGGTCCGCAAGAGTATTAGGAGTGACTGATGCAATCGAACCCCTGGCACTGTTATGCAATTATGTATAGCTATATGTTAGGTACATAATTGCTGATGAAAACATAGTAGGTTATGTGAAGGACCGCTTGACAGACTTAAGGAGATGCAGCTCTTAACACTTTTTTAATGGAAATCAGGCTAACTAAGAGTGGGATGTACTTAAATGCCTGACTAATCACGTTGAAGAGAAGATCCGGAAAAGTGCAGAATGGTATGTGGGCACCGATGGAAAATCAATCCAAGGTCAACATACAGGAATATAGGGTGCACTGATGGTAGTTAGACCCACAATCATTTATGCCTCAGTGGTATGGTGGCAAAAATCGTCACAGAGATCATAAGGAAGCATTTGGATAGAGTACATACAGTGTTGGGCATGAGTTGGAATTGCAATTGCAATGAGAAACGCACCAACATATGCGATGGAAGTGATTCTGGGAATTTTGCTGCTGGACTGATTTGTGAAGAAAAAAGTGCCCATTGGCACTGTGGTGGTAATTGACTCTGGCGTGGCACTGTCTACTACAACAAAAAGTTTTCAAATCTCATAAAGAATCCGATAAGGGATCTGAAAATTTCTATGGAGGGAATAAAAATAATTCGTGTTACTGAAAGGTATCAACTCTAATGACTGATGAATTAGTCTCAGACGGATACGTCTGTGATAGAAGACAGAGTACATAGGCCTGTCGTCGGAGTCAGCGGAGAAAAACGTTGGGTCGCTCCTAATAGCACTGAACAATCAGACATTGATCAAATACTTTCACAGCATTGGATTATATGCAAAAGGTCAACGAATGTGCGATTCAAAATGAACACGTGGGGATTGAAGAAGATGGTACATGGATATAATTTTCTAACAAATGCTAGCATTAATACGCAAAATTGAGGATAGACAGTAGAATGGAACTCTGGAGACATTTAAGGAGCATCTAAAGCTAAGACCCCCGTGGGAAATAGACGAAAAGGAATCCAGCAAGGTAGTCCGATTCGACTTTTCTGTATGTATTGAGCAGTAATCAATAAGTCGTGATAGCTCTCACTGAGTATCTACCATATTACAAGGACCGGAAAGAAAATATTTGTGAAAACGCCTCTCGCTAACAGAATATTTTACAACTCTTGTAGGCGACTTGCAGAATACCAAAAAGCTGAGAAACCTTTAAGGATTCGGGTGGCAGTCCTTCCACAGCTTCATACTAGAATCAGCTTTGAGTTGAATAATTAGCCTATTTGTTGATCTACGTTATCTACCTACAACTAGGCTTAATCGTTCAAAAAGAAGCTAAAAGCGAATGGTTGATTCGAGCATAAAAAGGGTTAGCACAGGTGGCAATACCTGGTTCTGATGCCTATTGGTAACATAAGCCTATCCCAATGCTTGGTAAAATATGTAAAGTAGACTTCCTCAAGAGGATGTCAAATGGAAAAATCCATAAAAAACCCATCAGCATTTCACTAATACGCTCATACAGACGGCTCTAGCTCCTCTGGCAGAACTGGAACTGGCTGATCTGTGACCAAATTCTCCTGCCGGAAGTTCTCGGGGTAGTAAGATAAATAATTGAAGATTTGAGACGTGGTAGAAGTACAAGCATTTGCAGTGACAGTCACGTATAAGCTGTATGCAAACCAATTGAAAATATTAATGTGGATGGATTACGCGTTCTCCAGAATTGTAGGTACGAAATCTCTGAAGCGCTAGCAAGAGAATGGTCAGAGGCTATTTTTATAATTCATCAAAAGTTTGCGTTGGTTTAAGAAATAATACGTGGGGCTTCAAACCAGCTGTGGTGTACTGGATGTACATGGCGGTTATAAGACCCATTCTTACATATGGTGCACTAGTATAAAGTATGGTACTTGAGAAGCAATACCAACTTTCAAACCTCACCAAAAGCAAGAGGTAAGCGTGCATCGGAACCATGGGATCAATGAGAACAACACCAACAGCGGCAATGGAAATCATGCTTGGTTTCATTACGCTTGATTTATACGATAGCAGTCTGGTGGCCAAAACCACTACAAGACTGAAAGAAGGTCGATTATGGTCATCGAGCCCTTAAGGCCAAGCCTTTTTTTTTTTGTCCCGATGGAGGGCTACCAGCGGGTCTATGGAAAATGATCACATGAGCCCGATGCTAACATTTTAAAGATTTGGTTCAAAAATTCCTGACAGAATGTACTAGAGAAACCAAAGAACCATGAAGAAAAGGGAACCACTCCCTCCGCGACACTGGACATTTTGATCAACCTGCTACCTTTAGATATTTGCGGCAAACAGATGGCTGCCTGTGCGGCTATAGCTATAGCTTTGGCCACTCCTCGATCCTTGATCTTCTCAATTTCAAACACTAAAAAACACGGACTACTTCCCGCCAAAACTGAGATTTAACCGTAACTTCCGTACGAGCATCCCTTATCGAAATGAATGGGACACTTTCCCCCCTGTCGATGGTAGCTCAGTGAGGTTCGCATGAGGTTCCAAGTTCGAATCCCAGAAAATACCAAAAAGTTTTTTCACGGTCCCACCTCTCGCGAGCGTCTGACAAACATCCGAGAGTATTGTTGTCACGAAAAAGCTTCTCAAATCGCCGTTCGGATTTGGCATTAAAAACTGTAGGTCCCTTCCATTCGTGTGAAGAATATAACGCACACAACATGAGTGGTTGCGAGAAGCTAGGCCCTGGCACTTTAAAGAGCTGTTGCGTCAAATATTTGTTATTTGTAGATGGTAGTTCGGTTCACTTCTTTACAGATGACCCTAAAACCGAGGGTGGGGTGGGTTGTGGTGTTTCCTCCGAAAAGCTCAATGTGAGTATCTCTTTCCACCTCCCCGATCATTGTTACGTTCTCCAGGCAGAAGTTATGGAAGGAAGCCCTGTCCTGGCTGAAATGTAATGTATTATCTGTCAGGGATATTAGCATTTCACTGACAGCCAAGCGGCAATCAAGTCCCTGGAATCCTTCAAAGGCCGCCTTAAACTGTCATTTATCTCTTATGGAGGTGACAGAGCATTTCAAAATTCACATATGCTGGGCCACAGCGACATTCCAGGTAACTGCAGGGCTGACGAGCTCGCCAGACAGGGTACCACTCTAAGGATTCTGCCTGACAAGCAAGCCCTGGGTATGCCCCTTGCTACATGTAAGTATCAAATAAAGCTGAACGCTATTAGCACGACCAACCTCAGATGGGAAAACGGCTCAACGTGTCACATTTCGAGACAGATATGGCCTAGACTGGATCAAAAACGTAGTGCCGAGCTGGTAAAGCTAAAGCGAACACAAATCAGCTAGGTCAACACGCCGCAGCGTCAGCAGCTATGTAGCAAGCTCGTTGGGCTAATACAACAAAAGGCAGATGGACATATAAACTTATACCGACAATCCAAGACTGGATAAGTCGAAAGCATGGAGACTGCAACTACCATCTAACGCAGTTCCTATCTGGCCACGGTGGCTACCGCAAATATCTACACCGATTTGGACATGACAACTCACCATCCTGCCCGGAATGCCCAGGTGAAGATGAAGATACGGAGCACGCAGTGTTTTACTGCACACGTTTCACGGCATGAAGAATTACTCTGCCAAGTCCGTCACTTCTCCTCGACCATATGTTACAGTCGGAAGAGAATTGGATGGCAATATGTTCCTTCGTAACAACTCTACAAAAAGAGCTGCGGAGAATAGAAGAGCTAAGAAGAGCAGCTGAAGCAGCGGAAGAAGCGGACACAAGAAGCATAGCATAAATTGCTAACCAGCCCCGCGAAGTAATACCTAACGGCAGTCCCGCGGGGAAAGTGATTGAAGTGTGTAGGGTGTGTGTTTAGTACGTAGGCGTATTCCTGGCATCGATTACTCAGGTTTGCGAATCGTGCATGCTAGTAGCACTCGGGCTATTAGTATCTATGAAGATTACACATCCCTGGCGCAATCCAAAAAAAAAACAAAAACACGCCAAAAGTATTGGCCTCTTCTCCAACGACTTCTGCAGAAGCTGTAGGGACGAGGAGGAGGAGGAGACCATCCTTCCCTATCGCATAAAAGAATACTCCATCTAGGGTCCCCCTTCCTTGACGACCTCGGCGATCTGGCGTCATTAGACGTCTTCTATACCGACGGTTGTAAGACGGAAGTTCGCATGGGAGCCCTTGGAACAAACCACTCCCTTAGAATAAGCGCCGACTGCGGCGTCTTTCAGGCCGAAGTTACAGCCATTATACAGGCTGCTGAAACTATTCGCGAGAGTAGTATCATTGGTAAAACGACCCTAAACAGCTATAGGTAGCTAGGCAGCCGTTAAAGCTCTGGATTCTGCTGTAATTCGGTCTAAGTTTGAGAGGATCAACAAATCACTTTTAAATCAGATATCTAGAGCCAATGCGGTGACCCTCTGCTGGGTATCAGAGCATGTGGATATCGAAGCAAACGAAAGAGCTGACGAGCTTGCTAGGAAAGGGTCGGCGCTGCATCTATCACGGGCTCTCCCTTTTGTAGTGATCCCAATTAGATCCTTACGGAAGAAAATTGGAGATGAAGGCATCGGTCGAACAAACAGATGCTGGGTTCATCTGGACACATGCGTAACAGCCGGCCTTTAACAGGAACAGATCAACCTCACTGGTGAAACTTAGTCGTCATAACGCACGGGTCATTTCCGGTATAATTGATGGTCATTGTGCCACTGGTATTTTTGGGGAACGGCTCGATGTACTGCACAGCGACTATTGTAGAAGTTGCAGAGGCGAAGAAGAAGTTGAATCTGTTCATCAGCTGCCGTATGATTGCCCTGCTCTATCCGTCAGAAGAATGAGGACTCTTGGTAGTTACTTCTTCTCGGCGCTGGAGGTAATGTTGAACTGATGGTCCTTCTGAGATTATCACTATCTGGGTGGTTCAAACAGTGGACTATCTTTACAGTGTTTTCAGGTTTAAAAAATTATGCACAATGGACCCGAGCTGTTGGTCTAAGTGAGCAGTGACTCTTTTGCCACAAGGCATCCATCCACCTAACGTAACCTAAGAAATATTCTGTATTCTAAAGAGGGATAATCTATTGTTAATTAGTTTCTTGCCGTATGACCTACCATCCTGCTTTGTAAAGAAATTTTAATTAAAACTCAGGCATCACTCGGTTTTTGTTTTTTTGAGAAAAAGGACTTAAAAAAATGAAATGCCTCCATTATTCAGTAGAACCTTTCAGAATACACACAACCGCAACATACCTTCATAATCAGCCCAAGGAGAATACATTATCCACTACAAAAAGAAAAAAAAAAAAAAAAACGAACCCATTACCCTGCTCTCTACAAAGTGCGTCTGATGTAAACAAACAAATTACCCAAACTATCCCCGTCCAATAGTATCTGGCCTCCAGCCCACATCAACTTCTGAGGGCTTTCTCAAAGAAATGTAAATCACACTAAGTGCACTCAAATTAAATGAAGGGCACTTGTCGCCGAAATGGCCATGGGGCACGAATTTTCCTCTCGTCCTTGCTGCTCCTTATTTTATATTTTTTTAATTATCTTAAAAACAACATTATCCAGAAATGATCCAAAGAATGAATAATAAAATTCGCTATAACTGTTAAGGATACAACACGCGTTATGTACGCCCAGATAGCCGGGAAGCTCACCCAGATCCAACCACACAGATAGAGGGCACATACACCACGCAAAAGGAGAAGGAGGATAACTTTCAAAAAGATTAATAACAGCGCTCAGAGCAACAAGTTTGCGAGAAGGATTCTAAGAACGTTTTATGCCAATTTTCCTACTACACTCAACCTCTTTAGCCTTGTGGATAATTTATGAAGTATTTACCCAGACTCAAGGAGTTTTCTTTTCTCCCATTCTCTAGGAAGCTGTTAATTTTTCTTTTTGTGGAAGTGGATCTACTTAAAAATTTTCCAAAATAAGGACGAGGAGGAGTTAACAGTTTGGAGTCGAAAGTTTTCCTTTGAAAGGGATGATACCCATTGACACGCCCAACAGGAAGCAATCCTTAAGTCATCGTAGTGATTTTAAAGTTTACCCGATCCACAGCGCTCTCATGTGGTGTTAAGGATGTGAGAACGTGAAGTTTATGCTTCAATTAGAGCGAACCCTTTTGTTTTTTTTTACAAATTTCCATTTCGGTCTCAGCGATAGCGAAATATATCCTGTCTCATCTAACGTAGACTTTATGAGCCAAAACAAATGTTGACTTAAGCTACGATATGTCTAAATTATTCACATATCCTTTTACGTTACTCCAACTCAGCACACTGTGCGTACGTCTTGAGACAATTCTAAGCTAAACACACATGTAATACTGTAATAACAGTCAACCAAAAACGAGATGAGAAGATACACGCACAAGAGAAGTGAAGCTGACGACATTAGATATATCTGCCGACAGAACGGATGCGTATGAGGTTAAGTCCTTTTTTTGTTTTTGCAAAGATGTGTGGAACATGAAAGTGTTGTTAATGGTTAGACTTTTATTTTGTGTGGTTACAGGAAATTGTGTGGGATATGCGTTGCGTATGTGGTGTGTGTAAGGAAATTGTAGTAAATTTCATTAGCAAGATGAGATCTGTAAAAGATACAATTTGAGAAGAATTTACGCAAAGAATTGGATTGTTACTTCTGGGAAGAGCTGCCGTTTGAAGATCATTAAGAATTCAGGAAACCTGATTAGATTGGGATTAAATTTGATGGAAAAGAGGTGGCTATTAGGCTCAGATATCCTTTATCACTTAGATCGATGAATTTAAAGGAGATAATTGGAAAAGGAAAGTGGAAGGATGCACAGAAAGTTTTCAGATATGGAGGAGGACCCATATATTGTTGTGTTGAATTTTGATGAGGGTAAACTGTTTCAGGCTGTTTAAAGAAGATGTCTATCTAACCATTTACCGAGAAGGTTTATAGTAATGAGGTTTTTTTTTCCCTTTACAGGAAGGCGCCACATAGACTTACGGCAGCGATAGATCTTGCTACCATGCTATTAGACAGGCGAAAGGGAGGAAAAATGTCCAATATATCCAGTGGTGGGAAAAAAAAATTGTATTCGTTAGAAGTTGACAGGTAATTCCTTTCAAGTCGACACGAGGTCCATCGCACTTAATAGAATGCCATTTGGTCTAATCACTTCTTTGGCCATCTTTTAATGGAACGTAAACTTGATACCATCTCGCTTGAAGAAAGGTCCAAATGTAAACATAAGGGATGATGTTACAATAGCAGTTTGTTTGATTACTGCAACGCTAACGGCAGGAAAGATGGCTTCGACGAAGAATGGCCTACGGCAGGAGTACCTCGTAAACGGATGAAGCTTGTCGCGGATATTAAACGTAAAAAAAAATGTAGTTTCAGTGAAGATGAAATGAAGAGTCCAACGTATTGGACACCTCAGGAAGTAGTACATTGTTGAGTACGACAAAAACTACTTAATGGTTCTCGACAATGAGATTTTGGATCAAATTCTGCATAGATCATGCGTTCTTAAGAGGAAAAGAAATACGAGTATATCTGAAAGGAAAGACCTTGGTTAGCATTCAATTGGAAGAGACGAAAGTGTGTAGGTACAACTAATGAACAACTTCACAAGATCACCAACACCTGAGGGTTTTCAAAAGCCCTAACAGAAATAACCGGCTAGTTTGACGTACCAAAAACAAGGGTAACAGACAACGGGCAATCCAACTGCAAGCTACTCAATGGAGCTTCAACTGTTAGATAAATTTGATGTAGAAATGTGAGCCCTCATGAATGTCGCTAATTTACAATCTAAGGACACATTAGGAATTAACTTGCTAATAAAGCAATAATAGGTAAAGCAAACTCATCTCGCCTGCTGGAACTGCTTTTCCAAGGACCATATGGCACCGGCACAATAGATATTATACGTCGCAATGCAGTTGGGCCCCAAACATCGTAAGTACCTAGGCAGTCAGATCTTGGTTTGGTTGGTTTGGAGCGGTCCCAAGTGGGGTACACTTGGACCAAAAAAGGTCCATTGTGCTGCTTTTTAGTAGGCAAGGGTGGATCATGCCATCTGCTCCTAGAACCATTCGCATTTGGTGATGAATTTACTGATTCTAGCCAAGCAGAGGTTGGAGAGATCGTTTATATTATTAAAGAGGTATTCCCCCATCGACTTAGCCAGAAGAGTTCACCCTACAGCGATTAAGATGGCTGGGGCATTTAGAGCGGATGGAGCCCAACCTTCCCACTAAGAAAGTCTTCAAATCCACCCCGGATAGACGGAGCAGAAGAGGACGCCCTCGCGGTAGGTGGCGCAACCAAGTGGAGAGGGACCTCAACCAACTTGGCGTGCGCAACTGGAGGCAGCTGGCTCGTAACCGTGCTGGCTGGCGAGGTTTGATGGTTAAGGCCCAGGTCCACTGTGGCGTTTGACAGAACACCTCAAAATTTCAATTACCCGCGTCGACATGTACGAGTATAAGGTACTTAGCAAAGAACGTTAGCGCCTCGATATCGCCAATGCTTATACTATTTGTCCTAGAGGAGCCATGCGGAGCTAACTCATCAGCTGTTCAATTCCCTGATATATCGGAATGACCATTGCAAGGGATTTGATAGATGTCTGACTATCGACGTGTATGACGATATCTATCTGCGATACAGTATTAAACCCTAACAGCAAAACGCTGTATTGATCCGAAAGTTAGAAGCGAATGTCCAGGCCATCTGAGAAGACTCCGGCACCGACTCCGTCCACGGTTTTAGACCCATTTGTAAAGATTGACAACGCGTTGTTGCACGGGACATAATGCTGCTCACTCTATTTCGTCCGGTAATGTGTTTATTGCCCCAGGTTGAAATCTAATTCAAAGGACAATCGGTCGGTGACGTTGGAAATATGTCGGTGCATCAATAAACTTCTGTCGTGACCAATACTCGTATATTGTTTTTCCATTGTTTGGAATATTTAAGACTTATTGCAGAGTTTGCATCCGATTGCTTACCAGCGATGAGAATTTCCTTGAGGACACAGATGATCAACTGGATCTTGAGGCGACTCTACGTTAGATACGCTGAGCGTTTCTTTTTGTTGCACTCCTGGATATAAATGTAGCTTAACTATGGAACAAAAAAAAATCAAAATTCGATCATTACACAGACGTAACTAGGCACCACTGAGCTTCAGAAGAAAAGGCTGAAGTAAAGTAAACTTCGTCTGTTAACTGGCTGTTAACTCATCAGCTTTCCAATTCCCTGATATGTCAGAGTGATCTTGTACTCAGCAGAAGGTGATGTTGTTCTATTCAGCTATCTACTGTCCGTTGCAAAAGATTTGATAGCTGCCTGTCTGATACAGTATTAACCGCTAACAGCAAAGCGCTGTATTGATCCGAAAGTTTAGAGGAGAGGCGAATGTCCAGGTCCGTCGAGAAGACTCTAGCATCGACTTTGTACATGGTTTTAAGCACATCTGTAAAGATTGACAACGCGTCCTTGTACAGGACGTCATGCTGCCTCTCTATTTCGTCTGGTAATAAGCCCCAGGTTGAAATCAAATTCAAAGGACAATCGGTCGGTAACGTTGGAAAAATGTCGGTGCATCAATAGAATTCTGTCGTGACCAATATGTTGTTGTTTCCATTGCTTGGAATATCTAAGACTTATTGCAGAGTTAGCATCCAGTTGCTTACCAATGATGGAAATTCACTTGAGGACACAGATGATCAGCTGAATCTTGAGGCCATTATACGTTAAGTACACCGAGTGTTTCTTTTTGTTTCACTCCATAAAAAGAAGATCAAAATTCTACCATTGCACAGATGTTACTAGGCATCACTGAGCTTCAGAAGAAAAGTAAACCTGGTCTGTCAACTGGCTGTTGGACATTTCTACACATGATGTTTCATCTTTTATTTCATGTTTTACTTATTCACATTTTTTTAAGACTTTACAATTGATAACCTTTTGCCGTACTTATATATAATGGAAGGAAGTTGATACATTCCCCCCGCTCGTCGTCTGGTATCAAACTGGTGACTGATTTATGTTCGGAAGTTTGGGTCATCATAGCATTCCAACGCCGCTGTCATTTCAAATATCTGCATCACTTTTAAAACTCTTACGTTACTGCTTATGGTGCATCTTCTTGATAGTAACTTGATCGCTCTATCTTGGATGTTTTGTAACTTCTCGATGTGTGTTTGCGCTGTACCTCCCCAAGCCAGTACACCGTATCTCAGCCTGGACTCTATAAGAGCATGGTACACTTGCTTTTGTACACTAGCTGTAGATTTGTACTGCGGGCAGACCAACGCAAACAGGGACCCCCTCAGCTTGTTACGAAAATCATTTATATGAGCATTCCAGAGAAAATAGTTATCGATAGTGATGTCTAGATATTTTGTATGTATCGCCAACCTCAATATATTCGCAATCGGATACGGTGGCACATCCAAAGGTCTTTAGTACGATTGGTGACGCTGGGTACTGTGGACTTCGGATATGCATAAGTTTGGTTTTTGATGCGTTGATTACTATCCCATTGTCATGGCACCACTTACCGACTTCATAAAATTCATCTTGCATCAACCTTGCTGCTGATTCCACCGATTGATGGCAGACAACGATCGCTGTGTCATCTGCATAAGCAAACGGGAAGCTCCTCTTCAAACATCTTAGCATTTCATTCGTGTATAAAATGAACAGAAGTGGGCCAAGTTTTGAGCCTTGTGGGACTCCATACAGCACTCTTTGTTCACTGCTACAACAATCCTTGATTTTCACGCGGAAGGTTTTTGCTTTTAGGTAATCAGTTAACCAGTATGCTAATTTTCCCCTAATTCCGGCTCTCTGAATAGTTTCTATAAGTCTTTTATGGTCCAGTGTATCAAATGCTTTGCTAAAGTCAAGAAATAGAACTACCACGTGATGTCGTTTGCTTAAGTTGGTGATGATACGTAAGATGGCAATTCAAATGTTCCATTTAAACATGTTTTTGACGGTTTCTGACTTTATGTCTTATGGGGTTAAAGTTTGAGATTGAGATCTTAAGCCGCAATAGATGGACGACTGGCGGACCAACGAGCACTATACAGAACTCATGCACAGCGGGTGCCTCCATCCACAAACTGAGAGATAGTCATGCGGCACTTAAAGGACCAGGTTCCTACTTGCATCAACTCAAAACCTGTTTTATAACGCTTCAACACTCTGCAAGGTATGACCATGTACAATAAAGTCAAGCTGTGGTAGGTACCGCGGCATGTTTATAAGTGTTGAAGCAATGAAATTGCTGATCAGCTAGCTAAAAATGACTCTTCAAAATCATATATTAGATTCGAACCTTTTTGCGAATGATAAAAGCCCCTATCCTTCAGTAGAAAGGTGGAATGTCGCCTGATTTAATGCCTATCTTGCTGCACAAAGATTTTGATGGTCGCAGGTGCCACATTCCCTAAGATGTAGCCAAAAACAATAAGAAAAAAAGATAAAGTGCCACAGGGTTCCACTGTACGACCCATATTCCTAATTTAAAAATTGATAAGAATGCGTAAATCTAAAACGCAATATCGAAAATGATTGCCAAATGAATAGTAAAGTTTGGCAGAAACAGCCTTCGTTCGATCAAGCTTGAGTAACCGAAGAGTTCCCAATCAAAATCGGGGTGCACCAGGGAAGCGTCTTAAGTCCTTTGCTCTTTGTTGTAGTGCTTGACTTTCTGTTTGAAGGTAAAGTGGCGGACGCCAATGAACATCAGTTATTCTTTGCTAGCTATGGAGCAATCATAAGTGAGGATCGTACGTCCCTGCAACAAGCACTTGATGTATCGGTGGACGTTTTGGAGGGAAATGGATACAGCATAATTCGAAAAAAGACCGATTACTTGTGCTGCTCGTTCTCTGATCCACTCAGGCCTATTCCAGACATTTATTTGAATGGAACAGTGTTTCTTGAGGTCAAATAGGCGAATCCCACAGGCGGATCAGTAGAAATGCGGTGAAGCGAGGGGGTTGTGATCCCTTATTTTCAGATCATAACCTCGCTGATTAAAGGAAGAAGAAGAGATGGAACAGTGTTTCTTGAGTGCGAAAAGTTCAAATATTCGGGATATGGGATCAACCTGTGAAGGGGACATCAATCGTGGCATATGTTTAGGGTGGATGAAGAAGCTAGAAAACTCCGCTTTCTTCGGTGACCGAAAAATGCCCCCTAGGAAGCCTCTACACCGCAGCTGTTCATCCAACACTCACATGCGATTCACAATGTTAGACAAATTACAAAGCCTGTGAGTAGCAGCTGAGATGAAGATGTTTCGAATAAGAAATTCGAAGATCCGTGGAAGCCTGTACGTCAAAGAGACTATCTCATGAAAAGTAGAGTAAGACCGGCTCCGCTGGTATTGCCATGTTCAAAGAATAGATCATTTGAACAAGCAGTTAAAAGGCAATATCAATGAACATTCCAAAGACCAGTTGCACTAGAAAACAACATTCATAACAGGCTCACTTCAACCAGAATATGAAAGAAACGCTTAAAATTCTTAGTTGGAACGCCAACGGGCTCGTACAAAGACTCGACGAGTTAGAAATATTTATACGAGAAAAAGATATTGATATATGCTTAGTCTGTGAAACTCATCTGACAAAGCAAGCAAATATTAAGATAAGGGGACAAAGCGTGTATCACGCCTTTCACCCATCGGTAAGAGCCAGAGGCGAATCGTCTTTATTTATAAAAGAATCTATCGAAATCAGCAGAAATAAAGATTGAATTAGAAGCAATGCAAGTAAGCACGGTACGCGTTAGAAATAGACATTCTGCTTTGTCCACTGCGATGTAAACTTGAAGAAAGTGATTTCACAAACATCTTCAACTTCCTTAAACCAAATTTTATTAATGGCGGCGACTTCAACGCGAAACACCCCTTCTGGGGCTCAAAGTACGCCCCTCAGAAAGGTAGAAAGCTTTATAATGCGGGTATGTAATTCAGTCGTAATTTTTTCCTCGACGGGTAAACCAACATATTGGCCGACTGATAGAAATAAGATACCAGATCTGATCGATTTCTTTGTTGTTAAAGGAATATCTGGTAACTGTATAAAAGTTGATGAAAGCTTTGATCTCTCCTCTGATCATTCTCAAATCATTGACCATAAGCAAAGCTCTGATTAAAAAAGTAGGACCGGCCAGATTAACCAGCGCAAAAACTAATTGGGATGGCTTTAAAAAAGATATTGAAGCAAATATTGAGCTGAGCGTATCACTTAAAACGCCATATGAACTTGAAGTTGAAGCAGATCGTTTCGTCAAAATCTTACAGGATGCCGCGTGGAAGAATACTCCCAAACCAAAGAAAACGCCGGCAAGCTACATTCAAACTTATCCGCAGGAAATAAAAGAGATGATTAAGAAGAAGAGAAAAGCGCGTAAAAGATGGCAACAAACTCGGGCTTCGCAACATAAAGCATATCTTAACCATTTGTGCAACTCACTAAAAAGATCTATTAAAGATCTTAAAAATAATGAAATGCAAACTTACGTAGAAAACTTAACGGCAGAAAAAGATTCTAACTATTCGCTTTGGAAGGCTATAAAAGGTATTAAAATACCTCAAATTCAAGCCGCCCCAATTAGGAAAAATCAAGACGAATGGGTCAGGCATGATAAAGAGAAAGCGCAAGTTTTTGCCGCCCACCTAGAAGAAACTTTCAAACCGTTTGATGGACAAGCTCTTCTTGAAAATATAAATACGTCGTATATAGACAATAGTGTAATAAGAAATGCAACGCTTACCGAACTTAAGGAAGAAATAAAGAAACTTAAACCTAAGAAAGCTCCTGGATACGACCTAATTACGGGAGAGGTTCTTAAAGCACTACCATGAAATTAAGCTTCTGTTCATTATAAACGCAGCGAATAGACTAGAATATGTTCCCAGTCAATGGAAAGTCGCCGAAGTCATAATGGTCCTTAAGCCCGGAAAACCGCCGAATGAAACAACGTCTTATCGACCGATTTCGCTTCTTCCAATTATATCCGAAGTGTTCGAGAGAATATTGATTAGACGAATACAGCCGGTTATAGAAGAAGGGCATCTCATTTCGAATCATCAATTCGGATTCAGAAGTAAGCATTCTACAGTTGAACAAGTACATCAAATAACACATGTAATCGAAAAATCACTTGAAGAAAAAAAGAGTTGTTCAAGCGTATTCCTTGACGTTTCTTAAGCCTTTGACAAGGTCGGGCATGAAGGCTTAAAGTTTAAATTACGACAGGTTTTGCCAGAGCACTTATATAATATTTTGAAGAACTACCTTACGAATAGACTATTCCGCGTCAAATGTGGAAACGAATATTCTGATTTTAAGGAAATAATAGCTGGGGTGCCGCAAGGAAGCGTTCTTGGTCCAGTCTTGTATTTATTATACACCCGTGATATACCGCAAGTAGAAGGCACTGAGCCAGCTACATTTGCCGACGACACTGCTATCTTGACAGTAGGTAAAACGGTCGAAGATACTACAGAAAAACTGCAAGAAGCTTTGGATAGAGTAAATGAATGGACAAAGGTTTGGCGAATCGCACTTAACGTGACCAAATCTGTTCATGTAAATTTTACTTATAAGAAAATAAATAATTTGCCGATCTTTTCAAACTCGGTTCAAATTCCGTTTGCAAACGAGGCTAAGTATCTTGGAATGACACTTGATACAAAGCTGAAATGGAAAACGCACGTAAAAAAAGAACGCAAAGAACTAGATAATAAATATAGAGAAATGTATTGGTTACTTGGAAAATATTCCAAGCTTAATATAGATAACAAACTGCTTTTATATAAGCAAGTGCTAAAGCCTGTGGACGCCGTGGCGTAAGTGGTTAGTGTGTCGGATCACTACGCAGAGGTTCCAAGTTCGAATCCCAGAAAACACAAAAAAGTTTTTTCACGGTCCCACCTCTCGCGAGCGTCTGACAAACATCCGAGAGTATTGCTGTCACCAAAAAGCTTCTCAAATCGCCGTTCGGATGCGGCACTAAACTGTAGGTCCCTTCCATTCCTGTGAAAAATATAACGCACACAACATGAGTGGTTGCGAGAAGCTAGGCCCTGGCACTTAAAGAGCTGTTGCGCCAAATATTTATTTATTTTATTTTTTTAAAGCCTGTATGGACATATGGTATACCACTCTGGGGTTGTACCAAAATAAGTAACATTCAAATTTTACAAACTTTTGAGAACAAAGTGGTAAGATGTATTGTTAATGCGCCATGGTATATCCAAAATAGCGATATCCACAGAGAACTTGGCATTAAAACAGTCGAAGACGAAATCAAAAACTACACGAGAAAGCATTTAAGACGGCTAGAAAGTCACGGTAATACAACAGTCCTCCAAGTTTTGGATGAAAGAAATTTACTACGCCGTCTACAAAGAATCAAGCCTTTAGACTTAGCGCGTTAAGTAACCACGTCTAAACTGCGGAGGTAGCAGGAACTTCTAATGGGAAGGTACCTGCAAAACGTCATTATTTCGGGAAACGAAAACTACTTGATAAGTCTAATACTTAGTTGTAGTAAAAATAAAAACAAGTCTGTTTTGAAGGGATGTTTTTTAGTGGGTAAGAATCTCACACTACTATGAGCACGCGCTGTCGATCCTCATAGTGTCTTGTTGAAGATTTTTACCTACCGTCGAAAAAAAAAATAAAAATTTCAAAGATATCGCGAGAGAAAGGCAGGCCTAAAAGCTCCTGGATTACAAAAATGCAACGACACCAGCATTTGGTTTGCCTCAGTAACGAAGTGATCATAAATGGGGAGCCTGTCGATATTTTCTGAGGTCAAACAGGCGGATCAGTAGAAATGCAGTGAAGTGGAAAGGTTATGATCCCTTGAGTTCGGATCATAATCTCGCCCATATAGAAAGAAGAAGAAGCCTCTAGAAGACGCGCCCTATCTTCTCTCAGCGTAATATTTTTAAGACGAATAGAAAGCAGTTTTATGCAGTACCCGTCATGGCCATCTCTGACGCACATTAGTTTATCTGTGGTTCGTTATGGGTAGAAACACATATATATTTCTCGTGTTTTATACTGCGGCACTTTCTCGTTTTACCATGTAAAATGTGCGCCACAATATTACACAACAGAAACTAACACAACACGATGTAAAAGTGCGTTCTTGGCTAAAAACTCTTGGAGGAGAGTTGGGATCCTGAAAATACTTCATGGTGTTTCCTGAGATGCGAATATTTAACCACAACTACTTGATGCACCACCCGCTGGACAAGAAGCTTCCAAATAGTACCACTACCTGTTGTGAATACTACATTGCTTGCCAACGTTCATTCATTAATTCAGCATTGTTTCTGATCTGATTCCATACAGGCACTCAATATAAAAGTACGTCCGTATGGATACCGATTAAAATCTGTCAATTCTCACTTCACCACTCGTATCCAGGACTTTGTAATACATAATTCTTAAATCGCCTTTTATGCCATAAATCATTTAATACGAGTACTACCCTTCCAAGTTTTACTTCGAATTTCTTCATAGTAAAATCGCAGTCAATTTGCACTTCACATGAATACTAATATGGCTTTCAGTTCGACAATTTGTCAAACTGTCAAAGTCACTCCGCTGGAAGGATAAAAAAATTCAAAGGACATGAATAAAAAATAGGAGAAAACGACTACTAGTGACGATAACAATAAAATAACTCATGTCATCCTTAACTTTGCCATCAATAAAACGAACGAACCGTACGTTCTTTATTCGCCCGAGTCGTCGAGTTGTTACCTCGTATCTAGTTTCCATTCCTACAGGACGCCATTCACCATTCACACCGAACGAATAAAATTGCGACTCGCACAGTCGCACTTGACTTAATGCATCCAGTGTCTTTCAATTCTTGCTGTATGCATACGACGACAATATCAGAGTCGTCCTGTCGCTTGGGTAGTCTCCTGAAAAGAAATACGACACCGAAACGGACACGCTAGTGCATTCCAACATCCGAGCGTCATTTAACCAATATTTACGAGTGATACAACTTGGAGAGCTATAAAAACAAAACGAAGGGCAACGACATTCCCAATGCATACCCACCCACACACATACACACACCCAAGCAATAAGGGCAGAAAAAGTACATAAACAGTCTCCTCGTATAATTTGCTGCGAAATTCTCGAAGAAAAATGGATATTCATTGCTTTTCTCCGACTAGGGAGGACCTTGGAATCCCTTTTCGTTTCATTGACGAAAATATTTTTATTTCCAAGTTTATGGCCATTTGTGCCATAAAAATTGAGAGCAACTCGAACGCGCCGAGGTCCTACATCTTAATTAAAGTGTGAGTACTTCCAGATATTGCAGTTTTAGGGATGAAATGATAGACTGTCGTCGTATTTGTGGATAGTGCAGTACACTCAATTATCCTTCGAAGGAGTAGTGGATGCAATTTCGTTGATTGCAGGAATAATTAAAAGTTTGGCAAGTCCTGCTGCGTCATTTTTGTTACCTCGTTTTGCCCAATCTTGTTCTCCGAAGTTAAGAGGATGAGCAGTAAAATTGAACGATAATTGCAGCAAGAATGCAACTTAAAACGGACTGACTTTTGATGAGAGGTTTACGATTCGTAAGTGCAGTATAAAGTGCATTAAAGTGGAATTGCTGATTGTTATGCATGATCCTTAACGTGCAACGTGTTATGGCACCTTTCTTATACTTTTATCCCTTCAACAGCTAAGAGCTCTTACAAATTGTACAACTTGTGCTGATTTCCCTGATCGATTTTTATAGGAGTCTGACTAACTGTGTGTGCTCGGTGTGGCCAGTACTTTTAGGGGGGTGTGCTTTAGGAGTGATTGGAGCTTTGATGAATATTCATGTCAACTTTGATGCGGATACATTAAAGGGTTTAGATTGCCGCTAAGGCTCAATTACTAGGATTAATGATGCTGACTAAGTACATTTACAGAACTCGTCTTTGGCGTAATTACTGGGCGCTGTGACATTGGTATTCATGCAGAGCGTTTTAATGTGCCTCACAACGACTACTGTAGAGGTTACACGGAAGAAGAAGAAACTATATCGTCCGTCAACTGTTGTGTGATTGTCCTGCCCTGGCTAACAGAAGAATGAGAACTCCTGGTAGTTACTTTTCCACAGAGTTGGATGACTTATGTTCCCATATGCACTCTTATACCCATATCTGGGTGATTCTTAATCAGCGGTTCTTTCTTTACATGTTCCCAAGCTAAATCAGAATGGATTATGCTCATTGCTTGGACCTTACTTTTGTTCTACGTTAGGTAAGGTTCGGTTGGCTGTCTGAACGATTGCGTAGACACAATTAGACCAGTAAAGGTCCATTGTGATGGCGTAGAGCTACCATTAAACCACTCAGGGACTAATTAAAACCAGCTCATGACGCCTCAGGACGCCAAATCGTCGAAGTTATCAAAGAAAGAGGTCCCTAGATGAAGCATTCTTTTGCGTGGTAGGGCTGGACATGTATGTAGGAGGTGATGGATGGTTTCCTCCCCCTCGTCGCCCCTACAGCTCCTACAGAAGTTGTTAGAAGGTTGGGTTAAGTTAGGTAGGGTTATGAGGTGATCATAAAACACTTGGCACCAAAGCAAGCCCATCGCGATCACTAGGGAACCTTCACGGCAAAAGACCTAAACCAATTCTCCCAAGCAATTGATCTCCCTACAGAATTTGAAAATGTCCTTGTTGTAGTTCAAGGACCTCACCTCTTCTAGGTTATCGAAGAAGTATCTACCAAGGTGCTTTAGCCTTGTCCTGACAATTCCTTGACACTCACAGAGTATATGTGTAATGTCCTCTGATGCATTTTGGTTGTTGCAGTACCTACAAATATCCGTGTTAGATAATCATAGTCTCATAGCATGCTTCCTTAGGAGACAGTGGTCAGAGAGTATTCCTATCGCTGTTCTTCGCCGTGATCTTTCTAATTTTATGATCTCCCCAGATTTCCTGCGGTCTAACACAGCCCACAAAGCCTTAGACACCCTGTGATCAACCAAGTTTGGCCATCTTACATTAGCCGTGTCGATGATTCTATTGCGAATAATTCCCTCAGGCACGCACCCTGGTGGTTTAATACTACCAATTACATCACTATGTGGGAGCCCCGCTCCTCTTTTGGCCAGCGCGTCGGCTTTCTCGTTGCCTTCAGTATCGCAGTGTCCATGCACCCAACACAATCTGACGCGGTTCTGTGTACATAATGCCTTAATCATTGTGCGGCAATTCCTGACTATCTCAGATTTGGCGACGTAAGACTCTAGCACATTTAGCGCAGGCTGACTGTCAATGTAGATGGCGATATTCTTGTCGAATATTGATCGCATCTCAAGTAATTCCGCAGCTTTAAATACAGCTAGAACCTCTGCTTGGAATACACTGCATGTGTCCAGAAGTCTCAGGGCTACCTGTAAGGTGGTATCTCTCGAGTATATACCTGACCCCGTGCCCTCTCTGGTCTTAGAACCATCTGTGTATATTGTAATCTCATTATGAACAGAGACTGTCCTGTTTTCCTTTATACTTGGGTGGCCCATGATAATAGGATACTTTACTTCGTATGTTGTGTCGAAGTCTAAAGTGCCAAGGATATCGTCCGATTCGTCAAGGATTTCGGAAAATGATTCCTTTAGTATGGAGCTATGTCCTACGCTATTAGTCTTGAAGAGACCAACGTTAGTGAGCCGAAACGCACTGTTGTCCGCTTGAAATTTGATTTGTAGGTCTAGTAGGTAGCCGTGATGACAGTGCAGGCTTTTCTTTGTACCATGGCCAACATATCCCGTATGTTTTTCGTATTCCTTGCCTTCCACCACACAAGAGCCCTATACGTAAGGATGGGTCTGGCTATCATGATGTATAGCCAGCATTACACCAAGATGAAATCACCACGTCGTCCGCGTAAGCAGTGACGCTTATAAGTATTGCTTACTTTACTTTACTTTACTTTACTAGGGCCTTGTATGCACTGCGACCTATAAGATCTATTGTGCCAGCCCGATGTTTAGCTGAGAACTTGGTTAAGGCTATTGATAAACCTCAACAAAGCTCCAGGCTTAATATTCCAGAAGTCAGAGGGACTCAATAAAGCCCTTCCGATATGGAGAAGTATAAGTATTGCTTAGTTCTTTAAGTATCCCATCGAGGACTAGAACACAGGGGAGGGAGGTGAGATAACGCCTTCCTGGGCGGTCCCCCTAGTAACGGATTTTCTTATTGAACTATTTCCGATAGTGGAGTTAATGTTTCTAGTGCCGAGCATATTGCAGAGCCAATGGGTAATGCTATGCTCGGCATTCTAGGGCCTGCTTGATGGCCCTTTCTTCTACATTACTGAAAGCACCTTCTATGTCTAGGAAGGAGCTTCTATTTTCCCTACTACGTCGTGTAAAGCTGTTGCCACCGATTTCCCGTTCAGATATGCATGTTGAGCTTTGCATAGAATATCGTTGCAACACTTACTTCTGATGTGAATATCAAGAAGCCTTTCAAGTGTCTTGAAAAGGAAAGACAAAAGACTACAGACCCATAATCTATAGTCTTTCGCTGACGTGTGGCTTAGTTTACCTGCTTTAGGTATGAATATAATCCGCACTTCCGTCTATGCCACTGGTACGTAACATGACCTTAAAAAGTGTTTTTTCCCTAAGCCTGTTTCTAACCTTGCCTGGAGCTTTTTTGCAGCAGAGCTGGCAAAATTTCATCATGGCCTGGTGCTTTGAGTGGTGCGAATGACGTAATACCCCATCGCAGATTCTTCCATGTAATGAGATTTTGTATTGTACATCGTCATACATACCAGTATACGAGTAGCCATTAGTAATAGAATCCCTAGGTGATCTACTTCCTGGAAAGTGAGCTTCAATTAACGTTTCTAAAACTTCTTCTCTACTTTCTGACCACGAGCCGTCAGATTTGTTGATGCAACTTAGGACAGAAGTGTCTTTAGCTAGCATCTTGCGAAGTCTGGAAGCTTCACTAGTATCCGCAATGGACTCACAGAATTCCTTCCACGACTTCCTTTTTGATTCCCTGATTAAGTACTTGAACTCCCTCTCGCGCTCTATATATTCATCCCATGGAGTACCGTCCCCTATTTCTTTGGCCCTGTTGTAGAAATACCTAACCTGTTTTTCTTGGAGTAAATTTCTCTGCTCCACCGTGGAGCTTGGGACTTCTTGGACTCTTCCTTTCGAATACGAATAGGCCCATATACCTACCCCAGTCTGTTCTCTTATGGTGTCTGTAGCTGTTGCTAGCCTTAGGTTGGAAATTAATATGAAGTTAAAAAAGAGGCCAAGACTTTTGGCATGGTAGCATATAAGACAGGACCCCGATAACCCAGCTGATCTGTGATCGCTTTAGCTTAACCAACTCGGCGATACGTTTCTTGTCCAGCTTAGGCCAGATCTGTCTCGAAATATGACACGTTGAGTCGCTCTCTCATCTTTGGTTAGTCCTGCTAATAGTGTTCAGCTTTCCTTTAGATGGCGCTACAGTCCGGGGTGGACCTGGGCCTCAACCAACAAACCTCTCCAGCCAGCACGGTTACGAGCCAGCTGCCTCCAGTTGCGCACGCCAAGTTGGTTGAGGTCCCTCTCCACTTGTTTGCGCCACCTACCGCGAGGTCGTCCTCTACTGCGCCGTCCGTCCGGGTTGGATTCGAAGACTTTCTTAGCGGGAAGGTTGGGCTCCATCCGCTCTAAATGACCCAGCCATCTTAGTCGCTGTATGTGAACTCTTCTGGCTAAGTCGATGTCCTTGTACAGGCCGTATAGTTCGGCATTGTACCTTCTCCTCCACTCACCGTCTATGCAGACGGGACCAAAGATCGCTCGAAGAACTTTTCTCTCGAAATAACCAAGGGCATCCTCATCCGGTTTTTTCAAAGCCCATGCCTCTGCGCCATACAGCAGGACTGGGATGATTAATGTCTTATAAAGAGTTACCTTAGTAGTTCGAGATAGGGCTTTGCTACTCAATTGCCGTTTTAGCCCATAGAAACAACGATTGGCAAGAGTAATTCTCCGTGTGATCTCTCCACTCATGTCATTTGCGGAGCTGACCATAGAGCCTAGGTAGACAAAATCCTTTACTACCTCAAAATTGTATCTGTCTATTGTGGCGTTCTGCCCAAGACGCCGATGTTGGGTGTCCTTTTTTGTAGACAGCATATATTTTGTTTTGCTTTCATTGACCGCTAGACCCATCTTTGCTGCCTCGATCTCAATACTCGTAAATGCCCGATTGACGGCCCGCTGAGTTCTTCCGATTATGTCAATGTCATCGGCATAAGCGAGTAGTTGTACAGACTTGAAGAAGATTGTACCTCCGGGGTTGGCTTGTGAGTTTCGTACAATTCTCTCAAGTATTATGTTAAAGAGATCGCATGATAGCGCGTCGCCTTGTCTAAGACCTTTCCTGACATCGAACGGTTCGGTGATGTTCTTACCGACTTTGATGGAGCAGCGAGAGTTCTCCATAGTCATTCTGCACAAACGGACGAGCTTGGCAGGGATGCCAAGACTAGACATGGCTCTGTATAACTCGTCTCTATACACGCTTTCATAGGCAACTTTGAAATTGAAGAGGTGGTGCATATCGATTTTATATTCATGGGTTATTTCCAAGATCTGCCGTAGTGTGAATATTTGGTCAATGGTGGACTTTCCAGGCCTGAAACCGCACTGATAAGGACCTATCAGGTTGTTGACAATCGGTTTTAGGCGTTCACATAGTACGGCAGACAGGATCTTATATGCGATATTTAGGAGACTTATACCCCTGTAGTTGGCGCAGTTCAGAGGGTCTCCTTTCTTCAGGATCGGGCAAACGATGCTGAGGTTCCATTCATCGGGCATACTTTCGTCCGACCAGATTTTACAGATGAGCTGGTGCATGCTCCTTACCAACTCATCTCCTCCTGCCTTGAAGAGTTCAGCGGCAAGGCCGTCGGCTCCAGCAGCTTTGTTGGATTTGAGTTTAGATATCGCTATCCTCACTTCATTATGATCGGGTTGACGGGAATTTTGACTGCCATCGTCACTGTTGAATGGCTCATTCTGCCTGACAGCGGAATATTGGTAATCATCGCCGTTTAACAGTCTGCAGAAGTGTTCCTTCCATAACCTCAGCACCGACTGCGATTCTACTACTATGTTGCCATTTTCGTCCCTGCAGGCTTCTGTTCTGGCTTTGAAACCCTGGCATGTTCTTTTTACCCTTTGGTAAAATTTTCGAACATTATTCCTGCAATAAAGTCTCTCAATCTCCTCGATCGAGCGCTTCTCATGCTCTTTTTTCTTCTTTCTGAGAAGTCGATGTTCCTCTTTTCTCCTGCGCACGTAGAGCTCGTAAGCAGCTCTAGTCCTTCTATGCAGCGCCGCTTTGTACGCCTCTTGTTTTGCTGCATGTGCTTGCCGGCATTCCTCATCAAACCAGGGGTTTCGTTGTGGTGGGCGAGAGAAACCCAGTACATCAGAAGCGGCATCTCTGATGGCTTTTTGGCAACGCTGCCACTAGTCTTCCGCATTTGCTGCTGGCGGCATAGGACTAAGATTGAGATTAGAAGAAACACGATCGGCAAAGGTTCTGGCGGTCTCTTGCGATTGTAGCTTTTCGACGTCAAATTTCCTCACAGCATTTCGTTGATTTCGCTCCGTTGTGGATATCCGCATCCGTACCTTGGCTACAACTAGGTAGTGATCCGAGTCCACGTTGGCTCCTCGGAAAGTCCGGACACCCAGAATACTGGAAGAGTGCCTTGCATCGATCGCAATGTGATCGATTTGGTTGACGATTTTTCGATCAAAGGAGAGCCATGTTCCTTTGTGAATATCGAGACGTGGGAACCGCGTACTAGCTACAACAAAGTTTCGCCCCGCCGCAAAGTCGATTAGCCTGAGTCCGTTGCCGGAAGTGTTGTCGTGCAGGCTGTGCTTTCCGACCACGCTACTAAAGACTTCCTCTCTTCCTAGCTTTGCGTTAAAGTCGCCTAGGATAATTTTAACGTCGTGGCTAGGGCATTACTCATACGTCTTGTCCAAGAGCTGGTAGAAGTCATCCTTTGTCGCGTCGTCCTTCTCCTCGTGAGGGGCGTGAACGCATATTAGGCTAATGTTGGCAAATTTAGCCTTGATACGGATAGTCATGAGGCGCTCGTTCACATGCCGGAAACTCAAGACTTCTTGCCTAAGTCTGTCTCCAATGACAAATCCGCACCCGAATAGACGCTGTCCTTTTTGTCTGTAGCAATCGCCGTAGTAGATGTCGCAGTTTTTCATACTCCTTTTGCCCGGCCCATCCCATCGCACTTCTTGGATGGCGGTAATGTCTGCTTTGAGACACTCTAGGGCCTCCGCAAGTTGTTCGGCTGCACGTGGCTTGTAGAGGGACCTAACATTCCATGTGCAGACACGAAGATCGTTGTCCTTTTTACGTTTGCATGGGTCGTCAACAGTGTTCAGCTTTAGTAGATCCTTATATGTAGCGAGGGGCATACACAGGGTTTGCCTATTAGGCAGAATCCTTAGAGTTGTACCCTGTCTGGCAAGATCGTCCGCCCTGCAGTTTTCCGGAATGTCTCCGTAGCCTGACACCCAGCAAAGGGTGAATGTTGAACTGCTCTGTCAACTCCGTAAGAGACAAACGCCAATTTAAGACGGCCTTTCAAGTGAAGGAGCTCGATTCCAGGGACATGATTGCCTGTTGACTGTCAGTGAAAATATGAATATCCCTGACGGATAGTACATTACATTTTAGCCAGGACAGGGCTTTCTTAATCGCCATAATTTCCACCTGAAAAACGCTAAAATGATCAGGGTGGTGCAATGTGATGAGGTTGAGCTCTTCGGAGAAAACACCACAACCCACCTAACCTTAATCTGCCACCTGATACAAGAAAAATGTTCCGCAGTATCGTCGCCCTCTCCACACGCATCAGAGACTGTAGTGTTACTTAAGTCTAATAGATCAAGATGGTTGGTAAAGGCGAGGTGGCCTGTTGAGACACCAAAAAGTCTTGCAGTCTTTTCCGTTGAGAGATAGCAGGAATACCGCTGATTTTTTTACAGAAGTCCGAGGGCATTTATTTAGTCAACATAAATCCTGGAGTAATGCCACATACAATTGTGTTCATGAGAAACCCAATCGTCAATATAAGTACTGACCGAGGACGCAGGCCCAACGTAGGTAGGTTCTGGTCCCGAGAAAACCTCCTCAGAGCTTTGCCTAACAAACTTCTGACATGAAACTAAGATAAGAGTCATAGAATTCAGCCTTCGAGTTAAAAAAAATATTTTGGAAGTGGTTTAAGGGTTGAGCAAGGCGTTAAGCGCAGCCTGACTGTCACTACAGCTGCAAAAACCGCAACTATTCCACCTGTACTTCGCAACATAGTTCATAACCATTAGGATTACGTAAGTTTCCGCTTGGAAAACAACCAAAGCTATACTGGACGTTAAAAGTACCAAAGGAATTAGAATAGAAGTAACTACTACCAGTTGGTCCCGTTCTGAGCCCTTCTCGCTAATTCGTCGGTTATCTCGTTATAGCAGATGCCCCTATGCCCCAGTAAAGTGAAACGTGAAGCTTGTTGAGAGCACTTTTAGCTCAGTACGATATTGTTTAACTAAAACTACGAATTCACTTTAATGGTTGAGATGGCTTTGATTGCTGCTTGGCTTTCCGCTTGGAACACACTACTCTAGCTTGGAAGTCTTATCGACCCGGAAATGTCACATTCTATCGAAAATAAAATGACGCTCAGACCTTCCCTGCTTTGAGACTCATCTGTGGAAATCAATCATCTTCCGTCCGCCCAGTCCTCTCTCAAAAGGGTTGCTATGTGAGAGTCAGAGAATCAGAGTCCCATAGTTCTGTCTGAAGATTTAATCACGAACTTGTGAAGAAGATACACATTCGATGCTTGAGATGCCTAGGCCAACTGATAAATACCCAGACTTTATATGAAGCATATTTGATACCACTACTGCACTGAAAACACAGATGTAGTATTCAATAGCGTGCGCTTATGGACGACGACCTCAAGGCCGTGTCTGTCTATCTACTCTACAAGAATGTTTGTAAGCTTGTGACTGTCTATCAACGTTTAGTTTTCGCCATACCATGCGTGAAAATGGGCGCCGTGGCGTAAGTGGTTAGTGTGTCGGATCACTACGCATGAGGTTCCAAGTTCGAATCCCACAAAATACCAAAAAAGTTTTTTCACGGTCCCACCTCTCGCGAGCGTCTGACAAACATCCAAGAGTATTGTTGTCACGAAAAAGCTTCTCAATTCGCCGTTCGGATTCGGCATTAAACTGTAGGTCCCTTCCATTCGTATGAAAAATATAACGCACACAACATGAGTGGTTGCGAGAAGCTAGGCCCTGGCACTTTAAAGAGCTGTTGCGCCAAATATTTGTATTACTGCAGATATGGATTCAGGATAAATCAAGAACGTCCTTCTTCTTCCTTTTATCAGCGAGGTTATGATCCGAAAACAAGGGATCACAACCCTCCCACTTCACCGCATTTCTACTGATCCGCCTGTGGGGTTCTCCTAAACAATGTAATTCATACAAATAGCCTAGGAAAGCTCCTCACCAAGAATTCGTAACTTTGATAATTTTGTTTACCTCTACGAGTAGCGTTGAAAAACTCTCCCCGTACAGGACAGGTGATACAATGTGCACGTCACAGTTTTTAATATACCCTCTGGGTCTGTGTATAAAAATTCAAAAACAATTTCATCAGTTAAATTGAAAATCCAGATAAACTTCGGAACCACCCCGCCCAAGACACTTTTTCGAATTTCACATCTCTGCTTCATTATTCCCAGATCAAAGCAAAAACATGAAAATCCTTTATTAGAGAACAAGTAATCTTCTCCTGGCACCGCGGGCGTTATTACAACTTCTTAATAATCCACTATCCACCCCTAAGGTCCAATCAGCTTCATAGTCATCCAGCACCACAGGCTGGCCGTCAGCTGCCAGCCGCCATCATCTGGAACTGAGTTGGTGGTTTTGTTGATTTTATTTACCGCTAAAAACACCCGATTGGTTCGGTGAATTATGGTTTTATGGTTATTCCCGTCGATTTGTAGATACTCGTACTTTTTTTGTTTTTGCGCTATTCTCGTTTGATAGCCACCGGTGCTTCGTGGTCCGACGTCATCTCAGAGATCAGAGATGCTCTCCGCTGTGCCGTGTGTCCATGTCCGTGTCCTATTGATTGGAAGCAGTAACCTTTGCTGCCGGTCGGACCTGGCAGTGTATAGATGGATGGATGGATGGATAGATGGGTGGTGAATGAGGCGCCACTAAACATCGTACAACGTGGAAATCATGCTGTTTCCAACCCCTCCTCCTCCTATGTACATCGTATGCCTCCGCCGGCTTTGTGTGTTTATTTATCTGAGTAATTTTATAGAACAGCTGTTGATGTTGATGATGTTGATGCGAGCGGCTGCTTTTGTTGTTTTATCGTCATCATGACGATCATCATCAATAGCATCAGCACCAGCATCATCAAAACGAAACGGTGGAATGATTAATCATTGATGGCTTTGATTGATTTACACGTTTGGCGGTGGCACGCAGTAGAGAGCAAGTAATCAGAAAGTACCTGAACAGGTGAGTGGCTTATGCTTTGAAGCGGTTGACAGTAAGTGGTTGTTAAGTTGACTGTTTACAGTGCCGGGTGGATGTTCGAATAAAATGTATCTAGACACGGGAGTCGTCTATTTTAACGACTACTACGCAATAGATGGGAATAAACTCCAATCGCTTTCGTCTGATGGTTAACTGGAATCATTCCCAGGGATTTGAACTTTCACTAGACAACGATTGTCATTATTTTGCTATTGCAACTTAAATAGGAAAATAAACTTTTATAGTTCAACGGCTGATAAAATATGTTTAGGGCAAATGGATGGCTCAATGAATAAAAGTCTGCAAAAATCGGGAATAGTGTATTGGTCATATCTGACGATATTGAACTGTAGATTTAGCCTCCAGGTGTTTGACATTTTTATAGGGAGGCAATTTCTAGCTAGGTATATTTGTGGTGCTTCCCGCGCTTTGCTTAGACTGCAAGATATGTGGCCACTGCCTGGTAGTGACGATTTTTAAGTTCCAAACAGTCTTACAGTATTTGGACACCCTGCAAGCATGACGTGTCAAGGCCCTCCCTAGTGATAGCCATAACCAGACTTTGAAAAAGAGATTTCCATCTTCCACAAGTAGGTACATCGTCAGCGAACACATCGATAGATCTTAGTGTTTTTTTACCAAAGGCGAACCCTTGTTAAAAGTGGTAAAAAATGAAGGCCATAGGATTGATTCCTGTGGAACTCCAGCGTTAGTAAAAAGGAAATCATGCAGTATATTACTGATAACAATGGTTCTCGTTCCTCTTCTTAAGAAGTTTTGAGCTAGGTTTAATGATGTTTAAGGATGTTTAAGGATATTCTAAGGCGGTGAGAGCAGCATAAACGTAGACAAGAATCTAGAAATTTGATGAATCAGAATGGAGGAAAAGTGCAGCAGCACTGCGAATAAGCTTAATCGGAATCTGATTGCGCTGGGATCCCTGTCTATTTCCACCAACCAAATAATGACGGATATGTATAGCGCTGCCAGAAAAAAACTGGCGGCACCACATGTACTTTCTTTGGATGGCAAACGATTAACAAAGGCCTCGTAGGGGCAGCATCTCTCGATAGGTGCTGGTCCGCTAAGTAACGAGTAGGAGCCACTGCAGCCGAAAACCTAGCAGCTCTGTTAGCAAGCCCTACTCCCACCTCCTCGTGGTGTCATCTGGGAATTTCTTCGGAAATTGCTAACGGGGAAGACGAATGGCGAGCTTCCTGCGCCAAAAAGCAGGATAAGTGTCGGTTGGTCTGTGGCCCAGCGAGCCGCAACCGTAAAACAAACTTCTTCTTCCTTTTATCAGCGAGGCCATGATCCGAAAACAAGGGATCACAACCCTCCCACTTCACCGCATTTCTACTGATCCGCATGTGGGGTTCGCCGTAAAACAAACTATTGCTCCGAAACGGAAACAATCGCCTCGGATAAGGACGGATAATTTGTTGACGACCTTTGGCTTTGGATTCTGGAACGTTAAGACCCTCCTGGACCCACTCAAGGAAGGGCCTTATAATGCCAGATTCCTCCAATTGGAGCACGGTATAAAATCGACATCTTAGGGCTGAGCGAGATAAGATGGTACGATGCTGGGGAATACATCTCCCCAACAAAAACCACTGTCATGCTCTACTCTGGTAAACCATCTGAAAGTGCACGGAGTTCCGGCGTAGGACTCATGCTAACTCCAGCAGCACGTAGTAGCCTCATATCCTGGAAACCCCATAGTGACCGGATATTGACGGCTAGATTCCAGAGTAGAGTTAGAAAAATTACCATCATACAGTGTTATGCTCCGACTCTAGACGCGACTGAGGATGAAAAATATAATTTTTATAGCCACTTAGGCGCCGCCTACAACCAAACGCCTAATGGGGACATCGTAATGGTAATGGGAGATCTCAATGCCAAGGCGGGTAGCGACAACACCATGCTTAAGCACGTGATTGGAGTTCACGGCGTGGGAGACCGTAATGACAATGGTGAGCGGTTTGTGGACTTCTGCAATACCAACCGCCTAGTCATCGGAGGTACGCTGTTTAAGCATAACACCTGCCATAAGATCAGTTGGGTCTCTACTGATAGGCAACGAACATACAACCAGATCGACCACATTGCGATCAGTCGCCGCTTTAGAAATTGTCTCCTCGACGTCCGAAACAGACGTGGAGCTGACGTCGGACAAGAACGAGATCACCATCTTATGGTAGTTCATTTACGCCTTCGTACTGCATCCGTCAACAGCAACCGCTCAAACCTACTTAACATCACCAGGTTTAATATCGACAGGCTCAAGGTTCCCCAAGTGCGCCTACAGTTCAGGGACCATCTTGCCTTAGAAGCAGAATCAATCAGCAGCATAGAGAACATGGATGACCACTGGAGTGCTGTGAAAAATGCTTTTGCGACTGGGGCACGCACGTATGTCGGGAAAAAGCAGAAACACCACCGCACATGGCTTTCTACAGATACCTGGAGACGGGTCGATGAGCGTACAGCAATCAAGGCTCAGATTGCAGCGGCCTCAGCAGTAGAGAGAACCGAGCTTGAAGCCTAATACCGTGCGAAGAAGAAAGAAGTGCAGCGTAGTGTGAGACGTGACAAACGTCAATATGTGAACTCACTGGCCTCAAGGGCTGAAGAAGCAGCGAGTAGGTGCGACAGTAGGACTGTTTACAACATCACTAAGGAGCTCATTGGTGGTCGAAACTCCAAACAACATCCAGTGAAGAGTCTAGACGGCAACCTTCTGATTTCGGATGAGGATCAGCTCACTAGATGGAGAGAACATTTTGCTACAGTGCTAAATCACTTAGACGACGGCGGTATGATCTTGAATTCGAATGAGCAGTTCGAAGCAACAAATTCCCGAATTCGCACCGTACCTCCCAGTAAAACTGAAATAATAACAGCAATCAAGTCCCTCAAGAAAAACAAAGCGGTGGGTATTGATGGCATCCCTGCCGAGCTATTTCAAGCGGCGCCAAATACATCGGCAGATTTGCTGCATCCGCTAATACGGAGAGCTTGGGATAGTGAACAATTTCCACAGGAGTGGAAAAGGGGGATGATCATTAAGCTTCCAAAGAAGGGTAACTTGATGGAGTGCGGTAACTGGAGAGGTATATGTGTTCTTCCAGCTGTAGCCAAAATAATAGCTAGAATAATTCTAGAACGAATTAGAGAACAGATTTAGATTTAGCTCTCGATGTCGAACAGGCAGGCTTTCGCGCTGGATCCTCCTGCATCGACCACATAAACACCTTACGGATCATAATCGAACAATGCGTTGAGTATAGGTCTCCGCTACATTTACTGTTTATCGACTTCGAGAAGGCTTTCGACAGCTTGAATCGAGATGCTATCTGGTTGGCCTTGCGCAGGAGAGGCATTCCAGAAAAGCTCATAGCTATTATCAAGGCTAGATATGAGGGCGGCAAGTGTCACGTCGTGCACAATAGTAAGGTGTCGGACGATTTTGAAGTCCAAAGTGGAGTACGTCAAGGGTGCATACTGTCCCCACTATTGTTCTTGGTGGTTATCAGCGATGTACTCCGTGCAGCATTGACGGAAGCTAATTCTGGAATTCGTTGGACTATGACATCTTACCTTAAACACCTAGATTACGCTGACGATGTTTGTCTACTTTCACATCGGATAATGGATCTTCATTTGATCCAAAATCCGGAGAAGCAATGTTATCAGCTTAAGAACCAAGCTACGACTGTTCCGCTCCAACGTAGAATCAGTGCTGCTTTATGGGTGCAGTACCTGGAAGGTGGACACTATTAACACACGCAAGCTGCAAGTCTTCGTAAACAAATGCTTAAGAATCATCTTGAGGTTTCTTTGGCCGAACCGCATCAACAACGAAAAACTTTATCTGAGAACGGGCCAAGAACCTATAAGCATTACTATACGAAGAAGAAAGTGGCAATGGATTGGACACGGCGCGAAGACAACTCCAGTGGAATCCGCTTACCCAGGCAGGCAGAATAGGGGGACGCCCTAGGAAAACGTGGCGCAGAACAGTTGAGGTGGAATCGAGCTCATTAAGAATGAGTTGGAGGCAGCTCAAACGCGTTGCAGAACTCCGAACACGATGGTGCGCAGGCGTGGTTGATGCCCTATGCCCCCCGAGGGGTTAAAGGATATAAGTCAAGACATGTACTTTCGTGCAACTGTTGTTCATTACAGATTTCTTAAATAGATTCAAGCTGTGTGTGGGAATTTCTAAGCTTTAATAACTTTGTATGTGTTAGAAACGGGTTCCAGAGATGTGTTTGGGGAATGAGAAATGCGGTTTTCGGCTCGGCAAAAGGACAATCGTCCAGTTACTCACTCTCAGAATGGTTCTTGAGAAGGCCTGGGAGAACAAATCGAAAGTAATGGTCGTATCCAAAAGCTAAATTATCGGTTTTTAACTTCGTATATCTTTGTGTTATTCTTGACAAACTTAACTGGAATATCAAGTCCACTACAGAGCATGCTACTAGAGCACTGTGCGCCAGTAAACGCCTATACGGCAGAACTTGGGGTCTCTATCCTAATATGATACATTGGCTGTACATAATGATGGTTAGACCCATTATAACATATGCGCCCATCATCTGGTGGCCAAAAGCTCTCCATCAGACAACGGCAAAGAAGTTGCAGAAGTTACAAAGAACTGCCTATCTTGGCATTACAGGTGCGATGAGCACCTACACTACGACAGCTCTGGAAGCTATTGTCGGGCTAACACCCCTACCAATCTTCATTAGGAAGATGGCTGCTAGATATGCCATCAAGCTGCAGCTAGATTATGAGTACAAACCAGGTGACCTAGTGGGACATTTAAAGATACTCAACTCAATCCCTAAAAGAGACATGTTCTGCACTATACCAGATATTATGGTCAGACAACATTGCTTCGGTGAGGCTTGTTGGTTGAGACCCAGGTTCACCCCGAACTGTAGCGCCACCTAAGTAAGTAAGTAACATTGCTTCGGTAGGTTATTTGAGGTTGAAATATTGGACCGCGGAAATTGGTCCAATGGTGCTCCAACACTGGAAGTCTGGTCTGGTTCACCGACGGTTCGAAAATAAATTCTGGAGTTAGAGGTGGGGTCTTTGGACCCAACACAAAGACTTCGGTACCTATGGGTACGACTCCCACTGAGTTTCACACTGAAATTCATGTCATTCAGATCTCCGCCAGACTTAGTCTCCGCAAGAGGATCAAGGGCGCTAGAATACATATCTTTTCAGATAGCTAAGCAGCACTTATGGCACTATCGTCCAACCTAATGGACTCCAGAACTGTGAAATGCTTCTTCGATGCATTACAAGACCTTGCCAAATACAACAGCGTAAAACTCGGTTGGGCCCCTGGACACCAAGGGATTGTGGGCAATGAATCTGCAGATGAGCTTGCAAGGGCTGGCTTAGAATCTGCGTTCATAGGTCCTGAATCTTATTGTGGCGTCAACTGGGCGACAGCTACAACGGTGATTAACGAATGGGAAAACAAACTTCTTCTAGACCACTGCGCCAGATTTTAGACAATCCAAACGATTAATCAAGCCTTACTCCTATAAGGAAATTCTTAATTTAGATAGGGAAAGCATTAAGAAGCTCGTGAACATTCTTACTGGGCATTGCGGCCTGAGATACCGCCTTAACAAGTTGAACCTGTGCCAAGAGAAAGACTGTCGGTTATGTTTAGAGGAAGATGAAACATCCGAACACATTCTGTTTGAATGCCCAGCACTACACTGGTTAAGGAAACGTTTTCTCCACAAGCAGAGACTTATTTCAGTGGAACTGGGCATACTCACTTTCATAAGGGAGGTAGTACGTCTATTAGATTAACTCCAACCCTCCGATACACAATAGATCTTTCAAGTCGCAGTGTCATTGCCACATGGGCATGGGTTGTACAAGAGAAAAAAGAAAAAAAAAAACTTCGTATATGTCCCAACTATCATCTAGGATCATGATTTGGGTAGTGACCGAAAAAATAAGATCACAGGTTCAAGATGTCGATTAACGAGGTTCGTTTGCGGTTAACGTGTAGAGATCGAGTGCGGAACATCAAAGTACTCAATGTGGAGCAGCTACTTATTCGAACGGAACGATATATCCTTTGATGGTTTGCTCACGTAGTGCGTATATTCCCAAACGGGCTTCGTGATCATGATTGCCGTGCCATCAAGTATGCGAGCCCTCGGTAGACCTAAAAATAAATAGTTCGATCAAGTCCTAGATTTCTCCTGCAGCTACCTAGGGATTCCTCTTTATGAGTAAGAGTCAATGGCGAAGGATTGAGAAGGATGGATAGTCCACCTGATAAGCGGGTCATTGAAAATGTATGTATGGTGTGTATGTCAACAATGTATCTGAATGGCAACGCCTTGTAAATGTTAGGTATTTTGAGCTGTTTTGTTAAATTATTATATCAATCGCTAGTTCGAACTTTAACTCATATGTACTCGTATGTATGGATATTTATGCACACAAGACGGACGTTAGTCATGGTCTGCTATCAAAAACTGAAGTTTAAGATTATATCAAACCCAATCAACTCCTCAGTTTCATCACTCTTAATCTACGCAATACATACTTCGTTTCCCCTGATGAAAAGGCTATAGAAAACTTTTCATTTAGTCTTTGCAACCCAGCATCGACTTTTCAAAGATACACTGAATAGGCATCGTCGTTTTGGCTCAGAATAATGCGGAATATATCAATAAGTTAAAGCTAAATATCTGCGGAACTGCGGTTAGGTTACATTAAGTTAGATAGCGGCTCTAAGCTCTAGCTAGGGTACACACTTCCACCAAAAGGCAAGTTCATTCTAACACCACGTTCTCCGGCACTTGTAAACGTAGCACATTATTTCAATGAGAGTTTGGAATGGGTATTCTGTACCATTGACTTCGTCTATACATTGACACGCGTTTGTTTTACAACTAATCAAACTTGACACAAATCTCCTCATCCTAGATACATCTAGACCTGGCAAGTGATCCAAGTCCCTGAATGAGCACTTGCCTAAGGTTTTTATTCTTAAGGTGGATAGAGCAGGATACGTGCAAAAAGGGTTGTCTCTACTGTTTCAGCAAAAATCTTTAGAGAGTACGCCCAGCCTATTGGCATGTCTTCTTATCGAGCAATGCCCCGCGATGTCTCCGATTGCGGAACTAGTTTTCTACCTATTGAGCTATCGAAGATCCAAGTCTGACCAACTTCGCCTAGAAAAGGGCATCTGACATTGGCAGTTCTTATAGAGTCAGTGTCCAGGTAGAGTTTAATCGTGTCGATCGTATCCTCAGCCTATTTGTTAGCTCATCCACTTTCCAAATGCCTAGAATACCCCAATGTCCTGCAATACAGCAAAGGGAAAGTTTACATCTATCAATGATCTCGTTGAGACATAAATGGTATTACTTGGATTTACTGTTGACGATTAGAAGACGTTTGGGCGAACCCCACAGGCGGATCAGTAGAAATGCAGTGAAGTGGGAGGGTTATGATCCCTTATTTTCGGATCATAACCTCGCTGATAAAAGGAAGAAGAAGATTAGAAGATGTTTAATGCGAAAACTTTGTCAAAGCCTTTTCATCGAATACAAAGAACACGTTTTTCAAAAAAGAGTTGCGGAGTTCTTAGTTCACATCGCTACAGAAAAAATGAAAGCGGTTTGAAAATCTATAATTCAGGGAAGGGTTGGTTGGGTTGGGTTGGGTTGGGTTGAATGGCTGTCCCCGCTCAGCAGGGACACACTTAGATCAAAAGAAGGTCCATTGTGATACCACTATGGAGAAAAACCGGACTACCAGCAAAGGGGACCTACATGGAGAATTCCGAAGAGAATGGGACAGGAGGCAGGGCAACCGGTTTCGGTGTGAATACATGCCATTCAACCAGTTTGACCCGGAGACGAAGCTTTTTATTTTGCTTAAGTCAAGTCTAGCCAGATAGTTAAGATCTTCGAAGAAGTATTCCCCTAGGGTTTTCCTTTTCAAGACCAATAGGGCTGGACAGGTACACAGAAGGTGTGTCGTTGGTTTTCTCCTCCTCCTCGTCTCTGTAGCTTCTACAGAAATCGTTGAGGGGAGCACCAAGTCTTCACGCTTGTCTGCCTTCTAGACAATATCCCGTGAGGGCCCCAATTATCTTTCTTAAATTTGTCCTATTAACGGAAATAAGTCTACTGATTTTCTTACAATCCAGCTCTGGCCAGATTTGTTTAGAAGAGAGACATGTATTGATATTGTTCCACCTACTGCTTGTCATTCTAATCGCTGCGGTATCTAGTTGGAATTTTATCGATTTAATAGGTGCTGATGGTTCCCCCCTAGTGTCAGGGAGGCTCCGGTCTGCACCCTCCTTAGCTAGCTCGTCGCCTTGCAATTGCCTGGAATATCCCTGTGGCCTGGAACTCAGCACAGGGATACGTCGCACCTGACAGCGATCTCGTTAAGAGATCAGCGGCATTGCTTTACCAACTTGGATCGAATTATTGACGATTTCAAGGCTATGTAGAAAACAATAGCGCTGCGCTCTATCGAGTTAATTGAAAGCCAGGTCGCGGCTTCACGGACTGCTCTGACTTCTCCTTGAAATACACTACAGTGGTCCGGTAGTCGTGTGGTGAAACAGATATCCAGTGCACTGGAGTAAACTCCCGCACCAGTTCCAAACGCCGTCTTGGATCCGTCTAAATCTCTATCGCAGATTCGTTTAGAATTTCTCAATTCGGGGAAATTAAGCTTCAATATCTTAACATGCAATAATCCTTTCTGAAGAATACACCCAAAGCAATTCCTTTGAATTGGATGTGTTCGCCTGTGGAAAGAAGTGTGGCATTGAATATTTGCAAAAAAAATTAAACCTCTCTGGAAATATATTTCCCTTTAAATTATCCTCGCCTCACAACTCATTTGAAAAAAGGATAAACCCCTATATGGCAATGAAAGTAAGATAAAAACCTTGGGATCCTGTCATCCTGTCATTTTTACTGACTAATGCGAATCGATTGGTTCTCATTGAATTGAAAGGTTCCTAAGCATGAATATGTAGTCATATTTGTTCGTCTTAAATTTGTTTAAATACTTAGAAGTAGATACATGAACACGTATCCCAAATTATTCATTCTTGACCTTATACTTGGAAAATTTAAACAAGTCAATCTACGATTCAAGGAATACGGGTATCTTTGAAAATCTCAAATTGCTTTCGGATTGGTGAGGTTCTACTAAATTTTATTGCACAATGTAGCACATAAGGCAGAAGACATCTTCATATGTAGTTCACACATCCTGAGTGATGGAGTGTTATGGTATATTAATGGAATTACTATGAAATGCTTGCCAAATCTATTTTTATTTTTCTTAGCAAGGACTCGTAGTTTTCCTTTTAACCAATCCATATTCAAATGGAAAATGCAAGTAAGTCTGTTCTCCGGAATGTTATTGCTTTTACCATCAACTATTCATAAATGGATCCATCTCTCTCGTTACTATTTTAAACTATTTCAAATGTATCCTTCTCCCAACACTGCTTCTGTAGAAAATCCCCACACACATATTGCCTGTTGATTGATTCAATGCCGTTTGGAATTTGCTTAGAAATTGTACGTGCTTTGCAAAATACAGCTCTTAGAATCCTTAATGCAATCGACTTTTCCAATTTTGTGATTTGGAATGAATCAATGAATCATTGCACGCCGAATACGTGCTGCAGCCTTACATTCCTATTGTGAGTTTTTCTATTTTTAGAAAACGTTTTCACCGAATTTCTAAATTGAGAAATAATGTAGTTTTTGAAATAAATAAATACGAACACTGCCCGCCCGCCGCCGTCTTTCCCTTTCTATTTCCAATCGTAGAAGAGCAAACATCGAAAACAAAAGGCAAAAGAAAAAAATGCGGAAACGCATAGTGTTTCTAGCATCTAACATCTGATATCAAACAAACTGAATGAGAAGTATCTCAGTTTAAAGATGATGTTCATACTCGTATGTACTTATTCTGATTGAAATCACATTCTTTTCGATCTCGGTACTCCTGCCCCTTGCCTTCTCATACATTTGATTGAACTTGAAAGCAGACGCATTTACGATTCATTTAACAATCTTACTTAACCGAAAAGAAGAACAAATATCGGGAGTTATTGTACCTACGACATACGGTGCTGTCATGCGAATTTTCATTGGCAGACAAATGTCATACAATGGGGTGTAGCGATTCATAGTACTAGACATGTATCTGTACTCTATGAACCGTATCTTTTCTGTCTTAAGGATCTTTTTTCTTTTTTTTTGAAAATCTGTCTCACGTCTTATCTAACAAACGTGCAGCATGTGATACTCTCTAAGTATCTAACCCCTATATGAAATAGGGTATCCCACTCGACACAAGAAACAAACCTCAAACAGCATTTTCCACTCGCATGCATTCAAATATTAGCAGATTGGCTGGATTCTTTTATCTTTTGACGCGCGGATTAATTAGATTCACACTTCATCCAGATGGCGCAGCATTGGCAAGTGATGATAGGGTGGCTTTTTGTATCCATTTTGGATATCATCAGTCGATGAAATTTTAAAAACCTCATAATTGCACTTTGCGATATGAATTACATTTTAAGCCGCAAATGGTGGTCATTCTAGAATAGGTGGAAGTTAAAAGATCAAAAGATGTGATGAACAAAAGCTGAAGGTCTCACAGAGATACTCTCACACCCTCCTTATCTATTGAAATGAAGAAATCGAAAGAAAAAAAAAAAATTATACAGAAACGAAAGAAGATTAAAGGAATGAATTAGCTTTGAATCGAAGCGACACATTCAGAAGAGTGGAATTCTAGGAAATGAAATTCCGAATAAATCTGTCATTAGCCTGTTTGATTCGATTTACATACAAACATATCTTGTTTGAGTGAGCGTGTGCTAAATTTGAGAAGGAGAGTGTGGCTGTCAACGTTTTTCTTGTTTAATTAGATACAAGCATGTGCTTCCCCGATACAATTATATGCATTGATATATTTGACAGGTCCTGGCAGATGTTGCCATGATATGTGACTGTTTGACCTTTAAGATTCGGAGGGGGAAGGGAAGTGTTTTCTAACTTTTTGCGCATCAACAGCTTGTACTTAATGGATAAGTTTTTGTATATCTTCAGACTTTCATTAGAGAGCTTCCACATAAGTATTTTCTTTGGTCAATTCCTATACGTGACGTATTATTTTTTTCTTTCCATTTCAACGCCTTTTGAATGATTTTCTGCTGGCATTCCCCAAGAAAGTCACTTCGGACCTATTTCTTTTTAAATTGCATTAAGATTGCATAGTTCCCTGAGGATTATAGGCATTTGGGCAGTCATAAACAGAAATCTATCGAAGACAAAATGCTGTTCACAACAAGGAGAGATCATAAAAGATTGTCTGTAACTTTGATGGGTCTTTTTCGCAGGGACCAACCAACAAAATGGAGATTATTTGCCACACAAGCAACATAAAACGCTCTGATTTTGTAGGCAGCAAGCACTGAAAGCTGAGCATCTTGATTGGTTGGATGCACTTAGACCAGAAGTAGGTCCATTGTACTGCCGATGTGTAAGGTGGGTGGGTCACCCTCTTACTCTAGGAACCATTTGCTTCGTTGTATGAAGGAATTAATTTAAGCCTTGCAGGCACTGAAAAAAGTATTCACCCAGGGTGGCCTTGCTAATGTTGGCGAGCGCAGGATGAATGCATAGGAAGTGACTGATGGTGTCTTTCTCCTCTTCATCCCTACAGCTTCTGTAGAAATCGTTGTAGGGGATGCCTAGTTTTTGGTCATGTCTACATATGACGCAGTGTCCAGTGAGAACGTTTTTTTTATTTTGGACGGGGTTCCTCTCTTGTGTTTGTAGAGCCCGATATACCTAGATTTGTTAAGTGTTGGCCAAAGTTATCTGCCGGTGTTGCATTGGTCTAGATGTTGCCATCGCAGATTGGCCATTTTCTCCGCGTCGCGTCGCGTCGGTTTGAATAAGGTACTAACCATAAGACATTGGCGCTTCGATGTCGATAATGCCTATGTCGATCCAGTTCGTCAGCTGCACAATTCCCCGATATATCACAAAGACCTGGTACCCAGCAAATGGTGAGGTTGTACTGACCAGCTATCTCGTTAAGAGACACGCGGCAGTCTTTCACTGCTCGTAGTGCTGGATGCGAGGAATTTGATGGCTACTTGATTATCGACGACGACGGTAGATAGCAATATCCGATGTTGACAGTGTATTACCCAATATTAGACAATTATTTATTTTTACTGTCATCTTATGGCTTGGAATCATGTATAAACAGACCAACTCGTATTTCAGACTCTACTCAGGCTCAGCAGCTCCATTTTAGATTTAGAGTTAACCGATCATTGCATGACGTGCTTGAGCTTTAAATTCGTTTCTGGTTCCTTCCTGTTCTTCCATCGTAAAAACTGATTATGTTGCGCTAAATAATCTACTTCGTTTTGAATGCTGGGATAACATACATATTTAGTAAAAGTGATCCTTCAAGAGCTTTTTCTACATTTATTGAAACCTTAAAAAAGTATGTCAAGCAATGTTCGAGAGAAGTAGTGAAAAGTACGACCAAAATGAAAAAACTTAAACCTTGGATAACTTTTGAGTTAATCAATAAAATTAAAGAGAAGAACAAACTTCACAAGAAAAAAGTCAAAAATCCAAATAATATAGAAATCTGTACTGCCTATAAACAATTATGTAAGGATATCTATCTCTAAAGATGTTTTGTTGTGTAAAAATAATTTTTATTTAAGTAAGTTTTTAGAGTTCAAAGGTGATTCAAAAAAAGAATGGAATTTGGTCAAAGAAATACTGAACAAATCAAATCAAAACGAACAATTTCAAAGCCTGAAAGTTAATGATGTTATCATCTCCAACCCCAAGGATTTAGCTGATAAATACAATGATTATTTTGCGTCTGTCGGCTCTAAAGTGGTGTTAGATAGTTGTCCTGTTTTTAATAAATGCGAATGTTTAGCTCATGAAGTGTCATCCCCTCAGAGCTTCTTTTTTGATCCGATTACGTCTTATAAACTGTACAAAATTATTATCTCACTCAAAAACTCTAATTCTGAAACTACTCGGTGCTTTTCTAACAACTTCGTGAAGAAACTAGCTTTGAACATTTGTGACATTTTATGTCATACTTATAACAATAGCATTTTTAATGGTGTGTTCCCAGACGACTTAAAACAAGCCGAAGTGTTACCTTTATTTAAGAAAGGTGACAAAACTTCATTAAATAATTATAGACCAATCTCTTTACTCTTTACAGCGCCCCCCAACAACTAGCGCTTGTCGTAAAAGGCGACTAAGGGGACAAATCAGATCTAGGCAATATAACACACAAGTGAGCCTAGCGACACATATACTACCTTAAAAACCCTCCCACAAGTGTGCATGCGAGTCCGTGGGTTGACACGACTGGAGATCACCGGTGTCATAAAAGAAAGATCAAACAATACTAAAACAGGAGCATGCACGTGTCAAACAACAAACACCATCGCAATATGGTGCAAAAAATTGTATTGCAAAACTGTATCATTATGGTAATACTTGCAAAAAGGAAAGGCACTACCCCGCCAGGCACTACCACTGCTGTGCATGGTACTGATCCTGGACCGAGCAGAAATGTTCGGGTCAGAGCTATACGGATTCCGGGGGCTAGCAAAATAATGAAACAGTTTGGACGCAATTTGAGGGTCGCGAGTTGGAACGTTGGAAGCATGACCGGTCGAAGTTACGAGCTGGAAGAGATGATGAATAGAAGGCGGGTGGACATCTTGTGTGTCCAAGAGACGAAATGGAAAAACACCGGGAATCGGGCGCGTTTCTTGGACGTTAGGACAAAAGATTACAAGATGTTCTACTACGGAACGGAAAAGGCTAGGAACGGAATCGGTATCATCCTTGCGGCAGAGCTACTTGGAAACGTCTTGAGCATTTCGAAGTCCAGCGACCGTTTGATGTCTCTCAAACTAGTAATACAAGGAGAGGTGTGGAATATTGTCAGTGCCTATGCTCCCCACGATGGGTACAATCAGAGAGATAAAGATGCATTTTGGCTAGATTTCCACAATCTCCTTAAGAACATCCCAAAGGAAGAATTTCTGTTTGTGGGAGGAGATTTGAATGGACATGTCGGGAAATCAAACGAAGACTATGAAGACTGCCATGGAGGACTAGGATATGGCACCAGGAACCTTCCTGGTGAAGACATCCTAAGCATGTGCAAATCACACGGTCTTATTGTGTTAAATACCATGTTCATCAAACAAAGCGGACACCTGATCACTTACAGCAGTGGTGGAGATGAAACTCAGATTGACTACCATTTGGTAGGCAGTTTCATGAAGCCCCGGGTAAAAGATTGCAAAGTGATCCTGGGAGAGGCAATCGCTCGGCAACACCGTCTCCTGCTAACAGAAATTTTTATGAAAACACCGAAGAAAAGCAAACAAACAAGGGTCTCTGAGAAAATCAAGTGGTACAATCTGGACAAAGAAAAAGGCGATGCTTTTGTTTTCGTAATGAAAAATTACCTCTCTCACACCATCAACGGAGCTGAGGATGAAGAGTGCAGAGCACAAAATATGTGGGATTCCCTACAGCGAACTTGCTTAAAGAAGGCCAAATCACTGCTAGGAGCTTCAAAAGGCCACCATCAACACGCCAAAGAAACATGGTGGTGGAGTGATGAAGCTAAGAAAGTGATAAATGAGAAGAAAGCGGCTTTCAAAGCTTGGTCAAAGTGCCCCCCTAATAATAGTGACGAAAAAGCTCGCCTCGAAATGGAATACAGATGCTGCAAGAAAAAAGCGAAGAAGAAGTGCGCTCAGCTTCAAGCAGAGAGTACGGAGGGCCTGTATCGGGAGCTGGATAAAATATTTTCCCCGGTTGCTGATGCAAACCAGGCTATCCAGGAGCTGCGAAGACACAATATGAACAAGAGTGCCACTATCTTCAAAATAGCCGCCCAAAGAAGGAAGAATGCTCAGGAGATTCGTTCGCCAAAGTTCATTAGCAATGCTCATGGCCAGCTTCTTGTGGATGACGACAAAATTCTGCAGAGGTGGCGGCAGTATTGTGAAGAGCTTTTGAATGAACAGTTTCCCCGGCTATACTTTCCAAGAGCCACCCCTAACTGTGAACAAATACCCGACATTACAGTCGAAGAAGTTAGTGAGGCGGTCAAATACTCCAAGAAACGAAAAGCGGTTGGGCCAGACGAGATACCCTCTGAGTTCTGGAAAAAGATGGGAGACATCGGGTTCAGATGGCTCAGAATTCTCATCTCCAAATTCGTGAGAGGTGATCCAATGCCGAATGAATGGAGGGAAAGTTACCTTCTCCCTGTATACAAAGGGAAGGGTGATACGCGAAACTGTGATAACTACCGTTCGATCAAGCAGATGTCACACACCATGAAGATCGTTGAGCAGGTATTAGGTGGCCGTCTGCGAAAAATAATACGGCTATCTGATGATCAGTGCGGGTTTGTCTCGGGTAAATCAACCACAGATGCAATCCCAAGTATAAGGATCATAATGGAAAAACATCGTGATTCCTTAAGGGACTTGCATATTGTATTGGTTGACTTTGAAAAGGCATTCGACAGACAACCACAAGATCTGATATGGGTGGCGCTAAGACATCGAGGGGTTCCAGAAACCTATGTACAGATGATTATGGACATGTACGAAGGAGCAAAGACAAAAGTAAGATGCCCCGCTGGAGTAACCGAAGAGTTCCGAATCAAAGTCGGGGTGCACCAGGGAAGCGTTTTAAGTCCTTTGCTCTTTATTACAGTCCTTGATTATCTGCTTGAAGGTAAAGTGATGGACCCCAAGGTACATCAGTTATTCTTTGCTGACGATGGAGCCATCATAAGTGAGGATCCTACATCCCTGCAACGAGCACTTGATGTGTGGGTGGACGTTTTGGAGGGAAATGGGTATCGCATTAGTTCAAAAAAGACAGAGTACTTGTGCTGCCCGTTCTCTGATCCACTCAGGCCTATTCCAGACATTTATTTGAATGGAACAGTGCTTCCCAAGTGCGAAAAGTTCAAATATCTGGGATCTATGATCAATAGCAAAGCAACTTGTGATGACGACATCAATCATCGTGTAAGCGTAGGGTGGATGAAGTGGCGAGAAAATTCCGCTATCTTCTGTGACAGAAAAATGCCCCCTAAGTTGAAAGGAAGGCTCTACACCGCAGTTGTACGTCCAGCGCTCACATACGGTTCACAATGTTGGACGATGTACAAAAAGTATGAGAGTAAATTAACGGCAGCTGAGATGAAGATGCTCCGCATGACAGCAGAAGTGACAAAGCTTGATCGAATAAGAAGTTCGAAGATCCGTGGAAGCTTTCACATCAAGGAAACCATCGTACAAAAAATAGAGCGTGACCGGCTCAGTTGGTATTGCCACGTTCAAAGAAGAGATCATTTGAACCCTGTTAAAAAGGCAATATCAATGCACGTTCCAAAGACATCGCGATGTAGGAAAGGCAGGCCTATAAACGCCTGGATCAGACAAATGCGACGACATCGGCATTTCATTGGCCTCAGTAACCGAGTGATCCAAAATCGGCAGGCCTGCCGATATTTTCTGAGGTCAAATAGGCGAACCCCACAGGCGGATCAGTAGAAATGCGGTGAAGTGGGAGGGTTGTGATCCCTAGTTTTCGGATCATAGCCTCGCTGATAAAAGGAAGAAGAAGACCAATCTCTTTACTTTCAGTATTTTCTAAGATATTTGAAAAAGCTATAAAGAACAGAATGATCAAATATTTAGAGAAAATCAAATTTTTTAGTGAGTCTCAATTTGGTTTTCGTACTGGTTTTTCAACTGAAAGAGCCCTCTTAAATTTCTGTTCAAATATTTATAACAGTTTTAATAGCAGAAATTTAACTGCAGCTCTATTTATCGACATTACAAAAGCTTTTGATACCGTCGATCATCAAATACTTTTGGACAAACTGTAGAAATGTGGTTTCAGGGGAGTAATGCATAATTGGTTCTGTTCATATTTATTTAGCAAAGGGCAAAGGGTTAAAGTTAATGGACAACTCAGTTCCAATAGCATGATCTCTATAGGAGTTCCCCAAGGTTCTGTGGTTGGTCCGATACTTTTTTTATTCTTCATTAACTCGCTTTTTTCACAAAAATATCGAAGCAAACTTAATGCGTTCGCTGATGATATGGCATGTGCGTTTCAGAGTGCCTCTGTTCTTAATCTTTCTGTTGACATAAATCATGACCTGGAGGTCTTAAGTCATTGGTTCCAAATGCATAAAATGGTTATTAGTGACAAAACTAAAATTATGTTTTTTAATGTTTGTGGTAAGGAAGTTGACTATGGACCTTTCCTTTTTTCATTGTGCTAAGCGCAACAAATATAAACACAGTAAGTATATTTGCAATTCGGAAGATACCTCCGAGACATTTTTTGACTCACGCACATGCTCTGATAAATGTTTTAATATTGAAAGTGTCAAGTCGTTTAAATATCTTGGAGTCTTGCTTGACTGGAAGATGAGTTGGTCTGCTCATACCGATGCACTAAAGAAGTATCTTATGGCTGCCACAAGGCAAATGTACCTTTTAAAATCGTATTGCTCACGAATTCTTCTTAAGTGTATTTATTACGGTGTAGTGCATTCTAAGCTTGCATATGGCATAGTTTCGTGGGGTGGTACACACAACAACAAAATCCACCCGCTTCTAATTTCTCAGAAACACGTTATACGTCTCATTTGTAGTAAAAATCGCAGATATAATAGTTTAATACTTTTCCGAAACCTTAAAGTTCTACCTCTAAAACACTTATATTTTTACAAAGTTTTGAAAATATTTTTCGCCAGATCGGGCTATCTATTGAACAGGTGCTCTTCTAGTTATAGCCTTAGAGTAAACAATCAAAATCTTGCTTTAGCACCTCATCACAATTTGCAAATTTTTTTTTATTATTTTACGTCAATTGCTCCGAGACTGTTTAATAGCCTTCCTTATAGCATTAGAAGTATAAGAATCGAATCTATTTTTCTTAAAAAAATTAAACTATAGCTTTCAGATATATAGATATTTATGATCTATTACGTGTTACTACTTAACTCATTATTCTATTGTATTTAAATTTATATCTATGCTGGTATTTAAATTGCAAAAGAAAAAAATAAATGTATTTGTATATATAAATCTTGTCGTGACCCCATCTCACTACATTCTAAACTTTTTTTTTATGTTATTTTCTTATGCTTTGCCTGCTGCTTTCGCCTCTAGTTCCTTCTGAACTAAAGATTGCAGATTCTTTATTAATTTACTCATATTAATATTAACCATTGCTATTTGTAGACTATTCTAAATATTATAAATTGATAAAGAAATAAATCCACTCAGATCTATGCGGTATTGAGTGCATGTAGCCGCTGTTGAAGTCATATTCTGTGGGCAGGTGGTCAAATTCAGGTTCAGGTCATTGTCAGGTTAGACAAATGAATATGTAGAATCAGTCGTGTTCTGGGGTACACACTAGACCCCACTCACCTAAAGTCGTTCAAACCTCCCAACCTATCTCTATACACACTGAAGACAATCGAGCATATTATGCAAACAGGATTGTAGCTAGACAGGGTACATTTACACCCTACTACATGCAATGAGTGAGCAAATCCACGAGTCACTTCATTATAGCGGGAGCAATAGTAATCAAATGTATCGCGCATATCCTAATGGGTTTAGATTATCATGATCAAAAATGTACACAAAGACATTTTGAGAAGTGATCAGGTACTAGGGATAAGAACTACAGAGACGAAGATGGAAAGGATCAAATTCGCTATTATTGAACTAGGTAATGCCACTTTCCAGGCGAAGACTTCTACGGCATTTGTGATGATATGGTTAATGGAATATGAAAATAGCGATTAACAGGCAGGCATAGGTACCTAGAAATAAGATAGGAATACTATTCGAGCTGTAATAGTATTATACACAAGAAGCTAGTAGGAAGACTTGGATATGCGGTATTAAAGTAACATTTTATGAAGAAAAAAATAAGATTTCACGACGAAAATAAGCCTTAAAGTACATATATACCATATACATATGTGGCTGTCAGAACACTAGTGAATCGAGAGAAGATACATTGGGAACGGAATAGTCAGCCAAGTTCTTTAGCATCTTTCGTTTATCTCCACCCTTTGAGAAACTTTTACTAAAATGTAGAATGCAGCGGTTATCTTTAATACTCCAACCTAATATGTAGCTCCAACTATATACACGTTCAACGTTGATTCAACGAAACTGTAGGCTCCGTGAAGTTGTCGTGATAACATTTTGGAGCTTGACAAATGGGTCAGTGCAACCAGGATAGGACAAAAAGTAATAATAACTCTTCCCGGGGTAAAATATTCTGGAGGTAAACTCGTCTCCTATTCCTAACGAAGACCAAAATAAAATCATCAATCATCAACTGATTGCATCTATGTTCGTTGCTTCAGCTACACTGCACACTCGGTTTTGATTCAAAAGTGGTATCACTAGGTCAGATTTTGCTTGTCAGAGAGAGGCATCGATGGAGCTCGATGTCCTCCGAATCGTGTGGCTAAAAGTCGTAATAAATGGAATGATGACCAACCGGCCGGACTATCCGGATACCCATTCACCACCCGATGGCTAAAATTGTTCTCATCGACGACTCTAATTGGCTCCAATATTCCAACAGAACCGGCCATCAGCTGCAATCTCATCGACCTCGTGGAAGAGCTCACATTAGGCAATGGTCCTATAACGAACAGAACAAAGAAGAGCTTACTTTGTGAGATTGGGAAGCATATGAAAGGAAACAATCGAAACTAGGAATTGACAACATAATGGTAAAGGCGCCAACAAACTCCTTCAATGTCCCAGTGGACGTTTTCTAGCAATTCAGCACTAGACCTGGTGCAAATAGAGCCACTAACTACACCCGAAGTGTAAACAGAGACGTCTCATGTGAAGTTTCGTCCTCATATGATTCGGCGTATCGTAAAACATCTGAACAGCAAAAAGATCAGTGGGTCAGATGGAATACCTGCCTCAAAAACTATGCAGCAGAACTAACACCTATTCTTTGCAGTCATTTCTCCCGGTCTTTCTTACAGGAAACCTTGCCATCATGCTATTAAACGAATTCAATCGATTCCCATAATAGAAAGTAAATGCTCGCCGGAAAAGTAAAGCCCCAAAGTTTTGCTGTCCATGCTATCTGAAGTGATGGAAAAAGTCATCAACACCGAGAAAATAAAATATGTAGGGACATGGACTAATGAGCGACCGGATGAGATAGGTAACTCGCCACAGAAAAACATGGGAAATCTAGAGCCGTTGTCCTGACCATCTTAAAGGCATTTGATCGAGTTGGAATGGAGCCTTTCTTTGGACCACCACAAGAACTATGCGAATAAAAATTCGAGTTGTGGTCAATGAGTTGCACTGGAGTGCCTCAAGGATCTATTCTTTCCTCAATTTCATTTCTCCTTCTTATAACAAGATTCTATGATTCTGCTAGATACTTATAGGAAGGAGGTAGCTTTGCGACTGAAAGAATCATAACAGTGGATCAGTAATGATACAGGGCATGCCAAAATCCTAACCTTATTCAGCAATGTGGTAGAAGTCAGATTACGTAACACCGACCCTAGACTTCAATATTAAATGCAAAACAAACATTCTCAGTCGACAGAATTGAGCGGACAATGTTATCTTAAATAATTCTGCTTTGGAGATATACACCGATGGGCAGGCATGTTATCGGCACCCCTGGATATGCAAAAGTCTTCTAGACTACCAGATTACTGCAGTGTATTCCAAGCAGAGGTTGACGCTATTCGTGAAGCGGCTGAATTGCTGTCGATGAAATCGGTATCGAACACGGGCATTTATACCGACAACCATCCAGCTTTAAAGGCGCTTGAATCACCAATAATAAGATTTAAATTGGTAAGGCAATTGATCGCGCATCCCTAAATAGGATATCGAACTATTGCAATCTCACTCTGTGCTGGGTTCTTGGTCATTCGGACATTTCAAGTAACTACAGAGCAGACAAATTAGCTCGAGTAGCACAAAAAAAGGACCTCTCTACTGCGGAAGGGGTACCCATAGAAACGACAAGATACAAAATCTCTATAGCGGCGCTGAGAGATGGCGCAATCTTGGCACATGTAACCATGCGAGACAAACATAATCACAATTGAATAAAAGAAAAAAAAAGCCTGCTACTGATCAAAAAACCACGCATAAGTATCCTAGTTGAACTGAACTGTACTGATCATTGCGCACTAGACAGGCACGCTACGACGCGAGCCCCACTGACGATGCTTTCAATTTAGGTGATTTGTGCTTCGAAAAGTGGATCGCCAAACCCAATGACACTAGCTCTAAGCCTAAACTTAACACTAAGTCTAAGTCCAAGCCTAAGCTGAATCACACTTTTAAGCCCTACTCTCGTCAAATCCTGACCCTAACTGGAGTTTTAAAACTAACATTTTTCCTATTTTTTCCCCTCGAATAATCCAGTCTCTTTCTCTTCCTTCAGTTAATACTCCCTCTAATGTTACTCCTCATCCTAAACATAACCGCGTCTCTTTCAACCTTACACCTGCTCCTGCCACTTCGTCACAGCAAACTTCCTCCAACACTAAAACCCATATCCTAATTTTTCTCACTCGCACATTCTTAACCCTAGACCATCTCCACTGTCATCCTCCGTTGGCAACCCAACCGACCCCACCAGCGCTTCCAACTCTATTAAAGCAGCTTCTCCCGACGCTCCATCTACCTTTTTGGATCCAATGCTTCCCCCTGAGGTTAAACTAACTAAACAATTAGTTGATCAGAGCGATGATGGCCGTTCCGTAATGTCTCGCTTGAGAGATCGTAAAATCTACGAGAACGTTCGTTTGTATCTTGCATACCTGCACAACAAACCTGATTCCATTTGTATCGATGGTAAAACAAAAACTAATGTAATGGTCTCAATCAACCAGGAAGGTTTTCCTACTAATCCTAAGGAGTTAAGGCAATTATTCGTCCGTTTTCATGAGTGTTTCAACATCTTGCCCACTGATGTCTCTAACGATCTCTCTTCATTTGCTTCCTATGTTAGCTCAAAACGTCTTTCCCATCTTCAGAGATCGCGTACTGACTTTATAAACTACTACCGCTCCTAACGACAGACGCATTTTCGCTCTAAATAGCTCAATGCCATGCCCTGCTAGCGTAGATAATAGCACAGTCAAACACCTATCCATTTACTACCAGAACGTACGCGGTTTACGCACCAAAACCTCCTCTGTCTTCCTTAATTCGCAAACGTTGCCCTACGATGTTTTCGCTCTTACTGAAACTAATCTCTCCCCCGCCTACAATAGTAATGAGTTATTTACCCCTGAATTTAAAGTTTTCTGCGATGATGGTCTTGGCAAAGACGATGATTCTTCTGGCCGCGGAGTTCTCCTGGCTATACATAACCGCTACGACTCCGCACTTTACAAGTCCTCACATACCGCTAATATTGAGTTTATTTGCGCTAGAATTACAATCCTTAAACGTAATCTGTATCTACTTTGCTGCTACATTCGCCCCTCTCAACCAATTCAAGGCTACCAACTTACTGTAGATGCTATAGACTCTCTCCTTGATGCTACTGAACCAAACGATGATGACATTATCTTAGGGGATTTCAATCTTCCTTTTCTCCAATGGGTTCAGTCTGAGGATGAGTCTCACTTTGTCACTTCAAATGCAACCTCAGACAAAGAAGTCCTCTTCACAGATTGTCTCTCCAACTATGGCCTCCATCAAATCAGTGGCATTACCAACAGCCTTGGCAGACAACTTGATCTTATCTTTTCATCTGATGCTGATAATTGTGTTGTTACAGCAAGCAACCATCTTCCCCCTACTCTAGACAGATACCATTCTCCCCTCTTTGTATCGTATTCCTACGGTGACTTAAATTCTGGTATTCGTTCTCAGAACTCATATAGCTCTAGCTTTCGAAAAGCTGACTTCACCAAACTTAACATCCTGCTCAGTAATGCTAATTTTAACTACGCACGCGTTACTGTGGATGCTGCTCTTGCATCCTTCTATACTACAACGTTTGATTGTCTTTTGCAAGCTGTTCCTTTTTCGCTCCAAAAAAAACAGTACTTCATCCCCACCCTGGTATAATAAACAATTGCGCTCACTTCGTAACAAGAGGAACAAACTTTGGAGAGCATACCTAAAATCCCGTTCTGGCTATGACTACTCCATCTATCAGCACACACATACACACTTCGCCGAACTCTGCGAAGCTCTCTACCAGGATTATATTGTTGCAAACCTATTCGCTCACTTTTTTAGCCAGTCGTTCACTGACCGCATTCTTGAGCCCGACCACGATTACTTCAGCAGTACGAGGTTATATTTAGATCTTCCGTCTCTAACTCCTTTAAGGCCACTTCGGGTGTCCCTCAAGGCAGTCACCTTGGGCCTTTAATTTTTGTCCTGACCACCAACGATGTCAACTGCATCATCAAAGACTCGTATCTCTCTGTCTATGCCGATGATATGAAAATATTTAGATACATATCTTCTCCCAATGACTCTCGCCCACTTCAAGATGACCTAAACAGATTTTCTCTCTGGTGCCAGAAAAATCATCTTGAACTTAACGTCAGCAAATGCCAATTCATCACCTACTCCCGTAAACGACTTCCACCAACCCATAGGAGCTACGTACTCTGCAACGAGCTTGTCCCACAAGTTTCTTTTTTGCGTGATTTAGGTGTAATCTGCGATAGGGAACTTAACTTCCGTTCCCATATTGACCATATAACAAATAGAGCCAATTCTGCGCTTGGCTTTTTAAAACGTTGGTCAAGGGAATTTTCGAACCCATGCGTCACCAAATCACTTTGTATAACCTTCGTTAGACCTATCCTTGAATATGCTAGCCAAGCCTGGTCGCCACACTATGCTGTACACATCCGACGTATTGAAGCCGTCCAGCGCAGGTTTATCCGTTTCGCCCTACGCGGTCTCCCTTGGCTTGATAGATACGACTTACCTCCCTACTCTTAACGCTTAAAGCTCATCAATCTTCAGTCTCTCGAAACTCGTCGCGATATTGCCGACTTACTCTTCCTCCATCAGCTAATCACTGGTCAAATTGATTGCCCCGCGCTTCTTGAATTAGTCTCATTTAACACCAATCCCCGTAACTTAAGGTCCATTCCCCTCTTCCGTCTCTCTTATCATCGCACCAATTATGGTTATAATGCACCACTGTCCAGAATGTTGCGCTTGTCTAACTATATGGAAAAAACATTTGACTTCCACTGCAGCAGAACCACCCTTCGAAACGATCTTCAACTCCGCCTCAATTCCACCTAGTCCTGTCTTGATTTTACCACCCCCACACCCAAATTCTCACCTCTTCCCTCTCCCTTCTCTTCCTAGCTTTTCCATCCTCTGTTAGTTTTAAGTTAAGTTTTAGATTGTTTAAGCTTGTGTTACAAAAAAAAAAAATAATAATAATAATAATAATAATAATAAATAATAGTTTTAAGCTTAGCGTTAAGTCCCCTTTTTTGTTAGTTTTTAAGTTTTAGCTTTAACTTGATGCTTGTATTAAGCTTAGATAAATAAATAAATGACTTTTGTCGCAGCTGTATGAACAAAGAAAAAGAGGAATCCCTCTTTCATTTGCTCTGCGGCTGTCCAGCACTATCCTCAGCTAGAAAACAAACCTTTGGGAAATACTTCTTTGAGGAACTCACAGATATCCCCGACTCGGATATCAACAGCATCTGGAAATTAGTCCAAAAATCAAAATGGATCCAGGAGTAATGGAAGTAACCGGCTCACGTGGTAGCACAATGGACCTCATTTGGTCTAAGTGAATCGTAGCGATTACGGAGGATAGCCACCTAACCTAACCTATAACAAGATTCTTAGTTTCGTTGCACCATAAAAACACCCATGAGTGCACACTGCTCACATCGTCATTCCATTCATACTAAGGTTCCCCCACTTCGTGTATACATCAGGACACTATCTCTTATTCGCAGATGTAAGACTAGATGTCTAAAGAAATAATCCAGATGGCTGCCCTCATGGACATATTCTGCGTTGCATTACACAGTCTAATGGTCATGGCCTTCAAATGGTGTTTTAGGAATGGTGTTCGTACACCTGGATAAAATTCTTAAGTTGCTTGGATCTAAAAAGTGTTCATATTTTCCGTAACTTTTGATACTTTATGTAAGCCACCAGTCTACCTACAATCGGCATTCGCATCACATCTTCCAATCGTAATTCGACGAAGAAATAGAATAGGACATTCAACCGCTTTAAAAGAAAATCAATATTGCCATCACAAAAGAAAATTCTCCACACCAAGTTTGATTGAGGTATGAAGACGAATGGAAAAAACTAATAATAGCCTCCCCTATCTTCCGTCACTTATACTTCCTTCCAAAGCATGCTCATGCAAGGGTCTTCGAAATTCGGGACTTGCATCATGCCTGAAATATTGGTTGCAATTAGTAAAATGTAAATTTGTGAAAAAATATTATAGGGGACCACGCTTTTTAAACGATTCCTTCCCTAAATGCATCCGAGGCCCACAAGAAGTGTAGTGCATTTCGGTCGTATCAAAATAATTACAATACTACCGGTATCGAGGACAAGTTCTTACCACTCAAAATCTCCTTCACCACCGCACTTTGCTCCAAGAAACCCAACTCACTCTTCCATTTAACCCGGCCACTGATTTACTCATCCCTCGGCCGACAATAAATTGAAATCTTAAAAGTTTCCACATTTTCTTCATATTTTAAACATATTGATTGGTCTAGACTGAAGGGAGCGACATCACGCTCGTACATCATTCCAATCCAACAAACCGCCCATTCACCGTCCATTCCAGATATTCACCCTCAATGAACAGTGAACCTTTCGTCACCCTCACAGTACTAGTCTTTCAGCTAACAAAACGATTAATCACCTTTATGTAAGTCCATGGGAGAGGTCTGCACAACAATATTCCAACACATCCTTTGGCTCCTTCGTGGACGTGTTAGATCCCTTTTTAACCTTCAGATATGGGTGGGGGAGGTAAAGAAAGATACAAAACTTGCCACATTTGAACCGTCGATTTGTTCGTTTGCTGTCATCAGTTTAAAAACGTGCTTCCTCACTAAACCGTGTTATGACCCTGCTACATGGGGATAAAAAGTATCTAACATAGGAATCTTTGTTGCTCTTCTTCTTTGTTTTTATTTTCCAATAAATCCACTGGAACCATACAGCTACTTTACAGCTTTCCGCTTAAGTTCACCGACCCGAGATGACTATGATTACACAGCCCAAAAAAAAAAAATAAACGTTGTCATTGCCAATTAAAGGACATGGAGGCAGAATGATAATATCCCTTCAGATCCTATTGAGTGCGATACATATTTCATTCAAAGTTACATATAAACCTATTGAGTGTTTTATTTCCCGTTGTCGGTAGTAAATCACATAATTGGATACAGGGCCTGCCTTCCTTCCTTCTTTTATGACGAGTTCATATTTTCCTCTTTCGTCCGGTCCTTGAACTCCCAAAGGAATCATAAAATAAAGAAAAAAAAAAACTTCGCCTAATGGGCCGAAAATATGTCAAGAAATTCCATTAAATACATTTACTATGGTAATCAAAAAATATATAAAAAAAAAAAAAAGATATAATGTTCCACATACGCCATACACGTTTTATGAGTTAAAACTTTTTGGGAAACATGAGGAAAATTGTTTTGGAAAAGTTTTGTACTTTTAAGACATTGTTATTGGGGTTCTTTGAATTAAAGATACATAAAAGTTGAAGTGGGTTTTCCAAATTTTGTGTATGTTAGGATGACACATGGAGGCTGTTCTTATGAAGCCCTAAAGTGATAAAATTAACCAAAGGAAAAGGGAATTAAGTCAGAGACTTGGAAATCAGAGTTTATCGACGATATAACTCGATGGGGGGATGCGTAGTTAATTGAGATTTTAAAGAGCTTTGAAGTGGTGGTGATTAACTTGTGTGGTTTGGCTTTTATGACTCCTTAACAGACCATATACTTCGAATAAGATTGTGTTTGTTGCTTAAATGTTATTGAGAAATGAATTGTTTTATTCAAGGCCGGGCCGGATATGAATCTGATTGTATGTTCTCTACCAAGTCCTCGTGTAAACGAAGGAGAAAATTGTAGATTTCAAATGCCATTCCTTTCAGGGAAATTAATAGCACGTTGCCACCGCATTAACATTAATCTCTTTTCAACACAGAGTTGAGGAAATCCAAGAGAACAGCATGGAGAAGAACTGCGAAAATATTGAATCCCTTCCAGTAGCAGGCCGTCTCCAAAAAGCCCTCTCAAAGAATCATTCCAATGGGGTGGGATTGCTCATCAAACCTGATGGCTCCTACACCGCCAGTCGAAGGGAAACCCTGGAAACTCTGCTCGAGGTTCACTTCCCTGGCTCAACAATTCTAAGCGATCACGTACTTATTGCTCCTGAAGGCTCTACATGTGGCACATCCAGTCAAGAAAAAATTAAATCGGCAATCGGTTCATTTAAACCCTTTAAGGCACCTGGCAGTGATGGCATCTTTCCAGCCCTCATCCAGAAAGGTCTGGATTACATCTTGCCCGCCTTGGTAGCTCTATTTAGAACAAGCTTCAACCTGGGATACATTCCATTACCTTGGCGGGAGGTAAATGTGGTGTTTATCACTAAGCTAGGTAAGAAACCCAGCGAACTACCCAAATCCTACCAATCAGCTTGATATCGTTTTTTTTTTTAAACCATGGAAAGACTGCTAGACTTACACATTAGAGTCATTCTTGAAAGGACTATACCTCTGGACTCTAGTCAATTCGCATACAGGAAAGGTCGATCTACCGAAGGCGCGCTTCACTATCTCGTCACAGAGATCAAAGCTGCCTACCGCTCCAAAGAACTTGCCCTTTGTGCATTCCTTGACATAGAAGGTGCTTTTGATAACACTGGTTATGAATACATCACTAGTGCTATGAAAAGCAGGGGAATAGACGAACCTACTACCAGATGGGTTAGGAACATGCTCGATAGCCGCATAATAACATCTTCGTCTGGAGAGGTCTGTGTGACGGTCTCCGCGGGCAAAGGCTGCCCCCAAGGCAGCGTCCTCTCACTTTTCTTATGGTCACTCGTGGTGGATGACTTATTGAATACACTTAATAGTTCAGGTTTCACAACCATAGGCTATGCAGATGATCTGATGATCATCATTAAAGGCAAACATGACGACAATGTGTGTCAACTCATGCAAAACGCACTCCTGGTAGTCTCGGACTGGTGTGCTGGGGAGGGCCTATCGATTAACCCCAGCAAGGCAGTCGTTGTACCGTTTACAAGAAGAAGAATGCTGAATATTGACTCAGTGACTCTAAACGGCACAACTATCAATTTTTCCGATGAGTTTCAATATCGAGGAATTGTCCTGGATAAGAAGCTTAACTGGAACTCCCATATTGAGCATAAAATTGCCAAAGCGACTACTGCCTTGTGGGCCTGTCGCCGTATGTACGGCAAGACCTGGGGCCTGTACCCAAAGGTCATTTTCTGGTTATATACCACGGTTGTAAGATCCATTCTAACATACGCGTCCGTTGTCTGGTGGACGAAAACCAAAGAGGTCACAACCATTAATAAACTCACAAAACTCCAAAGACTAGCTTGCCTCGGTAGCACAGGTACTATGCATACTTGTCCCACCACAGCCATTGAAGCCATAATCGGACTCACGCCGTTACATATATTTATAAAAAAACAAGTGGCAATCCGCAGTGCAATTAGTCTCAGAAAATCATATGCTAATAGTACACGGGATCAAGTGGATCTCATGGATCTATTATCCGACTTCCCCGAGCTAGATATGCTCAGCACGGTCTCCGACTTTACGCCCAAATCACTCTACTTTGGTAGAAGGTTTGAGATTGTGATCCCAAGCCGTGATATATGGAATAATGGCGGACCGTCGCTTGATCCATGGGCACCGTGGCGTAAGTGGTGAGTGTGTCGGATCACTACGCATGAGGTTCCAAGTTCGAATACCAGAAAACACCAAAAAGTTTTTTCACGGTCCCACCTCTCGCGAACGTCTGACAAACATCCGAGAGTATTGTTGTCACGAAAAAGCTTCTCAAAGCGCCGTTCGGATTCGGCATTAAACTGTAGGTTCCTTCTATTCGTGTGAAAAATATAACGCACACAACATGAGTGGATGCGAGAAGCTAGGTACTGGCACTTTAAAGAGCAGTTGCACCAAATATGTGTATGTGTGTGTCGCTTGATCCAAAAGGTATAGTGTGGTACACCGATGGATCAAAAATGGATTCAGGAGTTGGCACCGGTGTGCATGGACCCAACCAACAAACTTCGAAATCACTTGGAAAGTTTCCTAGTGCTTTCCAGGCCGAGCTTTACGCCATTGAAACTTGTGCTAACAATAACCTGCACTCAGGCATCAAAGGTGCCTCTATCCATATACTCACCGATAGCCAAGCGGCGCTCAAAGCACTGATCACCCATCTGATCAGTTCAAAATCAGTTCTAAGCTGCTTCGACAGTTTACAAAACCTGGCCCGACACAATAAAGTAAAATTGTGGTGGGTACCGGGTCATGTAGGCGTTGACGGCAACGAAACTGCTGACGTGCTAGCTAGAAAAGACTCCTCTGAGTTGTTCACTGGACCTGAACCCTTCTGCGGAATATCCGATTCCGTCTTTAAACTGACCCTAAGCATTTGGGAACGCAACATGTGCATCTGCCACTGGAATAACTTCCAAGGTCTCAGGTAGACTAAAAGAGCTGTCTAATCGTTAAAAAGGCAGGCAGTTGATATCCTAAAATACGGCAAAAATGACATAAGAAGGCTTATGTGAGCTTCCTTACCAGTCACTGTAAACTTCTTTACCACCTTAACAAAATGAGAATTTCGGAGGATATCACCTGCCGCCTCTGCCTAGAAGAGGACGAAACCGCAGAACTCATACTATGTGAGTGTGTAGCCCTGTGTAGTACTAGGAGAAGCTTTTTCCTTAAAGAGATCATATCTCCAATAGATTTAAGGAACTCCTCCGCAGCCGTAGTCATAGCTTTCATAAGGAGAGTAGAAGTACTGCTGCCCTAAAAGTGGCCTATGGCACAATAGATCTCCTTGGTCGCAGTTCCTACACGCCATTTGGGCGTGGCCATACACCTATTTAAAAAAAAAAAAACATTAATCTCTTGACTAGGGAAACTTCCCAATTCAAGGATAGCCTAAACTCTCTTTCCCGGTGAATACATCTAGTCCGAAACATTTCAGCACCACTAGCTCTACTCTCCTCGATGTCATTCTAGTAAATAGATCCGACCGAATAAACTTCGATGATCAGCTGGATGTTCCCGGGTTCTAACACCACGACCTCAGTATTATTTTCTATAACATCTCCCAACTGAAAGGAAAAGAATAAGTTATAGAGATTTAAAATCAACTAGGCTTAATTTCCTTAAAAATAATTCTATGGCTTAAGATTGAAGTACTCTCTATTGCATGACCTCTATAGATAATCGGGTCGATTTCTTAACTTCCATGGTTAACGGTCTGTTAGAGTGTCATGTCCCTATCAAGGCCCGTGTTCTTCGTAACAAAAGCTGTGAATGGTTTACTCCTAGAATAGAATCACTCATTGAAAAGAGGGACGAAGTTTATAAAAGATAGAAAAGATTCACAATTCCCGAATTTAGAGATGAATTCAGACGGATCAGAAACTGTGTGAAACAGGACATCCGATTATGGAAATCGAAATTTGTTGCCTCTAAATTAAGGCCTGGGTTAAGCATAAAAAAAGCCATGCTTCCAGTCAAAGAGTTGGGCATAGGTAAGAATTTGAATTCAAATGATAATGAAATTGACGTCAGGCACCTAAATGGCAAACTTTCTGCTGCATCGTCCATTCTTTCAACTAAAACAGACGAGGAAGAAGCTATTAATCCAATGTTAACTTCCGAAACTTATGTCAATTTTGAGTTTAGTGGAGTCTATTCATCGGACGTCCTCAAAGCTGTCTTTGCAGTTAAATCTGAAGCAATCGGGTTGGACTGCATTCACCCAAAATTTCTCAGAAACGTTATCTGCGAAGTATTGCCTCCTCTGACGTACGTTCCAACAACATTTTGTCCCACTCAACTTATCCAAAATCCTAGAAGGATTCGAAAATAATTTCGACTTCAAAAGGTACTTCTTCTTTTTCCTATTTCGGCGAGGCTACGATCCGAAAATAAAGGATCATAACTCTCTTACTTCACCGCATTTCTATTGATCCGCCTGTGGGGTTCCATACTCTCATTCATTTCCAAGGTATTTGAGAAGCTAATGACCTTTCAAATACATTCATACCTGAACCAATTTCAACTCATTTCACCATTTTAATCAGGCTTCGGACAACAACATAGCTGCAATACAGTACTATTGAATCTGATTGACAAGTTTCGCTCTGCGATGAATCGAGACAATTAAACTACTACATTACTTTGCTGGTCCTGCTCGACTTCTCGAAGGATTTTGAGACAGTTCTTCTTTTGCTTAAACTCAGACGCCACTTCTACTTTGATGTAACTGCCATAAAGCTTATAAGAAGTTATCTAGTGAATCGACCTCACACAGTGTTCTCTAACGGTAGTATGTTGGATTTTCTTGAATCTAAAACTGGTATTCCACAGGGATCTATTATGGGACCATTGCTTTTCTCTCTTTTCAACAATGACATACCTTCAATCTTGAGAAATTGTACGAGTAGAGTTCAGATGTACGCCGACGATGTCTAATTACATCTCAGCTACCCTCTCAGATTAATCGAAAATGCGAAAGCGCGTATTAATGAAGACTTAAAATGAGTTGTTCGTTGAGCCCACATAAATAAGGTTCAACTTAATTCTGGCAAAAGCCAAAAGCTATTGCTATAAGTCGTACCAACTTAGACATGTCCTGCCTCCCCATCGAAATAAAGGGCGTTCGCATTGAGTATTCTCAGAGGGTAAAAAACCTAGACCTGAACTTAAAATAAAATCTAACCTGGGACGATCACGTGACAATTACAGTTTATGGTGGCCTGGTGAATACTGTTTCTTAACTAGGGTGAAAGCGACATTGGTGAAGGCTTTAATTTTGCCGATGTTGCTTTACGCACATTCTGTTTTCTCTGACTCGAGTAGTTTTAGCTCAAGAAAATTAAGAGTGACATTTAAAAGCGCTATGAGGTTTGTATAGGCGAACCCCACAGGCGGATCAGTAGAAATGCGGTGAAGTGGGAGGGTTGTGATCCCTAGTTTTCGGATCATAACCTCGCTGATAAAAGGAAGAAGAAGAAGAATGAGGTTTGTATATAATGTTAGCCGTTAAGATCATATCTCCGGATACGTAAGCGTTTTCCTTGGTATGGAGTTCCAAAAGTATTTCGATTTTAATGTTCTAGTCTTTCTGTTTAAACGCAAAGAGAATAAAATGCCGGAGTACCTTTATCATTGACCTCAGTTCGCAACTTCCGAAAGAAGCTGAGTCTTAATTTTGCCAACCTTCAGATTTCACACAACGGAAAAACAATTTCTTGTGTACGCAGTATGACTTTGCAAATCAAAAACACAGCTTTATGCTGCGCAGCCCGGATTAGAAAATCTAGGTACTGGACGGCTATTCCATAGGCCATAGGCCATGGCCATAGAAAAGTACCAGACAAACTGGTTGCATCTTCGACTCATTACAAAACCCCAACTTTAAACTTCAGAAAACTTTTCTCAGTAACTTTCCCAACCAGTGTAAAATGAAAGAGTGGTAAAGTAATCAAAAACGTTGATATAACCATCTATACGGACAGATCGAAAATAGACTGTTTACCGAATTTTCCCAATGTTTTTCATATAGACCTCTCGCGATTCGGGAGACCTGTCGTTTTGCCAACATCTAACCGCAATTTTGCTTTTCACTTATAGCCAAGCTGCTATCAAAACCATTGATTCAGCTACCACATCTCTTAAACTGGTAGAACTATGCCAGAAAGAACTAAGCAAATTAGGCGTCCAATAAAAAAGCACCCTTATCTGCGAGCGAGCCGATGATCTGACCAGGCAAGGATCAGCCGTTAATGGGTCTCTGGCAGAAAAAGTCAAAATTCTTAAAGCTGGCTAACCTCATGTAGAACACACTTTCTCGCTGCGTTATATCAGGAAGACATGGCCCAGGTACAGCAAACCTAAATCAAACGATCTACTTAGCAGATCAATACCAGATATTGCCAGAATTGTAACCACAATAGGCCACTGGTCGATAGGAGACCATGCAGCCAAGCTTAGCGTTCCCCATAACATATTCTACAGCAGCTGCAGAGATAATAATGAAAACGAATCTTTCCTTCACTTTCTTTGCAGATGCCCGGCCCTAACGAGAACCAGGCAACGTACTCTAGGTAAACCCTTTTTCGACGACCTGAGAGAGATACCTGACCTGAACTTGACAGACTGTGTCTAGTACATCTCATCGAAGACTCCATCGCAAAGCCAGGTTGCAGGAGTTTGTGGTATGAAAGTGGCGCTAATTGGGTTCTAATTGGGAACCGCCACCTCTGCGGCTGCATGCATACACCATTCACAATATTGGATTATCGAAACCACATCAAGCTTATAGAGTTGCTAGCTATTTGCTTTTATTATGAGTGCTCAAGTGCCTGAGATGTTGTTTCTGCAAAATATCACGTTTCGATCGATAGGGAGACCAATCAGGTTGTCCGTTTCTAAGACCACATCAGCATGACTTTATTGACACATTCACCAGACAGGTAGATCTTGAATATATTGCTTCTACCCTCTAGAGGCAGGCTGGAACGTATCCTAGACTTCCATATCCGCTATAACCTGAGTTCTCCATTGTCGAAATCCCAGCATGCGTATCTCAAAGGGCGGTCCACAGAAGCTGCTCTTCATGAGGTCGTGCGTACAGTAGAAAAAACTCTTCACTACAAAGAATATACTCTCGCCACATTTCATGATATAGAAGGAGCCTTCAACAACATTTTCACTGAATCTATTCAAGAATCTCACACCGAGTTAGGTGTAGAAGGCTTTATTAGCCAATGGATAGTTTCTATGCTCAGTACTCGTATAATCCATGCAACAGTAGGCAACAGTAGTACAACTAAGACGGTAAGCAGAGGAACTCCACAAGGCGGAGTCATCTCCCCCCTGCTCTGGTTAATGGCGATTAATAAAATCTTGGTGCGACTTGATAGGGAGGGTTTTAAGGTGGTTGCGTACGCGGTTATACTAGTATCAGGAAAGTTCCTCTCCACGATAAGTCAACTCATGGAGAGGGCTCTGGATAAGGTACACTCATGGGCTACGAGCTGTGGCCTCGAAGTAAATCCGGAGAAGACTGAAATGATGCTGTTTACCACTAAAACCAAGGTACCGGCATCGGAGTCGGCGCAGGCATCTTCTCTGACCAGCTGAATATATAAAGGTTTTTCCGTCTCCCAGACTCTGCTAGTGTTTTCCAAGCGGAGCTTCTTGCGATTCGAGAAGCCTGCCGCCTGGTAAACAATCTTCCAACATCTAACCACAATATCGCTATTTTTTCGGATAGCCAGGCTGCCATCAAGGCCATTGATGCGGTTTGCATCTCTTCAAAACTGGTAGAGCAATGCTGGTTCGAATTGAATCAACAAAGCACTCACTCGAGAATCAATCTCATCTGGGTCCCAGGGCACAGCAACCATGAGGGTAATGAGCGTACTGATGAGCTGGCCAGGCGAGGGTCGGCCCTTAACGGCTCTCTGGCAGAAAGAGTCGACATTCCGCTTGGTGCCATTAAGGGCTATATTCACCTTCACTTCCTCCAGCTAGCCAATCGCAGGTGGAACAGCCTCACAAGCTGTGTCATATGAAAGACGTGGCCCAGTTTCAACAAACCCAGGTCAAAAGAGTTACTAGGCAAACCAAGACCAGTTATTGCCAAAATCGTAGCTATTATCACAGGTCACTGGCCAGTTGGATACCATGCGGCCAAGCTTGGTATCCTCCACAACACCTTTTGTAGGAGCTGCAAGGATATTAATGAGAAAGAATCTCTATGTCACTTCCTTTGCAGATTTCCGGCCCTGGCGAGGATCAGACAGCAAACTCTTGGCAAACCCTTCTTCGAGGATCTGAGAGAGATAGCGGTCAAGAGGATTGGAGAACTAATCCTCTTCCCGAACTCCACGGGCGGGGTGTAAACTTAACATCCCTTTTTAACTAACAATAGGTTTACACGAGTCCGTGGTAACAAGACGGCACAATACGTAAGACCATTTGTCAATAATCCGGTTGGTCCCAGTGCTAATCGATTTTAGTGCCGCTTATGACAGCTTTGATAGAGACCAGCAATATGGAGCCAAATCTCTAGTGTTGGCATGCATTCTAAATTCATGTCAAGCCTTATCAAGTGCAGTCAAGGATATTCTATTTAGGATCTTCGAGACGCACCAGAAGCTCTATCCTAAAGCGTCTTCGATGCCATCTCAAGGGTTCAAGGCAGTAGAGGAAATTCTTACGCTGAGTAAGGATCTCATACACAGTTAGTATGCGGAACTGGAACTAGCTGACTAAATGTCGAGCTAACCGAAGGAGCTTGTTGGATCAAACAAATTAAAGGGCTAGTCTAAGTTCAAGCACAGTAACACGTCAGCACAAACTAAGAGCAACAAGTGGCTACTTGAGACTGGAAACAATCCGCACGAAGGACTACGAACTAGTTATTTCTGAATATCAAGTTCGTTCGAATGAATTTTAAGGACAAACAAGAGCTGCACAACATCGAATAGCTGAACAGTAGTGACCCTCTTTAATAAAGGTGAAAGGACCTATTCTAGTTTTCAAGTTTATTATACTTCACATATCAGATTCTTCTTTTCCAAATCTAGAAATGAAACACTCTTTCACTTCATTAACCAATTCACAAAGAGGATTGGTCCTACTTATTCACAGACTACATAACATAGCACCCAATAAAAGCACCATTCATCCTTTTCACTTCAATCTGCAAACATTTGTCGTCGTCTGGGTGGAGGACACACTATTCATTTTCTTTTTCAGAAATCCTTATGTGAAACTCAAGTTTTTACCCATTCTCTGTGACTACAAATTCAATTTTCCTCTCAATTAGCAGACTTGAAAAATAAGGTCCTTTGACAAGGAACAAACACTGAAAAATGAAAAACTTCTGTCAAAAAACTTACAACTCTTCCCCTAGTCACCCACATGCATACATACATATACGCATTCACTCAAAGTTCACTATCAGGTAATTTTTCGCTCCATTAAACGTCTATCCTTCGCTCTCTGTTTTCCTTCTAATCCTGTGAATCCTGTTGCTTTCGATCAAATCATAAAAAAAAAAAAAAAACACCCGTATCCATACAACGTTCGCTGGAATGATAGAGAGGTCCTTTGCGATGGTTGTGGAGAGAATAAGAGATGAATTCTCCCATCTGCAAGTGATTACATGAAAAATAATCAAAAAGGACTAAACAACAACAAAAAGTAAGAACACACAACGTTCAAGCGGGAGACCATTAGAGGCAAAGTTTGCAGACAGGTTTATGTTATCGTCTGGATTGGAAAAAGATTTTTTTTTTATTTTTTTCTTTCGTTTCCATATCATTTCCCCCACATGCTTGGGAGAGTTTTTATCCGCGCTGCTCATTTTTTTTGATTCAAAGGAATTCAAAAGGACAAGAGGAGAGGGAAATATATTAAAACAACTCTCGTTCTTGTATTCAAATGACTTCAGGGAGCGAAAAAAAAACACAGAAAATCCTTCGTCATAGGAACTAATTAGTTTCCATCATCAATTTCACTTCTTACTGAGGCTAAAAAGGACTCAGGGGGAGTACAAGAAAGTGTGTAATTTATAACAGGAGAGCGAAATCCTTCCAAGTTAGAAGACGAATAACTCATTCCTCCTATTACACTGCACGTGGTGTACAAAGTCCTGTAATGAATGATTGTACTTCATAATTCACTTGTGGGCTTCCTTGGCAGTTTTTTCTTTGCTCCTGAATCCTTGTACAGTTCAAATTGACTTATCACAGTGTTCTTAGTTGTGTGTTCGTAGCCGTGTTTTCACGGCATGTTCGGTTTCTATTTTCACCCCGAAATGAAGTCGTTAAGTAGATTTATTGGATTGGGATCCCTTCCTGGGGATTTTTGGTGCAACTTTGCTTTTGACTTGTATATCTGATGAATGCACGAAAGGCAACATACCCACAATCGAGTCCAGGAGAAAGATACAGAGAAATGAATTTACATTAAGGTTCACTGAGGTTTTTGTACGAAATTCGTACTCGTACGTTGAAGTGCCCAATTTGGAGGTCTTTTCCTCGTATTCCATTGAAACTAAGTTTTTTTTTATTTTTTGATTGGAGCGCTCGAGGATTGTCAGATGGGTGGAGAGGTAGAGGAAGAGCCTACTGTATGGGAATTTTAGCCATTGGTAAAAGGGATAAATATGGGTTCCTCGTTTCTATAGGAAGCAACAAATGGAATCCTATTGATGCGGATGGTATGAGTGGTGGGTTTCAGTATCGATTTGTTGATAATACAGACGTTGGAATGTGTATGTTAAGTTATTTCTGGAGAAGCAATAATATTGGCTTTGGAAATGCAAACTGCGAGTGAATTAATTTAAATTTCCATGCTCGGAATAAACTAAGTTCTTTTGGCTTTGTTTTTGGAAAATATTGTGACGATATCCCTAATTTGAATGATTGGAGATTTCTGTTTATTAGGGAGCTCATCCTGATGGGCTTGGGACTTCCCCTTAGTTCTCTGCCCAAAAGTCAAGATGGCAAGTGCCCTGTTGTGAACTGTATAGAGAAACCTTAGGATTTGTCCTTTAAGATATTTGCTTGTGAATACTACAAGGACGTTGTTATAGTGGATTACTTCCGCAAACTTCCGTGTGCAAATAGCTAATTTTGAAATGGATGCCATAAAATATTTAACAGCCAAGCGGGGTTTACTTAAAAATACAATGACAGCATAAGTAATATTTCTGGAATTGTTCTATCCTGGGATAAGGATGGTTTTAGCCTCTGACACTAATGGTATTACATTCAGTAAATGGAAAAGAAGTTAGATCACTTATGACTATGACTAGATTAGCTTCCATCCTATGGTGTAAAATATTTATGTATACTCATCCATTACGCGGCTATGGAAATGGTATAGGAAATGCCAATATCATCCAAAGCTGGTAGTTAAGAAGGTCGTCTGTCAGATAAATGTGCAAAAATAAGGCAAACTGCCACGATTTGCGTGGTTTCCCATGTAATTGATTAGGAAAACATTTAAATGGAAATGCTTAGAAGAGGCATACGTTCTGAGACTAGAAATGTATAGCACTACCTTACACATGATGCCAATTGATTAGACTGCAACCACTCAATACGTGACTTTAAGAAAATAAAAGGCGTACAGTAAAAACAAGCGAAGCAAATTTTTCTCAAGGCGCAGTGGAGCCCACTTCACTACCCTAGCTATGTCCAGGGCGCACTTATACCAAAAGTTTTTCCGGCACTCTTAACTATTACGAAAATCTTCTGTTAAAGAGATTAGGCTAACTGGCTTTGACCCGCACAAAAACATATAAGATTATGAAATGGATTCGGTAACCATGTTGTCTTACCCTATGGCTGTTGGTTCGTCGTTTTTGGTACCATTTAGACCCAGTGACAAATTTGGCAACTCTGCAGACATCAATTTATTGCCAAGTCGGCACGATGGATAATTCGATTGAATTAAACTAGCAGACCCGACCGATACACTAAATCTTGTAATGTGTGGAACGCTTTGAAGAAACTGGTAGCAACCAAAACAAATCCAGCAGAGGTGGAAAATCATGGCTTACTGAGAAAGCTCAACGGATACTTTTTTGGGAGTCAATTCAATCCAAACAAAAAAGTTGAAGAAAGCAGGACTAAAAGGTTGCAAAGTCAGAAAAAAGCCCTGGCTCTCCCTGGTTTCAGTACGTGGAGCCATTGATCAATTTGCCGACGCTGATTTCACTGAGCAAGAGCTCCTCTCAACACTACGTAAACACCGCAAAGTGCACAGACAGAATCCCGTAGGTTTTAAAAAAAAAAAAAAACTACACCGGAGTTTATATCAAAGCAAACTGACTGCTACAACAAGATCTTCCAGAACTGTGAGATGTCATAAGGCCTCTAGTCTTAAATTATCTTCCCACTTTTTAAAAATGCCAACATAAACTTTCCTGAAGGAATGGGATGGAGGGATGTTATATCATATCGTAGATTTACTACCCGAGGTAACGATATATGTTTAGCTGAACGATATATGTGTACCTGAAGGATATATGTGTAGCTGAACACACAGACCTGCGTAAGCACATTTGAGTGAACTTCAGCACACATATGTTTAACCGGACGAGGCATCTCTGATTGGCTGCAATAAGCGTCTCAGAAGTCTAGCAAGAGCTCCTCAGAGGAGGACGTGCGGCGGATGCAATCTCCAATAGAACCAACTGTGACATCTACAGGCCAGCGAATACCTTACTTAAGCTACTTCGACATATTTGGAGCTGAGGACTGTAAGGATTTTGAATACTGTGTCAGGGTACTGAAAAAGAGATGGTGGCGGATGAACCCTCAATGGGCCAACGGCAGCGCTCATATCCCCGAAGTCGGTTACTGACATCGGTGTATCTCGCCCCTCGTTCTAGGGGTTGCAAAAAAGATCTGGTCCCCCAGGTTGAGGGTTGTGCCGTCGGGTTAACTTCCCTACCACGTAAGACAAAACTAGTTACGAAGCAACCAACACCCTCGGATACGGATGATTTTACAGTTGACGACCCAAGCAAACGTAAAAAGGACAACGATCTTCGTATCTTCACGTGGAATGTTAGGTCCCTCTACAAACCATGTGCAACCGAACAACTTGCGGAGGCCCTAGAGTGTCTCAAAGCAGATATTACCGCCATCAAATAAGTGCGATGGGATGGGCCGGACAAAAGGAGGATGAAAAACTGCGACATCTACTACAGCGATTGCTGCAGACAACAAGGACAGCGTCTATTCGGGTGCGGATTTGTCATTAGAAGCAGGCTTAGGCAAAAAGTCTTGAGTTTGCGGTATATGAACGAGCGCCTTATGACTATCCGTATCAAGGCTAAATTCGCCAATATTAGCCTAATATGCGTTCCCGCCCCTCACGAGAAGATGGAAAACGCAGCGATGGATGACTTCTACCAGCTGTTGGACAAGACGTATGAGCAATGGCCTAGCCACGACGTTAAAATTATTCTAGGTGATTTTAACGCAAAGCTAGGAAGAGAGAACGTCTTTAGCATCGTGGTCGGAAAGCACGACATCACATTCGACAACGGATTGAGGCTAGTCGACTTTGCGACGGGAAGAAACTTTGTCGAAGCTAGTACGCGGTTCCCACGTCTTGATATTCACAACGAGACATGGCTCTCATTTGATCGAAAAACTATAAACCAAATCAAGTCATTTTGGAATCGACGTAAGGCACTCTTCAAGTATTATTGGTATCCGGACTTTCCGAGGAGCAAACGTGGACTCGAATCACTACTTAGTTGCAGTCAAGGTATGGATGCGGATATCCAGAACGGAGCGAAAACAACGAAATACTGTGAGGAAATTTGACGTCGGTCGGCTACAATCGCAAGAGACCGCCAGAACCTTTGCCGATCGAGTTTCATCCAATCTTAATCTAAGTCCTATACCGCCAGCAGCAAGTGCGAAAGACCAGTGGCAGCGTTGCCAACAAGCCATCATAGATGCCGCCTCTGATGTTCTGGGTTTCTCTCGGCCACCACAACGAAACCCCGGGTTTGATGAGAAATGCCGGCAAGCACATGCAGCGAAGCAAGAGGCGTATAAGGCGGCGTTGCGTACAAGGATTAAAGCTGCTCGCGAGCGGACGAAAAAACAGGAACACCGACTTCTCAGAAAGAAGAAAAAAGAGCATGAGAAGCGCTCGATCGAGGAGAATGAGAGACTTTATTGCAGGAATGATGTTCGAAAATGTTACCAAAATATAAAAAGAAGATGCCAGGGTTTTGAAGCCAGAACAGAAGCCTGCAGGGACGAAAATGGCAATATAGTAGTCGAACCGCAGTCGGTGCTGAGGATATGGAAAGAACACTCTGCAGACTGTTAAACGGCGACGATGACCAATTTTCCGCTGTCAAGCAAAATGTGCCATTCAACATTGACGATGATAGTCAACCCGATCAGAATGAAGTGGAGATAGCCATATCTAAACTTAAGTCCAACAAAGCTGCTGGAACCGACGGTCTTGCCGCTGAACTTTTTTAGGAACGAAGAGATAAGTAAGTAAGAAGTATGCACCAGCTCATCTGGTCGGACGAAAGTATGTCCAATGAATTGAACTTCAGCATCGTTTGCCCGATCCTGAAGAGAGGAGACCCTCTTAACTGTGCCAACTACAGAGATATAAGTCTTCTCAACCCCGCATATAAGATCCTTTCTGCCGTATTATATGAACATCTAAAACCGATCGTCAACAATCTAATATAATAGGTTCTTATCAGTGTGGTTTCACTCCAGGAAAGCCCACCATTGACCAAATATTCACACTATGGCAGATCTTGGAAAAAAAACCATGAATATAAAATCGATACGCATCATCTTTTCATCGATGTCAAAGTTGGCTATGATAGAGTGTACAGAGACGAGTTATACAGAGACATGTCTAATCACGGCATCCCTGACAAGCTTGTCCGTTTGTGCAGAATGACGATGGGGAACTCTCGCTACTCCATCAGAGTCGGTAAGAATATCACCGAACCGTTCGATGTCAGGAAAGGTCTTAGACAAGGCGACGCGCTATCATGCGATCTCTTTAACATAGTACTTGAGGGAATTGTACGAAAATCACAAGCCAACACCGAAGGTACAATCTTTTACAAGTCTGTACAACTACTCGCTTACGCCGATGATATTGACATAGTTGGAAGAACTCAGAGGCCCGTCAGTGAGGCATTTGCGAGTACTCAGATCGAGGCAGTGAAGATGGGTTTAGCGGTCAATGAAAGTAAAACAAAATATATGCTGTCTACAAAAAAGGACACCCAACTTCGGCGTCTTGGACAGAACGCCACAATAGACAGATATAATTTTGAGGTAGTTAAGGACTTTGTCTACCTAGGCTCTATGGTGAGCTCCGCAAATGATATCAGTGGGGAGATCAAACGGAGAATTACTCCTGACAATCACTGTTTCTATGGACTAAGAAGGCAATTGCGTAACCAAGCCCTATCTCGAACTACTAAGGTAACTCTGTATCCTGCTGTATGGCGCAGAGGTATGGACTTTGTCGAAATCGGAAGAGGATGTCTTTGGTTACTTTGAGAGAAAAGACAAACATATGGTACATCGACTAAAATGGGTGGGTCATGTAGAGCGGATGGAGCCCAACGTTCCAGCCAAGAAAGTTTTCGAATCCATCCTAGATGAACGGCGCTGTAGAGATCGACCACGCAGTAGGTGGCACAAACAAGTGGAGAAGGACATCAACCAACTTGGCTCGCGAAACTGGAGGCAGCTGGCCTGTAGCCGGCTGGAGGGGTTTGTTGGTTGAGACCCAGGTCAACCCCGAACTGTAGCGCCACCTAAGTAAGTAACACACAAATAAATTCGCTTTGCCATTCTCTTTGAATTCCGACGTCAACTCAAGCCTGTACAAATTGTGAACGAATGTCAAAGTGTATATATGGAGTAAATGCACCATCGCTTGTGACTATTTCCAGGTGGTTTCAAAGATTCCCGGCTGGACATTTTTCTGTAGAGGAGAAACCTCGTAAAGGTCGACAAAAATTTCCGACCGACGAGACTAATATTACCCTTGTGCAGGTAAAACTGCTTTAATAAAATAGTAACATGTTATGAATCATTGTTTTATAAGTACCAAGCAGCAATCCATGATATGGAGTGGGGGAGGTGAAAGTCCCCCTGTTTAAGCAACACACCAAAAATTTGTAACAAAAGTGATGATGTCGATTCATTTCAACAGGATGAAAATAGTCGCGCGATACCATTGAAAATTGATCAGAAAGTACTCGTAACGGTCAATTGGTATACTGAAACTTGTTCACCAAAAATATTCAAAATTTTAATTCGAAGAAATGTTGAGGAAACATAAGCACATCTCAAGGAGTGGGGAGAACTTATTAATTAAATAAGTGACTAGCTGGGGGTCTATCTATTGTTAGATATAGTACATCCACCCCAGATACAACCAACGATGTAGACAGTTGGACTGAAGGAGGTAATCTAGCTCAACAACCTAAATGAGTAGAGCGTAGGAAGTTGAAAATTTCGGACTTGACAAGCAGAATTGAAGTTCTACAGATCGACGAGCCATTCTGTTGTCTTAGAATGTACGGAGCGCTAGAAGGACACAGAGCATCTATTCAGAGATACCTATACCTAGTCCTGCCATAAGTTCTGTTACACAATTTCCAGCGCTTATCGTTCAAAACTTCTTGTGGGAATAGAACCGTTCACTTTTTTTCAGAACACATGCACTGAAGAATACTGGTGAAGAATACTAGTCAGTTTGGTTTCAGTTTGCAAACTATTAACATGGAGTGGGGCGTTAAAGAGAATCGAGTCGCGGTAATATCGTTGCATAAGTGCGGAAAGAGTGTTGGCCGAATTTTCGAGTTGCTAAAACCACTCGGAATATCCAGAATATTCGTTTATCGGGCTATTGCTCGCTTCGGCGAATTATCTGGACTAGAGGACAGGCCAAGAAGTGGTCGCCCGCGCGTCGTCCGTACGAGTGCGGTAGTACAGGCAGTGCGTGAACGAATTCGGAGAAATCCCCTTAGGAAACAGAAGATCATATCCAAGGAATTGGATATATCAACCAGATCCATGTCTAGGCTGATTCGGGATGATCTGCATATGAAAGCCTTCTTCTAACTCCTCAACTAAAAAAAATTAGGCTGCAAAGATGCAAGCGACTTTTGCAGTGGCACGCGGACAATGGCCATGAAAACATTCAGGTTACGGATGGGAACATTTTTCACCGTGGAAAAGGTTTTCAACAAAAAAAATGACAAAATTTATGCCACTTCATCTAAGAAAACGAAAAATGTTTTACCAAGGGTTCAACGTGGCCAACATGCCGCTTCCGTAATGGTTTGATGGGGGTCTCTCACCATGGTGTCACATCCCTCCATTTCTGTGAAAAAGGCGTAAAAACTGGTGCAAAGGTTTACCAAGAAGATGTGCTAGAGGGTGTTGTGAAGGGTTTGACCAATACCCTTTTCAATGGACAAAGATGGGTCTGGCAACAAGCCTCTGGTCCAGCGCACAAAGCTAAAACCTCGCAGGAGTAGCTCAGAGTTTAATATTCCTGGCTTTATAGCAGCAGAAGATTGGCCGTCGGGGAGTCCAGGTCTGAATCCACTGGATTATGGTTTGTGGTCAGAATTGGAGAACATGGCCTGCAAGACTCCCCACAGAAATTTGGAAAGCCTTAGAACAGCATTAACCAGAGCAGCGTCCACGATCTCCATCGAAACCGTACGTTCCGCTATAGCCCAATGGCCACACCGTTTGGAAGCTTGTGTTAAAGCACAAGGCAGTCGTTTCGAGTGAACCCAATTTCTTTTAATAATCAATATTGTGGTCTAATAAATGAAACAATTTTGAGTACAATATGTTTACTAGTTTTTTTTTATAGCGTTTTATATTTGTAACAGAATTTATGGCAGGACTAGGTCCTCGTATATTCATATGTATATTTATAAGGTGCATACCTTTGAGAAATAGGTTTGATTAAATATTTGGTCCTGTGCTCGAGAAGGGCAAACTAAAAAGAAGACCTTCGTACACAGCACAACTCAACTCAAGCAGGTTTCGATCGATACATCGATCCTAGAAAAAGCAATTTTTCATCTAAAAGGAACTTGAGCTCCGAGTTGGAGAAGACAAGGAAGGAATGTCTACCTCAAAGAAGAAGCAATAGCTTGATATAACAAAAGTAATAACGTTGCGACTATAATCACAAATATTTCTCAGAGAGATGAAGTCTGACAAAGGGTAGTGCTATGTGTAAGAGTTTCGAGCAAATCTTTCTCACGCCTTCGAGGAAAACGCTAAATAATTCAGCGCTAGTTGTGCAGCCTGTTTTAATTTCAAATATTGCCAGTGCCCCATTTAATGATTCACTTATTGACAGATCTTAAAGAAAGATCCTAATTTCCCAATGGAGCTATCTATTCAGTGCTGTCTGACCTACGAGTAACAACCACTCTTGAGAAGTTCCTTGCTAATGTTACCCTTCATCCCTTCTTGAAATTTCCCCAACAAAATTCCTGACCGCATCGATTTCAGCCTACACTGCCATTTGTTCATAAATATTAATAATTATCTCTCAAGATATGCCGTTCCCCCTTGTAATTGTTTTCCTTCTTCAATATGATGTGATAGATACACGTTATAGTGCCCCCATTAAGAGCATAAGAAATATCTAATACCATACCATCAAATGTGCTTTCTTTCACATGGAATTATTCCACTCGTCTAACGGGAACAATAACTTCTTCTAATTGGTTAATTATTTATGAAAACACAATATGTATGCAGCAGTCTTACACGCGTCCATTGCCCTGGTCAACACATGTCTCTCGTCCTTCCATTCGAAAATCCTTCTCATTCATCCATTGACCCGACTGGACGCTGCCATGTGGCGTAATTAGAAAATATCACCACGAAATTACCCAAGTATTCACCGCAACACTCCTGTTTCCTTTAGGGATTTTTACCTCCCTCCACATTTGTTCGCTCTATTTTCCTACAGTTTAATTATTTATTTCGCATCTGTGGGTATGGTGGTGGTAATCTGAGGAACCAAATTCAGTCAACGAACCAAATTGTGTACCTCGGAACTGGAATTTATCTTTCTCGGATTGAATGTCATAAATTGTCTCCACTTTCAGGTTTCGGAGAAATAACTTATTTTTTTGTTTATTGAGCGAAAGCGATACCACTTTCCATCTGTGTGTGTGTGAAGTGTCACTTGCAGTGCGTGCTAGATAGTCTATCTCTGAATATTTTATTGAATCAGTAACAATCCTGCGAGTAGCGTGGACATGCTGAAAGTGTGTGTTTGCATTGTGGTTGACGTTTAGTCCGTAGAATGACTATGCAATTCCAAAATGGGTTAACTGTTGCAGCCGGAAGACTATTAAACTGTCATCAGAGTGCGTTGTTGAAGAGTATCTGCGTATCTATTGGGTGAGAAGTAATTCAGAATTATTTTCCTGGAATTCTCTGACATAATACACCTTCGACGAAGAGTAAATAAGGATAGTGTCCTACTTCTGGTGATGTGTTATAGCCATAAACAATCAAATTGTGAGGGGTGCTACTGCCATTGTGTGGTGATGAAATGAATTTTTTATGGCCAATTCGGGGGAATTCCGGCACGAATTAGTTTTTCTGAATTTTTTTCGGGTTGGGTGGGCGGAGCAGTGGACTTGGGAGGAAGTATAGTAATTTACATCCGCTCATTAGGGTAATAAATCCACGAAATTAGATAGGACAAAGTTAATTTATCAGAGAGGGGTAGGGGATGAACGAAAGCAACTGGTTGTGGTAGCTGTGACTGGGAATTAGTTGTTGGCGGTGATGGTGGTCTTAGCCCCTATACAGGAGGGATTGTCAATAAATTACGTGAAGCAATTTGAATACGTCGCTGTGTTTCTGTTTTGTGCCACGTTGTGGGGCCATTAATCGAGAAATATATTCGACAGCGAGGAAGAGAATATGACTGGGTTTGGCATGTTGGGCTGGAGGTTATGGCGTTAACAACTATCAATAAAGCGAGACAAGTATTCGAGAAAATTATATGAAAATTAAGTCCGAATTGGCAGGCAGGTAAATAAAAGATTCCAGCACATATCGGCATAATGAAAGTGCCTAACTTTATTTTATAAAATAGTTACAAGCTTTCAATCAATGCTTTCTAATGATGGCCATACTTATTGAGCTCCAAATTCTTGACGGTGACGCCGCGGTCTCTTTCTTAGATAGACTTGTCACCACCAGATCTTACGGCAAATACAGAATAATTAAGAAAGAAGTGCCCCACTTTGCAGGTATCGCAGATGGTCTTGTATCGTTAAAACCGACGACAGTAAAAGTTGATGGCCCATAAATCCTCTACAGCTTCTTCTTAGGATGTTTTTATGTCTTTCACTTTGGATTCAACCAGGATGTATGTACATCTGAAGTGAAGGGTTTAAAACACCCATAAAGGAACCGAAAAGCAGTCGCACGAAACCAGATAAAACAGCTGGCCAAAGAAGCAGACAGACACAACGAGAGTTCAGATCTTAAGAAGTCCTTCCCCGAAGCTTGTTCAACATGTCTATCGGAAATCTTATTTCGCATATTGCTATTAGGATCAAGGACTCAAACCAAATTCGGCGACTTAAGTCACAGAACCAAATTACTGAAGTAGTTATGGATCCGAAGATGTGACAAAGGATAAGTAGTAACCCACAATTGCTTACAAAACAAAACAATAAATCGTTAGACGGAGCTTAGGTGCAGATACAACACGCTCTTTGCTTTACTTTCAACAAAAAAAAAAAAAGCAATTTACTGTCACCCGACTAACAGACCAACTGCGCTGAAAATTGTATGAAGAACCCTCTCATTTAGACCATTACCCAGTTGAAGCAGACTGAACCAATATCCAATGATGAAACATTGCCACAAGATCTTGCGGTTCATATGCCAAACGTATGTCTTCTGAAGTCTCGCAATCGGCAACATAGGACTAGAACCGATACTATACAGATGTGATACAGAATCACGAAAGAGCTGACAGGTGGTTGCAGCTCCAGCCAACACCCAGTGAAAGCCTAGACGGCTCCTTGCTCATTTCGGATGAGGACCAGCTCAAGAGATGGAAGAGCTACGGTTTTGAACCGTGTATTCGCTAGCGATATGCTCCCATCCGACAATACTTTCCCGAACTATTTGCGATGACTGCAATGATGTTGAACTTGCCATGTGCTTCAAGTTGTTGTTAATTTTACAAATATTCAATTTGTGTACAAATGGCTCATGAGTGTGGGGTAACGGAGGCTTGTGAATTTTTCGTTAATTTTTTTTAGTGATCACTACACTTTTATACAAATATTCCTTCCGTTTTGAACAAGACCATCGAAATTGATCTTTTTTTGTTCTGGAATGAATGGAATTTGGGGGTTTTGGGATTTTGCGCTTGTGTATTATGTAGGTATCCCGCAACCAGTGGACTATTTTTAGTTGAAGACCCCACTTAGGGCCTATAGCCCTTTTGGAGGTGTAGATGGCGATTTCTGCTTTCTTGGCTCGGTCTAGTATGTTCTGTTTCCAGTTGAGTTTACTATCAAGGGTACTTGATAGTCAATACTTAGAGCTAGTATTTTGCTTTATCCGTAAAGCTTAGTTCCGTGTTTTTAAGCTTAGGTGAAGCTATGATCGGAATTTTATATTTCCTAGTTATGTACTAGGAAATATAAAATTGTACTAGTTTAGGTTTGGACAGATTTACGTAAAGCCCAGCGCTGTACGTCCATTTTGCTGTTATTTATACCTGTAGACAAAGCGCTTTTAATCAACATACTGGAGAACTTGAACACAATGTGCGAGAAGGATGATGATCGAAGCGAAATCAGAATTAAGTAAGCTGCACCCGCAGTCAATTTCTTTTCACTTGAGAATTTGTTGTTTTTAAGTACCATTTTTTCTTCATATGTTTAGCTTTCATTTTAACAGCCGCCAAGCCATGAAACCCTCATTAATTTATTCGTCTCTGCAGTTTTCTATGCGTAGTAATAATTTACTTACCATTGATGTCACATAATGATCTGAATTCCAACAACGACAGCCGAACTGATAACTTGCGTGCAATGATAAAATTTGTTGGTAAACAAACTCAGGGGCTTAGTGTGCGTCATATCAATGCACAGAGTTTGTATCCAAAGATTGACGAATTTCGCAATGTATTTGTTGGGTCGGGTGTCGATATTATTTGTGTATCTGACACGTGGTTTGACGAGGATGTTGTTGATGAAATCTATTCTTTGTATGGTTACAAATATTTCGTACTGACCGACACGGTAGGGTTGGTGGCGATGTGGCGATTTATGTTCGTAGAGGAGTTATATGTAAAATGCACATTAGCTCTCCACACATTGGCCAATAGAATATAATTTTATTGAAATTTTGAGTAGAGGTAAGAAATCACTAATTGCAGTATTTCCTTCGACTCATTTAATTCAGTTTTAGAGACCCTTACACCCTCCTTCACTGAAATAATCATCTGTAGGGATTTCAATTGGAACCTTTTAAGCAAGGATGGTTCTGGGACTTTCTTAAATACTATCAAATCGCTCTATTTGTGTCCAGTTAATTGTGTACCTCCCACACACTTCTCTAAAACTACCACTACGTTATTGGACTAAATTTTTGTAAACAGAGGTCAAGAAATTGTTTTTTATGATCAGGTATCCGCTCAAGTTTTCTCGAAACACGACTTTGCTATTTTCAAAAACAATCTGCTAACTCTACCTTAATATATTTCTTATAGGGACTTTCGAAATGTGAATGTTGTTCTTTTAGAGCAGGATGTCTGCAATATAGATTGACAGCAAATATACTTTATGAGTTCCCCTGAGTCACAAGTTAACTGTCTCCAAAACAATATACGCAGCCTATACAATAAACACATCCCTCTAAAACCCAAATACATTAAAAATCGTGTTGATTATTGGCTCAGCCCTGAAATAAACGATCTTAAAAATAGGCGTGATCAAGCATATAACAGGTGGAAACGATTTAAACTCCTTGATCTATACAATATTTTTCGTGGTCTTCGTAACTTAGTCAATTCTAAGATCAGATGTCCCAATAGATCTTACTTTGCAAATAGATACAGTCGTATTCTCCCATCCAAAACTTTATGGAGCAACTTGCGTGAGATAGGAGTAGACAAACAGATTGATAATGATCTGGGACATGTTGACCCTGATGAGCTGAACTGCAAATTTGTGGGGACACAGTCATCAATATCGATGCCATTAATCACAAATGTAACTGCTAGTGACGCAAGTGTTGAGAATCATTTTGTTTCTCTGGTGTCAATCAAACTGAAGTTGTTCAAGCTATACTTAAAATAAAATCCAAATCTGTAAGCTGTGATGACATTCATCCTAACTTTATAAAAATGATTTGGCCCCACATACTTCCAATAGTCACTCATATATTTAATACTATTCTGCGAACGTCTTGCTTTCCTTCTGCGTGGAAATCAGCAAATTCCTGTATTGAAAAGTCAACGATCGCGTAATTCTGCTCCCGAGTATAGGCCGATCTCAATACTGCCTTTTCTATCAAAAGTCATGGAAAAATTAATTCACAATCAAATTTCTGATTTTATACGAAGAAACAGTATCTTGTGCAAAAATCAGTCGGGCTTTCGTCCTAAACAAAGCTCCATTTCTGCTCTGTTAAAAGCTACGGACGATAAAGGAGCCTCCGTCGATAAAGATGAGGTTACTTTCTTAGCTCTTCTTGATTTTTCCAAGGCATTTGATACTGTTAACCACTCTCTCCTCCTTCACAAATTACAAGCACTCTATAGTTTTTCCCCTACTGCCGCCAAATTAATTCATTCTTATCTTTCTAAAAGAAATCAAGCGACTGTGGTAAATGGTAGTCACCAAATTTTTGGATGCGATTACAGGTGTGCCACAAGGATCTATTCTGGGCTCATTGTTATTCTCCCTGTTCATAAACGATCTTCCATCTGTTGTTCGTAACTCCAATTACACATGTATGCTAATGATGTGCAGATCTATATGAGCTGTAAACTAAGGCTTATTGAGGATGGAGCTAGTCGCTAATACGTTGCTCTTTGGTAGATCTTTAACTGGGCGGAATCTAATTATCTTCAGTTAAATCCTGTGAAATCCAAATGCCTTGTTATTCACAAAACTCTTTGGGATTTAAGCTACTTTCGAAAAAATTTTCTCGGCCCTTTTGAACTACAATATATTGACAAAGGAAAAAATCTCGGTATATGCTTCAATCGTGTCTTAACATGGGATGATCATATTCATAGCACAATTGGAAAAGTATATGGCTGCCTCAGACATCTCTCGATGTCACAACATTTTACTCCTCTGCATACCAGATTATTGCTCGTTAAGTCGCTGATCACTCCACTGATCACATATGGATGCCAAATATTTTGTTGCCATAGCGCCGAAACTAAACGTAAACTTGTAGTTGCTTTCAACAATTTAACCCGATATGTCTTCCAACTGAAGCGTTATGACCATATCTCTCCTTATGCGAATAAAATTCTTGGGTGCTCGTTACACACTTACTTTAACTACATTTCAATTATGTACCTACGTAAAATAATCATAGTAAAAGATCCCCAATACCTCTCCGAAAAGATACAGCACGCGAATTCAACACGATCTTTTCCTATTATTCAGCCGAGATCTATCTGTCAAACTTCGGAAAGACAATTCTTTGTTCAAGCTGTTCGTTTGTGGAATTCATTACCTGTTCGCATTAGGAGACTGCACTGTACGAATCGTTTTGGTGAGGTTTTATTTCAACACTTGGCTGGTGTTTAAATGGTTTGTTAAATATTTTTTAATTAATTGAATTTCAATTACTTTGCTTAAGTTAATTAAATTAAATTTCATATATATAATTACCTTCTTCTTCTTCTTCCTTTTATCAGCGAGGCTATGATCCGAAAACAAGGGATCACAGCCCTCCCACTTCACTGCATTTCTACTGATCCGCCTGTGGGGTTCGCCTATTTGACCTCAGAAAATATCGGCAGGCCTGCCGATTTTGGATCACTCGGTTACTGAGGCCAATGAAATGCCGATGTCGTCGCATTTGTCTGATCCAGGCGTTTATAGGCCTGCCTTTCCTACATCGCGATGTCTTTGGAACGTGCATTGATATTGCCTTTTTAACAGGGTTCAAATGATCTCTTCTTTGAACGTGGCAATACCAACTGAGCCGGTCACGCTCTATTTTTTGTACGATGGTTTCCTTGATCTGAAAGCTTCCACGGATCTTCGAACTTCTTATTCGATCAAGCTTTGTCACTTCTGCTGTCATGCGAAGCATCTTCATCTCAGCTGCCGTTAATTTACTCTCATACTTTTTGTACATCGTCCAACATTGTGAACCGTATGTGAGCGCTGGACATACAACTGCGGTGTAGAGCCTTCCTTTCAACTTAGGGGGCATTTTTCTGTCACAGAAGATAGCGGAATTTTCTCGCCACTTCATCCACCCTACGCTTACGCGATGATTGATGTCGTCATCACAAGTTGCTTTGCTATTGATCATAGAGTCCAGATATTTGAACTTTTCGCACTTGGGAAGCACTGTTCCATTCAAATAAATGTCTGGAATAGGCCTGAGTGGATCAGAGAACGGGCAGCACAAGTACTCTGTCTTTTTTGAACTAATGCGATACCCATTTCCCTCCAAAACGTCCACCCACACATCAAGTGCTCGTTGCAGGGATGTAGGATCCTCACTTATGATGGCTCCATCGTCAGCAAAGAATAACTGATGTACCTTGGGGTCCATCACTTTACCTTCAAGCAGATAATCAAGGACTGTAATAAAGAGCAAAGGACTTAAAACGCTTCCCTGGTGCACCCCGACTTTGATTCGGAACTCTTCGGTTACTCCAGCGGGGCATCTTACTCTTGTCTTTGCTCTTTCGTACATGTCCATAATCATCTGTACATAGGTTTCTGGAACCCCTCGATATCTTAGCGCCACCCATATCAGATCTCGTGGTTGTCTGTCGAATGCCTTTTCAAAGTCAACCAATACAATATGCAAATCCCTTAAGGAATCACGATGTTTTTCCATTATGATCCTTATACTTTGGATTGCATCTGTGGTTGATTTACCCGAGACAAACCCGCACTGATCATCAGATAGCCGTATTATTTTTCGCAGTCGGCCACCTAATACCCGCTCAACGATCTTCATGGTGTGTGACATCAGCTTGATCGAACGGTAGTTATCACAGTTTCGCGTAACACCCTTCCCTTTGTATACAGATAGAAGGTAACTTTCCCTCCATTCATTCGGCATTGGATCACCTCTCACGAATTTGGAGATGAGAATTCTGAGCCATCTGAACCCGATATCTCCCATCTTTTTCCAGAACTCAGAGGGTATTTCGTCTGGGCCAATCGCTTTTCGGTTTTTGGAGTATTTGACCGCCTCACTAACTTCTTCGACTGTAATGTCGGGTATTTCTTCACAGTTAGGGGTAGCTCTTGGAAAGTATAGCCGGGGAAACTGTTCATTCAAAAGCTCTTCACAATACTGCCGCCACCTCTGCAGAATTTTGTCGTCATCCACAAGAAGCTGGCCATGAGCATTGCTAATGAACTTTGGCGAACGAATCTCCTGAGCATTCTTCCTTCTTTGGGCGGCTATTTTGAAGATAGTGGCACTCTTGTTCATATTGTGTCTTCGCAGCTCCTGGATAGCCTGGTTTGCATCAGCAACCGGGGAAAATATTTTCTCCAGCTCCCGATACAGGCCCTCCGTACTCTCTGCTTGAAGCTGAGCGCACTTCTTCTTCGCTTTTTTCTTGCAGCATCTGTATTCCATTTCGAGGCGAGCTTTTTCGTCACTATTATTAGAGGGGCACTTTGACCAAGCTTTGAAAGCCGCTTTCTTCTTATTTATCCCGAGTCTTCATGAAACTGCCTACCAAATGGTAGTCAATCTGAGTTTCATCTCCACCACTGCTGTAAGTGATCAGGTGTCGGCTTTGTTTAATGAACATGGTATTTAACACGATAAGACCGTGTGATTTGCACATGCTTAGGATGTCTTCACCAGGAAGGTTCCTGGTGCCATATCCTAGTCCTCCATGGCAGTCTTCATAGTCTTCGTTTGATTTCCCGACATGTCCATTCAAATCTCCTCCAACAAACAGAAATTCTTCCTTTGGGATGTCCTTAAGGAGATTGTGGAAATCTAGCCAAAATGCATCTTTATCTCTCTGATTGTACCCATCGTGGGGAGCATATGCACTGACAATATTCCACACCTCTCCTTGTATTACTAGTTTGAGAGACATCAAACGGTCGCTGGACTTCGAAATGCTCAAGACGTTTCCAAGTAGCTCTGCCGCAAGGATGATACCGATTCCGTTCCTAGCCTTTTCCGTTCCGTAGTAGAACATCTTGTAATCTTTTGTCCTAACGTCCCAGAAACGCGCCCGATTCCCGGTGTTTTTCCATTTCGTCTCTTGGACACACAAGATGTCCACCCGCCTTCTATTCATCATCTCTTCCAGCTCGTAACTTCGACCGGTCATGCTTCCAACGTTCCAACTCGCGACCCTCAAATTGCGTCCAAACTGTTTCATTATTTTGCTAGCCCCCGGAATCCGTATAGCTCTGACCCGAACATTTCTGCTCGGTCCAGGATCAGTACCATGCACAGCAGTGGTAGTGCCTGGCGGGGTAGTGCCTTTCCTTTTTGCAAGTATTATCATAATGATACAGTTTTGCAATACAATTTTTGCACCATATTGCGATGGTGTTTGTTGTTTGACACGTGCATGCTCCTGTTTTAGTATTGTTTGATCTTTCTTTTATGACACCGGTGATCTCCAGTCGTGTCAACCCACGGACTCGCATGCAAACTTGTGGGAGGGTTTTTAAGGTAGTATATGTGTCGCTAGGCTCACTTGGGTGTTATATTGCCTAGATCTGATTTGTCCCCTTAGTCGCCTTTTACGACAAGCGCTAGTTGTTGGGGGGGGCTGCAGTGATATTCTTAACCCGTCCCTGCACGGGCAATATATATAATTACCTTGAATACTTCAAAATCAATCTTTTTTTTTTTTAATTTATTGAATTGTATTGTATAAAGTATAAAAACGTAAACAATGTCAAACACAAAATGTCAAGTTTGTCGTCGGAAGTTGGCAACGTTTCATCGCTTCATATTTGCGAATCAGCCACTGTGCAACATGCAGAAAATTTGGGGGCGCACACAAGCATGCGCTCGAGAGAACAAGCAGGTGATCGTTTACATTATGAATTGAATTGAGACGGTCCCGTCTACCAGAATCAGATAAAATGTTTAGAATTAAAAATATTAGGATATAATGTCGCAGGACTCAAAAATAAGTTTTTTCAAATGAAGTTTTTTGATTATGTAAAAAGTTTTGATATATTTGTAATTTTTGAAACACATGTTTTAGAAGATGAGGAGGAGAAATTTAAAACAATATTTAGGAACTATGAATTAAAGTGGATTCCAGCAGTGAAAGTAAATACATTTGGAAGAGTAAGTGGAGGGGAACTACTAGGCTATAGAAAGTGCCTGGAAGGAGTTGTTTTGAATTTCAAGCGAGCTGAAGAAATGGATATCTTAGAGGTAAAAACCAAAGGATATGACCTCTTTATTGTACCCATTTACCTGAACTGTAATCACTGGAAAAGGGATTATGACCAGCTTTGCGACGCATTACAGGATTTAGGGTCAATGGATTTGCTTCTTGTTGGTGATTTTAACGCAAGGATTGGAATGTCGCAAAATAATTTTGTAAGTGGATCTGTAGCAACAATTATTAATCCAACCCGAAGATCAAAAGATGAAGTGTGTGATGGGAAAGGGACTAAAATACTGGAAATTGCTGATGCTTTAGACGCAAGGATTTTAAATGGAAGCTGTAAAGGAGACCCGAATGGCGAATATACGTTTATTCGAGGAACGGCGTGTTCAGTTATTGATTACTGTTTAATGTCGGGGAAGTGGTGCTCTATTCTGAGCAACTTCAGTATAGCTGCACAAGTTTTCTCAGACCACATGCCCTTGGAAATTTCATGCATAGTTCAGGAATCGAAAGAAGCGCTCAGCACGAAGCAACTGCCAAAGTTGATATGGAGAGATCGATTTCAAACTAAATTTCAAAATAATTTAGATCAGGAAATTTTTAAACGAAGATTGGAAAACAAGCCACTGCACATGGAGGACCTTACTAGAATTATAATTGAAGCTGTTCCAACAAAAACTACAGGAAAGCGTAAGGGTACTCTCAAACAGGTCTGGTTTGACGCTGAATGCTATAAAGCCAGAAAAAAATCCTTTTCGTTTCTTAGGCTCTTAAGGAACTACAATACCACATTTTTCAAAAATATGTATGCAGTCGCCAATAGGGAGTTTAAACATCTCTGTTTTGTAAAAAGAAAACAACAAGACGGCAACAAACCGTAGCCGTCTTAAATTCGTCAAGGTCCTCAGCAGAATTTTGGAAAGCCGCCAAAACTATCAACGGGAGAACGAATTTCATTTCATCATCCTTACAAGCATCTGAACTTCGGGACTATTTTAAGAACCTGCTTAACACCCCGCAATTTTCGCCTCTTCCTCAATACGCAGCACCATTTTTTACAGATGATCTCCTAGATGTTCCATTTACAATTTCTGAAGTACAGAGTGCAATCGTAAAATCGAAAGTTGGTAAAGCTCCAGGAGACGACCGAATTCCAGCTGAATTCTTTAAAAACTGCTCAACTGAATTCCTGTCCGCATTAACCAAGGAATACAATAGGATATTTGAGACAGCGAGTGTTCCAAATAGCTTTAAAAGAGCAATAATATTTCCCCTACACAAAAAAGGATCATACGATAACCCTGAAAACTATCGAGGCATTTCGTTCCTGAATACATCAGTGAAGTTGTTTAGTGCTATAATTTTCAACAGGCTAACACAGTGGATTGAGAATAAGAAGATTCTGAATGAATTTCAAGCGGGGTTTAGGAGAAACTATTCATCTTTAGACCAAATATTCATCCTGACGAACATTGCGGAGAGCTTCAAAAGAAGAAACAAGAAGTTATATGCTTTCTTCGTTGACTTTCGTGCTGCTTTTGATTCTATTGCACGTGAAGCACTTTTTTATAAGCTATTTAAGATGGGAATCTCCAGCAAAATTGTCGTTTTATTACAAGCGATGTACGAAAACAACGTCGCTTATGTATGGGATGGTGAGCTTGTATCGGAAGACTTTACAACACGAATGGGAGTCAGGCAAGGATGTGTTCTGAGCACGTTACTTTTCATTTTATTTATAAATGATATAATGGATGCAATTGGAGGGGGAATTCAGTTTGGAAGTATGCAGATACCAGGACTCCTTTTCGCAGACGATATAGTTTTTCTATCTGAATCAGTGGAAGGAATGCAGCGAATGGTGAACCGTCTTGAGCGCTACTGTGAACTTTGGAATCTGTCTGTAAATTTAGAAAAATCTAAAATGATGGTGTTCAGAGATGGTGGTGGTAGATATTCTCGTAATGAAAAATGAACATACAAAGGAGAAAACGTTTCAATAGTTCGGGAGTATAAATATCTAGGTGTATTAATTACGGCGAATCTCAACATGCGAAAACATTTCCAACTCAAACTAGCGGAGGCGAAGAGAGCTGTTTCTTCAGTATGGGGCCGTTGCATCAATAATAAATTTCTTGAACATAGCGCAAAGCTTAAATTATTTCGTGCGACTGCAATCTCTATATTGCTATACGGCGCTCAAGTTTGGGGTTACTGTCAGTTTGATGAGGTTGAAAGATTCCTGAGGTATTTTCTGAAACGCATTTTCCGGCTACCAACCTGCACCCCTAATTATATGCTGCATTTGGAAACAACAGTGCCACCTCTATTTTTAGACACGCTTAAGCTGCATTTCGATTTTATCATTAAAGTGTTGGAGATGGAAGATGGACGGCTGCCTAAACTAGTGCTTAAGAGAGCCATATCAACAAGAGGAAACCTTATCGAAAAGTGGGAAGAGCTGGGGGAGAGTTTTGGTGAAAACGTGAGAATTGCAGCAGATATTAACTCTGCTGAGTTAAGGATGGTATTTAAAAAACTTTTAGAGAGAGCGAGCTACACTACTTATGGTTGTTGCAAAACGGAAGCTGAAACTTCCCAGTATAGAATGATTTACAGTAAACTCAACTATAATCTTCAACAACATACGTACTTTCTCAACCGCTTTCCGCTGAATATGATTAGCCTAATATTTAAACTAAGAGGGGAAATAATAAATTTAAATTACATCCCACATCGACCAGACCGGTCAGTTCTATGTGACCTGTGTAATCTTCAAGAAAGGGAGGATGTATACGATTTTATTGCCAGATGCCCTATCTTAAATGAGTTTCGTGTGAGATACTTTGGCGTAACTGCATTGGATATGAATGAGGTCTTGAACATTTTGAACGGCAACCTTGGTTGGGAAGTTCTATATAAATATGCACTAACTGCATTTACCTACAGAGCACGTATTATAGAAGGAGACTTTTAAATATCAAATGCGAAAAATAAATTGTCAATCTGGTAGACGGCCGTGAGCCAAACCATATTTAACTTAAGATTATGAAATTGTATTTAAGTATTATTAAAGTTTAAATAAAGTTTTCAAAACTAACTAACTAACTATTGTATAAAGTAACTTCTACTAACAGAGATTGTTGCAATCTATTGTAAAAGATTTGTTCAGTTAATAAATAAATAAATAAATATATTTAGCGCTGTTTACATTGCGCTTATCGAGGCAAGAATTATTTCAGATTTACAGAAACTCCTAGTGCCCCCAAGTCCTTAAGCCAAGAATATTGGCTCCGTGGAAATAGAACTATGTAAGTTTATGAGTTGATCTATGAAAACTATGCGTTAGAAACAAAAAAGTGAACGTATTAGGTGTTTCTAAAGCGAGGAGGGTCTCAGTCGAAAGGGATATGATTGCTACTAAAATGGAACAAAAACGTATCATGCTAGCTCTTAAGAGAAACATATTGGACATAACCAAACAGAACAGTATCAAAGTTCGAGACGAAAAGATACAAATTGGAGAAAAATGGATGACTTGAAACTGAGAAAAGAAATTGGTATGCGAACAGGAAGAAGGATCTATTAAAAACGCAGTTATAAATAGAAACTCGCATACAATACAAGTACTGTGGCGCAGAAACAATCACAAGCCTTGGATAAGGACGATTCAACTGATGACGATCCCAGCAAACGAAATAAGAACAATGATCTTCCGATCTGTACGTGGAATGTTTGGACCCTTTACAGACAACGTGCAGCCGAACAATTAGCAGAGGCCCTAGGGCGGTATTGGGCAATTTTTACGCCAAAATAGGAAAGGAGGACACCACATCTGACAACGGAGTAAAGCTAATTGATAGCTAGGCAGCACTTAGGGCATTATCGTCCAACCTAATGGACTCCAAAACTGTCAAATGCTGCTACGATGCATTACAAGCCCTCGCCAAACATAACAGAGTAAGGCTAGGTTGGATCCCTGGACACCAGGGGATAGGTTAGGTTAGGTAAGGTGACTGTCCTGATAAGGTCAGGACACACTTAGACCACTCGGGTCCATTGTGATACCACGTAAAGTTAAGACCGGAGGAATCACCGGTTACCAGGGAACCTTAACCTTTCTCAGGAGGGTACTGGCTGAGAATAGCTGTGCCTAAAGTGGCTAGAAAGGGTGACTGACTCAATCAACCCAAAAGTCAATTTGTATCGGGTAGCTATAGTGTACAAACAACTAATGGGCTGATTGATCCAATCGAACCCCCTGTAACTGTTGTGTAAGTTATAGGCAGGTATGGGCCTAAGTGAACCCTTGCACTAATATGCAGTCGAACTATGGGAATTGGTTTGGCTAGGTAGGGTGACTGATTCATTCGAACCCTTAGTACCTAGTTGCACCGTGAGGTGGAGACTGTTCTCCTCCTCATTTTCATCCAAATCATTTGCTGGGACACCCATTCTAGTGATGTGTCTACCTAACAAACAGTGTCCTGTGATTATTCCTACTGTGAGGCTTATTTTCCTTCTGCTTAATGAAAGGAGTTTTTTAGGTTTTCTTTACGTCTAGTAGAGGCCAGATCTTTCTGGTCGATACACACGTAGCTAAATTACTCCATCTATTGTTTACAATAGCTTGCACTTCGTTAAACATGCGAAGTTTTGTTCTTTGTATTGGAGGTGCCGGTACCTCTCTATTGGCAGCTAGAGGTAGTACGGTGCCTTGTTTAGCTAATTCATCTGCTTTACAGTTGCATGGAATATCTGTGTCCCGGGACCCAGCACAGAGTGATATTGCATCTGTCCGCAATCTCGTTTAGAGATTCGCGGCAATGTTTGACCAACTTCGATCATATTGTTGGCATTTCCTGAGCTTTGATCGTGGACCATCCATCGGGTACATAGAGAGCCTACGCGCTGCTTTACGAACAGCGGATATTTCCGCTTGAAATATACTGCAGTGGTCTGGAAGTCGGAGAGCTATGTACATCAAAGGTACTTCGGAAAATATACCCAATCCTGTACCCTGCGATGTTTTGGAACCATCTGTATAGATTTCGATTGCTGCGTCATTTAGAATGATACCATCATCCCATGCGGATCTGTCAGGGATGGCGGTGTTATATTTGATATTAAAATCGATAAATGGGGATATGTAATCTGTTTCTCTGAGATTGAATTGGCCGATTTGTGAGCTTGACCACTGGAGAGATTCTCTAAGTCTTAGGCTGCTTTAGATGCTACCATTTTCGCAAACATATCAATGGGAAAAAAGTTAAGTAGAGTTTCTAAGGCGGCAATGGGAGTGGACCTGAGAGCCACTGTGATGCACCTAGATGCTTATCGCTGTACTCTTTCGATAGAATTTGTGTTGCATTTTGTTTCAAGTGCAGCCCACCAGACAAGAACGCCATAAAGCAGGACTGGTCTGACCACCGCCAGGTACGATCAGTGGATTACTTTTGGTTAAAGGCCTCATTTATGACCTATAGCCTTTTAGCAGATGTAGATGGCGATTTCTTTTTTCTGGGTTCGGTCTTGAATGTTCTGTTTCCAGTTATATTTACTATCAAGGGTTAGCCCTAAGTATTTTGCTTGTTTTGTAAAGATAAGTTCCGTGTTTCTAAGCTTAGGTGCAGCTATGATCGGGATTTTGTATTTCCTAGTGTATAGTACTATGCTGTCCGTCCATTTCGCTACTAAATTTAGCGCCAAATTCATTAGATCTCTCAGGGTTTGGGGGAATTTTCCTGAAATGGCTATGGCGATGTCGTCAGCATATGCAACGACTTTATAGCCTTTATTTTCTAATGAAATGAGTAGTTTATTCACTACTAATATAGTAGGGAAGAGAGAACACCCCCCTGGTAGCATAGTAGCCGAGCTCGGACAGAATTTGTCTGCTATTCAGCATTCGTTCTATCTAGGTGCGCATGCAGTAATCAACCTCCAGTTCAACGAGTGCTCTTATGATGGATACTATATTGACGTTATTGAAGGCGCCTTCTATGTCAAGGAATGATACCAATGTATATTCTTTAACGGCAAGGGGTTTTTCAATTGTGCCCACTAGCGAGTGTAGAGCTGTTTCCACTGAAAAGCCTTTTCGATAAGCATGCTAAATAGAGATGCTTGTTGGTTGAGGCCCAGATTCACCCCGAACTGTAGCGCCAACTCGCAATTGTTTTTTCTGGTAATCCGGTGCAGATTAAAAAAATAAAACACTAATTTAAGGACAAGGTTAGGTTAAGTTAGGTTAGGTAGGGTTATAAGGTTATCATAAAACACTAGGCACCAAAGTGGACCCATCGCGATCCCTAGGGGACCTTTACGGCAGAAGACCTAAACCCGTTCTACCAAGCAATTAATCTCCCTACAGAATCTGAAGAGATCCTTGTTATGGTTCAAGGACCTCACCTCTTCAGGGTTATCGAAGAAGTATCTACCAAGGTGCTTTAGCCTTGTCCTGGCAATTCCTTGACATTCACAGAGTATGTGAGTTATATCCTCTGAGACATGTAGGTCATCGCAGTACCTATGTACAAACATCAGTGCCGGATAACCGTAGTCTCATGGCATGCTTCCTTAGGAGACAGTGGCCAGAGAGTATTCCCATCGCTGTTCTTAGCCTTGATCTATCTAATTTAATTATCTCCCCAGATTTTCTGCGGTCTAACACAGGCCACAAGGCCTTCGACACCCTGTGACCATCTAAGTTTGACCATCTTAGATTTAAGGATTCAGAATTTAAGGACAAAGTATAATAGAATTCCACGTGCGTCGTCCAAAGTTTTAATTAATAATTTCCAAAAGTAGTATTTTTAGGTTATTTGATCATTGTTACATGAAACAATTTTGTTTCCATAACAGTTGTGTAGCTGCCTATTTCCACTAAATGGTCAATCAAAACCAGTAAAGAAGTTTTAAAAAAAATCCTAAAAATACCAAAGAGTTATCCTTATTAAAATATTACGAAACGTTTTTCACCGAACGTTTTTTGTCTTAGAGCACATTCGTCGAAGGGTGGGGGTTTGAAAAGTTAAAAGCAAAACAAAAAGTGTAAAAATTAAAAATATAACTTTTCTATACATACCTTCAGCAAGGTTTTTCCAATGAGCATCCTAGGAAAGGCATCTAAAACGCCTCCCCTTCGCCCAGTTGTACAATACCGCCGCCGCTCCCAAAGGTCCAACTAAGACCGATTCGGTGTAGTATTGCCTTCAACAAATGCTATATAAATTTAAGCACTGATATCCAGTGGTAGAGGGATACTCAACCACAGGTTAGCAAAAAAAGTGCTAAAAAAAAAAAAAAAAAAAAAAACCGCCGAAGACCGCGAGAAGTGGAAACTTTTTCGCCCCACTTCTCTGATGTTTGACTTGTTTTGGGGTAAACTTTGTTTTATTTTTTTCTTGTCTGGTTTTTTCCTCCTCCTCTGGTTATATTCGGTGTACTAATTAAATTTAGTATTCAATTTGAATTTAAAATTCCGATGATGGGATTTTATTTTGCTTTTTTGATGCTTTCGCGTGGATTTTTTTCTATGGAATCTAGAAAAGAAAATATTTAAATTCAAATGAAATATGGCGGACAGTAAGGGAGAAGGGTAGATCAAAAACTGTGTTTGAAATACTGCTGTCGAAGGGGAATGTTTTTGAAGAATTTTGTGTTTCCCCCCAAAAAGAAAATGCTGCTACCTACATTTGCATAACACGACGAGAGACGGAGTTAACATGATTTACATTGTTGATATCTTTTAGAAAGGCATTGTGAATTTTAAGGTATACTCGTGTTCGGGGAAGGGAAGTTCAACTTTAGAGTTTACTCAAAATAAGAACAATAACGTTGGTTTGATGAAAATCCATAAGGAAGACGGAATCCGCAAATAGGAAGAAGGCAAAAAGAGACCACCACCGTAATTCGTACGACTCGAAATGTAAGGAAGTATCTACCAGCACAAGCGTGACGGAGACTGGCATACATACACCGAGCAATTAATAAGATACAACTTGGAAATTAGGAAAGCTAAGCGGAATAGCTGCCGAGCATTCTGTGAGAACATAGCGTCAACCCCTGCAGCAACCAGATTAGATAAGGCACTGGCTAAGGAGAAAGCAGGCGCGCCATTATCACTAAAAAAGCAAGATGGCAGCTATATCCAAGATGAAGAGCAGAGGGCTCTTTTACTAGTAGAAACACACTTTCCGGGTAGCTTAATCTATAGCAGCACATACCATATATATTGGGAATGTATAATATAAAAGGCCCAGGAGAGAAAGTGGGCGATGACAAGAGACATCTGTACGAAACAAAGGCTAAGTTGGGCTCTAACCACCTGTTAGCCATTTAAGACATCAGGAGCGGACAGAATATTCCATGCCCTATTACAAACAGGCCAGGTAATCATTATGCCGCATCCCCTAGGACTATTGAGAAGCAGCATATCACTTGGACATATACCAAGAATGGGCGCTGTGGCATAAGTGGTTAGTGTGTCGAATCACTACGCATGAGGTTCCAAGTTCGAATCCCAGAAAATACCAAAAAGTTTTTCCACGGTCCCATCTCTCGCGAGCGTCTGACAAACATCCGAGAGTATTGTTGTCACGAAAAAGATTCTCAAATCGCCGTTCGGATTCGGCATTAAAAAACTGTAGGTCCCTTCCATTCGTGTGAAAAATATAACGCACACAACATGAGTGGTTGCGAGAAGCTAGGCCCTGCCACTTTAAAGAGCTGTTGCGCCAAATATTTGTATTTGTATTTGTATATACTAAGAATCTGGAAAAGGGCAAAGGTTATATTCATCTCGAAAGCGGGTAAAAGAGATACCGCATCAACAAAATCCTTTAGACCCATAAGCCTAAACTCATTCAAGCTAAAGACGCTAGAAAAGGTCATAGATAATCACTATTGGAAAAGAATACCCCTGGACCACAATCAACATGCCTACAGAGCAGGAAGATCCACTGAAACCGCACTCTACCAAATGACGAGTTGGGTTCAAGATGCACTGGAGAGCAAGGAAACGGCAGTATGCGCATTTCTAGACCTCTAAGGAGCCTTCGACAATACCGCTCATGAAGCAATTAGGACGGTTCTCAAAATAAAAGAAGTAAATCACACCACAAGTGAATGGATGTGTGAAATGCTGAGAAGTAGGTCTGCTGACGCAGAGGTGGAAAAAAAACCATCACAACAAGCAACACTAGAGGCTCCCATGGGAGGGGTATTATCACCATTGATGTGGAGCCGATAAGTAGATAAACTACCACACAAATTGACAGATGCCTGCATTAAGTGCCAGAAGAACGCCGACGATATAGTGTCGCAAGAGGAAAATATGAAGAAACGCTATGTTAAATCATTCAAAGAGATCTAAGAATCACACAGAAGTGGTGCGAAACGGTAGGTAGATGTCTCCAACAACAAGGAGGTTGGTATTGCAGATCTCTACCAGATCATCGTCATTGTCATTACGGTGTACGGGGCTGTGCTTACCCATCGCATACTTGAACCAAGTGCTGTGGTTGTAAACATCTCTACAAGTTCTATAGGCCTTTCACAATCTAACTGTTCAGTGACATTTTCTGCCATGGCACAACACTGAAGGCTAGAGGTTCCTCTTTCACTTCTTAGAAATCTGGAAGAGTGAACCCTTGCAAAACCACTGTGATACACTTCATCAAGAAGAGACAGCTAACGTGTATCCAACATATCCTATTGGAAGGAATCAGGATCGACCCACAGAAACAGGTGAAGTATCTAGGTTTGACACTAGACAGCAAACTATTTTGGAAAGACAATGTAGAAGCTGTGGTAAGCAAAGCCACCAGAGCACTTATGGTGTGCAGGAACATTTCAGGGAAAACTTGGGGATGCAGCCCAGCCACATACATGATGATAGTAAGACCCATCATCACTTACGGGGCAGTGGCATTGATTAACAGGAGGTTAACCACAACAAGGACATGTCTGAGGAAAGTGCAATCTATAACATGAGCAATGCGAACCTGTCCCACAACAACACTAGAGGTTATCGTAGGTATACCTTCACTACACATAGTGCTAGAGCAAGGAAGAAGAACCTTCACTACACATAGTGGTAGTGCGAATCACCAAGGAGATCATATTGAGAATTGCAAAAATGCCATCGGGAAAGGAAAATGCATCGCAAACAAAGAGCGAGTAACCCTATCCAAATCGGTGCCGCTTATAGACTGGCCCAGATATGATATGGTCAAGAAATATTGCTTTGAAAGAAAATTTGACTCAAAACTGAGAAGCAAAAGAGATTGGAGTAGTGAGTCTGATAAGTACCAATTCAAACAACACACAGTTAAATAGTACACAGACGGATCGTAAGCTTCTACTGACACTGGGACAGGAGTGTACGGGCGCAGGACTAGATACTCAGAATCACTGGGAATATTCCCCAGTATATTTCAAGCAGAAGTTCAGGCGATCGAAAGATGCACGCAATTCAAACTAGACAGGAAATATTGCGGGCAGGAGATCGATCGAAATACTGTCAGACACATTAGGTTAGGTTAGGTAGATGGGTGCCTTGTGACAACGAGTCACTGCTCACTCAGACCAACAACACAGGTGCATTGTGCCCAATCATTTAACCCTGGAAACGCTTCAAAGAAAAGTCCGCTGTTAGAACCATCCAGAAAGTGATATGAATCTCAGCAGGTCCGTCAGCTCAACATTACACATGTCCTCCAGCTCCAAGAAGTAACTACCAAGAGTCCTCAATCTTCTGACGGATAGGGCAGGACAGTCACACAACAGGTAACGAATAGATTCAATTTCTTCTTCGTCCATGCAGACTTCATAGTCGTTATGCAGCAAACCGAGTCGTTCCGCGTGAACGCCAAAGGCACAATGTCCAGTAATTATGCCAGAAATGACCCGTGCATTATAACGACCAAGTTTTACTAGAGAGATTGATCTCTTCTTGTCGGCCATAGCGCCCTGGCCGTTGCGCATGTTTTCAGATGAACCTAGCGTCTGTTTGCTCGACCGGTGGCTTCATCCTCTATTTCCTTCTGTAAGGAACTGATTGGGGTTGATACAGAGGGGAGGGCCCGCGATAAGTGCAGCGCCGACCCTTTCCTAGCAAGCTAGTCAGCCATTTCGTTACCTTCGATATGCATGTGCCCTGGTAACCAGCAGAGGGTCACCGCATTGGCTCTAGATATCTCGTTTAAGAGTGATTTGCAGCTTTTCACAAGCCTCGACCTAAGTACACCAGGGTCCAGAGCCTTAACGGCTGCCTGGCTGTCTATATAGACAGGGATCGTTTTACCAACGATATTACTCTCGCGTATAATTTCAGGAGGCTGTATAATGGCCATGACCTCGGCCTGACAGACGCTGCAGTCGTCATTTATTCTAAAGGAGGGATACTTAGTTTAATGCCACCGATATTTGGGGGTCTTAAGGTAGGAATTCAACTTCCTTCTTAGTGAAAAGAACTACCGCCGTCTTTGAAGGGTTCACAGTTATCCACTAGTTGTAGCGCGAAATTGAGCCTTTCACTTAGAACTGGAGGAAATTTTCCCGAAACCAGGATAACGACATAGTCCGCATAGGCCGTCACGTTGAAGCCGTTTTCCTTCAGTATTACCAAAATCTCATCCACCACAAGGAGCCATATTAGCGGGAACAGAACTCCACCTTGGGGTGTTCCTCTGCAGACCCTTCTTCGAATATCAGACAAACAAGCCGATATCAAAACACTGACTCGTACAAGATCAGATCCAAACTGGTATGGTAATGCCTCACCAGGATCAATAAGCTGGGAGAAGCAAATAAAGTAACTCTCTACTGGGTGCCAGGACATGTAGGAGTGGAGGGGAACGAAACAGCTGATGAACTAGCAAGAAACGGATCAGAGACACCGTTCCTTGGACCAGAACCCTTTTGTGGGATAGCCCCCCACAAAGTACGAAAAGACTTAAGGAAAGAGGAAGAAAACGAATGGGTCAAGCATTTGGACGATGTCACCCAATTAAGACAGACAAAAGAACTTCTGCGGAAATACAACCAGAAAAGAAGCAGAGCCTGCCTAAGATTGAACAAGAATCGACTTCGCATCTTGACGGGCATGTTAACGGGCACTGAAGGAGCGCCTTAAGAAACTGGGAATAGAGGGAGACGGACACTGCAGATATTGCAAGTACTTCACAGAAACACCAACGCACCTTCTTATGGAATACAAAGCACTTATCCACAAAAGAAAAAATCACCTAGGTGCCAATCTCCTATCAAAAACGGATCTACCTTCGCTAGATCCACTCAAGATACTCCGGTTCATAGTAGCAGCTGGACTGTACGAATTGCTCTAGACCAAGTATATCACCGACTATAGCCTTAGTTTGGGAGACAGAATAAATCGGTTAAAGGTCGCAGTGCAATTGCACCTCATTACAACTGGGTATCTATCTACCAGTAGATGTTAATCTTTCAATATTCTTGGGTATGTCTAGCTTATTTATGGTAAGTTAGAAAAACCGAGCTAAATGCTAAGTGCGAAGAGCTATAAATTAATTTTTACTTGAACTGCAACATCGGATCTAGTTACTTCCCTCCGGGATATAAGCTAGTAGAAGACGACCTCGTTCGTCTCTTTTACTCACTCGGACCTAATTTTGTCTTAGGTGGTGACTTTAGCGCGAAACACACTTTCTGGGGATCAAGATGCAATTAGACAAAAAACAGATTATTGTACAAAGCCAGCATGAAACGTGGGGTGAACTTTTTTCGACAGGAAAGCCATCTTATTGGCCAACTGACAAAAATAAAATCCCTGACCTCGTCGACTTCTTTATCGCAAAATGGTTAACTAAAAATTTGACGGAAGTCGAAGAATGCTATGATCTATGCTCAGATCACTCAGCAGTCACTCTGAAAATAGGTGGAAGTCTAGTAAAAAAAAGAAGGACCGCCTAGGTTAACTAGTAACAAAACTAACTGGGACGCTTTCAGAAGAGACTGCAAGGAAAATGTTGCTTTAAATTAAAATTAAATTAAATTAAATTAAATTGAAGAAGAAATCGACAAACTCGTCGAAGCCATTCAGAGCCTTGAAGTCCATAAGGAAACTTGTAATGCACTCGCCTCCAATTAGGAAAGCTAATGAGGAATGCGCAAAAGAAGACAAAGAGAAAGCAGAGGAAACGTTCAAGCCGTTCGATGGACAACCGTTGATCGAACATCCGAATGATAATACGGCACCCGACAACTTTCAAATAAAAACCGTATCCCTGTCCGAACTTCGAATGATAATAAAAAAATTGAAAAATAACAAGGCTCCGGGATATGATTTAATCACTGGCGAAATTTTGAAAGAGCTACCGAAAAAAGTGCTGGTTAAGTTGCTCTACATTATAAATGCTTCTTTAAGACTATTATATGTTCCAAGGCAATGGAAAGTCGCCGAAGTTATTATGGTTCCGAAACCGGGGAAATGTGCAAATGACAAGAAATCATATAGACCCATTTCACTTCTGCCAATAATATCTAAGGTCTTCGAGAAACTTCTGCTGAAACGATTGTAACCAGTAATTGAAGAAAGACACTTGATCCCGGATCATCAATTCGGCTTTCGGGTCAAACATTCCACAATCGATCAGGTGTATCGAATAACGAACGAAATTGAAAAAGCTCTAGAAGGGGAAAAAATATGCTCTAGCGCTTTTCTCGACGTATCGCAAGCCTTCGACAAGGTATGGCACGAAGGCCTAAGGTATAAGCTAAGGGTAATCTTACCGGAAAAGTTGCACAGACTATTGGAATCTTATCTTGAAAACAGAGTTTTCCATGCTAGACACGGGAGTGAATATTCGGATTTCAAAGAAATCTACGTCGGTGTTCCACAAGGAAGTGTTCTCGGTCCAATCCTGTTCCTGCTCCACACAAGAGATATACCACAAGATGAAGGGACCGTTGTAGCAACGTTCGCAGACGACACGGCTATCCTCGCAACGGATGAGTCAGTCGAATCATCAACGGGAAAACTCCAACGAGCTTTGAACAAAGTATGCGAATGAACAAAAACCTGGCGAATAGTCCTCAATGAGACAAAATCACCGCATGTCCATTTTACGTTAAGAAAGATAAACAACTTACCTATATCCATTAACTCGGTGCAAATACCGTACGCAAACGAGGCAAAATATCTAGGAATGACCGTAGATGCAAAATTTAAGTGCAAACCACACGTTAAAAAGAAGCGCGAAGAGCTCGAAATCAGATTTAAAGAAATGTATTGGCTACTCGGAAGATACTCGAAGTTAAGCGTATACAACAAACTGCTTCTGTATAAGCAAGTCCTAAAACCGTCTTGGACATATGGTATATAACTTTGGGGTTGTACCAAACCAAGCAATATGGCTCTACTGCAAGCATTTCAAAACAAAATACTAAGAGCAATCGTTAATGCTCCTTGGTATATAAGAAATAGTGATATTCACAGAGATCTAGGAGTTGCTACCGTGAGGAACGAAGTAACAAACTTTGCTCGCAAACTTCGTACCCGTCTCCATGTTCACTGTAATAATGAAATAATCCATACTATGGACGTGACAAACCTTGAGCGCCGACTACAAAGAACAAGACCTTTCGACCTAGCGCCGTAAGGAAAAACCGCATGTAATGACAGTATTAGTAGGCTCCTTCACTGGAAAGCTACCTACCTAACGCGATTAACACTACAGAAGCGTAAACTACTTGTTAAGGCAACTTAGTCGTAGTAATCACAAAAATGAAAAAAATGAGAGGGACAAATTTCCTACTACTATGAGTACGCGCAGCCGGTTCTCATAGTACCTCTCTGAGGGGTGAGGTTGGCATTCTCAGATATATGAATCGGGCATAACCAATGGTACGGACCATTGGTATCTTTTGAAGATTCCTGCACCTCCAGGCGCAACCAACAAAAAAAAAAAATGTTCTCGAATATATGGTACTTCAAAACCCTAAACGGTGCTAAATGATCGAAAATTTTGTTTGAGTAAGCATTATGCTACTTGAAGATACTACAGTGCATAGAAAATATGCATAAAGAACAATAATGTATGCACAATTTGGCGCAAAAGTAATGACCCTACCATACATGAATTGTCTATGATTTTTGGAAATGGCGTCATTGTGCTATTGGCGATTGTAGTCAGATGCGAAAAACACGACGATGAACAATGGAACAGCGGAATAGTTCATGAGCGATAAGAACACAAACCTAAATTTCGAAGAGATCGCCATCGTTCGGCACCGTTTGGTCGCACTATTCGACGACTAGCCACACCTCTCGAAAAGACTGGCTCAACACGAGACAGGCCAAAGGCTGGCAAACTAACAACCGAGAATATTGATGCTGTGCGCAAGGATGTAGAAGAGTGTCCAGAAACATCAACGAGACGGTCTCTGCAGCTTATTCGGATGAAAGACTTGAAGATGTTTCCGTTTAAAACTCAGATGGTGTATCAGCTTTACATCCACTGAAAGCTACTGTGTGGTGCGGCGTCTGTACCGAAAGGGTGGTTGGGCCTTTCTTTTTCGAACCCGCTGCTAGTAATGTGATAACTGTCACTGGCAAGCGCTACAGAACTATGTTACGTCACTTTTTGATATCCGAATTGTCGGACCACATGTACTTTTAACAAGACAGTGCCACTGCACATATAGCGGGCGACACTATTGACTTGGTGAAGGACACTATTCCAGGCCGTGTTATCTTCCATTTTAGGGATTTACATTGGCTCACAAGATCACCCGATTCGACCATTCCAAACGTCTTTCTTTTGAGGTATTTGAAGTCACTATCATCTCACAGCCCTCAAATACAATATTAGACAAGAAATATTTAGAAAAGTGATGAGAAATACCATGATACCAAATACCCCCGTGCAGGGACGGGTTAAGAATATCACTGCAGCGCCCCCCCCCAACAACCAGCGCTTGTCGTAAAAGGCGACTAAGGGGACAAATCAGATCTAGGCAATATAACACCCAAGTGAGCCTAGCGACACATATACTACCTTAAAAACCCTCCCACAAGTGTGCATGCGAGTCCGTGGGTTGACACGACTGGAGATCACCGGTGTCATAAAAGAAAGATCAAACAATACTAAAACAGGAGCATGCACGTGTCAAACAACAAACACCATCGCAATATGGTGCAAAAAATTGTATTGCAAAACTGTATCATTATGGTAATACTTGCAAAAAGGAAAGGCACTACCCTCCAGGCACTACCACTGCTGTGCATGGTACTGATCCTGGACCGAGCGAAATGTTCGGGTCAGAGCTATACGGATTCCGGGGGCTAGCAAAATAATGAAACAGTTTGGACGCAATTTGAGGGTCGCGAGTTGGAACGTTGGAAGCATGACCGGTCGAAGTTACGAGCTGGAAGAGATGATGAATAGAAGGCGGGTGGACATCTTGTGTGTCCAAGAGACGAAATGGAAAAACACCGGGAATCGGGCGCGTTTCTTGGACGTTAGGACAAAAGATTACAAGATGTTCTACTACGGAACGGAAAAGTCTAAGAACGGAATCGGTATCATCCTTGCGGCAGAGCTACTTGGTAACGTCTTGAGCATTTCGAAGTCCAGCGACCGTTTGATGTCTCTCAAACTAGTAATACAAGGAGAGGTGTGGAATATTGTCAGTGCATATGCTCCCCACGATGGGTACAATCAGAGAGATAAAGATGCATTTTGGCTAGATTTCCACAATCTCCTTAAGAACATCCTAAAGGAAGAATTTCTATTTGTTGGAGGAGATTTGAATGGACATGTCGGGAAATCAAACGAAGACTATGAAGACTGCCATGGAGGACTAGGATATGGCACCAGGAACCTTCCTGGTGAAGACATCCTAAGCATGTGCAAATCACACGGTCTTATCGTGTTAAATACCATGTTCATTAAACAAAGCCGACACCTGATCACTTACAGCAGTGGTGGAGAGGAAACTCAGATTGACTACCATTTGGTAGGCAGTTTCATGAAGCCCCGGGTAAAAGATTGCAAAGTGATCCTGGGAGAGGCAATCGCTCGGCAACACCGTCTCCTGCTAACAGAAATTTGTATGAAAACACCGAAGAAAAGCAAACAAACAAGGGTCTCTGAGAAAATCAAGTGGTACAATCTGGACAAAGAAAAAGGCGAAGCTTTTGTTTTCGTAATGAAAAATTACCTCTCTCACACCATCAACGGAGCTGAGGATGAAGAGTGCAGAGCACAAAATATGTGGGATTCCCTACAGCGAACTTGCTTAAATAAGGCCAAATCACTGCTAGGAGCTTCAAAAGGCCACCATCAACACGCCAAAGAAACATGGTGGTGGAGTGATGAAGCTAAGATGCTGATAAATGAGAAGAAAGCGGCTTTCAAAGCTTGGTCAAAGTGCCCCTCTCATAATAATGACGAAAAAGCTCGCCTCGAAATGGAATACAGATGCTGCAAGAAAAAAGCGAAGAAGAAGTGCGCCCAGCTTCAAGCAGAGAGTACGGAGGGCCTGTATCGGGAGCTGGAGAAAATATTTTCCCCGGTTGCTGATGCAAACCAGGCTATCCAGAAGCTGCGAAGACACAATATGAACAAGAGCGCCACTATCTTCAAAATAGTCGCCCAAAGAAGGAACAATGCTCAGGAGATTCGTTCGCCAAAGTTCATTAGCAATGCTCATGGCCAGCTTCTTGTGGATGACGACAAAATTCTGCAGAGGTGGCGACAGTATTGTGAAGAGCTTTTAAATGAACAGTTTCCCCGGCTATACTTTCCAAGAGCCACCCCTAACTGTGAAGAAATAGCCGACATTACAGTCGAAGAAGTTAGTGAGGCGGTCAAATACTCCAAAAAACGAAAAGCGGTTGGGCCAGACGAAATACCCTCTGAGTTCTGGAAAAAGATGGGAGACATCGGGTTCAGATGGCTCAGAATTCTTATCTCCAAATTCGTGAGAGGTGATCCAATGCCGAATCAATGGAGGGAAAGTTACCTTCTCCCTGTATACAAAGGGAAGGGTGATACGCGAAACTGTGATAACTACCGTTCGATCAAGCTGATGTCACACACCATGAAGATCGTTGAGCGGGTATTAGGTGGCCGACTGCGAAAAATAATACGGCTATCTGATGATCAGTGCGGGTTTGTCTCGGGTAAATCAACCACAGATGCAATCCAAAGTATAAGGATCATAATGGAAAAACATCGTGATTCCTTAAGGGATTTGCATATTGTATTGGTTGACTTCGAAAAGGCATTCGACAGACAACCACGAGATCTGATATGGGTGGCGCTAAGACATCGAGGGGTTCCAGAAACCTATGTACAGATGATTATGGACATATACGAAGGAGCAAAGACAAAAGTAAGATGCCCCGCTGGAGTAACCGAAGAGTTCCCAATCAAAGTCGGGGTACACCAGGGAAGCGTTTTAAGTCCTTTGCTCTTTATTACAGTCCTTGATTATCTGCTTGAAGGTAAAGTGATGGACCCCAAGGTACATCAGTTATTCTTTGCTGACGATGGAGCCATCATAAGTGAGGATCCTACATCCCTGCAACGAGCACTTGATGTGTGGGTGGACGTTTTGGAGGGAAATGGGTATCGCATTAGTTCAAAAAAGACAGAGTACTTGTGCTGCCCCTTCTCTGATCCACTCAGGCCTATTCCAGACATTTATTTGAATGGAACAGTGCTTCCCAAGTGCGAAAAGTTCAAATATCTGGGATCTATGATCAATAGCAAAGCAACTTGTGATGACGACATCAATCATCGTGTAAGCGTAGGGTGGATGAAGTGGCGAGAAAATTCCGCTATCTTCTGTGACAGAAAAATGCCCCCTAAGTTGAAAGGAAGGCTCTACACCGCAGATGTACGTCCAGCGCTCACATACGGTTCACAATGTTGGACGATGTACAAAAAGTATGAGAGTAAATTAACGGTAGCTGAGATGAAGATGCTTCGCATGACAGCAGGAGTGACCAAGCTTGATCGAATAAGAAGTTCGAAGATCCGTGGAAGCTTTCACATCAAGGAAACCATCGTACGAAAATTAGAGCGCGACCGGCTCAGCTGGTATTGCCACGTTCAAAGAAGAGATCATTTGAACCCTGTTAAAAAGGCAATATCTATGCACGTTCCAAAGACATCGCGATGTAGGAAAGGCAGGCCTATAAACGCCTGGATCAGACAAATGCGACGACATCGGCATTTCATTGGCCTCAGTAACCGAGTGATCCAAAATCGGCAGGCCTGCCGATATTTTCTGAGGTCAAATAGGCGAACCCCACAGGCGGATCAGTAGAAATGCAGTGAAGTGGGAGGGCTGTGATCCCTTGTTTTCGGATCATAGCCTCGCTGATAAAAGGAAGAAGAAGATGAGAAATACCATGAAAAGGGCTCAGTACTTTCGCGGCACCTTGTACTTGCAAATACAAAAAGTTATTATCATACAAACCGATTTAAATACGGCCGCATCACTTCTAATAAAAACCTTGTCACACTGCCACTGAAAAGCTGTTTCCGGGTTTGCAAAAAAAAAAAAAAATATACACAAAAACAATTGAATCCCCTCGAGCGTTTCCTTCATGCTAAAGGCCCGAGAGTGAGATCTCTGCTAGCCAAAGGTGCGCAACTCCTAATACTCAATAGTTGGCAAGGACATGACCGTGGTAGCGCGAAGTAAGACAACATCTTGACACAAGCGCCAGAGCTTCGGGACGGAGAAAAGTGGAATTTGCCAGAGAAGTATACCGCCAGCCCCACTATCAGTTTAAGGGAAGCTGAAAAGTTCGGTGGACTTTAGTGACGTTGGTAGTTCGCATAAGATGTTACCTGCATGATCGCGATAAGGACTTTCACCGCTGGATACAACAGAGCTGACAGAGGCTTATCCCAGCTGAAGGAGGAAGAAATCAAATGTATCTGTCCACCATAAAGGCTACAAAGGAAGAAAAATAAAGCACGATGCTGTGTAAGCAGGCGGGTTATCGCTGCCTCCACTATAGAGAAGTTCCGATAAGCCAAACGATTACAGTAACGTTTTCGATTCAGCGCACGATGCAAAGATTAAATAATAAAATAAATACTTGGCGCAACAGCTCTTAAAGCACAAGGGCCTAGCTTCTCGGAACCACTCGTGTTGTGTGCGTTATATTTTTCACACGAATGGAAGGGAACTACAGTTTAACGCCGTATCCGCAAGACAATTTTTTTTGAGAAGCTTACTCGTGACAACAATACTCTCGGCTGTTTGTCAGACGTTCGCGAGAGGTGGAACCGCGATAAAACTTGTTGGTGTTTTCTGGGATTCGTACTTAGAACCTCACGCGCAGTGATCCGACACACTAACCACTTACGCCACGCCGCCCACATTTAATTACATTCCTGGAAAACTTGTCGGTAACTAAGCCGACATCCTACTTCTTAGTCACATGCATGTCGAAACAAATGAAATTTTGTGAAGAAAATGCAAATAGTGTTACAGTAGCTCCAAGAAGCACTAGACGAGAATCCTACACATTGCTGAATATGTACGCTACCGCCCTATAGTCCACTGTAGAAGCCTCTAAAAATGCAGCCACATTTGGCCGACGGGTGAAATAGTATCTAATGTTGCGGAAAATCAAAAAGAATTTCAGTTCAGTTTTCTGTATACTTTGCATTTTTATTCCTCGTACAAAAACTTGCACGTCGCGTCACTCAATCGTAGCACAGCTCCTCATTATTGACACCGCAACGGAATTTCCTCTCATTTGCCAACAGAAACCCAATACCACTTCAAAATCACCACTCACCCAAAATAATGTTTACAATGCAAGCAATAGCATGTCCGACATTATTATCGTCTCAATGTGCAACATTGCAAAAATTACCCAAAGTACGTTTAGCAAATTTCTTTCAAAAACACCACAGCCCTGGTTGGACCGCTGCCAACCGGTGCTTGGTATTCACCTCGAGCAATTTTTCGAACATTCATCACAAATCATCGAGCGCGTCACAAACGGGTGATATAAAACTGCGAATTCATCTGAGAAAACTCATGTGTAAACGACGACGATGTTGGGAACTCACCCATCACAATGGGGGGGGTAATAAAACCATACTATTCCCCCGATTCTATTTCCACTTCGATAAATATTTTTACAGAGATTAACAGAAGTACTCGTAGTTCGATGTAGAAGTGGAACTTTACAGATATTATGCAGATATTCAAGCATTCAGCACAATTCAGCTCAATTCAGCATCTTAAAACAGGTCGAGTACTTTTCATCTTCAATACTGCTGAGTGCTGGTGGTGTCTGTTTACTTTTCTCTTCGCCTCACTTCGCGTTAAGTAAACAAAATCAAAGAAGAAGAACCAACAAAAAATGGTATTAAGCAACTTAAGGGCGTGTTATGCATTCCCTGAGTGGGATGCATCTTCCGGTAGATGTAGTTGCTGTTGCAACGAGATTATTGAGAAAGTTTTCCTTCTCTCATTCTTGGGAATAAGTTTGAATCTCTGAAATCCTCAGCCAGGGGTATTGCATTTCAAATGTGCGAAAGGAATTCGTAAGAATATTCTGCTGTACTTGCTTTAGATGCGAAGTAGGGATCCTTAAACTAATGAGATATCTCGCTGTGGGGATGGGGTTTTTTCTCATACGGAGGTGGTCCATTATTTAATGCCAAGTGTATTTCTGAGTTTTATTAGACTCGCATTGGAATAATTAGAAAAGATTCAGTATCATTGCTTCTAGCAGTTCGATTTAATTAGAACCTGCATTCGGGCGAGTGAAGGACGAACTCCTTAAGAGGGATTAACTCTACTTGCTTTGCTAATGACGAACCATATCGTATCCAAGGTGAATAAGCTTATTGGATGTTGACAAGTGACTGAGTTCGAGTAATCTATCTAGAAGAACACTCACTTTGCGGGTTTTAAGTTGTAATAACTTTTACATCGATTCCTACTAACGGATCCTTTTGTGATATAGTGCGACCATAAATTGCTTTTCATTTCCACTTTTTATGGGAAACTTTCTCGTAAACTTGACGTTTTATAACCCGTTGAGAATTTTAAACGATTTAGGAGGACGTTAAACTATTTGAGCTTTCGAGTTTTTTTTTTATTTTTATGATTGATGGAGGACGTTGTGGATTAAAGAGATCCTTAATGGTTGCACGACAGTTGCGCGTAGATGTGAGGGAAATTTTGCAACAGTGTGCAAAGATTTTTAGGACCGGTTCGCTCTGGATGATGGACAGTAAAGAGCAATACTGACGTTTGAAGTCCTGATTTATATGAGAGCGTTTCGCAAAATAGTTTTTCAACGGATTACGAGATTTTCCTTTAATTACGTTCGAGAGAAACTGTTTTGAGATAATAAGGACTTTAAATTGTCCTCAGCATTGGCATTTGGAAATTTTCTTGTGGATAGAGGATCATGTGGGCGTTTACAACTTGGAGTATATCTACTGTCAAAGTGCAACTCTTCTACTAGAATAGAATAAAGGATTCCAAACAAACAGAAACAAAGAGCTTCGCCAAGCCAATAAAAAACTCGGTCTTCTTGTCCAGCAGTTATCAGAAAAATTCATATCGATTTTTTTCTAGAACAGAGACCAAGCACAAGACAAATTAACACCTCATATTCCCAGCTCTAATGCAATGGGAAGCAGGAATTATTGCACCCAGACTCAGGGGAATATACATTACCTGTCTGGCAACAGGATATACCATATACAGATAACATTAGAGTCTGACGACAAGAATCTTAGTGAGATGGTTGTTCTGTTGCATGTGCTGGAGAACTTGAAAGAAGGTCCGGTATAGGAAAATGTATCGTAATAGTAGTAGATAGTCAGGCAATAGTCAACATGGAGAAGACAGACGTTAACTGGCTTTGCAATGGCTTTACAGGGTTAATAATGTGCGCAGAAACTCAAACGAATTTGCAATTCAAAGCGACTTGACATTGAGCTTGGATAAAAGAATATATGGGGATCGAAGGCAATGTTACTATCGTCGGAATTTGTTTGTTCAAAACATTCCATGCATTCTGCATTGGGGTGGTTAGAATGAAGAACAAGCTAAAATGTCGGAAGGCTCTACGAAACGAAAGGTTTGAAGCATAAAGCCACGAACACCCAAATGGTTAGTAGGAAACTGAACCTTCTGACTATGCCTGAAAGCGACTCCTATACTTTGTCAATGTCTGACACCAGCTAACATGAGCAAAGGTTACTAACCGATCTCTAGTTAGAAAACGAGATTTGGGGGATCGAGGCCAGATGAGGACAGTGGAAAAATCCTGAGATTATCTCTGGCTAATACCACCGTGGAAGGAAAACTAAAAGAAACCCAAAAGATGGCTTATTTAGACATCACACAGAAACGTGATCCTTAAAATGGTTGTAACCATTAAGCTATGCATTAATCTGCGTGGAAAGAGTTATATGCAATCGTCTGGACCAAGCGATTGAAGAAGCAGGCAAACTCTTTGAACAACTTCGAAAACTCATTTTAAAGTAGACGCTGTAGCCTAGATTACCAAACCCATAGAAGAAGCGATAAAAAAAAAGGATATGGAGAGGAGATGAAAAACGATTTAAAGCTGTCAAGAATAGATTGATGATGGTTCCTTGACACCTAATTAAATACTGGTGTCCCACAACGGTCCGTACTAGGACCCATTTTATGAAACATAACAAATCGTCCAGCAAAACAGTCAGACGTTAACTATAATCAAGAAGCCCAATCAGGTGCCAATTATCAGCAGAAAATAAACTGAGGTGAGCAGCCGACTACAACACAGCATCAGACCACGCCCACCAGATACCTAGGAGTAATGCTTAACAACAGGATCGTCCTTAAAGATAATCTAGAACGATGCTGCAGCAAGACCACTTGAATCAGTGGAGCGCTATCAAGAACCACAGAACCCAAATCAGTCATGCCAGTGTACCATCTACGGGGACTAAGAATGTGCAGTGCTTTCGGAAGAACGGTATTCACAGGAACAAAAGACGGAAAACAAAAAAGAATTCGTGGCAAGAATCCAAGCTCAGAGTACACCCCTGTGTTAAGCCAAGGATAACTTCCAGGTTGCTGCTAAGACCGCAAGGAGTGCAAAACAACGTCTATCTAATAAACAATGGGTTTTCGTATGCCGACTTACCGAGACAAATTTAATCCACAAAATATTAGGGAGATGGAGATCACTTTGGCTGCTTGCACTATTGAAAATTACGTTGAAGAAGAACTTGCCATCCCGTCACAAGCTTAGAAAACACATTCCAGATCCACGCGACGCACATATGTATGTGTGCAAACTGGAGTAACATTCTGCGAGCACTTACCGCCAAGAGAGTACCGAACTACTTGCAGAAAATAATCACGGACTATTTTAGAAATAAAATACTGCTCTATTACACCGACGACGGAATGAGGCAGTACGAGTATAACGTCAAAAGCGGTGTCCCCCAAGAAACCGTACTAGGTCCACTACTGTGGAATCTAATGTACGATGACGTCCTCAGACTTCGAATCCCGATGTCCTAAAAAAAAATTGACTTTGCCGACGACATAGCGATCGTTGTAGTGACCAAATTTCTTGAAGAGTTGGAGCACGAATGTAATGAAGCTATCGGGATGGTACAGGACTGGCTAGCAAACATAGACGTAAAACTAGCAGAGAAAAAGACCGAAGTAGTACTCATCAGCAGTAGACGAGTTATGGAGACTATCAGAGTAACGGTGGGCGACCGCGTTGTAGTTTCCAAACCATAGCTGAAGTATAACACATTGGAGTTACTATAACGGGGGGGCCATCTAGTGATTTCTTTTTAAATCATAGATTATTTTGACACCGACAGCTGTTTCCCGCACGAAATCTTGACAGAAAGTCAGTATCATACCTCAGCGGAACGAAATGAATCGCTTTACGCTTGAACAACATTGGGAAATATTGAAAACTTATTTCCAAAGTGAGTGCTGTGTAGCCCAAACAGTGCGTTTTTTGAAAAGAAGTTTTGGCCGAAATTAAGCACCCACCGCGCCTGCTGTACGCAAGTTTGTGCAAAAAGTTCATGAGACTGGTATGCTAGTGGACAACACTCATGGTCCCCGTCGTCGTACGGTGCGCACAGACGAGAATGTGGCTGCTGTAGCCGAGAGTGTGAGACTCAATTCACGAACATCAACTCGTCATCGATCTCAACAGCTCAACATTTCACGCACTATCCTGAGGAGAATTCTGCACAAAGATCTGGGATTATTCGCTTACAAGGTCCAATTAATTCAGCAATTGAAAGCGCACGACCATCCGCTTCGTTATCGCTTCTCAGTTTGGCCCTTAGAGCAGCTTGAATTGGACAACGATTTTGGGCGAAAAATCATCTTTTCTGACGAGGCACATTTTCATCTCGGCGGCTACGTTAACAAACAAAATTGCGGCATCTGTGGCTCGGAAAACCCGCACGTTATTGTCGAGAAGCCAATGCATCCACAGAGAGTGACAGTTTGGTGCGGATTGTGGAGTGGTGGCATCATTGGACCATTTTTCTTCGAAAATGAGGCTGGGAACAAGGTTTCGGTCAACGGTGGACGTTACAGAGCCATGTTAACGACTTTTTTTTTTACTGAAATTGAAGACATGGATTTGGACGACCTCTTGTTCATGCAGAATGGCGCGCCATGCCACACAGCCCATGCCACAATCGGTCTTTTGCACATCAAATTCCCAAATCGTGTTATCAGCCGTCTTCGCGATGTCAATTGGCCGCCTCGGAGCTGCGATTTGACCCCTTTGGACTTTTTTTTTGTGGGGAACCGTGAAGGACCGATGTTATGCCAACAATCCGGAAACGATTCAAGCACTTAAGGCCAATATCATACAAGCAATCCGTGAGCTACAGCCCGAAACCATCAACAAGGTCTTGAAAAATCGGAGTGATAGAATGCGCTACTGCGAAGCCAGCCGACGACAGCCACTTGGACGACGTTGTGTTCCATAATTAATGGGAATGTTTGCTCTTACTAATAAAGCCGCAATACATGGAAAAAATTTCATTTTGTTCATTTTATTGCATTTCTAAAAAGAAACTTGTAGTTGGCCCACCCTGTAGATGCAAGGTTAACTTTTAAGCAACATCTACGACACGCAGCTGAGAAGACAACAAGAACAACGGCTGCCCTAGCAAGGATCATGCCGAATATTGGAGGACCTAAACAGAAGAAGAAGAGACTGCTCTTAGCTAGAGTTCCGACGTCGATGATGCTTTACAGCTCCCAATTATGGGCAGGAGCCATAAAAACAAAATCGTACAGAAGGAAGACGCAGGCGGTCTACAAAACCAATGCCTTGAGTATGCAGCGCCTTTCGAACAACCTCCTACGACACGGCATGCGTAGTGGCTGGAATGGTGCCATTAGACCTCCTCGTTAAAGAAGCTGAACAGAGATATCGTGCCAGCAGAACAATGGTGTCAACAGCGACGAGTCGAAGTGACACTAAAGTACCGCCAAGAACAAGGCTCAGAATGGCAAGAGAGATGGAACTTTTTTGACAAAGGCAGATGGACGCAGAGATTTATCCCCAATATAGACCCTTGGATCAATAGGAAGCATAGAGAGCTGAACTTCTACCTAATGCAAATGCCTCCACAGATTTGGACACGAAGACCACCACTATTACCCAACGTGCACAGAAGCAGTCGAGGATGCGGAACACATCATGTTTCACTGTGCATGATATCACGAAGAACGTTACTTGCTGGCGAACAGATTGGGTGTGAACTTAACACCAGCGAACATCACCAGACAGATGCTGAACACGCAAGAAGCTTGGGAAGCAGTAAGTGAAACTGTGCCTACCTTCATGAAAGAACAACGAAGGCTGAAGCCCCCCCTTCGCGATGAAATGATTGACGGCAGTGCCGCGCGGATCAGGGGTAGGAGGAGAGGTGGGTTTTCAGTTTCCTCTTTGAAAGATTTCCACCTTCCAACGCAAAAAAAGAAACACATATGTATGTATGTCCAAAGGAGGGTTGAAGTCATTCCTTCGCAGCTTGAACCCAACTTGTAGAATGATGGCTCAGAAACAGACCACGAACTTGATATCACATTGAATTATAAGACGATGGCAACGATTCTATATGGAGGGTTACGGACTTAGAACAACACTTAATCAACGACCAGTAAGTACCGAAACTAAAAGCAGAGAAGGACAGCGGACATCGACGTATCTGATTGCGAAATAGCTATATACAGGAATAGGTCAAAGATGGACAAACGTGTCTAAATAGGTTAATGCTACGTACATTAGGCTATCAGATTTGCGCCTAGAGCGGCCTGCTTAATTAGCAGTAATATAAACTTTCTTCCCATTCCAGAATGTATAACTAGAGACCTGGTGGCCCTACTACTGAAAGTCCCAACCGGAAAGGGAACACAGAATATCGTGTGCGCCTAAGCGTACTTCCCTGACGATAATAGTGATATCTCGCCTAAAGACGTCCAGAGCCACATTAACTACTGTCAAAAAAGCAACCTCCACTTCATCATCGGTTGCGACGCCAATGCACATGACGAGGTCTGGGGTAGTAGTGACATCAACAGAAGGGGTGAGTGTCTGTTAGAATACATTGTCAGTAGTCAAGTAGATATTTTGAATAAAGGCTCTAAACCCACCTTCATAAATGCGATTCGCGAAGAGGTACTTGACCTCACTCTCGCTAGCCCATTTATCTCTAATTTTATTGAAAATTGGCACGTATCAGACGAGGCCTCACTGTCAGACCATCAACATATTAGGTTTGACATACCCGGTCAACTCTCATATGTCCCTAGCAGATACGATCCCAAATCTATGGATTGGCGTCGCTATCGTGAACTAGTGTTCTCAAGAAAAGATATGCTCCTCACATCTATCGAGTCCATAGAGGACCTGGATGAAGCTGCTTGCCAGCTTAACAATGTACTGCTTAATTACTACCACCTGCGTCCCCAAAACCAATGTTAGCAAACGTAAAGTGCCCTGGTGGAATGACCAACTGGCGAAACTTAGGAAGAAGGTCAGAAAACTGTTCAACTCTGCAAAGCGAACGAAAAGGTGGGACGAATATAGGTTTACTCTCACAGAATACAATCTAGAATTGAGACGATCTAAACGAGTTGCATGGAGGAAATGCGGCGAAACCATTGCCGCTATGCCAACAGCAGCACGAATCCATAAAGCGCTTGTTAAAGATCAAGTCAACTGTGTAGGGTTATTGAAGAAGAATGACGGAACCTACACGACGGACCGTACGGATACACTTAGAACCCTTCTCCAGGTACATTTCCCAGGTTCGTCTCTAAACACATCTCATGTGTACTCGAACACATTTGACCACATTTGGTTATCAGGTAAAATATTTAGTCCAGATAAAGTTTAATGGGCTGTGGGCGCCGTGGCGTAAGTGGTTAGTGTGTCGGATCACTACGCGTGAGGTTCCGAGTTCGAATCCTACAAAACACCAAAAAGTTTTTTCACGGTCCCACCTCTAGCGAGCGTCTGACAAACATCCGAGAGTATTGTTGTCTCGAAAAAGCTTCTCAAATCGCCGTTCGGATTCGGCATTAAAACTGTAGGTCCCTTCCATTCGTGTGAAAAATATAACGCACACAACATGAGTGGTTGCGAGAAGCTAGGCCCTGGCACTTAAAGAGCTGTTGCGCCAAATATTTATTTTATTTTTTTAAAGTTTAATGGGCAGCGGGCACCTTCAAACTTTTTAAAGCTCCCGGCGGTAATGGTCTCTTTCCAGCGCTTCTACAAAAGTCAATCGACCTCATCCTGCCGGGCTTGATAGCTTTATTTAGAGCTAGCTACAATTGGGGATACATACCACCCACCTGGAGACAGGTTAATGTGGTATTCATTCCCAAACCAGGCAATAGGCCTAGCGAGCTGCCTAAATCCTATAGACCTATAAGTCTAACTTCATTTGTCCTCAAGACAAAGGAGAGACTAATTGATATTCACATCAGAGACAGGTTAGATGTGTCTAACCCTCTGCACTCGAATCAGTACGCATAAAGAAAAGGCAAATCCACAGTAGGTGCCCTTCATTATCTCGTCAAAAAGATAGAGGGTACACTCAGTTCTAAGGATATAGCCTTGTGTACATTTCTTGATATCGAGGGCGCATTCGATAACACTGGTTACGACTCCATCACAAGGGCGATTAGTAGCAAAGGTATCGAAGAATCGACCAACCAATGGATTACCGCCATGCTGGTAAGCCGATTCATTCACCCTGATTGTCGTTGGCGTTTGTCGCTTTTCGACGATTGTCGTTTTATTCATAGCTACGACCTGCTGAGCGTTAACCATTACTAATCAATTTGTTTGTCGTGTAGAATACTATTACAATCCTTTTACAGTGAAAAAGCTATAAAAATTGATTCGTGCTGCATCTGAAGAATAAAACGACAATCGTCGAAAAGCGACAAACGCCAACGACAATCAGGGTGATTACCTCCTCCTCCGGGGGAGTGTCGGTGTATGTAACGGCAGCGAAAGGCTGTCCTCAAGGAGGAGTTCTCTCCCCCCTATTATGATCAATAGTCATCGACAACCTGTTAGCAGATCTTCACAGATCAGGCTACACCACCGTCGGTTATGCTGATGACTTGGCGGTTTGTATTAGTGGTAAACACGGCACGACAATCTCTAACGTCATGCAAAGTGCACTCTTACAAGTTGTAGAATGGTGTAACAAAGAAGGACTATCCGTCAATCCTAGTAAAACCGTTCTGGTGCCGTTTACAAGGAAGACACAGGTCAACCTTGAACCCATCACAATCAAAGGCACCACAATAGTTTATTCCAGCGAGGTCAAATACCTTGGTGTAATTCTTGACAAACAACTTAACTGGAATTCACATATCAAGTCCGCCACAGAACGTGCTACGAGAGCACTTTGGGCTAGTAAACGCCTATACGGCAGAACTTGGGGTCTCTCTCCTAAAATGATACATTGGTTATACATAATGATAGTAAGACCCATTATCACATATGCGGCTATCGTCTGGTGGCCAAAAACTCTCCAGCAGACAACGGCAAACAAGTTGCAGAAGTTGCAAAGAACTACCTGCCTCGGCATTACAGGTGCGATGCGCACCTGCCCCACGACAGCTCTTGAAGCTATTGTCGGGCTAACACCCTTACCAATCTTCATTAGGAAGATGGCTGCTAGATATGCCATCAAGCTGCAGCTAGATTATGAGTATAAACCAGGTGACCTAGTGGGGCATCTAAAGATACTCAACTGGATCCCTAAAAGAGACGTGTTTTGTACTATACCGGATATTATGGTCAGGCAACATTGCTTCGGAAGGTTATTCGAGGTAGAAATATTGGACCGCGGAAATTGGTCCAATGGTGTTCCAACACTGGACCCCAAAAGTCTCGTCTGGTTCATCGACGGATCGAAAATAGATTCTGGAGTTGGAGCCGGGGTCTTTGGACCCAACACAAAAATGTCGGTACCAATGGGTACGACTCCCACTGTGTTTTAGGCTGAAATCCATGCCATTGACACAATCTCCGTAAGGGAATCAAGGGCGCTAGGATTCATATATTTTCAGATAGCCAGGCAGCACTTAAGGCATTATCGTCCAACCAAATGGACTCCATAACTGTAAAATGCTGCTACGATGCTTTACAAGATCTTGCCAAACACAACAGAGTAATGCTCGGTTGACTTCCTGGACACCAGGGAATTGTGGGCAACGAATCTGCAGATGAGCTTGCTAGGGCCGGCTCAGAATCTGCGTTAATAGGTCCCGAACCTTATTGTAGCGTCAATTGGACAACAGCTACAGCGTTGATTAATGAATGGGAGAACAAACTTCGTCTAGATCACTGGACTAATGGGCCAGGTTTAAGACAATCCAAACGTTTAATCAAGCCTTATTCCTATAAGGGAATCCTTAACTTAGATAGAGAAAGCATTAGGAAGCTAGTGAGCTTTCTAACTGGTCATTGCGGCCTAAGATACCGCCTTAACAAGTTGAACCTGTGCCAAGAGAAGGACTGTCGGCTATGCCTAGAGGAGGATGAAGAATCCGAACACATTCTTTGTGAATGCCCGGCACTACACTGGTTAAGGAAACGTATGCTCCACAAGGAGATACTCACTTCAGTGGAACTGAAATGCTCCACTACTAGAGACATACTCACTTTCATAAGGGCGGTAGTACGTCTGCTAGGTTAACTCCAACCCACGCCACGCGGGCATGGGTTGTACAAGAGGAAAAAATTTGATTAGCACGGTACACATGTACAGTGTACATATACACGAAGTTTCCATTCTTTCATTCATTCATTCATTTTCAATGGCCCGCTAATCCTTCATGAGGGTCGCGGGGGTAGGATGCTCAGGTGGACTCTCCATCCTTCTCGATCCTCCGCCATTGACTCCAATTCATCAGGAGGAATCCCTAATAGGCTCCAGGAGAGATGTCGGACTTGATCCAACCATCTATTTCTAGGCCTTCCGCGAAGTCGCCTACCTGATGGCACGGCAACCATGGCGCGTCTTAGAAGCCGGTCACGAAGTTTTCAAATAAGTGAAAATATTGGACGAACTGGACTACCAAAATGTGTATGGTAAAGAGTAGAACACTGTCACTCAGAGCATCAGATTCTAGGACAACTGAACATAGGCCAAAATTATTTGAATGCCTGGCCAAATGGTACTAGCGGAAATGAGAAAACAAACGGCCTAGCCAGACTAGGCCAAAAAATGAACACCAAGAAATCTGGAAACAAGTCTCCCATATTACGAGCCGCGAGGGTGATAGCGCGACATAACCTGTTAAACAAACAATTAAAACTAAAATTAAGACACAGTATGTCCACAAAGGTTTTGGAGTTTGAGAAGGACAACATATGTTACAGTTCCTGTATTATAATCTAAGTATGAGCAACCTTCGTATAATCTTCTAGGAAAAACCTTCTTCGATAACTTAAACAATTTATCGATGTAGAAGCTGTCGAAGTGGTCCCAGACCCAGCAGAAGCGACTCCAAAGGCAGCCGCAATGAATTAAGATGTTTCAGAACTGCCTCCAATACCCCTCGATGCAATGAATTAAGATGCTGCAGGAGCGGCTCCAAGGCCACTCGATGCATTTGCCAGAGATCCAAATTCAAATCAGGGCTTAGCGCTCACTCTAAATCAAGGTCCCGCCCGCGATCAGAAGGCGTCTCAAAGCCAGTGTCCGAGAAGAAGATGGAACCCCTTTTCAGTGATACCGCGAATGGGAGCCTCAAGAAGCGACGCAAATTTAAGAGCGACACCGAGGTTTGGATCGTGAGGACACGTTGACTAAAGAATGGCCCAGTTGTTTAATCACCGGTTTATATGGACCGTTCAAAGGTATTTAAGGAAACTAGGCAAGGGGTCAATCACCGATAGTTTGCGACAGTAGTAGGTGACTAATTGAGTCACCGTGTCTAAGCAATTAAATAAAGCGTACATACGTCTGTTCCAACAAGTTTTTTCACCGTCCCACCTCTCGCGAGCGTCTGACAAACTTCCGAGAGTATTGTCGTCACCACAAAGCTTCTCAAATCGCCGTTCGGATACGGCACTAAACTGTAGGTCCCTTCCATTCGTGTGAAAAATATAACGCACACAACATGAGTGGTTGCGAGAAGCTAGGCCCTGACACTTGAAGAGCTGTTTCGCCAAATATATATATTTTTTTACGTCTGTATAAATTACATTGTTGTGTTGTTTGTTCGATTCGATTCGTTCTCGCTTCAATAGGGAAAAGCTAAGTGCCCGCGGTTGCCCATACGAGCCGCCAGCTAATATGTCGGGAACCTCTAAGCTTACTTAACCTAAAATATCGATCTTATGCAGTTGTAAAGTGGCAAATAAACCATTTATTTACAAATAAACCATTTATTTATGACTTGAGGATAAGACCGAAATTCATCTGATGTGAACCTACGCCCAGGAAACAATCGGAGTAGCTAGTGCATTGTTGACACCTGTGCCAACCATACCATCAGAAATGACCCACAGACTATTTGCATCCTGAATGGGGGTAATATATTCCATTTTTTGATGCAGTAACAACAAAAACAAAATTTGATTTGCATAAAGTGTCCATACATCCACCGACCGCTGCCCACTTGAAACCTGTGAAAGTTCACAAAAAGCAATTCCCCTTGACTTGGTCCCATTGCATTCCGTTTTTATTTCCGCGAACATCAATATCATGCCCACCTCGCATTTTTCTGATTAAATTTTTCATTGCCCATCACAAGTGCGAGTATTAAAAGATATACATATCCTCCGACGTTCAAGCACTCAATCAAACATTTTTCAAAAATAAAAAATAAAACTGCATGGAAAAAACCCATAAACCACTATAAAACGAAACAATCTCTTCGGAAATACGCACTTCCAATGGGCCAAAGTTCATCCCATAAATCAACCATAAATCACCTATAAAGCTATATCCTGAAAAAATAAAAACTTTTCTCCTTGCCACATTCATAAATATTACTTACAGGTACATGTACATCCCAACAAATAGAGTCATATGCACACCCTCGGGCTGTAAATTTTTAATTACAGTTCAAAACATGAGAGAACCTCTAAATAATAAGTTCACATCAGCATCATCGCCGGGTGGAAGGTCCTTCTAGAGAGGATAAATGATGATTACCTGGCAACGGTTAGTACCTCTTTAGAGTCACAAATGACACACTTATTCCATTAAGCCGTACGCACGGGCCTGGTTTATCCAGGAAACACCCCCACCGCTAGCACGTATGAGTGTGGGCAGAACCTTATTACAGACTTTTAACCTAAATGGCCGAAAGGGTGGTAGCACGAGAGCACAATAAAACATGCCCATACGCCCGGCGAAAGGCGGGCAAGGATTGATGCTGCCAACGCCAACACAACAACGCTCCATCAATGGAGGATGGAGTACCCCAGATTATTCGCACTCTTTGTTTACATTTGCATCCCATTTGGAATGCGTGAATAAATGGAAGAACTCCGTGTAATGAGATTAAATGATTTAGGGTGACGTTATACTCAACTCAGCCCTTTTGCTCATGATGGGGATAAATGATGAAAAAACAAATAAGTACGCCAAGTGTATACAGAAGGAGTTGGATGAATTTTGACATTTAAAATGTCAAAAGCACAAGAGATGACGTCAAACTCTGCGAATGGAAGTTGCATTACGCACTAATCTGTCCGAAACAATTAGGCGTTTCTATTTTTGGATGAATTGCGGTAGACTGCGGTATAGAGTCAAACATCATTATGTCACCAAAAATAGACACTGATGACGTGAATCTAGCAGTTGAAATACAACTTTATATAAACTCTGGCTGCTGATCCGAAAAAGACCGGATGGGAATGGGAAAGCATATTGCTACAGCCTTCCGAACATCTGCCGAGGAAATTACGCAAGTAGAGACTGTGAACTGATGACGGCCAAGTTAAGACATCTATGTACGTCGAGTTCATGTGTCCTACCTCCTCTTTCAAATTCAAAGTAACATAACACATAGATTGGACTTTAAACAAATTGTGCTTTTTTTTTTTGCCAACTTCTGAAATACGGATATTAACGACATTATGTGTACTACTCACTTACACCGATGAAATTGACGTAATCGTAAGAACTCAGTGGGCCGTCAGTGGAGCGTTTACGAGTACTGAAACCGAGGCAGCAAAGATGGATCTAGCGGTCAATGAAAGCAAAACAAAATATATGCTGCCTATCACGCAACATCGGTCTCTGATAATCCTTGTGAGGATCTGCAAATCACTCTTAAATGAGATATCTAGAGCCAATGCGGTGACACTCTGCTGGATACCAGGGCATATGGAAAGAGCTGATGAGCTTGCTAGGAAGGGGTGCTGCATGTATCGCTTTTGTAGTGATCCCGATTAATAAAAAAAAATATAAAATAAAGCAACCGGTCGAGCAAACAGACGCTGGGTTTATCTGGACACATGCGCAACGACTATGGCCGGCCTTTAGTAAGATATGAAGTACTTTGTCAATGAGAGGGCACGTAAACGTCCGTATATTTTGCGATAACTATTTGAATATGTTGGTCCCATGTGAGTATCGAATTGCACCAAATACCTAGATTTTTCGCATTTTCGATATATTCCAGAATAGTGTTACCCCATGCAGGGACCGGTTAAGAATATCACTGCAGCGCCCCCAACAACTAGCGCTTATCGTAAAAGGCGATTAAGGGGACAAATCAGATCTAGGCAATATAACACCCAAGTGAGCCCAGCGACACATATACCACCTTAAAAACCCTCACACAAGTGTGCATGCGAGTCCGTGGGTTGACACGACTGGAGATCACCGGTGTCATAGAAGAAAGATCAAACAATACTAAAACAGGAGCATGCACGTGTCAAACAACAGACACCATCGCAATATGGTAATATTGCAAAACTGTATCATTATGGTAATACTTGCAAAAAGGAAAGGCACTACCACTGCTGTGCATGGTACTGATCCTGGACCGAGCAGAAATGTTCGGGTCAGAGCTATACGGATTCCGGGGGCTAGCAAAATAATGAATCAGTTTCGTCGAAATTTGAGGGTCGCGAGTTGGAACGTTGGAAGCATGACCGGTCGAAGTTACGAGCTGGAAGAGATGATGAATAGAAGGCGCGTGGACATCTTGTGTGTCCAAGAGACGAAATGGAAAAACACCGGAAATCGGGCACGTTTCTTGGACGTTAGGACAAAAGATTATAAGATGTTCTACTACGGAACGGAAACTAGGAACGGAATCGGTATCATCCTTGCGGCAGAGCTACTTGGTAACGTCTTAAGCATTTCGAAGTCCAGCGACCGTTTGATGTCTCTCAAACTAGTAATACAAGGAGAGGTGTGGAATATTGTCAGTGCATATGCTCCCCACGATGGGTACAATCAGAGAGATAAAGATGCATTTTGGCTAGATTTCCACAATCTCCTTAAGAACATCCCAAAGGAAGAGTTTCTGTTTGTTGGAGGAGATTTGAATGGACATGTCGGGAAGTCAAGCCCAACGTTCCCGCTAAGAAAGTTTTCGAATCCACCCCGGATTGACGACGCAGTAGAGGACTACCTCGCGGTAGGTGGCGCAAACAAATGGAGGGGGACCTCAACCAACTTGGTGTGCGCAACTAGAGGCAGCTGGCTCGTAACCGTGCTAGCTGGTGAAGTTTGTTGGTTGAGGCCCAGGTCCACCCTGGACCGTAGCGCCATCTAAGTAAGTAAGTAAGTGTCGGGAAGTCAAACAAAGACTATGAAGACTGCCATGGAGGAGTAAGACGTGGCACCAGGAACCTTCCTGGTGAAGACATCCTAAGCATGTGCAAATCAGACGGTCTTATCGTGTTAAATACCATGTTCATTAAACAAAGCCGACACCTGATCCCTTACAGTGGTGGAGTTGAAACTCAGATTGGCTACCATTTGGTAGCCAGTTTCATGAAGCATCGGGTAAAAGATTGCAAAGTGATCCTGGGAGAGGCAATCGCTCGGCAACACCGTCTCCTGCTAACAGAATCTTTTATGAAAACACCGAAGAAAAGCAAACAAACAAGGGTCTCTGAGAAAATCAAGTGGTACAATCTGGACAAAAAAAAGGTGAGGCTCTTGTTTTCGTGATGAAAAATGACCTCTCTCACACCATCAACGGAGCCCAGGATGAAGAGTGCAGAGCACAAAATATGTGGGATTCCCTACAGCGAACTTGCTTGAAGAAGGCCAAATCACTGCTAGGAGCTTCATAAGGCCACCATCAACACGCCAAAGAAACATGGTGGTGGAGTGATGAAGCTAAGATGCTGATAAATGAGAAGAAAGCGGCTTTCAAAGCTTGGTCAAAGTGCCCCTCTAATAATAGTGACGAAAAAGCTCGCCTCGAAATGGAATACAGATGCTGCAAGAAAAAAGCGAAGAAGTGCGCCCAGCTTCAAGCAGAGAGTACGGAAGGCCTGTATCGGGAGCTGGAGAAAATATTTTCCCCGGTTGCTGATGCAAACCAGGCTTTCCAGGAGCTGCGAAGACACAATATGAACAAGAGTGCCACTATCTTCAAAATAGCCGCCCAAAGAAGGAACAATGCTCAGGAGATTCATTCGCCAAAGTTCATTAACAATGCTCATGGCCAGCTTCTTGTGGATGACGACAAAATTCTGCAGAGGTGGCGGCAGTATTGTGAAGAACTTTTCAATGAAAAGTTTCACCGGTTATACTTTTCAAGAGCCACCCCTAACTGTGAAGAAATACCCGACATTACAGTCGAAGAAGTTAGTAAGGCGGTCAAATACTCAAAAAAACGATAAGCGGTTGGGCCAGACGAGATGCCCCCTGAGTTCTGGAAAAAGATGGGAGACATCGGGTTCAGATGGCTCAGAATTTGTATCTCCAAATTTGTGAGACGTGACCCAATGCCGAATCAATGGAGGGAAAGTTACCTTCTCCCTGTATACAAAGGGAAGGGTGATACGCGAAACTGTGATCGCATCACCGTTCGATCAAGCTGATGTCACACACTATGAAGATCGTTGAGCGGGTATTAGGTGGCCGACTGCGAAAAATAATACGGCTATCTGATGATCAGTGCGGGTTTGTCGCGGGTAAATCAACCACAGATGCAATCCAAAGTATAAGGATCATAATGGAAAAACATCGTGATTCCTTAAGGGATTTTGGGGAGCTGCATTGCGATTGATCGGGAAACTACTGACTGCCCAAAACTTGGCTTGGGCCAGTAGCGCAACAATCAAGTTCGTGATGAAGTGCTTACTTTACCTTGTAGTGGTGATCCCCGGGCAACTATACGTATAAACCCTTATACGTATAGGCTAAAATTGTAAGTGCGGTTTGTCTAGGGCCTTGATTCTAGGCTAGGTAACGTGGGCCAGCAACCTGCGTTACCGAATATTGCCCGCTACGGAAACCGACACTATGCCTCGGATAAGGAATGATCACATGTTGACGACTTTTGGCTATTGTACCCGGACAAAGATAGGTTTCTGGAATGTAAAGACGCTCCTCGACTCGGGAAGAGAAGGTCCTTACAATGCCAGATTCCTCCAACTGGAAAAGGAATTCATGCGATATAAACTGGACATTTTGGGGGTAAGTGAAGTAAGATGGTTAAAAGCGGGCGAGTACCAGTCTCCAACGCGTAACACTGTACTACTCTATTCTGGAAGACCATCCGGAAGTCCGCGAGAATATGGAGTCGGACTACTGCTAACAACAACAGCACGCAAGGGCCTGATTTCCTGGCAGCCTCATGGTGATAGGATTTTGACGGTCAGATTCCGGACTAGAGTACGACGTGTCACCATCATACAGTGTTACGCCCCAACGAATAGTTCGTCTGAGGACGAAAAGGAGAGCTTCTACAATCTCTTAAGCGCCGTCTTCAACACAACACCAAATGGAGACATTGTCATAGTGATGGGGGATTTGAATGCCAAGGTAGGCAGCGACAACGAAGGGCTCAAGCATGTAATCGGGAAACATGGTCTAGGCAACCGCAATGACAACGGCGAAAGGTTTGTGGATTTCTGCAATGCCAACCGCCTTGTGATAGGTGGCACCATCTTTGAGCACAAGACCTGCCACAAAGTCAGCTGGGTTTCCAATGACAGGCAAGCAACTTCCAACCAAATTGACCATTTTACCATCAGCCGCCGCTTTAGAAGTAGTCTCCTGGACGTCCGAAACAAGCGAGGGGCAGATGTGGGGATAGTACGTGATCACCATCTTATGATAGCTACTCTCCAACTACGCACTGCTGCAGTTCGAAGATCCCACGACAACACAAGAATGCCCAAGTTCAACATCGATAGACTTAGTGATCCCTCAGTGCGCCAACAATTAAGGGTGCACTTTTCGCAAGGTGTGGAAGCAATCAGCAGCTCAATGCCCGCATCCATCCAAGACCATTGGTGTGCTGTGAAAAATGTTTTTACATCTGGTGCTGAAAGAATTGTCGGTCGATCGCATGGAAGACATTGGGCGTGGCTTTCCGCGGATACCTGGAGACGGATTGACGAACGAAAACAGCTGAAAACTCGCGTTACAGCTACCACAGCAGCAGGGAAAAGCGAGCTGGAGTCCCTATATCGCATGAAGATGAGAGAAATTCAGCGTAGCGTGCGACGTGACAGGCGCAACTACATCAACGCGCTGGCTACAGAAACAGAAGAAGCAGCACGGAGGTGCGACAGCAGGACCGTCTACAGAATTACGAAAGAGCTGACAGATAGTCGCAGCTCCAGCCAACACCTAGTGAAAAGCCTAGACGGCTCCTTGCTCATTTCGGATGAGGACCAGCTCAAGAGATGGAAAGAGCATTTTGCTACGGTTTTGAACCGTGTATTCGCTAGCGATATGCTCCCTAATCAGACTGAGGTGCCCGAGGTGAGAAGTTCTCGAATACGCACCACGACTCCCAGTAAAGATGAGATCATTACCGCGATCAAGGCACTCAAAACCAACAAGGCGGTAGGACTTGACGGTATTCCAGCAGAGCTCTTACGAGCAGCGCCAACAACATCGGCTGAGCTTCTGCTTCCACTTATAGATAGAGCTCGGGAAGCTGAGAGCTTTCCTAACGAGTGGAAAAAGGGAATGATCGTCAAGCTTCCTAAGAAAGGAAATTTAATGGAGTGCGGAAACTGGAGGGGTATCTGCGTGCTGCCTGCTGTAGCTAAGATAATAGCTTAAATCATCCTTGAGCGAATCAAACAACATCTCGAAGACACACTCGATGCCGAACAAGCAGGTTTCCGCTCTGGATCCTTCTGTGTCGACCACATCAACACCCTGCGGATTATCATCGAACAGTGTGTTGAATATCGATCGTCACTGCACCTGCTGTTCATCGATTTTGAGAAAGCGTTCGATAGTGTCAACAGGGAGTTTATTTGGCGTGCCTTACGCAGGAGAGGCATTCCCGATAAACTAATTGCTATTATCAAAGCTACATATGAAGGCTCCAAATGTCACGTTCTGCACAGGGAAGTGGGGAAAGACTAGGCTGTATCCTTTCACCAATATTATTCCAATTGGTGATTAGCGATGTGCTTCATGCAGCTTTGTCGACGGGAAACGGAGGAATTCGATGGAACCAAATGACAGCAGATGTGGAGAGGGAGACAGGTGTCAAAAATACAAATATTTGGCGCAACAGCTCTTTAAAGTGCCAGGGCCTAGCTTCTCGCAACCAATCATGTTGTGTGCGTTATATTTTTCACACGAATGGAAGGGACCTACAGTTTAATACCGACTCCGAACGGCGATTTGAGAAGCTTTTTCATGACAACAATACTCTCGGATGTTTGTCAAACGCTCGCGAGAGGTGGGACCGTGAAAAAAACTTTTTGGTATTTTCTGGGATTCGAACTTGGAACCTCATGCGTAGTGATCCGACACACTAACCACTTACGCCACGGCGCCCACGGAGACAGGTGTCGTTGGGCTGAAAATTAATACGACAAAAACTAAAATCATCAGCCTTGGAACTAACTCATCGGCTCAAATATGCATTGCTGGACAACCGGTAGAGAGAGTAGAGGATTTCCAGTATCTTGGGAGTATTGTTTCGACCGATGGTGGAACCGAACTGGATACAGCCAACAGGATCGCCAAAGCAAAGTCCGCGTTCGGGATGTTGTCCAAAATATGGCGAAGCAATGCAATCAGTTTGAGCACCAAAATAAGACTGTTCCGCTCCAACGTTGAATCCGTGCTGCTATATGGTTGCAGCACGTGGAGAGTGACCACTACTATCACCAGAAATCTGCAAACGTTTGTTAATAGGTGCCTGGATTTTCTGGCCCAATCGTATCTCTAACGAACACCTTTACGAGAGAACGGGTCAGGAACCAATAGGCACAACCATTCAACGGCGGAAGTGGCAGTGGATTGGTCACACGTTCCGAAAGGGTGACAGCTCCACAGCGAACCATGCTATGCAATGGAACCCTCTAACTCAGGATGGCAGAAGACCTGGCGGTCCGAGGAGAACATGGCGCAGAACAGTCGAGAAGGAGGCACGGCAGTTAGGGAAAAGTTGGGGAGAACTCAGACACATTGCCAGAAACCGTACACGATGGCGCGTAGGCGTAGTAGAGGCCCTAGGACCCACAAGGGGATACAGGACGTAAGTAAGTAAGTAAGGGATTTGCATATGGTATTGGTTGACTTTGAAAAGGCATTCGACAGACAACCACGAGATCTGATATGGGTGGCGCTAAGACATCGAGGGGTTCCAGAAACCTATGTACAGACGATCATGGACATGTACGAAAGAGCAAAGACAACAGTAAGATGCCCCGCTGGAGTAAAAGAAGAGTTCCCAATCAAAGTCGGGGTGCACCAGGGAAGCGTTTTAAGTCCTTTGCTCTTTATTACAGTCCTTGATTATCTGCTTGAAAGTAATGTGATGGACCCCAAGGTATATCAGTTATTCTTTGCTGACGATGGAGCCATCATAAGTGAGGATCCTACATCCCTGCAACGAGCACTTGATATGTGGGTGGACGTTTGGGAGCGAAATAGGTATCGCATTAGTTCAAAAAAGACAGAGTACTTGTGCTGCCCGTTCTCTGATCCACTTCCAGATATTTATTTGAATGGAACGGTGCTTCCCGAGTGCGAAAAGTTCAAATATCTGGGATCTATGATCAATAGTAAAGCAATTTGTGATGACGACATCAATCATCGCGTAAGCGTAGGGTGGGTGAAGTGGCGAGAAAATTCCGCTATCTTCGGTGACAGAAAAATGCCGCCTAAGTTGAAAGGAAGGCTCTACACCGCAGTTGTGCGTCCAGCGCTCACATACGGTTCATAATGTTGAACGACGTACAAAACGTATGAGAGTAAATTAACGGCAGCTGAGATGAAGATGCTTCGCATGACAGCAGGAGTGACAAAGCTTGATCGAATAAGAAGTTCGAAGATCCGTGGAAAACCTTCATATCAAGGAAACCACCATACAAAAGATAGAGCGCGACCGGCTCAGCTGGTATTGCCACGTTCAAAGAAGAGATCATTTGAACCCTGTTAAAAAGGCAATATCTATGCACGTTCCAAAGACATCGCGATGTAGGAAAGGCAGGCCTATAAACGCCTGGATCACCCAAATGCGACGACATCGGCATTTCATTGGCCTTAGTAACCGAGTGATCCAAAATCGGCGGGCTTGCCGATATTTTCTGAGGTCAAATAGGCGAATCCCACAGGCGGATCAGTAGAAATGCGGTGAAGTGGGAGGGTTATGATCCCTTACTTTCGGATCATAACCTCGCTGATAAAAGGAAGAAGAAGATGGGTATCACAATGGATCTATATTAACCTGAGTGTAGTGCAGAGGATTTCTAGTCCCTATGACATTTTGCTTACCTAAGTTAACCTAAGACAAACTTTATTCCATTTGGAAAACTTGTTTAGTTTATTCCTACATTCATTGGAGTTACAAGTGCATTAAATGCAGCCTGGCTGTCACTACAGATTCTAGGCTTCTACCATACTTACTTACTTAGATCCTTTAACCCCTCTAAGTAAGTAAGTATGGTAGAAGCCTTTAATGAACTCCTGAAGAAGTTCATTTGGATTTTTCCATTTCGCCCTCTCAGGGGAAGTACAATTCGTATCTTCTTCCAAACATGATGATAAGGCTCTGGCATCTTATATGATAGTGCCCCTCGAGTGTCATCTCCTTCGTGCCAGACCTTTCCTGAGTCGACACATCGCGTTAATTGCCTCCTTCTAAACAAATACCATACAAGGAATGATTTTGACCATCATACTGGACTAAAGATTGGTTTCTAACAATGCGCTTTGCCAAAATCCCACCACAGACACTAGCGACGCCATATAGACATCGACTTTTAAAAGGCTTTTCACAGCATTAATTGGGGAAGACTGTCAAGACCACTCGCTCTGCATGGTCCATAATACAGCCTTTCAAATTCTTACCTAAAATCCTATAGAAACCCGACCACGACAGAATACTGGTAGCCAGATTCAAGAGAAAGAAAGTAATTGAAATCTAGTGATATACACCAGCAGAGGGACTTTAGACTTAAGGCCTCCTCTACAACTTATTCGCGAAGTATTTAGTGATACTGCAACTGTGAAGGGACTGAATCGATTTCTGCACTACCAGCTATCTTCGCATTGCAAAGGGACAATGTTATACAGTTTATACGACCAGGAGTACAGAAATTATGCAGCTTTAACCCACCTACCATACAAGAGCATAGAGCTGCAAAAGTCAGAGTACTTGACAACATTTTCCTTCGGTATCCTCCAGTGGAAAGTACCCGGGGAACATATGCTTAAGCACCATTCCTTAAACACCCCCACTACTGTAATTCCAAACCCTCTATCACCATCAATTCATTTCTAATCTCCCCCCACCCGCACACCGTCTAAATCTAAACGCGGAGATCAATCGATGTCCACTTTATTATTACGAGTGCGTGCTTGTGAAAGTCGGTCGAGTAAATCTTGGTACTAGAAACCCTCCTCAAGTTACTCATACAGTTCGCAAGAATCTAGAACACCACATGTAAGCATATCCATCTTGCCCACAGTTGCGCTGGTGCATTCGCTGTACCTACGTAACATTCCGATGGAACCGGTACCTATGGACCTGATAATGCCTCCTTTTCTTCGAGAGACTATGTAACATCGTATCCTGGAGTAATTAGTTGGAGGCTACTCCTGGAATACTGCCAGTAGGAGGTATGCACTTAGTTAAGTGCCGTGGGTATATATGCACTCAACCCTCAATTGTAGTCGTCCTCGTTGTCATCATGTTCATCGTCATCCCCGTCGTCGTCGGTCGATTTCGTTGCAGTTGGTATTTAAAAATAGATTCCCATTCAGTCTCAAGTTCCTATGTGATTGAGTTGAATAAGGATCGGAGCAGGGGAAGGCCGGGGATTCGCTACAGCAAATGCTTCAGTTAGATTGTTCAATTCTAAAAATAGACACTTTTTGTTGGCTGAAAATATCCACATTCCCTTCGCTCGGTCTACAATAGTTTTTTTCCTCTTTTTCCCACCCCCTATTCCCTTTTTGTATTTTCCTTATCCTGCGCCTGCACTTAACATCACAATTTTCCACATACTCAGCAGAGGGACACTTTGATTCGCTTAGGGGGTTGCTGCTGACTGCTACAGCTGCACTGTAGTGTGCAATCTATTGCATCAGGAGTGTAAGTGTTGTGATTGTCCAACATCTTCTTGACACCCCTCGAGGGTGTGCGAAAAAAATCAATTCCGAAGCTAAAAAGGTGGGAAAGGAGCTCAGTGAAATGGGGTTACGCGCAGTGAAGATAGGAGCTAGTATTTTTCAAGTGCTAATGCTATAGGGCAAGTGGGTACTCGTGGGTAATTAAAGTAAGTCAAACGTTTGCTTGGCAAGTAGTTGGTTTTGAAAGTCTTAAATGTGGACGTGCTTCATTCTCTTGAATTTCTTCAATGTAAACGTGTCAAAGTACCATTAGACAGACTTGTACGCCGTACTTAAGAGAAGGGGTGAAAGTCTGTGGCTACTGGTATGTTATGCTGCCTAAGATATCAAAATTACTATCAGCATTTCGTTATGGTATGGATTAGCAGCGCTTCAGACGAGACTTAGCTTTTTCCATCTTGTCTTGTACTTCAATAAGGAAAAATATTTCACGATGTTTGTAAAGCGGTTATCCTTGACACCACCAATAAGAACCACGATTGAGGACAGCGGCATCTCTTTCGTTTTAACAAGTCCCCACTAGGCTGGATTTCAATCAGTGATGTTCAGTTTGAACATCTCCAAACTTGGAGAGAGCAGTGACAGTTTACAGAATGCTACGGCAACCAAAGATCCACCAACTGCATTGACTTTAAGCCGATAAGCAATAGCCTGGCTGTGGCCACCTTCTACATCAGCCTAATATGTGCACACTTGCAAAGGAGGAATCAAAGAGAAATCTTATGATCCTTTGGATGGAGCCTACCAAGGCTGTCCGTGTGTGAGGAGTCGAGGAGAAATCTTGTGATCCTTTGGATGGAACATACTAAGGCTATCTGGGTGTGATGTCGAATTGTACTCAGGGACTTCAATGTTACAATCGGCGAGAAAAGCATTTTTGGCACCTTAGGCGCAAAGCATATACTCCACGAAATGACAGCAGGCAATAGCTTCTAGTTCTAGAGTGATTAATGGCACAAAACTTTGCACCCACACAGTACTTGTCTTTGGCTAAATAATGGAACCAAGTCGAATACGATGTAAGGCACGCATTGAACATTCTGGACAAGTGCACATTAGGAGACGCAAGCGTTGACTCTGACATTAGTGAGCTAAATTCAGAAATTGACTCAAAGCTTCGACGGAGGAAGCTGTCAATCGAAGAAGAAGAAAGTCAATGTTGAACGCCTTGGAACAGCCAGAGCCTTCAGAAAGAAACGTTGGAAGAATTTACCTGCAGTACGTCAGTTTAAACAAGAAAACAGCGTTACCAAGAAGAGAGACTGTATGATGCTATCCACCTTATTATGTCAGCGCCTCAAATTATTTAACGAACCACAAGCCCACACGTACCAGTGTGGCTTGCAGCCTGGTAAATTGGCTACAATAGGCTAATAGAGATAAAACTGTGATTGCGATCACGGTTAGTGACTGCACCGTTCTTCTCAATGAGTAATTAACAGTTGTGATTGCTCTGCCGTATAAATGCTTGGCTACTCACTGTGATTTACTGCTTCACACTCCGCGGACGACTCACATGATACACACACTGATTGCTCATAGTTTTTCAGCAACATTGATCAGGTTTGTATATTACTAATAAACAGTAGTTTACATCCAACACAACTGTCCACTTAATTCCTAATTCGCAACGCGCTCGGACTAGTGATACATACTAAATCTTAGGGCACAGTTGTGATTGCTCAATGGTGTAACATGCTATGCAATGAAACCCTATAACTCAGGATGGCAGGAGACATAGCGGTCCGAGGAGAACATGGCGCAGAACAGTAGAGAAGGAAGCACAGCAGTTGGGGAGAGCTGATACACATTGCCAGAAACCGTACACGATGGCGCGTAGGCGTAGTATTTAGAGCCCCTGGGATCCACAAGGGGATACAGGACATAAGTAAGTATGGTGTGTAACGAAGTGACATATTCCACCGCCACAGAAACACAAACCAGCGATTATCCACACACGGCGCACACTTCGCTAAACACCTAATGCGGAGGCCGCCATCTGTTGGCAAGTAGCGAAACTGCGAATACTCCCCGAAGCCTCAGTCGAACAAGAGGAAACGAAGGAAAGGGAGGAAAATATAATATGAAAGAAGAAAATACAAAGGTCGCACACGAGAATGTGAAGGGAATTTTGCATTGGCTCCTGATTCACATTCTCGTCTTGCAGGATTTTTCCATAAAGGAGAGTGGATGAAAGGCATTCGACAGAGTCTGCTCAAGCGTGGTAGTACCAATCAAGAGTACTCTTGACAGCCTCCAGGAATTGGTCTTAAGACTTTCCACCGATCTTTTCTGCCTGCACCTCGGTGATTGGGCAATAACTCACGGGTCTGCTACTAGCTGAAGCCGGCCCGTCCGATAGGTTTCTCCCCGTCTGAGAGAAACAAACCGAATTAACCATAGCGGATTTGTCGCCCCTTTGTTAAGCCTGCCCTAAGTGCGGATTGGATCCCTCCCAAGCCTGCCCTAAATGCAGACTGGGTCACAGCAAGCCTGCCCTAAGTGCCGACTGCTACCTTCCAAGCCTGCCCTAAGTGCGGACTGGATCCCTCCCAAGCCTGCCCTAAGGGCGGACTGGGTCCCTCCTAAGCCTGCCCTAAGTGCGGAGTGGATCCCTCCCAAGCCTGCCCTAAGTGCGGGCTGGGTCACAGCAAGCCTGCCCTAAGTGCGGACTGCTACCTTCCAAGCCTGCCCTAAGTGCGGACTGGATCCCTCCTAAACCTGCCCTAAGTGCGGATAGGGTCCCTCCTAGGACTGCCCTAAGTGCGGACTGGGTCACAGCAGATCTGCCCTAAGTGCGGACTGGATCCCTCCTAAGCCTGCCCTAAGTGCGGACTGGGTCCCTCCTAAGTCTGCCCTAAGTGCGGACTGGGTCACAGCAAGCCTGCCCTAAGTACGGACTGCTACCTTCCAAGCCTGCCCTAAGTGCGGACTGTTACCTTCTAAGCCTGCCCTAAGTGCGAACTGGATCCCTCCTAAGCCTGCCCTAAGTGCGGACTGAAACTCCTTCGAGACGACGCACCGAACCGAGCCAGACAACAGGACGCATAACCCCGGCCCGTACCAGAGCCAGCCGCAGGACGACGATAGTAGTAGGTTTATCATACCATACCAATTCAAGAAATAAACTACCTCTTTCCCAAAGTCTAGGGTGTTCCTTTGGGCTGACCCTGGAGCCGGCGAACCCACCTCAGCCTTTGAAGAAAGATACCCTCACAGGTGTAACTGCTCAGCTGCTCAGTGTTCAACATATTATTATTATTTGTGTAGGGTTATTTTGCACTGCGACCTACTGGTCTATTGTGCCCCCTGCTAATACCTTGGAGAGGTTTGCTCCCTGCTTAGAGTTCCCCTTGCATTGCAATTCCTTCTGAATTTTGTTTGAAGGTCATACACTCTTACTTTGCATTGGCGAAAATAGTTCACTTTAGAGCTCTCTCTCCAAACCAGTTTCTTTTAAGAACCTGAGAATGAGAAGTGGGTCCATGGTTGGCATATCCTCCTCTGATATTTGGTATTTGCCCAAGTATTTCAATCTTTTGTGGGTCAGTGCCTCACAAGATTCCAGTAGGTGTTCCGGAATCTCACTTGACTCGTTGCAGAATCTGCAAAGGCCTTCATTTGTTATACCTAGTTTCCACAAACGCTCCCTGAGTTTGCAGTGCCGCGTTAGGATGCCTGTTAGGATTCGTAAGTTATTCTTGCTAAGGCAGATACAGGCTTCGAATCTTTTCCGGTTTTAACATCCCAGTAGTTTCTTAGCTTCCCTCAGGCCTGTGGTGATGTTCCCGGTTCTTGACCTGTCTTCTTTCTCCATTTTTCTGAATTCCTTGCGTATGGGATGTTCCCCCATTCCGCAGAATGGTTCAGGTCCAATGAAGGGTTCTGCAGCCCCTTGTCTTGCCAAGGCGTCTGCTGCTTCGTTATCTTTTATCCCGACATGACTGGGTATCCAGTAAAGCGTAACTTTATTGTTTCTGCCCAATTCATTAAGTTTGTACAGGCATTCCCAGACAAGTTTTGACTTAATGACATAGGAGTCAGGTGCTTTGATAGCTGCTTGGCTGTCTGACAGTATTGCTATGTCGCAGATGCTGTATCTTCTTTCGAGATTAAGTTGGATGCATCTATCTATAGCACATATTTCTGCTTGAAAGATGCTGGTACTCTTGCCCATGGGTTCTGAGTGTTTCGTCCTTGGCCCAAAGACGCCCGACCCTGTGCCTTCTCCAGCTCTCAAACCGTCTGTATACCACTTTATCGTGTGATTGCCCAGTCCGTATATCGTAGATTCTTTGCTCCACTCTTTCTTGTTACTTAACTTTGTACTAAAGTTTTTCCAAAAGTTAAATTTTCTGATACTGTCGTCCCGGCGGACTGCCAGAAGGGGAAGTTTTTGAAAAGTGCATCATATTCTCTCGAACCAACGCATTTCTCCCTTCCAATACCATTTTTTGTCATCCTTAGGATCGTCCGCTGTGCATTTTGCTCCACTACAAGATGGAGCGGTGTTGGCTCCAGGAGTACTTCCATGGCTGCAGTTAGACACGTTCGCATGGCCCCAGTGATGCAGAGGCACGCAAGTCTTTACACTTTAGTGAGCGTATCCCTCGTTGTGACTAGAATAGTTCGCTTTGTCCATGCTATTGCTCCATAAGTGATCATGGGTCTCATAATGGTAATATACATCCATCTTAGAATGTTTGGACTAAACAACATAGGTTCTGATTGTTCAATTGCTCAGTCTTAAGTTTGCTTATTTTTGATTAATTATAATTTTTATTTCAAACTAGCGGGTACCAGGGGAGCGTTGCTGTGCCTAGCAAAAAAAAAAAACAACTGTCAGGCAGACGCCTGAGGCTAAGTCTATTAGAGAACAGTTTTGTGCCGGCCAACAGTGGGTAAGTGGTCCAACCTTAAATATATAACGGGTGGGCCATCTAGTGATTTCTTTTTAAATCATAGGTTATTTTGACACCGACAGCTGTTTTCCGCTCGAAATCTTAACAGAAAGTCAGCATCATACCTCCGCGGAACGAAGTGAGTCGCTTTACGCTTGAACAACATTGGGAAATATTGAAAACATATTTCCAAAGTGAGTGTTGTGTAGCCCAAACAGTGCGTTTTTTGAAAAGAGGTTTTGGCCAAAATGAAGCACCCACCGCGCCTGTTGTACGCAAGTTTGTGCAAAAAGTTCATGAGACTGGTATGCTAGTGGACAACACTCATGGTCCCCGTCGTCGTACGGTGCGCACAGACGAGAATGTGGCTGCTGTAGTCGAGAGTGTGAGACTCAATTCACGAACATCAACTCGTCATCGATCTCAACAGCTCAACATTTCACGCACTAGCCTGAGGAGAATTCTGCACAAAGATCTGGGATTATTCGCTTACAAGGTCCAATTAATTCAGCAATTGAAAGCGCACGACCATCCGCTTCGTTATCGCTTCGCAGTTTGGGCCTTAGACCAGCTTGAATTGGACAACGATTTTGGGCGAAAAATCATCTTTTCTGACGAGGCACATTTTTACTCGGCGGCTACGTTAACAAACAAAATTGCGGCATCTGTGGCTCGGAAAACCCGCACGTTATTGTCGAGAAGGCAATGCATCCACAGAAAGTGACAGTTTGGTGCGGATTGTGGAGTGGTGGCATCATTGGACCATTTTCTTCGAAAATGAGGCTGGGAACAAGGTTAAGGTCAACGGTGGGCGTTACAGAGCCATGTTAACGACTTTTTTTTTACTGAAATTGAAGACATGGATTTGGACGACCTATGGTTCATGCAGGATGGCGCGCCATGCCACACAGCCCATGCCACAATCGGTCTTTGGCGCATCAAATTCCCAAATCGTGTTATCAGCCGTCTTGGCGATGTCAATTGGCCGCCTCGGAGCTGCGATTTGACCCCTTTGGACTTTTTTTTGTGAAGAACCGTGAAGGACCGATGTTATGCCAACAATCCGGAAGCAATTCAAGCACTTAAGGCCAATATCATCCAAGCAATCCGTGAGCTACAGCCCGAAACCATCAACAAGGTCTTGGAAAATTGGAGTGATAGAATGCGCTACTGCGAGGCCAGCCGAGGCAGCCACTTGAACGACGTTGTATTCCATAATTAATGGGAATGTTTGCTCTTACTAATAAAGCCATAATACATGGAAAAAATTTCATTTTGTTCATTTTATTGCATTTTTAATAAGAAACTTGTAGTTGGCCCACCCTGTACATACGAGTATATGCTGCTAGGTTTTTACATCGATATTCGTTAACAGGGATAGGGTTTTTTTTAGTACCTCACACCAAAGAAACACACCTAATGTTTGTTAGAAGAGATTCATACTCTCATTGACCAATGATCCCAAATATAGCAAACCCTTTAATCCTCACTTTTGATTCGATACCTACCACAAAAGTAATAAAAACTAACTAAACACCTTTCTAGAGTGTGCCTTCTCATTGGGTTTCAATTATCTGTTCCATCACTAGAACTGATTCATGCAATAGTGTAGTATCTGTTGAGCTTATTTTGTACTCCTGAAACATTCATAAATACATATTTTCTTCTTTGCTTACAGATTGGAGATGTTCCGAAAAGCCCCACAATTGCGAGTGCTCGCTTGTGGCGGTGACGGTACCGTTGGTTGGGTGCCATCCGTTTTAGATCAAATAAATATTCAACCGCCACCTGCTGTGGGAGTAATGCTACTTGGAACGGGCAATGATTTGGCCCGTGCTCTTGGTTGGGGTGGTGTAAGTATATCATCACAAGTACCTGGATGCTTTTGCTTATTAAATTAAATACTTTCAGGGCTACACTGATGAGCCGATTGGTAAAATCGTCCGTGAGATAGGAATGTCTAACACCATTCTCCTAGATCGTTGGCGAGTAACAGTCACCCCAAACCCTGATGCCGAACAGAAAAGGGCAAGGATAACCTACCCTTGAACGTAATTAATAATTACTTTTCGTTCGGTGTTGATGCCCATATTGCCTTACGAGTTTCACGAGGCACGTGAAGCTCACCCGGAGCGCTTCAACTCACGTCTCCGTAACAAAATATATTACGGCCAAATCGGTGGCAAAGATCTCATCCTGCGGAAATATAGAAATCTTGCAGATTGTGTTACCCTCGAAGCCGATGGCGTCGATTATACACCAAAACTGAAGGAGGCACGCGTTCATGCTATACTCGTCCTGAATATACCAAGGTAAGGGTGATGGTTGGCTATATGAATATATTTGACCGACTTTGACCAAACTTCACAGAAACACTCTCGAGCCAATACCGAAGATTGCCTGAGAGCTCAATCGGTTTCATGGTTTCGGAGTCCATAGCATACAAACATAGGTACACGTATTTTTTCCCATGGAAAAAAGTGCTTTCAGTTTTTCCCGAATTTTCCAATTTTCCAAGCAACTTTTTCAATTTTTGTTTCCATAAAAACTTTATTCGGACATTTATAAATTTAAAAAAAAAAAAATAGCCAAATCGGACAAGCCGCTCTCAGGTGATGCGGTCAGCAACGAACAGCATTTCATTTTTATTTATATATTGTAGGAGAAGAAGATTATGTCCTTTACTATGTCCTTTACTAGTCCGTGTTTTCGTGATTGCAGTTGAGAAGATCAAGAATCGAGTAGTGGCCAACGCGATAGCTAGACTACTGAGAGGAGGCTTTTAGATGGAAATATCTAAGGTAGCAGGATGAACAAAATGTCCAGTGCCGCAGAGGGAGTAGTTTTCAGTGCACCACTGTTGCAAATGCATGCAGATCTTTGCACCTTAGCTAGTTGAGTGAGCTGAACAGGCCTGTCAAGATCAGGCCAACATACGATCACGCCATAGAGTAATATAGGCCTGATAACGGACACGTACAGCCAATGAGTGATTTGAGGTTTCATACTCCAGCTCCTACCTATAGCCTTTTTATAGGAATAGAGAACTATATTGGTTTTCGTGACACGTTCTAGTTAATTGGCTTTGCAGTTCAATTTCCTATCCGAAATAAGACGCAGATATGTTGTGTTATCAGTGAAGGTGAGACTGGTGCCATTTATCATAGAAGGGTTTATGAGGGGAACTTTATATTCCCTCGTGAAGAGAACGAGTTCCGTTTTATGGGGATTAACTTCTAGCTCATATTTGGAGGCCCATCTGGTGAGCCGAAGGAGAACATATTGGAGGATTTCCCTGAAAGTGTCTGGGTGCTTACCGAAGGCAGCAATAGCAATATCATCAGCATAGGCGATCACTCTGCAGCCTGACGTATCCAGGTCCACCAGCAGCTTATTTACTACCAGGTTCCACAGAAGAGGTGACAGGACTCCACCTTGGTGTGTACCGCAGCGCGCAATTCTTCTGGTCGATGCTCCGCACAGCTGTGTATTAGTAATCATGCATGTAGGCAACTGATTGATCAACACTCCGAGCGAAGTATCCACTTTCAGATTTGCAAGTGCGTCAGTAATCGCCTTTGATTTGACATTGTTAAAACCTCCCTCAATGCCAAGGAATGCTACTTTCTTTAATGCTCAAACATTTTTCAATGATGCGCACAAGCGAATGTATGGCTGTCTCAACCGATTCGCCTTTGCAGTACGCATTTTGGGACGGCGAGAGCAAAGCTGGACTAATACTCTGCCGAAGGCGGATATCAATTATCCTTTCTAAAGTTTTAAGTAAAAATGACGATAGACTGATAGGTCGGAGATCTTTTGGTTCCACGTATGAGCTCTTTCCTGCCTTAGGTATGAAGATGACTTCAACCTCGGTCCATAGTTTGGGAATATAGACCAGATTTAGACAGCCCGACATGATGACTTTAAGCCATGGAAGCACAATGTCCTCGCATTGCTGAATCTTCTTCTTCCTTTTATCAGCGAGGCTATGATCCGAAAACAAGGGATCACAGCCCTCCCACTTCACTGCATTTCTACTGATCCGCCTGTGGGGTTCGCCTATTTGACCTCAGAAAATATCGGCAGGCCTGCCGATTTTGGATCACTCGGTTACTGAGGCCAATGAAATGCCGATGTCGTCGCATTTGTCTGATCCAGGCGTTTATAGGCCTGCCTTTCCTACATCGCGATGTCTTTGGAACGTGTATAGATATTGCCTTTTTAACAGGGTTCAAATGATCTCTTCTTTGAACGTGGCAATACCAGCTGAGCCGGTCGCGCTCTAATTTGTGTACGATGGTTTCCTTGATGTGAAAGCTTCCACGGATCTTCGATCGCATTGCTGAATTTCTGCTGGAATAATACCGTCAGGTCTTGGGGACTTGAAGGGTTTGAAATTGCGCATGGCCCATCGGATCTTTTTTGTAGTTGGCGAAGCTTAGGAGTTGCTGCAAGGTTGAAGGGAGATACTTACCTATTGCAAGGCAGCAACAGGGGAGCTACCAGGGAAGTGAGTATCCAGTAAGATGTTAATGGATTCAATTGGACATCCGTCCAGTGACCATCCGGGTGCAAAAGGTAGCTGGGTATAGAAGTGGTTTTAGAGAGGAATGTTCGCAACCTGGAAGCTTCCGAGGACTCTTCAATGCTGTCACAGAAGAGTCTCCAGGATCGTCATTGCTCTTCCTCAAAGAGATTTTGTATTTCCTGAGAGACAGTTTATAAAAATTCCAAACCGCCGTATCGTGGGACCTTTAGCAATATTAAATAAGAGCCTACTGTCTTTCCTAAGAGTACTGAGATTTGCATTCCAGCAAGGAGGTTTCTTTTTACCTCGAGGTAAAGCAGACCCAATATCAACCCTTTCTGAAACAGAGACTCATTAGATATTTGGTCCTGTGTGCAGAGAGGGCAAATGTAGGAAAAAAATCGAACGCACACTCTAGGAGCTGTAGCAAAATATGGAGAAACCTAAGACATGTGGATATTATTGACTCATTGACCAAGTAATGAGTCTTAATTAGCAACAGTTCAAACGATAGTTATGGTTGAGTTTAAGAATAACTCTCACAACGCAATAGTCTATCGACTTGTAATGCAAAATTATTGTTCAGATCCTAGGACAGATTTGTATAGATTTGTGTGAAAGAGCCTGTATCTCCCAATTGACTAAGACCAATGTCCTCCAGTAGCTCTGCTCCTACTTCCCACTCCACTTGCGCCGTATCGTACAGTATTTCAAAAGATTATAAAAACTTCTTCGTTAGTTTTAACATTAGATAAGTGCTCTGATGGTGCCTAAAATGTGTTTTGCTTCATTTCTCCACAAGCAGATACGAAATTAAAGATTTATTGCTCCCCGATGCCGCCTGCGATTCTATTCGTTCCATTCATAGTTTCTTGACCTGGCCATAACCGAAAGTAATCTCATTACTAACAAATACGAGTAACTGTTACCGTCATATTATTTTCTTCTTTTCATCAATTCACTGAACATGAAAAAATTTCGAAAAATAAGAAAAAAGTTGCCCAAAAACTTTCGCCTTTTGAAAGTGCAATCAACCGGACCATGAACTTATATCTGATTATTCCAGCGGCAGACAACGAAGGCGGTGTAACCCGAATATACATTTATTTCTTGCACATCTTTCTCAGATCCCAAGACCACTGTATAATTTGGTGCGATAAATAAATGTTCGACCATCCGGGATGTCCATTGACACTGACATCACCCGCCAGCAGATATTCCCACCAGAACGTATAAACATAAAAATCCACAGCGGAGTTCGTCGCTCGTTTGACTTTTAGTTCGGTTTTTATGACCAGCCATGATAGAGGGATTCTGACACTTAATAGTGAGACATTTAACGTTGCGAGACAAGTGAATTACATCTGTCACAGGATGCCGTGCACTCTGGTGGAATTAAGAGATACTTAGAACGGTTGTTAGATGGAAACCCTCTAAAGCTAATTACGGAATGTAATCAGTAAAGTGGAAGCTTTTATCGCCTCTTCAACATAGACAGCAAGGGGTTTATGACAAATGCTCTTTTTTTTTCGAAATAGCGGTGTTTTATAGGGTAATTGGCATATATTTTACTGCTTGGCGTTAAGTCGTGGTTTTAAGTTTTTCAAACGTGCATATGGTGCGCATTTTGCTGAAAACCATTAAACTATCTATGAGGAGACGATGGATAAGATCTGCTAGCAAATGGTTTTCACTCTAAAAATGCAATTAGCATGGAGAATTAGTTTATGGTGTGTTTCACACATCTAATTTTGAAATTTCGCCTTTCTAATGGCAGGTAATCATTTTCGAGCGCACATGAAGAACCACTTTGGAAAATTGCCACGCTCATGACGCAGAATATTACTTGCATAACTCTTATGTAAATCTTTAAAACTACATTTACTGGGCTCGATAAGGAAAGGCTTTTCCTCTGATTGCTTTTGATGTATTGTCTCCTTTCACCTGTTTCTCTCTAACTGCTGACACTTGCAATCCAATGCTTAGTTTTTTTAGGGATAATTAAACAACCAATTCAGTACCACCATCACCCGACAGAGCTTGGATTTACTCGTTCTTTTCCTCACGAGCCTGAAGTCAGAATATCGAGAAAGGATTTGCAACTCGTTTCATATTTTGCTTAGCCCCGTGGGGAAACTCGTTTCAGAATATGAGAAGTATGTAAAATGGTTACACGCATACCATGAGAGAGGTTACAAAACGATGGGATACGGAAGATATTTGCGCGGTTAATTTTCCTCACGAGCCTGAAGTCAGAAGATGGAGGAAGGATTTTCAACTCGTTTCATTTTTTGATCAGCCTTGTGTGGAAACTCGTTTCAAAGTATGGGAAGTACGTAAAATGGTTAGGTTAGGTTAGATTGGGTGTCTGCACCACGATGCAGACACACTTAGACCAGTAAAGGTCCATTGTGATGCCAAGGATCTACCATTAGACCAACCGGAGCTTTTGATGAAGCGATAGATGTTCATGACGTCTAAGGACACCAAATCGCTGAGGTCGTCAAGGAAGGGAGCTACTAGATGGAGCATTCTTTTGCGTAATAGAGCAGGACATGTGCATAGGAAGTGAAGAATGGTTTTCTCCTCCTCGTCGTCCCTACAGCTCCTGCAGAAGTCATTGGAAAAGAGGCCAAGTCTTTTGGCATGTTGGCCGATTAGACAGTGTCCGGTGATGACACCGATAACGCAGCTGATCTGTAATCGTTTTAGTTTAACCAACTCGGCACTACGTTTCTGGTCCAGCTTAGGCCAGATCTGCCTCGAAATGTGACGCGTTGAGCCACTATCCCACCTAAGGTTGGTCTTGCTAATAGCGTTCAGCTTCAGTAGATGCTTACATGTAGCGAGTGGCATACCAAGGGCTTGCCTATCTGGCAGAATCCTTAGAGTAGTACCCTGTCTAGCGAGTTCATCCGCCCTACAGTTTCCTGGAATGTCTCTGTGACCTGGCACCCAGCATAGGTGAATGTTAAACTGCTCTGTCATCTCTGTAAGAGACAAACGGCAGTCTAAGACGGTCTTTGAAGTAAAGGGGCACGATTCCAGGGACTTGATAGCCGCTTGACTGTCAGTGAAAATTCTAATATCGCTGAAAGATAATACATTACATTTCAGCCAAGACACGGCTTCCTTAATCGCCATGATTTCCGCCTGAAAAACGCTACAATGATCAGGGAGGCGGAACGAGATGCTCAGGTCGAGCTTATCGGAGAAAACACCACAGCCCACCCCACTTTCGGTCTTAGAGCCATCGGTGTAGAAGTTTCGGTGGGGTGTAGTCCGTGATTTCATGTGTGAAGTTGAGAAGATCAAGGATCGAGGAGTGGCCAATGTGATAACTAGACCACTGAGAGGAGGCTTTAAGACGAATAACCGCACTGGCAGCAGTCTGTCTGCCGAGGATATCCAGAGGTAACAGGTTGAACATAATATTCAGTGCCGCAGAGGGGGTAGTTCTTAGTGCACCACTGATGCACATGCAAGCGGATCGTTGCACTTTAGCTACCTGAGAGAGGTGAACAGCCCTGTCAAGGGCAGGCCACCAAACGATCACGCCATAGAGTAGTATGGGCCTGACAACAGACACGTAAAGCCAGCGAGTGATTTCAGGTCTCGTACCCCAGCTCCTACCTATAGCCTTTTTACAGGAATAGAGAGCTACATTGGCTTTCCTTACGCGTTTTAGTAGATTGGCTTTCCAGTTCAGTTTTCTGTCCAGAATAAGATCCAGGTATTTCGCATTAACAGTGAAGGTGAGACTGGTGCCATTAATCACGTGGGGTACTTTATATTTTCTTGTGAAAAGAACAAGTTCTGTTTTATGAGGGTTAACCCCCAATCCACAATTGGAGGCCCACCTAGTGAGCCGAGAGAGAGCATATTGGAGGATTTCCTTGAGAGTGTCTGGGTGCTTGCCAGATGCAGCAATCACAATGTCATCAGCATAGGCAATCACTCTACAGCCTGACCTGTCCAGGACCACTAGTAGCTCATTCACTACAATATTCCACAGGAGGGGGGACAAAACACCACCTTGGGGTGTTCCGCAGCAGGCAAGTCTTCTGGCCGATGCTCCACCCAGTTGTGTGTTGATAATCCTGCGTGTTAGCAATTGCTTGATCAACACTCCGAGTGAAGTATCCACCTTCAGATTTGCAAGTACGTCTGTGATTGCCTTTGGTTTGACATTGTTAAAACCTCCCTCAATGTCAAGGAAAGCCACCATGGTATATTCTTTAATGCTCAGAGATTTTTCAATGATGCACACAAGCGAGTGTAAGGCTGTTTCAACGGATTTACCTTTGCAGTACGCATGTTGGGACGGCGAGAGCAAAGACGGGCTAATGCTCTGACGGAGGTGAAAATCAATCAGCCTTTCCAGCGTTTTCAACCTCGGTCCACGCCTTGGGTATGTAGACCAGATTAAGACAGCCATGGAAGCACAATGTCCTCATATGCAAAATGGTTACACGCATACGATTATAGAACGATGAGCAACGTGAGACATTTGCGCGACAAATATCTGAAAGGTTTGAACGAATTTCAACTGTTCTCAACAGCGGTCATTACGTCTACGGGAGATATTTGTGGAGTGAAGCGGCTTGGTGTGGGGGCTGGTGATAAAATAAGAACTGCTTGGTTTATAACACTCGGATTTCAAGAAGCCATCAGACAGAAGAAGAAGGCCTTCAAGGTGTCGATTCACTTGGGGACCTCCGATACTCGAAATCGATACACTGAGGCGCGAGAAGCTTGTAAATATCGCGTGAAAAACGCGAAAGTACTCACCCTGATTGTCGTTGGCGTTTGTTGCTTTTCGACGATTGTCGTTTTATTCTTCAGAAGTAGCACGAATCCATTTTCATAACTTTTTCGCTGTGAAAGAGTTGTAATAGTATTCTACACGACAACCAAATTGCCAAATTGCTTCTCTCACAAGAGAGAAGAGGCTTTTACTAAGAACAGACGTGTTTAGAAATTTGTCTAATAAAAGTATTTGAGTGTTATTATTATTATTATTATTTTTTTTATTTTTTAAAACATATAAAACAATTCGTGAAAATATGGCCGGAGATTGTAAGAAATGCACGGAAAACTTCGGTAAAACAAAAATTAAAATAATATGCGGTGGTTTTTGTAAAGGTTTATTCCATGAACGCTGTACCGGTTTGAAGGAATACGACTTGAATGCGGTGAGATCGAACAAGAATATTGTGTTCATATGTGATGATTGTTTGGACGATAAAAACACAATAAATAAAAATTTACAGAAAGTGTTAAGATCTGTAAATGAAAATAAAGAAAGTATTGCCAAACAAGAAAAAGCTGTGCGCAATATTCTCGATAAGCTCAACGCGCTAAACAAAACCGATTGTCAAGTGCAAGATCGTAGGAATCCCGAAACATACGCAAGTCAACTACAAAAGTGCCCGCCAGTTATATTAAAGCCGAAATCAAAACAAAGTGTAGAAAAAACAAAAGAAGATTTAAAGAAAAATGTTGACCAGTCAAATCTAAAGATCAGTGACATAGCGGGAAGAAACAACGGAATAGTTGAAATATCGTGTGAAAATGAGGGAGAAAGATATATAGTGAAAAATGCAGTCGAAAAAAAATTGGTGCAGCTTATGAAGTGAAAGTACCGGTACTTAGGAAACCGAAATTATTTATCACAGGAATGAGTGAAAACATAAACGAAGATGAGCTTGAGAAGAACTTAAAAGTGCAAAACAGTTTATTGAGTGAGAGTGAAATAAAGTGCGTAAAAGTGATGAAAGCAATAAACAAGGAGAATAGTAAAAGAAATGAATATTGGAATGCAGTGGTAGAAATTGACTCAAAAAGCTTTCAAGCAGTCATGGGCGTAGGGAAAGTAAATATTCGTTGGGATAGGTGCAAGGTTTTTGAAGAACTAAGAGTAAAAAGATGCTACAAATGTTTAGGATTCAATCATGAATCGAGAGAATGCAAATATAAGACCTGTTGCAGAAAATGTGGGGGTGAACACGATTCTAGAAATTGTGATGAACCGGAAAAGGATCAGTGCGTGAACTGTGTTATAACAAATAAATGGCTAGGGTTAAATTTAGATACAAACCATAAAACCTTGGACTATAATTGTCCAGTTTACCTACGAAAATTGGAGGCTAAACGAAGCCGCGTTTTGTATTAGCAATTAAAAAAACAGTGTGATGAAATACCACTTTCATACATTAGTGGAGTACTCTTAAATGTACAAGGGTTAACAGGGAACTTTCAACTAATAGAAGACATGGTTGCTGAAAATGAACTTGACTTTTTACTAATAACCGAGACCCATTTAACAAGCAATATAGAGAGTTGTGAAGTGTTCTTCTCGGGTTATAAGCAGTGTTGGGACTTTACCACAATTGTGGTAGATCTACCACTATTTCCAATAAATTTTGAATCTACCACGTTTACCACTCTAAGCAAAAAATCTACCACGTTTTTTATTTCTCCTTCATTACATTTTTTTCGCACTTCCAAATTGTTTCAAATAAAAAAAAAATATGGAGATGGACATACATCTCCATATTTTTTGTTACACATTTCATTTCTGTTCCTTTCTCTTTTTCACAATTTCCAATGGAAATAATACTGTAATATTCTTGCTGGGGTTCGTTTAAATAAAACCGTCTTTTGTGTATTTTAACCGTCTATTACTAACACAATATTCAATCACTTTATTCTTTATTTATTTCAATTTAAACTGTCGCTACCGATTTACTTTCACAATGTCGCTTGTTTATACTGGTCCAATCTCCCTTGTAATCGCTGTATTCACTTATAAACAACTGTGTCCACGGTGGTTGTGGTATGTGTATTTATATAAAATACAAGACCTTCTACAATATACTAGATGTCGCTCGGGATGAATTGGCGATCCTGGAATAATTGGGATATTGTGTGGAACAATTGTGGAGTGTAAGCACATCGGGTGGGGATATTTACTGCTAGCAGGTTTTGTCAATAGATGTCGTTGGTTACACAAAAACGCAGTACCTGACGATGTACTTGATACTACAATACATAAACATAATCATACAACGTTCTTCTGTTGCTGACGACACAGTACACATACTATTAAAAAAATTAAGAACACAATAGGAATATAAGTTGTTTGCCTTTCGTTTATGAAAATTGTGCTGATTGCAATAATTTCACACTGCACACGGAGATTCGAATCGAACCAGTTAAATTTCAAATCTACCACCCTTTTTTAAAATCTACCACCCTTTTTTTTCTAAATCTACCACACTTTTAAATTCTTAAGTCCCAACACTGGTTATAAGAGGTATGACTGTTTAAGCTGTTCTAGACATACTGGTGGTGTTACTATTTATGTGAAAGATAATCTTAAATCATCACAAAAGAAGAGTTTAGTTTGAGGAAAGCAAATTTGGATGACATCTTCGAGAATAACGTATAAAAGTGAAGTGTGGAATATAATAACCATTTACAGAGCTAGAACAATTAGAGTAAGTGACCTGTGTGATATACTGAATGAATGGGTTCCGAGAAATGTGAATGAAAATGAATATATTATAATTGCGGGCGATTTCAACACTGATTTTAGTGGAATAAATAACTATGAATTAAATTACGTAAACCAGTTCTTACTCAACTTAGGCCTCAAACAATTAGTAGAGGAACCAACAAGAATCACTCTTACATCAAGTACCCTTATTGATTATGTCCTGTCTGACTACACTACAATTACGGATGTTAAAGTAAGAAGAGATTTAAAAATATCTGATCACCAAACAGTATTTATAAAGCTATACACGAAAGAATATTTGTTACGAAAACCAAATCAGATTAAATCTATTAAATATAATAAAAATCGTTTTGTTTCTGAATTTAATAATCGGTATTTAGAAATCTCGAATGAAGATGTAAATTTATGTGCCGAAAAATATGAGTGTGCGATGAAAGGTGCATTATCAACAATAACAGAAATTATTACATTAAATGAAAAGTGCGCGGAGTGGTTTAATCGCGAATTGGCAAATCTCAAACGCGAAAAATTAAATTCTTATAACAGAGCTGTAGCCACAAAAGCAAGAGTAGATTGGGATAGGTACAAACTGGCAAGAAACTTGTACAAGCGTAAATGTATAGCAACAAGAAGTTCTTATATCGAGACAAAAATATGTGAAAGGGCGGGTGATCAAAAAGGGCTATGGAAAACCTTAAAAAAACAAATCTTTAAAGAAGGTAAAAGTTTTCCCTGTGATCTCAAGTTTAATAGCATTGTTTTAAAATCAGACTCTGAAATAGCGAACGCATTAAATAAATTTTTCGTAAATAGTGTTAAGGACATAAATAACAGTATACAACATGTTCCATACTCGGACTGCATTACTACACGTGAAACTAGGTTTATATTTTGTGATATCGATCTAAATGAGCTTGTAGAGACAGTGAAATCACTTAAGAAAAATAACGATTGCTATGGATTAAACAGCAAAATCATTTTGGATTGTAAGGACGAAATCCTACCCTCGCTGCTGAAAATAATTAATTTATCTCTACGCGGAGGGGTATTTCCGGAAAGCTGGAAGATCGCAGATATCGTACTAGTGGAAAAGGTGAAAAATGCAAAAACCCCCGAGGAATGGAGGCCCATAAACATGTTGCTTACCTATGAAAAAATATTAGAAGCCGTAAGGTGTAAACAATTATCGCGTTTTGTAGAAAATCAAAAAATTTTATGCGTAGAACAATCGGGTTTTAGGCGGGGACATTCTTGTGAAACTTCTATTAGTTGGGTCATAAACGAATGGAAGAAAGAAATCGAGAAAGGAAATGTTATATTAGCTGTTTTCTTGGACCTCAAACGAGCATTTGAAACTATAGATAGAAAAATACTAGCAAGTAAATTGTATAAATATGGTATCCGTGACAATGAATTAAAATGGTTTGAAAGCTACTTGTCTGGAAGGACACAAAGAGTAAGAGTAAAAGACACTTACTCAGACCCCCTGCTAATACCAATTGGTATACCGCAAGGTTCGATCTTAGGCGTATTACTGTTTTTAATTTATATAAATGATTGTAGAGATTCCCTATGTCATTCCAAAATCTGTCTGTTTGCAGATGATACCCTTATATATCTGAGTGGAAGAGATTTCAGTGTTAGTAAGTCTATTATTCAGGAAGAAATTGACAATATGAATAATTGGCTGTGTAAAAATAAACTCAAGATTAATGTCGAAAAAACAAAACGTATGTGTATCAACGGAAATGATATAAATGTGAACATTACAATAAATGGTGGACTCATTGAATGTGTTAGCGAAGTGAAATATCTGGGTGTGTACATCGACAATAAACTAAAGTTTGATTCCCACTTACAAAAACTGTGTGCGAAAATATCGAAAAAGATAGGCCTTCTCCGAAGAATTAGAAACAATGTGTCAATAAGCTGTGCCCAAACCATCTATAACACAATTATTTTACCACATTTTAATTATTGTTCCTCCATAATATACATGTGTTCCCTTGCAAACCAAAGTAAGCTCCAGATTCTCCAAAACAGAGCTATGAGAACGATATTAAAGTGTGACCGGCAAACCCCAATAACAATTATGTTACAATCTTTAGGATGGTTAAGTGTTACCCAACGGCTAAAACTCAACGTGCTTGTTATGATTTTTAAAATAAAACAAAATATGTATCCCGAATATTTACAGAACAATGTGGCGTATATAACAAACAACAGGTATAATCTGCGGAACATCGGCGACTTCAGGCTTCCTTTATATAGAAGAGCACACACCCAAAACAACATGCTGTTTAAAGGTCTTCAGTTGTTTAATATTCTACCAAATGATATTAAGAATCTTTCAAGCCTCAATGTATTTAAAGCTAGACTAAATTTCTTGTTAAAAAACAATATTATTTAAATGTAATTAAAACACTGTAATAAGCATTAAGAGTTTTTACAAACTAATAAAGCCATTAAAATTAAAAAAAAAATTACAATTAAAATTAGTAATGTTTAACGGTCAGGAGGTCGTAGCTATGAATAAAACGATAATCGTTGAAAAGCGACAAACGCCAACGACAATCAGGGTGACTGTCTTAAGGGAGGTTGGCGAAAAACTAGAATATGACCACAAATCTGCAAATAAGATTTCCTGGCAGACCAACCGCCGACTCAGAGGAAGAAAGTTGAGTATCGTGAAAGGAGTTAACGCTTTAAACAAGCTAGCTAGCTGGGCGGTGCGGTGTGGTTTGGGTGTAAGCCCCCACAAAATTGGACTAGTACTCTCCTCCAGGAAATATAAAATTCCGTTAGTCCACACTCCTTGTCTCAATGGTATTAGCTTAACTTTCTTTTGCAAAGCAAAATACGAGTATTTTAATCCTATCTTCTTCTTCTTCTTCCTTTTATCAGCGAGGTTATGATCCGAAAACTAGGGATCACAACCCTCCCACTTCACCGCATTTCTACTGATCCGCCTGTGGGGTTCGCCTATTTGACCTCAGAAAATATCGGCAGGCCTGCCGATTTTGGATCACTCGGTTACTGAGGCCAATGAAATGCCGATGTCGTCGCATTTGTCTGATCCAGGCGTTTATAGGCCTGCCTTTCCTACATCGGATGAGTATTTTAATCCTATCTGGATAGGAAACAAAGCTGGAAACCGAACATTCAAGAAAGGAAACCACTTTTCTCTTGCAAAAAAGCTATTGGGAACAGATAGGGGTCTAGAACCTCGAATAACTCACCGGCTCTGCATCTCGGTCATTAGACAGATACTCACATACGAGGTGATTGTCTGGTGGACAGCCTTAGAAAAAGCTATAAATTGCGATTTTCTAAGCAAGATCCAGCGTACAGCTTGTCTGTGCATAAGGGGTGCACTACGTGGAACTCCCTCTGCGGCACTGGACATCATCTGATACCACTTGATATATTTAGCAAACATATGGCAGCAAGTGCAGCCATTCGCCTTACAGGAAAACAATTTGGCCACGCTTCTATTCTGAACGAATTCAAAATCTCACCTGAAAACATAGACTACACCATCCCACGTCTAAATTTTGTCAATAACTTCCTCGTCACCATTCCATCCAGATCACTCTGAGAGGAGGATGCATTTTAAGAAGATGAGTTGATTCACTTTTGTACCGACGCACGGCTCAAAAACCAAGGACGGAGTTGGTGGATGTGTTTTCTCTGACAGGCTTAATCTTAACCTCTCCTTCCGTCTACCAAATCATTGTAGCGTGTTCCACACGGAAATAATGGCGATTAAGGAAGTCTTATTTGGCTTTGGAAAAACCTGAAATCCGCTAGAGATATCCGCATCTTTTCAGACACCCAAGCAGCAATTCAATCCTTGGAATCGACTTCTATAAATTGTTTAGTCTAGACTGCCGATCGTCTCTCTCGGAGATGGCTCAGTAGTTCAATATTCACCTGTGCTGGTAGCCGGGGCATAGAGACATTCCAGGGAATTATAAGGCCGATGAACTCACCAGAATAGAAACAACTATACCCATCCTGTCGGACAAAGGCTTCTTAGGTATACCAATCGCTACTTGCAAACTCAAATTTAAGCTGGACGCTATCGAGAGTACAAATCTTAGGTGGACAAGTGGACCTACTTGTCTAGCGACAAAACAGATTTGGCCAAACCTGGATCTAAAACGCTCTGAGAATTTGATTTCTCTCAATAGATTGCATATCGGTGCTACCCTAGGTGGCATCGCTGGACACTGTCTAAAAGGCAAGCATGCTACAAGAATGGGTCGTTTTTTGAACGACTTTTGTAGAAGCTACATGGGTGAAGAAGAAGAAGAAACTATTCCTCATCTTCTTTGCTTCTGCCCAGCTTTTCCCGTAGAAGGAACTTCACTTAGGAGCCTTCTATTACAGCGATATAGGCGATGTGATAAGCATTAATATAAAGAGCCTCTTACGCTTCACCAGAAGTTCTAAATAGTTTAACGAGTAGGTATAGAGAAACGTTCTCCTATGATCCACGTGGTATCACAATGGACCTATTAGTCTAAGTGTGTTGGCGTTTGTAAGCTGACAACCACTTAAACCTAGCCTAACCTTAAAGGAGTCAAATCCAAAGATGATTCAGGTTTTTTTTAATGAGGAGGACATCTTAAGCAGATAGAGCGAGCACTGAAGATGACAGTAGGAAAGTAGTCCTACCATAGAGGAAGTAACTTTGGTGATCAAATCGCTAAAAGTTGGCAAATCCACTGGTGTGGATGTAGTCCAAACAGAAAGGCTCAAGGCTTTATGTAAAGAGGGAGTGCAATGGCTGTCGCGTGCCATTAAAATCGCCTGGGAATGCGTTGAAACACCTGGTGATTGGCAAATGGGGGTGATTGTCCCTCTTTAAAAAAAAAAAAAAATGGAACACAAAAGATTGCACCAACTGCAGGGGTATATCTCCTTTTATTGTAGTTTCCCTGGAAAAGTCTTTGCTAAGGTGTTAGAAACACGATCCAGAGCTGTGCTTGAGGATAGTTTGGAGGATGAGCAATGGGGTTTTTGTCCCGATAGAAGCACAACTGACCAGTTATTCACTCTCAGAATAGTTCTTGAGAAGGCCTGGGAGTATATCGTTTCCAGAACGCCCATTCAGCACACTCTGCATGTTAGTGGAGTCCAACTGAAGCAGGTGATTTGTTTGCTGTTTCATTGATATTTTCCCTTTTCTTCTTTTTCTCTTTGGGTATTTCATATCTGCATAGTCTAGGCTTTTTTCTTTCTGTTCATCGGTCGTATCGACTGATTGCAAAGCAGTGGGTGTAGATACACCTGCGACATTGGGGCATACACCTATAAGAGTGATGAATTTTGGGTATATTTTGACTAAACTAAGAGAACTTATAACACTAAGGGGATGCAAAGTAGTTCGCCTCTTTACGGCGCATCCTGGGTAATGCAAAATGAGCTACAACAAATGGAAGGCAAACAAACACGTCGGCTACCACAATGAAACCAAAACTAGAGAAAAAAAAATGTCAACTCCAAAACCCAAAACAGTAATTCATTACTATACTTCACAAACATCAAATGGATTTGATCTAGGGCTATCGGACAGTCACTCCGTATTTGTCAAATCAACATACATAAACAGATCTAAGTCAGACTACCTGCCTCGATATTTGGCAGAAGAAAATATAGACTTAGTAGCGATCCAGGAAACGCACACCCCAACAGATGATGCACTGGCTAACCGCGGGAAAATCCACGGATTTAAATTACTTGTATCAATCCACCATACATCGTACGATATGACCACCTATGTACGCCAGATGCAATATAAAGGATGTTAAAGTAGTCGAGTGCAGAGACCCTAGCAATGTTTTCTCCATCCCTATAAAGGTTTGTGGCATACACATTGTCAACCTCTATAAACCTCCAAATGTGCCGTGGCCAGCCAAGTCCTTCCCTACTAGCCCCACCCAGAGGTCTACGCCGGAGATTTCAATAGCCACCACAGCTTCTGCCGTACCAAGGCGATGACGACAACGGAGAAAAATTAATGAAGTGGACGGGCACGCACGGCTTTCACTTAATGTTCGATGTCTAAGACAAGAGCGCTTTCCACTCAGCTAGATGGGGTAGAGACTACAACGCAGAAACTTTGTAATCAGATCAGAAAACGGACCTTTGAACGCATCTCGCAAAGTCAGAGATGACTTCCCAAATAGCGAACACCGCCCTGTCATAATAGATGTCAGCTGTAAGATCGCGATAGTTGACTCGACCCCAAAGGCAAAGTGGAATTTCAGAATACAGACTGGAAAAAATTGTCTAGAAAAGCATGATGCCATTTGATTCATACTCGTACCTCTAAAATCATCCAATTCTGATCGACTCACTGGCCTCCTCAAAGCAACAGTGAACTTGTGGGTGCCAAGGTGCTTCAGCAAGGAATGCATCCCCTACTGGAATGAAGACAGCGATAGATTATATAAAGAATTCCGTTCAAGTTGAGACTCTTACCTAGCGAATGAGCTTAAGGGAAGTCTTGGCGAAAGCAGGAAACAGAAATGGATGGACGTGGTCAACAGAGCCGATTTTAAACACTCCAGCCTAACGATGGAGTCAAAAAAGCCACGATAGCTTTCTACTTGTGTAACAGAATATTCGGACAAACTTGGAGACCGAACCCCAAAGTCAGCCTATGGATGTATACAGCTATAGTAAGGCCCATGCTAACTGTTGGCAGCCTTGTATGGTGGCAAGCCGCCTGCAAAATTAACAACCTAACTGCCATCACAAAAGTATCTAAAAAGACTAGCGTGCATTGGTACGACCAGTGCAATGAGAACCACACCTACAGCAGGACTCGAAGCCATCCTCAACCTGCTTCCGCTAGACATCTTTATACAAGCATCGGCGGCTATTAGTGCCGTAAGGTTAAGCCAAACAGATAGCTGGAGACCAAATGCGATGGGTCATACTACGATCCTACACAGATACCTGGGCAATGTATCTAGTACAGACTACACAATGCCACACCTAAACTTCACAAGACCATTTTCAAGCACCTACCCGAGCAGAGAAGAATGGAAAACCGGCAGAACGCTCAACCATAGCAGTGTACACCGATGGATCCAAAATGGAAACGGGTGTCGGCGCAGGCATCTTCTCTGAGACGCTTGGTATCTCCTTGCCATTCAGGCTTCCGAATTGCAGCAGCGTTTTCCAGGCGGAGGTCCTAGCAGTGACAATAGCGGCCGTGAGAGTGTGATGAGGGCAATACTACGTGAAAATATCATCTTTTGCATCGACAGCCAGGCAGCGATAAAAGCAATATCTGCTACAGAAGTAAAATCGAAGCTTGTGAAGTGTTGTAAAGAAGAGCTCAAGGTTCTTGGAACACAGCACAAGGTAGAGCTCTGCTGGGTCCCTGGACAGGGAATGAGAAAGCTGACGAACTGGCTAGAGGAGGTTCAGCACTGAACTCGGACCAATCCGACTCTTCAGTGTACATCCCGCCTTGCACACTCAAACTTGAGGCAGTGAGCAAAGCCCTAACGGAGGCAAACAACAGATGGTCCTCTCTAGATACTTGTACCATCACGAGGAAGCTATGGCTTACATTTGACAGTGCTAAAACAAATAAACTCATGCAGAGGGATAGAAAATCACTCTCTACTCACATAGGAATTATTACGGGGCACAAGACTATGCAATACCACATGAAAAAGTTACGTGTGACGTACGAGGACCTCTGTAGGGGCTGTGGCGACGAGAAGGTTCACGAGGACACAACCCACTTTCTCTGCCACTGCCCAGGCCTCTACCACCTTAGAAATAGATATCTTGGACAATACTTCTTTAAGGATTTAGAAGAATTGTCCAACAGACCGATCAACGATATCGCAAACTTCATCAAATCCTCTGGATGGTTTCTATCTCGGTACTATATGCTTTCTACTAGGCAACGTACAGAGAAGTTTATTTTTTCTTCACGAGGAAGGTATTTTTCTTTTCTATCTTCCTTTCCCCCATGGGTATCACAATGGGTCTATACTGACCAGAGTGTGGTGTAGAGGATTTCCGTCCCTTCACCATCCGACTAACCTAGCCTAACCTAAACACTCCAGCTGGAGGGCATGGAGCTCACTTCGAAAATTAGGCACGTAAAACCCACCACCAACTACAAAACCAACCATCTATCGAAAGCAGAACCAAATAAAACATTCACAAGACACATCAACAAGGAGTACACAAATTAACGAAGAAATACAACACCACTTGGCACCTATTCAACTCCATTTTCTACAGCCGGAGTTGATATTACCCTCTGCTTCAATAAATCAGAAACTGCCGCCAGCACAGACGGAATCTACCCAGAATTTCCAAAACACAGCGGCTCGCCCGAGCACATTCCAGAATACTGTTATCAACAGAGCTTCCTACGTCCTGCAAAAAATCCAAGGTCATATCGCTCCTCATGCCAAGTGGGCCTAACAGCAGCCTACGACATCGTGTGGAAAGAGGACCTCCTGTACAATTTCGATGTCTTCCTGAATGACAAGGATAGCAAAACTAGGACCCTCGACAACGGCCTCCCACAAGGGTCGGTAGTCGCCCTCACCGTTTTCAACTTATACACCTGCGATCTACCAAACACTTCCTCCCACGAAATTTAACTACACCGACGACATGGCTTTTGCATTCCGACATAAGTCCTTTGAAACCATGGAATAGGTAGCAACATTAGACCTGAACCATCTGTCAGCATATTGCTAGAATTGGTGCCTACAACTGAGCTCATCCAAAAATGGGATTTGTTGTTTACACCTCAACCATAGATAGGCTCGAAGAGAAGTGCGAGTGCTGTTTGATGGTGTATACTTAAAACACAACTTTACTCGAAAATATCTGGGTATAACCTTAGACCGAATTCTGACATATAAGCCACATCTAACCAAAGCCTAGCAGGGATCAACGATATTGAAAAACTGGCAACCACCTTTTGGGGTGGAGCCCCAGTTTGGCTTAATAGTTGCCATACCAACAAGATCGACCCCCTACTGAACCCCACCAAGAGGTTAATATCTGGCACCGACACCAGTTGAATGCCTCCCCATGATTTGCAAGACAGCTCCACCTGACCTAAGAAGAAAGCATGCCTTGACCAGAGAATTCCACAAAATCCGTGGAAATGCTAGAAACCCACTTTGTGCAGATATTGGAAACACCACTTCCCTGAGACTGCACTCAAGACAACCTCCAATAGAACATTAAAAAAAGTTAATTGCTGAAAACATCTCGCTGGAAGAATCCTGGTCATCTTCATGGGCAAATTCCGGCAGACAAAGTCCAATATTCAGAAACGAAAACAAACAACCTGAATTTGAACTACCGAGAAAAGCGTGGTGAAACTTAAACCGGATACGCACTTCCACTGGGAGATGCAACTGTTCCCTAGCTAGATGGGGTAAAACTACTGACCCGACCTGCCCATGTGGTGGTCTCGTTTAAACCGCGGAACAGATCCTGCTCGATTGCCCAGAGCTGTCATATATGGGTAACCTAGATGACATCTCCTGGATACTCGTACAATCACTGCATCTATAAAATGTATCTTTGTATTTTAATTTCCATTTTTTGTATCCATACGCTGAATAAATAAATAGCACTAAGAACTTTAGTTCACCCCCTTCGGGTAGGGGTTAGAATATACCCGAGGTAGGCATGCCTGTCGTAAGAGGCAACTAAAATCCACCCTCCGTATACCGAGTATGGCGTATACAAAAAACATGCAATGAACAAAACAAAAGATTTAAATACCCCAGGTGGCAGTCCAGGTAAACTGGAAAATCCACCCTCTTCGGAGGTCGGCTCTACGGATTCTGGGGAGAGCCATTTATTGCACCTTATAAATCCCTTCTCAAAAAGTACAAGGGTATCTCGATCTCCACCAACAAGATCGAACGTCTCCGGAAAAAGAAGTCCGCCGGAAGCGCAAACGCGTGAAAAACGGGACTCAGCGAAATCTAAAAGCATTGAGGAGGAAAACGACGTACTCCGTACCAAGCTTAGCGAAATGGAGCTACTCTATCGTGAGCTCAAGAAAGAGGTAGATTTACTCAGGCAAGAAAATAATGCCCTAAAAAACACGTACCTACAAAAAGAAAATACAGTTAGCTCACATCGCTCACCTAGTCGCGAATACCAGACGGATGAAGAAGAGCTAACACGCGAAACGAATTGGGTCGAAAAGAAACGACCTAGCAAAAAACGAAAAGCCGGTTCCTCACCGGAAGTCGAGCCACAAAAAGATGAAAAGCGCAAGGAGATGCAAGAAAAGCAACAACAACCAAAATTACGTCCTCCGCCACCGATAAACGTCGTTGGAATTACGGACTATAATAAGTTGCATTGCCTCCTTAAAGGAACTCTGGCTTCGAAGTTTAAGGTGACATCTCTGCGAAACAATACGTGGAAAATCAATGTCGATGATGCCGACGGTTACCGATCAGTATCTAAAAAATTGAATGCCGAAAAGATTCAGTGGTATACTTATGAAAATAAGTTAGAAAGACCACTGCGTGTTGTAGCAAGGGGACTCCACCCCTCGTGCACTAAAGAAGATGTAATGCACGACCTTCAAGACAAAGGCTTTAAAATTCTTGATGCCGTCAATATTATCAAGAAGGAGAAGCAACAGTCGGAGGGAGATCATGAAAAATTGGTAAAGCGCGGTCTTCCACTATTCATGCTTAGTTTTGATAAAGACGAAAATAAAGACATTATATATGGTATCAAGACTATTCTAAACATCGTGGTCAAAATCGAACCCATGCGTAAGACCTCCAGATCGATCCCGCAGTGTAAGCGCTGTCAAGGCTTCAATCACACGCAGACTTACTGCCAGAAAGAGCCGCGATGCGTCAAATGCGCAGGTAAACATCTCTCGGAAGAGTGTCACCTAAACAAGCAAACCCCAGCCACTTGTATAAATTGCAAGGGAAAACATCCTGCGAACTATCGAGGTTGCGAAGTGGCGAAAGAGCTTCAAAAACGCCGCGATACGCTAAAAAATTCGACGCGTCCGAATATGAAACCAATCAAGAACAGACCCAAAATAGCTACGAAAAAAGCAGCGAAAGATAGAAAGTCCGTCAATATTAACTTAAGATCGGTTAATGATAAAAAATCCGAAAGTAATAGAGATAAGGTAACAGAAGCAAAATCTCCGAATATTGGCGTGCAGTCTTATGCTCAAGCGGCGAAGACAGTTAAGGGTACGTACACGACCGACAACTCACGGGAGATCAAAGCAAGAAACCGTCCAAACTTTAATGTAAAAACTCCTTCTCAAGTTGCGACATTGAAAAATAGTGATAGAGGTAGTTCTGAAGATCATGTATCCAATGTTTTTTCCCTAATTCTTGCGAAACTTGAAGAGCAATGCAAAACAAATAAACTAATTTTCGAGAGACTAGTTGCACTAGAAAACAACATTCATAACACGCGCACTTCAACCAGAATATGAAAGAAACGCTTAAAATTCTTACTTGGAACGCTAACGGGCTCATACAAAGACTCGACGAGTTAGAAATATTTATGCGAGAGAAAGATATTGATATATGCTTGGTCTGTGAAACTCATCTGAAAAAGCAATCGAATATTAAGATAAGGGGATATAGCGGATATCACGCCTTTCACCCATCGGAAAGAGCCAGAGGCGGATCATCTTTGTTTATAAAAGAAAATATCGAACACTCAGCGGAAATAAAAATTGAATTAGAAGCAATGCAAGTAAGCACGGTACGCGTTAGAAATAGACATTTTGCTTTCAACATTTCGTCTATATATTGTCCACTGCGATGTAAACTTGAAGAAAGTGATTTCACAAACATCTTCAACTTCCTTAAACCAAATTTTATTATTGGTGGTGACTTCAACGCGAAACACCCCTTCTGGGGCTCAAGGTACGCCTCTCAGAAAGGTAGAAAGCTTTATAATGCGGGTATGCAATTCAGTTGTGATTTTTACTCGACGGGTAAGCCAACATATTGGCCAACTGATAGAAATAAGATACCAGATCTGATTGATTTCTTTGTTGTTAAAGGAATATCTAGCAACTGTATAAAAGTTGAAGAAAGCTTTGATCTCTCCTCTGATCATTCTCCAATCATTATGACGATAAGCGAAGCTTTGATTAAAAAAGTAGGGCCGGCCAGATTAACTGGCGCGAAAACTAATTGGGATGGCTTTAAAAAAGATATTGAAGCAAATATTGAGCTGAGCGTATCACTTAAAACGCCCTATGAACTTGAAGTTGAAGTAGATCGCTTCGTCGAAATCTTACAGGATGCCGCGTGGAAGAATACTCCCAACCTAAAGAGAACCCCGGCCAGTTACATTAAAATTTATCCGCAGGAAATAAAAGAGATGATTAAGGAGAAGAGAAAAGCGCGTAAAAGATGGCAACAAACTCGGGCTCCGCAACATAAAGCACATCTTAACCGTTTGTGCAACTCACTAAAATGATCTATTAAAGACCTTAAGAATAATGAAATACAAACTTACCTAGAAAGCTTAACGGCAGAAAAAGATTCTAACTATTCGCTTTGGAAGGCTATAAAAGGTATTAAAAAACCTCAAATTCAAGCCGCGCCAATTAGGAAAAATCAAGACGAATGGGCCAGGCATGATAAAGAGAAAGCGCAAGTTTTTGCCGCCCACCTGGAAGAAACTTTCAAACCGTTTGATGGACAAGCTCTTATTGAAAATATAAATACTTCGTATATAGACAATAGTGTAATAAGAAATGCAACGCTTACCGAACTTAAGGAAACTTAAACCTAAGAAAGCTCCTGGATACGACCTAATTACGGGAGAGGTTCTTAAAGCACTACCAAGAAAAGCTCTAATTAAGCTTCTGTTCATTATAAACGCAGCGATTAGACTAGAATATGTTCCCAGTCAATGGAAAGTCCCCGAAGTTATAATGGTCCTTAAGCCTGGAAAACCGCCGAATGAAAAAACCTCTTATAGACCGATTTCGCTTCTTCCAATTATATCCAAAGTGTTCGAGAGAATATTGGTTAGGCGAATACAGCCGGTTATAGAAGAAGGGCATCTCATCCCTGATCATCAATTCGGATTTAGAAGTAAGCATTCTACAGTTGAACAAGTACATCGAATAACACATGTAATCGAAAAATCACTTGAAGAGAAAAAGATTTGTTCAAGCGTATTCCTTGACGTTTCTCAAGCCTTTGACAAGGTCTGGCACGAAGGCTTAAAGTTTAAATTACGACAAGTTCTGCCAGAGCACCTATATAATATTTTGAAGAACTACCTTACGAATAGGCTATTCCGCGTCAAATGTGGAAACGAATATTCAGATTTTAAGGAAATAATGGCTGGGGTGCCGCAAGGAAGCGTTCTTGGTCCAGTCTTGTATTTATTATACACCCGTGATATACCGCAAGTAGAAGGCACTGAGCTAGCTACATTTGCCGACGACACTGCTATCTTGACAGTAGGTACAACGGTCGAAGATACTACAGAAAAACTGCAAGAAGCTTTGAATAGAGTAAATGAATGGACAAAGATTTGGCGAATCGCACTCAACGAGACCAAATCTGTTCATGTAAATTTTACTTATAAAAAAATAAATAATTTGCCGATCTTTTCAAACTCGGTTCAAATCCCGTTTGCTACGAGGCTAAGTATCTTGGAATGACACTTGATACAAAGCTGAAATGGAAAACGCACGTAAAGAAAAAACGCAAAGAACTAGATAACAAACATCGAGAAATGTATTGGTTACTTGGAAAATATTCCAAGCTTAATATATATAACAAACTGCTTTTATATAAGCAAGTGCTAAGGCCTGTATGGACATATGGTATACAACTCTGGAGTTGTACCAAAATAAGTAATATTAAAATTTTACAAACTTTTGAAAACAAAGTGCTAAGAGGTATTGTAAATGCGCCATGGTATATCAGAAATAGCGATATCCACAGAGACCTTGGCATTAAAACAATCGAAGACGAAATTCAAACCTACGCGAGAAAGCATAGAAGTCGACTAGAAAGTCACGTAAATATTACAGTCCTCCAACTTTTGGAAGAAAGAAATTTACTGCGCCGTCTACAAAGAACCAAACCTTTAGACCTAGCGCGATAAGTAACCGCGTCTAAACTGCGGAGCTGGCAGGAACTTCTAATGGGAAGGTACCTGCAAAACGTCATTATTTCGCGAAACGAAAACTACTTGATAAGTCGAATACTTAGTTGTAGTAAAAATAAAAACAAGTCTGTTTTGAAGGGAGGTTTTTTAGTGGGTAAGAATCCCACACTACTATGAGCACGCGCTGTCGATCCTCATAGTGTCTTGTTGAAGATTTTTACCTACCCTCGGAAAAAAAAAAAAAAAAAAAAAAAAAAAAGAACTTTAGTTTTGATTTTTATTTTTTCGAATTCAGTGGTTTCGACTAAAAATTGTACGACCAATCCGTGAGACTATCCTGGGTAAATACGTGAATGAAGCTCACAGAGGGTAAAGGCTTCCAAAGGTTATTGACTGAGTTTGTATCCACACTTACCAAAGCAGATTAAAAAATGTTCCCTTGTTTGGGAAAACATAATTTGAAAGCATTCTTGCCCTCATTTACCCCAAAAACTCTTGTCGTCCTTACATGCAAAAAGATGTAAACCAGATAATCCATGACATGATGATCTGGCTTGCGAAATCCCCATATGAACCCCGAATGAAAAGATAACCTCACAATCCCCTAATTTCATCCGGAGAACTCTTTCGTTTTGCAGCTTTGTCAGACATTGAACTGCAGTACAATACAGCTGCACCCATTGTCCTGGCCTTAGAGACACAATTTGAATCAAAAATTATTATCCCTTAAGTTCGACAGTAATTTTGTAATTTTCTACTCCATTGTATCTTTGTATTCCATGAAAACAAAGCGAAATCTCTTTTGATCTAACAAAAGTAGTGTTTTTGGCTTTTGTTGAGGATTTTAAGATTTCCACTTATCCTGTTTCCAGTCGTTCCCTCCTTTTACTACAAAGTTAACCAAGCAAAGCGGAAAATCCATTCGAAATAGGAGGACTGCATTGTGTTCAACTTCTGTATGTGTATGTGAGGTGCAACCAAAGGAAATGTATGTATGTGTTTATTTTTCCTAATTCACAAGGGACTTTGCATGGCCCCCGAGTCATACACTAGAAAGTGGAAAGAAAGAACTTTTCTTCGGCTCCGTGAAAGTTCCGAAAAATTCGTAAACAAATTTCCGTAGATTTTGACCGTTTTGTTTTTTTTTTTTTTGTCAGCTCTGGCTTTTGTATGTGAAGAGGGGGCCACTTTATTGACACGTTCTGCGTGCTATTTTCCCGGCTAGTGAATAAGACCGAAGGCACAGGACGAACCAAAAGAAAAAAGCGGAAAGTTTCTTAATTTACTTTAACTTTGTTTGTGAGGAGTTCTCGGAGAGAGGGAGCGTGTACCACATCCACACTCCTCAGTCCAACTATAGCCCCCCCTAGGTTGACGACTCGGCTGAGTGTAGAAACAGTGTGATGTTGAATATTTGTTTATCGAAATGTGATGGGAGTTCGTGTATTCCCAGGACTCTCTAGAGGCGGCGCGTAATCAAAATTGTATGAACAGGATTTTCATCTCTAATGCTATTTTTTTCTTTCTTTTGTTGTTATTGTTGCCAGGCGTTGTTTATTGTCATGAGATTGCCTATTTGACTGTAGAGGCTTTTCTGCTCTTTTTTCTTCTTTTGTTGTTGTTGCGAGGGAGAGTGACAAGGGGAATCATTATTTCAAAAGCTTGTCTGTGCGGTCTAGGATTGTGTGACATGTGTTTCCGGGATATGAATGGTAGCATGTGGATATGGGAGTTAGAAATAATAAAACTTTTCTTTTCGCAATTATTCTTTTCTTTTACTTTGCATTCGTGAGATACAAAATCTCATTATTTGCAATATTTCTTTATTTGCTGATAATTTTATTGATTTCAGCGCTCGCAGCAAAGGTTTTTTTCTGTTTTGAAGGTATACACTACCACGAATCCAATTCATGGACTCAAACACCTATTTCTTCGGGACGCTTGCTGAATGTAAATCATCTTCACTTTCCTATCTTCGGTTTGTAGCCTAAAATTTGTGTCGTTGTCCCCTGAACTCATTCAACTCTCCCCGTTCTCAAGTGTGAAAGTTTGCAAGGGCCAATCGGTAAGAATTCAATGAACCAGAAAGAGATAAAGTACTCAAGAAATGACTTTCAATAAGGAATTTACTTGACGTATCAGATCAGGATGGTTCAAAAATTAGAGGTGTGGGTTCCAGGGTCTGATCGCTAAAACCAGAGGTTACTCGATTAATAAGGCAGTGAGTTTCCAACAGAAGTTCTATAAATTTACATACTTATATAAGCAAGCAAACAGCCATCAAAATACATTAATCAAGTCCAAACTAGTGAAGTAGTTTTACGAAGAGCTAAGAGCACTCACTCCAAGACACAACGTATATTATTACACTGTTGGAGTCCAGGACACGCAGGTGTCCAAGGTAGCGGCATGGCCGATTTATTTATTTATTTATTTTATTCATTAGTTTTGTTAGATCCGAACAATAAAACCGGAATAAGCAAGGTTTTAGCAAGTATCATTCTTGTTTTTAATGGAGTGATACGCTGAGCAGCCCATAACATACGAAGACCTCCGTAAACGTTTCCTATAGTCAATCGTATATGATCATTCCATGTAAGCGTTTTGTTTGAACGTTATACCAAATTTTTTTGCAGAATCGACAAACTCTACGAATACACTATTAAGACGTATCTGTGGAAAATACAATGTATCGATCGGGGTCCTTGATCACCAGGCATATTGATTTGGCCGGATTTAGGCAGAGACCATTTGACTGCGAACAGGTTAGTATCTTGTAAAGATCTTCATTCACTTCACATGCCCCATTTTCAACCAGACCCAATGGGCAACTATTGCATAGCTGAACATCATCAGCAGATGGCTTTAGTAATTTGTATCTCGCGTTGATACGTCCTATCGGACGTACACTAAATGGTATTAGAAAGATGACATTTCGTACAAAAACACTTTTCTGGCAGTTTTGTGATTGGTTGACTCAGTTTTGTCAGAGCGCGCGTCAAAGATGGACACCAGCAAAGAGAAAATGCGCCATATTTTACAGTTTTTCTTCGATAAAGGCGAAAACGCAAGGCAGGCGGCTGAAAATGTAAATAGTGTCTATGGTCCTGATACTGTAATAGCTGATACTGTAATAGGGTGGATGAAGTGGCGAGAAAATTCCGACAGAAATTCTGAGACAGAAAAATGCCACCTAAGTTGAAAGGGAGGCTCTACATCGCAGTTGTGCGTCCAGCGCTCACATACGGTTCACAATGTCGGACGATGTAAGTTAGGTTAGGTATGTGGGAGCGATGCTCTCTGCCACACTCAGGTCAGCGTTGACCCATTGTGGTACCCATGGGGAAAAAGTAATCCCTTACCCAATGAAACTAAAAAAAAAAAACTACTAACTACTACTAACTTCATTTCTGCATACAAACCACCCTGATGATTTGATGAAGTTCAATATCTTTTCCGCTGAAACGCCGGAGAGTTCCTCGAGATCCTGGAAGAAAAATTTACCAAGGAACTTTTTCCTGGACGGTTGAAGACTCGGACAGTAGCACAGGAAGTGGGTTGTGTCCTCAAAAACCTCCTCGTCACCAAAGCCTCTGCAGAGTTCCTCCTCCGTCAGGCGTAGTTTCTTCAAGTGGTACCGCAGAGTGTTGTGCCCCGTGATGATGCCCACGATGGCGGAAAGGGATTTCCTATCTTTGCGGATGATTCTCTCGGTCTTTGCTTTGTTTGCGCAAGTTTCCACGCAGTTCCATCTTGTGTTCGCCTCCTCAGTGGCTTTATTCCCTGCAGCGAGCTTGAGTGTGCAAGGCGGGATACACACAGGGGGGTCAACTTGTTCTGTTGGGGCTGCTGAGCCGATTCTCGCCAGCTCGTCGGCTTTCTCATTGTCTGGGATACCCTCGTGTCCAGGGACCCAACAGGGACGATGTACAAAAGGTATGAGAGTAAATTAACGGCAGCTGGGATGAAGATGTTTCGCATAAAAGCAGGAGTGACAAAGCTAGATCGAATAAGAAGTTCGAAGATCCGTGGAAGCTTTCACATCAAGAAAACCATCGCACAAAAAATAGAGCGCGACCGGCTCAGCTGGTGTTGCCACGTTCAAAGAAGAGATCATTTGAACCCTGTTAAAAAAGCAATATCAATGCACGTTCCAAAGACATCGCGATGTAGGAAAGGCAGGTCAAATAGGCGAACCCCACAGGCGGATCAGTAGAAATGCGGTGAAGTGGGAGGGTTATGATCCCTTATTTTCGGATCATAACCTCGCTGATAAACGGAAGGAGAAGAAGAAGGATTAGTACGTAGGCGCATTCCTGGCATCGATTACTCGGGCTTACAAAAACAAATATTTGGCGCAACAGCTCTTGAAAGTGCCAGGGCCTAGCTTCTCGCAACCACTCATGTTGTGTGCGTTATATTTTTCGCACGAATGGAAGGGACCTACAGTTTAGTGCCGTATCCGAACGGCGATTTGAGAAGCTTTTTCGTGACAATAATACTCTCGGATGTTTGTCAGACGCTCGCGAGAGGTGGGACTGTGAAAAAACTTTTTGGTGTTTTCTGAGATTCGAACTTGGAACCTCATGCGCAGTGATCCGACACACTAACCACTTACGCCACCGCGCCCGGGCTTGGGAATCGCGAAATAAAAAGCAATGTATCTAGTACAAACTACACTACGCCATACCTAGACTTCACGAGACCGTTTTTAAGTACCTATCCGAGCAAGGAAGAATGGATAAACGACAGAGCACCTAATGAACGAACTTTGCCGGGATCTTCGCTAAACTGGCAGAGGTCAGAGCTTTTCCAGGCAGAGGTCCTAGTAATGACAATAGTTGCCCGTGAGACTGCGGTGAGGCTAATACCACGGGAGGATATTATGTTTTTAATCGGCAGCCAGGCAGCGATAAAGGCAATATCTGCTACAGAAATAAAATCAAAACTTGTGAAGTGTTGTAGAGAAGAGCTCAAGGTTCTTGGAACATAGCAAGGGGTAAAACTCTGCTGGGTCTGTAAACATAAGGGCATAACTGGGAATGAGAAAACCGACGAACTGGCTAGAGCAGGCTCAGCACTAAACTCGGACCAATTCGACCCCCAAGTGTACGTCCCGCCTTGCACACTCAAACTTGAAGCACGGAATATGGCTCTAAGGGAGGCAAACAACAGGTGAACCTCTTTAGATACTTGTGTCACTACGAGGAAGCTATGGCCTGAATTCGACAGAGCAAGAACAAAGAGACTTAGAGTAGGGATTTTCTATCCCTCTCTACTCTAATACGAGTCATTACGGTGCATAACACTATGCGATATCACATGAAAAAAATACGTGTGACGAACGAAGACCTTTGTAGAGACTGCGCTGACGAGGACGTTCAGGAAGACACCATCCACTTTCATTGCTACTGTCCAGTCCTCCATCATTTAAGAATTAAGTTCCTTGGGCAATACTTCTTTAGGGATTTAAAAGAGTTATCCATCAGACTGATAAACGACATTATGAACTTCATTAAATCCTCGTTTGTATTTTGGGCACAGTAAGTACTAAATGCTTTCTTTAGGAAATGTACAAAAGACGTTTTATTGTCTGCTTTTCACGAGGAAGGGATTCTCGAATCTATCTTCTTTGCCACTGAATTTCGTCCCTCACCGACTAAATTTGCCGATACTGTGCAATCTCTGCATTATGGGGAGATCCATTTGCCGGACCAGTTGGGACGCCACGCATTATGCAACGACACCTAATACAACCTGCACTTAAAAATATAGCTGCCCTAGATACATGACAAGACTAGATCTTCTTCTTCCTGTCTTGAGCGAGCGCTTGATCGAGCGGTATAACGCTTTCTTTTGTACACCGGCAGAAGGAAATTTCCCTTCCATTGATTCGGCATTACATCACCTCTCATAAGTTTGGAGATGAGAATTCTGAGCCATCTTAGCCCGATGTCTCCCAGCCATATTCAGGTTAGGTTAGGTTGAAGTGACTGCCAGCTAAGAATCGCCAACACACTTAGACCAATAATAGGTCCATTGTGATACCACATCATGGGAGAAAGTTTCTCCTACCTACTCGTTGAACCATTTGAGCTTCTGATGAAACGTAGGAGGCTCTTAATGTCGATGTTTTTCAGGTCGCCTATGTCGTTGTAATAGGCGCTCCTAGGTGCAGCTTCCTTCTACGGGAGAGAGCTGGGCAGAAACAAAGATGGTGAGGAATAGTTTATTCCTCTTCTTTATCGACGCAGCTTCTACAAAAGTCGTTCGCAAAAACGCCTAGCCTTGCAGCATGCTTGCCTATTAGACAGTGTCCAGTGATGACACCTATTATATCGACGATATGCAATCTGTTGAGAGAAATCAAATTCTTAGAACGTAGAGGGTATCTCGTCTTTTTCGAGTATTTGACCGCATCACTAACTTCTTCGACTGTAATGTCGAGTATTTCTTCACAGTTACGGGTGGCTCTTGGAAATTATAGCCGGGGAAACTGTTCATTCAAAAGTTTTTCACAATACTGTCGTCACATATGCAGAATTTTCTCGTCATCCACAAGAAGCTGGCTCTTAGCATTGGTTATGCACATTGGTGAAATAATCTCCTGAGCGTTGCTCCTTCTTTGGGCGTGTATTTTGAAGATGGTTGCGTCCTTGTTCATATTATGTCGCGGCAGTTGGAAAGCCTGGTTGATATCAGCAATCGGGGAAGATATTTCCTCCAGCTCCCGATACAAGCCCTTCGTAATCTCTGCTTGAAGCTGGGGGCACTTTTTCTTCGCTTGTCTCTTGCAACGTATGTATTCAACTTCGAGACGAGCTTTGTCGTCTTTATTATTAGAGGGATACTTTGATTAAGCTTTAAAAACCTTTTTCTCTTCACTTAGCTTCATCACACCACCATGTTTCTTTGGCATGTTAGTGATCGTCTTTTCTTTCTCCCAACAGGGATTTGGTTTTCTTTAAGCAAGTTCGCTGTAGGGAATCCCACATATTTTGTGGCCTGTACTCTTCATCCGTTGATGTCCAGATTGTAGCACTTGTTTTTCCCAGAGACCTTTGTTTTTTTTTCTTTTCTTTGCTATCTCCGTAAAAATGTTTGCTAGCATGAGGAGATGTTGCTGAGAGATTGCATCTCGCAGGTTCACTTAACCCAAGGCTTCATGAAACCAAATGGTAGTCAATCTGGGTTTCATTTCCACTACTGCTGTAAATGATCAGGTGCCGGCTTTGTTTGATGAATATGGTATATACTCTTCAACGAAAGTTATTACTTCAAAAAAGAATAAAGGAGAAAATTATACCGCCAGATATCATGTGTACGAATTCTTTAGGAACCAGTAATTAGCCCAAGTAACGCAGACCAACGAAATATAAAGACATGCGTCGATATACTCAAGAACTGATCTCTAATAATTAAGCGACGACTGCCTGTTCTATTACCACGTATAAGTTGGTCAAATTCATAAAAATGTCCGCAATTTTTGAAATGGGGCTACGGAGGTGAATATCCTACGAAATGTTTAGCGAATTGAATACAATCTTAGGACGTAGATCAAGATATGTTGGCAAGACCAAACGGACTAGGAGCCGAATACAAATTGAAATGGATACAAAACCTAAAAGACCTTTCTTTTGAGATAGTCCATAGGCATTCAATACAGTCACATCAAAATCAATCAGAGAATGAGGTCAAGACCTTTCGACTTTCCAGGGTCACACTGGTCTCTGAGTGGACGTGTTTATTCATTACACATCCTTCCCCAAACTTACCTAACCCGTGACCTAAATATTGAAGTCGAAAGAATAATAAAAAAGTCCAAATATTGTACGTATACTCGTACAATAATCTAGAAAATGGAATAACATCCTCCATAAAGCTTCGCCATTCCTAGAATCTGAACTCCCTGATTTTTCAGTTGTCCTGATTCCAATATTTGGCAATAAATTCTTCTCCGACTTGTTTAAGAGCCCATCAGAGACAAATCATTAGGAGAACCATTCGCCGCAACCCCATCAAAACAGCCACAAACAGTTCGAGAAAGAACAGAAATTAAATTTCGCCATTAATCACCCGTCCCCAGGGTCGATGAGGCGAAGAATTTTCTCTCTGCCCCGCACAAATGGATTGCGGACCATTTATTTTTATTTAAACCAAAACTCCGAATCGGAATCGGAATCGGATACCAGAGTGCGGTTGATGATTGCTGCGGTATTACGTGATAAATGGTTTTGATTACAACTCGTTTGGCAGAACATTATTATACTTTATACCCAAACATCTAAAAGAATCTGCAGGGACATTAGCAATTTTATTTTGTTTCAAAATAATCATAAGGAATTGTTTCGCCTTTAATTGAGTTCCATAACATTTGAGTAGAGTTATGTGTATCATAACATGTTTGAAGGCCTCACACAGAGAAGAGTGACAACATTCATCCTCCTTTCACATGAAATTGACATCGAAAGGTGCTTCCGTTTCATCAATCAAATTTCGAATGTACCCAAACCCGACCTTTTTTTTTATGCGCATAAGCAACTCTTAATATTATTTTCGGGTAGGCCAGCTATCCCCTGAGGGTGGGTACTTGTATATGAAAGGGATACAATTTTCAAGCTATAAATATGAATGAGCGGTCGTAAATGATTTACAAGTGACTTCCTGTTGTAAGTTGTGTTTGGAGTATTACACACCCTTCCTGCCCTTAGGCCCCCACAGTCTTTCGTTGAAAATAAATGCAAATTCATCTGCTTAACTGCATCAAACCGTCGGATCTAGAGTGAATTGTACATTTATCACTCAGCGCTGGGAAAGTACCTATTTATAGGTCTTTGTTCTTCACCCACCCCCCGTTTAACTGCAACGATTAATTTATTTGTTTATTTCCCCTTCAACTTCAACGCGATGATCACACAAACTTTTGCGCGAATTTCGAAATCATGACAGACACATTGTCGCACCGAGCCGAATAAAATGCTATAAAAAGACGAAAAAGGACGTTTAATTCCTTTACGATCGCCTTTCGTTTCGTAAAAAGTAATTACCCCCTCCAACACTATTCCTTTATTATTAATGGTGTGTTAAACACGTTTTTCAAATAAAATTTCAAACTATTCACCTCCTAAGCTCGAGAGGATTCTTCCCACACCCATCAATAGACTATGCTCCAATTTTTTTAATTGAACAGAATATCCTTCCGTTCGAATGCAAACACACACAACTATGATTAATGATATAGAATTAACCCGCTGACAAATAGGTTAAGAGCCCCGAAAAGAAGAGGAAAAAAATTACTGAAATTTTAATGTAATTTTATGGCCATAGGGGAGGTCGGGAACCCGCCTAAATAATGGGTCTCCGGTGGGGTAGCGTGAACCGTCTGTATGTATATTGGAGCAACATGTGTCCCATAGAACCGGTGGCACCATTCATAAGGGAATTTTCGTCGTATTGTGCTTTGCCAGGAGGAACTTGAATAGTCTCATACTCAGTGTGAGCAGGCTGTTGGAACTTTAACACCAAGCAGTTCACACAACCATACACGTCTGCAGATAATGGAAGAGAATACACAAAGGACGAGGACTTCCTGACGTTTTGTTACAAAAGGGACAACGAACGAGAGAGGAAAAAAAAACCGAAATGTAATAAAAAAAAAAAAATAAGTCCTTCCTTCCTTTTTTAGTTCTGTAGACGTGTCGCTGCTCTGTAACAGGGTGCTTCGGAAGGGTATATGGGACTGGACTCTGTTGTGGGTGTGGAATAATTGTTGCTTCTGTGGGGGGTTGTGGGATTTGGTAATTCCAGTCACTAATTCTTTTAGTGGCCATTAATAGGCGGCAGTCCATTACGAAGGATGAGAGAATAAATTATCAGTTTGCGGGAATTAAAAGGAAATTACTTTTGACGACTTGGCATAGCTGCCAGGTGAAATTAGTGTGACTCTCTGTTGGTTAGATGCAATCACAATCAATTGAATAACTAAGAGCTATGACGCACGAAGGAGGAAAAGTGGAATGTACAAAAGAAGTCCTTTGGTTGAAACTAAATAGTTTTGCAAATGACGAATATCCATCATTTGTTTCCATTTGACGACTTGTCGGGGAAAGTTGGAAGCAGAAATTGATTTGAATACAGATTTGAGGAGTATGGTTGAAAGAGCTAGAGTGGCTTATGTTTCATTTCTAAAAAAAGGCATCCAGGGTTACCAAAATGCTACTTTTGTAGCGAAAGGGCTACTCAACATTTTAAATCGGGCGATTTTTCTACTACGAGTATTTATGTATATCTAGTCAAGTTAGAAGCCGTTTGTTGCTGGCAAGTTCAAGTGAACACCGTCGGATTTTCGTTTTTGATCAAATGACACAAAAAACTTGAACAACGCTACTGCATTCAGTTTTGTGTAAGGCTTAGCGATTCCCAAGTGGAAAGAATCCGTAAGATCAAAAGAACGCAAGGGCCGAAGCAATGAGCTCCATACACATATAGGAGAGGTATAACCACTTCAAATATGGCCGCACATCAGGGCAGTGTGAAGCCTGTTCTGGTAGGTCCTCAACATCCAGAAATGTGTAATGATCTTCATAGACTAGAACATCCTCATCGAGGGCCGATCCTAAACCAACCAAACCTTCGTCATTGAGCAAATGAGGACACTGGTAATCAGGATCGACGAATCACGATCAGAGAACTTACAGACGAGGCAACAACAGCATTGAATCTGTTCAGTGGTTTGACTGGGGATTTGAGCTTCAGGAGAATCTGAGCGAAGTTCGTATCAAAGCTGCTAACGAACGAGCAGAAGCAACTCCATTTGCACAACACGCGTGTGGTTCGTCAGGCTCCTTACCTTCCCGACGTGACTCGTCTGAAGGGGACCAGATTTCAGTTCAGAGACGAGTCATGCAGAATGCGATGGGCCGACTTCATTCTAGCGCGTCTGCTCTTTCATTAGGCGGTATACCGATATGCTCTGGTACCCAGCATAGGGTCACCTTATTGTCCTGTGATACCTCATTAAAATTCGGCTTAGAGATTCTAACGAGCTTCGACCTAAGAGCATTAACTGCTGCCTAACTGTCAATATACACAGTAGAGATGAGCAAAAAAAATCCCAACCTGCTAATCATTCACAGCTAATGAAAATTTTTGGGGACTTGCATTGCGATTGATCGGGAAACTACTGACTGCTCAAAACTTGGCTTGGGCCAGTAGCGCAACAATCAAGTTCATGATGAAGTGCTTACTTTACCTCCTAGTGGCGGTCCCCGGGCAACTATACGTATAAACCCTTATACGTGTAGGCTAAAATTGTAAGTGCGGGTTGTCTAGGGCCTTGATTCTAGACTAGGTAACGTGGGCCAGCAACCTGCGTTACCCAAAATTGCTCGCTATAGAAACCGGCACTATGCCTCGGATAAGGAATGATCACATTTTGACGACTTTTGGCTATTGTACCCGGACAAAGATAGGTTTCTGGAATGTAAGAACGCTCCTCCACTCGGGAAGCGAAGGTCCTTACAATGCCAGATTCCTCCAACTGGAAAACGAATTCATGCGATATAAACTGGACATTTTGGGGGTAAGTGAAGTAAGATGGTTAGAAGCGGGCGAGTACCAGTCCCCTACGCGTAACACTGTACTACTCTATACTGGAAGACCATCCGGAAGTCCGCGGGAATATGGAGTCGGACTACTGCTAACATGCGATAGCAGGACCGTCTACGGAATCATGAAAGAGCTGACAGGTGGTCGCAGCTCCAGCCAACACCCAGTGAAAAGCCTAGAGGGCTCCTTGCTCATTTCGGATGAGGACCAGCACAAGAGATGGAAAAAGCATTTTGCTACGGTTTTGAACCGCGTATTCGCTAGCGATATGCTCCCAAATCAGACTGAGATGCCCGAGGTGAGAAGCTCCCGAATACACACCACGACTCCCAATAAAGATGAGATCATTATCGCGATCAAGGCACTCAAAACCAACAAGGCGATAGGACTTGACGGTATTCCAGCAGAGCTCTTACGAGCAGCGCCAACAACATCGGCTGAGCTTCTGCTTCCACTTATAGATAGAGCTCGGGAAGCTGAGAGCTTTCCTAACGAGTGGAAAAAGCGAATGATCGTCAAGCTTCCTAAGAAAGGAAATTTAATGGAGTGCGGAAACTGGAGGGGTATCTGCGTGCTGCCTGCTGTAGCTAAGATAATAGCTAAAATCATTCTGGAGCGAATCAAACAACATCTCGAAGACACAGTCGATGCCGAACAAGCAGGTTTCCGCTCTCGATCCTCCTGTGCCGACCACATCAACACCCTGCGGATTATCATCGAACAGTGTGTTGAATATCGATCGCCACTGCACCTGCTGTTCATCGATTTTGAGAAGGCGTTCGATAGTGTCAACAGGGAGTTTATTTGGCGTGCCTTACGCAGGAGAGGTATTCCCGATAAACTAATTGCTATTATCAAAGCTACATATGAAGGCTCCAAATGTCACGTCCTGCACAGAGGAAGGTTGTCTGAGGAATTTAAGATCCAAAGTGGGGTAAGACAAGGCTGTATCCTTTCACCAATATTATTCCTATTGGTGATTAGCGATGTGCTTCATGCAGCTTTGTCGACGGGAAACGGAGGAATTCGATGGACTCTTACATCTCAACTGAAACATCTTGACTACGCAGACGATGTATGCTTACTCTCTCACAGAATTATGGACCTCCACCAAATGACAGCAGATGTGGAGAGGGCGGCAGGTGTCGTCGGGCTGAAAATGAATACGGCAAAAACTAAAATTATCAGCCTTGGAACAAACTCATCGGGTCAAATGTGCATTGCTGGACAAGCGGTAGAGAGAGTAGAGGATTTCCAGTATCTTGGGAGTATTGTCTCGACCGATGGTGGAACCGAACTGGATATAGCCAACAGGATCGCCAAAGCAAAGTCCGCGTTCGGGATGTTGTCCAAAATATGGCATTGCTTCGCCATATTTTGGCAATCAGTTTGAGCACCAAAATAAGACTGTTCCGCTCCAACGTTGAATCCGTGCTGCTATATGGTTGCAGCACGTGGAGAGTGACCACTACTATCACCAGAAATCTGCAAACGTTTGTTAATAGGTGCCTGCGCAATATCTTAAGGATTTTCTGGCCGAATCGTATCTCTAACGAACACCTTTACGAGAAAATGGGTCAGGAACCAATAGGCACAACCATCCAACGGCGGAAGTGGCAGTGGATTGGTCACACGTTCCGTAAGGGTGACAGTTCCATAGCGAACCATGCTATGCAATGGAACCCTTTCACTCAGGATGGCAGAAGACCTGGCGGTCCGAGGAGAACATGGCGCAGAACAGTCGAGAAGGAGGCACGGCAGTTAGGGAAAAGTTGGGGAGAACTCAGACACATTGCCAGAAACCGTACACGATGGCGCGTAGGCGTAGTAGAGGCCCTAGGACCCACAAGGGGATACAGAACATAAGTAATGAAAATTCGGATTCGCAACCTGTTAATAATAATAAACTGCTATTGCTAATGAATTGGTAATGATAATTTGTCAGGCTTCAATACACGAGTCAAAATTTCATTTTTCATGCACTACACACTAATGCGGGTTTGTCTCATACGAAAAATGTGAAGAAGAAGACGTATAACAAAATTATATAAGTAAACTACCCTTTCTGCACGTTATCTGCTGAACATCTCCATCCAACTTTCTTTTCGAACAAGTGCCATTGTGTGTGCGAAGCTTTTTATGATGCGCCAACAGGCACCAAACCAATCTTTAAGGTTGCATGTCACAGTCGCAGCTGGTTTGAAAGTTTGGTTAGTTGGTATATAGCAGCACAGGGGTTATACTTGCTAAGTTGCTATTGCTGCTGTTGCTGTTATCGCAGTCGCAGCTGGTTTGTAAGTTTGGTTGGTTGGTATATAGCAGCACAGGGGTTATACTTGCTAAGTTGCTATTGCTGCTATCACAGTCGCAGCTGGTTTGTAAGTTTGGGTGATTGGTATATAGCAGCACAGGGAATTAAGAAGAAGCGCAATGAAATTAAGCATCCTACTGTGTCGTTAGTTTCAGCAAGTTCGTCGGAGCCTGATGTGCGAGTAAGTTTTTTTATGTAAGGATATATGTATGCTGTACATACATACGTCTGCATAATTATGTACAAAAGTAAGAATTTAGAAGTTGTAAAATGATTTGGGGCACTTGCACCATAAAATGAAAATTCGCTTATAGAAGAAAATATTATTTTATCTGACTCAGACCAAATAGCCGAACAGGTGAAACTGTATGACTCCATTACGAATTTGTATTAGCAGTTTACATTAGCAGTTTAAATTAACATTCACATTGAATAAGAAATCGCATTCACAGTTATAACTGCGAATTCAAATTCAAGACAGCAATTGATTTATCGACGATATTATTTTGGTGATAATTTTCACAACCTGGATGCCGGTTGTGATTTTATCTTGAAAGACGATGCATTCGTTGCTAATTCTGAATGAGTGGTTGACCCCTAGTATTTTGCAGTAAACCCCACCTCCTACACTGATATCTATTTTGGAACCGATAGTGTAGAGGGCCAATTCCTCATAACAGTGGCTTGTTCGTTCTTCCAACCATTTCTGTCAGGAATTCTGATATTGAATCTCCTGTTGAATATGTGCATCGGAGTCATGTAATCGGTTGCTACCTGCCTATTTGTGTCCTCTCATCTTGATAGGGTGGAGGTATGACCATATGGTGCAGATGATCAAATGGGAGAACCACCTACTACTTCTATACACACACAGTAGATGACGGCAAGGCTTTCCAGTGCAAGTAAATTATTACTTAGGTCAGATGCTATTAGCAAAATCAGCTCCAGATGGGTAAATGACGTAAAATGAGCGGAAAAAGAATAGGGTTTCGAAACCGTCATTAGATGTAAATGCTTTTCAGATGTGACAGCACTCCATTCTTATCTAAATCTATCTTGTAGTTCTTGGGTTCAGTTATAGTTAGGATTAGGAAGCCATACATGTCTTTCAAACTACATTTATCCTTTTTTACTATAACAATTTATTTTAAGTTGATAGAGGCATAAATAAATTAATAATCAAATAACCCTTTTACGAAACGTTTGATCATTATTCCTTTAGCATCATCAAAACCATCAGTATTAAGACATAGCATGGCACATTTCGTACACCCACTTGTATTGATTAACTCAAGGACGTTAAATGTTGAATACTTGCCAAGAAAAAGGGATGTAAACCTCTGTGACAGCATTCTCACATTGAAATGTCCCGCGCCCAACTACTCACTCGAAAAAGGGATAAACCTTTTTTTTTTTTTGTAAAGGAAATACGAATAATGACGCACTCTTGCTTCGATTTGGAAATGAAATCGTTCTCATTAAACTGAATCGCCTTTAAGCATTAATATACGATTATTTTCGTGATTTTTTAAAATTATGTCAATAACTCAATGAAATATATATTCGTATTCGACACAGCTTGGATCGACAGACTATTGTAGGATCTTACAGGTTATGGCAGTTGAAGTGAAACCAACTGCAGACTGATGTATCTTTGGAACGTCAAATCGATATGTCAAACGCTCTTCAGTGTTTATTTGTCATTCAATTCTGTCTGTCAAATGCAATTAACTTCTTAAGAAATAAACAACATCAACCGATGGTATGGACTTGCGAACGAAACGTGCTTCAGTGATTGCACATTATTTGGAAAGAAATCAACTTCGGTGAGACAGTTCGTGAGTTGCGGCATCTAAACGTGAATCGTATCTTCGTCTAAATAAATAAATATTTGGCGCAACAGCTCTTTAAGTGCCAGGGCCTAGCTTTCTCGCAACCACTCATGTTGTGTGCGTTATATTTTTCACACGAATGGAAGGGACCTACAGTTTTAATGCCGAATCCGAACGGCGATTTGAGAAGCTTTTTCGAGACAACAATACTCTCGGATGTTTGTCAGACGCTCGCGAGAGGTGGGACCGTGAAAAAACTTTTTGGTGTTTTGTAGGATTCGAACTCGGAACCTCACGCGTAGTGATCCGACACACTAACCACTTACGCCACGGCGCCCACATCGTATCTTCGTCTACAGACCATAAAACGATATCAAGACACCGGCACAGTAAATAAAAAATACGATAGCGGCCGTTGATCAACTGCATTATCAGCTGCGAACATGAAGAAGGTGAGAGGCAAACTGGCGCGAAAACGACGTCGCAGCGGAATCCCGGTGGCAGAAGAGGTTGGTGTACCTGCCGCAACCCTGCATCGCATTTTACGGACTAAACTGATGGTCAAGCCTTGCAAAATACAAAAGACTCATTGCTCAGAAAGCAATATGGCTACAAAGAAGGTTTTAAGAAGGCTCGTTCGCGGCGACTTCAAGTTCACTGCGCAGCAATTCGTAAAAAAAAAAAACAAAATGATAGAGTTTGGTTGACTTAGTGCTCTGCTATGAATTTGGATCGATTAAGGGCATTTCGCCGTCAAAAACCACTGTCCGTGATGGTTTGGACCGGAGTAATCGAGAATGAAAACACTCCGCCGGAGTTTATCAAGAATGTGATGGAAGATTGCGTAAAACCATGGACATCCAAACCTTTCAAAAAAGCCGCCGAATTTTTCAGTAGGACTCTGCATCCGGTCATAAAGTAAAACCAACTCAGGCATGACTTCGAGAAAATGTTCCTGACTTCGTTTCGCCGGCAGATTGGCCTTCGTCCAAGCCCGACCTTAATCCGATGGACGATGGATAAGGGGCTTTTTGCAGAGCAAGGTCAGCAATGAACAATACGAAAACGAAATGGAACAAATTTCCGCAGTCATTCGAGATAAATGCAATGATCTTTAGGAAACTCAGACCATGCCCCAGGTGCGCCGTGGAGAGTGAATATATATAGGTAAAGGGATTAGGACTTCGGAACATATTCTTTGTGAATGCCCGGCACTACACTGGTTAAGGAAACGTATTCTCCACAAGGAGATACTTACTTCAGTGGAACTGAAATGCGTGTAGTACGTCTGTTAGATTAACTCCAACCCTCCGATACAATAGACCTTTCAGGTCACAGTGTCGTTGCCACGCGGGCATGGGTTGTACAAGAGAAAAAAAAAGGATTAGGACGCCTAATTTTTCCAATAGGTTTTCTCGGCTATGCATGAAATTAGCTGCGATTTGTTTGACGTTTTTACTCGTCTATACTTGCCGTTTAATCATGAAGAAGTACAGGCTTTAACAACGTTTGCAAATTGTCCAAATTTTTTATCAAAGTTCGCGTTCGGTTGTGGCAATTTTTCGCGAGGTAACTCCAACTTTCTCATTCTAAGCGATGAAGTCCATTTGAGCAACCCGAAGCCATTCACGAAATGCAATAACACCCACAAACATTGACTTCTTGGTACGGGATTCATGCTGGAAGGGTTATTGGCTTATACTTCTACTTCAATAATGCTGACAACGCAGTCACAATCAAAGGAGATCGCTACTGGACCAGAGGCTGACTTGGAGTATATATAGTTTCAACAAAACTGCGTCATATGCTATACAGCTGGCCAAACAATCGAGTTAATGAAGTCGAAGTTCGGTGATCGTGTTATCTCCAGAAATTGAAAATTGGCTAACTTGTTCGTGCAATTTGACGCCTCTCGCTATGTCAGGTCCAGGATCTTTACTGGTGGCAATGGTGTAGTGGTAACGTCGTCAATTACCACGCTAATGGTTCATGGTTCAAATCCTGATGTCAGCAAGCATTCATTTATTTCTCATGAAATATATAAAGTCAGTCCGATCGTGGCCTCTCTGATAAAAGGAAGAAGAAGAAGAAGTCCAATCAATTGCGAAAGCTTGTGTGATCACTACTGCGAAGGCACAACATTGGTAGCAGCTTGGTCAAATGGCAGCAAAAATTGTTCGCTCTTTTGATGATGATTTGCCTATGACATCGGTTATGGGGAAAAAAATACAGTGAATTAGAAGCAAAGGCAAAAAATAACAAAAATCTCCCCAGTTATCCGGACGCCACCCTCGAAGTTTCTCTGAAGCACAAAAACAACTGAGCTTGAAACCACTACACCAAATCCTTCTCTCTCTCGCACTGTGTGTAAACATTTTAACGGAATTCATAGCCCCTTGAGTGCGCACAAAATTATAAAAAAAAAAATGTTGCCAATAAACTTCAGGACCAATATCGCCTGATTTATGCGAAAAAGTCTTGGAAAATTGGATTCAACGCATTCACTCGTGCAGGCGTTTCAGTAAAAAAAAAAAAAACTTTTGAATGATGTTGTGTTCCATAGTTAAAGGAATCGATGGTACTCTAACCCGAAATACATTTTTCTTTTGTTTTGATATCTGAAACACAAGCTGTCTTATTTAAAAAAAAAAAAATAGGGGCCTTAATGGAAAAATCTAAAGGGATTCTCGCATCTGAATGCGCACGGCTCAACGAACGTTCCACTAATTAACTATTATCTCGCTAGAAGAGTGGCAGATAAACGTATGTATCCTCTATTGACATAATGAATATCTATAATAAATCAGGATGGCAGAAGACCTGGCGGTCCGAAGAGGACATGGCGCAGAACAGTCGAGAAGGAGGCACGGAAGTTGGGGAAAAGTTGGGGAGAACTCAGACACATTGCCAGAAACAGTACACGATGGCGCGTAGACGTAGTAGAGCCCCTAGGACCCACAAGTGGATACAGGACATAAGTAAATCTATATAAAAATCATAATACAAATATTGAAAGTCTTTTAGCTCAGTCTCTGTAACTCATTGTTATTGTTGCAGTTATTAAGTTTATTCATAATAAAATATGTAATAGCGTTGAAGTGGATAAATAAAAAAAGAAGTGAATCTTAAATTACTTTCGGATTGATGAGAGTGGGTGAGTGTATCTAAGAAATGATTTCTCTTTCTCATTCCCAACGGGCGGCAGTGAGGATTTCCAGATAAATATGAATTATTCAAAGAAAAGCCATTAAGTGCCCGAAAGATATTCAAACATTATTGTCTTACTAAAGACGGATTTGACTTCTATTATTGGAAATGTTAAATGTTAAATGAATTTCAAGTCTGTAGGCTTTAAACTTTCTTAAGAAATATTTTCAAAGAGAATTGAGAAAGGATATGTAAAGAACTCATGAAAGCAAATGTACATTCTTGTTCTAAACGCATACCCACGTGTCATCACTAAAAGGAACTACGAGTGTGTAGAAACCTGACGTTCGCATTACGACGCAGGAAATTTCAAGCGAACGCCTTTCTGACATACACAAAACTTTTAACAATATCAACACTGATGGTGCTATACAAGTCATTTGCAGGATAGTCAATGGAAGAAAATGACTTCATTCAACACGTATCGAAGAAGACGCCTATTTGCATTCCTGGTGATTAGGGATACTGACAAATAAAAGGATGTATGCAACAGCACATATAGGACGTAATCTTACCTTTAAGGTCCTCAGACAGCAGTCCTTTGAGACATGCTGAAATAAAGGTTTAAGCAGTGTAAATGTTGCAGCATACATACCATATGTATGTTCCTGTGTCGTAATTTTTGCAGTAGGGTCTTATTACTACCTAGTGGCTTGTGCTCTATATAAAGCACTAATCATCTCAGTCCTGCTGCATGGCACAGAGGCATGGACTTTGTCAAAATCGGGTGAAGATGGCTTTGGTTACTTTGAGAGAAAAGTTCTTCGAGTGATCTTTGGACGACGAGTGGAGAAAAAGGGAAAAGGTTAGGTTAGGTAAGTGGGCTGGTGTAGGGGGATAGAAAACCTACACACCACACTCAGGTCAATATAGACCCATTGTGATACCCATGGGGGGAAAGGGGATAGAAAAGAGAATCCCTTCCTCGTGGAAAAATACCGTCTTTGTAAATATCCTAAAGAAAGCATTTAGTACTTACTGCGCCCTAGATACAAACCATCCAGAGAATTTGATGAAGTTTGCGATGTCATGTCATGTCGAACTATACAATGACTTCGACTTTGCCAGAAAAGTTCACACAAAGCGACTAAGATGGCTGGGTCATGTAGAGGCGCAGGTCACGCAACTCTGCAGACTGTCTCTTCTTTTGTTTACCACTGATAGAAAGTGTAAAAAGATTTCGGTCTTGACAGTTCCCATCGGAACGAATACTAAATCTGCAAAGAATATATCGAGGGTAGACCCCCTTATCGCCAGCTCGTTGGTCCCTCTATGTTGCTATGACCTGGCACCCAGAGAAGACTCATTTTATTCCGACAGCCTAGCGATGCGAGCTCTTCCCTACACTATTCCACCAGCTGGGAGAACGATTTTGTTGAAATCAGGGCTTTGATACCAGATCGACTATCATTGAAAATGGCGATATTATCAATGGGTGTTGTAGACTTGGTTCTTTTGCCTGCGTTCCAGATATTGTTTTTGTGTCTGAAATTTGGATCTATGACTTTGAGAAAAACGATTATTTTTTGCCCGGGTTCAAGTTTGTTTCTAAAACTAATGAAAATTACGCCGCAGGTGGAGTTGGTTGCTTTGTTAAAGAGGAACATTTGATTCATGATGTCTTGTGTGTTGATTTATTGAGTGCTGACATTTTAAAGGTTTCCGTTGATATTTTGCATATGTTTAATGTTGTGTATTTTTTAAATAAGTTTTCTGACTTCTTAACTAGGGAAAAATCGAAAAATTTAATTGTTGTAGGTGTCCTCAACATCAACAGTCTGGATGATAACGATTCTGTCTCTAGCTACTTGGCTTTACTGGCTTCTCATGGTCTAACATTCTTTATTAATGAGCCCACTAGGCTTGCTTCGGGAAGCTGTCTGGATCACATTTATGGGCATCTCAGTAATGTTGCGCTCAATGAGTGCGAAAAATGCGTATTTGACTTGAAAATTACTGATCACTGTATGACGGGACTCTTAGTAACAATCTCGCAATCTAATTGTTGTGGATCTTCTAATTCCTTGCAAAAAAGAGTGAAAATTGACTTTGCTACACTAAAATATAATTTACGCCATGAATTTTGGGTAGACGTTTATGCTTCTAGCAGTTCATCGACCGCTTATTCATTCTTCATTGATTCGCTTAAAAAGCATATCTTATCTTGTTCTTCATTTTTGCCCTCCAATAAGTTGGTTAAAAGACTTAAACCTTGGATATCTAGATTACTATTAAACAAATTTATAGGTAAAAACAAGCTCAGAATAAAGTGCAATAAGTATCCTGACAACCAGGGTCTAAAAAGGAAGTATAAGAAACTGTGTGTTGAACTAAAAAAAGAGATTCCTATTTGCCACGATAACTAATACCGTGCTCAATTCAGCTCTGTACAGGGTAATTTGAAAAATGAATGGCGAATAGTAAATAGCTTACTGAATAAATCCACTGTTTCTAAAAAACCCACTGTTTTACGTGTTGATGACTCTAAAGTGCATGACAAACTCGCTATTGCTGATGCTTTTAATTGTTATTTTGCCAATGTTGGCTGCAGTCTTCAACCGTGTCCTGTCCAATCGATTTGTTGTACTTGTCGTTCAATTTGTGGATGTGCTGAACCGTTGTACAGTAGTAGTTTTGTTTTTCAGCCCATAACTTCTTTCGACATCTTGAAAGTTATTGGTACGTTAACTAATTCGACTTCGTGCGGAGCCGATGGTATTTCAAATTGTGTACTTAAAAAAATTGCATGTTTTATAGTGGATGTCTTGGCAAATGTTTTTAATCGTTGTGTGTTTGAGGCGGTCTTTCCTGAAGGTCTTAAATGTGCAGATGTGATTCCTTTACTCAAAAAAGGTTCCGCTGCGGAAATTAGAAACTATAGACCCATCTCACTTCTTTCTGTTTTTAGCAAAATTTTGGAAAAACTAATGAAAATTAAAATAATGAGTTTTTTAGATAAAGCCAGCTTTTTCAATCCAGTTCAATTTGGTTTTTTCAAAGGCAAATCATCCGAAGATGCTCTTTTACAGTTTTGCTCCCAAATAATGTCGCACCTTGATGGAAAAAAATGTACGGCTGGTTTGTTTATTGACATTACCAAGGCATTCGACATGGTCAACCACAATTTCTTGTTGAGAAAACTTGAGAAAGCTGGATTTCGTGGATTCATGCTTCACTGGTTTAGGTCGTATCTTGAAAATAGGTCGCAAAGAGTGAAGATAGATGATATAAGGAGCGAAATAAGATTCTTCAAACTGGGTGTTCCTCAAGACTCTGTGCTAGGCCCAGTTTTGGTTTTGGTCTATATCAATTCACTCTTTGCTCTTAATTTCAAGGGCTCTCCAACTGCTTTTGCTGATGACGTTGGTTTCACTTATGGCTTAAACAGTCCCTTGGACCTAGTTTCTGACGTTAATTGGGACCTAAGCTTATGGAGACACTGGTTCGCTGAATATAATTTAGTAATAAGCTCAATAACTAAGATAATGTTCTTCAGCTTATCTTCCGCGTACAATTTGGAAGCAAATGTGTACTTCCAAATGTGTACTTCCCTTGATTCTAGGAAGAGTTTTGCGAATCACGCTGATACTTTGAAAAAGTATTTCCGATGCACCCTTCGACGTTTCTACGGGGGGGTGTATCGTAATAAAATACAACCACTGTTGATTTTGCAGAAATATGTCCTACGAAAAATTTGCTTTCCTTCGTTCTGTGCCCTGAAAATTCTTCCTGTTCGTCACTTGTATTGTTATAAGATGTTAAAAATATTCTTTATGAAGTCTGGTAATCGTAATTTTCGTTTAATTTCTTTTTATAATCTTCGTGGAAACCTTTCTAACATTTTATCTGTACCCAATTTCCGTACCACTGCATAACGTTTTTTAATGAACTCCCTCAGTCTATCAGGACAATTACAGTACCTGGAATGTTCTTAAAATACGTAAAAATGTGGCTCTTCAGCTTTCATTATGCTACGTTAGAATCTTGTATTTCTAATGTTTTGGTCTAATCTTTGTTTTTAGTCTTTGTTTTCATTCGTTCCTTCTTTTATGATTTTTTTTATAATTAATTTTCTTTTTTATTGAAATATTTTTGTATGTTTATAGTTCATTTTTTATTTTGTTCTTAATTTATAATTCTTAAAGGGTCACCCCACCCATACATTTTACTTTGTATTGTTTTAGCCAATTGAATATGGCATTCAACACTATTTTTTACATTTTATAAAAAAAAAAAAAAAAAACTTGTGGCCTATTGTCCGACATGCGTCACGTATTCCCAGAACTTCCGTGTGGAAGACACTGGATGAAGCAGGAAGGTGAAAGGATACTGATGTGTAGTGAATCCGTAACGTTTAGCAGGCCAGCACACCTAATTCTCTGAATCTGACACCACTACATGCTTAAAATGTATTAAATATGGAGGTCAAGTGGCAGAAGACGAAGTGGCATGGTGCCCGTGGTACCTATAGCGGCCGTTCTTTGTGTTTTGCTTATTAGTTGAATGTTATAGTCTTTAGTTAGGGCAGGCCACCAAACTACTAACCCATACGTAAGTATTGGACGTGTTACTCATAAGACCATCTTCGGTCGAAGTCCCAACTTCTTACGAAAGATTTCACTGCATTTAAGGCTATGCTAAGCATGCCTTTTCACTCGTTGTTCGAAGTTTAGCTTGAAGTTGAGATTTGTGTCTAGCATGACTCCTAGGTTAGGTTAGATTAGGTTGGCTATCTGCACGAATGTGTATACACACTTAGACCAGTAAAGGTCTATTGTGATGCCATTAAACCAACCGCTTTTGATAAAGCCATAGATGCTCATGAAGCCTAAAGACGCCAAATCGCAAAGGTTATCAAGGAAGGGGGCTCCTATATGGAGTATTCTTTTATGGGATAAGAGGTGAAGGATGGTTTCCTCCTCCTCTTCGTCCCCACAGCTCCTCAGAAATCGCTAGAAAAGAGCCCAAGTCCTTTGGCTTGATGACCTATAAGACAGTGTTCAGTGAGGACACCGATAACGCAGTTGATCTGTGATCGCTTTAACTCGAAATATGACACATTGAGCCGTTCTCCCATCTGTGGTTAGTCTTGCTAATACTGCCCAGCTTTAGTAGATGCTTACATGTGAGGGGTATACCCAGGGCTTGCCTATTAGGCAGAATCCTTAGAATTGCACCCTGTCTGGCGAGCTCGTCCGGCCTGCAGTTTCTCGGAATGTCCCTTTGGCCTGGCACCCAGCAAAAGGTAAATGTTGAACTGCTTTGTCATCTCCGTAAGAAACAAACAGCAACAGCGGCCTTTAAAGTAAGGGAGCACGATTCCTGGGAGTTGATTGCCGGTTGACCGTCAGTGAAAATACTAATATCCCTGACAGATAATACATTTCATTTTAGCCAGGACAACAGGGCTTTAACCGCCATGATTTCCCTCTGCAAAACGCTAGAGTGAGTTGGAAGGCGGAAAGATGCTCATGTTGAACTTTTCGGAAAAAAAAAACCACAACAACACAACCTTTGGTCTTAGAGCCATCTGCAAAGAAGCGAACCGAACTACCATCAACAGAGGGAGAGTTGTCCCATTCAGCATGACTCCTACGAACCTATAAACATCTAGCTTAATGGAAAGGACTTCTTAAGATTTTTTGAGCGAATTACTTCCAAAATACATGTGAAACCTTGCAAACTCTCTCTTTGCCCCCATCATATGCGTTGCGTTTGGCCAAGAGCGCACATATGACCTTAGATTTTCATCTCAGCCGATCCTCCCTTATAAAGCTCCTTCACACCTCCTCATAATTTTCCCCACACTTTCTTCTTAGTAAGGCCCTTTAGATGTAAGTTCTCTCTGTTAGTTTTTAAGCTTAGCTTGAAGTTAATTGCTTGTATTAAGCTTAGAAATAGATAAATAAATATCCAACATACCTTCTTTCTGGTGTTGTCTGTATATATGCAAGTTTTGAAAACAAAAATCCAGTTCAAGCGACATTCCATCAACCCTCCTCGATTCTCAATTCTCTTACAATTTACGACGAAGTCTAATGTCCGATTTATAGTTCCTAAAATCTCGCAAATATACCCACAAAAGTGAAAATAAAAACTCAGCAGTTTATTGTTTACTCCTAAGTCGTTTCGTCTGTAAAAAAAAAACCGGAAAACCTAAGAAAACTCATGATTCTCCCGCATTGTATCAGATTTTTGTTCTACAAACGAAAGTTTAATATTTACACTCATATTCATCAAGAGGTTTAAAAATAAATTTTTTTTTTTTTTTTTGTTTCAAAATGACGCAGTTCCGACACTATACTCGTATACCGGAAGAAACGTGTGAATCACGAGAAGGCTTTAAAATTAAATATTAAGTGCGAACGATTTATTTGTTCAAAAACTGATTCCTTTCATGAAAATGGAATCGGTCTCATAAATTCGTTCGTTTTTGTACAATTCAAGGCTAAGAAGAAGCCTTGAAAGTGAATATTTTACCGGAGGGTGTTATAAGCAAATTAAAGCAAGACAAATTGTGACATTTATATTTATGAGACGCGTATATATATATTTTCTTTGTGACATCCTAGCCCGTAGGATACAAGATGAAATGGAATTTTTTTTTTTTTTTTGAAATTCAAGTTGAGGAGGTGACTGCTGACTTTGTGTTGTATCCTACTCACTCGGTTTGTTAAGTACCACTTTACCTCCAGTTTCCTACCGTTATACACAAAGCAATGCAATCAGGCACTTCAATGTATTGGAAAACAAGAAAATTCTTACGACAACATAGTACTGTATAAATTGTCTATCAGTGGGATTTTCTGACTGCAAGGATTCAATTGTCTTGCTTTTCGCAAGTATCGTCCCTCCTTATAGGTTTACAAGTTGAATTCTTTGTGATTCTGTGTATCTGTAGAATTTCAGCGCTTCTAGCTAATAGTAGGGAACAAAAGACATCACGTATTACCACCTTGGGGAGGAGAGCTTCTTCCGTATAACCTGTGTCTGTGTACTTTTTCGACTGCCACCCTTAGAAATGCTTTTCACGTTTTCCACATCCGCAAACATAGCAATTTCCTGGATGTGCATCCTAGTCACACAAAATATGTACATATTTCTCGAAAGAATTCTAATCGAAAGAAAACACAAACAAAGTGGATTCTATTAAATTTTTGAAACAGTTTCTCCTCCCAGGGATATAGACAACATAATAACATCTGTCTATTGACAGGACTGACAGTGAAGACATCCCAGGGTCATAGGGGTAACATAATTTAAATATGAAATCATTGACAGGGGTTTGGGGGAGTTTGCTGTCTGAATCTTTTTTTTTTTTTTTTTCTCTGCTTTGAAGTGGGTGTCTTGCTTTGACAAAAGTTAAATCCAGGCAAAGAAGAAGAACTAAAGAATGCGAAATAGTTGCAAGTTTGTAGAGAGCTGGGGGCTACAAATAAGAAATACAAAAGATTTGCTGAGCAGGAACATGGGGGGAGGGAAACATTAGAAAGATAGAGGTCATTGCTAAAGGCTGTTAAACTTTAAAGCTTATTTGCATACGATATGTGGGGTTTCAGTCATGTTATAAGGTCGAGGTTTTACCATATTTTAAAGGGGTGGAGCTGTCTGTTACACATTGGAAAAAAATTCACTAAATGGAATATAAAGGGTGGGACATTTGTTGGTTTCGTCTTGAAGTGCGCGATATTTTGGCACTGCAACACTAAGGCGCTTGAAAAGAAGAAATCGGCTTTGTACTTTCGTTGCTATAGAAGGTGCTTTTGATAACACTGGTTATGACTCCATCACTAGTGCCTTGAGACGCAGTGGAATAGACCAACCCTCTACCAGATGGGTTAGGACTATACTTGAAACCCGCATAACAACATCTACGTCAGGAGAGGTCTCTGTGACGGTCTCCGCAGCTAAACGCTGCCCCCAAAGCGGCGTCCTCTCGCCTCTCTTACGGTATCGTGGTGGATGACTTACTGAATAGACTTAATATAATAGTTTGGGCCTCAAAACTGATGATAATCTTGTGATCACAGTCAAGGGCAAACATGAAGACATTAACTCAGAAGAGATGCACTCCTTGTAGTCTCAAACTGGTGTGCTGGGGAGGGCCTATCGATCAACCCCAGCAAGGCAGTCGTTTTACCATTCACATGAAGAATATTAAACTCTGGTTCAGTTGCACTTAATGGTACAAACATTGGGTTTTCCGATGAGGTAAAATATCTAGGAATTGTCTTAAACAAAAAGCTTAACTGGAACTCGCATATTAAACATAAAATTGCCAAGGCGACCACTGCATTGGGCCTGTCGCCGTATATGTATATATTACAATTGTTTTAAGGTTCATCGTCTTCCACAGCCTGGATCGGTCGTCTTTAAGGTGTTATACGCAGTTGCAAGGCCAAAAAAAGTTTTTTCTGAAAAGGGATTTTATTTGACAAACAAAATAAGTATTAACACATGCAGTGGTAACTTTTAACTTTATATCGGCATGTTTAATTTTTAAAAATATTGAGTTACAGTGCTCCTGTAGACGATCTCCTGGAGGTCCTCCAAAAAAAGGTGTCTGGCGGTGAGCACGATATATCCGATTATTTAAAATAAAAAAACCAAAAAGATTCTATTAGTGGATAGATAAATCTAGGGATTGATCGAAGGAATAGTCGAATTTTTAATTTTTGACAAAATAGCGACTCCAAAAAGAAAAAATTTCGATTTTCGACCAACATTTATTCGATAAATTGTTTAAAAAAATAGAAATAATTTTCAGAAATCTCATTCCCTGGATCAATCCCTGAAAAATATATCTGAGAAGGTTATGTTAAAATTTCAGACAGATTGGTTGAGCCGTTGTTGAGAAAACGCGTTCAAAGTTTCAAGTTTCACTTTTTGAGAAAACGCGTTCAAAAATGCAATAAAAAAAAACTCGATTTTTTAAATTTCTAACTGCGTATAACCCCTTAACGCACTCTTGTCCACGTTTGAAAATAGAAGGGGAGAAGTACCAATTTAGAATTAAAACGATTTCTATGATAGAACTTTTCATTCCCTCCCTGGTATGTAGAACAAACCTGGGAAATGATGAGAATATTGCGTAAAAATTTCGGATTATTTGCTTGCAAGGTCCAACTTAGTTAAGAGTTGAAGCAAGGTGGCCATCCGCTTGGTTGACGCTTCTCTCTGTGAGATACAAAAGAGTTGGAAAATGACATTGATTTTGGTCACAAAATCGTCTTTTCGGATGAAGCACATTTTCAACTTGTGCAGCCATCGCATAAAGGCCATATCTCTGGTGGTCTAGCCTCAGCACCGGAAACTCGTCTATTCCTAACAGTTTTGAATTCTGGCACTGACTACGTACTTCCACAACTTTTATTTAAGAAAAACTTTGAAATCCGCATCCCCTCCAGACTTGCCTGCGATGATAATCTGGGGTTACAAGGGGGATCCATATGCTTCTACGCAATCGGATCTAAAACAGAATTGAGAGTAGGAGGCACGTATACTCCAACGATCTGAATATGCTCGTAAGTATCTCTTTACGTCTTCCCAATCACTGTGGCGATCAGGAAGACATTGTCGTGACTAAGGAGTAATGTGATATCTAATCAAAATATCACCATTTTTACTAATACTCAGGCTGCGACCAAATCCCTGGAATATGTCACCTTTAACTCAAGAACTGCCCTAAATCTCTTCACGAGATGGTTAAACAATGCAATATCCACTCATTTGGGTGCCGTGACACAGAGACATTCCAGGGAATTGCATGGCCGACGAACTCGCCAGGCAGGACACTAACCTACCGATTTCACCGAACAAGGTATGCCTCGGAATATATATTTATAGCTGCTATGCACCACCAAACCTCTCGATAGCAGAGTTCGAAGAGCTGCTGGACAAACTCGTAAACGATGCCTTAGATCGAAAACCGGCGATCATTGCTGGCGACTTTAATGCATGGGCCGCTGAATGAGGATGCAAAGAAACGAACAGACGAGCAAGATCCCTACTGGAGGCTTTTACAGCCCTAGACGTGGTACTAGTAAACAGCGGAAATAAACCCACGTTTTGCAGAGGAAGCGGCGCTTCTATTATAGACATCACGTACGTAAGTAGCTCCTTGATAGGAAGAACAAAGTGGGAAGTCAGTGACCTCTATACTCATAGCGACCACCAGGCGATAATATGTGAAGTACTGCCGGAAGCAAGAAGACAAACACCGCTAGCCAGGCTACCCCAGAAAAAAGGCTGGAAATCAGACTCTTTCGATGTGGAAGCATTCACATGTATCTTCAACAGAAACGCAGTACTGACGGGTCGTGCGGGCAGTAAAGCAATGCAGGCCATAAATGAGGGGCATGTGACGCCACAATGAGGAGAAGAAAGGCTATGGAACATCGTCCCCCAGTTTACTGGTGGAATGAAGAAATCGCGCATCTACGTACCAAGTGTCATCGAACGAGAAGGGCGTACACGAGATCTAGAGCGAGGGCCGTCTCCAGTGAACTGCAAGAAGACTACAGGGTGGCTCGAAAGGAACTAAAAACAGCTATACTAAAGAGCAAACGGAAGTGTTTCGCCGAGCTGTGTGATGAAGCTGACGAAAATCTTTGGGGCAAAGCCTACCAAATCGTCATGAAAAAATTGAAAAGGTGCCAGCCACAGATTTCCACCTACCCAGAGTTCTTACACAACATCGTGGTCGGACTATTTCCTCATCAACAAGAGAACGCATTCTCGGATGATCCAATAGTAGAGGCACCAACAATCCGAGAGGTAACCATAGAAGAAATAATCGAGATTTGCAATAAAATTGGAGATAAAAAAGCACCTGGACCAGATGGTATCCCAAATATAGCACTCAAGACAGCTATAAAAGTAAACCCAGAAATGTTTATTTACATTTACAACTCGTGCCTGAAGGAAGGAGTCTTCCCGGATCAGTGGAAACGGCAAAACCTAGTACTTCTTCCCAAAGGTAAGAAACCACCAAATGAACCATCACCATACCGCCCGCTAGGTATGTTAGATACGGCTGGCAAAATATTGGAGCGAATCATCTGTAACAGGGTAGAGGCATCAATTCAAGAATCTGGAGGTCTTTCAGAACACCAATACGGTTTTCGAAAAGCGCGCTCAACAACAGATGCAATCAATGTGGTAGTTAAAACGGCACAAGAGGCTATACAGGGAAGAAGATGGAGAGGCGGTTCCAAAAAGTACTGCTTGGTTATAACTCTTGACATAAAAAACGCCTTCAATACGGCAAATTGGAGTCACATCTTACAAGCGCTCAGAAGGATGAGAGTTCCACAATACCTCATAGACGTTATTGTTGACTACTTCAGGTGCAGAATCGTGGTATACAATACAGACCGCGGTCCCAAGGAATATAAGATCACAGGCGGAGTACCACAGGGCTCAGTCCTTGGCACTTTGCTCTGGAATATTATGTATGACGGTATACTGCGACTTCCTATACCCGAAGAAACAAAAATAGTGGGATTTGCTGATGATATCGCCATTATTGTCACTGCTAAACTGTTGGAGGAGGTGGAACAGATAAGCAATGTGACAATAAGGATAATACGAAAATGGCTCACCTCAGTTGGTCTAACACTGGCGGAGCATAAAACTGAAGCAGTCCTGATAAGTAGAAGGAAGAAGGTAGAAACTCTCACCATTATAGTTGGCGGCCATTAAATCACATCTAAACCGCATATAAAATACCTAGGTATCATGATAGATACGAGACTTTCATTTAGAGATCACCTTAAGTATGTAGGCCGAAAAGGTGCAATAGCAAGTGCTGCACTCGCGCGTATCATGCCCAACATAGGAGGACCAAGACATAGCCGTAGGTTACTGCTGGCTAGAGTGGTTACGTCTATAATCCTACACGCCGCACCAATTTGGGCAATTAAAACATACAGATCACATATCACATCTGTGTATCGAATATGTGCATTAAGAGCTAGCTGCGCATTTCGCACTACTTCTAGCGATGCAGCTTGCGTGGTAGCGACAATGCTCCCAATAGATATCCTGGCAGTAGAACAGCAACGTCAGTACTGCGCAAGAAGAGAAAGAAACTAGGCCAGCGAAAACCGGCTCTATAGAGCAGAAAGCCTAAGAGAATGGCAAGAACGCTGGAATGCTTCTGAGAAAAGAAGGTGGACCCATAGGCTCATACACCAAATCCAGCCATGGTTCGACAGGCAACATGGAGAACTTGAGTTCTACTTAACGCAGTTCCTAACGGGCCATGGATGCTTTCGTTCGTACTTACACAAGTATAAACACGACAATAGCCCTTACTGTCCGCACTGCGCTGACTGCGTAGAAAACGCAGAACATATATTTTTTGAATGCCCAAGATTCCTCGACGAAAGGAATGCACTAAGGAGTGAACTCGGCCATCCACTGACGCCAGAAAACATCGTTGGCGAAATGCTCAAAAGCCAGGAGGCATGGGACGCAGTCGCTGGGAGCACAGTGCGCATAATGAAGATTCTCAGAACCCTAGAAAGAGAAAGAAAAGAATCACACCGGCGAAATACAATAAATGCGGAGCAGGAAAATGCAAACATGCGCTAGTCGAATACATCAGACTAACCCCCCCCCCCCCCCCACCCCCCCCCCCCCCCACCGCGATGAAATGCTTGACGGCAGTACTACGTGCCTCATTATTAAACAAATCTGGCTTAAGCTGGATCAGAATCGCTGCAGCTACCTTATGATTGAGAAAAGATCGCACATTAGGATTATACCTATATTTAGTAGGTGTCATTATATGGGCGACGTGGCGTAAGTGGTTAGTATGTCGGATCACTACGCATGAGTTTCCAAGTTCGAATCCCAGAAAATACCAAAAAGTTTTTTCACGGTCCCACCTCTCGCGAGCGTCTGACAAACATCCGAGAGTATTGTTGTCACGAAAAAGCTTCTCAAATCGCCGTTCGGATTCGGCATTAAACTGTAGGTCCCTTCCATTCGTGTGAAAAATATAACGCACACAACATGAGTGGTTGCGAGAAGCTAGGCCCTGGCACTTTAAAGAGCTGTTGCGTCAAATATATTTTTTTTTTTTTTTTTGTCATTATGGGGCACTGAATCATTGGCAGACATCCCATTAGGCTAGGCCTCCTCGCTTATGACTTCTATGACTCTATGGACGAGGAAGAGGAGGAAACCATACCACACATCCCTTGTTCATGCCAGGCTCTCACCGGTTGTAGAAGATTGCACTTAGAGACAAGGGGTAAAGCAAGGTTGTGCTCTGAGTTCAAGTCTATTTGCACTCTTCATTAAGAATTGCTTGAATCGTGATGCTATCTGGTTGGCCTTGCGCAGGAGAGATATCCCAGGAAAACACTTAGCTATTATCAAGGCTACATACGAGGGAAGTAAGTGTCACATCTTACATAATGGTAAGGTGTCGGAGGATTTTGAAATCCAAAATGGAGTACGTCAGGGGTGCATACTGTCACCGCTATTGTTCTTAGTGGTCATCAGCAATATACTCCATGCAACATTGACGGAAGGTAACAATGGAATTCGATGGACTATGAAAACTTATCTTAAACACCTCGACTACGCTGACGATGTTTGCCTACTTTCACATCGGATAATGGACCTTCATCGGATGGCCCAAAATCTAGAAGCTGATGTGAATGAAGTGGGGCTTAAGATAAACACAGCCAAAACAAAAGCTGTGAACACTCGCGCTCAACTCAACATCGCCGGACACGCAGTCGAAAAAGTAGACAAGTTTCTATACTTAGGAAGTGTGGTCTCGGTGTTTACAGTCCTTGATTATCTACTTGAAGGTAAAGTGATGGACCCCAAGGTACATCAGTTATTCTTTGCTGACGATGGAGCCATCATAAGTGAGGATCCTACATCCCTGCAACGAGCACTTGATTTGTGGGTGGACGCTCTGGAGGGAAATGGGTATCGCATTAGTTCAAAAAAGACAGAGTGCTTGTGCCGCCCCTTCTCTGATCCACTCAGTCCTATTCCAGACATATTTTTGAATGGAACAGTGCTTCCCAAGTGCGAAAAGTTCAAATATCTGGCATCTATGATCAATAGCAAAGCAACTTGTGATGACGACATCAATCATCGTGTAAGCGTAAGGTGGATGAAGTGGCGAGAAAATTCAGCTATCTTCTGTGACAGAAAAATGCCACCATACACCGCAGTTGTGCGTCCAGCGCTCACATACGGTTCACAATGTTGGACGATGTACAAAAGGTATGAGAATAAATTAACGGCAGCTGAGATGAAGATGAATCGCATGACAGCAGGAGTGACAAAGCTTGATCGAATAAGAAGTTCGAAGATCCGTGGAAGCTTTTACATCAAGGAAACCATCGTACAAAAAATAGAGCGTGACCGGCTCAGTTGGTATTGCCACGTTCAAAGAAGAGATCATTTGAACCCTGTTAAAAAGGCAATATCAATGCACGTTCCAAAGACATCGCGATGTAGGAAAGGCAGGCCTATAAACGCCTGGATCACACAAATGTGACGACATCGGCCTCAGTAACCGAGTGATCCAAAATCGGTAGGCCTGCCGATATTTTCTGAGGTCAAACAGGCGAACCAGTATAAATGCGGTGAAGTGGGAGGGTTGTGATCCCTTGTTTTCGGATCATAACCTCGCTGATAAAAGGCTGCGGCTAACCGCAGTGCCACCGAACTGGATGTGTGCAGCAGAATCAGGAAGACAAAAAGTGCGTTCGGAATGTCATCGAAAGTCTGGAGACGACATTCTCAGCTTAAGAACCAAGCTGCGACTGTTCCGTTCCAACGTAGAATCAGTACTGCTGTACGGGTGCAGTACGTGGAAGGTGGATACCACTATCATCCGCAAGCTGCAAACCTGCGTAATTAGGAGTCTAAGAATCATCTTGAGGATCTTTTGGCCCAATCGTATCTCCATTGAATAACTTTATCTGAGAACAGGCCAAGAACCTATAGACATTACCATGCGAAGGAGAAAGTGGCAATGGATTGGACACACCCTACGGCGCGAAGACGTCTCCATTGTGAAATAAGCCATGCAGTGGAATCCGCTTACCCAGGCAGGCAGAAAAGCGCGATGCCCTAGGCAAACGTCGCGTCGCGGAGAACAGTCGAGGAGGAATCAAGTTCTTTGGGAATGAATTGGAGGCAGCTCAAACGCGTGACAGAACTCCGAACAAGATGGCGCGCAGGCGTTGTTGATGCCCTATGCCCCTCGAGGGGTTCGAGGATTTAAGTAAGTAAGTAAGTATTAAGGATATAGTTGATTTCCTACCTGGAGGTGTTCAGTATGGAGGTGTGCTGATTCAAGTCCTTCTCCCATAAAAAAAATACGCTCGTAATGCTTTTGGCATAATCATGGTAAATTTGAGCAAGTCTCAAATAATGATTATCAGAAGAAGGGTAGGCAGAAACTGCCTGGCATTTTAACGGAGAAACTTTATAAGTAGTAAAAGAATATACACAAGTACATCGGAGTGTATTTTACGAGACATCTCAATATGGAAAGGCACCTTAAAGAGAAAGTGTCCAAGTCGAAAATAACCATCAACGTTGTTTGAAGAAAATGTTTCAAATGCTTTTTTTTTTTTATAATTTGCGCGCACTCAAAGGGTTATGAATACCTTTAACATGTTTACAAACAGTGCGGGCGTTGGAAAGGATGGATAGAGAGAGAGAGAGAAAGATTTTGGTGCTGTGGTTTTTGAAGCTCAGTTGTTTATGCTTCAGCTATTCTCCGGGGGTGGCGTCCAGATAACTGGGGAGATTTTTGTTACTATTGTCATTGCTTTTGATTGACAGTACTTTTTTCCCGATAATCGATGTCAAGGGCAAATCATCATCAACAGAGCGAACAATTTTTCCAGCCACATGACCAAGCTACTGCCAGTGTTATGCCTTCGCAGTAGTGTTCACACAAGCTTTCGCAAATGATCGGACTGACTTTGTATATTTCATGAGAAATAAAGAAATGCTTGCTGACATCAGGATTTGAACCATGAACCATTAGCGTGGCAATTGACGATGTTACCACTACACCATTGCCACCCTTGCTAACTAATATTTGTTTATACACTGTTTTGTAAATATTTTAAAATAAAAATAAAGATCAATCTAACATAATCTATTTACATCAAATGGTGCAGCTCCTTGTTGAGTAAAAGAAGTTACTCGGTTTTATTCATACCACCTATGGACTATGCTGCAAGCACATTAAGGAACTAAAAATATTTTATAAATATTAATCTAAACACGTAAGAGTATGTAGAACAGTACAAGTAGAATGGGAGTCTAAGAACATGTTTAAAAATTTATTCGCAGCTGTTTAGTGTTTTCTTTAAAGTGAAAATGAAAGTTCATATATCCCGGTAAGCCCCCACCCACATCTCGTACATTCGTACTTACTGGGAAACATAATTCATTCATAGATACCCTCATATGTACATAGTTACGTACAAGCTCACTAATGCGAAAGCAATTCAAGATTATCATAGGTACCCTAATTCCTTGAATCGTCGACCGATTTGCTTAAATTTTCCAAGAATAAGGTCAAAAATGAATAATTTGGGATACATTTCAATATGCTTTTGCTTTTATGTGTTTAAGAAATTTACGACGAGCGAAATTGAAAGCCAAACGGAAATAACTACATATTCATGCTTCGGAACCTTTCAATTTAATGGGAACCAATCGATCCCGAATATCCAGCAAAAATGTTTCATCCGAAAGTTTTTATCCTGCTTTCATTGCCAAATTGGGGTTTATCCCTTTTTCAAATGAATAGTAGGGAGCGTGACGTTTTAAAGGAAAAACCTACTCTAGAGAAATATTTTTTTCAAATATTCGATTCTTTACTCCCTTCAGTCAGAATGTTCACTGCATGGGCGAATTCATGAAATTCAGAGCAACTGCTTCGCATGTATTCCAGAGGTAGGTTTACATTCTACGAAATTGGCAAACAATAGATGTTCCAAGAATTGCCGTTCAAACAATGCTTTTGAAAGGGATTTCTGCCAAAGTAGGTCAATGGTTCCATAGGTAATTTTATATTTATCGATGCTCCTGCTGTGAGAGTCCATAACACTCTTACTGGTTTTCATTGTTACTCAAAAATGAGATTGTTCTGGGTCATATCTTTGACCACCACTTCGGATATATCTAATACCATTCCACTGTTTTTCAAAATGCACTTCATAGCCACTTCAAATGCAAGCATGTTTCCAAAATCAATGTGTCACTTGTGACTACTATGTATAACACTAACATAAAATAATGTGGGGATAAAGTATTACGTTAGAAGATGTCATGGTAATTTCCGACACACACGAGTATGTAACACCTCAAAAATACAATAGCAATGAAGTAAGGAGAAGGAGAAATTTAAGTCTTGTGGATCCAACTGTCGCCATGACGTTCGCAAGCAATCTATGGTTCATGCACGTCACGCTTTTTGCACTTACTTCAATATTCGATGATTTATTGATGGGCCGAGCACACAACTGATCTGGTCGTGGGTGCAAAGGTTAAGACAATGGTCAACAGAACTCCTCCGGCATCATCAACTTCAGCAGCGACGCCAGAACATATGGGTAAAATTCGAGACGAAATTACGTAAAATTCGCGTAAATAGATATGGAAGATTGTGGCCTCTACTGGAATAAAAAAATCTGAAGTCGACGTTATTTTGAAAAAGGTATTAAAGTTCCACCCATACAAGGTGCAAATCGTACAGGGTCTTAATGAAAGACATGGCGCAGTGTACCCGGATCAAAGTGTACAGAATTAGATAAGAGCGTTCACACTTATCCGGCACCAGATACACGGCATGAATGCCGGATTCTGCCCGACAAATTTTAGCTCTATACAGCACTAAATGCCTGATACACGGCGCCGGATACATCAAAGTGTACCGAACTAAATGGGAGCCCGGCTTGCCTATTCTATTGCAAAATAATATTCAAACGAGTTCTATACGCCGTGTATCCGCTGCCGGATAAACGTGAACGCTTTCATCATACAAAAATCTGTGTATCCGGCGTCGTGTTTCTGATGCCAGATATCTGCGAAACGGACCTTTGTGTAACAGCAACTGTAGCCGGATGTTATTTCAGCAAGACAGCGCCACTCCGCGCACCGCTAGAGTCTCGATGGAGAAGTTGATGACAATGCTTCCCAGTAAATGTATTTAAATTTTTATTTAATTTTCCATTTGACTTTATCAATAAATTTGAACAGATTTAAATGTGGAACGGACAGCCGAATGAACAGAAGTTCGAATGAGCAGAGTGCCAAAAATTTGAGATCCAAAATGGGATAAGACAATTCCTATTGGTGAAAGGGATGTGCTTCGTGCAGCTTTGTCGATGAGAAACGGAGGAATTCGATGGACTCTTACATCTCAACTGAAACATCTTGACTACGCTGACGATGTATGCTTACTCTCTCACAGAATTATGGACCTCCACCAAATGACAGCAGATGTGGAGAGGGAGGCAGGCGTCGTCGGGCTAAAAATGAATACGGAAACAACTAAACTGTCTTGGAACAAATTTATCGGCTCAAATATGCATTGCTGGACAACCGATAGAGAGAGTAGAGGATTTCCAGTACCTTGGGAGTATTGTCTCGACCGATGGTGGAACCGAACTGGATATAGCCAACAGGATCGTCAAAGAAAAGTCCGCGTTCGGGATGTTGTCCAAAATATGGCGAAGCAATGCAATCAGTTTGAACACCAAGCTAAGACAATTCCGCTCCAATCTCGAATCCGTGTTGTTATATGGATGCAGCATGTGGACAGTGACCACTACTATCACCAGGAAGCTGCAAACGTTCGTTAATAGGTGTCTGCGCAATATCTTAAGGATTTTCTGGCCCAATCGTATCTCTAACGATCACCTTTACGAGAGAACGGGTCAGGAACCAATAGGCACAACAATCCAACGACGGAAGTGGCAGTGGATTGGTCACACATTCCGAAAAGCTGACAGCTCCATGGCGAACCATGCTATGCAGTGGAACCTTTAAACTCAGGATTGCAGAAGATCTGCCGGTCCGAGGAAAACATGGCGCAGAACAGTCAAGAAGGAGTTGGGGAAAAATTGGGGAGAGCTGATACACATTGCCAGAAATCGAACACGATGGCGCGTAGGCGTAGTAGAGGCCCTAGGACCCACAAGGGGATACAGGACATAAGTAAAGTAAGTATGTGGAAAATTTGCCATTTTTGGAGTAAGCTGAGAACCCGCAAACTATTCAGGCCTTAGAAGCCAATATTCAGCGCGTTCATTAGATAGAGCCCCAAATGCATGAAAATATGGCTCGAAATTGGACCGAAAGAAAGAAGTTCATCAAAAACTATCGAGAAGACATTGAAGGAGCCTTCAATAATGTAAATACCGAAGCGGTTAAAAGAACCCTAAGAAACCTAGACATCGACATCAGTCTAATTAACTGGATTGTTAGCATGCTCGAGGAACGACATATAACCACCGAACTTAAGGGTTAAAAGCTCGAAGCATACGCCTCGACGGGTACCCCTCAAGGCGGGGTAATCTCCCCACTGCTCTGGGTCATTGTTCTTAATGAGGTACTACAACAACTAAGGTACAGCGGGGTCAGAGCTACAGCGTACGCGGATGACGTCGTGCTGCTTGCTACAGGTAAATTCCTGCCTACCCTCAGCGAACAACTTGATGGAGCCCTAAATACTCTTAGCATATGGGCCAGGAGATGCGGTCTAAAGGTTCATCCCCAAAAAACCGAACTCGTACTTTTTACGAACAAGAGGAAAATACCGGAGTTCAGTACACCTTCTGTTGATGGTATCCCACTCAGATTGTCCGATAGCGCAAAATACCTGGGCCTTGTACTTGACAAAAAGCTCAACTGGAGATTAAATATAGAGGAAAGAATCAAGAAAGCAACAATAGCCTTTTACTCATGTAGTAGAATTTTTGGTAGAACCTGGGGACCCTCCCTCAAAATCATACTATGGATGTATACGGCTATAGTTAGACCCATACTGACTTACGGCAATCTAGTATGGTGGCCAGCTGTCAACAAATCCACCAACTTAAAGGCATCACCAAAGTTCAAAGACTAGCGTGCATTGGCATCACCAGTGCAATGAGGACAACCCCAACCGCAGGACTCGAGGCTATCCTCAACCTGCTGCCGCTAGACATCTTTATACGAACATCAGCAGCCATTAATGCTACGAGAATAAGTCAGTCAGCGAACTGGAAACCAAGCAGAACAGGTCACTCGATGATCCTACTCGATTACTTTGGCCTCATGCCCGTAACGGATTACATGACGCCATATTTAGACTTTTCAAGGCCTTTCTCTACCGCCTACCCTAGCAGGGAAGATTGGAAAAGCAGTCATATACCTAATGCCGAATCTATAGCCATCTACACGGATGGTTCAAAAATGAGCACTGGTGTAGGATCAGGTATCTTCTCCGACCCTCTAGGTGTATCAATATCCATACGACTTCCAGACCACAGCAGTGTTTTCCAAGCAGAGGTCTTAGCAGTGGCAACAGCCGCCCGTGAGTCTGCGATAAGGGCAATACCGCCAGAAGGTATCACCATCTTTATCGACAGCCAGGCAGCTATAAAAGCGATTACTGCCATAGAAATTAAATCGAAGCTTGTGAAGTGTTATCGAAAAGAGCTCAGAGTTCTTGGAACACAGCACAAGGTATCGCTCTGTTGGGTCCCTGGACACGAGGGTATCCCAGGCAATGAGAAAGCCGACGAGCTGGCGAGAATCGGCTCAGCAGCCCCAGCAGAACAAGTTGACCCCCCTGTGTGTATCCCGCCTTGCACACTCAAGCTCGATGCAGGGAATAAAGCCACTGAGGAGGCGAACACAAGATGGAACTCCATGGAAACTTGCGCCATCACTAGGAAGCTATGGCCATCTTTCGACAAAGCAAAGACCGAGAGAATCATCCGTAAAGATAGGAAATCCCTTTTCACCCTCGTGGGCATCATCACGGGACACAACACTCTGCGGTACCACTTGAAGAAACTACGCCTGACGGAGGAGGAACTCTGCAGAGGCTGTGGTGACGAGGAAGTTTTTGAGGACACAACCCACTTCCTGTGCCACTGCCCGAGTCTTCAACACTCCAGGAAAAAGTTCCTTGGTAAATTTTTCTTCCAGGATCTCGAGGAACTCTCCGGCGTTTCAACGGAAAAGAACTTCATCAAATCATCAGGGTGGTTTGTATGCAGAAATGAAGTAAGTGACTGAGTAGTTTTTAGTTTCATTGGGTAAGGGATCACTTTTCCCCCATGGGTACCACAATGGGTCAACGCTGACCTGAGTGTGGCAGAGAGCGTCGCTCCCTGCCAGCCCACATACCTAACCTAACCTAAAACTATCGAGAAAGCCGTATGCCTGAAGTCGTGTCAAAAAAGGTTTTAGACAAGGTGACGCGCTGTCGTGTGACTTTCTTAATATTGTATTTGAACGGATTGTGTGGAACTGACAAAGTAGCACGATCTATCGAAAGTCCGTACAACTACGGGGCTGTCAACTCAGCGGGCTGTCAAGGGTGCGTTTTCAAGTATTGAAGCAGATGAAGCCAAAATTGATTTAGCGATAAACGAGGGCTAGGTTAGGTTAGGTACATATCCTACATAATCGTTAGGATTCACCTAGACCAAATTAGGTCGATTGTGTTAACACGTGAGCCGGTTATTTTCGTTACTCTTGGAACCATTTTGATTTTTGAACTAATTTACGAATGCTGTTGATATCCGAATCGGTGATAGATGTAAGTTCCTTAAAGAAGAATTCGCCAATTGTTTGATTTCTAGCTGAGGATAGTGCTGGGCAGCTGTAGAGCAAGTGAAAGGGAGATTGCTCCTCTTCTTGGAATATACAGCTGCGACAAATGTCATCAGTCGGAATTCCAAGCCTCGCGGCATGCCTGCCTAGTACACAATGACCAGTAAACAGTCCAACTAAGATACAAGTGCGTGGTCTGCTGATCAGTAGCAGGCGTTGTTTTTCATATATTAAATTGTGGCCATGTTTGTTCCACATGAGCCAAGATCGCGCCATCTCTCCATGGAATGATTCAGTGCCGATATAGAGATGTTGTATCTTGCAGTTTCTATAGGTAGATCCAGCCTCCCTTCCGCAGTAGAAAGCTCCTGTTTCGTGGCATTTCTAGCTAATTCGTTTGCTCTGCAGTTACCCGAAATGTCGGAATGAACAGGAACCTAGCAGAGTATGATTGCAATAATTCGATATCCTATTTAGGGATGCGCGACATTGCTTTAACAATTTAGATCTTATTATTGATGATTCGAGTGCCTTTAAAACTGGTTGACTTTTGGTGTAAATTACGATGCCCGTAATCAATACCGATCTTATCGACATCCATTCAACCGCTTCACGAATAGCCTTAACCTCCGCTTGGAATACACTGCAGTAATCTGATAGTCGAACTACGTACAACTCCCTCTGCGGCAATGGACATTATGTTTCATCTGTTACCCCTTGACATATTTAGCAAGCAAATGGTAGCGAATGCAGCCGTTCGCCTTGAAGCTACCCAACAGTGGTCAAGGAAAGAATTTAGCCACGCCTCCATTCTGAATAACTTCACAATCTCTCCCGAAAACACGGACTACACCATCCTTCGTCTAAATTTTGATAAGAACTTCCTTGTCACCATACCTTCCAGATCACTCTGGAATGAAGATGCTTTTTTAGAATATAAGTCGATCTACTGACGGCTTAAAAACGAAAGACGGTAGAGGTGGTTTCTCTAACAGGCTTAATCTTAAGCTCTCCTTCCGTCTACCAAATCATTGTACGTATTCCAGGCGGAAATAATGGCGATTAAGGAGGTCTTATCTTGGCTAAAGAAAAACGTGATATCCGCCATGTCATCCGCATCTTTTCAGATAGCCAAGCTGCAATCAAATCCTTGGAATCGATCTCTATAAATTCAGTAGTAGCCCTAGACTGCCATTCGTCTGAGTCGGAGCAATTTAATATTCACCTCTGTTGGGTGCCGAGGAATTGTAAGGCTGACGAACTCGCCAATAGGAACAACTGTACCCATCCTTCCAGACAAGGATAATCTAGGTATACCAATCGCTACTTGTAACTTAAAATTCAAGCTAGATACAATCGAAAGAACAAATCTTAGGTGGACAAGTGGCTAAGTGACTAAGCAGATTTGGCACATGTTGGATCTGAAACGCTCTAAGAAATTGATCTCTCTCAATCGACTGCATGCTGGCTCTATTATAGGTGTAATTGCAAGACACTGTCTAATAGGCAAGCATGCAAGAAGGCTTGGTGTATATTCAAATGATTTTTGCAAAAGCTGCATGGACAAAGAAGAGGCAGAAACCATTCCTCACCTTCTTTGTGCGTGTCCAAACAAAACAAGGGATCACAACCCTCCCACTTCACCGCATTTCTACTGATCCGCCTGTGGGGTTCGCCTCTTTGTGTGTGTCCAGCTCTCTCCCATAAAATGAAGCTTCACCTAGGAGCTTTCTATTTTAACGATATAGGCGATCTGATAGATTTAGACATCAGGAGCCTCCTTCGGTTCATCAGAAGCTCTACTTGGTTCTAACGAGTAGGCTGGGATTACTTGATCCTTCGTGGTACCACAAAGACCTTTCTTGGTCTATGTGTGTTGGCGTAAGCTAGCAGCCACTTCCACCTAACCTAACCTAACCTAATCTGATAGTCTAAAAGACTTTTGCATATCCAGGGGTGACGAGCACATCCCTGCCAATACGCCATCCTCTATCTTAGACCCATCGGTGTATATTTCTAAAACGGAATCTTTTAGGATATCAGTCTCCACTTAATTCTGTCGACTCGATGTTTGTGTTGTATTTAATATTAAAGTCTTGGGACGGTGTTAAGTAATCTGTGACTTCTACCACGTTGTTGCATAAGCTTAGGATTTTGACATGCCCTGTATCATTACGGATCCACTGTAATGATTCTTCCAGTCGCAAAGTTTATTTTATTGCTACCTCCTTCCCATAAATGAGATCAAAACCAAGTATGTATATGCTGTCAACAAGAAGGTACAATCAACACCGACGAATTGGACAGAAGGTCACAGTGGGCCGCTACAACTTCGAGGTAGTAAGGGACTTTGTCTACGTTGGCTCTGTTATAAACGACACCAGCGCAGAAATCAAGCGAAGAACAACTCTTGCCAATCGCTGTTTTTTCGGCTAATAAGGCAATTCAACAGTCAAGCCCTATCTCCAACAACTAAGGAGATTCTATATAAGACTCAGATCATCCCAGTCCTGCTTTACGCCGCTGAAACATGAACTTTATCGAAAGTGGATAAAAATATCCTTGGTCGCTTCGAGAGCAAAATTCTTCGTAATATATTCAGTCTGGTTTGTCTTAACGGGTTTTAGAGGAGAAGATTCAACTATACATGTACAGCGACATCAACCCAGTAATAAAAAACTGAGTAATGGACGTTTGAGATGGCTGGGAATGTAGAGTGGATGGACACCAACGCTCCGGCCCACAGAGTCATCGAATCTAGTCCGAGGGCCTCCTCGCCATAGGTGGCGCGCACAAGTTCAACAGGACCTCGACCAACTTAGAGCACACAACTGGAGGCAATCAGTTAAAGACCAAGCCCAGGTTCACCCCGAACTGTAGCGCCACCTAAGTAAGTAAGTAAGTAAGACTGTCAGGACAAAAAACCAGGAAAACTTTGACGAATTGAAAACATGCATCCAATAAAAGTTGAATACTTCAAAACTTGATAAAAAAAATAATACAACAACAGGATTGAAATACATATATATACGAGTATCTATTCTTGTTGGTTCATATGAGAAAAAAATATATCAACTGTCACAAAAATTTGACAAATGGATTCCGGAAAATTTCACAACTGTTACGCTTGTCAAGTATCATAAAATCGAATCCCAAATGACTCCTCAAACAACCGAACCCATTCAACCGGAATTTCACCAAAAAGGAACCTTTTTTCCAGCCTCCTGAATGGGGAACAAAAAATTCTTCAAAAACAGTTTTCCTCCTTAAAAATATTTATATATGCATATAAAAATTAAAATAGAAGTTCCACCCACCTTTTCAAAACTCCTTGCGGCTAGAAAAGGAAAAAAAACTCAAAAACAACACTTGTTTATGTGTCTGTACACCAACAGCCCAGGATCATCATTAATCACATTTTCATTGATACGCGAAGCACCGAACAGATTGTAACAAACACACAGACACTTAATTTTCTACTTTATTCAGAGGTGCTTCTTTTTTTATTATATTTACTCCATCCTCTCCTTTCGTAACCGGACGGAAAGGTAAATAGATCGACCGAGAAGAAAACAAAAGAAAAGGGAAAACCGTCGTCGTTGTCGTAAGCAGGCAACCCACCCACCTATCACCAGGAAACAGGTGTTCACTTTATCATCGAAAAGAAGCACATTAGAAGCGCAGGCAGTAGGAGGACGAACAGGACACTATACAACACTTCACTATATTCCTCCTTTACGATGTCATTCAGGTTGGCAGGCGTGTGTGTAAACAAAAACCGCTGCGGCAACAAGGGCCACCTCGACGACAGGCGAAACCCCAAACCAACCAACCGACCGACCGACCGACAGACGACAAAAATCACACACTCACGCGAAACAAAAAAAAAAAAGCAACAGGAACAGGACGAACACTTTTCCTTTGGATTTTTTTTTTCTCAAGAATAAGAAGAAAAAAAACTATTACTGTGGGTGGAGGAGGTGGGGTGAAAAAGGACGAAAAATTAACAAAGCCGCTTTCTATCGAAAGGGACTGCCAGCTATTTGTGGCTTTTAAACGAATCACTGACCGGAAATGGATTAAAATTTTCTCCTTTACTTCAAAATTTCCTTTTACAGTTTCTTTTTCGCTTTTTTTTTTTCTACTTGCTTTCCACTTGCGCTAAGTTATTTCGCAGGCCATCGTTTTGAAAATTACACACAGGCATATAGAGCTGTTTCCTTGAACAGAAAAGACGAACAAAACTCGCCGAGAGAAAACCGTAAACTGAATTTGAAAATTCAGGGAAATTTGCCGAGGAAAACACGTCGTGGTTGGGTTTTTCCTCATGCCACACAGTGGCGAGGTACAGTGGCAGTGTTGGAAAAACTCACTCAGAGCGCAGGGCATACGAGTACCTATTGCCTGTGTTTGGTGTTGCTCGGAGAGAGCTTTATGGGAGAGATTTATGTCCTTTTTGGAGTGAGTAAACCCATCCCCCCCACCTGTTGTAGGTATCCAGGTTTTTCTTGGGGAAATAGTAGGAGATTTGATGCCTATTCAGTGGGCCATTACCTGACATTTCCGGAAGGATCCGGGAGAGATGAGAGAGTTGCGTGGGAAATTGATGGTTCAGTTGAGTTTTTCCTTGAACAGTGTCCACATGTCCGATTTCATTTCAACTCATGATTTTAAAGAAAAATCCGTCAAAGAGTGTGTCTTTGTATCTTTGGCGTTTAGTGTTCACCTGTTGTGAATATCTGATGGGAGTATCTGTAGAATCTGTAGAATAATAAGAATCTGAACATCTCTCTTGAGTGAATTTCTTTTTTCGACGAATGTCCACCTGTTGTGAGTGCGAATTTGAGTGCATATTTGAGTAACAAACACTTGTTTGAGCAAAAGTTGAGAATTGATGGTGCATAGTACCTAATATAGGAATGGACACCCCCACCGCCACCCATTGAGGACAAGAAACTTAAATTTTATATCAACAGATGTTCTTCGGTGGGGGGAATGCTTAATATAGTAACATTTCCTTTCAACTCGAAGTATTCATTCATTCTCGTAAATCGATGGTCAAAGGGAAAGCGTTGTTTTGTTTTATGGCCAAAAAACAGATGGAACTGGCCGAGGGTTATAAATAACTAAACACGTTGCATGTTGAAAGAGAATGGCATATGAGCTGGTGCGCATCATATTTTATTTTATCTCCCACTGCATGCTATGAGAGTTTACCCAGAACAAGGAAGAAGTTTCGGGTAACAAATATTGCTCGATACTATAAAGTGGGTGAGAAATGCTTCTTCTTGAAGAAGCAGAGAAGAATAGATTTTTGAGGAAATTTCGCGTGATTTTCTGTTGTAAGTGACTCAGTGTAAGGCGGTGGTCGTAAATCAAGGAGTAATTAAAAACAGAACACAATTGAGAGGGGAAAAACCATTTGAAAAGAAAATAAAAAAATTCATACAATGTGCTCGTATGTGTTGGTTTGGTATCAGTGAAGCTAGACAATACAAATACGGGAAATACGTGCAGGTACTTTTTTTTACAGTGTATGCAGTAAATAACTGCACAGCTTTCCTTAATTCAATTCGTCGAAAGATTTTCTTCCTTTGGGGGTGTTCCCTTGTTGGGTAAAGTAAAAGAACATACTCAACCTCATTACTATACTCTACTAACAACGTTACATATTTGGCCAAAAAGTGAGAATTACAATACATATCAGCAGTAGCCTTGGCATATACTGTGTGAACGTCTTAAGCATTTCTTTACCAGTGTGGCTTCAGACCCCGCAGATCGACGACAGACCGAATTTTCACGCTGAGGTAAGTCCTGGAAAAGAACAATGAATTCGTTTGTTTCAGCGTCGCTGGGCTGAAAATGAATACGGAAAAAACTAAATTGCCTTGGAACAAACTCATCGGCTCAAATACGCATTGCTTGACAACCGGTAGAGAGGGTAGAGGATTTCCAGTATCTTGGGAGTATTGTTTCGACCGATTGTTGAACCGAACTGGATGTAGCCAAAAGGGTCGCCAAAGCAAAGTCCGCGCTGTGGATTTTGTCCAAAATATGGCGAAGCAATGTAATCAGTTTGAACACCAAGCTAAGACTGTTCCGCTCCAAATGTTGAATCCATGCTGTTATATTGATGCAGCACATGGAGAGTGACCACTAATAACACAAACGTTCGTTAATAGGTGCCTGCGCAATATCTTAAGGATTTTCTGGCCCAATTGTATCTCTAACAAACACCTTTATGGGAGAATTGGTCAGGAACCAATAGGCACAACCATCCAACGACAGAAGTGGCAGTGGATTGGTCACACGTTCCGAAAGAGTGACAGTTCCATAGCGAACCACGCTATGCAATGGAACTATTTAACTCAGGGTAGCAGACCTAGCGGTCCAAAGAAAACATGACGCAGTTTCGGGTCCTGAGAAATTGTCCTATGAGCTTTGCCTAGCAGTCTCATCAAAGCTCTCATTCCGCAAAATCCCAGTGTAACCTGGTTTTGGCTCTCCACTGGATGTCATAAGAAGTCTTTGGAGCTTAATGTCAGCAACTGTCAAGTTATTACATATTTCCGTAAACGTCTCCACCACTTACTTTATCTGTGATCAACTAGTTTCTTCATAGCTAAAGTTCGCGAGCCTACGATAGCAAACTTAAGTTCCATGCACATATCGATGAGATCATAAACAGAGCCAACATTACTCTCGGTTTTGTGAAACGCAAAGTCTCTTTAATTAACCGTCATAAGGCCTATCTTTGAGTATGGTAGCCTAGGGTGGCCACCGTATCCACAAATTCAAAACTTAAGATCTGAAGCTGTGCAGCGAAGGTTTATCCGTTCCGCTTTTAGTGATCTGCTTTGGGTAGATCCCTACAGTTTACCGCCTTATCAATGTCGTCTAAAATTAATTTATCTTCTGTCTATATATAAACACCTGACTTTTCATCAATGGTGTTCCAACACTGTACCCCAAAAGTCTCGTCTGGTTCACCGACGGATCGAAAATGGATTCTGGAGTTGGAGCCGGGGTCTTTGGACCCAACACAAAAATTTCGGTACCTATGGGTACGACTCCCACTGTGTTTCAGGCTGAAATCCATGCCATTGAGATCTGCGCCAGGCACAATCTCCGTAAGGGAATCAAGGGCGCTAGGATTCATATATTTGCAGATAGCCAGGCAGCACTTAGGGCATTATCGTCCAACCAAATGGACTCCGTAACTGTAAAATGCTGCTACGATGCTTTACAAGATCTTGCCAAACACAACAGAGTAATGCTCGGTTGGGTCCCTGGACACCAGGGAATTGTGGGCAACGAATCTACAGATGAGCTTGCTAGGGCCGGCTCAGAATCTGCGTTTATAGGTCCCGAACCTTATTGTAGCGTCAATTGGACAACAGCTACAGCGTTGATTAACGAATGGGAGAACAAACTTCGTCTAGATCACTGGACTAATGGGCCCGGTTTAAGACAATCCAAACGTTTAATCAAGCCTTATTCCTATAAGGGAATCCTTAACTTAGATAGGGAAAGCATTAGGAAGCTAGTGAGCTTTCTTACTGGCCATTGCGGCCAAATTAAACCTGTGCCAAGAGAAGGACTGTCGGCTATGCCTAGACGAGGATGAAACATCCGAACACATTCTTTGTGAATGCCCGGCACTACACTGGTTAAGGAAACGTATTTTCCACAAGGAGATACTCACTTCAGTGGAACTGAAATGCTCCACTACTAGAGACATACTCACTTTCATAAGGGCGGTAGTACGTCTGTTAGGTTAACTCCAACCCTCCGATACAATAGATCTTTCAGGTCGCAGTGTCGTTGCCACGCGGGCATGGGTTGTACAAGAAAAATATATATATATATATATATATATATATATATATATATAAACACCTTGTAGTCGTCCATAGATTGATTGCCCTGCACTTCTGAAAATGATCTCCCTTAATGCCAATTCTCGTAACCTTACGAGTACGACAGCATTCGAGTTCTGATATGTATCTATTCAATCCGATGGCTCGTTCAATATCTGCAACTGCATAGCAAACTTTAATCGCGTAGTTTATCCCCAAGACAAGAAACGTAAATATTGGCGTTTTGCCCACATTAAGTTTATTGTCAACTTAGTCGTCCGCACCGACACAGCGGCGCATAGATGAATCACTTTCGAACAATTTTTCATGCAGAAAATAGTTAACCTTTTAACCGGATGATACCTACCATACACAATGGTGTCTGTTTTTATTCTGCCAAATCTATCTCTGAAGCATCTGCTTCTATGCAATTGTTATTGCAGTCGTATACAGACGTACATGCATACTTTTTCATCATCACCATAAATGCGTCGTATTAACGATTCGAATTTGAGACAGATGCCCGGATTCTAATCCTCATCTATACATATATATTTGCGGATATATTTGAAACCCGTAACAAGAAAAAATACCACTTTTGCAATTTTTGTCTGTCTGTCCATGCATCACTTGGAAACTACTAGACAGATTTTGATGGTACTTGGCATAGTGCTAGCTTATATCCTGGGTCAACATTTAGGATACTTTTTATTCTAGGAAATTAAAGGGTTCCTACAAGATACAGCATTGAAGTCGACATCTGGGGCTGACTTTTCCGAAATATTTTATGCATTCGTACAGCGGCAAGTCGGCTTTTAAGAACGAGAAAAAGAATTAGAGATCTCTAAGAGCATGTAGTTGAGATACCACGAAATGACGCAATGGACGAGGTTTAAGCAGGTGGCAGCCAAGGGACGGCGAATAAAAGAGCTGCTTGTTGTTGTTGTAGCAGCTACGGTTGCGCTGGGGACAAGTCAGTTTCTAGGCTCTGGAATCGAGCCACGTCTAGAGATCGTTCCCAAAGTGCATCGGGGCGGAAGTTGGTTGGTTTTGCTGGGCAGTTAAAAAGACGTTTGGCGTTTGCGGGCCCTTTCCGCAATCAGGGCAATTGTCTTCTATGGAGGCGTCGAGACGGTTCTTGTAGCTGTTTAGTAAGTGGCACCAACCTGCGCGCAGCTGAGCTAGGGTGGTCCCTGTTCTACGTGGTAGGTTATTTTTTTTATTTTTTTATAATTTGCGCGTGCCAAAGGGATTATTAATACCCTTATACTGGTTCTCAGGGCAGGGGCGGTTCTTCGTCTGCGATGGGTGGTGGGCGGCCTCGAAGGACCAAGTTGAAGCAGAGGTTCTCGATAGAGTGGGACACAGTCGTGTGATGAATGCTTTTCAATGCATCTTTGTAGGCCTGTCTATCGATCCTGGTGCCCTGTGTGTAGGCATCGAGGTCATATTTGTAGATTTGGAGCCCTTTGCGAATAAAACGGGATGGTTGTGGTACCATCGTCAGCAGATGATTAGGGTGATCTTGGAGGTGACAAGCTAGAAGGTTCTGCTTGGAGAGCATGATGTTGTGGTCCCTTTCTAGAAGCAACTTCATCTCCGCATGGAGGTGATCAGCATGTGACATCTAGTGAGGTACAAAGGCAGACGCTGGACGATCGGGCAATGGACAGTAGGTGCGATGAAGGTGCGTTAGGTGAAAGAAGGGCTAAGATGAAGAAGTAGTTGCTTGTTAGCTGAAATTCGGTTCATTGATGAAGCTAAAGATAGTTCGAGCTGGGGAAAAGGTGACATCAGAAGGTAATGTAAAGCCTTTACTAAAGTAATTTAGCCTAAGCCGGTCTATGGCCGAACAATCAAATAGTATATGAAACGGCACGTCTCCGAACACGGCCCATTTTCCTGAGGTGGCAGTTGAGAGAGCAATCTCTAGTTAGGAAGTCAGTTAGGAGACAATACTTAGGATTGTGTTTGTTCATTGTTAGAATGTCTCTGGTTCTATCTGGTTCTATCTTTATCTGGCTAGCAGGTAAACCGCAGAAAGGTTCGGGTATGATAAGGGTAAATCGGGCACTTAGTCTAGCAAGCTCATCAGCAAGTTCGTTAGCAGCGATGCCTTTGAGACCATGGACCCATATTAGCGTAATTTTATTGTGTGCAGCAGGCTGCAAGAGAGTCTGAAGACAGTTCCACATCAGCTTTAACTCAGTCGAAGAACGTAAGAGCTTTGTCTGCTTGGCTATCTGACATTTTATTAATATGTGATCTTCGAAGGTTCTTTTAATGCATTCTCTGGCACATAGTTCGATAACATAAACCTCTGCTTGGACGATAATTGTGGATTGACCTAGTGGTGTAAGGAGTTTGTAGTTGGGGCCCAAAATACTAGGTCCTGCCCCGTTCATCATTTTCGAACCGTCAGTGTACCAATTGATTTGAGGTTGTGTGAGAGATTTGAGGACAACCCTTAGTAGTTCTTACGGAGATCGAGATTGTCTAAGCTGGACAGTAATAATTGTGCTACTGAGCATGGAGCATATCCACTTGGTAGTTTTCTGGTCACTACCTTTGGCACCAGCAGTAGACTTAATTGATTGAAATGTTGTGTTATCGAAGACTCCAGAAATATCCAGGAAAGAACATAAAGCGATTTCCTTCTTCAACAAAGTCTCTTCAATAGTGCTGACTAGATGGTGTAGGGCTGTGACCAACTCCATGATTATTTAGGAGTTGTTATGTAAGGGCGGAATTTCTAATGTGAAGATCAATGATTTATTCCATTACCTTAAGAAACACAGAGGTGAGTCTGATTGGCCTAATGGCCTTTGGGTCTGATTGTGATCTGGCGCCGGCTTTAAGAAAAAACATTACATTAGCTTTTCTCCATATTGATGGGATTGAATTTATAGCTGGGTCTGAAGATGGGCACTAAGAATTCGATAAGAGTGTCGATTCCATGATGTAAAAGGGCAGGAAAAATTCCATCTCCACCGAGTGCTTTGTAGGGTTTTTACGTGGATATTGCCCATCATATGGAAGGAAGGGAGAAGGTGGGTGTTGCATGATGGATGGGGTTTTTTGCCCCCTGGCAGCTGATGGAATATCTTGAATGCCTTCGCATAGCGTCCTCCGTGTGTGTCTTTTCGATCTTCAGATGGCAGAGTTATCTATCTCGCTATACTCGCTCCATGAAGGACGTGATAATTTGTTTTATATATATTTTTTGGTTATGAATACCCTTAACATGTTTTTACACAGTACAGGCATTGGAAAGGATAGACAGAGAGGGAGAGAACGATTTGGTGTAGTGATTTGAAGCTCATTTGTTTATGCTTCAGGGCAACTTCGGAGGTGTCGTCTAGATAACTGGGGAGATTTTTGTTATTTTTTGTCTTTGCTTCTGATTCACAGTATATTTTTTTCCGACCACCGATGTCATACGCAAATCAATCATCCAACAGAGCGAACAATTTTTCCAGCCATAACGAATGGAAAATTTCTTTGCTTCAATTGTAGGTCGACTGGGCGTAAAAGCAAAACGTGCGAATTTAAGGCCATGGGCCCAAGATGCTTTAATTGCGAAAGCTTTGGTCGTCTTGCACTGAATTGTCCGTCACGCAAGGACTATAAGGAAGTTGTTAAGGCTCTTGATGCAGTGGGGATAGGTGTCAGCGATTTGGAAGTAAAGACAGTTTCGGTGAATAGTGTTGGATTTCAAGCCAGAATTGGCACAGGAAGCGACATGAAAGTGATGGGTTCGCAGAAGTACTTTAGCATGGGATCATCTTTGTTAGAGAATGACGGTCGGATTTTTTGTGGCTTATCTGAAGAGAGCGCAAAAGCATACTAGTATTTTAATGCTTCTATAAAAATAGGCACCGTAACCTACTGTACCAATGTCTACGTAGTTTCCTCAAAGTCTGTAAAACATTCTCTGTTAGTTGGTAAGGACATTTTAAGGAAAGTGGATCACCCTTGAGAAGAGCGGCATACAAAGTGAGCAACTGGAGTGTGATTTAAGGAACTGTATCAAGGTTAGTGACGCGAACGTTGGACTTTGTATAGGCAATCAGTTGCACAAAGATGAGGTTAAAAACCTGGCTAGTAGTTATCATCACATTAAGTCAAGATCAACTAACGTAGTAATGAAAATGTTTTTGAAAACCGAGGTTCCTATTGCGCAACGACCGAGAAGACTTGCTCCATCAGAGAAGGACATTGTACAAAAACAGATCGAGGATTGGCTTGAGCATGAAATCATTCGACTAAACAACTTCGAATACACTTCGTCAAAAGTGGTTGCGAATAAAAAGGATGGAAGCGAAGTATTTTACGTCGACTATCCCTGTTTGAATAAGATAATCGTTCGTGACCGTTTTCCGATACCGCTTATAGATGACGAAATTGACCAGCTCAGGTCGCTTAAAGCTTTTTTTTTCATGTCACCGTGATATGATCTTGAGCCCTAATGAGTTTTCCGAAGCAACAAATTCCCGAATTCGAACCGGACCTTCCAGTAAAACTGAAATAGCAACAGCAATCAAGTCCCTGAAGAAAAACAAAGCGGCTGGTATAGATGGCATCCCTGCCAAACTATTCCAAGCTGTGACAAACACATCGGCTGAATTGGTACATCAGATCATATGGAGAGCGTGGGAAAATGAATAATTTCCCCACGAGTGGAAAAGAGAGATGATCGTCAAGCTTCCAAAAAAAGGGAAATCTAATGGATTGTCGAAACTGGACAGATAGGTATATGCTTCTTACCGGCCGTAGCCAAGATAATAGCAAGAATTACATTAGAACGCATTAGAGAACATTTAAATTCAACTCTCGACGTCGAACAGGCTAGCTTTTGTGTTGAATTCTCCTGCAGCAATCACAAAACACTTTACGGATCAAAATAGAGCAATGCGCCAAGTACAGATCTCCGCTACATCTAATGTTTATCGACTCCGAGAAGGCTTTCGACAGCTTGAATCGAGATTCTATTATATCTGGTTGACCTTGTGCAGGAGAGGCATCCCAGAAAAACTTATAGCTGTTACCAAGACTACATACGAGGGCGGTACGTGTCACGTCTTACGCGACGGTAAGGTGTCGGAGGATTTTGTAGTCCAAAGTGGAGTACGTCAAGGGTTCATACTGTCGCCACTGTTGTTCTTGGTAGTCATCAGCGATGTACTGCATGCAGCATCGACGGAAGGTAACAATGGAATTCGATGGACTGTAACAACTTATCTTAAACATCTCGACTACCCTAGCGATGTTTACCTACTTTCACATCGGATACTGGATCTTCATCTGATGGCCCAAAATCTGGAAGCTGAGGCAACCACAGTGGGGCTTAAGATAAACCCAGCCAAAACAACCCCGCTCAACTCAACATTGCGGGACAGGTAGTCGAGAAAGTAGACAACTTTCTATACTTAGGAATTGTGGTCTCGGCTGACCGCAGTGGCACCGAACTGGATGTGGTGCCCAGCGGAATCGGGAAGGCAAAAGGTGCGTTCGGAATGCTTTTGAAAGCCTGGAAAAGCAACATTCTCAGCTTAAGAACCAAGCTGCGATTGTTCCGCTCCAACGTAGAATAATTACTGCTGCACGGATGCAGTACGTGGAAGATGGATACAACTATCATAAAAATTATTTTGACGATCTTTTGACCCAGTCGTATCTCCAATGAATAACTTTATCTGAGAACAGGCCAAGAATCTATAGACATTACTGTGCGAAGGAGAAAGTGGTAGTGGATTGGACATACCCTACGGCACGCCGATGTCTCCATTGTGAAATACGCCATGCAGTGGATTCCGCTTACCCAGGCAGACAGAACAGCGACGCGCCCTAGGCAAACGTGGCGCAGGACAGTGGATGAGGAAGCAGACTCTTTTAGGAATGAGTTGGAGGCAGCTCAAACGCGTTGCAGAACTCCGAACAAGATGGCGCACAGGCGTTGCTGACACCCTATGCCCCTCAGAGGGTGCAAGGATTTAACCTTAATCGTGAACGAGGAAACGGTAGTGCATGCGATCATATGAAAACACAAGCGTTTTCACTCAGCTGAGGCCTACCAACTCCTACTCTCAACCACCACGCGGTGACAGCCGGGTGCCTAGTACCTTAATCCAAGAAATGGGTAACCAACCCCGTTTGGAGGATTCTTAGCGGCAGCAGATGAGAGAGGGGGGGAAGAGCGTTTTCTCACTAGAGCACTTCTTCCTGTTCCAGGCGGTAGCGGACGAATTCCCTAGACGGAGTCAACGGTGGCGTCTATAGTTCCAGTTAGGTTGAACTTAGTGAATACCTTGCGCGAGCTGCTTCGACGTATTCGGATCACAGGTCGGTAAGGAATTTCTAATGTTGGTCAGGACATTGGAATAGAGATGGTGGCGGAGGAGCCCTTAATGGTCCAATGGCAGTACTCATACTCCCGTAGTGGATTACTGGCACCGGTGTACCCGCCCCCTCGTCCTATGGGAATAATTAAGAAGCTGGCCCTCCAGGTTGGGGGTTGTGCCGTCGGGGTTACTTCCCTACCACGTAAAAAATCGATGGTTCCGAAACAACCAAAAGCCTCGGATAAAGATGACTCAACTCATGACGACCCCAGCACACGAAATAAGGACAACGACCTTCGGATCTGTACGTGGAATGTTCTGTCCCTTTACAGACCACGTGCAGCCGAACAACTAGCAGAGGCCCTAGACTGCTATAAAGCAGATATTACCACGATGGGATGGGCCGGGCAAAAAGAGGATGAAAAACTGTGACATCTACTACGATGATTGCTACAGAGGCAACAGGCAACGCTTATTCGGATCCGGATTTGTCATACGCGGCAGACTTAGGCAAGAAGTCTTAAGCTTCCGACACGTTAGCGAGCGTATTATAACTATCCGGATCAAGGCTAAATTCGCTAACATTAGCGTAATATGTGTTCATGCCCCCACGGAAGAAAAGGACCCTGCCACCAAAGAGTGTTTCTACGAGCTCCTCGACAAAACATACGAGCAATGTCCTAAATACGACGTTAAAATCGTATTGGGCGATTTTAACGCCAAAATAGGAAAGGAGGAGGTCTTTGGTAGGGTAGTCGGTAAGCATAGCCTACACGACACCACGTCTGATAACGGACTAAGGCTAATTGATTTCGCTGTGGAGCGAAATGTCATCATAGCAAGCACATGGTTTCCTCATCTCGATATTCATAAGCAGACATGGCGGTCCAATGATCCTGTAACGATTAACCAAATTGATCATATTACGATCGACGCAAGGCATGCCTCCAGTATTCTGGATGTCCGGACCTTCTGAGCGGCCAACATAGACTCGGATCATTACCTTGTTGTAGCCAAGGTACGAATGCGGATATCCCAATCTGAGCAACAAAGAAGAATCACTGTGAGAAAATTTAACGTCGAAAAGCTACAATGTGGTGGCAATGCTGCCAACATGCCATCAGAAACGCCGCGACTGATGTGCTGGGTCTCGCTCGTCCACCACCGCGAAACCCCTGGTTTGACGAAGAATGCCGGCGAGTGCGTGCAGCAAAACAAGAAGCATATAAAGCGGCGCTGCAAAGGAAAACGAGAGCTGCTCGTGAGCTCTACGAGCAAAAGAGACGGGAAGAACATCGGCTTCTCCAAAAGAAGAAGAAAGAGCATGAGAAGCGCTCGTTTGAGAATATCGAGAGTTTATACTCCAGGAACAATGTACGGAAGTTTTACCAAAAGGTAAAAAGAACGTGTCAGAGGAGCAATACCCGTACAGAAACCTGTAGAGATGAAAATGGAAACCTCGTAGTAGAAACACAGTCGGTACTGAGAATATGGAAAAACGACTTCTGCAGACTATATTACGGCGACGAAGACCAACATCCCGCTGTCAGGCAGAATGAACCATTCAACATAGACGATGATAGTCAAAATTTCCGTCCACCTGACCAAAACAAAGTGAGAATAGCAATATCCAAGCTAAAATCCAACAAGGCTGCTGGACCTGACGGCTTACCGGCCGAACTTTTCAAGGCAGCTGGGGATGAATTGGTAGAGTGCATACACCAACTCATCTCTAAGATTTGGTCAGACGAGTGTATGCCTGATGAATGGAATCTCAGCATCGTTTGCCCGATCCACAAGAAAGGAGACCCCCTCAACTGCGCCAATTATAGAGGCATCAGTCTCCTCAACATCGCATACAAGATCTTTTCTGCGATATTGTGTGAACGCCGGAAACCTTTTATGAACAGCCTGATTGGACCCTATCAGTGCGGTTTCAGACCAGGAAAGTCCACCATCGATCAAATCTTCACACTTCGGCTGATCCTGGAGAAAACCCAAGAATTCCAAATCGATACTCACCAACTCTTTATCCATTTTAAGGCCACCTATGACAGCATCTATAGAGAAGAGCTTTATAGAGCCATGTCTAGTTATGACATCTCTGCCAAACTTGTCCGTCTGCGCAGGCTGACGATGGGGAACGCTCGCTGCTCCATCAAGGTCGGTAATGACCTCACCGAGACCTTTGATGTCAAAAAAGGTTTTAGACAAGGTGACGCGCTGTCATGTGACTTCTTTAACATTGTACTTGAACGGATTGTGCGAAACTCACAAGCCAACACCGGAGGCACAATCTATTACAAGTCTGTACAACTGCTTGCATACGCCGACGATATAGACATTATCGGAAGAACTCAGCGGGCTGTCGCCGGTGCGTTTGCAAGCATTGAGGCGGAAGCGGCCAAAATGGGTTTAGCGATAAACGAGGGCAAAACCAAGTATATACTGTCAACAAGAAGGGAAAGCCAACACCGACGAATTGGACAAAACGTCACAGTGGGCAGCTATAACTTCGAGGTAGTAAGGGACTTTGTCTACCTTGGCTCTGCTGTAAACTCTGAGAACACCGACGAATTGGACAAAACGTCACCGTGGGCAGCTATAACTTCGAGGTAGTAAGGGACTTTGTCTACCTTGGCTCTGCTGTAAACTCTGAGAACAACATCAGCGCAGAAATCAAGCGAAGAATAACTTTTGCCAATCGCTGTTTTTTGGGCTTATAAGGCAATTCAACAGTAAAGCCCTATCTCGAACTACTAAGGAGACTCTATACATATAAGACCCTGATTATCCCAGTCCTGCTTTATGGCGCTGAAACATGGACTTTATTAAAAGAGGATGAAGATATCCTTGGTCGCTTCGAGAGAAAAATTCTTCGTAAGATTTTCGGTCCCGTTTGCGTTGACGGGTTTTGGAGGAGAAGATTCAATCACGAACTATACGAGCTGTACAGCGACATCGACCTAGTCAAAAAACTGCGTATTGGACGTCTGAGATGGCTGGGACATGGAGAGCGAATGGACACCAACGCTCCGGCCCGCCGAGTCTTCGAATCTAATCCCGAGGGACGACGCAGTAGAGGGAATCATCGCCGTAGGTGGCGCGCACAAGTTCAAGGGGACCTCGACCAACTTGGAGTGCGCAACTGGAAGCAATTAGCTAAAGACCGAGCTAAATGGAGAGGCTTGTTGGTTGAGGCCCAGGTTCACCCCGAACTGAAGCGCCACCTTAGTAAGTAAGTAAGTGAACGAGGAAAGCCGTAGGTACACGTCCTTCGTTACACCGGAAGGACAATACGGCTTCAATCGTGTACCTTTTGGGCGTTGTACTTCGTCACCCGTGTTACAGCGCCATGTTAGTCAAGTGTACTACGATTAGTTGCTACGAAAAATTATGCTATTGGATGACATTGTGGTACTAGGCAGAGATTATGACGACGTAATAACGAATCTTAAAAGGGGGTTGGCAGTCGCCAGCATTGTAGAAGTCGTGTATACGCAATTTTCTTAGGATTGACGGGGTACTTCCAAAAATGTACCCAAGGGTACTCGAATATTGTGATGCCACTGACAAATTTTGTTGAGTTGAAAAATGGTGACAAATTTCGATTTGGACACAACGAAATTGCTAGGAGGAGCTAAAAACTATTTGTCAGCACTGGTGCTTAAGTTATTTATACAAGGTGGCGCAAAATTAATCATCCAATTTTGTTTTTGAATTACTTTTTACTATATATAAAAAAAAAAAGATTTTGAGTGATGGAAATCTTTATTTGGAGCTTTACAATATTTTCTATTAAGTGGAAAAGATACTGCAGCTGTCTAGTTCACAAATGTCAACTTGATTGACGTACGACGCCATTTTCAAAAATTATAACATCTTCCGATAGCGTGATTAATTTTGCGCCACTATGTATCACCCAGAACATGTAAGAGGACTTCACACGGATGCTTGGAAATGGGGATAAGGTGCTATTCAGCTACAAAAGGAAAACGATAGTTTCTCCTTACTACAGTAAGAAAACGCTTGCGGCAGACCAAGCATTTCATAGTCCCGAGTTATTCGAAGTATGATAGGAAAGGAGATTCAACCAAGATTTATATTCGAAGTTGCTGGTATAACAATTGTCCTTCTTACTTCAGTTAGAATACGAACTTATTGATTTAAGTCTCAACATGATTAAGTGTCAAATGAAAAATAAATATTTCAGCACCTGAATGCACTTCAATCAACGTGTTCATCCACTCATATCCGGGCAGATTCCATATTCTACCAACTTCTTGGATATAAATCACAATCACCTATCAAACTGTCAACTATCATCATCTTCCAATCAAAATCACTTTACAGCAAAGCACTTATCGCTTCACATCGCTTCACTGCAAAGTTGCATCCATCTATTATTAATAAAATCGCATGCAACAAATAGACAACATCATTCGGCACTCATGGTTCGTTCAATCAAATCCCACCCCCTACCCCACCCACTCCCAACACCATGCACTCAGTCAATACTGGCGCCATTGAATTTTCACGATTTCCCCAATGAAAAGAATAGCAAACCATCACCTTCGTCGGACGGAAAATACAGGTGAGGAAAGTTCACTGACACATACCACCTGGAAGTACTGTCTTTCTGGAAATTCTCTCACGGGTCCTGTCCTGAAGTATCGCTCACACCTGGGCCGCTTCAAAAACGTGAAATAAAGCCCCGGAAACGTTTTTATCGATTTGCGCCCCCTGATCAGATTATATTATCCACGATTATTAATGTAAAATATTGAACAATATATGGCAGGCATTAGGCGAGTGATTTCCATCTACCCACCCCCCACTC